>CM073545.1:5000000-6250000 GCA_037074615.1 Leucaena leucocephala
TAGGGTAAGTTTACTACCTTATTGCTTTACTTCTTTCCACTTTAACTTTGCTTCTTCCTTCTTACTTTTCCTTGCTATGTGGCTGCCCTCTTTTGAGCACACCAAGAAATTCCTAACATCACATTACCATCCAACCATGACAATCTAACTTCTCTTGCACACTAAGCTTACTTTAAGTAACATAACTTCCTTTAATCTTTACCAATTGACTTTGCCTTTGAATCAATTGATGTCTTGACCTTACCCTACACAATTTGGCCTTTTGAATCCATTTATGAACTCAAAACAACCAAATTCCAGCAACTATGCACTATTCCGGACAGATTTGAAAAACATGCATAATTCTTTCAAAAATTCTCATTTTGATTCCAATGCTTCCCATACTTGTTCCTCCACTTTTCCCCCACACAAAATCTCATTTTAAGACCATTGGAAGCATCAAAATCATGAAATTCAAATCACTGTTCACGCGAGTGAACAGTACCGTGAGGAATTTTCAACATTATAACCTTTAATTCCAATGGTTTCCAAGGTTCAAAACCTTTCCAATCCTACACAAAATCATGATATAAACTCAATGGAAGCATTAAATCATTGAAATTCCATTTCCTTCTATCATGAACAGTGCATGAACAGTGCAAACCGAAATGTTCTTCCATGGTAAAGTCAAGAACATCAACTTAATCCAACAACCAAGCATATAACTAACTTGTTTAAGCTTGTCTTAACTATCTATGACTTAAAACTCATATTCCTTTCACATATACACAAAAATTCCAGCAGCATTTCCTCAAGATTTAAGCCTAAAAAGTCACTTAAACTCAAGCACAAACCATAAGAACAAAAGGTAGAAGCAAGGAGACAACTTACCTTACTTGCTCCTTCAAGACCCTTGCTTCTTCCTTGCTTTCTTCCACTTTCTTTCTCTAGAAATCACTTCTCTTTCTAAAGGAGCTCTTGGGTGTGAAGAATGAATGGAAAGGGGGGGTATTTATAGCAAAAGTCATGTGCCATTTGAAGGCCAAGATCACTTTGGAAACTATTTGATCTAATGGTTAAAGGTTTGATCTTGGAATGTCTTTTCACTTTTCACTCAAGACCTTACCACCATGACATCACTAGCATGGCCTCACTTGGTACACCTAACCCTTCCTCTTTTTGGGTGCCATTTTGAAGTCCTTGTGGGTCCCACCATGTGCAACACCTAATTCTTACTTTATTCTCTTTTTCTTTCTTTTCAAAAATCCATAAATTATTCATTATTGGACTTGGGCTCCAAGATAACTTTTGGGCCTTATTGGGCTGGCCTAGGACGAAATGTTGGGCCTCTTTTAGGTCCAATAGCTAATTGGCACAAATCCCAATGTACTTTCCTTATACCGATATCCTTAAATTATCCTGATCTTAGCATAAATGCTAAACACCTCTTTTAATTGTTCTAACATTTTTACAAATTCATTCTAATATAAAATGAATTCTCTACAAAGTTTCATAATTTTCTGAGACCCAGAAGTCCTGTTAAAAATTACATATGTTTCCTTTAACCCTTTATCGATGTCCTTTTTCACCGTAAATTCCATAATTAATTCTACAGGACTCCTTTTTGACTTCTGTCAACTCCATAAATTCTCATATTAATTATAATAATTTACTATCAAATTTCCTATGATATCCATCCATTGTGTGAAATGACCAAAATGACCAAAATTCTCATAATTAATTTGCACTTTGGCTCTTAGACTTTCTTCCTCTTCCAATTAATCCTTTTCTTTACATAAATATGGCCACATCTTTTCCTAAACATCTCATATATTTTATTCAATCTGTACATACAACTTAGTACAGAAATTAGGGATGTTACATTTCTCTCCCCATTAAAATAAATTTCGTCCTCGAAATTTACTTAGTACCTTAGTCAACAATCTTAAATATACATCCTCTTTAAATCTCTTTCTGCTTTATGACTAAGAATCGGGGTATCCATCTCTTACCTTCTATCTTATTATCTAGCGGAGTACTTTCAATATCCGCTTCATGTCCTTGCTGTCATTACTCTTTTTGTATCAGTCAACTTAATTGGAGTTTATTTCTACTTCATCACGGCACTTGATCTTGTGCTATGCATCCATTTGCTTATGGACAACTCCTTGTACTAGACTTGAGAGTAGTGTCCATTTCTTTCATATCAAACTCTCTCGAATATTATTGTATTCGGGAGTTTCCCTCACTCACTCATCATACTTTCTAACACTTATCCCTTATTACTTCTCTTAGCATATCGCAGAATTCTTTACAGAAATTAGGGATGTTATATGAAGCATAATACATTCTTGTAGTTGAGATCTAAGAATATCTCTCAAGAGGACACATTTCTCTATCACAAGAGTAATACGTGGGGGAATTTTAGAGATTCAGTATGAAATGCTGCAATCCCATGAATACCCCAGTGACTTCAAGTGTGAATTTAAGGCTTAGTATATTTCTCATGACTGAATCAACCAAGAAGCAAACAAAAAGCTCCATATATAAATGTTATTAGTAGTACGATGTACGCAAAAATATTTACAAGATGTGATATCTATTTTATAGTAGAACTTGTATATACTAGTCCAACCACTGTGAGGGTCATGAGACACTTGTAGGGCACATTAATTGTAAAATTGTGCTTATGGCATGTACTGTAGTAATACGAGTGGCAATGTGGCTGATAATGTTCATAGAATATTTTGGATTTGAAAATGAGGATTTGAATTCAATTATAGTGTCTTGGGGAAGCTGATAATATACAAATTGTGTATAGTTTTTGTGATATTTTAAGGGTTTTGTGATAACTTTACCATTAATTATATGCCTATAATTGTGCTTTTGTGGTAATACATGATTGTACTTGGTAATGTGTTGTTTAAAGGGTAAAATGGTAAATTAACTCTTCCAAGCTGCATATATGTTATTCTTTTATTGGTGGGACTTTTACAGTGAGCTTTAATTTTGAATTGCAGGTACTTTGGAGGAGAACCAAGGACTAATGTGAGCATAAAAGAAATCACAAGAGAGAATCAAATCAAGCAGCTTCTGTGTTCTTTAGTCGTGACCAAAGTGTCCTCAGGTCGTGACCTAATTTCTTCTGGGAAGTTTTTTTTACATTTATAGGTCGTGACCAAAACATGGATATGGTCGTGACCAAAGAAGATAATCAGTAAAGCTGGGCATTTTTTATTAAGTCATTCTGATGTTAAAAGGAGAGGGAAGCCGCATACGCAAGGGAAGGCTGGTTTTTGCTAGATTTGGCTAAGAAGCAGTACTCAACTCTCTCTCCACAACCTACATCTTCCATCTTTCTTCATCTTTCCATAAATTTTCTTCATGGCATCCTATCTGGACAGCGAGGTTAGATCTTTAGTCTCTTGGTGATTACCGTATATCTTGAGCTCATGGACTGCACTGGGAGTTTTCTACCTTAATATGCACCTGTTTCATGTTTTGTATTTCTAGATTTAGGGATTTTATTGTATGAGTAGGGATTGAATATCGATTGATTATTCTCAGATTAGGTATTTGTAATTGAATATGGATGATTTGAATGTTGATTTTAATATGAATATTTCAGTTTAGATTTTGGGATAGTTGGATTCTTATCAATGATTGTTGATATCTAATTCAATTGCTTGAAATCCATGGTTTGTCGATCGACGATCATTTGAGGGCATTTTCATCATTTGATTCAATTACAAACTAAGTGGTTTTTAACAGTGCATTAAAAGGTTTTAAGCTAGCTTTGATCAAAGGAGTTCAAGAACTATTAATGCTCTGGACTCAATCGATCGCTTGAGGTTTTATTTAAGACTTAGTGATTTCAAAACTCCAATATCAAATTAAGAGCAAGGATAGATATGTTTTCATCATCAAGAGTCTTTCTCAACATATTTCTTTCACAATCCAACTCAATTTCACCTTAATAAAAATACAAAAACATTTACTTTACTGCACCCTTATTTTATTGCATAAAAAATCAATCAATTCCAAAACCCATTTTACTTTCACTCAGGTTTTCAATGGTTTTGTCACCTAATTTGCCAGGATTCCGATAAAAATGGCTCCTTGAGAAGAACGATAGGGTTGTGCCTTATACTATCTTATTTGGTGCAATTGTTATTATTTTGATGGATCGAACAACGACAATTTGACCTCATCATAAGCACTACAGCTGATGCTTATACAAAGACCCTAAGTGTCATGGTGAGACCAGACACAAAGATGTCAATTGTAACTTTTATGAAAGTTGCTATAGCATATAAAGTTGTGTAGTACAACATGTTCCTAGGCAAAGTACCCTGACTAAGCCTATATTCAAGGAAGTATATGAGAAACACGTTAAGTTCCTTGACTTGCATAGGAAGTGAAGCAGTAGACACTTCATCATGGCTTCACATATGTGTGATAGTATACAAATGTCTAGTATGTCGTACAGGTTGAAAAAGGTTAGCTCTCTCACACTAGGAACCTCCTTTGACATTAAAAAGAAGCATTCAAAGATAAGACATGTGTTCACCAGTAAAGTAGCAAAAGTACTTATATGGTAGAGAAGAAACACAATAAATGTCACCTTGGCTTAAAAAGTGTAGTAAGTCAAGATAAGATCTGTGAGTATGGATATGGATCGAACTTTGGATACCTACATCCATGAAACCTATTTCCAGATAATAAATTCTTCAAAATTGATGTCATATTATGTGAATAGAATTGAAGAGTTGGGGTTTAAACACTATGAGTGTCTAGACTTAAATCTGTACAGTGTTATTGATAGAATCAAAATGACATACACTCTTATAGAATAAAAGGAACATCGTAGCAAGTGATTCATAGAACATCCTTACTTCGTAAATCTTAGGGACCATTCAGCAGTATTTAAAATCACTTACAAGACCTTGGAAGTCCACTAGCTAAATCTAGAAAAATTTAATCTTCTCGAGTTACTGTTCATATGGTATTCCAGATTCAGCGATGAAATTCATAAAATCATAATTAATTCTAGAAAAATTGAAATGAAATGGTTCAAAATTCTACTCGAAGCTAACATCTTGACATTTAACGAAAAAATAAGTATCAGACCAAATGATCAGCCAATCAGTGCATTTGTCTTCAAAGATCACTGTTCATTTGGTCAAATTTCTAAAAAATAGTTTCTGGTCCCTAACTTTGGAAAATTCGTTCTCTTTGTACAAACATCAAAATAAGGCGTACTTGGTGTCAAAACGAAGCTTGACATGTTAACTAAATACTGCTAAAACATCATACATTTATTTGATCATTTACTATTTGTAATTATAGGAACTACTGTGCTGCTTCTAAGCATACATTACATAAGTCATACATAACATTAAGTACAATCAATCATACCATCTATCCCCTAAATCCTATTCTTGCATCTTCATCTTCTTCCATCTTTGAAGAATCTGTTGGTGTTGGGGTGACATGTAGGGGTAGGATTTCAGGGGAAATCTCAGTAGTATGCAACTATACGCTTGATGTTACTATGTGTGCACTTAATGATCATGCTTGCATAATGATACTTACATGCTTCCATGTCCCTTAATTATAACATATGGCCATAGCATAAAAAGAAATAGACCATTACTTAATCATACATGCTTGACATCATCAAAGTAAGTAAACATCACATAAAGCATCCAAGCAACATAAGCATACAAATAGGTAAGTTCACTACCTCATACTCCTTGCTTTCCTTATCCTTTTCCTTTACCTCTTGCTTCCTACTTCTCCTTGAGGTGTGACTACCCTCTTTGAGCACACAAACCAAATCCTAACATTGCATTGCCATTAACTCATGATAACCCAACTTCCTTGAACACTGAACTTTATCTACTAAAGTAACTTTCTTTAATCGTTGTTAATTAGATTGGTCTTTGAATCAATTGATTTCTTGACTTTACCCTACACAATTTGGCCTTCTGAATCCATTTATTAACTGAATTCAAAAATTCTAGCAGCTGCACACTATTCTGGGCAAAATTGCATAACTTCCCTTTTTCTTTCAAAAATTCTCATTTTGATTCTAATGCTTCCAATACTTGTTTATCTATTTCATCCCACACAATTTTTAATTTTAAACCCATTGGAAGCATCAAAATTATAAAATTCTAATCACTGTTCATGCGTGTGAATAGTAACAAAGAAGACTCCAAAAAGTATAACTTTCAATTCCAATGATTCCAAGGTTACAAACCTATCCAATCCTACACAAAATCATATTTTAAATTCGATGGAAGCATTAGATCATTAAAATTCCATCTTCTCTTATCTAGAACAGCCTTGGATGAAAGGCCTCAACAAAGAGCAAAGTCAAGAATATCAACTCAATTCAACAACCAATCATCAAACTAACTTTTCTAAGTGTCTTCTACTTGATTCTAACTTATTTTTCTTCTTTCTTCATTTCTGTCCAGATTTGGAAAGCAAGGTTACCAAGAGAATATCTCACTTTTCTACCATTAAAACTTAGGTTTCATCCTTCCAAAACACTTACAAATAAATTAGGAAGGATTACATATCTTAAACTCTAGCTAAAGTGCCTTGAATCTCCCTTTGCCTTGGCTTGAGTTTCCATTTGGCCATAGTTTCTCCAAGGTTCATGAGGCCATAGTTTTGCAAGGAAATAGAGGGGTATTTATAGACAAAACTTTGGCATATTGGGACAAGAATATCCCTCCTTCAACTAATTATTACAACTCATTAATCTTGAATCTTATTGGCTATTTAATTCTTTAATCTACATTAACTTAATTCTTATATTATTTTAATAAATTTCAGCACATGGGATAAGGTTTCTTTCTTTTTCTTGACGCCATATGTCCCTTGATATGGGTCCCACCATGTGCTCCTTGGCTTCCTCTTGAAGCTCCTTGATTTTCCTTTGATTTTTCTATTTAAAAAATTCATAAAATATCCAAAATTGACTTAAGCTCTAAGACTTTATCTTGAACTTATTGGGCTTGTCAAGGATGCCATATTGGTTCTCTTTTAGGGCCAATAGCTAATTGGCACAAATCCCAAGGCACTTTCCTTATACCGATATTCTTAAATCACCCTGATTTTTGAGATAAATGCTGACACCTCTTTTATTAACTCTAACATTTTTATAAATTCATTCTAATATAAAATGAATTCCCTACAAAGTCTTATAATTTTCTGAGACCTAGAAATCCTGATAAAAAATTTTCTACATTTCCTTTAACCATTTATCGGTGTCCTATTTCACCTTACATTTTATAATAACTTCTATAGGACTCCTTTTTGACTTCTGTCAGTTTCATAAATTCTTATATTAATTATAAGAATTTACTACCAGATTTTATCTGATTATGAGGTCTAGAGGATACTATAATCTTTATTGAGACCTCAAATCAAAATTATGTCTTGTGTTAAACTGATCAGAATAACTTTCTCTATTTGATGGTAAAATTTGGGACTAAAATGCTTCTGAACAGTTTTTGGCCTTTTTTGGCTCAACTTTCCATAATTACCATTTTACCCTGAACTTTTAGAAATTGCACTTTAAGCCCTCAACTTTTAATAATTACACTTAATGGCCCAAAGCTTATGTCTACTACCATTTTGCACCATAGAACTTTTAGAACTTTCACTTTAGTCCCTTTCTTTTCTAAAATGTCTATTATGTCCTTGAAAACTTTCATTAATTATAATTTAGTCCCTAGACTTTCACTAAATTGCAATTTAATCCCTTTTGCTTTACAACTTTATCTAATTATTATATTTTCTTTCTATTTATCATCACAATCCCTTCCAAACATCTTTCCTCTATCAGTCTTATACAGATAAGGAAAATTTGGATATAACATTTTGAAACATCCTTCCTTTCATACATCTTAGGGACCATTTGGTAGCATTTAGAACCACTTTCAAGGTCATTGAAGTCCAATTTCTCAATCTGGAGTTTTACTCTTATCGAGTACTGTTTACTATGAAAATTCCAGATGAGTGACCTGAATTAGAAAAATCATAACTAATTCTAGAAAAATTGAAATGGAGTTGTTCAAATTGATACGTGAAGCTAACTCAATTATCTTTCAGGGAAAAATAACTCGTTGACCATTCATCGACCGAGTCAACATCAGTCAACGTCACAACTTTACTGTTCATCCAACGTTTTTCTCCTGAATCCAGCATTCTGGTCCCAACTTTGATAATTTATATCTCCTTGTGTAGACATCCAAATGAGTCATACTATATATCAAATCGAATCTTGGTATGTCTACTATTTACCTTAAAAATTTCATACATTTATTCATCCATTTATTATTTTTAATTATTTATCAAACATTATCATATCACTACGTGTTACTGTTCACAGTGGCCAATTCCAGCACTCAACTTTACAAACATATGCATACATCCATCATATATCAGTCAAACATGACAAACAACACATATTATTAATTGATAAGTTGTTTTACATCTGGGTATGTACAAAATTTCCCATATCTCTATTACATCTTTTTCTGCCTAAAATCCGGCAGCATAATCGCTACGCTTCATCTTCAGAAAGTAATTGATCTTGTACCGATTCGGTAATTCCCGTGAGAACTACCATTCTACATAAGTACCCAGGAAAGACTGGATGAACCGGCTAGGTCCACTCACTTCCAGCCTCCTTAGACAGTACCTATGTACACAGTACGTATCAGCTCCTTCCCTCATCTTGTCATAATTTCGACAGCATGACGGCGTCTCTTAAAATTCCCAAAATTCACACCTCCCCTGTAATGGTTATTTATTGGGATGAGATTTGAGAGAATCTCAATAGTAATAATCATAACAATATATGTAATGCAGAGTGACAGTGCTTGCTTGTGATTGTGTACAGATAAGTATGCTGCGTGCTTCCATACTCAATAACATATGAACATAGCATTGTAGCAGAGCTTCAAGCATAACATATAAGACAACAATCCAACCAAACAATAGCACAACAAATCACAAATCTATTACATAAAAGCTAGGATTAGTTACTACCTCAAAGGCTTAGCAGAACTCTAGATCCCCTATACTGCTTCCAACTCCGCCAGAACTTCCTTTCTTTCTTTCTTCCTCTCACTTTCTCTCTCTAGCACTTTCTTCTCTCTCTTATTCTTGCTTGAGCCGTGGGATGCAAATGGATGGGAGGGTATTTATAGTTTCCTTCAATGGCATTCTTGTAATTTTGAAGCCATATGAACTTGTGGTCCTGGTTTTTCCTGGATTTTCCTATTTTCTTTTATTCTCTTTTACTGCATCACCCAGGACACCTCAGCATGCACATTTCTCACATGTCACAATTCCTGGGGCACCTCATCAGCTGACTCAGCATTTCCAGTCCAATCTAGTACCGGTCCGATCCGATTTCCCATAAACTAGACTCACCGGCTAAGATTATGCCACATGTCCTTAACTTTTTCTTCCTACTTTATGTTGGCGCCATGTGGCATCTTACTGGCACCTGTCACGCCATCCAATGCTATCCAGATAAATCCAGGACTTTATCTGATCACCTCCTCGGTTATCGTGCCGACCGAGTAACTTTACTTTATTGAAACAACATTAAAATAGTATTTTAATGCCACTTTTTCCCACATATCACTGGGCCTACGTTTTTGGGCTCTGGGAATGTTATCTTGGATCCTGATCAAGCTCAAGTACTCTGATGGCTCGATTCCCAAGAAACATCCCATGGCAAATTACCAAAATACCCTTGGGTGCCCTTTCTTGCACTATTTTAACCCTAAGGGTAAAATCGTCATTTTACACCCTTCTATACTCTGTCAGGGCATATACTGACTCTGAGTAACTTTATCTGTATGTGCCTTGGCTCCTGGTCCTGTCCAGAATGACCAAAATGCCCTTCATACATCTACTACCACTTTAGTATAACATAGGGGTATTTTCATAATTTTGCACTTTTCTGGGGTTCTGCCGGACACTGGCCCACCTATCAGTCCAAGTGTCTTATTGGGCCTTTGATGGCGCCATTATTGGGCCTTTCAGGGTCCATTACCTTCATGGCACGCATTACAAGGAATCTTCCCCTGCCCATGTTCATCGAGTACTTCAACTATTATGCACCGTTTATACACATCTCTGGACACCGGGTCCTTTTACCAAATACACTGGCCTACTATGTTCTGGCATCCCTGTGGATCATAACAGTCATCTGATTGATGTCATCCAAACTCATTCAGTCCCTTTTTAAATACCGATAAATCTCCCTATCGGATACCCGGAGGCCTCACACTCCAGTCTCGATTTTCTAATTTGCGAATAACTTTTTCTACAGGCCTCCTATCGGTATTCTATCAGTTTCCCGACATCCGCCCTATCAGGATGCATCATCCTATAATTTCTCACTTATATCTGAAATCTAGGATACCCGGTAGGAATTTTTATAACTTTTAGACTATCAGATCAATTCTGGCTATCTGGAGTCTTGAAAAATTCCTGTATTAAGCCAGATTACTGAGCATCACTTGCTCTATCTACTGGTGAAATCTGGGACTGAAATGCTTTCGGACAGTCCAAACCACTTCTGGCCTGACTTTCTTTAATTACAATTTAGCCCCAGAGGACTTTTCTTCTTTTCAATTAAGTCCCTTTTATTTGGCTAAAATTACACTTAAGGACCCCACCTTTTTGTCTACTTTTCTTTTTTGGCTTTAAACTTTCCATAATTGCACTTAAGTCCCTTCATTTTCTTTCTTTTGCAATTTAATCCCTTTCTTGCATAAATGGCCATCATATCTCTAGGGACTTTCACTATTTACATATAAGTCCCCGAACTTTCACTTATTTGCAGTTTAGTCCCTAAAAACTCTCTGTATGTTTTGGGGACTTATGCTCAAAGGGATATATCTATTTCAGGCTACTTACTAAGTCTCTGGCCTGAAAATTGGGATGTTACACATTTTCGCCCCCATAAAATAAATTTCGTCCTCGAAATTCACTTGGTACCTTAGTCATTTACCTTGGATATATCTTCTCTTTATATCCTTTTCTACTTTAAGACTAAGGCTCGGGATATCTATCTCTTATCTTCTATTTTGTCATCTATCTACTCATACTTATAGATAACTCACTATACTGGACTTGTGAGTAGTGTCCATTTCTTTCATACATAATCTTTTAGAACTTAAATGAAATTCTGGGGTCTCTGTCATACATCGTACTTCTCATTACATATCTCTTATTACGCATCTTTTCTTGCATATTACGTATTCTTATTATGCCTTGTGATTCTTTCATCACAATTTTCTTAATTTTTCTGTCTATCTATCTATTTCTTTCCTTACCATAGTTCCTTTTCTTGGAACTGGTATAAGAAATACTGATCATCTAACTATTTCTTTCTTTCTTTATAGTTCCTTTACTTAGAACTGGTACAAGGGAATAGTAGTATCCCTTATTTTCTCTCTACTGAGAACTTATACTATTCTCTACTTATGCTCTTCTGTGCACTTGCTATTCTTTCTTTTTATTATGCTAGCTAGCAATGTTCTTTCTCATTATTCTAGAGCATCTTTCTAACTTTGTGACTCAACAGTGTGCTTCCCAATGGTCAGCCATCTCTAGGCTACTCTGGCCTGAGCACCTTTCAATTAAGCGTGCTGCTGCATTAGGGCTAGGTTACACTTAACATGGCTTTGAGCCCTAGAATACTTTTTATCATATAACTGTGTCCTAACTTTACTCATCCTTAGACCATCTTCTCTAGGTTTCTTTGGCCTTTTAATCTTTTCATCCTTATCTAGAGGATCTATCTGCTCATGCTTGTCTATTCTTAAGGATATGGGGTTCTCTCTTCTATTCCTCAGTCATACTCTTACAATCTTTTGAATTCCAGTACTCATATTTGAACTTTGGACTCCGTCTTTATTTAAGAGAACTAAGTTTAGTCTAGAGGCTAGCTGGAAACACCATGGATACTCTCTCTATATAAGTTAATCAACACCTTGTCCTTGGTGATTGTCTTATCAGAAAGATATCAAGTTGTCTTATTCCTCTTCTTTATGATTCACATTATCTTGTCCTTAGGCTAAGTTGTTTCACGACTCGGAATCACCCGCTATCATCCTAAGCCTTTTTAGGAACTATCAGATTATGGGATATCACTCCCTTGTGAATCATGTTAGGATCAACTGCAACTCTTCTGAAAGACTTCAACCAATGAACTAAGTTACAAGGTTAGCTACTCCCCTATTGTTGATAACTCAACAAATAATTCTCCATCACTATGTTCTCTAGCCCATCTTACTTATCAAGACTTCACTTAATCTCTCTTTTATTCAAGAGTTCTTCCCAACTTTCTTTCTTTCTTGTGACTAACCATGAACTATTGCCATTTACAATTATGGCCTAGCAATATGTAAATCGCCATCTATAATTCACCATCGGTAATTGCCATAGGCCTTTGCCTTCTGTTATTATAGATCTGTATCATAACTTGTTCATCTCATCTCATTTGAATCTGTGCTCTATCTGCGAGCAATATGTATCAAATCTTACTCTTATCTGAAGAGTGATCTTAACTCAGCTGAGTCTATCTTTATCTGAGAGCCATTCATTTTAGATCTAACTCTTATATAAAGAGTGATATGGACATAATCTCTTTACTATTATTTGCTGTTCTTTTTATATACCATTTCTTTCGATAGAGTTATAACACTACCATTCTCTTGGTACTTGCTGTAACCCTACCATAAGAATTGGCCCTGAGTACTGTATCCATAAGCTTGTAAAAATACCTAAGTAACCCCTATCATACTGTAACTGATTGTCCTACTTACTAGGACTATCTGCTATTATGGGTACATTCTATTGCTTACCTATTTTAGGTTTCTTATCTAACTGACTCTCATTAGTATCTTATCTCAAACTCTTATTCCTATTTCTAACATTAATCTAACTCTGATCCTGATCTTAATTTCCATTATACTCTTAATCCTAATCCTGAAGGATTAGCTAACACTAACTACCTTATCTATTTCTTTAATCTTATGGAGAAAACATACCAGGTCTAGAGTAGCTTTATTGTGTGCATGCCAGACATTACTATTTAAATATGCATAAGGTGTTATCACCTCAAACTAATGGGAGTATATGTATTTACAGTCATTGTTGTTTCCAAATGACTGGCACCTGAATCACATATCGCATCTACTTAGCGATTGTTAACCTATAATCATTTCTTTGGATTACCTCAGGAGACTTTCTTTCCTTCTCTCGTATCAGTGCAAAACTTTCTTCTGTATATGGAATCTCTTACCTATCTTAGTCATTCAACTCTCACTGTTTACAGGGATGAACTTGGCTAAGTATCCATCAGAGGGTTCCTCTTACCCTGCTTTAACATTTTAACTTAGCCTCACGCTCATCCCTATTTCTAAGGATTTTAGGTTCATGGAACGATTCTATTCCATTCTCCTGGCACTATCTCAAACTATATCTTGTATCTTAGCTTACTTAATCTTGAACTGGTCAACTTCTTTAACTTTAGACTAGTCAACTTCTGTCTCTGTCAATAGAAGGAACTACTCCCCATCGCTGTTCCACTTAGTCTAGCCATATCGTGTTAAGAAACATGAGAACTCAGAGGTATTGGCTAACTAAGACCAATCTACCATTACTTTATCCATCATACTGCTCAATGTGTCTAACATCCTCTGTGTATTCTAGTCGCGATTTGAGTATTGGCTAGTCACGACTCACGTTCTCTGTGAACTTCCATCGCGA
The DNA here is from genome assembly GCA_037074615.1 of Leucaena leucocephala. Lineage (NCBI taxonomy): Eukaryota > Viridiplantae > Streptophyta > Magnoliopsida > Fabales > Fabaceae > Leucaena > Leucaena leucocephala. The sequence goes on from CM073545.1 coordinate 5,013,798, forward strand.
CTAAATCACTTAACACGTCACGACCATATCACCTTGTGTTCTCCCATCGCGGCTGATAGTCTTTCTTTATCGTGACCTGAATCCTCTGTATATGTTTGTCATAACCCTTGTCCTAACTCATCGCGACCTAACTTCTTGGAGTAAACAAGTCGTAACCTAAACACCTTTTAACTTAAGCATACATTCCTCTAAATATTCTCTTCCTAAGATTCCTTATCTGAATCCTTATTTAAGCAATGAACCAATCATTTAGGAAGGGGATCTTCCTGATTCACTTAAGATTCAGACTTCAGTGATATTAACTTCTCACTAGGTACCCTAACCTTAACATAACGTTAACTACTTAGGTTTAGGGTATAGGAATTATCCTATCTGATGCCAAAAATTTTGCTTTGATACCAAAATGTAACATCCTTCCTTTCGTACGTCTTAGGGACCATTCGAAATAGTAAGAACCACTTACAAGACCTTGGAAGTCCACTAGCTAAATCTGGAATTTTTACTCTTCTCGAAATACTGTTCATATGGTATTCCAGATTTGGCAACGAACTTCAAAAAATCATAATTAATTTTAGAAAATTCGACATGAAGTGGTTCAAAATTCTACTCGAAGCTAACATCTTGATATTTAAGGAAAAATAAGTAACAGACTAAATGATCAGCCAATCGATACATTTTAATCATCAAAGATCACTATTCATTTGGTCAAATTTCTGAAAAAGAGTATCTGGTCCCTAACTTTGGAAAATTTGTTCTCTTTGTACAGACATCGAAATAAGGCATACTTGGTGTCAAAATGAAGCTTGACATATTAACTAAGTAATTCTAAAACATCATACATTTATTTGATTATTTACTATTTTTAATTACAGCAACTATTGTGCTGCTTCTAGTATACATTACATAAGTCATGCATAACATTAAGTACAATCAATCAAGACATCTATCCCCTAACTCTTCTTCTTGCATCTTCATCTTCTTCCATCTTTGAAGAACCTGTTGGTGTTGGGGTTACATGTAGGGGTGAGATTACGGGGGAAATCTCAGTAGTAAACAGAAACCATACAATGTACGCAATTATATGCTTCATGTTACTATGTTTGCACTTAATGATCATGCTTGCATAATTATACTTATGTAACATCCCGATTTTTGGGTCTAGGAAAACTAGGAGGTAGTCTGATATGGGCAGGCTGCTAAACCCGTAGTCCCAGGGTAGTAATCTGATATGGGCGGATCACTTACCTATATTTGGTAGGAATCCGAGGGATGAGCTAAGTTCCTCAGGATTTAAAGATGAGTTAAGTCTTTGACCTACAAAATAGGGACAGTTCACCTAGGTTCAAAAAAGAGGAATGTAAGGATATCCTAAGTCTTAAGCCTAGGAATTCTGCAGGTAGCTAGATATAGGCTGGCTCCTGAGTAAGATAACCTGATATGGGCGGGTTGTCGAGCCTTTCAATTAACAATGACTCCCGAAGAATTCAGGGGATGAGTTGTTGAAAGAGAATTTCGAGAACTTAAGATGAAGGATAAGAAAAGAAACCAGAAGCGGATAGAGAGCATTTTGGTCATTTCACACAATGGATGGATATCCGAGGAAATTTGATAGTGAATTATTATAATTAATATGAGAAATTATGGAGTTGACAGAAGTCAAAAAGGAGTCCTGTAGAATTAATTATGGAATTTACGGTGAAAAATGACACCGATAAAAGGTTAAAGGAAACGTATGAAGTTTTTATCAGGACTTCTGGGTCTTAGAAAATTATGAAACTTTGTAGAGAATTTATTTTATATTAGACTGAATTTCTAGAAATGTTAAAACAATTAAAAGAGGTGTTTAGCATTTATGCTAAGATCAGGGTAATTTACAGATATCGGTATGAGGAAAGTACATTGGGATTTGGGCCAATTAGCTATTGGACCTAAAAGAGGCCCAACATGTTATCTTAGGCCAGCCCAATAAGGCCCAAAAGTTATCTTGGAGCCCAAGTCCAATAATGAATAATTTATGGATTTTTAAAAAAGAAAGAAAAAGAGAATAAAGTAAGAATTAGGTGTTGCACATGGTGGAACCCACAAGGACTTCAAAATGGCACCCAAAAAGAGGAAGGGTTAGGTGTACCAAGAGAGGCCATGCTAGTGATGTCATGGTGGTAAGGCCATGCTAGTGATGTCATGGTGGTAAGGTCATGAGTGAGAAGATAAAAGACATTCGAAGATCAAACCTTTAACCATTAGATCAAATAGTTCCCAAGGTGACCTTGGCCTTCAAATGGCACATAACTTTTGCTATAAATACCCCCCATTTGCAAGCTCAAAACCATGGAGCAAGAACCTTAGGAAGCTCTTGCAAAATATTTCTCAAGCAAGGAAGAAGCAAGGATCTTGAAGAAGCTTGTAAGGTAAGTTGCTCCCTTGCTTCTAGACTTTGTTCACATGATTTCTTCTTGAGTTTAAGTTGGTTTTGAGGCTTGAATCTTGGGGAAATGCTGCTGGAATTTCTATGTATATGTGAGAGGAACATGAGTTTTATGTCATACATAGTTTAGACAAGCTTAAACAAGCTAGTTGCATGGTTGGTTGTTGGATTAAGTTGATGTTCTTGACTTTACCATGGAAGAACATTTCGGGTTGCATTGTTCATGCACTGTTCATGATAGAAATAGATGGAATTTCAATGATTTAATGCTTCCATTGAGTTTATATGATGATTTTGCGTAGGATTGGAAAGGTTTTGAACCTTGGAAACCATTGGAATTAAAGGTTATAATGTTGAAAATTCCTTTCGGTACTGTTCACTCGCATGAACAGTGATTTGAATTTCATGATTTTGATACTTCCAATGGTCTTAAAATGAGATTTTGTGTGTGGGGAAGTGGAGGAACAAATATGGGAAGCATTGGAATCAAAATCAAAATTTTTAAAAGAATTATGCATGTTTTTCAAATCTGTCCGGAACAGTGCATAGTTGCTGGAATTTGATTATTTTGAGTTCATAAATGGATTCAAAAGGCCAAATTGTGTAGGGTAAGGTCAAGACATCAATTGATTCAAAGGCCAAGTCAATTGGTAAAGATTAAAGGAAGTTATGTTACTTAAAGTAAGCTTAGTGTTCAAGAGAAGTTAGATTGTAATGGTTGGATGGTAATGTGATGTTAGGATTTGCTTGGTGTGCTCAAAAGAGGGCAGCCACATAGCAAGGAAAAGTAAGAAGGAAGAAGCAAAGTTAAAGTGGAAAGAAGTAAAGCAATAAGGTACTAAACTTACCCTAAACTTGTATGTATTGAATGTTATGCTTGATTGTGCTATGACTTTGTTGAATTGTGTGCATATGTGTATATGATTGAAGCTCTGTTTCTATGATTATCTTGGCCAACTGTATTTCATATGTTACATGGAAGCATGTACATTACACAATGTTTACACTTTCACAAGCAAGCACAAGTATTTACTTTAATGCATGCATTGTTTAGTAACTTCCTTTAATCTTTACCAATTGACTTAGCCTTTGAATCAATTGATGTCTTGACCTTACCCTACACAATTTGGCCTTTTGAATCCATTTATGAACTCAAAACAACCAAATTCCAGCAACTATGCACTGTTCCGGACAGATTTGAAAAACATGCATAATTCTTTCAAAAATTCTCATTTTGATTCCAATGCTTCCCATACTTGTTCCTCCACTTTTCCCCCACACAAAATCTCATTTTAAGACCATTGGAAGCATCAAAATCATGAAATTCAAATCACTGTTCATGCGAGTGAACAGTACCGTGAGGAATTTTCAACATTATAACCTTTAATTCCAATGGTTTCCAAGGTTCAAAACCTTTCCAATCCTACACAAAATCATCATATAAACTCAATGGAAGCATTAAATCATTGAAATTCCATTTCCTTCTATCATGAACAGTGCATGGACAGTGCAAACCGAAATGTTCTTCCATGGTAAAGTCAAGAACATCAACTTAATCCAACAACCAAGCATGTAACTAACTTGTTAAGCTTGTCTTAACTATCTATGACTTAAAACTCATATTCCTTTCACATATACACAAAAATTCTAGCAGCATTTCCCCAATATTTAAGCCTAAAAATCACTTAAACTCAAGCACAAACCATAAGAACAAAAGGTAGAAGCAAGGAGACAACTTACCTTACTTGCTCCTTCAAGACCCTTGCTTCTTCCTTGCTTTCTTCCACTTTCTTTCTCTAGAACTCACTTCTCTTTCTAAAGGAGCTCTTGGGTGTGAAGAATGAATGGAAAGGGGGGTATTTATAGCAAAAGTCATGTGCCATTTGAAGGCCAAGATCACTTTGGAAACTATTTGATCTAATGGTTAAAGGTTTGATCTTGAAATGTCTTTTCACTTTTCACTCAAGACCTTACCACCATGACATCACTAGCATGGCCTCCCTTGGTACACCTAACCCTTCCTCTTTTTGGGTGCCATTTTGAAGTCCTTGTGGGTCCCACCATGTGCAACACCTAATTCTTACTTTATTCTCTTTTTCTTTCTTTTCAAAAATCCATAAATTATTCATTATTGGACTTGGGCTCCAAGATAATTTTTGGGCCTTATTGGGCTGGCCTAGGACGAAATGTTGGGCCTCTTTTAGGTCCAATAGCTAATTGGCACAAATCCCAATGTACTTTCCTTATACCGATATCCTTAAATTATCCTGATCTCAGAATAAATGCTAAACACCTCCTTTAATTGTTCTAAAATTTTTAGAAATTCATTCTAATATAAAATGAATTCTCTACAAAGTTTCATAATTTTCTGAGACCCAGATAATGCTGCACTAGATAATGATGGGTCTAGTAATTATGTACAGGATGAGTTTGATAGAGTGCTCTTTAACCTGATATAAGTTCTATTCCTCTGATAAGAGGACAAATTTCAGCTGAGGAAGCTGAGTACTGATACTGGATTATAGGTAGGCCATATATTATTCCTTCTTTACTAGAGTTTGAGGATAAGTTTGATATGAGTAGCCTAAGAACCAGTTACAATCTGTGACATCCCTTCCTATTATCCCAGTCCAGGAATATACGAGGGTATAGATAAAGATTAAAGGGATATTTCTAGCCCTAATCTACCCCAGCCTTCTTTATGAAAGATAGACAATGTGACTATACTAGTCTCAAGAAAGGCTGTGGGAAGTGAACTACTTAGTTTAGGTTAAGGGATGGAAGGAAGTAGAAATCAAGAGCAGTCAGTTTAGCTGCAGTTCTTCAATGCCGTAGCAAGGATGGTAAATAGAGATGTGATAGAGGGCATTGACCTGGATTAAGTTTTCATGTTAGTTGCATGATATGAGATGGCCATAAGCCAGATATTGCATATACCCTACGTGGCATGTAAAGCTAAGTGAGCTTTCGGCAAATGGTTCATAACTGATGTGCAAGGATCAGCCATTGCCAGGGTAAAGGCTGGACAAGAACATTATAAGGGAATGTTTAAAGCAAGTTAGATCCAGGTCAGATGTAAAGCAGTTTGGGACACAGCTAGAAGTCCTCGAGAAGTTAGGCCATGACGAAAGGTGACCCGAGGTCGTGACTAAAGAATATAGAGTTGTCCCCTCATGACAAGTAGAATGAGATGGTCATAACTAAAGTTTATGGATGCGTTGCGCCTAGTTCATACTCAGGTCATGATGAAGATACACAGGGACCTGATGATGAATAAAGATGATAGCCTCATTGAAGTTTATCAGTTAGAGGTTTAGCACATGATGTAGGCAAGCAGAACAGTATGAGAAATAGAGATACATGCTACTCTAAGATGATGTTTAGAAGTAGATCCTCTATGTGACTATCAAGAGTAGATCTACATTTGGAAAGATTTGGTTCAGTTAATCTTTGATGAATAAAAGAATCAAAAGTTAGGATAAGGCTTGGGCAAGAAATGAGCTTAACATATGGCTTCAAGTTCTCGAAAGTCAAAGTTCCTGAAACAGGATATTAGTCCCACATCGGTTGGGGAGGTGAACGAAGCATACCTTATAAGGGTGTAGATACCTCTCCCTCAAGGACGCGTTTCCAGTACTCACCAAGCGCCTCTCGTCACCAAGCGCCCCGAAGGGGTAGGCAGGCACGAGTGGGTAGGCAGGTAGTGCTGGGAACAAAACCTGACCTAAGGGGCAGTGGCCTCATGTCGGGATAATATCTTTCGCTGTGTACTCTGATACCCGGAGGACGTGTTTTAGGTTCCTAAGGGGTTAAAGTCCTCATATGCCTGGAGAATGAAACTGTGACCTCATGTGGGCCTGGGGCCTGCCTAAGGGGAAAGCTGACAATATCTATGTGGAAGGGTGCTGGGCTGTTAGAGAACACAAGTAATGGTGCTAGATGATGAATGAGATTTATATGATCTAAGTTGGTCAGGATCAAGAAAAAGACCAGGAATAAACCATAGTCCGGTCAAGAGTAGACTGAGACTGAGGTATACGCGCGAAAAGAGTTAAGAGATAGTAGAAAGACACCAATGTTACTCCAGAGAAATGGAGACTAGTCCGCTCACCTGAGAAGTAATTCTTGAGTAAGATTATGAAAAGTATTCCTCTTAGTTAAATAGAGATGAGCGTGAGGCTAAGGGTTAAAAAGAGAAAGAGGAACCCTTTGATGAAATATGTAGCCGAGTTCATCCACATGAGCAATGAGAGTTGAATGACTAAGAAGTTAGTTAATGGGTTGAATTCCGTGTTATAAAGAAAAAGTTTTTCTCAGGTAGTCACAGAAGTTCAATAGAGTGGTAGCTGTAAGCAAGATTAGAAAAAGAAAGATAGCCACGGTTCTAAAGATAAAGTAACTCCCCTATTTGATAGAAGGGTCGAGTCTATACCCTGATAAAAAGGTAGCATGGCAGCCTAAGTGAAATAGATAGATGTTTCAGGATGAATGATCAGGATATGATAGGCAATATGATAAAGGAAATATGTTTTGAGACTTACTTAGTTTATTACAATGTTTGATGGATGGTTGAGCAAATTATGATGATGAATAGTTGCATCTCCTTGCAGTTGTCATATAATGACATGCATGTTAGAGTATGCCATGATGAATACTCCTATTTCGCAGTATATGCAGGGTAGAGTATATATGGTGAGGAAATTATGAGAAAATTATGTTGCTCCCATACCATATGATATGCAATAAGGAATGTATTGAGGATGATAGATAGTCTCAGTTTATGGGACGATAAGTTATGATATGATATTCTGATATGATTTATGATTGGGGTGATTCAGGTTTTTCTATAGGCTTGCGAATGCAGTACTCAGAGCCATTTCTATTGAAAGGAATGGTATACAGAAAGAGTTAGATTTGAAACAGATGACTCTGAGATAGAGACTAGATTTAGATGAGTACAGATCACTCTTCAGATAAGAGTTGGATCTGATACAGTCTGCTCGTAGTTAGAGCATAGTTCAAATGGCTCGCAGTTAAAGCACAGATTTACATGAGAAGTTATGATGAGGCCATAGCAGCAGAATGCAATGGCAGGTGGTTAAACCATGATTGCACAAGGCATGGTAAGCCACAGTAAGAGAAAGATGAGAAGGAACTCCTGAGTAAGAGAGGAAGTAAGTAAAGTCTTGGGAAATAATATGGGCTACTGAACGTAATATTTTTAAATTTTTATTGAGTTATCAACAAGTAGAAACGGTGAACCCTATAACTTAGTCTGTTGGTTTAAGATCTTCGGGAGATATACAGAATCGCAGTTAGATTCTGGAGGGTCGCAGTTAGATCCTAGCATGGCTCCAGGGTCGCAGTTAGATCCTAACAATTCCAGAGTCGCAGTTAGATTCTGAAGAGGCTGACGGTTGATCGCAGTTAGATCCCGAGGTCGCAGTTAGACCTAGCCTAAGGAAAGTAATGAGCCATGAGATATGAGTACAATATAGTATCTCTTTGGGAAGATGAATGCCAAAGATGAAGTTAAGGTAAGGAAGCTTCACTAGTTGATAAACTCATCCAGAAAAATTATTTATAATGATTTTCCTCAGATAGCCTATATTGTACAGACTAAACTTAGTTTTCTTTAAACAAAGACGGAGTCCAAGTTAAAGTCTGAGTGCTGATATTCAAAAGTTTTATAGAAGTATGCCTGAGAAACAAAGAAGAGAACCCCATATGTTTTGAGAACAAAAAAGTATGAGCAGATAAATCCTCCAGGTGAGGATAAAAAGATTAAAAGGCTAGAGAGACCTAGAGAAGAATGTCTAAAGTAAAGATAGAACCCAGTAGTTCTATGAGATAGAGAATGTTAAGGCTTAGCAGAGTAATGTAGCCTTCGTCCAGAAAGATGTTTAGGCATGAGTAGTCTAAGAAAGAGTAATCAAAAAGGGTCCAGTTGTCACAGAAGTTGGTATAGATGGACAAGGTAAGAAAAGTGAAAATTTAAAGTAAGATAGACCCCGGAGTTACACCAAGATGTTAAGGAGTAAGATACGCCATGATATAGCTAGACCTGGCTAGATATGCTATGATACAACATAAGAAGTATGTAATGAGTTACACTATGATAACTGTGTAAAATGGAATGCAATGAGAAATGTGCATTTTTTGACCAAATAGAGAGGCCCCTTATTGAAAAAGGGATAAGATGACAAATGTTATGCTTGAGATAGAGATGAGAACTTTCACTCCTTGCATAAAATGCCAGGCATTATGCTATGTTTGTAAATATGCTTGAGCTCCGATGTTAGAGCTTCACATTTATGAGCAGGTATGCAGTCCTGCAATTTGAGAGCCAGGCATTATGCATGATAGAGTATGTGCTCCTATTTAGTAACAAAAGTAAAGAATGGATAGTTACATAAGTCCTCTCTCTGTATGATGTTAAGTGATTAACGATGATGAGAACATCTAATGATATGAAAAATTCTCTCTCAAGCAAGGACATGAAGTAGATATTGAAAGTACTCCGCTAGATAATAAGATAAAAGGTAAGAGATGGATACCCCGATTCTTAGTCATAAAGCAGAAAGAGATTTAAAGAGCATGTATATTTAAGATTGTTGACTAAGGTACTAAGTAAATTTCAAGGACGAAATTTATTTTAAGGGGGAGAGAAATGTAACACCCCTAATTTCTGTACTAAGTTGTATGTACAGATTGAATAAAATATATGAGATGTTTAGGAAAAGATGTGGCCATATTTATGTAAAGAAAAGGATTAATTGGAAGAGGAAGAAAGTCTAAGTGCCAAAGTGCAAAATTACGAAAATGCCACTGTGATGCTCTAAGAAACCAGAAGTAAATGGAGGGCATTTTGGTCATTTCACACAATGGATGGATATCATAGAAAATTTGATAGTAAATTATTATAATTAATATGAGAATTTATGGACTTGACAGAAGTCAAAAAGGAGTCCTGTAGAATTAATTATGGAATTTACGGTGAAAAAGGACACCGATAAAGGGTTAAAGGAAACATATGTAATTTTTAACAGGACTTCTAGGTCTCATAAAATTATGAAACTTTGTAGAGAAATCATTTTATATTAGAATGAATTTCTAAAAATGTTAGAACAATTAAAGGAGGTGTTTAGCATTTATTCTGAGATCAGGATAATTTAAGGATATCGGTATAAGGAAAGTACATTGGGATTTGTGCCAATTAGCTATTGGACCTAAAAGAGGCCCAATATTTCATCCTAGGACAGCCCAATAAGGCCCAAAAGTTATCTTGGAGCCCAAGTCCAAATAATAAATAATTTATGGATTTTTGAAAAGAAAGGAAAAGAGAATAAAGTAAGAATTAGGTGTTGCACATGGTGGAACCCACAAGGACACAAGAATGGCACCCAAAAAGAGGAAGGGTTAGGTGTACCAAGTGAGGCCATGCTAGTGATGTCATGGTGGTAAGGTCTTGAGTGAAAAGTGAAAAGATATTCCAAGATCAAACCTTTAACCATTAGATCAAATAGTTTCCAAAGTTATCTTGGCCTTCAAACGGCACATGACTTTTGCTATAAATACTTACCTGGACGGGGTCAATGGGTGATCAATAGGGCCCATGGCCTAGACCCGTGACTTCCATTGCACATTGGAGGGGTGCTGGCTTAAGGTCTACCTGATAGGTGGAGCCTACGTCATAATAATTTGTTGTAGAAAATGAAACATCCTCCTTTATATCTCTCAAAGTACTCTTGCTATAGCTCTCTTGAAGTGGATTATATTTCTCTTGCCGAAAATCCTCGTAGAAAATAACTGTACTGATTCGGTAATTCCCCATGAGAACTACCATTCTACGCAAGTACCCAGGAAAGACTGGATGAACCGGCTAGGTCCACTCACTTCCAGCCTCCTTAGACAGCACTTACGTACACAGTACTTTGTATAGTCTACCAGCACAACGGTATTTTCTAACAAATATCTTTAAGTCTTAACCTCAAAACCTTGACCTTAATTTTGAACTTTAACCTTACTCAATTGGAACTATTTTAGAACATTGAAATACCTCTTAACCTCAAAAACATGAATTTCCAAGTGTTGGGCTTACGGTTACTGTTCACTGCGACTATTCACTGGGTAATTCCAGATTACAACCTGAACTTTGGAAATTCATAACTAAATATAGAAAAATCATTTTAAGGTGATTCCAATTTCTAATGACATATATTTCATTTAAATTTGAGAGAAAAATATTAAAATGAGATCTTCTTGTCCAGATCAAATCAGTTTATTCATTGAACTTTACTGTTCATTTGGTAAATCTGGAAGTTCCAGTTTCTTTGCCCCATTTTCAAAAATTCATTTCTCCTTGTATACTTATCCAATTGAGTTTAATTACATATGGATTTAAATATACATATGTCTACTTCAATCTCAAAAAATTTAGAGGAAAAAATCATTCGTTTACTATATGAAATTAGCGCATGAACCTCACTGCCTCTGAGTAGTCGTTTTACCTTATTCCTGATTTCAATTCCTAACTTTGAAAAATCATAACAATTCGAATTATTAACCAAATGAGGCGTTCTTGGTGTCCATTTAAAGCTATAGATCTTAGATATGTTCATGCCAAATTTCATATGAAAACTCATCATATAAGTCAATCAAAATACCGATGGAAGTACACTACCTCAGATTGGATTTATGAGTAGCATGCATCATACAAACCAAAACATCATCTTGTATTTAAAGTGCACACTTTTTAAATTATGTACAGTCATCCATCAACATTTACCCTCTTTCCTTGAGAAGATCCAGCACCTAGAGCATGTTTAATTATATGGAAGGAATGAGATTTCATTGAAATCCCAATAGCAAGTAATATAAACTATAAGGTTATGCATGTTTGATTGAATGCCTAACATGTTATCATGCAATGGGAGCTAATTCATGCTTATACATAAGCAACTCTAATATGCATATTGTCATGACATATATTGCAAGGAGTATCACATACTCATATCACATCATCATCATCATCACACAACACTCCATGCTCAACCAAACCTTCATGCATAACAAGTAAGCAAAACAATCAAAGCACATAAGTTTATAGTTAGATATTCTTGCTACCTCTTGTAGATCCTTGTTCCTTTCCTTCTTGTAATGGTCTTTCCTTGCCACAAATGTCAAAACCTAGGCATTACTACAAGATAATTACCAAATTATAACTCCATTCTAAACAAAATCCAAGTCTAGTTTCAATAAGCTCCCTTTTTCCAAAAACTCCCATTTTGGTTCCAATGCTTCCCATACTTGTTCCTCCACTTTACCCCCACACAAAATCTCATTTTAAGACCATTGGAAGCATCAAAATTATGAAATTCAAATCACTGTTCACGCGAGTGAACAGTACCCGTGAGGAATTTTTAACATTATAACCTTTAATTCCAATGGTTTCCAAGGTTTAAAACCTTTCCAATCCTGCACAAAATCATCATATAAACTCAATGGAAGCATTAAATCATTGAAATTCCATTTTCTTCTATCATGAACAGTGCATGAACAGTGCAAACCGAAATGGTAAAGTGAAGAGCATCAACTCACCTTACTTGCTCTTTCAAGACCCTTGCTTCTTCCTTGCTTTCTTCCACTTTCTTTCTCTAGAACTCACTTCTCTCTCTAAAGGAGCTCTTGGGTGTGAAGAATGAATGGAAAGGGGGGGTATTTATAGCAAAAGTCATGTGCCATTTGAAGGCCAAGATCACTTTGGAAACTATTTGATCTAATGGTTAAAGGTTTGATCTTGGAATGTCTTTTCACTTTTCACTCAAGACCTTACCACCATGACATCACTAGCATGGCACCACTTGGGACATCTAAGACTACTTCTTGGCGCCAATTTTTGAGTCCATATGGGTCCCACCATGTGCCAAACCTAATCCTTACTTTATTCTCTTTTTCTTTATTTCCAAAAATCCATAAATTATTTATTTTTGGACTTGGGCTTCAAGATAACTTTTGGGCCTTATTGGGCTAGCCTAGGATGACATGTTGGACCTCTTTTAGGTCCAATAGCTAATTGGCCCAAATCCCAATGTAATTTCCTTCTACCGATATCCGTAAATTACCCTGATCTTAGCATAAATTCTAATCACCTCTTTTAATTGTTCTAACATTTTTAGAAATTCATTCTAATATAAAATGAATTCTCTACAAAGTTTCATAATTTTCTGAGACCCAGAAGTCCTGTTAAAAATTATATACGTTTCCTTTAACCCTTTATCGGTGCCCTTTTTCACCGTAAATTCCATAATTAATTCTACAGGACTCCTTTTTGACTTCTGTCAACTCCATAAATTCTCATATTAATTATAATAATTTACTATCAAATTTCCTCTGATATCCATCCATTGTGTGAAATGACCAAAATGCCATCCATCTACTTCTGGTTTCTTAGGGCATCACAGTGGCATTTTCGTAATTTTGCACTTTGGCTCTTAGACTTTCTTCCTCTTCCAATTAATCCTTTTCTTTACATAAATATGGCCACATCTTTTCCTAAAAATATCATATATTTCATTTAACCTATACATACAACGTAGTACAGAAATTAGGGATGTTACATTTCTCTCCCCCTAAAAATAAATTTCGTCCCCGAAATTTACAACATATACACTCTACCGAAATAAATCAGGGTACATCTCCTTCATCTTTTCTTCTGTTTCCAATGTAGCTTCATTCTCTGTTAGTCCTTTCCAGATCACTTTGACTATAGGAATCTGCTTATTACGCAGTTGTTTGACCTTTCTATCAACTATTTGTACTGGTCCAACTTCATAGGTCAGGTCATCTCGCAGCGCAACTTCATCTTGTTCAATCACATGCGCTGGATCTGGAACATACTTCTTTAGTTGGGAAACATGGAATACATCATGTATCTGGCTGAGATTTGGAGGAAGTGCCAACTTGTAGGCCACTGATCCTATCCTTGAGAGAATCTGAAATGGTCCGATGTATATAGGATGCAACTTCTTCACCTTGATTGATCGTCCGGCTCCCGTAGTTGGAGTTAACTTAAGAAATACATGCTCGCCTTCTTCAAACTCTAACGACTTCCGTCGGACATCTGCATAACTCTTCTGTCGACTTTGAGCCGTCATCATCCTTTTTCTGATCATTACAATCTGCTCAGCAGTCTGATCCACAATATCAGGACCATAAATTCTTCTCTCACTTAACTCAAGCCAGCATAAGGGAGATCTACACTTTCGTCCATAAAGTGCTTCGAATGGGGCCATCTGAATACTAGCTTGATAGCTATTATTGTATGCAAATTCTATCAATGGTAGATGAGTATCCCAACTGCCTTTAAAATCCAAGACATATGCTCTCAACATATCTTCTAGTGTCTGGATTGTTCTCTCAGACTGACCATCTGTTTGAGGATGATAAGCTGTGCTGAATCTGAGAGTAGTACCCATCTCTCGCTGCAAAGCCCTCCAAAAGTTTGACGTGAATCGAGGGTCTCTGTCAGACACAATACTGCTTGGAATTCCATGCAGTCTAATAATTTCCTTTAAGTACAATGTTGCCAACTTCTCTAGAGAATCCCTCTTATTTATTGCCAGGAAATGAGCTGACTTTGTCAACCGATCAATTACCACCCATGTTGCATCATGCTTAGTTGGGGTCATGGGTAGTCCTTCTACAAAGTCCATGGCAATACTGTCCCACTTCGATTCAGGGACATCTAGAGGTTGCAATGTTCCTGCTGGCTTCTGATGCTCAATCTTCACTTTCTGGCATGTTAAGCACTTGGACACATAAGCTACAACATCTTTCTTCAGTCCAGGCCACCAAAATAATCTTTTAACATCATGATACATCTTGGTCATACCGGGATGCACTGTATATTGGCTTTTGTGAGCTTCATCCAGAATCTTCTCCCTTAGTCCCCTAGCATTGGGGATGTAGGGTCTTCCTCTAAATTGCAATAATCCATCTGAGGAAATCTTAAAATTCTTAGTCTGCCCTCTCTCCAGCTTGTCCTTAAAAATTATTGCGAGCTTATCATGTTCTTGAGCCTCTTTAATCTCATCTTCTATACAAGCTTTGACATGTACTCCCCCGTAGGAACTTTCCGTCACTTGCATCTGATATAAAGGGCTCCAATCTCGCATATCCTCAATCAACTTTAATTCTTTGATCATCATATATGCAGTTCTGCTCAGAGCATCGGCCACTACGTTGGCTTTTCCTGGATGGTATTTAATTTGGAAATCGTAATCCTTTAACAATTCCATCCATCGTCGTTGTCTCATATTCAGCTCTTTCTGATCCTGCAGATACTTCAGGCTTTTGTGGTCACAGTACAATTCAATTGTAGCTCCGTATAAATAATGCCTCCATATCTTCAGAGCATAAACCACCGCTGCAAGCTCCAGATCGTGAGTGGGATAATTCTGTTCATGCGGCTTTAACTGCCGAGAGGCGTAGGCTACTACTCTACCATGCTGCATCAACACACATCCTAACCTGGAGTAGTGGTTAATTTTTGCTTTAACTCTTGAAAACTAGCCTCGCACTTCTCGTCCCACTTAAACTGCTGATTCTTTCTGGTAAGCTTGGTTAGTGGCAAGGCAATTCGAGAAAAGTCCTGGATGAATCTTCTGTAATACCCTGCTAAGCCTAAGAAACTTCTGATCTCTGTCACCGTCTTTGGCTGCTCCCAGCTTAAAACAGCTTCAACTTTGCTAGGATCCACAGCTACCCCATCTTGGGATATGACGTGACCAAGAAATTTGACTTCTGAAAGCCAAAACTCACACTTACTAAGCTTAGCGTAGAGCTGCCTCTCAGTGCAAACCGAAATGGTAAAGTCTAGGTGTATAAAGATGAGGTACACCTAGACTTTGACTCTTCAGGTAGTGAAGAGAGTTCAGATAATAGCATAAGGGACTCAATCAGGAAGGTTTATAGTAAGGTACCCCATGCATATTTTTATAGACTCAAATTTACAGTCTGGAGATTATAAGAAATTCAGTCAGATGTTGTGTATACACCAGATAATGTTGCACTAGATAATGATGGGTCTAGTAATTATGTACAGGATGAGTTTGATAGAGTGCTCTCTAACCCTGATGTAAGCTATCTTCCTTCGATAAGAGGATAGATTACGGCTGAGAAAGCTGAGAACTGATACTGAATTATAGGTAGGCCAGATATTATTCCTCCTCTACTAGAGTTTGAGGATAAGTTTGATATGAGTAGCCTATGAACCAGTTACAATCTGTGACATCCCTTCCTATTATCCTAGTCTAGGAATATATGAGGTTATAGATAAAGATTAAAGGGATGTTCCTAGCCCTAATCCACCCTAGCCTTCTTTATGAAAGACAGACAATGTGACTATACTAGTCTCAAGAAAGGATGTGGGAAGTGAACTACTTAGTTTAGGTTAAGGGATGGAAAGAAGTAAAAATCAAGAGCAGTCAGTTTAGCTGCAGTTCCTCAATGCCGTAGCAAGGATGATAAACAGAGATGTGATAGAGGGCATTAACCTGAATTAAGTTTTCATGTTAGTAGCATGATATGAGATGGCCATAAGCCAGATATTGCCATATACCCTGTAACACCCCAATTTTTAGGCCTAGAGATGCCAGAAGGAGAAATCAAGGGCATAATCGTAATTATGGGAAAGATCGGGCTGGTAGCTGATGAGTACCATATTTTGCCAGAAAATAGAGAAAATTATGCTGATCATTTCACTGAACTGTGAAATGTGCATATGAGGTCTCTATGTGTATGAAAGAATTAGAAATATGACCAGGGGTAAAATGGTCATTTTGGAAAAGTGTGCGCGTGAGTGCTTTTTTAGGCCAAAACAGCCCGGTCCGGATAAAATATCTGAAAATACCGGGAGATAGAGAAAAGGATTCCGGATTGAATGAGGAGTCACAGAATTTTGATTTGAGTTCCCGATTTTTCTGTAAAAATTCCTGAAGATGGGAATTTACAGTTATAATCGGTAAAGGAAAGGCAGTCCGAATAGAGATGATCGGACTATGGCCAGAGTCCATACAGTATTGTCTAAGGCCCGTAGTGACACCAGGGAAGGCCCAAGCCCATAATACCAGTTCAGTGGTAAGAGGGGCCGGTGTCCGGGAAAAATGTGCAAAATGACGAAAATGCCCTTATGTTATAGAATAACTGAAGAATGAGTAAAGGGTATTTTGGTCATTTGGCTAAGGTTAGACAGTCAAGAAGGGGTATCTGGATAGTTGACCAGGGCCAGAGAATACTCTGGTAAAATATGAAAACACAATAATGCCCCTAGACCTAGTAAAGGAAATGAAAGGACTTAAGTGCAATTATGGAAAGTTTCAAGGCCAAAAAGGAAAGTAGACAAAAATGTGGGGTCCTTAAGTGTAATTTTAGCCAAGTAAAAAGAGACTTAAATGAAAAGAAGAAAAGTTCCCTGGGTCTAAATTGTAATTAAAGAAAGTCAGGCCGAAAGTGGTTTGGACTGTCCGAAAGCATTTCAGTCCCAGATTTCACCGGTAGAGAGAACAAGTGACGCTCGATAATCTGGCTTAATACAGGAATTTTTGAAGACTCCAGATAGCCAGAAATGGACTGATCGTCCAAAAGTTATAAAAATTCATACCGGATATCCTAGATATCAGATCTAGGTGAGAAAATACAGGATGATACGTCCTTATGGGGAGGATGTCGAGAAACTGACAGAATACCGATAGGATGCCTGTAGAAAAAGTTATTCGCAAATTAGAAAATCCAGACGGGAGTATGAGGCCTCCGGGTATCCGATAGGGAAATTTATCGGTATTTGAAAAGGGACTAAATGAGTTCGGATAACCTCAGTCATATGACTGATATGACTCACAGGGATGCCTGAACACCGCAGGTCAGTGTATCGGACAGAAGGAGCCGGTGTCCGGATATGTGTATAAACGGTGAAAAATAGATTAAATATTCAATAATTATTAACGGGGAAGATTCCTCGTAATGCGTGCCATGAAGGTATTGGACCCAGAAAGGCCCAATAATGGCGCCAACAGAGGCCCAGTAAGACCCTTGGACTGATAGGTGGGCCAGTGTCCGGCAGAACCCCGGAAAAGTGCGAAATTACGAAAATGCCCCTGTGTTGTACAAAAGTGTAACAGATGAATGAAGGGTATTTTGGTCATTCTGGACAGGCCCAGCAGCCAAGGCACATACAGATAAAGTTACTTAGAGTCAGTATATGCCCTGACAGAGTACAGAAGGGTGTAAAATGACGATTTTACCCTTAGGGTTAAAATAGTGCAAGAAAGGGCACCCAAGGGCATTTTGGTAATTTGCCAAGGGCTGTTTCTTGGGAATCGAGCCATCAGAGTACTTGGGCTTGATCAGGATCCAAGACAACATTCCCAGAGCCAAAAAACGTAGCCCATGAAGTATGTGGGAAAAAGTGGCATTAAAATACTATTTTAATGCTGTTTCAATAAAGTAAAGTTACTCGGTCGGCACGATAACCGAGGAGGCGATCAGATAAAGTCCTGGATTTATCTGGATAGCATTGGATGGCGTGACAGGTGCCAGTGAGATGCCACATGGCGCCATCACAGAGGAGGAAGAAAAAGTTGAGGATTCGTAGTACGAGGCAGGACTCTAGACCGGTGAGTCAGCCCGGTGAGTCAGCTGCTGAGGTGTCCAGGATTTCAGAGATGTGATAAATGTGGCGCTGAGGTGTCCTGGTGAGGTGTCCCAATGATGTCATGCATGATGCAGTAAAGGAGAAATTAAGAAAAATAGGAAAATCCAGGAAAAACCAGGACCGCAGGATCAAAGTTCATGGAAATTACGAGATTGCCATTGGAGGAGGTTATAAATACCCCCCTTGCTCTTCATATGCCACGGCCAAGAGCCATTTTGGAGAGAGGAGGAGGTGCTAGAGAGAGAAAGTGAGAGGAAGAAAGAAAGAAAGGAAGTTCTGGTGGAGCTGGAAGCAGAATAGAGATAGTAGAGTTCTGCTGAGCTCTTGAGGTAGTAACTAATCTTAGCTTTTATGTAATGGCTTTGTGATTTGTTGTGCTATTGTTTGGTTGGATTGTTGTCTTATATGTTATGTCTGAAGCTCTGCTATAATGCTATGATCATATGTTATTAAGCATGGAAGCACGCAGCATACTTATCTGTACACAATCACAAGCAAGCACTGTCACTCTGCATTACATATATTGTTATGATTGTTGCTACTGAGATTCCCCCGAATCTCATCCCAATAAGTAAACCATTACAGGGGAGGTTATGTTAAAATGAATTCTGGGAATTTTAAGAGACGCTGTTATGCTGTCGAAGTAAAGACTGAACATCAGTATATGATAAGTACTGTGTACGTAGTGCTGTCTAAGGAGGCTAGAAGTGAGTGGAACTAGCCGGTTCATCTAGTCTTTCCTGGGTACTACGTAGAATGGTAGTTCTCATGAGGGGATTACCGAATCAGTACGGTTCAGTTCTTTGTACAGATGAAACGTAGCGGTTATGCTGTCGGATTTCAGGCAGGAAAAGATGTAATAGAGATATGAGAATTTATGTACATGACTGGATGTAAAACAACTTATTAATTAATAATAATTGTTGTTTGGCATGTTTGACTGAGATATGATGGATGTATGCCTATGTATGTAATGTTGGTTGCTGAAAATTAACGCTATGAACAGTAATACGTGGTGACAAGGTCATGTTTGATAAATGATTAAAAATAGTAAATGGATGAATAAATGTACAAAATGTTTATGGTAAATAGTATACATACCAAGCTTTAATTTGATATATAAAACGTCTCATTTGGATGTCTACACAAGGAGATATAAATTATCAAAGTTGGGACCAGAATGCTGGATTCAGGAGAAAAACGCTGGATGAACAGTAAAATAGAAACGTTGACTGACATTGACTCGGTCAAGGCATGGTCAACGAATTATTTTTCCCTGAAATATAATTGAGTTAGATTCATTTAGAAATTGGAACCACTTCATTTTGATTTTTCTAGAATTAATGATATTTTTTCGAAGTCAGGTCACTCATCTGGAATTTTCATAGTGAACAGTACTCGATAAGAGTAAAACTCCAGATTAAGAAATTGGACTTCAATGACCTTGAAAGTGGTTCTAAATGCTACTGAATGGTCCCTACAACATATGGAAAGGAAGGATGTTTCATTTTGGTATCAGAGCAAAGGATTCTGGCTTAGGAAATGCTCTGAATAGATAATTTATGGTGTTAGTACAGAATAAGGTTAGCACAGAACAAAGGGTTCTGGCTCAGAGCATAAGATTCGGCATAGAACAGAAGGTTCTGGCTCAGTGATGCTCTGGTTTAGTTAGTTAGATTCCTTAAACAAATGAGAACTTTGAGTGGTCCTCTCCCTAGAGTATGATATAGGGATGGTGTTCACTGCTTGGAAAGGTTTAGACAGAAGACAGTGACACACAGATGAATGAGGCTGGACCCCGAGCTTTATAGTCTTACGAAGGATATGATTATGATGGGCTAATCTTAGTCAGCCGATACAGTCGAGGTCTCGTGTTTATTAACACAATATGGCTGGACTAAGCAGAATAAGGTTTAAGAAGCAGTTTCCACTATGGATAGAGACAAAAGTTGAACAGTTTAAGACTGAGGAAGCTGCAAAGAGTAGATCGAGGTATCGTGTTGTGACCAGATACTGTAGTGAGGATGCCAGATATCCAAGTTACAACAAGTTAAGTTATAAGTCACGATGTGATGTGGGCAACCCAGGCTCGCCAAGAGCAAGAACGAGATTCTACTATCACTACGGCGGTTGCTGCTGCGGTTGCAAGATTACAGCAGTCTGGGAAGGAGTTAGTACCAGAGAATGATATAGAACCTGAACCTCAGCCAGATTATGGGCAGACTGGGATGAATAGACATCAGAGGTCTATAGGAAATGACAATAACCAGGAAAGTCTGCAAACATGGATGGAACGATTCCATAAGTTTAATCCGCCCATGTTTGAAGGGACTTTTGACACTCAAGTAGCTGAGGATTGGGTAAACCAGTTAGAGAAAATCTTTAAGATTTTAGAATGTCCCACTGAAAGAAAGACCCAGCTGGCAGTTTACAAGCTAGAAAAGAATGTGCAATAACTAGAAAAGAGTGAGCCTACTCCATTAGTACCACTGAAAGTGATGCCACCAGGTTCCTTGAGAAGGAACAGTAAGAAGAGAAATGGGCCAGCATATGGGTCAGAAGATAATAAGGGACAGGGAAGTAGGCCAGGTAGTGGGCCAAGAGAAGTTAGTAGGCAACCAAGGCCTAATGAATGTAGGAACTGTGGTCGAGACCATAGTATGAGGCCTTGTCCAGTAGGTCAAGGGTTACGGACATTATGCCAGGGAGTGCCCACAGAACACAACAGGCGAAAGATACCTGACTTAGGGAAGAATATATACTCTGACTGGCAACGAGATAAGAAAGTCACATGTGCCAAACTAAGGTACGAGTTTATTTGTGTTCTGTTTCCACTGGCTAGATAAATCCTGTATGTGATTGGATTGTATTGTCCAGTATGCACACTATTGAGGTACCCTATGCCTAGTATGTTGCCGTTGTATGAGGATGAGTATGACTACATGTTTTAAAAGTAGGAAGTAGAGAAGAGGAGTCTTATGTCGCGACTAATATGTATAGATAAGTTGATGTTGTGACGTAAGAAGACCTCAGGTCGCGATGGGTAATATTGCAGTACGCGACCAGTGTACAAAGGAGTCCAGGTCACGATGTTATGAGAGATAGGTCGTGACTAAAGGACGCAGAGATGCCAGGTCGTGACGAGTAGTGTGCGACGGTTGCGACTAAAAGTCGCAGAGCATGTGAGTTGTGACTATGCAGTTCTCAGGTCACAACAAAAGATAGCAGAGGCCATATGATAATGAAGGTACCAACCATTGCTGAAGTCCACCAGCTAAAGGATTGGTATAGCATATGGTAAGCTAGACAGTACAAAGATACTGAGAAACGAAAGATCAGTTTAAGACAATGTGAAAAGTAGATCTCTATGTGATAACTAAGAGTAGATCTACGCTGTAGGGGTTTTATTCAGCTGCTCTGAATAGAAGACCTAAAAGTTAGATTGAGATTTGCCCAGGAATGATCCTAGCACATGGCCTAAGGTGAGAGACGTGGTGGGTAATAGATAAAGAGCTCAATGTTCCCTGAGCAGAGGGATTCCATCACAAAGAAGTAGTAGACCTAGGGGAGAATACCCTAGAGAACAGAAGTAATAGTGAAAGATGATGAATGAGATCCATGCGACTCAAGTTCGCTAGGATGAAAGGAAAGACCAATAAGTAATTATAGTCCGGTCAAGAATAGACTAGGACTGATGGAAAGATAGAAGAAGTTGAAAGATAGTAAAGAGGTAGCCACAGTTAAGAGATAAAGTGACTCCCCTATTCCTGATGTAAGATAAAGGGTTGAGTCTATACCCTGGTAAGAGGGTAGTGTGGCAGCCTAAGTAAGATAGATAGAGGTGTCTGTCAGATCCTGAGCATGTGATTGATAATCTGACAGATAATGCGATAGATAGTATGATCAGATGATGATCTGACAAATAATGAGATAAAGGAAATATGTTTTGAGGCTTACTTAGATTATTATGATGTCTAATGGATGGTTGAGCAAAATATGATGATGATATGGCTTATATTGCCATAAGTTATGATAGTTGCAACTCCTTGCAGTTGTCAAAGGATGACATGCATGTTAGAGTATGCTATGATGAATGGATACTCCCCTTTTGCAGTGCATGCAGGGTAGAGTATATATGAGTACATGTAATACCCCAATTTTCAGGCCCAGAGACTCAGAAAGTGAGCCTGAAATAGATAGACTATCGGACTCCTTTGAACAGAAGTCCTAAAAACATACAGAGGGTTTTTAGGGATCAAACTGCAAATAAGTCAAAGATCAAGGACTTATAGGTAAATAGTGAAAGTCCCTAAAGATATAGTGGCTATTTATGCAAGGAAAGGGGTTAAATTACAAAAGAAAGAAAATGTAGGGACTTAGATGTAATTATGAAAAAGTTTAAGGCCAAAAAGAAAAGTAGACAAAAAGGTGGGGTCCTTAAGTGTAATTTTAGCCAAATAAAAAGGGATTTAATTATAAAGAAGAAAAGTTTCCTGGGGCTAAAGTATAATTAAAGAAAGTCAGGCCAGAAGTGGTTTGCACTTCCCGACAGCATTTCAGTCCCAAATTCTACCAGAAGGTAGGGCAGGGGACGCCGGGTAACCCAGCCTAATACCGGAATTTTTGAAGACTCCAGATAGCCAGAAATGGACTGATCGTCCAAATCTTATAAAAATTCCTACCGGATATCCTAGATCTCAAATATAAGTGAGAAAATACAGGATGATGCGCCTTTATGGGGAGGATGTCGGGAAACTGACAGAATATCGATAGGAGGTCTGTAGAAGGAGTTATTCACAAAATAGCAAATTCAGACGGGAGTATGAGGCCTCCGGGGATCCGGGTAGGAGATTTATCGGTATTTTTAAAGGGGCTGAATGAGATCGGATGACCTCGGTCAGATGACCGTTATGACCCACAGGGATGCCTGAACACAGTAGGACACTGTATCTGGGAAAAGGAGCCGGTGTCTGAAAAGGTGTATAATCGGTAAATAATAATTAAAATATTTGGTGAACTGTGACAGAGGAAGATTCCTCGTAATGCGTGCCATATAGTTAATGGACCCAGGAAGCCCAAAAAATGGCGCCATTAGAGGCCCAATAAGGCTCTTGGACTGATAGGTGGGCCAGTGTCCAGCAGAACCCCGGAAAAGTGCGAAATTACGAAAATGCCCCTGTGTTGTACAAAAAGGGCAGTAGATGAATGAAGGGCATTCTGGTCATTTTGGACAGACCCATAGGTCAAGACATGTCTAAATAAGGTTGACTAGAGCCAGTATAAGCTTTGACCAGGTCCAGAAAGGTGTGAAATGACGATTTTGCCCTTAGGGTTAAAATAGGACAAGATAGGGCACCAAGGGCATTTTGGTCATTTTGCAGGGGATCTGTAACTGAGTCTGGACCCAGTATTAAAAGGTTAATGATATAAAGGGTCTAGATACTAAATATGAGGTCAGTAGACATAAAAAGGATCTTCAGAAACATCAGATTCAGAAAACGGCACGTTTTTCGAGGCGATGGACCGGGCCGGTACTGGATTGGACCGGAAAGCTTCCAGAACCTCCAAATTTCGTCACATGAAGCATATGGGTGGTGAGGTGTCCTATGAGGTGTCCCATGAGGTGTCCAGGGTGATGCAGTAAAAGGAAATTAAAGAAAATAGGAAATTCCAGGAAAAGCCAGGACCACAGGATCATAAGTCTTCCTAATTACAAGATTGCCATTGCTCAACACTATAAATACCCCCTAGCTCTTCATTTTCACGCCAAGAAGCATTATTAGAGGTAGAAAGAAGTTCTTGAGAGAGAAAGTGTGAGGAAGAAAGAAGTAAGGAAGTTCTGGTGAAGTTGGAAGTAGTAGGGAAGTTCTGAAGCTCTGCTTTTGAGGTAGTAACTAATCCTAGCTCTTATGTAATGTCTTTGTGATGTGTTGTTTTGTTTGGTTGGATTGTTGTCTTATATGTTATGCTTGAATCTCTATTCCAATGCTCTGATCATATGTTATTGAATATGGAAGCATGCAGCATACTTATCTGTACACAATCACAAGCAAGCACCGTCACTCTACATTACATATATTGTTATGATTGTTGCTACTGGGATTCTTTTGAATCTCATTCCCATACATAACATTACAGGGGAGGTTCTGTCAAAATGAAATTTGGAAATTTTAAGAGACGCCGGTAGGCTGCCGAAATTCCGGCAAGAAAGCAGGAACAGGGAAAGGAACTGATACGTACTGTGTACGTAGTGCTGTCTAAGGAGGCTGGAAGTGAGTGGACCCAGCAGGTTCATCCAGTCTTTCCTGGGTACTACATAGAATGGTAGTTCTCATGAGTGAATTACCGAATCGGTACAACATCGGTTACTTTCTAAAGAAGAATTGTAGCAGTTATGCTGCCGGATTTTAGACAGTGAAAAGATGTAATAGAAATTTGAGGGGATTGATCATACACTGATATACAACAGTTGATTATCTAACAATAATTGTTATCTGGTATGTATGACTGATATGTGATGGTTGTATGCATGCTCATGTGAAGATTGAATGCTGAAAATAGGGTCAGTGAACAGTAACTCGTGAGGACCTATGCATGTTTGATAAATCATTAAAAATAGTAAATGGTTGAACTAATGTACGAAATTTTTATGGTAAAAATTAGACATACTAAGATTTAATTTGATATATAGAATGTCCCATTTGGATGTCTGTACGAAATGATATAAATTACCAAAGATGGAACCAAAATGCTGGATTCAGGAGAAAATCACTGGATGAACAGTAACTTTAAAATGTTGACCCACGTTAAATTGTTCAAGTAATGGTCAACCAATGATTTTTACCTGAAAGATAATTGAGTTAGCTTCATGTATCACTTTGAACCACTTCGTTTCAATTTTTCTAGAATTAGTTATCATTTTTAAAAGTCAAGTCACTCATCTGGAATTTGCTACAGTGAACAGTACTGAAAAGAGTAAAATTCCAGATTGAGAGTTTGGACTTCTATGACCCTGAAAGTGGTTCCAAATGCTACTGAATGGTTCCTAAGATGTATAAAATTAAGGATGTGACAGTACATATATGTGATGAGAAAGTTATGAGAAAGTAGGTTGCTCCCATACCATATGGTAGGAGGATGATATGATTGTATTGAGGATAATAGATAGTCTCAGTTATGGGACGATAAGTTATGATATGATACTCAGACATGATGTATGATTGAGGTTACTCAGGTATTTCTATAGGCTTGTGAATACAGTACTCAGGGCCATTTCTATTGAGCGGAATGGTATACAGATAACGGTAAAGGGATTGTTTCTAGATCACTCTTCAGATAAGAGTTGGATCTGAAACAGATGGCTCTCAGATAGAGCTAGATTCAGATGAGTACAGATCACTCTTCAGATAAGGGTTGGATCTGGTATAGGATGCTCGCAGTTAGAGAATAGTTCAAATGGCTCGTAGTTAGAGCACAAGTTGAAAGATGTGAAGGAACTCCTGAGTAAGAGAGGAAGTAAGTAAAGTCTGGGTAAATGATATGAGGCTATAAAATTTTCAAATGTTTATTTATGGAGTTATCAACAGGTGGAAGCAGTTAACCTTATAACTTAGTCTTTTGGTTTAATATCTTCGGGAGATATACAGTACAACAGAATCGCAGTTAGATTCTGGAGGGTCACAGTTAGATCCTAGTATGGCTCCAGGGTCGGAGTTAGATCCTAACGGCTTCAGAGTCGTAGTTAGATTCTGAAAAGGCTAACGGTTGATCGCAGTTAGATCCCGAGGTCGCAGTTAGACTTAGCCTAAGGAAAGTAATGAGCCATGAGATATGAGTACAATGTAGTATCTCTTTGGGAAGATGAATGCCAAAGACGAAGTTAAGGTGAGGAAGCTTCACTAGTTGATAAACTCACCCAGAGAAATTATTTTATAATGGTTTTCTCAGGTAGCCTCTAGTATACAGACTAAACTTAGCTTTCCCTTAGCAAAGACGGAGTCCAAGTCCAAAGCTGAGTACTGATATTCAAAGTTTTGTAGAAGTATGCCTGAGAAGAAGAAAAGAATAGAATTCCCTATGTATTGAGAATAGAAAAGCATTGGCTAAGAGCACTCTGGGAGGTAGCTCAAGTTGTAAAGCCAATAGCAAGAGAAAGAGGCGATAATTCAGACAAGGGACCGATCAAGGTAATGATCAGATTGGAGAGCAGAGATGTCCATGTGGTGGAAAGAGCCATGGCACATGGGAATGTCGAGCAGGGCAAAGCAGTTGTGGTAAGAAAGGCCACTTTGTAAGAGGTTGCCCTAAGAATGCGGACATCCCTAGGAAAGGTATTTGGTCTTACCCCAGACACAGTCTTCAATATTCCCTGAAGTCGACCCTAAGAATGGTTAAGAAGAACCATAGCTGTAAGGGCGACTGAGCTGTAAGGAACTATATGCCTAGATGATGATATGGATAATGAAGAGTTCTTTTCGGATCTAAAGAAAGTGGTCATGATAACAAGTCATGAGAGAATAAAAGGCCAGAGAGACCTAGAGAAGAGGGTCTAAGGCAAAGCAAAGATAGAACGTAGTTCTATAAGGAAGAGATTGCTAGGGCCTAAACCTATATAAAGAGTAATCTAGCCTTAACTCAGTAGCACGTTAAATTGAAAGGTGCTAAGGCAAGAGTAGCCTAATGATAGATAAGCCCTAAGAAGGGATAAGAAGAAGTGCAAATGCCATAAAGGTTTGGCATAAATGCATGAAGTTATGAGAACAGTTAAGAAAAGTCAGAGAAGTTATCTGGGTTATGATCTCGTATCAGGAGAAAGAAAATTAGAAGAACAATATTTCTCCTGAGAGATTAGCAAAGTATAAGAGGAGTAATGTAGACCCCAGAATTACATAAAAATTCTAAGGGATAAGATATGAAAGAAATGGACACTACTCACAAGTGTAATGAATTGTCCATAAGAGGAGGAATGCCCCAAGCCTTAGTCATAAACCAGGAAAGGATATACAGAAGAGCTATATCCAGGATCGTTGACTAAGATGCCAAGTAAATTTTGAGGACGAAATTTATTTTAAGGGGGGTAGAAATGTAACACCCCAATTTTTAGGCCTAGAGATGCCAGAAGGAGAAATCAAGGGCATAATCGTAATTATGGGAAAGATCGGGCTGGTAGCTGATGAGTACCATATTTTGCCAGAAAATAGAGAAAATTATGCTGATCATTTCACTGAACTGTGAAATGTGCATATGAGGTCTCTATGTGTATGAAAGAATTAGAAATATGACCAGGGGTAAAATGGTCATTTTGGAAAAGTGTGCGCGTGAGTGCTTTTTCAGGCCAAAACAGCCCGGTCCGGATAAAATATCTGAAAATACCGGGAGATAGAGAAAAGGATTTCGGATTGAATGAGGAGTCACAGAATTTTGATTTGAGTTCCCGATTTTTCTGTAAAAATTCCTGAAGATGGGAATTTACAGTTATAATCGGTAAAGGAAAGGCAGTCCGAATAGAGATGATCGGACTATGGCCAGAGGCCATACAGTATTGTCTAAGGCCCGTAGTGACACCAGGGAAGGCCCAAGCCCATAATACCAGTTCAGTGGTAAGAGGGGCCGGTGTCCGGGAAAAATGTGCAAAATGACGAAAATGCCCTTATGTTATAGAATAACTGAAGAATGAGTAAAGGGTATTTTGGTCATTTGGCTAAGGTTAGACAGTCAAGAAGGGGTATCTGGATAGTTGACCAGGGCCAGAGAATACTCTGGTAAAATATGAAAACACAATAATGCCCCTAGACCTAGTAAAGGAAATGAAAGGACTTAAGTGCAATTATGGAAAATTTCAAGGCCAAAAAGGAAAGTAGACAAAAATGTGGGGTCCTTAAGTGTAATTTTAGCCAAATAAAAAGGGACTTAAATGAAAAGAAGAAAAGTTCCCTGGGGCTAAATTGTAATTAAAGAAAGTCAGGCCGGAAGTGGTTTGGACTGTCCGAAAGCATTTCAGTCCCAGATTTCACCGGTAGAGAGAGCAAGTGACGCTCGGTAATCTGGCTTAATACAGGAATTTTTGAAGACTCCAGATAGCCAGAAATGGACTGATCGTCCAAAAGTTATAAAAATTCATACCGGATATCCTAGATATCAGATCTAGGTGAGAAAATATAGGATGATACGTCCTTATGGGGCGGATGTCGAGAAAATGACAGAATACCGATAGGAGGCCTGTAGAAAAAGTTATTCGCAAATTAGAAAATCCAGATGGGAGTGTGAGGCCTCCGGGTATCCGATAGGGAAATTTATCGGTATTTGAAAAGGGACTAAATGAGTTCGGATAACCTCAGTCATATGACTGATATGACTCACAGGGATGCCTGAACACCGCAGGTCAGTGTATCGGACAGAAGGAGCTGGTGTCCGGATATGTGTATAAACGGTGAAAAATAGATTAAATATTCAATAATTATTAACGGGGGAAGATTCCTCGTAATGCGTGCCATGAAGGTATTGGACCCAGAAAGGCCCAATAATGGCGCCAACAGAGACCCAGTAAGACCCCTGGACTGATAGATGGGCCAGTGTCCGGCAGAACCCCGGAAAAGTGCGAAATTACGAAAATGCCCCTGTGTTGTACAAAAGTGTAACAGATGAATGAAGGGTATTTTGGTCATTCTGGACAGGCCCAGTAGCCAAGGCACATACAGATAAAGTTACTTAGAGTCAGTATATGCCCTGACAGAGTACAGAAGGGTGTAAAATGACGATTTTACCCTTAGGGTTAAAATAGTACAAGAAAGGGCACCCAAGGGCATTTTGGTAATTTGCCAAGGGCTGTTTCTTGGGAATCGAGCCATCAGAGTACTTGGGCTTGATCAGGATCCAAGACAACATTCCCAGAGCCCAAAAACGTAGCCCATGAAGTATGTGGGAAAAAGTGGCATTAAAATACTATTTTAATGCTGTTTCAATAAAGTAAAGTTACTCGGTCGGCACGATAACCGAGGAGGCGATCAGATAAAGTCCTGGATTTATCTGGATAGCATTGGATGGTGTGACAGGTGCCAGTGAGATGCCACATGGCGCCATCACAGAGGAGGAAGAAAAAGTTGAGGATACGTAGTACGAGGCAGGACTCTGGACCGGTGAGTCAGCCCGGTGAGTCAGCTGCTGAGGTGTCCAGGATTTCAGACATGTGATAAATGTGGCGCTGAGGTGTCCTGGTGAGGTGTCCCAATGATGTCATGCATGATGCAGTAAAGGAGGAATTAAGAAAAATAGGAAAATCCAGGAAAAACCAGGACCGCAGGATCAAAGTTCATGGAAATTACGAGATTGCCATTGGAGGAGGTTATAAATACCCCCCTTGCTCTTCATATGCCACGGCCAAGAGCCATTTTAGAGAGAGGAGGAGGTGCTAGAGAGAGAAAGTGAGAGGAAGAAAGAAAGAAATGAAGTTCTGGCGGAGCTGGAAGCAGAATAGAGATAGTAGAGTTCTGCTGAGCTCTTGAGGTAGTAACTAATCTTAGCTTTTATGTAATGGCTTTGTGATTTGTTGTGCTATTGTTTGGTTGGATTGTTGTCTTATATGTTATGTCTGAAGCTCTGCTATAATGCTATGATCATATGTTATTAAGCATGGAAGCACGCAGCATACTTATCTGTACACAATCACAAGCAAGCACTGTCACTCTGCATTACATATATTGTTATGATTGTTGCTACTGAGATTCCCCCGAATCTCATCCCAATAAGTAAACCATTACAGGGGAGGTTATGTTAAAATGAATTCTGGGAATTTTAAGAGACGCCGTTATGCTATCGAAGTAAAGACTGAACATCAGTATATGATAAGTACTGTGTACGTAGTGCTGTCTAAGGAGGCTAGAAGTGAGTGGACCTAGCCGGTTCATCTAGTCTTTCCTGGGTACTACGTAGAATGGTAGTTCTCATGAGTGGATTACCGAATCAGTACGGTTCAGTTCTTTGTACAGATGAAACGTAGCGGTTATGCTGCCGGATTTCAGGCAGGAAAAGATGTAATAGAGATATGAGAATTTATGTACATGACTGGATGTAAAACAACTTATTAATTAATAATAATTGTTGTTTGGCATGTTTGACTGAGATATGATGGATGTATGCCTATGTATGTAATGTTGGTTGCTGAAAATTAACGATATGAACAGTAATACGTGGTGACAAGGTCATGTTTGATAAATGATTAAAAATAGTAAATGGATGAATAAATGTACGAAATTTTTATGGTAAATAGTAGACATACCAAGCTTTAATTTGATATATAAAACGTCTCATTTGGATGTCTACACAAGGAGATATAAATTATCAAAGTTGGGACCAGAATGCTGGATTCAGGAGAAAAACACTGGATGAACAGTAAAATAGAAACGTTGACTGACGTTGACTCGGTCATGGCTCCAGGGTCGCAGTTAGATCCTAACAGTTCCAGAGTCATAGTTAGATTCTGAAGAGGCTGACGATTGATCGCAGTTAGATCCCGAGGTCGCAGTTAAACCTAGCCTAAGGAAAGTAATGAGCCATGAGATATGAGTACAATATAGTATCTCTTTGAGAAGATGAATGCCAAAGACGAAGTTAAGGTAAGGAAGCTTCACTAGTTGATAAACTTATCCAGAAAAATTATTTATAATGATTTTCCTCATATAGCCTATATTATACAGACTGAACTTAGTTTTCTTTAAACAAAGACGGAGTCCAAGTTAAAGTCTGAGTGCTGATATTCAAAAGTTTTATAGAAGTATGCCTGAGGAACAAAAAAGAGAACCCCATATGTTTTGAGAACAGAAAAGTATGAGTAGATAAATCCTCCAGATGAGGATAAAAAGATTAAAAGGCTAAAGAGACCTAGAGAAGAAGGTCTAAAGTAAAGATAGAACCCAGTAGTTATATGAGATAGAGAATGCTAAGGCTTAGAAGAGTAAGGTAGCCTTCATCCAGAAAGATGTTAAGGCAAGAGTAGTCTAAGAAAGAGTAATGAAAAAGGGTCCAGTTGTCACAGAAGTTGGTATAGATGGACAAGGTAAGAAAAGTGAAAAGTTAAAGTAAGATAGACCCTAGAGTTACACCAAGATGTTAAGGGGTAAGATATGAAAGAGTGTAAATGCCATAGAAGTTTGGCATATATATGATGAATGATAAACAAAGTTATGAAAAGTTAGAAAGGTTATGAACATTAAAGGATTAAAACCCTTTTGCCAAGTCCAAATAAGAGTGGATTTGAAATGAAAGATTTAAATTATGACTTTGTTCAGGAGAACGATAAGCAAAAGAGCAATACTCTCCTGAGAGGCTGATAAAGTCATAAGAGAATGTTAGAGCTTTGCATTTAGGAGCAAGTATACAGTCCTACAAGATATTGGCCAGGCATTATGCATGTTAGAGTATATGCTCCTACTTAGCAGTAAAGTAAAGAAAAGAATAACTGCATAAGTCCTCTCTCTGTATGATGTTGAATCATTAAAGATGATAAGAGCAACAATAGAGTTATAAGAGTTTCTATACGGAAAGAGGATAAAGCTTTGCGGATGTTAAAGAATTCTGCGAGATGCTAAGAGAAGTAATAAGGGATAAGTGTTAGAAAGTATGATGAGTGAGTAAGGGAAACTCCCGAATACAATAATATTTGAGAGAGTTTGATATGAAAGAAATGGACACTACTCTCAAGTCTAGTACAAGGAGTTGTCCATAAGCAAATGGATGCATAGCACAAGATCAAGTGCCGTGATGAAGTAGAAATAAACTCCAATTAAGTTGACTCATACAAAAAGAGTACTGATAGCAAGGACATAAAGCGGATATTGAAAGTACTCCGCTAGATAATAAGATAAAAGGTAAGAGATGGATACCCCAATTCTTAGTCATAAAGAAGAAAGAGATTTAAAGAGGATGTATATTTAAGATTGTTGACTAAGGTACTAAGTAAATTTTGAGGACGAAATTTATTTTAAGGGGGAGAGAAATGTAACACCCCTAATTTCTGTACTAAGTTGTATGTACAGATTGAATAAAATATATGAGATGTTTAGGAAAAGATGTGGCCATATTTATGTAAAGAAAAGGATAAATTGGAAGAGGAAGAAAGTCTAAGAGCCAAAGTGCAAAATTACGAAAATGCCACTGTGATGCCCTAAGAAACCAGAAGTAAATGGAGGGCATTTTGGTCATTTCACACAATGGATGGATATCATAGGAAATTTGATAGTAAATTACTA
The DNA here is from genome assembly GCA_037074615.1 of Leucaena leucocephala. NCBI lineage: Eukaryota > Viridiplantae > Streptophyta > Magnoliopsida > Fabales > Fabaceae > Leucaena > Leucaena leucocephala. The sequence goes on from CM073545.1 coordinate 5,046,178, forward strand.
TAATTAATATGAGAATTTATGGAGTTGACAGAAGTCAAAAAGGAGTCCTGTAGAATTAATTATGGAATTTACGGTGAAAAAGGACACCGATAAAGGGTTAAAGTAAACATATGTAATTTTTAACAGGACTTCTGGGTCTCAGAAAATTATGAAACTTTGTAGAGAATTCATTTTATATTAGAATGAATTTCTAAAAATGTTAGATCAATTAAAGGAGGTGTTTAGCATTTATTTTGAGATCAGGATAATTTAAGGATATCGGTATAAGGAAAGTACATTGGGATTTGTGCCAAATAGCTATTGGACCTAAAAGAGGCCCAACATTTCGTCCTAGGCCAGCCCAATAAGGCCCAAAAGTTATCTTGGAGCCCAAGTCCAATAATGAATAATTTATGGATTTTTGAAAAGAAAGAAAAAGAGAATAAAGTAAGAATTAGGTGTTGCACATGGTGGGACCCACAAGGACTTCAAAATGGCACCCAAAAAGAGGAAGGGTTAGGTGTACCAAGGGAGGCCATGCTAGTGATGTCATGGTGGTAAGGTCTTGAGTGAAAAGTGAAAAGACATTTCAAGATCAAACCTTTAACCATTAGATCAAATAGTTTCCAAAGTGATCTTGGCCTTCAAATGGCACATGACTTTTGCTATAAATACCCCTCCTTTCCATTCATTCTTCACACCCAAGAGCTCCTTTAGAAAGAGAAGTGAGTTCTAGAGAAAGAAAGTGGAAGAAAGCAAGGAAGAAGCAAGGGTCTTGAAGGAGCAAGTAAGGTAAGTTGTCTCCTTGCTTCTACCTTTTGTTCTTATGGTTTGTGCTTGAGTTTAAGTGATTTTTTAGGCTTAAATATTGGGGAAATGCTGCTGGAATTTTTGTGTATATGTGAAAGGAATATGAGTTTTAAGTCATAGATAGTTAAGACAAGCTTAAACAAGTTAGTTACATGCTTGGTTGTTGGATTAAGTTGATGTTCTTGACTTTACCATGGAAGAACATTTTGGTTTGCACTGTTCATGCACTGTTCATGATAGAAGGAAATGGAATTTCAATGATTTAATGCTTCCATTGAGTTTATATGATGATTTTGTGTAGGATTGGAAAGGTTTTGAACCTTGGAAACCATTGGAATTAAAGGTTATAATGTTGAAAATTCCTCACGGTACTGTTCACTCGCATGAACAGTGATTTGAATTTCATGATTTTGATGCTTCCAATGGTCTTAAAATGAGATTTTGTGTGGAGGAAAAGTGGAGGAACAAGTATGGGAAGCATTGGAATCAAAATGAGAATTTTTGAAAGAATTATGCATGTTTTTCAAATCTGTCCGGAACAGTGCATAGTTGCTGGAATTTGGTTGTTTTGAGTTCATAAATGGATTTAAAAGGCCAAATTGTGTAGTGTAAGGTCAAGACATCAATTGATTCAAAGGCCAAGTCAATTGGTAAAGATTAAAGGAAGTTGTGTTACTTAAAGTAAGCTTAGTGTTCAAGAGAAGTTAGATTGTAATGGTTGGATGGTAATGTGATGTTAGGAATTGCTTGGTGTGCTCAAAAGAGGGCAGCCACATAGCAAGGAAAAGTAAGAAGGAAGAAGCAAAGTTAAAGTGGAAAGAAGTAAAGCAATAAGGTAGTAAACTTACCCTAAACTTGTATGTATTGAATGTTATGCTTGATTGTGCTATGACTTTGTTGAATTGTGTGCATATGTGTATATGATTGAAGCTCTGTTTCTATGATTACCTTGGCCAATTGTATTTCATATGTTACATGGAAGTATGCACATTACACAATGTTTACACTTTCACAAGCAAGCACAAGTATTTACTTTAATGCATGCATTGTTTAGTACCGTTTGCTACTGAGATTCCCCGAAATCTCATCCCCTATTTATAACCCATTACAGAGAGGTTATGTCGAAGTGAATTTTGAGAATGCTGTAAGACGCCGTTATGCTGCCGATTTTCAGACTGAACATAAGGAGATGATACGTACTGTGTACGTAGGTACTGTCTAAGGAGTCTGGAAGTGAGTGGACCTAGTCGGTTCATCCAGTCTTTCCTGGGTACTTACGTAGAATGGTAATTCTCACGGGAATTACCGAATCAGTACAAGATCAGTTATTTTTACAGATGAAGTATAGTAGTTATACTGCCGGATTTCAGGCAGGAAAGATGTAATAGAGATATGAGGATTTTGTTCATGCCCTGTTGTATAAAGATTTATTATTTAATGATAAGTATTGTTTGGCATGTTTGTTTGACATGTGATTGATGTATGCATATGTATGTAAAGTTGCTTGCTGGAATTTGCCACCATGAACAGTAACTCGTGGTGATATAGTGATGTTTGATCTATAATTAAAAATAGTAAATGATTAAATAAATGTATGATATGTTTATGACATACCAAGCTTCGATTTGATATATAGAATGTCTCATTTCGATGTCTACACATGGAGATACAAAATTATCAAAGTTGGGACCAAAATGCTAGATTCAGGAGAAAAACGCTGGATAAACAGTAAAGTTGTAACTTTGACTGACGTTGACTTGGACAAGGAATGGTCAACGAGTTATTTTTTCTTGAAATAGTATTGAGTTAGCTTCATGTATCAATTTGAACCACTGCATTCTGATTTTTCTAGAATTAGTTATGATTTTTCGAAGTCAGGTCACTCATCTGGAATTTACATAGTGAACAGTACTCGATAAGAGTAAAACTCCAGATTGAGAAATTGGACTTCAATGACCTTGAAAGTGGTTCTAAATACTACCAATTGGTCCCTATGACGTACGAAAATAAGGATGTTTCACTATTAATGAACTGCTAAGAATCACTTAGTGTGCAATTTAAACCAGATTGTAAAGAATGCCCTCAAATGAGTGTCAATTGACTAACCCTAGAATTCAAGCAATCGAATTAATTAGCAACAATCGTTGACAACCATTCAACTAGCTTAAAATCAAATCTGAAATATTGCATTTAAACCAGCATTCAAAACACCCAAAGTAAATTACAATTGTCTAATGTGAGAATAATCAATCCATATTCAAATCTTGTTCATATAATGAAAGCTCTATATCTAGCAGCAAACATAGTATGACAAGATACAAATTAGGACAAAAGAAACTCCCCAATTTAGTTCATGAACTCAAGACACGAAATCCATCACCAAGGGACTATGAGTTTAGCCTCTCATGACTCCTGCTGCACTGCAATCACTGTCCAGGAGTGGTGCCATGAAGAAACAATGGAAAAATGGAGAATGGTGGTGAAGATATCTCTTCAAAGTGGTAGAGAAGGTAGAAGATGAAGAATGAAGGTGTGAGAGCTTCCTCTTGACATAATCAGGTCTCCAGAAACTGAACTCCCCGCATATGTGGCTTACCACCCCTTTTAAAGGCAAGTTGACCTAATCAGAAATGCACAGCTTCGCGTCTGTCTTCTTTGGTCGCGACCAGATCTATTTTTGGTCGCGACCTGTGAGCACAGGAAAGATCCAGCAGAATAAATGAGGTCACGACCGGAGGATACTTTGGTCTCGACTAAAGAAGGCAGAGATGTGACTTCACTTGTGATTTCTTTTTTGTCCTTGCTCTCCTCCAAAATACCTGCAATTCATCATAAAAGCTCGCTGTAAAAGTTCAAATCAGTAGATAACAATATATGTGCAGTTTGGGGAAGTTATTTTACCATTTTATCCTTTAATTAGCATATTGCCACGCACAATCATGTGATATACAAAAGTACAGTTTAAGGCATGAAATGAATGGTAAAGTCACAATAAAGCTCTTAAAAATGTCGTAGAAACCATATATAAAATGTGTCTTATTAGTTTTCTTTCTTAATCACAAGCTACGGTTCTTTCACACTATCTGATTTCCCAATCTTCATCTATGATAATGATGTATTTTCAACTTTAAAATCTTCTATATCCTCTTTTGGTAAATCATCTTCCTTAAAATGAACTTTTCTCCTACTTCTGAGTGATATAGCATTCAGACCCTTTGGGTTAATAACAATATTCAAAGGTATGCTACCACTACTCCTTGCTTAGATATCACTCACTGTATTAGAAACTTGAGTTAAATATGACTTGTAATATCTGCATTCTTAAAACTTAACTCCTCAAGTTTCCTATGCATATCTTTATTATCCTTCTACATACTTTGAAGAATTAAAGCTACAGAGGTGAATTGACCATCATACTCTTTGAGCTTGGTATCTATATTGGTCATTTTGCCGTCTATGTTCATTTATGCAGCCATTGTCACATCCTTATTTTTATACATCTTAGGGACCACTCAGTAGCACTTAAACCACTTTCAGGGTCATTGAAGTCTAAACACTTAATCTGGAATTTTATTCATATCGAGTACTGTTCACTGTGGCAAATTCCAGATGAGTGACCTGATTTTGAAAATTCATAACTAATTCTAGAAAAATCGAAATGAAGTGGTTCAAATTGCTACATGAAGATAACTCAAATATATTTCAGGGAAAAATCATTGGTTGACCAATACTTGACAAATTTAACGTGGGTCAACGTTCCAATATTACTGCTCATCCAATGACTTTCTCCTGAATCCAGCATTCTGGTCCCAACTTTAACCATTTATATCTTTTCGTGTATACATCCAAATTAGACATTCTATATATCAAATTAAAGCTTAGTATGTCTATTTTTACCCTAAAAATTTTGTACATTAATTCAATCATTTACTATTTTTAATGATTTATCAAACATGAATGGGTCTTCATGAGTTACTATTCACTGAGCCTATTTTCAGCATTTAGTCTTTACATACCCGAGCATACAACCAACACATATCATTCATACAGGCCAGATAACAATTAATATCAAATAATCAACTGTTATATATCAGTGCATGATTAACTCTCTCATATTTTATTACATCCTTCTCTGTCTAAAATCCGGCAGCATAACTGCTACAATTCTTCTTTAGAAAGTAACCGATGTTGTACCGATTCGGTAATTCCCTTATGAGAACTACCATTCTACGTAGTACCCAGGAAAGACTGGATGAACCTTCTGGGTCCACTCACTTCCAGCCTCCTTAGACAGCACTACGTACACAGTACGTATCAGTTCATTTCTTTGTTCCGTCTTCGTTGTCGGAATTTCGGCAGCCTACCGGCGTCTCTTAAGATTTCCAAATTTTATTTTGACAGAACCTCCCCTGTAATGTTATGTTTGGGAATGAGATTCAAAAGAATCCCAGTAACAATAATCATAACAAAATATGTAATGCAGAGTGACGGTGCTTGCTTGTGACTGTGTACAGATAAGTATGCTGCATGCTTCCATATTAATAACATATGATCATAGCATTGGAATAGAGCTTCAAGCATAACATATAGGACAACAATCAACCAAACAAGACAACACATCACAAAGACATTACATAAGAGCTAGGATTAGTTGTTACCTCAAAAGCAGAGCTTCAGAACCTCTCTACTACTTCCAACTCCACCAGAACTTCCTTACTTCTTTCTTTCTCTCACTTTCTCTCTCAAGAACTTCTTTCTTCCTCTCTTTCTTGCTTGCACTGAAATGAAGGAGTAAGGGGGGGTATTTATAGTGTTGAGCAATGACAATCTTGTAATTAGGAAGACTTATGATCCTGTGGTCCTGATTTTTCCTAGAATTTCCTATTTTCTTTAATTCTCTTTTACTGCATCACCCTGGACACCTCATGGGACACCTCACCACCCATATTCTTCATGTGACGAAATTTGGAGGTTCTGGAAGCTTTCCGGTCCAATCCGGCACCGGCCCGGTCCATCGCCTCGAAAAACGTGCCGTTTTCTGAATCTGATGTTTCTGAAGATCCTTTTTATGTCTACTGACCTCACATTTAGTATCTAGACCCTTTATATCATTAACTTTTTAATACTGGGTCTAGACTCAATTACAGATCCCCTGCGAAATGACCAAAATGCCCTTGGTGCCCTATCTTGTCCTATTTTAACCCTAAGGGCAAAATCGTCATTTCACACCTTTCTGGACCCGGTCAAAGCTTATACTGGCTCTAGTCAACCTTATTTAGACATGTCTTGACCTCTGGGTCTGTCCAAAATGACCAGAATACCCTTTATTCATCTGCTGCCCTTTTTGTACAACATAGGGGCATTTTCGTAATTTCGCACTTTTCTGTGGTTCTGCTGGACACTGGCCCACCTATCAGTCCAAGAGTCTTATTGGGCCTCTAATGGCGCCTTTTTTGGGCTTCCTGGGTCCATTACCTGTATGGCACGCATTACGAGAATTCTTCCTTTAACACAGTTCATTGAATATTTTAACTATTATTTACCGATTATACACCTTTTTCGGACACCGGCTCTTTTTCCCAGATACAGTGTCCTACTGTGTTCAGTCATCCTTGGGGGTTATAACGGTCATATGACCGAAGTCATTTGATTGCATTTAGCCCCTTTAAAAATACCGATAAATCTCCAACCCGGATCCCCGGAGGCCTCACACTCCCGTCTGGATTTTCTAATTTGCAGATAACTTTTCCTACAGACCTCCTATCGGTATTCTGTCAGTTTCCTGACATCCGTCCCATAAGGGTGCATCATCCTGTATTTTCCCACTTATATCTGAAATCTAGGGTATCCGGTATAAATTTTTATAACTTTCGGACGATCAGTCCATTTCTGGCTATCTGGAGTCTTCAAAAATTCCGGTATTAGGCTTGGTTACCCGGCGTCACCTGCCCTACCTTCTGGTAAAATCTGGGACTGAAATGCTGTCGGGCGGTGCAAACCACTTCTGGCCTATTTCCTTTAATTATACTTTAGCCCCAGGGAACTTTTCCTTCTTTATAATTAAGTCCCTTAATTTGGCTAAAATTACACTTTAAGACCCCACATTTTTGTCTACCTTTCATTCCTAACTTTAAACTTTCCATAATTACATTTAGGTCCCTTAATTTCCTTTCTTTTGCAATTTAATCCTTTTCTTTACATAAAGGACCATATCTTTTTCCTGAAACAGAGCTCATATATTCCGTTTAATCTGTACATAGGAACCAGTACAGAAAATTAAGGATATTACAGCCATACTCTTCAACAACTGAGAAGTCTCATCTGGTCTTGATACTGCTAACGCATTAGGTTGAGTAGGAACCATAGACCTTGCATTACTTTGGTAGTTGCTTCAAGAAGCACCACCTCCTTGGAATTGACTTGGCCAATTTTCCCTACTCCCCTACCTAAAATTTGGGTGGTCTCTCCATCCAGGATTGTATGTGTTGGAGTATGGATCTCTCTTCTGGTATTGATTGTCTCTCACTTGATACATTGCTACTACTTCTTCATATTGTCTATCACATTTACTTGTAGCATGCATTATTGAATCGCATAACTCACAGTTGTAACGAGTGCTTATGAGGTTCCTTCTACATGAACTTGCTTTGTAGAATGTAGCTCTCTTTCAAGTAAATTCATTCTCTTTTTTATTCAGTTTCCTAAAGCTACTATTTCTGTTAAAATCTCTTTTGAATTACATGAAGATGATATGGGCATTCTCCTTGGATCCTTAGTCTGATGATCTTCATTAGTCATTTTCTGGAATAAGTCCTAACTTACTTGTGGAGTTTTATCTCTCAAAGATCCATTTGCTGTTGCATTTAAGGACACCTTGTTGTGAGAAAGTAGACCATCAAAGAAAATGTCTACTAAATTAGCCTTCGTGATGTTGTGATGCAGACATCGAGACAACAAGTTGATAAATCTTGTCCAATATTCATGTAATAACTCTCTATCCTGTTGCAAAATATTTGTAATTTCCTTCTTCATCCGAGTTGCCTTAGAGGACGGAAAGAACTGTTCTAGAAATATTGACTTCAATTGATCCCATGTAAGAGTTGAGAAATGAGTTGGCAGATTGTATAACCACTCCTTAGGCTTCCCTTCCATAGTGAAATGGAAACACCTCCTTAAGATGTCATCCAATGTAGTCATTGAAGGCTTCATCGAAGAGCAGATCATATGCATGGTTTGTAAGTGGCAAGGTGGACATTTTACTGCATATCCATGAAATTTAGGTAAGGCTGCAATCAAGGATCCTTTAATTTTAAAATTAGCCACTTCAGTGTAAAAACCATAAGGATCATAATTCACATGAGAATGATTTATTTCCTTCACAGTTCTATTATCTTCCATATTAATTGGTATTTCATTTTCTCCTTGCCTATTATGTCCATTATTCCTATTAAGATTAATCTCATCTATATTAGAAATTTCTAAATTAAATCCAATTTTAGATCCAGGGACACTTGAGGATGAACTAGATTATGTTGATTTTTCCTCTTATTCATCTACAACTTTACTAATTCCTTTTTCTCTAAATTCTCTTCTTAGCTTCCTAAGTTTTCTATCAATTTCAGGTTCAAAAGCCACTAATGGTTCAGTTCTTCTATGTATGCAACACAGAAACAATCAGAAATAACCAAGCAAGCAATCTAAATCAGACACACAGATTTCACAGCAAAAAATTCAATCAGGTCATGACAAAAGGATGTTCAGGTCGCGACCCAAGAACACAGAGAGCAAAAGTTCTTAAAAATGAATTCCAGGTCATGACTAATAATTCCACAAGTTGTGACTAAATTACATAGAGAGCAAATCTTTCAAACTAGCACGACAACACGTTACAAAAGTCGCGACTAGATTTCATAGAGAGGAATCGAGTAGCTCAGCAAAGCAATAAGGTCGTGTAATATCCCAATTTTTAGGCCAGAGACTTAGAAAGTAGCCTAAAATAGATATATCCCTTTGAGCAGAAGTTCCAAAAACATACAGAAGGTTTTTAGGGACTAAACTGCAAATAAGTGAAAGTCGGGGACTTATGTGTAAATAGTGAAAGTCCCTAGGGATATAGTGGCCATTTATGCAAAGAAAGGGATTAAATTACAAAAGAAAGAAAATGAAGGGGCTTAAGTGCAATTATGAAAAGTATAAGGTTAAAAGGAAAAGTAGACAAAAAGGTGGGGTCCTTAAGTGTAATTTTAGCCAAATAAAAGGGACTTAATTGAAAAGAAGAAAAGTTCCTTGGGGTTAAAGTATAATTAAAGAAAGTCAGGCCGGAAGTGGTTTGGACTGTCCGAAAGCATTACAGTCCCAGATTTCACCAGTAGATAGAGCAAGCGATGCTCAGTAATCTGGCTTAATACAGGAATTTTTCAAGACTCCAGATAGCCAGAATTGATCTGATAGTCTAAAAGTTATAAAAACTCCTACCGGATATCCTAGATTTCAGATATAAGTGAGAAATTATAGGATGATGCAGCCTGATGAGGCAGATATCAGGAAATTGATAGAATACCGATAGGAGGCCTATAGAAAAAGTTATTCACAAATTATAAAATCCAGACGGGAGTGTGTGGCCTCCGAGTATCCGATAGGGAGATTTATCAGTATTTAAAAAGAGACTGAATTAGTTCGGATGACCTCAGTCAGATGACCGTTATAACCCACAGGGATGCCTAAACACAGTAGGCCAGTGTATCTGGTAAAAGGACCCGGCGTTCGGAGATGTGTATAAACGGTGTATAACGGCGGAAATACTCGATGGGCATGGACGGGGAAAGATTCCTCGTAATGCATGCCATGAAGGTAATGGACCCTGGAAGGCCCAATAATGGCGCCATCAAAGGCCCAATAAGACACTTGGACTGATAGTGTGAAATTACAAAAATGCCCCTGTGTTGTACTAAAGGGGTAGTAGATGTATGAAGGGCATTTTGGTCATTCTGGACAGGCCAGGAGCCAAGGCACATATAGATAAAGTTACTCAGAGTCAGTATATGCCCTGACAGAGTACAGAAGGGTGTAAAATGATAATTTTACCCTTAGGGTTGAAATAGTGCAAGAAAGGGCACCCAGTGGTATTTTGGTAATTTGCCACAGGATGTTTCTTGGGAATCGATCCATCAGAGTACTTGAGCTTGATCAGGATCCAAGATAACATTCCCAGAGCCCAAAACTGTAGGCCCAGTGATATGTGGGAAAAAGTGGCATTAAAATACTATTTTAATGCTGTTTCAATAAAGTAAAGTTACTCGGTCGGCACGATAACCGAGGAGGTGATCAGATAAAGTCCTGGACTTATCTGGATAGCATTGGATGGCGTGACAGGTGCCAGTAAGATGCCACATGGTGCCAACATAAAGGAGGAAGAAAAAGTTAAGGGCATGTGGCATAATCTTAGCCGGTGAGTCCAGTTTGTGGGAAATCGGACCGGACTGGTACTGGATTGGACTGGAAATGTTGAGTCAGCTGATGAGGTGTCCCAGGAATTGTGACATGTGATAAATATGCATGTTGAGGTGTCCACTGAGGTGTCCTGGGTGATGCAGTAAAAGAGAATAAAAGAAAATAGGAAAATCCAGGAAAAACCAGGACCACAAGTTCATATGGCTTCAAAATTACAAGAATGTCATTGAAGGAAACTATAAATACCCCCCATCCATTTGCATCCCATGGCTCAAGCAAGAACAAGAGAGAGAAGGAAGTGCTAGAGAGAGAAAGTGAGAGGAAGAAAGAAAGAAAGGAAGTTCTGGCGGAGCTGGAAGCAGTATAGGGGATCTAGAGTTCTGCTAAGCCTTTGAGGTAGTAACTAATCCTAGCTTTTATGTAATGGCTTTATGGTTTGTTATGCTATTGTTTGGTTGGAATGTTGTCTTAGATGTTATGCTTGAAGCTCTGCTACAATGCTATGTTCATATGTTATTGAGTATGGAAGCACGCAGCATACTTATCTGTACACAATCACAAGCAAGCACTATTACTCTGCATTACATATATTGTTATGATTGTTGCTACTGAGATTCCCCTGAATCTCATCCCAATAAGTAAACCATTACAGGGGAGGTTATGTCAAAGTGAATTTTGGGAATTTTAAGAGACGCCGTTATGCTGCCAAAATTATGACAAGATAAAGAGAGCAGCTGATACGTACTGTGTACGTAGGTACTGTCTAAGGAGGCTGGAAGTGAGTGGACCTAGCCGATTCATCCAGTCTTTCCTGGGTACTTACGTAGAATGGTAGTTCTCACGGGAATTATCGAATCGGTACAAGATCAGTTACTTTCTGAAGATGAAGCGTAGCGGTTATGCTGCCGGATTTTAGGCAGGAAAAGATGTAATAGAGATATGGGAAATTTTGTACATACCCAGATGTAAAACAACTTATCAATTAATAATAAGTGTTGTTTGGCATGTTTGACTGATATATGATGGATGTATGCATATGTTTACAAAGTTGAGTGCTGGAATTGGCCACTATGAACAGTAACACGTAGTGACATGATAATATTTGATAAATAATTAAAACTAATAAATTGATGAATAAATGTATGAAATTTTTAAGGTAAATAGTATACATACCAAGCTTTGATTTGATATATAGTATGACTCATTTGGATTTCTACGCAAGGAGATATAAACTATCAAAGTTGGGACCAGAATGCTGGATTCAGGAGAAAAATGTTGGATGAACAGTAAAGATGTGACATTAACTAACGTTGACTCGGTCAATGAATGGTCAACGAGTTATTTTTTACTGAAATATAATTGAGTTAGCTTCACGTAGCAATTTGAACCACTCCATTTCTATTTTTCTAGAATAAGTTATGATTTTTCTAAGTCAGGTCACTCGTCTGGAATTTTCATAGTGAACAGTACTCGATAAGAGTAAAACTCCAGATTGAGAAATTGGACTTCAATGACCTTGAAAGTGGTTCTAAATGCTACCAAATGGTCCCTAAGATGTATGAAAGGAAGGATGTTTCATTTTGATATCAGAACAGAAGGTTCTGGCTCAGTGATGCTCTGAAATAGTTAAGATGTGTGGTATGTGGCATGGGTTATTCTAAATATTTTACATGTGTACATATATTGTTGTGCATATATATGACTGTATTTCCCAATTCTAGAAAAAGAAGTGGAAGTCATGGTTAATACAAGAAGAACGGTTAGACCAGAAGTGGTAGAGCCTCAGGATGAGGGTACTAATAATCAGATAGACCCTATGCAAATTATTCTAGATAGGTTGGAACAGCAACAGCATGCAATAGATGAGATGCGGCCAACCCAGGCTCGCCAAGATCAAGAACGAGATTCTGCTATCGCTACGGCTGTTGCTGCTACAGTTGCTAGCTTACAGCAGTCTGAGAAGGAGGTAGTACCAGAAAATGATATAGAACCTGAACCTCAGCCAAATCATTCGCAGAATGGAATGAATAGACATCAGGGGTCTATAGGAAATAACAACCAGGAAAGTCTTCAAACATGGATGGAATGATTCCATAAATTTAATCCGCCCATGTTTGAAGGGACTTTTGACACTCAAGTAGCTGGGGATTGGGTAAGCCAGTTAGAGAAAATCTTTAAGATTTTAGAATGTCCCACTGAAAGAAAGGCCCGACTGGCAGTTTACAAGCTAGGAAAAGATGCGGATAGGTGGTGGAGGAACACAGAAGTGATCCTGCACTCAAGAAATATTCCACTTACATGGGAAACATTTCTTGAGCAGTTCAACGAGAAATATTTTCCACAGTCGATAAGAGATGAACGTGAAGCAGAATTTTTAATATTAAAGCAGGGTGAGCAAGAACCCTTTGATGATTATCTTGCTAGGTTCATTCGTCTTTCACGATATTCCACTGACCTAAACTGTATGAATGATGAGAGGTGGACCACTGAGAAGTTAACTCGTGGATTGAATCCTACACTAAAGGAGAAGGTTTTTCCTAGACAGATACGAAGGTTTAATGAAGCAGTAGAGGTATGCAGGATCACAGAGAAGAATGTGCAATATCCAGAAAAGAGTAAACCTGCTACATCAAGAGTGATGCCACCAGGTTCCTTGAGAGGGAATAGCAAGAAGAGAAATGGGCCAGCATATGGGTCAGAAGTTAATAAGAGACAGGGAAGTAGGCCAGGTAGTGGGCCAAGAGAAGTTAGTAGGCAACCAAGGCCTAATTTATGTGGGAACTGTGGTCGAGACCATGGTACGAGGCCTTGTCTAGTAGGTCGAGGGTTATGCTATAGGTGTGAAAAGTGTGGACATTATGCCAGGGAGTATCCACGGAACACAACAGGCGAAAGATACCCGACTCAGGGAAGTGTATATACCCTGAGTGGCAACGAGATAAGAAAGTCTCGTACGCCAAATTAAGGTACGAGTTTATTTGTGTTCTGTTTCCACTGGCTAATGAATGGATAAATCCTGTATGTGAATGGATTGTATTATCAAGTATGCACACTATTGAGCTACCCTATACCTAGTACGTTGCCTTTGTATAAGAATGAGTATGATTACAGGTTTTAAAAGTGGGAAGTAGAGAACAGAAACCTAATGATGAGTTACAATGAGATGACTAGAATGAGATTTGCCCAGGAATGGTCCTAGTACATGGCCTAATGGTAAAGACGTGATGGGTAATAGATAAAGAGTTTAATGTTCCCTAAGCAGAGGGATTCCATCACGGAGAAGTGATAGACCTAGGGTATAGTACCCTAGAAAGTAGGAGTAATGGTAATGGATGATGAATGAGATCCATGAGGATTAAGGATCAAAAGAAAGACCAATAAGTAACCATAGTCCGGTCAAGAATAGACTGAGACTGATAGATAGACAGAAGAAGTTAAGAGATAGTAGAAAGGTAGCCACAGTTTCAAAGATAAAGTGACTCCCCAATTTCCTAGATAAGATAGAGTAATGAAGGGTTGAGTCTATACCCTGGTAAGAGGGTAGCGTGGCAGCCTAAGTGAAATAGATAGTTGTTTCAGGATGAATGATTAGGATATGATAGGAAAAATGATAAAGGAAATACGTTTTGAGGCTTACTTAGATTATTACAATGTCTGATGGATGGTTGAGCAAAATATGATGATGATATGGCTTATGTTGCCATAAGATATGATAGTTGTATCTCCTTGCAGTTGTCATATGATGACATGTATGTTAGAGTATGCTATGATGAATGGATACTCCCCCTTTGTAGTGCATGCAGGGTAGAGTATATATGAGTACATGTATGAGATGAGAAAGTATGTTGCTCCCATACCATACGACATGTATTGAGGATGATAGATAGTCTCAGTTTATGGGACGATCAGTTATGATATGATATTCAAATATGATTTATGATTGAGGTTACTCAGGTATTTCTATAAGCTTGTGAATACAGTACTCAGGGCCATTTCTATTGAAAGGAATGGTATACAGATAAAGTAACGGATAATAGTAAAGGGATTATTTCTAGATCACTTTTCAGATAAGAGTTGGATCTGAAATAGGTGGCTCTCAGATAGAGCTAGATTCAGATGAGTACAGATCACTCTTCAGATAAGAATTGGATCTGGTACAGATTGCTCGCAGTTAGAGCATAGTTTGAATGGCTCGCAGTTAGAGCACAGATTGAAATAAGCTGTGATAAGGCCATAGCAACAGAATGCAATGGAGGGTGGTTAGACCATAGCCAATGGTAAACGACAGTAAAGTAAGAAAGATGAGAAGGAACTCCTGAGTACAAGAGGGAATAAGTAAAGTCTTGGTAAATAATATGAGGCTATACATTTTTTTTAAAATTTCTATTTATTGAGTTATCAACAGGTGGAAGCAGTTAACCTTATAAATTAGTCTGTTGGTTTAAGATCTTCGGGAGATATACAGTACAACAGAATCACAGTTAGATTCTGGAGGGTCACAATTAGATCCTAGCATGGCTCCAGGGTCATAGTGAGATCCTAACAGCTTCAGAATCGCAGTTAGATTCTGAAGAGGCTAACGGTTGATCGCAGTTAGATCCCGAGGTCATAGTTAGACCTAGCCTAAGGAAAGTAATGAGCCATGAGTACAATGTAGTATCTCTTTGGGAAGATAAATGCCAAAGACAAAGTTAGGGTAAGAAGCTTCACTAGTTGATAAACTCATCCAGAAAAATTATTTTATAATAATTTTCCTCAGATAGCCTCTATTATATACAGACTAAACTTAGTTTTTCTTAAACAAAGACGGAGTCCAAGTTCAAATCTGAGTACTGATATTCAAAGTTTTGTAGAAGTATGCCTGAGAACCAAAGAACAGAATCCCCTATGTGTTGAGAATAGAAAGGTATGAGCAGATAGATCCCCCAGATGAGGGTAAAGAGATTAAAAGGCCAGAAAGACCTAGAGAAGAGGGTCTAAGGCAAAGCACAAGTAGAACGTAGTTCTATGAGAGAGAATACTAGGGCCTAGAGCTATAAGAATAGTAACCTAGCCCTAACCCATTGGCATGAAAGGTGCTAAGGCAAGAGTAGCCTAATGATATGTAAGCCCTAAGAAGGGATAAAAAGAATGCAATTGCCACAGAGGTTTGGCATAGATGCATGAAGTTATGAGATCAAGATAAGAAAAGTTAGAGAAGTTACGGAAAAAAAGGAGATAGAACCATTTATGTTATATCATAATCTGAATTATGATATTGTATCAAGAGAAAGAAAGTCAGAAGAAAATATCTCTCCTAAGAAATTAGCAAAGTGTAAGAAGAGTGAAGTAGACCCCAGAATTACATCAGAATTCTGCGGGATAAGATATGAAAGAAATGGACACTACTCACAAGTATAATGAGTTGTCCATAAGTATAAGAGGATAAATGCCCCAAGCCTTAGTCATAAACCAGGAAAGGATATACAGAGGAGCTATATCCAGGAAGTTGATTAAGGTACTAAGTAAATTTCGAGGACAAAATTTATTTTAAGGGGGGTAGAAATATAATATCCCAATTTTCAGGCCAGAGACTTAGAAAGTAGCCTGAAATAGATATATCCCTTTGAGCAGAAGTTCCAAAAATATACAGAAGGTTTTTAGGGACTAAACTGCAAATAAGTGAAAGTCCGGGGACTTATGTGTAAATAGTGAAAGTCCCTAGGGATATAGTGGCCATTTATGCAAAGAAAGGGATTAAATTACAAAAGAAAGAAAATGAAGGGGCTTAAGTTCAATTATGAAAAGTACAAGGTTAAAAGGAAAAGTAGACAAAAAGGTGGGGTCCTTAAGTGTAATTTTAGCCAAATAAAAGGGACTTAATTGAAAAGAAGAAAAGTTCCTTGGGGCTAAAGTATAATCAAAGAAAGTCAGGCCGGAAGTGGTTTGGACTGTCCGAAAGCATTTCAGTCCCATATTTCACCAGTAGATAGAGCAAGTGAAGCTCGGTAATCTGGCTTAATACAGGAATTTTTCAAGACTCCAGATAGCCAGAATTGATCTGATAGTCTAAAAGTTATAAAAATTCCTACCGGATATCCTAGATTTCAGATATAAGTGAGAAATTATAGGATGATGCAGCCTGATGAGGCAGATATCAGGAAATTGATAGAATACCGATAGGAGGCCTATAGAAAAAGTTATTCACAAATTATAAAATCCAGACGGGAGTGTGTGGCCTCCGAGTATCCGATAGGGAGATTTATCAGTATTTAAAAAGGGACTGAATGAGTTCGGATGACCTCAGTCAGATGACCGTTATAACCCACAGGGATGCCTAAACACAGTTGGCCAGTGTATCTGGTAAAAGGACCCGGTGTCCGGAGATGTGTAGAAACGGTGTATAACGGCGGAAATACTCGATGGACATAGACGGGGGAAGATTCCTCGTAATGCGTGCCATAAAGGTAATGGACCCTGAAAGACCTAATAATGGCGCCATCAAAGGCCCAATAAGACACTTGGACTGATAGGTGGGCCAGTGTCCGGCAGAACCCCGGAAAAGTGTGAAATTACAAAAATACCCCTGTGTTGTACTAAAGGGGTAGTAGATGTATGAAGGGCATTTTGGTCATTCTGGACAGGCCCAGGAGCCAAGGCACATACAGATAAATTTACTCAGAGTCAATATATGAAACATCCTGCCTTAGACTCCTCAGAGCATACTTGCAGAAGCTATACTAGCTGTACTGATTCAGTAATTCTCTCATTAGAACTACCATTCTACGTAAGTACCCAGGAAAGATTGGATGAACCGGCTAAGTCCACTCACTACCAGCCTCCTTAGACAGTACCTACGTACACAATACGCATCATATCCTTTCCCCACTACTGCTATCTCTGCCAAAATTTCAGCAGCATAACGGCGTCTCTTAAAATTCTCAAAATCTACCTCGACATAACCTCCCTGAAATGGTTATACAAGGGGGATGAGATTCAGGGGAATCTTAGTAGTAATAATCATAACAGTATATGTAATGCAGTGTGACAGTGCTTGCTTGTGATTGTGTACAGATAAGTATGCCGCGTGCTTCCACACTCAATAACATATGATCATATCATTACAGTAGAGCTTCAGACATAACATATAAGACAACAATCCAACCAAACAATAGCACATCAAATCACAAAGCCATTACATAAAAGCTAGGATTAGTTACTACCTGGCTAGCTCAGCAGAACTCTACTATCTCTATTCTGCTTCCAGCTCAGCCAGAACTTCCTTACTTCCTTTCTCTATTCCTTTCCTCCTCCTTCTCTCTAATCTTTCTCTCTCACTACTCTTGCCATGCGTGGATCAAATGAATGGAGGGGGGTTTATATAGATTTCATCAATGGCATAATCGTAATTTCCATGCCATCTGAACATGTGGTCCTGGTTTTTCCTAGAATTTCCTATTTTCTTTTATTTCCTTTTACGGCATCATCAGTGCCACCTCAGGGGACACCTCATCAGCCACCTCATCAGCACATTTTCCACATGTCAAAAATCCTGGGACACCTCATCAGCTGACTCAGCATGCTGACTCACCGGTCCAGAGTCCTACCTCGTAATACGTGTCCTCAGCTTTATCTGCTTTCTCCAGACTAGTGCCATGTGACGCCTGGAAGAGACCTCTCACGCCTTCCAATGCTATCCAGATAAGTCCTAGACTTATCTGATCACCATCTCGATTTTCGTGCTGACCAAGTAACTTTACTCTACTGAAAGGTCACTGAACCATGCTCTAATGCCATGTGTCATCTTGTGGGTCTATCAGTCCACCTCATGGTTTCGAGATAACCTTTCCTGTATCTGACCTTCTTCCCCAGTTCTATCTCTAACTGGGTAACTATCTCATTTGGACATTCACAACTCTTGGCCCACTAGATCTCATACGGCTAGCACCACTTATAGTCACTAGTCGCGACCTAGCTATCATCTCATCGCGACATAACACCTTCTGTATTCATTAGTCGCGACCACAACATTCGCTAGTCGCGACCACAACATTCTTTAGTCGCGACCACAACATATTCTAGTCGCAACCAGGCTCATATACCCATTAGTCGCGACACCACATACATATCCGTCACGACCAATCCTCTCTGCCAATATTAGTTGTGTAACATCCCGATTTTTGGTCTAGGAGATCGGGACAGTTCATCTAGGTCTAAGATGAGGAATGTGAGAAATGTCCTAAGTCTCAAGCCTAGGAATTCTGCAGGTAGCTTGATATGGGCTGGCTCCTGTGTAAGATAACTTGATATGGGCGGGTTGTCGAGCCTTTCAATTAACGATGACTCCCGAAGAGTTTAAGGGATGAGTTATTGAAAGAGAATTTCTAGACCTTAAGATGAGGGATGAGAAGATGAGCAACGAGGCCAGAAAGAGAATGCAGGGGCAAAATCGTAATTATGGGAAAGATCGGGCTGGTAGCCGATGAGTACCATATTTTGCCAGAAAATAGAGAAAATTATGCTGATCATTTCACTGAACTGTGAAATGTGCATACGAGGTCTCTATGAGTATGAAAGAATTATGGAAAGTTTAAGGACAAAAAGGTGGGGTCCTTAAGTGTAATTTTAGCCAAATAAAAAGGGACTTAAATGAAAAGAAGAAAAGTTTCTTGGGGCTAAAGTGTAATTAAAGAAAGTCAGGCCGGAAGTGGTTTGGACTGTCCGACGGCATTTCAGTCCCAGATTTCACCGGTAGAGAGAGCAAGGGACGCTCGGTAATCTGGCTTAGTACAGGAATTTTTGAAGACTCCAGATAGCCAGAAATGGACTGATCGTCCAAAAGTTATAAAAATTCATACCGGATATCCTAGATTTCAGATCTAGGTGGGAAAATACAGGATGATGCGTCTTTATGGGGCGGATGTCGGGAAACTGACAGAATACCGATAGGAGGCCTGTAGAAAAAGTTATTCGCAAATTAGAAAATCCAGACGGGAGTGTGAGGCCTCCGGGTATCCGATAGGGAAATTTATCGGTATTTGAAAAGGGACTGAATGAGTTCGGATAACCTCAGTCAGATGACTGATATGACTCACAGGGATGCCTGAACACCGCAGGCCAGTGTATCGGACAGAAGGAGCCGGTGTCCGGATATGTGTATAAACGGTGAATAGTAGATAAAATATTCAATAATTATTAACAGGGGAAGATTCCTCGTAATACGTGCCATGAAGGTAATGGACCCTGAGAGGCCCAATAATGGCGCCAACAAGGCCCAATAAGACCCTTGGACTGATAGGTGGGCCAGTGTCCGGCAGAACCCCGGAAAAGTGCGAAATTACGAAAATGCCCCTGTGTTGTACTAAAGGGGTAGTAGATGAATGAGGGCATTTTGGTCATTCTGGACAGGCCCAGGAGCCAAGGCTCATACAGATAAAGTTACTTAGAGTCAGTATATATCCTGACAGAATACAGAAGGGTGTGAAATGACGATTTTACCCTTAGGGTTAAAATAGTGCAAGAAAGGGCACCCAGGGGTATTTTGGTAATTTGCCGAGGGATGTTTCTTGGGAATCGAGCCATCAGAGTACTTGAGCTTGATCAGGATCCAAGATAACATACCCAGAGCCCAAAAACGTAGCCCATGGAGTATGTGGGAAAAAGTGGCATTAAAATACTATTTTAATGCTGTTTCAATAAAGCAAAGTTACTCGGTCGGCACGATAACCGAGGAGGTGATCAGATAAAGTCCGAGACTTATCTGGATAGCATTGGAAGGCGTGAAAGGTCCCTTCCAGATGCCACATGGCGTCATCTTAGAGGCAGAAGAAAAGTTAAGGACACGTATTACGGTGCAAGACTCTGGACCGGTACTGGATTGGACTGAACTGCTGAGTCAGCTGATGAGGTGTCCAGGAATTGTGACATGTGAAGAATGTGGCGATGAGGTGTCCCGGTGAGGTGTCCTGGATGATGTCATGCATGATGCAGTAAAAAGGAATAAAGAAAATAGGAAAATCCAGGAAAAACCAGGACCACATGTTCAGATGGCTTCAAAATTACAAGAATGCCATCCATTAAAGCTATAAATACCCCCCTTCCCCTCCCATTTTAGGCATCCCACATTTTTGGCAAGAAAAGAGAGAGAAAGAAGAGAGAGAAGGAGAAAGAAAGGAAGTTCTGGTGGAGTTGGAAGCAGTATAGAAGTTCTGGAGCTCTGCTTTTGAGGTAGTAACTAATCCTAGCTCTTATGTAATGTCTTTGTGATTTGTTGTGCTATTGTTTGGTTAGATTGTTGTCTTATATGTTATGCTTTAAGCTCTATTACAATGCTATGATCATATGTTATTGAATATGGAAGCACGCAGCATACTTATCTATACACAATCACAAGCAAGCACCGTCACTCTGCATTACATATATTGTTATGATTATTGCTACTGGGATTCTTTTGAATCTCATTCCCAAAAATAACATTACAGGGGAGGTTCTGTCAAAATAAAATCTGGAAATTTTGAGAGACGCCGTTAGGCTGCCAAAATTCTGGCAACAGAGGAAGGAACAAAGAAAGGAACTGATACGTACTGTGTACGTAGGTGCTGTCTAAGGAGGCTGGAAGTGAGTGGACCTAGCCGGTTCATCCAGTCTTTCCTGGGTACTTACGTAGAATGGTAGTTCCTACGGGAATTACCGAATCGGTACAAGATCGGTTACTTTCTACAGAAGGAATGTAGCGGTTGTGCTGCCGGATTTTAGGCAGGGAAAGATGTAATAGAAATATGAAAATTTGATGTATGCTTTGTTGTGTGACATTTTATTATTTAATAATAAATGTTGTTTGGCATGTTCAATTTGTGAATGGGGAATTAAGGGAGAAATTCGCAGGTCCTGAGGTAGCAGTGTTCTGGCCTCAGTTTGACCTAGTAAACGAAGGAGTTTGGCTATGAAATTTGGCAGGCCAGTCGTACACATCTGGGGCATTACATGGATAGGTAATAAGCCTTGTTTGGATGTATAGAATGAGATTAATTAATTTTCAAATTAAAGGTCCAGAATAAGGAACTTAAGAGAAAAATTTTGAATTTCTGGGCTTAAGTTAAGGTATAATCAAGCTAATGTTGCTTCCGCAAGTGTACTCTGAGGAGTCTAAGGGAGGATGTTTCAAGTTGCGACCAATCTACTTCCTTGTCGCGACCAAAAGTCACCAATACATCTTTCTCATACTGTCTGCTTTCTTTCTTATGGACAACTCTACTGCTCAGTGTCCATTCCTTTCATATCTCACCCCACAGAATCTTAGCATAATTCTGGGGTCTATCTTATCTCACTTTCTTCTTATCCTTCATCTTAAGTTCTAGAAATTCTCTTTCAATAACTCATCCCCTACTCTTCGGGAGTCCTTGTTAATTGAAAGGCTCGACAACCCTCTGTATCAGGTTATCTTACATAGGAGCCAGCCCATATCAAGCTACCTGCAGAATTCCTAGGCTTAAGACTTAGGACATTCCTCCCATTCCTCATTTTGAACCTAGGTGAACTGTCCCAATTCTGTAGGTTAAAGACTTAACTCATCTTTACATCCTCAAGGACTTAGCTTGTCCCTCGGATCCTATAAAATACAGGTAAATAATCCGCCCATATCAGATTACTACCCTAAGACTACGGGTTTAGCAGCCTACCCATATCAGACTACCTCCCAGTTCCACTAGACCCAAAAATTGGGATGTTATAGTATATGCCCTGACAGAGTACAGAAGGGTGTAAAATGACGATTTTACCCTTAGGGTTAAAATAGTGCAAGAAAGGGCACCCAAGGATATTTTGGTAATTTGCCAAGGGATATTTCTTGGGAATCGAGCCATCATAGTACTTGAGCTTGATCAGGATCCAAGATAGCATTCCCAGAGCCCAAAAACGTAGGCCCAGTGATATGTGGAAAAAGTGGCATTAAAATACTATTTTAATGCTGTTTCAATAAAGTAAAGTTACTCGGTCGGCACGATAATCGAGGAGGTGATCCGATAAAGTTCTGGACTTATCTGGATAACATTGGATGGCGTGACAGGTGCCAGTAAGATGCCACATGGCGCCAACATAAAGGAGGAAGAAAAAGTTAAGGACATGTGGCATAATCTTAGCCGGTGAGTCCAGTTTGTGGGAAATCGGACTGGACCGATACTGGATTAGACTGGAAATGCTGAGTCAGCTGATGAGGTGTCCCAGGAATTGTGACATGTGAGAAATGTGCATACTGAGGTGTCCACTGAGGTATCCTGGGTGATGCAGTAAAAGAGAATAAAAGAAAATAGGAAAATCCAGGAAAAACCAGGACCACAAGTTCATATGGCTTCAAAATTACAAGAATGCCATTGAAGGAAACTATAAATACCCCCCATCCATTTGTATCCCACGGCTCAAGCAAGAATAAGAGAGAGAAGGAAGTGCTAGAGAGAGAAAGTGAGAGGAAGAAAGAAAGAAAGGAAGTTCTGGCAGAGCTGGAAGCAGTATAGAGATAGTAGAGCTCTGCTAAGCTCTTGAGGTAGTAACTAATCCTAGCTTTTATGTAATGGCTTTGTGATTTGTTGTGCTATTGTTTGGTTGGAATGTTGTCTTATATGTTATGTCTGAAGATCTGCTGGAATGCTATGATCATATGTTATTAAGCATGGAAGCACGCAGCATACCTATCTGTACACAATCACAAGCAAGCACTGTCACTCTGCATTACATATATTGTTATGATTGTTGCTACTGAGATTCCCCTGAATCTCATCCCAATAAGTAAACCATTACAGGGGAGGTTATGTCAAAGTGAATTTTGGGAATTTTAAGAGACGCCGTTATGCTGCCGAAATTATGACAAGATAAAGAGAGCAGCTGATACGTACTGTGTACGTAGGTACTGTCTAAGGAGGCTGGAAGTGAGTGGACCTAGCCGATTCATCCAGTCTTTCCTGGGTACTTACGTAGAATGGTAGTTCTCACGGGAATTACCAAATCGGTACAAGATCAGTTACTTTCTGAAGATGAAGCGTAGCGGTTATGCTGCCGGATTTTAGGCAGGAAAAGATGTAATAGAGATATGGGAAATTTTGTACATACCCAGATGTAAAACAACTTATCAATTAATAATAAGTGTTATTTGGCATGTTTGACTGATATATGATGGATGTATGCATATGTTTGCAAAGTTGAGTGCTGGAATTGGCCACTGTGAACAGTAACACGTAGTGACATGATAATGTTTGATAAATAATTAAAACTTATAAATGGATGAATAAATGTATGAAATTTTTAAGGTAAATAGTATACATACCAAGCTTAGATTTGATATATAGTATGACTCATTTGGATTTCTACACAAGGAGATATAAATTATCAAAGTTGGGACCAGAATGCTGGATTCAGGAGAAAAACGTTGGATGAACAGTAAAGTTGTGATGTTGACTGACATTGACTCTATCAATGAATGGTCAACAAGTTATTTTTCCCTGAAAGATAATTGAGTTAGCTTCATGTATCAATTTGAACCACTCCATTTCTATTTTTTGAGAATTAGTTATGATTTTTCTAAGTCAGGTTACTCGTCTAAAATTTTCATAGTGAACAGTACTCGATAAGAGTAAAACTCCAGATTGAGAAATTGGACTTCAATGACCTTGAAAGTGGTTCTAAATGCTACCAAATGGTCCCTAAGATGTATGAAAGGAAGGATGTTTCAGGTTGCGACCCAGATAAGTTTTAGCCACAACTCAAAGACACAGAGACCAATTTCACAGGAACTTAGAAAAAATGTAGAATGCTATGCAATGATGCATATGCCAAAGTGAAAGAAAATAATATATTTATTTCTATTTCTAAAAATTTTTATGCTATGCAATGAAAACACCAAAAACTAAAATTTAAACAAAAAGAAATGACTCATGTAAAAAACGGAATTGACAACCAATTACTAGGGAACCAATTACTTGGCTCCCCAGTAATGGCGCCATTACCAAGCTTGAATTGTCGTCGTTCGATCCATCAAAAATAATGATTACACCCTGATGAGCGGGTCGGATTGTCGTCTTCCGATCCATCAAAATAATAATGTTTGCACCCAATAATATAGTATAAGGCATAACCCTATCATTCTTCTCGCGGAGCTTTTCTATTGGAGACCTAGCTTATTGGTGCCAAATCTATTAAAAACCTGAGTAAAAGCAAAATGGGTTTTGGGGTTTGTTGATTTTTGATGCAATAAGATAAAGGTGCAGTAAAGTAAATGTTTTTGTCTTTTTGATTAAGATGCAAATGCGTTGGTTTGTGAAAGAAGTATGTGATGACAGACTCTTGGTGATGAAAGTGTATCTATCCTTGCTCTTAATTTGATATGGAGTTTTTGAAATCACTAAGTCATTACTCTTAATTTGATATGGAGTTTTTGAAATCACTAAGTCATTACTCTTAATTTGATATGGAGTTTTTGAAATCACTAAGTCATTGCTCTTAATTTGATATGGAGTTTTTTAAATCACTAAGTCTTAAACAAAACCTTAATCGATCAATTAAGTCCAGAGCATTAATATTCCTTAAACTCCTTTGATCAAAGCTAGTTTAAAACTCTTAATGCACTGTTAAAATACACTTAGTGTGTAATTCAAATTGGATGAAGAAAATGCCCTCGAATGATCGTCGATCGATAAACCCTAGATTTCAAGCAATTGAATTTAATTAGCAACAATCTTTGATAGCAGTTTAACTAACTTAAAATTGAAACTGAAATATTATATTAAAATGACATTAAAAGAATCCAAAGTCAATTAAAATTGTCTAATTTGAGAGTAATCAATCAAAACTCAATCCCTTGTTCATATAATGAAAACCCTAGATCTAGAAGCATCAAAACATGAAATAGGTGAAGATTAAAATAGAAAACTCCTCAATGCAATCCATAAGCTTAAGACATGAGATCCATCACCAAGAGACTAAGGATTTAGCCTCTAACGACTCTTATTATGTTGCAATTGTTGTTCAAATATGATGCCATGGAGGAAAGAAGAAGGTGAGATAAAGAGATGAATGATGGAGATGTGTAGAGACAGTGGAGAGAGTATAGAGAGAGTTTGAACACTGCTTCTTAGCATGATCAGGTCAAAAACTAGCCTGCCTGCGTCTGTGGCTTCCCTCTCCTTTTAACAGCAGGTTGACCTAATAAAAAATGCGCAGTTTCACGACTGTCTTCTTTGGTCGCAACCAGATCCATATTTTGGTCGTAACCTGTAAACGTAGAGAAGCTTCCCAGGAGAAATTAGGTCGTAACCTGTGGATATTTTGGTTGCGACTGAAAGAGACAGAAGCTACTTCCTTGATTTGATTCTCTATCTTGTGATTTCTTTCCTGCTCACATTAGTCCTTGCTCCTCTAAAATACCTGCAATTCAAAACCAAAGCTCATTCATATATGCATTTTATAAGAGTTATTTTACCATTTTACTCTTAAAATAGCACATTGCCAAGCACAATCATGTACTACCATAAAAGTACAATTACAGGCATAAAATGAATGGTAAAGTTATTATAAAACCTTTAAAAATGTCACAGAAACCATACACAAATTGTGTCTCATCAATTCCCCCACACTTGAACCTTTGTACTCCTAGACAAAGAAATAAATTACACCTAAACTAACGCTACTAAATTTGAGATGACAACATAATCCATAGTGTAACCTTAAGACAATTAATTCCCCATCTTTTGGGAATGCAAAAGTGATAATATGAGCAATGCCAAGTAATCAACTACTAAATGAAATAGACCTTAACCATATGAGCGCAATATATTCTCTCTCAGGATGTAAGTGTTTAGCTCTCCATATCCTCTCATTGTTAGGGTTCTTTCACTCATATTCAAATTGGAAAATATCCTACCATATGCTTGTAATGATTTTAAATCTCAGCAACCATATAACAATTATGCAAAGTATCAAGAGGTCTTTTAGGGGTGAAATGATGGAGATAGGCCACGTTGAATGGAATATGAAGGGTAAAAAGTACTATATGCATTCAATAAAGAATATGTAGCAGGAATTCATGTCTTCAGAGATGTAGAGGTGATAATTTTGCTAGTAGGAGTTGATAATAGTGCCTTCTTTTTTTCTTTTCTTTGTTTCTTTCTTCAATTTTTCTTGCACTCTTTTTTTTCGTGCAATATGCTCTTTTCTCTTCTTTTTATTTGGCACTTTATACATAGAAGATGTAGCACAACATCACAATAATAATGAGTTTTGACATGAATAACAAGTTTATTTTGGAAAAATATTCATACATATATAACTTTCTATGATGAAAAAAGAAAAGTGATAGGCTCAAAGGGGCTGACTACGGATATAGTATGTGACGGGCTTGTGTTTTGGGTAAATGGGTTTGAAAATGAATGCCTCTATTGAAACATCCTCCTTTATACTCCTCAGAGTACACTTGCGGAAGCAATTTTAGCTTAACTTAAGGCCAGCAGTTGAACTTTTACTCCTAAGTTCCTTATTCTGAACCTTTACTTTGAGAATTGGTTTCTCTCATTATACACATCCAAATGAGGCTTAATACCTATCCACGGAATGCCCCATATGTGTACTACCGGCTCACCAAATCTCGTGGCCAGACTCCTCTGTTTACTAGGTCAAACTGAGGTCAGAACACTGCTGCCTCAGGACCTACGAATTTCCCCTCTTAATTTAACATACATAAATTGAATATGCCAAACAATATTTATCATTGAATAACATAATGTCATACAGCATGGCATACACAACAAGACATATACATAATCTTTCTATCTTTATTACATCTCTTTCTGCCTAAACTCCGGCAGCATAACCGCTACGCTTCATCTGTACAAAGAGCTGAACTGTACTGATTTGGTAATCCCCTCATGAGAACTACCATTCTACGTAGAACCCAGGAAAGACTAGATGAACCGGCTAGGTCCACTCACTTCTAGCCTCCTTAGACAGCACTACGTACACAGTACTTATCATATACTGATGTTCAGTCTTTACTTCGGCAGCATAACGGCGTCTCTTACCATTCTCAAAATCCACTTCAGCATAACCTCCCTCTAATGGGTTATGTATATATAGGGATGAGATTCGGGGGAATCTCAGTAGCAACAATCATAACAATATATGTAATGCAGTGTGACAGTGCTTGCTTGTGATTGTGTACAGATAAGTATGCTGCGTGCTTCCATGCTTAATAACATATGATCATAGCATTACAGCAGAGCTTCAGACATAACACATAAGACAACAATCCAACCAAACAATAGCACATCAAATCACAAAGCCATTACATAAAAGCTAGGATTAGTTACTACCTGGCTAGCTCAGCAGAACCTTACTATCTCTATTCTGCTTCCAGCTCCCCCAGAACTTCCTTTCTTCCTTTCCTCCTTTCTCTCTTCCTTCCTTCTCCTTCTCTCTCTTCTTTCTCTCCCTTCTCCTCTCCATGCGTGAATGGAAATGAAATGGAGGGGGGTATTTATAATTGCCTTCAATGGCAATTCTGTAGTTTCTATGAACTCTGATCCTGCGGTCCTGGTTTTTCCTGGATTTTCCTATTTTCTTTAATTTCCTTTTACTGCATCATGCATGACATCATCGGGACACCTCAGCATGCCACCTCAGCGTCACATTTATCACATGTCTGAAATCCTGGGACACCTCAGCAGCTGACTCACCGGTCTCCTGCCTCGTAATGCGTGCCCTCAGCTTTATCTGCTTTCTTCAGACTAATGCCATGTGGCGCCTGGAAGAGACCTTGCACACTTCCCAATACTATCCAGATAAGTCCCAGACTTATCTGATCACCTCCTCGGTTCTCGTGCCAACCGAGTAACTTTACTCCACTGAAAGGTCACTGAATCATCACTCTAATGCCATGTGGCATCTTGTGGGTCCCATGAGGATACCTTATCAGTCTACCTCATGGTTTCCAGATAACCTTTCCTGTATCTGGCCTCCTGCCTCCGGTCTATCTCTAGCAGGGTAACTATCTCTTTTGGACCTTCTCAACTCATGGCCCATACGCTTGGCACCACTTTAGCCACTAGTCGCGACCTAGCCATCATCTCATCGCGACTTAACACCTTCTGGTTCATTAGTCGCGACCACAGCATTCACTAGTCGTGACCACAACATCCTCTAGTCGCGACCATAACAGTCTTTCGTTGCGACCACATCACTTTTTAGTCGCAACCAGGCTCATTCTACTCATTAGTCGCGACACCACATACATATCCGTCACGACCAACCCTCTCTGCCAATATTAGTCGCGACCATAATACACTCTCGTCGCGACCAACGTCTCTATCATCGCGACCTAACTAGACAACTCTTGAACCTTTGACCTTTACATCATCCCCAAATGGCCATTTACCCCTTGGGACTTCCACTGTTTACACATAAGTCCCCGTACCTTTACTTACTCGCAGCTCAGTCCCTGAAACTCTTTACGTTCCTCTGGAACTTCTGCTAAAAAGGGGTCTAGTAGCCTCTTAATCTTAGGCTATTTCTGCATCTCTAGGCCTAAAAACTGGGATGTTACATTTCTCCTCCCCTTTAAATAAATTTCGTCCTCGAAATTTAATCAGTACCATAGCCAAATTAGCTTAACATCTGGTAAAGTACTCATCATAACTTTACATCTCTTCGTAACATGCTTATCTTTTCTCTGGATCAACTCAATTAGAGCTGAAATCTACTTTTCGCTTATGGATCACTCACTGCACTTATAAGTAGTGTCCATTTCTTTCATATGAAATTCTCTCGAATATTACTGTATTCGGGAATTTCTTCTAACTACTCATCATACTTTTAGCATTTATCTCTTACTACTTCTCTTAATATCTCGCAGACTGCTTTAACATCTGCAACATTCCATCATTCTTAGTAACTTAACTTCCTACAGAGAGAGGACTTACGCAACTATTCTTTCTTTACTTTGCTGCTAAATGAAAGCACATACTCTAACATGCATAATGCCTGGCCAATATATTGCAGGATTACATACCTGCTTATGAACGCAAAGCTCTAACATCGGAGCTCAAGCATTCCTGTTCTAACTAGGCACAACTCTAACACTCGGAGCTTGCATAGTTTTAGCATAACATAAGGCCTAGCATCTCATGCAAGAAGTGAAAGCTCTCACTTTCTATTCTCTTTCATAGCATAACATTTAAACATATGATCCCTACCAAAAAGGGAAGCCTCTCTATCTGTTCATACAATGCACATCTCTAGGTGCGCATCATATTACAAGTTTACCATAGTGTATCTCATTACATGCCTTTGATACTTTGTCATAGCATATCTAGCCAACTTTGGCTATCTCATGGTGTATTTCACCCTTTCGTAACTTATCTTGGGATACCATAAGGCTAACATTCTCTTCCTCATAGAACTGAGTTTTATCTTTGCTTTACCTTAGACCTTTTTCTCTAGGTCTTTTCTAGCCTTTTAATCTTTTTACCCTCATCTGGGGAATCAATCTACTCATACTCTTCTGTTCTCATTACACAGAGAATTTTCTTCTCTGCTTCTTATTACAATGAGGATTTTCTTCTCTGCTTCTCAGGCATACTTCTACAAAACCTTGAATATCAGCACTCAGATTTGAACTTGGACTCCATCTTCGTTTAAGGGAAAGCTAAGTTCAGTCTGTATACTAGAGGCTACCTGAGGAAAATCATTATAAAACAATTTCTCTGGGTGAGTTTATCAACTAGTGAAGCTTCCTCACCTTAACTTCATCTTTGGCATTCATCTTCCCAAAGAGATACTACATTGTACTCATAACTCATGGCTCATTACTTTCCTTAGGCTAGGTCTAACTGCGACCTGGGATCTAACTGCGATCAACCGTTAGCCTCTTCAGAATCTACTGTGACTCTGAAACTGTTAGGATCTAACTGCGACCCTGAAGCCATGCTAGGATCTAACTGCGACCCTCCAGAATCTAACTGCAATTCTGTTGTACTGTATATCTCCCGAAGATCTTAAACCAACAGA
This sequence comes from Leucaena leucocephala, assembly GCA_037074615.1. Classification (NCBI taxonomy): domain Eukaryota; kingdom Viridiplantae; phylum Streptophyta; class Magnoliopsida; order Fabales; family Fabaceae; genus Leucaena; species Leucaena leucocephala. Next base: position 5,076,439 of record CM073545.1, read on the forward strand.
CTAAGTTATAAGGTTAACTGCTTCCACCTGTTGATAACTCCATAAAAATTTTATAGCCTCATATTATTTACCCAGACTTTACTTACTTCCTCTTTTACTCAGGAGTTCCTTCTCATTTTTCAACTTTACTGTGGCTTACCATCGGCTTGTGCCATTATGGTCTAACCACCTGCCATTGCATTCTACTGTTATGGCCTCATCATAACTTCTCATTTCAATATGTGCTCAAACTGCGAGCCATTTGAACTATGCTCTAACTGCGAGCATTCTATATCAGATCCAACTCTTATCTGAAGAGTGATCTATACTCATCTGAATCTAGCTCTATCTGGGAGCCATATGTTTCAGATCCAACTCTTATCTGAAGAGTGATCTAGAAATAATCTTTTTACTCTTTTCTGCTTTCTTTCTGTCTACCATTCCTTTCAACAGAAATGGCTCTGAGTACTGTATTCACAAGTCTGCAGAATTACCAGAGTAACCTCAATCATAAATCATATCTAAATATCATAGCTCATTGTCCCATAAACTGAGACTATCTATCATCCTCAATACATATCTCATTACATGTCATATGGTATGGGAGCAACATACTTTCTCATAACTTTCTCATCTCATATCTGTACTCATATATATATACTCTACCCTGCATGCACTACAAAAGGGGAGTACTCATTCATCATGGCATACTCTAACATGCATGTCATCATATGACAACTGCAAGGAGATGCAACTATCATAACTTGTGGCATCATAAGCCATATCATCATCACACTTTGCTCAACCATCCATCAGACTAACTAAACCTCAAGGCATATTTTCTTTATCATATTGCCTATCATATCTTGGTCAGTCATCCTGAACATTTATCTATTTCACTTAGGCTGCCACACTACCCTCTTACCAGGGTATAGACTCAACCCTTCATCACTCTCTCTTGCATAGGGAATAGGGGAGTCCCTTTATCTCGTAATCTGTGGCTACCTATTTACTATCTCTTAACTTCTTCTGTCTATCCATCAGTCCTAGTCTATTCTTGACCGGACTGTGGTTCCTGATCGGCCTTTCTCTTGATCCTAGCGAACTTCAGTCGCATAGATCTCATTCATCATCTCTTACTATCATTTCTACTTTCTAGGGTACTCTACCCTGGATCTATCACTTCTCCGTGATGGGATTCCTCTGCGTAGGGGACATTAGCTCTTTAGCTATTAACCATCATGTCTCTAGCCTTAGGCCATGTCCTAGGCTCATTCCTAGGCAAACCTCATACTAGCTATCTGGCTAGCTCATCTTAACTCATCATCATCATCCTTTACATCATCCTTTACTGCTCATCTCGCCTAGCAAGGATGACTCGTATATTAGAGTTGCCAGCTTCCTCTATGCACAACTCCTCCACTCAAGCTCTATATTCCTTTCTCATGTTCATCATCTTTTTCCCTCAAAAAGAAAAATGAACACACATCTTATCTAGGAGCTTTATCTCCTCTGAGCTTTCTAAACCTCTATGTAAATAACTGTCTGTCGCAACCTGAGTATTGGATAGTCGTGACTCACATCCTTTGTAATCTTTCGTCAGCGACCATCATACTCAACATTTCTATTCATTCGTCGTGACCTGAGTATTGGATAGTCGTGACTCTATGATCTTGCATCGCGACCATCACACTCAACTCATCATAACCTAACATTTCTGTCCTTTAGTCGCGTCCTAAATCCTATCACGTCGCGACCTGAGCCTAACACGTCGCGACCTAGGCCTCCTTACGTCGCAACCTTAACTCTTCAGTCGCGACACAAGACCTTTCCCGTCGCGACCTAGGCCTCTCTTTGAGCTACTTGTCGCGACCTACAACCATATTAGTCGCGACTCAATGCCATTCTCTCGCAAGGGAAAATACTCTATCAGAGCATCACTAAGCCAGAACCTTCTGTTCTGTGCCAGAATCTTATACTCTGAACCAGAGTCCTTTATGGTCTATGCCAGAACCTCTTACTCTGATACCAAAATGAAACATCCTCCTTTATACTCCTCAGAGTACACTTGCGGAAGCAATTTTAGCTTAACTTAAGGCCAGCAATTGAACTTTTACTCCTAAGTTCCTTATTCTGATCCTTTACTTTGAGAATTGGTTTCTCTCATTACACACATCCAAATGAGGCTTAATACCTATCCACGGAATGCCCCAGATGTGTACTACAGGCTCACCAAATCTCGTGGCCAGACTCCTCCATTTACTAGGTCAAACTGAGGTCAGAACACTGCTGCCTCAGGACCTACGAATTTCCCCTCTTAATTTAACATACATAAATTGAATATGCCAAACAATATTTATCATTGAATAACATAATGTCATACAGCATGGCATACACAACAAGACATATACATAATCTTTCTATCTTTATTACATCTCTTTCTGCCTAAACTCCGGCAGCATAACCGTTACGCTTCATCTGTAAAAAGAGCTGAACTGTACTGACTCGGTAATCCCCTCATGAGAACTACCATTCTACGTAGTACCCAGGAAAGACTAGATGAAACGGCTAGGTCCACTCACTTCTAGCCTCCTTAGACAGCACTACATACATAGTACTTATCATATACTGATGTTCAGTCTTTACTTCGGCAGCATAACGGCGTCTCTTAGCATTATCAAAATCCACTTCAGCATAACCTACCTGTAATGGGTTATGTATATATAGGGATGAGATTCGGGGGAATCTCAGTAGCAACAATCATAACAATATATGTAATGCAGTGTGACAGTGCTTGCTTGTGATTGTGTACAGATAAGTATGCTGCGTGCTTCCGTGCTTAATAACATATGATCATAGCATTACAGCAGAGCTTCAGACATAACATATAAGACAACAATCCAACCAAACAATAGCACATCAAATCATAAAGCCATTACATAAAAGCTAGGATTAGTTACTACCTGGCTAGCTCAGCAGAACCTTACTATCTCTATTCTGCTTCCAGCTCCCCCAGAACTTCCTTTCTTCCTTTCCTCCTTTCTCTCTTCCTTCCTTCTCCTTCTCTCTCTTCTTTCTCTCCCTTCTCCTCTCCATGCGTGAATGGAAATGAAATGGAGGGGGGGTATTTATAATGTCCTTCAATGGCAATTCTGTAGTTTCTATGAACTCAGATCCTGCGGTCCTGGTTTTTCCTGTATTTTCCTATTTTCTTTAATTTCCTTTTACTGCATCATGCATGACATCATCGGGACACCTCAGCATGCCACCTCAGCGTCACATTTATCACATGTCTGAAATCCTAGGACACCTCAGCAGCTGACTCACCGGTCTCCTGCCTCGTAATGCGTGCCCTCAGCTTTATCTGCTTTCTTCAGACTAATGCCATGTGGCGCCTGGAAGAGACCTTGCACGCTTCCCAATGCTATCCAGATAAGTCCCAGACTTATCTGATCACCTCCTCGATTCTCGTGCCAACCGAGTAACTTTACTCCACTGAAAGGTCACTGAATCATCACTCTAATGCCATGTGGCATCTTGTGGGTCCCATGAGGATACCTTATCAGTCTACCTCATGGTTTCCAGATAACCTTTCCTGTATCTGGCCTCCTGCCTCCGGTCTATCTCTAACCGGGTAACTATCTCTTTTGGACCTTCTCAACTCATGGCCCATACGCTTGGCACTACTTCAGCCACTAGTCGCGACCTAGCCATCATCTCATCGCGACTTAACACCTTCTGGTTCATTAGTCGCGACCACAGCATTCACTAGTCGTGACCACAACATCCTCTAGTCGCGACCATAACAGTCTTTCGTTGAGACCACATCACTTTTTAGTCGCAACCAGGCTCATTCTACTCATTAGTCGCGACACCACATACATATCCATCACGACCAACCCTCTCTGCCAATATTAGTCGCGACCATAATACACTCTCGTCGCGACCAACGTCTCTATCATCGCGACCTAACTAGATAACTCTTAAACCTTTGACCTTTACATCATCCCCAAATGGCCATTTACCCCTTGGGACTTCCACTGTTTACACATAAGTCCCCGTACCTTTACTTACTCGCAGCTCAGTCCCTGAAACTCTTTACGTTCCTCTGGAACTTCTGCTAAAAAGGGGTCTAGTAGCCTCTTAATCTTAGGCTATTTCTGCATCTCTAGGCCTGAAAACTGGGATGTTACATCTATCATGTTCAATAACATAAATGCGCAAGTAATTCTCAACTCAGAGCCAAGAAAAGTGCTAGAGGATATAAACTAATTGAATAATCACTCAATATAAGAATTAAGGCCGAGAATCCTTCTAACTAAGGTTTTCATCTAAATTGCTCATAAGCTAAAGTCTCAAGCACTGTTCATCATTCACTAGGCATTAAAACACTTATCACAACTGAAAACCCTTTCAAATAATGATTTAAATGTTTCAAAGTAATCACTTAGAATCATGTAATAATCCCACATCTAACAATGAAAATTTAAACAAAAAATTCAAGTGTGAAAATGGTTTATGTAAACTCTTTATGCAAAAGGTTGAAAAGTAAGAGGGAAATGAATCATTTAAAAGCACCTTAGTAGCTCAAAAGGAATATTTCTATACAACATTGCACAAAGCAAAGAGAAGGTAAATGGACATTTTTGCACTCAGGTCACGACTAGACACAGTGAAGGTCGCGACCAAATTCCACAGTGAGTGCAAGCTCTAAACCTCCAAAATAGGTCGTGACCAGGAAAGGTTCATGTCGCAACGCAAATACATAGAGAGGTGTGGTTGCGTCATAAATACACTCGCGTCACAACTGATTTTCACAATCTACAAATTCATACCAGGTCGCTACCAAATTCCCATTAGTCGCGACTAGTTTTCACAGAGAGCATCTTAAGTCCAAAATCCCATTCCAAGTCGCGACTATGTTATAGTTTCAGAACCCAAAACATCTTTTATACTTGAGACTTTTTAAGCTAACCAAAAAGCAGTTTAAAATGGGGGTCCAATTTTCAGCATTCATCACACATTGAGATCAAAAACCAAAAATTTTGTGATAAATGATTAGATCAGTTGAAGAATTTTTACAGTAATTAGTACAGAAACAAGAACATCTCCCCAACACTTAAACTTGACAGTGTCCTCACTGTCAACAAGGATATAGAAATCACAGCATCATATAAGGCCAACTAGTTCCAACACAACAGGCAAATACATACTCAATGTAAATTTGCCAATAAAGTTGCAGTCACATTCCAATCATATAAAGCAATACAGGGGAAGCAACCATGATAAGATAGGTAAAGTATAGCATGCAATTGAGTTTGTAAATGTAATATCCCAATTTTTGGGTCTAGGAGAACTGGGAAGTAGTCTGATATGGGCAGGCTGCTAAACCCATAGTGCCAAGGTAGTAATCTAATATGGGCGGATTACTTACCTATATTTTGTAGGAATCTGTGGGATGAGCTAAGTCCTTCAGGATTTAAAGATGAGTTAAGTCTTTGACCTACAAAATAGGGACAGTTCACCTAGGTTCAAAAAGAGAAATGTGAGGAATATCCTAAGTCTTAAGCCTAGGAATTCTGCAGGTAGCTCGATATGGGCTGGCTCCTGAGTAAGATAACCTGATATGGGCGGGTTGTCGAGCCTTTCAATTAACAATGACTCCCGAAGAGTTCAGGGGATGAGTTGTTGAAAGAGAATTTCTAGAACTTAAGATGAAGGATGAGAAGAGGAGTAATGATGCCAGAAAGAGAATTAAGGGGCATAATCGTAATTATGGTAAAGATCGGGCAGGTAGCCGATGAGTACCATATTTTGCCAAAAAATAGAGAAAATTATGCTGATCATTTCACTGAACTGTGAAATATGCATATGAGGTCTCTATGAGTATGAAAGAATTAGAAATATGACCAAGGGTAAAATGGTCATTTTGAAAAGTGTTCGTGCAAGCGTACTTTCAGGCAAAAATAGCTCGGTCCGGATTTAATATCTAAAAATACTGGGAGATAAAGAAATGAATTCCGGGTTGAATGAGGAGCCACAAAATTTTGATTTGAGGTCCCGATTTTTCTGTAAAAATTCCTGAAGATGGGAATTTACAGTTATAATCGGTAAAGGAAAAGCATTCCGAATAGACATGATCAGATTGTGGCTAGAGGCCATATAGTGTTTTTAAGGCCCATAGTGACACCAAGGGAAGGGCCAGGCCCATGATATCAGTTCAGTGGTAAAAGGGGCCGGTGTCCGGGAGAAAGGTGCAAAATGACAAAAATGCCCTTATGTTATAAAATAGCTAAAGAATGAGTAAAGGGTATTTTGGTCATTTGACTAAGGTTAGTCAGTCCAGAGAGGTTATCTGGATAGTTGACCAGTGTTAGAGAATACTCTGGTAAGATGTGAAAAGACAATAATGCCCCTAGACTCATTAAAGTAAAGAAAGAGGAACCGAGGGCATTTTTGTAATTTACCAAGGGATGTTTCTTGGGAATTGAGCCATCAGAGTACTTGAACTTGATCAGAGACCCAAGATGACATTCCAGAAGCCCAAAAACGTAGGCCCAGTGATACATGGGGAAAAGTGACATTAAAATAATATTTTAGTGTCTTTTCAATAAAGTAAAGTTACTTGGTCGGCATGGTGGCCGGGGAGGTGATCAGATAAAGTCCTGGACTGATCTGGGAGCCATTGGAGGGCGTGAAAAGGTGTTTTGAGGGACCCACCTTGACGCCACATGGCACTATCTAAAGAGAGAAGAAAAAGCTAAGGACACGTGGCACGATCTCAGCCGTGTATTCCGGTGTAAGACTCTGGAATTCTCTGGAAGCGCTGAGTGTAACACCCCAATTTTTAGGCCTAGAGATGCCAGAAGGAGAATTCAAGGGCATAATCGTAATTATGGGAAAGATCGCACTGGTGGCCGATGAGTACCATATTTTGTCAGAAAATAGAGAAAATTATGCTGATCATTTCACTGAACTGTGAAATGTGCATATGAGGTCTCTAGGTGTATGAAAGAATTAGAAATATGACCAGGGGTAAAATGGTCATTTTGGAAAAGTGTGCGCGTGAGTGCTTTTTCAGGCCAAAATAGCCCGGTCCGGATAAAATATCTGAAAATACCGGGAGATAGAGAAAAGGATTCCGGATTGAATGAGGAGTCACAGAATTTTGATTTGAGGTCCCGATTTTTCTGTAAAAATCCTCGAAGATGGGAAATTACAGTTATAATCGGTAAAGGAAGAGCAGTCCGAATAGAGATGATCGGACTATGGCCAGAGGCCATATAGTGGTTGTTAAGGCCCACAGTGACACCAGGGAAGGCCCAAGCCCATAATACCAGTTCAGTGGTAAGAGGGGCCGGTGTCCGGGAAAAATGTGCAAAATGACGAAAATGCCCTTATGTTATAGAATAACTGAAGAATGAGTAAATGGTATTTTGGTCATTTGGCTAAGGTTAGACAGTCAAGAAGGGGTATCTGGATAGTTGACCAGGGCCAGAGAATACTCTGGTAAATTATGAAAAGACAATAATGCCCATAGACCTAGCAAAGGAAATGAAAGGACTTAAGTATAATTATGGAAAGTTTCAAGGCCAAAAAAGGAAAGTAGACAAAAATGTGGGGTCCTTAAGTGTAATTTTAGCTAAGTAAAAAGGGACTTAAATGAAAAGAAGAAAAGTTCCCTGGGGCTAAATTGTAATTAAAGAAAGTCAGGCCGGAAGTGGTTTGGACTGTCCGAAAGCATTTCAGTCCCAGATTTCACCGGTAGAGAGAGCAAGTGACGCTCGGTAATCTGGCTTAATACAGGAATTTTTGAAGACTCCAGATAGCCAGAAATGGATTGATCGTCCAAAAGTTATAAAAATTAATACCGGGGTATCCTAGAATTCAGATCTAGGTGAGAAAATACAGGATGATACGTCCCTATGGGACGGATGTCGGGAAACTGACAGAATACCGATAGGAGGCCTATAGAAAAAGTTATTCACAAATCAGAAAATCCAGACTGGAGTGTGAGGCCTCCGGATATCCGATAGGGAGATTTATCGGTATTTAAATAGGGACTGAATGAGTTCGGATGATCTCAGTCAGATGACTGATATGACTCACAGGGATGCCTGAACACCGCAGGCCAGTGTATCGGACAGAAGGAGCCGGTGTCCGGATATGTGTATAAACGGTGAATAATAGATAAAATATTCAATAATTATTAACGGGGGAAGATTCCTCGTAATACGTGCCATGAAGGTATTGGTCCCAGAAAGGCCCAATAATGGCGCCAACAAAGACCCAGTAAGACCCTTAGACTGATAGGTGGGCCAGTGTCCGGCAGAACCACGGAAAAGTGCAAAATTACGAAAATGCCCCTGTGTTGTACAAAAGTGTAACAGATGAATGAAGGGCATTTTGGTAATTCTGGACAGGCCCAGAAGCCAAGGTATATACAGATAAAGCTACTTAGAGTCAGTATATGCCCTGACAGAGTACAGAAGGGTGTAAAATGACAATTTTACCCTTAGGGTTAAAATAGTGCAAGAAAGGGCACCCAAGGGTATTTTGGTAATTTGCCAAGGGCTGTTTCTTGGGAATCGAGCCATCAGAGTACTTGAGCTTGATCAGGATCCAAGACAACATTCCCAAAGCCCAAAAACGTAGGCCCAGTAATGTGTGGGAAAAAGTGGCATTAAAATATTATTTTAATGTTGTTTCAATAAAGTAAAGTTACTCGGTTGGCACGATAACCGAGGAGGTGATCAGATAAAGTCCTGGATTTATCTGGATAGCATTGGAACGCGTGATAGGTGCCATTAAGATGACACATGGCCCAACATAAAGGCAGAAGAAAAGTTGAGGACGCGTACTACGAGGCAGGACACTGGACCGGTGAGTCAGCATGCTGAGTCAGCTGCTGAGGTGTCCAGGATTTCAGACATGTGATAAATGTGGCGCTGAGGTGTCCTGGTGAGGTGTCCCAATGATGTCATGTATGATGCAGTAAAGGAGGAATTAAAGAAAATAGGAAAATCCAGGAAAAACCAGGACCGCAGGATCAAAGTTCATGCTAATTACGAGATTGCCATTGGAGGAGGTTATAAATACCCCCCTTGCCATTCATTATGCACGGCCAAGAGCCATTTTAGAGAGAGGAGGAGGTGCTAGAGAGAGAAAGTGAGAGGAAGAAAGAAAGAAAGGAAGTTCTGGCGGAACTGGAAGCAGAATAGAGATAGTAGAGCTCTGCTGAGCCTTTGAGGTAGTAACTAATCCTAACTTTTATGTAATGGCTTTGTGATTTGTTGTGCTATTGTTTGGTTGGATTGTTGTCTTATATGTTATGTCTGAAGCTCTGCTGTAATGCTATGATCATATGTTATTAAGCATGGAAGCACGCAGCATACTTATCTGTACACAATCACAAGCAAGCACTGTCACTCTGCATTACATATATTGTTATGATTGTTGCTACTGAGATTCCCCCGAATCTCATCCCAATAAATAACCCATTACAGGGGAGGTTATGTCAAAATGAATTCTGGGAATTTTAAGAGACGCCGTTATGCTGCCGAAGTAAAGACTGAACATCAGTATATGATAAGTACTGTGTACGTAGTGCTGTCTTAGGAGGCTAGAAGTGAGTGGACCTAGCCGGTTCATCTAGTCTTTCCTGGGTACTACGTAGAATGGTAGTTCTCATGAGGGGATTATCGAATCAGTACGGTTCAGTTCTTTGTACAGATGAAGCGTAGCGGTTATGCTGCCGGACTTCAGGCAGAAAAAGATGTAATAGAGATATGAGAATTTATGTACATGACCAGATGTAAAACAACTTATTAATTAATAATAATTGTTGTTTGGCATGCTTGACTGTTGTATGATGGAGGTATGCATATGTATGCAAAGTAGAAATGCTGAAACTTACCACTATGAACAGTAACACGTGGTAACCTAGTCATATTTGATAAATAGTTAAAAATAGTAAATGGATGAATAAATGTTCTAAATTTTTAAGTTAAATAGTACACATACCAAGATTAGATTTGATATATAGTATGATTCATTTGGATGTCTACACAAGGAGATATAAATTATCCAAGTTGGGACCAGAATGCTGGATTCAGGAGAAAAACGCTGGATGAACAGTAAAGTTGAAACGTTGACTGGCGTGGACTCGGTCAACGAATGGTCAACAAATTATTTTTCCCTGAAATATAAGGGAGTTAGCTTCATTTAGAAATTGGAACCACTTCATTTCGATTTTTGTAGAATTAGTTATGATTTTTTGAAGTCGGGTCACTCATCTGGAATTTACACAGTGAACAGTACTCGATAAGAGTAAAACTCCAGATTGAGAAATTGGACTTCAATGACCTTGAAAGTGGTTCTAAATGCTATTGAATGGTCCCTAAGACATACGAACGTAAGGATGTTTCACTGAGTCAGCTAGTGAGGTGTCCCTTGGACCCCACCCTTGTGCCACCTAGCTTGTGAGGTGTCCCTTGATGATGTCATAAAGTGATGAGTCATGAAGAGGAAGATGTCATCACGATGACATAGGCGAAACTTGGTGAGCAAGCAAAGAGATCTGAGCCGTCCATCGCGATTCTATCTGGACCGTTCATTTCAATTTGGCTCAAGTATAAATACCCCCTCCCCCTTTCATATGTCCTCACGGACAAGAGCAAGAATTAGAGAGAGAAGAAAGTTCTAGAGAGAGAAAGTGAGAGGAAGAAAGAAAGGAAGTTCTGGAGGAGCTGGAAGCAAAATAGAGATAGTAGAGTTCTGCTAAGCTAGCCAGGTAATAACTAATCCTAGCTTTTATGTAATGGCTTTGTGATTTGATGTGCTATTGTTTAGTTGGATTGTTGTCTTATATATTATGCTTGAACCTCTACTACAATGCTATGATCATATGTTATTGATTATGGAAGCACGCAGCATACTTATCTGTACACAATCACAAGCAAGCACTGTCACACTGTATTACATATATTGTTATAATTATTACAACTGAGATTTCCCCGAATCTCATCCCCCATGTATAACCCATTTCAAGGAGGTTATGTGTAACATCCTTACTTTCGTACGTCCTAGTGACCATTTGGTAGGATTTAGAACCACTTTCAAGGTCATTGAAGTCCAATTTCTCAATCTGGAGTTTTACTCTTATCGAGTACTGTTCACTATGAAAATTTCAGATGAGTGACCTGACTTCGAAAAATCATAACTAATCCTATAAAAATCTAAATGAAGTGGTTCCAATTGATACTTGAAGCTAACTCAATTATATTTCAGGAAAAAATAACCTGTTGACCACTCATTGACCAAGTCAACGTCAGTCAACATTTTAACTTTACTGTTCATCCACGTTTTTCTCCTGAATCCAGCTTTCTGGTCCCAAATTTGATAATTTATATATCCATGTGTAGACATCCAACTTAGGAATTCTATATATCAAATCGAAGCTTAATATGTCTAATATTTACCATAAAAATTTCATACATTTATTCATCCATTTGCTATTTTTAATTATTTATCAAACATGATTAGGTCACCAAGTGTTACTGTTCATAGTGGTAAATTTCAGCACTCAACTTTGCATACATATGCATACATCCATCATATATCAGTCAAACATGCCAAACAATACTCATTATTAACTAATAAGTAGTTTTACATCTGGGTATGTACAAAATTTCCCATATTTCTATTACATCTTTTCCTGCCTGAAATCCGGCAGCATAACCGCTACGCTTCATCTTCAGAAAGTAACTGATCTTGTACCGATATGGTAATTCCCATGAGAACTACCATTCTACGTAAGTACCCATGAAAGACTGGATGAACCGGCTAGGTCCACTCACTTCCAGCCTCCTTAGACAGTACCTACGTACACAGTACGTATCAGCTCCTTTCTTCACTACTGCTATCTTGTCATAATTTCGGCAGCATAACAGCGTCTCTTAAAATTCTCAAAATTTACTTTGACATAACTTCCCCTGTAATGGGTTATATATATACGGGGATGAGATTCGGGGGAATCTCAGTAGAAATAATCATAACAATATATGTAATGCAGAGTGACAGTGCTTGCTTGTGATTGTGTACATATAAGTATGCTGCGTGCTTCCGTACTCAATAACATATGATCATAGCATTGTAGCAGAGCTTCAAGCATAACATATAAGACAACAATCCAACCAAATAATAGCACAACAAATCACAAAGCCATTACATAAAAGCTAGGATTAGTTACTACCTCAAAAGCTTAGCAGAATTCTAGGATCCCTATACTGCTTCCAGCTCCGCCAGAACTTCCTTTCTTCTTTCTTTCTCTCACTTTCTCTCTCAAGAACTTCCTTATCTCTCTAAATCTTCCTTGATCCGTGATGAATGAAGAGCAAGGGGGTATTTATAGTTTTGTGGATGGTATTTCCGTAATTTTGAAGAGCTCTGAACTTGTAGCCACGGTTTTTCTGAATTTCCTATTTTTCTTTATGCCCTTTTACTGCATCATCAAGGGACACCTCATGGGACACCTCACCCCTCACATTCTTCACATGGTGAAATTGAGAGAGTAAGAAGCCTTCTGGAAGCTTTCCAGTCCAATCCGGTACTGGCCCGATCCGTCTCCTCGAAAACTGGACTATTTTCTGAATCTAATTTTTCTGAAAATCCATATTATGTCTTCTGACCTTAAATTTAGTATCTGAATCCTTTATATCATCAACATTTTTATACTGGGTCTAAACTCAATTACAGATCCCCTGCAAAATGATCAAAATACCCCTGGGTGCCCTTTCTTGCACGTATTACGAGGAATCTTCCCCATCCATGTTCATCGAGTGTTTTAGCTATTATACACCGTTTATACACATCCCCGGACACCAGGTCCTTTTATCAGATACACTGGCCTACTATGTCTAGGCATCTATTTGGGTCATAACAGTCATCTGACTGAGGTCATCCGAACTCATTCAGTCTCAGTTTAAATACCGATAAATCTCCCTATCCGATACCTGGAGGCCTCACACTCCCGTCTGAATTTACTGATTTGCAAATAACTTTTCCTACAGACCTCCTATCGGTATTCTGTCAGTTTCTTGACATCCTCCCCATCAGGACGCATCATCCTGTAATTTCTCAATTATATCTGAAATCTAGGATATGCGGTAGGAATTTTTATAACTTTTAGACTATCAGATCAATTTTGGCTATCTGGAGTCTTGAAAAATTCCTGTATTAAGCCAGATTACCGAGTATCACTTGCTCTACCTACTGGTGAAATATGGGGTTGATCGGAATACGATCACTATTTTTGCCTATTTCCGGTCCAGGTTTTCATAATTATACTTTTGTCCCGGAAACTTTTGTTCTTTTCAACTAAGTCCCTTTATTTGGCTAAAATTACACTTAAAGACCCCACCTTTTTGTCTACTTTTCCTTTTGGCTTAACACTTTTCATATTTGCACTTAAGTCCTTACATTTTCTTTCTTTTGCAATTTAATCCCTTTCTTTGCATAAATGGCCATTATATCCCTAGGGACTTTCACTATTTACATATAAGTCCCCGAACTTTCACTTATTTGCAGTTTAGTCCCTAAAAACCCTCTGCATGTTAGTGGGACTTCTGCTCAAAGGGATATATCTATTTCAGTCTACTTACTAAGTCTCTGGCCTGAAAATTGGGATGTTACATTTTTACCCCCTTAAAATAAATTTCGTCCTCAAAATTTACTTGGCATCTTAGTCAACTATCCTGGATATATTTCCTCTGCATATCCTTTCCTGGTTTATGACTAAGACTTGGGGCATTCATCCTCTTATACTTATGGACAACCTATTGAACTTGTAAGTAGTGTCCATTTCTTTCATATCTTATCCCTTAGAATTTTGATGTAATTCTGGGATCTACCTCATCTCTCTTATACTTTGCTAATCTCTTAGGAGAAATATTGTTCTTCTGACTTTCTTTCTCCTGATACAATATCATAATTTAGATAACTTTGTAACTTTTCTTAACTTTGTTCAGCCTCTTACATAACTTTATGCATCTATGCCAAACTTTTATGGCATTTGCACTCTTTCTTATCCCTTCTAGGGCTTATCTACCGTTAGGCTATTCTTGCCTTAACACCTTTCGTGCCACTGGGTTAGGGATAGGTTACTACTCTTATAGCTCTAGGCCTTAGTATTCTTTCTCATAGAACTACGTTCTATCTTTGCTTTGCCTTAGACCAACTTCTCTAGGTCTTTTTGGCCTTTTAATCTTTTTACCCTCATCTGGGGGATCTATCTGCTCATACTTTTCTATTCTCAACACATAGGGGATTCTGTTCTTTGGTTCTCAGGCATACTTCTATAAAACTTTGAATATCAGTACTCAGATTTGAACTTGGACTCCATCTTCGTCTAAGGAAAAACTAAGTTTAGTTTGTATATAATAGAGGCTATATGAAAAAAACCATTTAAAAAAATAATTTTGCTGGGTGAGTTTATCAACTAGTGAAGCTTCCTTACCTTAACTTCGTCTTTGGTGTTTATCTTCCCAAAGAGATACTACATTGTACTCATATCTTCATGGCTCATTACTTTTCTTAGGCTAGGTCTAACTGCGACCTCGGGATCTAATTGCGATCAACCGTTAGCCTCTTCAGAATCTAACTGCGACTCTGAAGCTGTTAGGATCTAACTATGACCCTAGAGCCATGCTAGGATCTAACTGCGACCCTCCAGAATCTAACTGTGATTCTATTGTACTGTATATCTCCCGAAGATCTTAAACCAACAGACTAAGTTATAAGGTTAACTACTTCCACTTGTTGATAATTCAGTAAAAATTTTAAAAATATATTTAGTAGCCTCATATTATTTACCCAGACTTTTACTTACTTCTTCTTGTACTTAGGAGTTCCTTCTCATCTTTCTTACTCTACTGTGGTTTACCATTGACTAGGGTCTAACCACCTGCCATTGCATTCTATTGCTATGGCCTCATCATCACTTCTCATTTCAATAGAAATGACCTTGAGTACTATATTCACAAGTCTGCATAATTACCTGAGTAACCCCTACTGCAACAGACTATCCCACTCACTGAGATTGGCTATCATCCTCAATACATTCCTTATTGCATATCATATGCAACTATTCATCATAACTTATGGTAACATAAGCCATATCATCATCATAACTTGCTTGATCATCCATTGCACATTATTTCCTTTATCATATTATTTGTCAGGAACCTGAAGCATCTATCTTTCGCACTTAGGCGCCATGCTACCCTTTTTCCCAGGGTATTGACTCAACCCTTCATTACTCTATCTTATATAGGGAATAGGGGAGTCACTTTATCTATTAAACTGTGGCTATCTTTTACTATCTTTTCACTTCTTCTATCTATCCCTCAGTCCTAGTCGATTCTTGACCGGACTATGGTTCCTTATTGGCCTTTCTCTTGATCCTTAATCCTCATGGATCTCATTCATCATCTCTCACTATTACTTCTGTTCTCTAGGGTACTCTTCCCTAGGTCTACTATTTCTTCGTGATGGAATCCCTCTGCTCAGGGAACATTTAGCTCTTTATCTATTAACCATCACTTCTCATACTATCTTATCTCAGATTAAATTTTCCTTTCAACCATAATATAAGCTTTAACGTCCAAGGGTTTGACTAACC
Source organism: Leucaena leucocephala (assembly GCA_037074615.1). Lineage (NCBI taxonomy): Eukaryota > Viridiplantae > Streptophyta > Magnoliopsida > Fabales > Fabaceae > Leucaena > Leucaena leucocephala. The sequence continues at coordinate 5,092,097 of CM073545.1, forward strand.
CTAACTATTCTGTATATGCTTTCTCTACTTCCTACTTTAAAAAAACCTATAATCATACTCATCCTTATACAAAGGCAACTTACTAGGTATAGGGTAGCTCAATAGTGTGCATACTGGACAATATAATCCAATCACATATAGGATTTATTCATTCATTACCCAGTGGAAACAGAACACAAATAAACTCGTACCTTAATTTGGTGCAGGAGACTTTCTTATCTCGTTGCCAGTCAGGGTATATACTCTTCCCTGAGTCGGGTATTTTTTGCCTGTTGTGTTCTGTGGACACTCCCTGGCATAATGTCTAGACTTTCCACACTTATAGCACAACCCTTGACCTGCTAGACAAGGCCTTGTACCATGGTCTCGACCACAGTTCCCACATACATTAGTCCTTGGTTGCCTATTAACTTCTCTTGGCCCACTACCTGGCCTACTTCCCTGTTTCTTATTAACTTCTGACCCATATACTGGCCCATTTCTCTTCTTACTGTTCCCTCTCAAGGAACCTGGTGGCATCATTTTCAATGGTACTGATGTAACAGGCTCACTCTTTTCTGGATATTGCACATTCTTCTCTGTGATCCTGCATACCTCTACTGCTTCATTAAACCTTCGTATCTGTCTAGGAAAAACCTCCTCCTTCAGTATAGGATTCAATCCACGAGTTAACTTCTCAGTGGTCTACCTCTCATCATTTATACAGTTTAGGTAAGTGGAATATCGTGAAAGACGAATGAACCTAGCAAGATAATCATCAAAGGGTTCTTGCTCACCCTGCTTTAATATTAAAAATTCTGCTTCACGTTCATCTCGTACTGACTGTGGAAAATATTTCTCGTTGAACTGCTCAAGAAATGTTTCCCATGTAAGTGGAATATTGCTTGAGTGAAGAATCACTTCTGTATTCCTCCACCACCTATCCGCATCTTTTTCTAGCTTGTAAACTGCCAGCTGGGACTTTCTTTCAGTGGGACATTCTAAAATCTTAAAGATTTTCTCTAACTGGCTAACCCAATCCTCGGCTACTTGAGTGTCAAAAGTCCCTTCAAACATGGCCGGATTAAACTTATGGAATCGTTCCATCCATGTTTGCAGACTTTCTTGGTTATTGTTATTTCCTATAGACCCCTGATGTCTATTCATTCCAGTCTGCCCATGATCTGGCTGAGGTTCAGGTTCTATATTATTTTCTGGTACCACCTCCTTCTCAGACTGTTGTAATCTTGCAACCGCAGCAGCAACCGCCGTAGCGATAACAGAATCTCGTTCTTGATCTTGGCGAGCCTGGGTTGCCCGCATCTCATCTATTACTTGTTGTTGTTGTTCTAACCTATCTAGAATAATTTGCATAGGGTCTATTTGATTATTAGTACCCTCATCTTGAGGCTCTACCACTTCTGGTCTAACCGTTATTCTTGTATTAACCATGACTTCTACTTCTTTTTCTAGAATTGGGAAATACAGTCCTATATATGCACAATAATATATGTACACATATAAAACATTTAGGATCACCCATACCACATACCACACATCTTAACTATTTCAGAGCATCACTGAGCCAGAACCTTCTATTCTGTGCCAGAATCTTATGCTCTGAACCAGAGTCCTTTCTGGTCTATGCTAGAACCGTCTGCTCTGATACCAAAATATAACATCCTTACTTTTGTACATCTTAAGGACCATTTGGTAGCATTTAGAACCACTTTCAAGGTCATTGAAGTCCAATTTCTCAATCTGGAGTTTTACTCTTATCGAGTACTGTTCACTATGAAAATTCTAGATGAGTGACCTGACTTTGAAAAATCATAATTAATTCTACAAAAATCTAAATGAAGTGGTTCCAATTTATACTTGAATCTAACTCATTTATATTTCAGGAAAAAATAACCTGTTGACCACTCATTGACCAAGTCAACATCAGTCAACATTTCAACTTTACTGTTCATCCAGCGTTTTTCTCCTAAATCCAGCATTCTGGTCCCAACTTTGATAATTTATATCTCCATGTGTAGACATCCAACTTAGGAATTATATATATCAAATCGAAGCTTAATATGTCTACTATTTACCATAAAAAATTTCATAATTTATTCATCCATTTGCTATTTTTAATTATTTATCAAACATGATTAGGTCACCACGTGTTACTGTTCATAGTGGTAAATTTCAGCACTCAACTTTGCATACATATGCATACATCCATCATATATCAGTCAAACATGCCAAACAATACTCATTTAGTAATTAATAAGTTGTTTTACATCTGGGTATGTACAAAATTTCCCATATTTCTATTACATCTTTTCCTGCCTGAAATCCGGCAGCATAACCGCTACGCTTCATCTTCAGAAAGTAACTGATCTTATACCGATTCGATAAGTCCCGTGAGAACTACCATTCTTCGTAAGTACCCATGAAAGACTGGATGAACTGGCTAGGTCCACTCACTTCCAGCCTCCTTAGACAGTACCTACGTACACAGTACGTATCAGCTCCTTTCTTCACTACTGCTATCTTGTCATAATTTCGGCAGCATAACGGCGTCTCTTAAAATTCTCAAAATTTACTTTGACATAACTTCCCCTGTAATGGGTTATATATATACGGGGATGAGATTCGGGGGAATCTCAGTAGTAATAATCATAACATTATATGTAATGCAGAGTGACAGTGCTTGCTTGTGATTGTGTACAGATAAGTATGCTGCGTGCTTCCATACTCAATAATATATGATCATAGCATTGTATCAGAGCTTCAAGCATAACACATAAGACAACAATCCAACCAAATAATAGCACAACAAATCAAAAAGCCATTACATAAAATCTAGGATTTGTTACTACCTTAAAAGCTTAGCAGAATTCTAGGATCCCTATACTGCTTCTAGCTCCGCCAGAACTTCCTTTCTTCTTTTTTTCTCTCACTTTCTCTTTCAAGAACTTCCTTATCTCTCTAAATCTTCCTCGAGCCTTGATGAATGAAGAGCAAGGGGGTATTTATAGTTTTGATGGATGGCATTTCCGTAATTTTGAAGAGCTCTAAACTTGTGGCCACAGTTTTTCCAAAATTTCCTATTTTTTTATTCCCTTTTACTGCATCATCAAGGGATACCTAACCCCTCACTTTCTTCACATGGCAAAATTGAGAGAGTAAGAAGCCTTCTGGAAGCTTTCCAGTCCAATCCGGTACCGGCCCGGTCCGTCTCCTCGAAAACTGGACTGTTTTCTGAATCTAATTTTTCTGAAAATCCATATTATGTCTTCTGACCTTAAATTTAGTATCTGAATCCTTTATATCATCAACATTTTTATACTGGGTCTAAACTCAATTACAGATCCCCTGTAAAATGACCAAAATACCCCTGGGTGCCCTTTCTTGCACTATCTTTACTCTAAGGGTAAAATCGTCATTTTACACCTTTCTGCACCCTGTCAGGGCATATACTGACTCTGAGTAACTTTACCTGTGTATGTCTTGGCTTCTGGGCCTATCCAGAATGACCAAAATGCCCTTCATACACAGGGGCATTTTTGTAATTTCGTACTTTTCCGGGGTTCTGCCGGACACTGGCCCACCTATCCGTCCAAGAGTCTTATTGGACCTTTGATGGCGCCATTATTGGGCCTTTTAGGGTCCATCACCTTCATGGCACGCATTACGAGGAATCTTCCCCCGTCCATGTTCATCGTGTTTTAGCTATTATACACCGTTTATACTCATCCCCGGACACCAGGTTCTTTTATCAGATACACTGGCCTACTGTGTCTAGGCATCCATTTGGGTCATAATAGTCATCTGACTGAGGTCATCCGAACTCATTCAGTCTCAGTTTAAATACCAATACCTGGAGGCCTCACACTCCCGTCTGAATTTACTAATTTGCGAATAACTTTTCCTACAGACCTCCTATCGGTATTCTGTCAGTTTCCTGACATCCGCCCCATCAGGACGCATCATCCTGTAATTTCTCACTTATATCTGAAATCTAAGATATCCGGTAGGAATTTTTATAACTTTTAGACTATCAGATCAATTTTGGCTATCTGGAGTCTTGAAAAAATCCTGTATTAAGCTGGATTACCCAGCGTCACTTGCTCTACCTACTGGTGAAATATGGGGTTGATCGGAATACGATCACTATTTTTGCCTATTTCCGGTCCAGGTTTTCATAATTATACTTTTGTCCCGGAAACTTTTGTTCTTTTCAACTAAGTCCCTTTATTTGGCTAAAATTACACTTAAAGACCCCACCTTTTTGTCTACTTTTCCTTTTTGGCTTAACACTTTTCATATTTGCACTTAAGTCCTTGCATTTTCTTTCTTTTGCAATTTAATTACTTTCTTTGCATAAATGGCCATCATATCCCTAGGGACTTTCACTATTTACATATAAGTCCCCGAACTTTCACTTATTTGCAGTTTAGTCCCTAAAAACCCTCTGCATGTTACTGGGACTTCTGCTCAAAGGGATATATCTATTTCAGGCTACTTACTAAGTCTCTGGCCTGAAAATTGGGATGTTACATTATGTCGAGGTAGATTTTGAGAATTCTAAGAGACGCCGTTATGCTGCTAAAATTACGGTGGGATGGAGGAAGGATATGATACATACTGTGTACGTAGGTACTGTCTAAGGAGTCTGGAAGTGAGTGGACCTAGCCGGTTCATCCAGTCTTTCCTAGGTACTTACGTAGAATGGTAGTTCTAATGGGAGAATTACCGAATCAGTACAGCTAGTATCACTTCCGCAGGTGTACTCTGAGGGATGCAAGGAAGGATGTTTTAGTAAACAGCCTAGAGTAGAAGCAATAAGTAAACAGACCATGGACAGCACAGGAGTGTTATGCAAAATAGAAGTAAACTGACAATAAATAGAAATAAACTAAAAATAAATACTATCCTATTGAATCATCCCTTTCGAATCATCAAAATACAATATCAAACATATAGTAGTAGGAAAAACTTGTAAAAGGTAAAAGATAGGAAAGGGACAACCTGGCCTCAAGGCGGCAAGGTGGATTCCTCATAAAGTTTAAGAGGTTTCCATTTGCTTGGAAGATTTTGCCCGTCGCCTCCTCTTTCAACTTGATCATCCCGAAGTCGTGGGACTTGACAACTGTGTAAGGTCAATCCCAGCTAGTTTTGAATTTACCATGTTTGAACTTGAACCTAGCTTGGTACCTTAACACTCTATCACCTTCTTTAAACATCTTCCTTAGGATATGGGCATCATGGAATGCCTTTGTCTTTTGTTTATAGATCTTAGAGCTGCTGTAGGCATCCAATCTAATCTTTTCTAGCTCTTGAATCTGCAACAACCGCTCTAAACTCGCTTCTACAAGGTCCTCATTGTAAGCTTTGACAGCCCAAAATGTCTTATGCTCTATCTCCACAGGCATTGACAAGCTTTCCCAAAAATTGTCCTATAAGGGGATATGCCTAGAGGGGTTTTAAAAGCTATTATGTACGCCCATAAAGTATCGTCAAGTCTCAAGTTCCAATTCTTATTGGATGGCTTAACAATCTTTTCTAAAATGTGCTTTATCTCCCTATTAGAAACCTCTGCTAGACCATTAGTTTGAGGGTGGTATGGGGTTGAGACTTTATGAGTTACATTATATTTTGCTAATAAGTTATTGATCAATTTATTGCAAAAATAGGTGCCTTGATCACTGGTTACTGCTTTCGGTACTCCAAATCTAGTAAAGATATGAGACCTTAGAAACTTAGAGACTGTTTGGGCATCATCTAGTCTTGTTGGGATAGCCTCTACCCATCTAGATAAATAGTTTATAGCCAATAAAATGTAATTAAACCCTGATGAAGGTGGAAAAGGTCCCATGAAATCTATTCCCCAAACATCAAAAATCTCACAAAACAGAATAGGTTATTGCGGCATCTCATGCCTTTTACTAATCCCCCTAAATCTTTAGCACCTATCACAAGCTCCACAAAATTCAAAAGCATCTTTAAAAAGGGAAGGCCAATAGAAATCAGATTCAATGACTCTTCGTGCAGTCCTTTTACCCCCAAAATGGCCACCACAAACCCATGAATGGCAAGCTTCTAAAACTGATTTGTGGTCTTTGTCTGGGACATATTGTCTCAATACTTGATCTGAGCACAACCTCCATAGAAAAGGTTTGTCCCAAATAACATATTTAGATTTACTCTTGAGCTTTTGGGCCTGAAATCTAGTCAAATGAGAATGGATTAGGCCTGTTTCAATGAAATTAACAAAATGAGCATACCAAGGTTCCACAATAGCAACCAAACAAAGAGATTGATCAGGGAAAGAATCACAAATGAGATCAGAACTGAGTACTCCCCTATTTTTTGGTAATCTGCTTAGATGATCTGTAACATGGTTCACATTACCAGCTCGATCTCTCACTTCTATATCGAACTCTTGAAGCAGTAGCATTCATCGTAGAAGCCTTGGCTTAGATTGAGGTTTATGGAACAAATACTTGACAGCTGCATGATCTTTTATAGATTCTTAGAGGTTGCTCATATTCAGCTCATTAGGACATTAAGTCTTGCCTTTGGTCTCTTCAAGAGTTGCACTAAGCTTAAGTTGGTCTACAACTGCAACATAGTTGAGATCACCTTCTCTCATTCCTGCATCATTGGTAAAGATCAAATCATTCAAGAATCTTAAAGTATGTGACGTAATTTTAGACTATGAGTAAGGATAGGTAGAGTTAGAATGTATTGGCCCTTTAACCAAAGCAGTGGAGTGTGAAACTGAAGACATGGGGATTTCACTGGTTGCGTCTACCATTTCTAGTCGTGACTTCTCAGGCTTATCTTCAACTTCTGGTCATAACTCAAACTTACAGAGGCTATCCCTAGAATATTAGGTTGTAACCTCTTTATCTTTACGTCACGACAGGACGTCTCTGGACTCATTAGTCATGACCAATAGGTCTTCTCGTTGCGACTCTAATTTACGGAAAGGTTCCCCCTCAGTAGACTGATATTTGGTCGCGACTTGTAGGTCTTTAGGTCACGACTTGGGGTCACAGAAGCTCAACCCTTCTTTGTTTGTTCCATTTCTAACTTCTAGAGTATCTTGTGATCCTGCAAAATCACTCACAAACTCTTTTCCAAAAGCATTATCACTAGCAAATGATAAAATCGCATTGAAATTTGATGAAAATGAGAAATCCTGAGAGGGTGAAAGCATGCTATTTACATCTAAGCAGTTAAAAGATGATGTATTACCTTTACAAGAGCAAGAAAAATAGTAAATAGAAGAAAGAGATTCAAAATAATCATCATACGCACTCAAAGATAAATTTGAATCCTTATGCTCCTGAAATGCTTAATGGGATTTTTAGGAATTATGGAACATAGAATCACACTCATCATGCAAACTCAATTCATGCTCATCCCTAGTTTCTTCCATAGCATAATCAATGGCATTCAACCCAGGAAAAGCAGAATTATCAAAAGGATATTTCATTACTTCATTCATGTTGAAAGTTACTACATGTTCACCAACTTCCATTGTGATGGAACTATGTTTCATACTAATAATTGTCTTGGAAGTTTGAAGAAAAGGTCTACCTAGGATCAAAGTGCTCTCACTCACTAGCTCACTGGACATGTCTAGAACATAAAAATCAGCTGGGAACACTAAGTCCTTGACCTGCAGAAGAATATCCTCAAGAATTCCCTTGGGATACCTAATCGACCTATCAGCTAACTGGAGCACTACACTTATGTCTCTAAGATTCTTAATAACTAAGGCTAAGTATACGGACCAAGGTATCACATTAATGGTAGCCCCTAGATTTAGTAACGCTCCCTGGATATGAACCTTTCCTATAGTGCATGGGATGGTGTAGGATCCTAGATCTTGGACTTAACCAGTAACTCAGCCTTAAAAAGTGATAACACATTAGCACTCACCTGAATTCTCTCAAGGGTCCTAAACTATTTCTTATCAGCACATAATTCCTTTAAGAATTTAGCATACTTAGGGTTTCTTTTGAGGAATTCAACTATAGGGATATTTATTTCTAACTTATTAAAGAGGTTATAAGCATCTTGTGCAAAGTCAGGTCAATCGTTTTCTTTCCAGCAAAAGAAGATTTAGGAAAAGGGAGATCTTTTATACTTACCTCCTTACCTGTATGCTTAGAGGCTCCTTGCTTGTTAGACTCCACCTTCTCCTCAGTTTGCTTTCATTTGTATGCTGGACTTTGCACTATTACTACCTCTTCTTACTTCTCTTGTAGTTCCTCTTGTGCTTATGAGTTCTCTTCTTGGGTTGCCTTCTTAATCACGAGCTGTTGTTATTTAAGCCTTTTGATTTCCCAATCTTCATCTGTGAAGATGATAAATTTTCAACTTTAAAATCTTCCACATCATCCTTTGGGGCATTATTTTCCTTAAAATGCACTTTTCTTCCACTTCTAGTGATATGGCATTTAGTCCATTCGGATTCATGACAGTGTTTGAAGATATTCTGCCACTGCTTTTTGTTTGGATGTCACTCACTGTATTGGAAACTTAAGTCAAATGACTGGTAATATCTGTATTCTTGGAACTTAACTCCTCAAGTTTCCTATGCATATCTGCATTATTCTTCTGCATACTTTAAAGAATTGAAGCTATGGAGGTGAATTGACCATCATTCTCTGTGAGCTTGTTGTCTATATTAGTCATTCTCCCATCTATATTGTTCATTTATGCTGCCATACTCTTCAATAATTGAGAAATCTCATATGGTCTTGAAACCACTAAAGTATTAGGTTGAGTTGGAAACATAGACCTTGCATTACCTTGGTAGTTGCTTGAGGAAGCACCACCTCCTTGGAATTGGTTTGGCCTATTTTCCCCACTCCCCCACCTAAAAGTTAGGTGGTCTCTCTAGCCAGGATTGTATGTGTTAGAGTATGGGTCTCTCTTCTGGTATTGATGGTCTCGCCCTTGATACATTACTGCTACTTCTTCATACTGTCTATCACATGTACTTATAGCATGCATCATTAAACCGCATGACTCATATCTTGTAACCAGTGCTTGTGAGGTTCCCACTGCATGAACTTGTTTCGTAGAATGCAGCTCTCTTTCAATTAAATTCATCCTCTTTTCCATTCGGTTTCCTAGAGCTGCTATTTCTTCTAAGATCTCATTTGAATTGCCTGAAGATGATATGGTCATTCTCCTTGGATCTTTAGTCTGATGGTCTTCATTAGCCATTTTCTGGAATAACTCCCAACTTGCTTGTGGAGTTTTATCTCTCAAAGACCCATTTGCTGCTGCATTCAAGGACACCTTATTGTGAGAAAGTAGACCATCAAAGAAAATGTCTACTAAATTAGCCTTCATGATGTTATGATGGGGACATCGAGCCAACAAATTGATAAATTTGGTCTAATATTCATGTAATGACTCCCCATTCTGCTACAAAATATATGTGATCTCCTTCTTCATCCGAGTAGTCTTTGAGGCTAGGAAAAACTACTCTAGATAAGTTGACTTTAGCTGATCCCATGTAAGAGTTAAGAAATGGGTTGGCAGATTGTATAACCATTCTTTAGCCTTTCCTTCCATAGTGAAATGGAAACACCTTCTTAAGACATCATCCAATGCAGTCATTAGAGGCTTCATCGAAGAGTAGATTGAAACATCCTCCCTTAGACCCCTCAGAGTACACTTACGGAAGCGATATTAGCTCGATCATATCTTAACTTAAGCCCAGAAATTAAAATTTCTACTCTTAAGTTCCTTATTCTGAACCTTTAATTTGAGAACTGATTAATCTCATTCTACACATCCAAACAAGGCTTATTACCTATCCACGGAATTCCCCAGATGTGTACCACTGGCTCACCAAATTTCATAGCCAAACTCCTTCGTTTACTAGGTCAAACTGAGGTCAAAACACTGCTACCTCAGGACCTGCGAATTTCTCCCTTAATTCCCCATTCACAAATTGAACATGCCAAACAATATTTATTATTAAATAATAAAATGTCATACAACAGGACATACATAAAATTCTTATATTTCTATTACATCTTTTTCTGCCCGAATTTCGGCAGTATAACCGCTAGGCTTCATCTATACAAAGAACTGAACTGTACTGATTCGATAATTCCCTCATGAGAACTACCATTCTACGTAAGTACCCAGGAAAGACTGGATGAACTGGCTAGGTCCACTCACTTCCAGCCTCCTTAGAGAGCACCTACGTACACAGTACTTATCATATTCTGATGTTCAGTCTTAAATTCGGCAGCATAACAGCGTCTCTCAAAATTCTTAAAATCCACTTCAACATAATCTCCCTGTAATGGGTTAGATATGGGGAATGAGATTCGGGGGAATCTCAGTAGTAATAATCATAACAATATATGTAATGCAGAGTGACAGTGCTTGCTTGTGATTGTGTACAGATAAATATGCTGCGTGCTTCCATATTCAATAACATATGATCATAGCATTGTAATAGAGCTTCAAGCATAACATATAAGACAACAATCCAACCAAACAAAAGCACAACAAATCACAAATACATTACATAAGAGCTAGGATTAGTTGCTACCTCAAAAGCAGAGCTTCAGAACTTCTCTACTACTTCCAACTTCACCAGAACTTCCTTACTTCTTTCTTTCTCTCACTTTCTCTCTCAAGAACTTCTTTCTTCCTCTCTTTCTTGCTTGTGCCAAAATGAGGAGCTAGGGGGGGTATTTATAGTGTTGAGCAATAACTTCCCCTGTAATGGGTTATATATATACGGGGATGAGATTCGGGGGAATCTCAGTAGAAATAATCATAACAATATATGTAATGCAGAGTGACAGTGCTTGCTTGTGATTGTGTACATATAAGTATGCTGCGTGCTTCCGTACTCAATAACATATGATCATAGCATTGTAGCAGAGCTTCAAGCATAACATATAAGACAACAATCCAACCAAATAATAGCACAACAAATCACAAAGACATTACATAAAAGCTAGGATTAGTTACTACCTCAAAAGCTTAGCAGAACTCTAGAATCTCTATATTGCTTCTAGCTCCGCCAGAACTTCATTTCTTTCTTTCTTTCTCCTTCTCTATCTTCTTTCTCTCTCTTTCTCTTGCAAAACTGTGGGATGCATGAAATGGGAGGGGGAGGGTATTTATAGTTTTGATGGATGGCATTTCCGTAATTTTGAAGCTATCTGAACTTGTGGTCCTGGTTTTTTCAGAATTTCCTATTTTTCTTTATTCCCTTTTACTGCATCATCAAGGGACACCTTAGGGGACACCTCATCAGTCACATTTCTCACATGGCGAAATTGAGAGAGCCAAGAAACCTTCTAGAAGCTTTCCAGTCCAATCCAGTACCGGTCCGATCCGATTTCCCACAAACCGGACTCAACGGCTGAGATTGTGCCACGTGTCCTTAACTTTTCTTCTCCCTCTAGATCAGTGCCATGTGGCACCTGGAAGGGACCTTTCACGCCATCCCATGACCTCCAGATAAGTCCCGGACTTTATCTGATCACCTCCTCGGTTATCATGCCAACCGAGTAACTTTACTTTACTGAAAAGTCACTAAATCATTATTTTAATGCCACTTTTTCTCACATTTATGCTGGGCTACGTTTTTGGGCCTAGGAATATCATCTTGGGTCTCTGATCCAGCCCAAGTACTCTGATGGCCCGATTCCCAAGAAACACCCCTTGGCAAATTACCAAAATGCCCTTGGTTCCTCTTTATTTTCTTTAGTGAGTCTAGGGGCATTATTGTCTTTTCATACCTTACCAAAGTATTCTCTGACCCTGGTCAACTATCCAGATAACCTTCCTGGATTGTCTAACCTTAGGCAAATGACCAAAATACCCTTTACTCATTCTTTAGCTATTTTATAACATAAGGGCATTTTCCTCATTTTGCACCGTTTTCCCGGACACTGGCCTCTTTTACTATTGAACTGATATTATGGGTCTGGGCCTTTTCTGGTGTCACTATGGGTCTTAACAACCACTATATGGCCTCTGGCCACAGTCCGATCATCTCTATTCGGACTACTTTTCCTTTACTGATTATAACTGTAAATTCCCATCTTCCGGAATTTTTACAGAAAAATCGGGACCTCAAATCAAAATTCTGTGTTGTGTCATTCAACCCGGAATCCTTTTCTCTATCTCCCGGTATTTTCAGATATTTTATCCGGACCGGGCTGTTTTGGCCTGAAAATGCGCTCACGCGCACACTTTTCCAAAATGACCATTTTATCCCTGGTCACATTTCTAATTCTTTCATATACATAGAGACCTCATATGCATATTTCACAGTTCAGTGAAATGATCAGCATAATTTTCTCTTTGTTTTGGCAAAATATGGTACTCATCGGCTACCAGCCCGATCTTTCCCATAATTACGATTTTGCCCCTGCATTCTCTTTCTGGCCCTGTTACTCATCTTCTCATCCTTCATCTTAAGTTCTAGAAAATCTCTTTCAATAACTCATCCCTTAAACTCTTCGGGAGTCATTGTTACTTGAAAGGCTTGACAACCCACCCATATCAGGTTATCTTGCACAGGAGCCAGCCCATATCAAGCTACCTGCAGAATTCCTAGGCTTAAGACTTAGGATATTCCTCACATTCCTCATTTTGAACCTAGGTGAACTCTGCCGATCTTGTAGGTTAAAGACTTAACTCATCTTTAAATCCTGAAGGACTTAGCTCATCCCTCGGATTCCTACAAAATACAGGTAAGTGATCCGCCCATATCAGATTACTACCCTGGGACTACGGGTTTAGCAGCCTGCCCATATCAGACTACTTCCCAGTTCTCCTAGACCAAAAATCGGGATGTTACATAGATCATATGCATGGTTTGTAAGTGGCGATGTGGGCATTCTCCTATAAAACCATAAAATTTAGGTAAGGCTGCAACCAAGGCTCCTTTAATTTCAAAATTAGCTTATTCAGTATAGAAACCATAAGGATCATAGTTCACATGCGAATGGTTTATTTCCCTCACACTTCTATTATCTTCCATATTTATTGGTATTTCATTTTCTCCTTGTCCATTATACCCATTATGCCCATTATGATTTATCTCATCCATGTTAGGTTTTGATGACCTTGCCTTTTCTCTAAATTCTCTCCTTAGTTTCCTAAGTTGTCTCTCAATTTCAAGTTCAAAAGGAACTAAATGTTCAGTCCTTCTACGTATGCAACTTAGAAACAATAAAGAATAGCTAGGCAAGCAATCAGAATTAAACACAGAAGTTTCACAGCAAAAAGTGTCCACTGGTCGTGACAAAATGGTGTATAGGTCGCGACCGCAGAACACAGAGAGCAAGAGTTCTTAAAAATGATAATCAGGTCGTGACTCAAATGTACTCAGGTCGTAACTTAATAACATAGAGAGTATTTTTTAGAAACTTTGAAAAAGAAAAATGTAGAATGCAATGCAATGAAAATAACAAAAACTAAAAAGTTAAAGCAAAAAAATGACTCAGGTAAATTGTAACATCCTTACTTTTGTACGTCTTAGGGACCATTTGATAGCATTTAGAACCACTTATATGACATTTGAAGTCCATTAGCTAAATCTGAAAATTTGACTCTTGGCGAGTTACTATTCATATGGTATTTCAGATTCGGTGATGAACTTCACAAAATCATAATTAATTCTAAAAAAATTAAAATGAAGTGGTTCAAAATTCTAATCAAAGATAACATCTTGAAGTTTAAGGAAAAAATAATTTCCTGACCAAATGCTCCGTACATTGATACAGTTTATTCGTTAAAGTTTACTGTTGATTTGGTCAAAACTTCTAAAAACAGAATATGGTCCCCATCTTTGGAAAATTGGTTCTCTTTGTACAGACATCGAAATAAGGTGTTCTTGGTGTCAAAATGAAGCTTGACATGTTAAATAAATGTTTGTAAAATTTCATACTTTTGTTCTATCATTTACTATTTTTCCTCACATCATAAACATTATTGCTTAAACTAAGCATACAACATCATTACCTGCAAGAATTCTTTACATAACATCATATAACATTTACATTGACCAATCCCTAGCTCCTCTTCATGCTTCTTCATCTTCTTTCCTCATTCATAAACCTGTGGGGATTGGGATTTCATGGATGGGGTGAGATTTTGATGGAAATCTCAGTAGCAAAAGGTACTAAACAATGCATGTATTAATTTAATTGCTTGTGCTTGTATAACATCCTTACTTTCGTACGTCTTAGGGACCATTCGGTAGCATTTAGAACCACTTACATGTAACTAAATCTGAAATTTTTACTCTTAACAAGTACTGTTTATATGGTCTTCCAGATTGTGCGATGAACTTTGAAAAATCATAATTAATTCTAGAAAAATCGAAATGAAGTGGTTCAAAATTCTACTCTAAGATAACATCTTGAAATTTAAGGGAAAAATAATTTCCTGACCAAATGCTTAGCCAATTGATACAGTTTATTCGTTAAAGTTGACTGTTTATTTGGTCAAAATTTTGAAAATAGATTCTGGTCCCCATCTTTGGAAAATTGGTTCTCTTTGTACAGACATTGAACTAAGATGTTCTTGGTGTCAATGCATGTATTAATGTAATTGCTTGTGCTTGCTTGTGAAAGTGTTACCATAGTGTAATGAGCATGCTTCCATGTATCATATAAAATACAATTGGCCAAAGTAATCATAGAAACAGAGCTTCAATCATCTACACATATGCACACAATTTAACAAAGCCAAAGCACAATCAAGCATAACATTCAATACATACAAGTTCAGGGTAAGTTTACTACCTCATATACTTAACTTTCTTTCACTTTAACTTTGCTCTTTCTTCTTACTTCTCCTTGATGTGTAGCTTCCTCTTTTGAGTCCACAATCAAATCCTAACATCACATAATCATTCATTTATTATAATCTAACTTCTCTTGAACATTGACTTTCTTTAATTAACATAACTTCCTTTAATCTTTACCAATTGACTTGGCCTTTGAATCAATTGATGTCATGACGAATCCATTTATGAACTCAAAATAACCAAATTCTAGCAACTATGCACTGTTCTGGACAGAATTTGCAAAACATACATAATTCTTCCAAAAATTCCCATCTTAATTCCATTGCTTCCCATACTTGTTTCTCTACTTTACCCCACACAACTTTTCATTTTAAAACCATTCGAAGCATCCAAATCATGAAAATACAATCACTGTTCATACGAGTGAACAGTAAAAAAGGAGAATTCCAAGAATTATAACTTTCAATTCTAATGCTTCCAAGGTTCAAAACCTATCCAACCCTACACAAAATCATCATATAAATTCAATGGAAGTATTAGATCATTGAAATTCCATCTCCTTCTATCATAAACAGTGCATGAACAGTGCAAACCGAAATATTTCATCCATGGCAAAGTCAAGAATATCAACTTCATTCAACAACCAATCATCTAACTAGCTTGTTTAAGCTTTAATCTCACAACTCTAACTTTAATTTCTTCTTTCTCCTTTCATCTAAGGTTTTGGATAGCATATACACCTTAGAGAAAACTCAACTTTCTTCCATGAAAACCCTAAGTTCAAGCTCCCAAATCAAAGGAAAATAAGCTAGGATAGATTGCTTACCTGTAATCTCTAGCTTGCTTGAACTTTGGACCTTGGATTCTTGTTTGTCTTGGCTTGAGTTTTCATTTTGCCATAGTTTTCCCAAGGGTTCTCATGCCACGGTTTGCAGCAGAAAATATGGGGGTATTTATAGAAAAATTCCATGGAAAATGGATGGCGAAGATCACTTTGTGCACTATTTGATCTAATGGCTCATAATTCGTCTTACACCAAACTTCTCCACCAAGCCAATTTGAGATAAAATCACATGACAAAAATCTTCTCCTCCCCTTGTCTTGGATGCCATGGGGAAAGCCTTGTGGGTCCCACCATGTGCAAATCATAATTCTTACTTTATTCTTTTTTTTAAAAAATATCCATAAATTATTCTTTATTGGACTTGGGCTCCAAGACAACTTTTGGTACTTATTGGGCTGCCCTAGAACGAAATGTTGGGCCTCTTTTAGGTCCAATAGCTACTTGGCATAAATCCCAATGCACTTTCTTTATACCAGTATCCTTAAATTACCCTGATCTTGGAATAAATGCTAAAAACCTCCTTTAATAGTTCTAACATTTTTAGAAATTCATTCTAATATAAAATGAATTCTCTGCAAAGTTTTATAATTTTCTGAGACCTAGAAGTCCTGATAAAAATTATATACATTTTCTTTAAACCCTTTATCGGTGTCCTTTTTTATCGTAAATTTCATAATTAATTCTACAGGACTCCTTTTCGACTTCTATCAGTTTCATAAATTCTCATATTAATTATAAGAATTTACTGCCAAATTTCATCTGATATCTATCCATTGTAAAATTACCAAAATACCCTTGGTGCCCTTCCTTACACTATATTAACCTAAGGGCATAATTATCATTTCACACCTCCTTATACCTTATAAGGGCATATACTGACTCTAGGTAATCATTCCTGTACTCACCTTGGCATTTTTGGCCTATCCAAAATGACCAAAATGCCCTCCTTTCATCTCTTGTACAATATTACAACACAGGGGCATTTTCATAATTTCATACATTTTCTGCAAACTTCTGGACACTGGCCCCTTCTTCCGATGAATTGATATCTGGGCTCATTCAGTCCCAGTTTGCTTACCGATTAATTTTCCAATTGGACATCGGGCGTTCACGAACTCCTGTCAAAATTCACTAAAAAGTTAATAACTTTTTCTACATAACTCCTCTCAGGATTCTGTCAGTTCCCTAACCTCTGGCTTCATAGGACGCACATTCCTGTAACTTTTCACTCATATCTGAGGTCCAGGAGATCTGATAAAAATTTCAGATAACTTTCACACTATCAGATAAATTTTAGCTATATGAAACTCTAATAAAATTTCTGTATTAAGCTAGATTAACCAGCATCATTTTCTCTATCTACTGATAAAATTTGGGACTGAAATGCTTCCGGGCAGTTCTAAGCCACTTTCGGCTCAACTCTCTATAATTACCATTTTGCCCCTTGAACTTTTCTTAAATTACATCTAGGTCCTTAAACTTTTTGAAATTACACTTAATGGCCCAAAGTTTATGTCTACTTTACATTTTGCTCCATGGAACTTTTATACTTTTCAATTTAGTCCCTCTTCTTTTAAACCTTCATCTAATCATTCTTTTCTTTTCCATTCATCATCATAATCCTTTCCAAACCTCTTTCCTCTATCAGTATTATACAGATAGGGAAAAATTAGGATATGACAACTTGCTTGCGAAAGTGTGACCATAGTGTAATGAGCATGCTTCCATGTATCATATGAAATACAATTGGCCAAAGTAATCATAGAAACAGAGCTTCAATCATCTACACATATGCACACAATTTAACAAAGCCATAGCACAATCAAGCATAACATTCAATACATACAAGTTTAGGGTCAGTTTACTACCTTATTGCTTTACTTCCTTTCACTTTAACTTTGCTTCTTCCTTCTTACTTTTCCTTGATGTGTGGTTGCCTTGTTTGGGTCCACAATCAAATCCTAACATCACATAATCATCCATTCATTACAATCTAACTTCTCTTGAACATTAAACATACTTTAACTAACATAACTTCCTTTAATCTTTACCAATTGACTTGGCCTTTGAATCAATTGACGTCTTGACCTTACCCTACACAATTCCATCTTTTGAATCCATTTATGAGCTTAGAATCATGAAATTCCAGCTCCCATGCACTATTCTGGACAGATTTGAAAAGCATGCATAATTCCTCCAAAAATTCTCATTTTGATTCCAAGGCTTCCAATACTTGTTTCTCTACTTTATCCCACATATTATTTCATTTTAAAACCATTGGAATCATCAAAATCATGAAATTCCAATCACTATTCATGCGAGTGAACAGTAATCGAAAAGAACTTCAAACCTTACAACTTTCAATTCCAATATTTCTAAGGTTCAAAACCTATCCAATCCTACACAAAATCATCATATAAATTCAATGGAAGCATTAGATCATTGAAATTCCATCTCCTTCTATCATGAATAGTACATGAACAGTGCAAACCGAATTGTTTAATCCATGGCAAAGTCAAGAACATCAACTTGATTCAACAACCAATCATCTAAATAGTTTGTTTAAGCTTTAATCTCATAATTCTAACTTTAATTTCTTCTTTTTCCTTTTATCTAAGGTTTTGGACAGCATATACACCTTAGAGAAAACTCAACTTTCTTCCATGAAAACCCTAAGTTCAAGCTCCCAAATCAAACGAAAATAAGCTAGAATAGATTGCTTACCTTTAATCTCTAGCTTGCTTGAACTTTGGACCTTGGATTCTTCTTTATCTTGGCTTGAGTTTTCATTTTGCCATAGTTTCCCCAAGGGAGAATGCTTCGCGGTTTTGAATCAGAATTTAGGGGTATTTATAGAGAAATGCAATGGAAAATGGATGGCCAAGATCACTTTAGTTACTATTTGATCTAATGGTCCATAATCCACCTTGTAAGAAGCTTGCCCTAGAAGCCTCATTAATGACATCATCCATGACATCATGAGGGCTTTGTTTGGCGTAATAAAGTAGGAAATATCGATAGAAAAAATTTTAGTCCAGTCTAGTACTGATCGGGTCAGTTTTATAAAAACTAGACTATTTTATTTTCCCAATTTTTAAAATATTCCAAAAAATGTATTTTGTCAGGAAAACTAGTGTTTAGGTTTCTCCTACAATTGACATTGTTATTATGAGTATTTATCTGATATCCATCCATTGATAAATGACCAAAATAACCTTGGTGCCCTTTCTTGCACTAGATTAACCCTAAGGGCATAATTATCATTTCATACCTCTTTATACTTTATCAGGGTATATACTGAGTCTGGTAATCATTTTTGTACTCATCTTGGCATTTTTGGCCTGTCCAAAATGACCAAAATGCCCTCCTTCATCTCTTATTCATTAATACAACCTAGGGGCATTTTCGTAATTTCATATTTTCTGGGTTCCTCTGGACACTAGCCCACATAACTGTCCAGTTACCTTATTGGGCCTTTGTGACACCATTTTGGGCCTTTATATGGTCTACCACCTTTATAGCATAAATCCCGAGAAACCTCTCCCGAAGATATTTATCGGGTATTTTATTACACTGTAAATTAGATTAAAAATTCTACAGGAGTCCTTTTCTGATCCTGTCAATTTAATAAATCCTCATATTAATTATAAGAATTTATTGTAAAGCTTTATCTGATTCTAAGGTCTAAAAAATACTATAATAATTTCTCTTAACTTCAGAAATTTATATCAATTTTTCGGGACCTCAAATCGAAATTCTATGTTGTGTCAAACTAACCAAAATAATTTTCTCTAGCTACTGGTAAAATTTGGGACTGAACTGGTTCCGGGCATTTTTGGGCCTTTTCCGGCTCAATTTCTTCATAATTACACTTTTGCCCCTTGAACTTTTGATAAATTACATTTAGGCCCTTAAACTTTTTGAAATTACACTTAATGGCTCAAAATTCATGTCTACTTTACATTTTGCACCATGGAACTTTTATACTTTTCACTTTAGTCCCTCTTTTTTAAATCTTTATCTTATCATTCTTTTCTTCTCTATTCATCATCACAATCCTTTCCAAACCTCTTTCCTCTATCAGTATTATACTAATAGGGAAAAGTAAGGACATGACATAAATAATGGATTTGACAATCAATCACTAAGGAACCAATTACTTTGCTCCCCAGCAATGGCACCATGATGAGCAGGTCGAATTGTCATCTTTCGATCCATCAAAATAATAATGTTTGCACCTAATAATATAGTATAAGGCACAACCCTATCGTTCTTCTCGCGGAGCTTTTCTATCAGAGACCTAGCGTATTGGTGCTAAATCTATTAAAAACCTGAGTGAAAGCAAAATGAGTTTTGGGGTTTGGTTGATTTTTGATGCAATAAGATAAAGGTGCAGTAAAGTAAATATTTTTGTCTTTTTGATTAAGATGAAAATGTGTTGGTTTATGAAAGAAGTATGTGATGATAGACTCTTGATGATGAAAGCGTATCTATCCTTGCTCTTAATTTGATATGGAGTTTTTGAAATCAGTAAGTCTTAAACAAAATCTCAATCGATCAATTGAGTCAAGAGCATTAATATTCCTTAAACTCCTTTGATCAAAGCTGGTTTAAAAACTCTTAATGCACTGTTAAAATCCACTTAGTATGTAATTCAAATCGGATGATAAAAATTACCTGGAATGATCATCGATCGACAAATCCTAGATTTTAAGTAATTGAATTAATTAGCAATGATCGTTCATAACGGTTCAACTAACTTAAAATCAAAACTAAAATATTATATTAAAATGACATTCAAGGCATCCAAAGTCAATTATAATTATATAATCTGAGAATAATCAATCGACACTCAATCCCTTGTTCATATAATGAAAACCTTAGATCTAGAAGCATCAAAACATGAAATAGGTGAAGATTAAAACAGAAAACTCCCCAGTGCAGTCTATAAACTCAAGACACAAGATCCATCATCAAGAGATTGAGGATTTAGCCTCTCATGACTCCTATTATGCCACAATCGCTATTCAAATATGATGCCATAGAGGAAAGCAGAAGGTGAGATAAAGAGATGAATGATGGAGTTGTGTGGAGATAGTGGAGAGAGTGTAGAGAGAGTTCGAGCACTGCTTCTTAGCCTAATCAGGTCAAAAACTAGCCAGCCTGTGTCTGTGGCTTCCCTCTCCTTTTAACAGCAGGTTGACCTAATAAAAAATGTGCAACTTCATGACTGTCTTCTTTGGTCATGACCTGTAAACGTTGAGAAGCTTCCCAGGAGAAATTAGGTCACAACCTGTGGATACTTTGGTCACGACTGAAAGAGACAAAAGCCGCTTCCTTGATTTGATTCTTTGTCTTGTGATTTCTTTTCTACTCACATTAGTCCTTGCTCCTCTAAAATACTTGCAATTCAAAATTAAAGCTCATTGTAAAAGTCCTACTAGTAAAGGAATAACATATATGTAGTTTAGAGGAGTTATTTTACCATTTTACCCTTAAAATAGCACATTGCCAAGCACAATCATGTATTACCACAAAAGCACAATTATAGGCATAAAATGAATATTAAAGTTATTATAAAACCCTTAAAAATGTCACAGAAACCATACACAAATTGTGTCTCATCACACCCAATAATGTAGTATAAGGCACAACCTTATCGTTCTTCTCAAGGAGCCTTTTTATTGGAATCCTAGCAAATTGGTGGCAAAGCCATTGAAAATCTGAGTAGAAGTGGATTAATCAGTGCATAAATGTGAAAATCGATAGAAAGATCAATAAAAATGAAAGGTGTGAATGGAAGTTGTAGATAGAATGTTGATAGGGAGGGAGCAGATGTTTCCTGGCCAAATCTGGCAAAAACTCGAGCCCTCCTTCGTCTGCCTGCTCCTCCTTCCTTTTATTGCAAAGTAATCTAAATAAAAATGCACAGCTTCACTAACTGGCTATTCTGGTCACAACTAGATCCTAATTTTGGTCGCAACTTGAGAACATAGAAGACATCCTAGGAGAAAATAGGTTGCAACCAAACATCATAGAAGATGGCTTTAACATTTTAGGTCATATTTGTCTAGTGATTCCTTCTCTGATTCACATTGGTCATTGTCTAAAACACCTACAATTTAAAATCAAAGCTCACTGTAAAATCCCAACTAAATAAAGAACAACATAAATGTAGTTTGGAAGAATTAATTTACCATTTAACCCTTTTATCAGCATATTGCTATGCACACTCATGTATTACCATAAAAGCATAATTACTAGCATAAAATGAATGGTAAAATTCCCATAAAACCCTTGAAAATGTCAAAGAAACCACATACAATTTTCACCCTATCATGTAGCTTTTTAAACCACCTCATTTTGATTTTTTAAAATCAATTATAATTTTTTGAAGTTCATCGTCGAATCTAGGTATACCATATGAACAGTAACTTGTTAGAGTAAAATTCTAGATTTAGCTAATGGACTTCAAAGGTCATCTAAGTGGTTCTAAATGCTACCAAATGGTCCCTAAGATGTACGAAAGTAAGGTGTTACATTTTGGCATCAGAGTAAAGTTTTTAGCATCAAATAGGGTAGTTAAGTAGAGTAGAGATTAGACAGAGAACCTTAGAAACATAAAATTTAGAAAAAGGTATATCCAAGTCACAATGGGAAGGTATTTAGGGCACCATTAGTAGTCACTGAGGAGTGAGGTTATGACGAGCTAGGTCATAAGTTCTGACTTATGTGCACAAAGAAAGTTCAGTTCATAATGGGAGAAGACCTTTGGCCGTAACCTAAGAACACAGAGCTACCTGGTTGTGACGAGTAGAGTAAGATGGTTGTGACAAAAGTTCATAAAGAACATGAGTTGCGACTAGCTAATACTTAGGTCGCGACTAGGATACACAAAGACCAGATGTTATGGCAATGACAAGAATGGAGATGCCAACCTCACTAAAGTTTATCAATAAGAGGATGGTCATGAGGTGCTGACAAAGTAGATAATATAAGGTACAGAGATACAGAAGATCATTTTAAGAAGATGTTCAGAAGTATATCCTCTGTGTGATCATCAGGAGTATATTTACATTACGAAAAACTTTGTTCAGCTAGTCTTTTCTAAATAGAATAATCAAAAGTTAGATTGACACTTGCCTAGGAATAAGCCTAGTATATGGCTTAAGATTAGAGAGGGATAGTTAATAGATAGAGAGCTAATGTTCACGAAATAGAGCAACCCCATCACGAAGAAACAGTAATTAGCAGATCTAGGATAGAGCACCCCAAAGAGTAGAAGTAATAGTAGTAGATGATAAATGAGATCTATGTGACTCAAGTTCGCCAGGGTCAAGAAAAAAACCAAAAAGAAACCATAGTCTGGTCAAGAATAGACTAGGACTGATAGATAGACAGAAAAAGTTAAGAGATAGTAAAGAGATATAGTAGTTACTCCATATAGACGGAGAGTGATTCGCTTACTTGAGAAGTTTTCTCGAGTAGTTTTACAAGAAGCATTCCTCTCAGTTAGATAGAGATGAGCGTGAGGCTAAGTGTCAAATCAGGGAAAGAGGAACCCTTTGATGAATACTTAGTTGAGCTCATCCACATGAACAGTGAGAGTTGAATGACTGAGAAGTTAGTTCACGGATTGAATTCCGTGTTACAAAGAAAGAATTTCTTCCAGGTAGTTGTAAAAGTTCAACAGAGTGGTAAATGTATGCAAGATTAGAAAAAGAAGTTTATGATGCCTAGAAAAAGATAGGTAGCCACAGTTTAAAAGATAAAGAGACTCCCCTTTTTAAGGAAGAGTAATGATCAAGAGTCAGATAGAGCCATGAAGGGTTGAGTCTATACCCTGGTAGGAGGGTAATGTGGCAGCCTAAGTTAGATGAGTAGTTATCTCAGGTTCCTAAATAAATTATCAAGATCTGGCATATAATGCGACAGAGCAAATAATGCTTTAAAGTTTACCTAGTTAATTGTTTGATTGCAGTGTGAGTATAATGGATGGTTGAGCAAATTATGTGATGATAATCTGACTTATGTTGCCATAAGTTATGATGAGCAGTTGCATCTCCTTACAGTTGTCATATGATGACATGCATGTTAGAGTATGCTTAAGTCATTACATCTCCTTGCATATTATGCATGTTAGAGTATACTATAATTAATGAATACTCCTCTTTCGTATTACATGCAAGGTAAAGTATATATAATGAGAAAGTTATGAGAAAATTATGTTACTCCCATACCATACGACATGCAATTAGATAATTTAACTTGGTAATGATAAAGCAATAAAAAAAGTGGTAAACAAGATAGTTAGCTAGTTAATTCCCAAAGATTAGAATGAGAGTCTAAGACCAAACACTAATAGTCAATTACACAGAGAACAGGATTAGAGATAAATGTTAGTGGCAACCTCTAGACATATGGTTACAGTACTCAGGGCATATCCCTTCAATAGGGATGAGATACATGAACACTGAACATGAATTAAATGAGATGTAGTTATGAAAGATGATACAACTTTGAGAGAGAGTAGCATCTATATGATAAAAGTTAACACTCACAATGGAGCTAGATTACTCTTGCGATAAAGCCAAATTGCTCTTGAGATAAAACCAGGAGAATGGATAGTACAACTCAGGTTAGAGCTGTCACATCCTTATTTTTATACATCTTAAGGACCATTCAGTAGCACTTAGAACCACTTTCAGGGTCATTGAAGTCTAAACTCTTAATCTGGAATTTTATTCATATCGGGTACTGTTCACTGTGGCAAATTCCAGATGAGTGACCTGACTTTGATAATTCATAACTAATTATAGAAAAATCGAAATGAAGTGGTTCAAATTGATACATGAAGGTAACTTAAGTATATTTCAGGGAAAAATCATTGGTTAACCAATCCTTGACAAATTCAATGTGGGTCAACGTTTCAATCTTACTGTTCATCCAATGACTTTTCTCCTGAATCCAGCATTCTGGTCCCAACTTTATCAATTTATATCTTTTCGTGTATACATCCAAATGAGGCACTCTATATATAAAATTAAATCTTATTATGTCTACTTTTTACCCTAAAACTTTCGTACATTAATTCAATCATTTGCTATTTTTAATGATTTATCAAACATGAATAGGTCTTCACGAATTACTGTTCACTGAGCCTATTTTCAACATTTAGTCTTTACATACACATGCATACAACCAACACATATTAGTCATACATGCCAGATAACAATTAATATTAAATAATCAACTGTTATATATCAGTGCACGATTAACCCCCTCATATTTCTATTGCATCTTTCACTGTCTAAAATCCGGCAGCATAACTGCTACAATTCTTCTTTAGAAAGTAACCGATGTTGTACCGATTCGGTAATTCCCTCATGAGAACTACCATTCTACGTAGTACCCAGGAAAGACTGGATGAACCTGCTGGGTCCACTCACTTCCAGCCTCCTTAGACAGCACTACGTACACAGTACGTATCAGTTCCTTTCCCTGTTCCTTCTTCGTTGCCAGAATTTCGGCAGCCTAACGGCGTCTCTTAAGATTTCCAAATTTTATTTTGACAGAACCTCCCCTGTAATGTTATATTTGGGAATGAGATTCAAAAGAATCACAGTAGCAATAATCATAACAATATATGTAATGCAGAGTGACGGTGCTTGCTTGTGATTGTGTACAGATAAGTATGCTGCATGCTTCCATATTCAATAACATATGATCATAGCATTGGAATAGAGCTTCAAGCATAACATATAAGACAACAATCCAACCAAACAAAAGCACAACAAATCACAAATACATTACATAAGAGCTAGGATTAGTTGCTACCTCAAAAGCAGAGCTTCAGAACTTCTCTACTACTTCCAACTTCACCAGAACTTCCTTACTTCTTTCTTTCTCTCACTTTCTCTCTCAAGAACTTCTTTCTTCCTCTCTTTCTTGCTTGTGCCAAAATGAGGAGCTAGGGGGGGTATTTATAGTGTTGAGCAATGGCAATCTCGTAATTTTGAAGACTTATGATCCTGTGGTCCTGGTTTTTCCTGAATTTCCTATTTTTCTTTATTCCTTTTACTGCATCATGCATGACATCACTCAATGCCAACTCATGGGACACCTCACCTCCCACATTCTTCACATGGTGAAATTGAGAGAGAGCTAGAGCCTTCCGGAAGCTTTCCTGTCCAATCCGGTACCGGCCCGGTCCGTCTCCTCGAAAAACGTGCTGTTTTCTGAATCTGATTTTTCTAAAAATCATTTTTTATGTCTACTGACCTCACATTTAGTATCTAGACCATTTATATCATTAAATTTTTAATACTGGGTCCAGACTTAGTTACAGATCCCCTGCAAAATGACCAAAATGCCCTTGGTGCCCTATATTGTCCTATTTTAACCCTAAGGGCAAAATTGTCATTTCACACCTTTCTGAACCTGGTCAAAGCATATGCTGGCTCTAGTAAACCTTATTTAGATATGTATTAGCCTCTAGGCCTGTCCAGAATGACCAGAATGCCCTCCATTCATCTGCTGCCCTTTTTGTACAACACAGGGGCATTTTCATAATTTCACACTTTTCCGGGGTTCTGCTGGACACTGGCCCACCTATCAGTCCAAGAGTCTTATTGGTCTTATAATGGCGCCATTTTTGGGCTTCCTGGGTCCATTACCTGTATGGAACGCATTACGAGGAATCTTCCTCTGCCCCAGTTCACCGAATATTTTAATTATTATTTACCGATTATACACCTTTTCGGACACCGGCTCCTTTTCCGAGATACAGTGTCCTACTGTGTTCTGGCATCCCTGTGGGTTATAACAGTCATTTGACTGAAGTCATCCGATCGCATTCAGCCCCTTTAAAAATACCGATAAATCTCCTACCCGGATCCCCGGAGGCCTCACACTCCCGTCTAAATTTGCTATTTTGTGAATAACTTTTCCTACAGACCTCCTATCGGTATTCTGTCAGTTTCCTTACATCCGCCCCATAAAGGTACATCATCCTGTAATTTCTTACTTATATCTGAAATCTAGGGTATCCGGTATGAATTTTTATAACTTTGGACGATCAGTCCATTTTTGGCTATCTGGAGTCTTCAAAAATTCCGGTATTAGGCTGGATTACCCAGCGTCACTTGCCCTATCTTCTGGTAAAATCTGGGACTAAAATGCCACCGGTCAGTCCAAACCACTCCTGGCCTAATTTTCTTTAATTATACTTTAGCCCCAGGGAACTTTTTCTTCTTTACACTTAAGTCCCTTTATTTGGCTAAAATTACACTTTAAGACCCCACATTTTTGTGTACCTTTCTTTCCTAACCTTAAACTTTCCATATTTGCATTTAAGTCCTTTCATTTCGTTTCTTTTGCAATTTAATCATTTTCTTTACATAAAGGACCACATCTTTTTCCTGAAATAGAACTCATATATTCCATTTAATCTGTACATGGAAATCAGTACAGAAATTAAGGATATTACAAGAGCCATGTCCACCATATGAGATATACATATTATAACTGTTACATGCATGGTATAGCTTGTATAACTCTCTGTAGTACTACATATAGCAAAGTTATGAAAGATGAGATGATAAGTGGAATTCCCAAGTGATAGAGGTAATGAGTAAAGTCTTAATAGATAATATTGGCTTCTGTAATCAATCTTGGGAAATTATCAGTTGAGTTACCAATTAAGTAGAAGTGGCTAACCTTATAACTTAGTCTGTTGGTTAGAGATAAGGATACAACAAAATTGCAATAGATTCTAGAGGGTCTTAGTTAGATCCTGAAGAGGCTTACAGTTGATTGCAGTAAATCTTGAGTAGACCTAGCCTACAGAAAGAAAAAGAATGAGCCATAGTACAGTATTTCTTTAGAAAGACGATTACCAAGGGCAAGGTTAAGGTATGGAAGCCTCCCAAGTTAGTTAACTCATAACAGAGAGAGTACCCACGATGTTAATTTTAGATAGCCTTATTATTATGGACTGAACTCAAAATTTTCTTACACGAAAAAGAACTTAAAGTTCACAGAGTTAAAGTTTCCAGTCCTGAGTACCAGGTATTTATAACTGTGTAGGTAGTATGCTTAAGGAAGAGAAGAAGAATATCTCATAAGATATGAGAAGGGGTCAAGTAAGAACAGAGAGATCCCTAAGATGAGGCTAAAGAGAATGAGAATAAGAGCCAGATTGACCCAAGAAAAATAGTGTGAGAAGGGTCTAAGATAGAAAGTACCAGGGTAGGAGCCTATTAGCACCAGTGCTTCATATATTTATCGACACTTTTCAGTTAAGCGTGCTCAGGCAAAAGTATCCTAAGGATGGGTGACCCCCTGGGAAGTTATGTGAAAGGGTGTAAATGGCCGAAAAGTGTAACATCCCGATTTTTGGTCTAGGGGAACTGGGAAGTAGTCTGATATGGGCAGGCTGCTAAACCCGTAGTCCCAGGGTAGTAATCTGATATGGGCGGATCACTTACCTGTATTTTGTAGGAATCCGAGGGATGAGCTAAGTTCTTCAGGATTTAAAGATGAGTTAAGTCTTTAACCTACAGAATCGGGACAGTTCACCTAGGTTCAAAATGAGGAATGTGAGGAATATCCCTTTTAGCAGAAGTCCCCGAAACATACAGAGGGTTTTTAGGGACTAAACTGCAAATAAGTCCAGGGACTGAAAGTCTCTAGAGATATAGTGGCCATTTATGCAAAGAAAGGGATTAAATTGCAAAAGAAAGGAAATGGAGGGTCTTAGATGCAAATATGGAAAGTATAAAGCAAAAAGGAAAAGTAGACAAAAAGGTGGGGTCCTTAAGTGTAATTTTAGCCAAATAAAAAGGGACTTAATTGAAAAGAAGAAAAGTTCCTTGGGGCTAAAGTGTAATTAAAGAAAGTCAGGCCGGAAGTGGTTTGGACTGTCCGGAAGCATTTCAGTCCCAGATTTCACCGGTAGAGAGAGCAAGTGACGCTTGGTAATCTGGCTTGATACAGGAATTTTTGAAGACTCCAGATAGCCAGAAATGGACTGATCGTCTAAAAGTTATAAAAATTTATACCGGATATCCTAGATTTCAGATCTAGGTGAGGAAATACAGGATGATGCGTCCTTATGGGGCGGATGTCAGGAAACTGACAGAATATCGATAGGAGGCCTGTAGAAAAAGTTATCCACAAATCAGAAAATCCAGACGGAGTGTGAGGCCTCCGGGTATCCGATAGGGAAATTTATCGGTATTTGAAAAGGGACTGAATGAGTTCGGATAACCTCAGTCAAATGACTAATATGACTCATAGGGATGCCTGAACACCGCAGGCCAGTGTATCGGACAGAAGGAGCCGGTGTCCGGATGTGTATAAACGGTGAATAATAGATAAAATATTAAATAATCATTGACAAGGGAGGATTCCTCGTAATACGTGCCATAAAGGTAATGGACCCTGAGAGGCCCAATAATGGCGCCAACAAAGGCCCAGTAAGACCCTTGGACTGATAGGTGGGCCAGTGTCCGGCAGAACCCCAGAAAAGTGCGAAATTACGAAAATGCCCCTGTGTTGTACTAAAAGGGTAGTAGATGTATAAGGGCATTTTGATCATTCTGGATAGGCCCAGAAGCCAAGGTACATACAGATAAAGTTACTTAGAGTCAGTATATACCCTGACAGGGTACAGAAGGGGGTAAAATGATGATTTTACCCTTAAGAGTAAAGATAGTGTAAGAAAGGGCACTCAGGGGTATTTTGATAATTTACCAAGGGATGTTTCTTGGGAATTATGCCATCAGAGTACTTGGGCTGGATCAGAGACCCAAGATGATGTTCCCAGAGCCCAAAAACGTAGCCCATGAAGTATGTGAGAAAAAATGGCATTAAAATACTATTTTAATGTTGTTTCAATAAAGTAAAGTTACTCGGTTGGCACGATAACCGAGGAGGTGATCAGATAAAGTCCGAGACTTATATGGATAGCATTGGAAGGCGTGAAAGGTCCCTTCCAGATGCCACATGGCGTCATCTTAGAGGGAGAAGAAAAGTTAAGGACATGTGACACAATCTTAGCCGGTGAGTCCAGTTTGTGGGAAATCGGACCGGACCGGTACTGGATTGGACTGGAACTGCTGAGTCAGCTGATGAGGTGTCCAAGAAGCTTGCAATTTCGCCATGTGAGAAATGTGCATGATGAGGTGTCCCATGAGGTGGTATGGAGATGATGTCATGCATGATGCAGTAAAAGGAATAAAGAAAAATAGGAAATTTCGGAAAAACCAGGACCACAGGATCAGATGGCTTCAAAATTACAAGAATGCCATTGACCAAAACTATAAATACCCCCTTGCTCTTCATTTTGCACGGCCAAGAGCCTTTTTAGAGAGAGGAGGAGGTGCTAGAGAGAGAAAGTGAGAGAAAGAAAGAAGAAAGGAAGTTCTGCAAGAGCTGGAAGCAGAATAGTGATAGTAGAGTTCTGCTGAGCCTTTGAGGTAGTAACTAATCCTAGCTTTTATGTAATGGCTTTGTGATTTGTTGTGCTATTGTTTGGTTGGATTGTTGTCTTATATGTTATGCTTGAAGCTCTACTACAATGCTATGATCATATGTTATCGAGTATGGAAGCACGCAGCATGCTTATTGAAACATCCTCCCTTAGACTCCTCAGAGTACACTTGCGGAAGCAATATTAGCTTGATTATATCTTAACTTAAGCCCAGAAATTCAAAATTTTACTCTTAAGTTCCTTATTCTGAACCTTTAATTTGAAAATTAATTTATCTCGTTCTACACATCCAAATGAGGCTTATTACCTATCCACGTAATGCCCCAGATGTGTACTACTGGCTCACCAAATTTCATAGCCAAACTCCTCCGTTTACTAGATCAAACTGAGGTCAGAACACTGCTACCTCAGGACCTGCGAATTTCTCTCTTAATTTCTCATACATAAATTGAATATGCCAAACAATACTTATCATTGAATAACATAATGTCATACAGCATGGCATACACAACAAGACATACATCAAACTCTCATATTTCTATTACATCTCTTTCTGCCTAAACTCCGGCAGCATAACCGCTACGCTTCATCTGTACAAAGAACTGAACTGTACTGATTCGGTAATCCCCTCATGAGAACTACCATTCTACGTAGTACCCAGGAAAGACTAGATGAACCGGCTAGGTCCACTCACTTCTAGCCTCCTTAGACAGCACTACGTACACAGTACTTATCATATACTGATGTTCAGTCTTTACTTCGGTAGCATAACGGCGTCTCATAGGATTCTCAAAATCCACTTCAGCATAACCTCCCTGTAATGGGTTATGGATGGGGATGAGATTCGGGGGAATCTCAGTAGCAATAATCATAACAATATATGTAATGCAGTGTGATAGTGCTTGCTTGTGATTGTGTACAGATAAGTATGCTGCGTGCTTCCATACTCAATAACATATGATCATAGCATTGCAGTAGAGCTTCAAGCATAACATATAAGATAACAATCCAACCAAACAATAGCACAACAAATCACAAAGCCATTACATAAAAGCTAGGATTAGTTACTACCTCAAAGGCTCAGCAGAACTCTACTATCTCTATTCTGCTTCCAGCTCTGCTAGAACTTCCTTTCTTTCTTTCTTCCTCTCACTTTCTCTCTTTAGCACCTCCTCCTCTCTCTAAAAGGCTCAAAACCGTGGGATGCATGAAATGGGAGGGGGAGGGGGTATTTATAGTTTCCTTCAATGGCATTCCTGTAATTTTGAAGCCATATGAACTTGTGGTCCTGGTTTTTCCTGGAATTTCCTATTTTTCTTTATTCCTTTTTACTGCATCATGCATGACATCATCCAGGACACCTCAGCAGCACATTTCTCACATGTCTAAAACCCGGGACACCTCATCAGCTGACTCAGCCTGCTGACTCACCGGTCCAGATTCTTGCACTGTAATACGTGTCCTTAACTTTTCTTCCGCCTCTAAGATTTCACCATGTGGCACCTGGAAGGAACCTTTCACGCCTTCCAATGCTATCCAGATAAGTCCCAGACTTTATCTGATCACCTCCTCGGTTATCGTGCCGACCGAGTAACTTTACTTTACTGAAAAGTCATTAAATCATTATTTTAATGACACTTTTCCTCACATAACTACTGGGCCACGTTTTTGGGCCTGAAAATATCATCTTGGGTCTCTGATCCAGCCCAAGTACTCTGATGGCACGATTCCCAAGAAAGTGTAAGAGCCAAAGTGCAAAATTACGAAAATACCCTGTGATGCCCTAAGAAACCAGAAGTGAATGGAGGGCATTTTGGTTATTTTAGATAGGCTAAAACACCAAGGCAGGTATAGGAAGGATTATTCAGAGCTAGTATATGCTCTGATAAGGTACAAAGAGGTGTGAAACGACAATTTTTGCCCTTAGGATCAATATAGTGAAAGAACGGGCACCAAGAATATTTTGGTCATTTCATTCAATGGATGGATATCATATGAAATTTGATAGTAAATAATTAGAATTAATATGAGAATTTATGGAGTTGACAGAAGTCAAAAAGGAGTCCTGTAGAATTAATTATGGAATTTACGGTGAAAAAGGACACCGATAAAGGGTTAAATGAAACGTATGTAATTTTTAACAGGACTTCTGGGTCTAAGAAAATTATGAAACTTTGTAGAGAATTCATTTTATATTAGAATGAATTTCTAAAAATGTTAGAACAATTAAAAAAGGTGTTTAGCATTTATGCTAAGATCAGGGTAATGTACGGATATCGGTATAAGGAAAGTACATTGGAATTTGGGCCAATTAGCTATTGTACCTAAAAGAGGCCCAACATGTCATCCTAGGCTAGCCCAATAAGGCCCAAAAGTTATCTTGGATCCCAAGTCCAATAATGAATGATTTATGGATTTTTGAAAAGAAAGAAAAAGAGGATAAAGTAAGAATTAGAGTTTGCACATGGTGGGACCCACAAGGACATTGCACATGGCGTACAAGACAAGAGGAGGAGCTAATTTTTGTCATGTCATGTTATCTCAACTTGGCTTGGTGGTGATGTCATGAGTGAAAAGAGAAAAGACATTCCAAGATTAAACCTTTAACCATTAGATCAAATAGTTTCCAAGGTGATCCTGGCCTTCAATTTTCCCAAGATTTTTCTATAAATACCCCCTCAAATCCAAGCCAAAACCATGAAGGAGAAGTGTAGGGAACCTCTTGCAAAATTCTCTCAAGCTTGGAGGAAGCAAGGATCTTGAAGAAACAAGTAAGGTAAGTTGTCTCCTTGCTTCTACCCTTTGTTCTTATGGTTTGTGCTTGAGTTTAAGTGATTTTTTAGGCTCAAATCTTGGGGAGGTGCTGCTGGAATTTTTGTGTATATGTGAAAGGAATATGAGTTTAAGGTCATAGATAGTTAAGACAAGCTTAAACAAGCTAGTTACATGCTTGGTTGTGAAGTAAGTTGATGTTCTTGACTTTACCATTTCGGGTTGCACTGTTCATGATAGAAGGAAATGGAATTTCAATGATTTAATGCTTCCATTGAGTTTATATGATGATTTTGTGTAGGATTGGAAAGGTTTTGAACCTTGGAAACCATTGGAATTAGAGGTTATAATGTTGAAAATTCCTCTCGGGTACTGTTCACTCGCATGAACAGTGATTTGAATTTCATGATTTTGATGCTTCCAATGGTCTTGAAATGAGATTTTGTGTGGGGGTAAAGTGGAGGAACAAGTATGGGAAGCATTGAAATCAAAATGAGAATTTTTGGAAGAATTTTGTATGCTTTTCCAAATCTGTACAGAACAGTGCATTCTTGCTGGAATTTGGTTATTTTGAGTTCATAAATGGATTCAAAAGGTGAAATTGTGTAGGGTAAGGTCAAGACATCAACTGATTCAAAGGCCAAGCCAATTGGTAAAAATGAAAGGAAGTTGAGTTAGGGAAAGCAAGTTGAAAGTTCAAGAGAGATAGTCTTGAGCAATGTTTGAGGTTATGATCCTAATGGATTATGTAATGTCTAGGTTTTGACATTTGTGGCAAGGAAAGATCACTTCAAGAAGGGAAGGACAAGGATCCATAAGAGGTAGCAAGAATACCTAACTATAAACTTATGTGCTTGGATTGATTTTCTTACTTGTTATGCATGAAGGTTTGGTTGAGCATGGAATATTATGTGATGATGTTTATGATGATGATGATGTGCAATGAGTATGTGCCACTCCTTGCACTATATGTCATGACAATATGCATGTTAGAGTTTGCTTATGTATAAGCATGAATTAGCTCCCATTGCATGATAACATGTTAGGCATTTAATCAAACATGCATAACCTTATAGTTTGTATTACTTGCTATTGAGATTTCCATGAAATCCCATTCCTTCCATATCAATAAATATTGCTTTAGATGCTGGAACTTCACAAGGAGGAAGGTAAATGGGAATGAACAATGTGTATATGACTTGGAAAGCATGCCTTTAATTTATGTGATGATATATTGGTATGTACATGGTAAATACTCACTGGATCCGAGATGAGGGAGTGACCTTCCAGCGATAGTTTGAGTGACTTATCCATTTTGGTTTCATGTGAAATTGGGCATGAACATATATAAGATCTAGATCTTTAAATGGACACTGAGAACGCCTCATTTGGTTAAGAACTCGAATTGTTATGATTTTTCAAATTCAGGAATTGAAATCTGGAATAAGATAATACGACTACTCAGAGGCAGTGAGGTTCATGCGCTAATTTCATATAGTAAATGAATGCGTTTTTCCAAGAAAATTTGTAATCTTAAATTACACATATGGAGATTTAAATTCATAGGTAATTCGACTCAATTGGATAAGTATATAAGGAGAAATGAATTTTTGAAAATGGGGCAAAGAAACTGGAACTTCCAGATTTACCAAATGAACAGTAAAGTTCAACGAATAAACTGATTTGATCTGGACAAGGAAACCTCATTTTCATATTTTTATGTCAAATCATTATGAAAGATCTTTCATTAGAAATTGGAATACCCTCAATATGAGTTTTCTAGATTTAATTATGAATTTCCAAAGTTTAGGCTATAATATGGAATTACCCAGTGAACTAGTCGCGACCACAACATTCTTTAGTCGCGACCACAACATATTCTAGTCGCAACCAAGCTCATTCTACTCATTAGTCGTGACGCCACATACATATTCGTCACGACCAATCCTCTCTGCCAATATTAGTCGTGACCAATCTACTTCCTAGTCGCGACCAAAAGTCACCAATACATCTCATATCTCATACTGTCTGCTTTCTTTCTTATGGACAACTCTACTGCCCTCATAAGCAGTGTCCATTTCTTTCATATCTCACCCCACAGAATCTTAGCATAATTCTGGGGTCTATCTTATCTCACTTTCTTCTTATCCTTTATCGTAAGTTCTAGAAATTCTCTTTCAATAACTCATCCTCTACTCTTCAGGAGTCCTTGTTAATTGAAAGGCTCGACAACCCTCTGTATCAGGTTATCTTACACAGGAGCCAGCCCATATCAAGCTACCTGCAGAATTCCTAGGCTTAAGACTTAGGACATTCCTCCCATTCCTCATTTTGAACCTAGGTGAACTGTCCTAATTCTGTAGGTTAAAGACTTAACTCATCTTTACATCCTGAAGGACTTAGATCATCCCTCGGATCCTACAAAATACAAGTAAATAATCCGCCCATATCAGATTACTACCCTAGGACTACGGGTTTAGCAGCCTGCCCATATCAGACTACCTCCCAGTTCAACTTGAAACATCCTTCCTTAGACTCCTCAAAGTACACTTGCGGAAGCCATATTAGCTCGATTATATCTTAACTTAAGCCCAGAAATTCAAAATTTTACTCTTAAGTTCCTTATTCTGAACCTTTAATTTGAAAATTAATTTATCTCGTTCTGCACATCCATATGAGGCTTATTACCTATCCACATAATGCCCCAGATGTGTACGACTAGCACACCGAATTTTGTGACCAAATTCCTTCGTTTACTAGGTCAAACTAAGGCCAGAACACTGCTACCTCAGGACCTGCGAATTTCTCTCTTAATTTCTCATTCACAAATTAAACATGCCAAACAATATTTATTATTGAATAACAAATGTCATACAACAAGGCATACACAAAATTCTCATATTTCTATTACATCTTTTCCTGCCTAAAATCCGGCAGCATAACCGCTAGGCTTCATCTGTACAAAGAACTGAACTGTACTGATTCGGTAATTCCCTCAGGAGAACTACCATTCTATGTAGTACCCAGGAAAGACTGGATGAACCGGCTAGGTCCACTCACTTCCAGCCTCCTTAGACAGTACTACGTACACAGTACTTATCATATTCTGATGTTCAGTCTTTAATTCGGCAGCATAACGGCGTCTCTCTAAATTCTTAAAATTCACTTCAACATAATCTCCCTGTAATGGGTTAGATATGGGGAATGAGATTCGGGGGAATCTCAGTAGTAAATAATCATAACAATATATGTAATGCAGTGTGATAGTGCTTGCTTGTGATTGTGTACAAATAAGTATGCTGCATGCTTCCATACTCAATAACATATGATCATAGCATTGCAGTAGAGCTTCAGACACAACATATAAGACAACAATCCAACCAAACAATAGCACATCAACTCACAAAGACATTACATAAAAGCTAGGATTAGATACTACCTCAAAAGCAGAACTCCAGAACTTCTATACTGCTTCCAACTCCACCAGAACTTCTTTTCTTTCTTTCTTTCTCCTTCTCTCTCTTCTTTCTCTCTCTTTTCTTGCCAAAAACGTGGGATGCATAAAATGGGAGGGGAAGGGGGTATTTATAGCTTTAATGGATGGCATTTCTGTAATTTTGAAGCCATCTGAACATGTGGCCCTGGTTTTTCCTGGATTTTCCTATTTTTCTTTAATCCTTTTTACTGCATCATGCATGACATCATCCAGGACACCCCATCGGGACACCTCATCGTCACATTCTTCACATGTCATAATTCCTGGACACCTCATCAGCTGACTCAGCAGTTCGGTCTAATCCAGTACCGGTCCAGAGTCTTGCACCGTAATATGTGTCCTCAACTTTTCTTCTGCCTCTAAGATTACGCCATGTGGCACCTGGAAGGGACCTTTCACGCCTTCCAATGCTATCCAGATAAGGCCCAGACTTTATCTGATCACCTCCTCGGTTATCGTGCTGACCGAGTAACTTTACTTTATTGCAACAACATGAAAATAGTATTTTAATGCCACTTTTTCCCACATACTCTATGGGCTACGTTTTTGGGCTCTGGGTATGTTATCTTGGATCCTGATCAAGCTCAAGTACTCTGATGGGTCGATTCCCAAGAAACATCCCTCGACAAATTACCAAAATACCCGTGGGTGCCCTTTCTTGCACTATTTTAACCGTAAGGGTAAAATCGTCATTTCACACCCTTCTGTACTCTGTCAGGGCATATACTGACTCTAAGTAACTTTATCTGTATGTGCCTTGGCTCCTGGGCCTGTCTAGAATGACCAAAATGCCCTCATTCATCTCCTACCCCTTTAGTACAACACAGGGGCATTTTCGTAATTTCGCACTTTTCCGGGGTTCTGCCGGACACTGGCCCACCTATCAGTCCAAGGGTCTTACTGGGCCTTTGTTGGCGCCATTACTGGGCCTTTCAGGGTCCATTACCTTCATGGCACGCATTACGAGGAATCTCCCCGTTAATGTTTATTGAATATTTAATCTATTTTTCACCGTTTATACACATATCCGGACACCGTCTCCTTCTGTCGATACACTGGCCTGCGGTGTTCAGGCATCCCTGTGAGTCATATCAGTCATCTGACCGAGGTTATCCGAACTCATTCAGTCCCTTTTTAGATACCGATAAATCTCCCTATCGGATACCCGGAGACCTCACACTCCCGTCTGGATTTTCTAATTTGCGAATAACTTTTTCTACAGGCCTCCTATCGGTATTCTGTCAGTTTCCTGACATCCGCCCCATAAAGACGCATCATCCTGTATTTTCTCACCTAGATCTGAAATCTAGGATATCCGGTATGAATTTTTATAACTTTTGGACGATCAGTCCATTTCTGGCTATCTGGAGTCTTCAAAAATTCATGTATTAAGCCAGATTACCGAGCGTCCCTTGCTCTCTCTACCAGTGAAATCTGGGACTGAAATGCCGTCGGACAGTCCAAACCACTTCCGGCCTGACTTTCTTTAATTACACTTTAGCCCCAAGGAACTTTTCTGCTTTTCATTTAAGTCCCTTTTTATTTGGCTAAAATTACACTTAAGGACCCCACCTTTTTGTCCTTAAACTTTCCATAATTCTTTCATACTCATAGAGACCTCGTATGCTCATTTCACAGTTCAGTGAAATGATCAGCATAATTTTCTCTATTTTCTGGCAAAATATGGTACTCATCGGCTACCAGCCCGATCTTTCCCATAATTACGATTTTGCCCCTGCATTCTCTTTCTGGCCTCATTACTCATCTTCTCATCCCTTATCTTAAGTTCTAGAAATTCTCTTTCAATAACTCATCCCTTAAACTATTCGGGAGTCATCGTTAATTGAAAAGCTCGACAACCCGCCCATATCAGGTTATCTTACACAGGAGCTAGCCCATATCAAGCTACCTGCAGAATTCCTAGGCTTAAGACTTAGGATATTCCTCACATTCCTCATTTTGAACCTAGGCGAACTGTCCCGATTCTGTAGGTTAAAGACTTATCTCATCTTTAAGTAATCCGCCCATATCAGATTACTACCCTGGGACTACGGTTTTAGCAGCCTGCCCATATCAGACTACTTCCCAGTTCTCCTAGACCAAAAATCGGGATGTTACACAACTAGACCCAAAAATTGGGATGTTACAATTCTCCTCCCCTTTAAGAAATTTCGTCCTCCAAATTTCAAGGAATACCTCATCTTTCCTGAAGAGAACTTCTTACTGATCTATATAGCTATGTGATTTTTATAACGCAGTCATATCTATAACCAGTAAGACCATCCCTCTCTGTCTTATTCGCACACTAGTGATGGTCTAGAGGAGCAACAGCTTGGTCCCAGACCTTCCACATGGATTCTTAGCAACTAACATCTCTCATTATAGTTGCTTATAGCTATCCATGTCCTAACCCCTCATACATCAACCTCATCACTGAGCTAAGACAGATTTATTATCTTACTAATTATTTCTTATAACTCGTTATAATAACCACATTCTCTAGATCAGAAAAGAACTCTTCATCCACATCATCATCTAGGCATATAGTTCCTTACAGCTCAGTCGCCCTTACAGCTATGGTTCCTCTTAACCATTCTTAGGGTCGACCTTAGGTAAATTGGAGACTCTGTCTGTGGTAAGAGCAAACACATTTCCTAGGAATGTCAGCATTCATAAGGCAACTCTCGCCAAGTGGCCTTTCTCTCACCACTGCATTGCCCTGCTCGACAATCCTATGTGCCATGGCTCACCACTTTGACATCTCTGCTCCCCAACCTGATCTTCACCTTAATCAGACCCCTGCCTGAACTATTGCCTCTTTCTCTTGCTATTGGCTTCACAACTTGAGCTACCTCCCAGAGTGCTCTTAGCCAATGCTTCTCTATCTGAATATCATAACTTATCGTCGTCCCATAACTGAGACAATATATCATCCTCAATCATATCATATCATATTACTGTTCTCTAGGGTACTCTACCCTAGGTTACTACTTCTTCGTGATGGAATCCCTCTGCTTAGGGAACATCAGCCCATCACATCTCTAGCCTTAGGCCATGTCCTTGGCTCATTCCTGGACAAACCTCATGCTAGCTATCTCATTCTAGCTCTTAGGTCTTCTATTCAGCCCAGCTGAATAAGACCTTTACAATGTAGATCTACTCCTAGGTATCACATGGAGGATCTACCTCATTCTAACTAGCTCATCATTAGATCTCCGTCCTTTAGTCGCGACCTAAATACTCTCACGTCGCGACCTGAACCTAACTCGTTGCGACCTAGGTCTCCTTACGTCGCAACCTTAACTCTTCAGTCGCGACACAAGACCTTTCCCGTCGCAACCTGAGCTTCCTGTGATATACCGTCGCGACCAGAGAACATACTCGTTGCGACCACCATTCTATCGTCGCGACCTTCACTCACATTAGTCGCGACCATAATGCCATTCTCTCGCACTCAAGGAAATACTCTTTCTAAATCAGAGCATCACTGAGCCAGAACCTTCTGTTCTGTACTAGAATCTTATGCTCTGAACCAGAGTCCTTTCTGGTCTATGCCAGAACCTATTGCTCTGATACCAAAATGAAACATCCCGCCTTAGACTCCTCAGAGCACACCTGCGGAAGCTATACTAGCTGTACCGATTCGGTAATTCTCTCATTAGAACTACCATTCTACGTAAGTACCCAGGAAAGACTGGATGAACCGGCTAGGTCCACTCACTACCAGCCTCCTTAGACAGTACCTACGTACACAGTACCCATCATATCCTTCCTCCACTACTGCTATCTCCACCGAAATTTTAGCAGCATAACGGCGTCTCTCAAAATTCTCAAAATCTACCTTGACATAACCTCCCTGAAATGGTTATAAAAGGGGGGATGAGATTCGGGGGAATCTCAGTAGCAACAATCTTAACAATATATGTAATGCAGTGTGACAGTGCTTGCTTGTGATTGTGTACAGATAAGTATGCCGCGTGCTTCCATACTCAATAACATATGATCATAGCATTACAGTAGAGCTTCAGACATAACATATAAGACAACAATCCAACCAAACAATAGCACATCAATCACAAAGCCATTACATAAAAGCTAGGATTAGTTACTACCTGGCTAGCTCAGCAGAACTCTACTATCTCTATTCTGCTTCCAGCTCCGCCAGAACTTCCTTACTTCCTTTCTCTCTTCCCTTCCTTCTCCTTCTCTCTCTTCTTTCTCTCCCTTTCCTCTTGCCATGCGTGATGCCAAATGAAATGGAGGGGGGTATTTATAATTGCCTTCAATGGCAATTCTGTAGTTTCTATGAACTCTGATCCTGCGGTCCTGGTTTTTCCTGGATTTTCCTATTTTCCTTAATTCCTCTTTTACTGCATCATCGGGACACCTCAGCAGCATATTTTTCACATGTCACAATTCCCTGGACACCTCAGCAGCTGACTCACCGGTCCAGTGTCTTGTCTCGTAATGCGTGCACTCAGCTTTATCTACTTTCTCCAGACTAATGCCATGTGGCGACTGGAAGAGACCTTGCACGCTTCCCAATGCTATCCAGATAAGTCCCATACTTATCTGATCACTTCCTCGGTTTTCGTGCCAACCGAGTAACTTTACTCTTCTGAAAGGTTACTGAATCCTGCTTTAATGCCAGGTGGCATCTTGTGGGTCCCATGAGGATACCTTATCAGTCCACCTCATGGTTTCCAGATAACCTTTCCTGTATCTGGCCTCCTGCCTCCGGTCGATCTCTAACCGGGTAACTATCTCTTTTGGACCTTCACCATTCTTGGCCCATACGCTTGGCACTACTTTAGTCACTAGTCGCGACCTAGCCATCATCTCATCGCGACTTAACACCTTCTGGTTCATTAGTCGCGACCACAGCATTCTCTAGTCGCGACCACAACATTCTTTAGTCGCGACCACAACATATTCTAGTCGCAACCAAGCTCATTCTACTCATTAGTCGTGACGCCACATACATATTCGTCACGACCAATCCTCTCTGCCAATATTAGTCGTGACCAATCTACTTCCTAGTCGCGACCAAAAGTCACCAATACATCTCATATCTCATACTGTCTGCTTTCTTTCTTATGGACAACTCTACTGCCCTCATAAGTAGTGTCCATTTCTTTCATATCTCACCCCACAGAATCTTAGCATAATTCTGGGGTCTATCTTATCTCACTTTCTTCTTATCCTTTATCCTAAGTTCTAGAAATTCTCTTTCAATAACTCATCCTCTACTCTTCGGGAGTCCTTGTTAATTGAAAGGCTCGACAACCCTCTGTATCAGGTTATCTTACACAGGAGCCAGCCCATATCAAACTACCTGCAGAATTCCTAGGCTTAAGACTTAGGACATTTCTCCCATTCCTCATTTTGAACCTAGGTGAACTGTCCCAATTCTGTAGGTTAAAGACTTAACTCATCTTTACATCCTGAAGGACTGAGCTCATCCCTCGGAACCTACAAAATACAAGTAAATAATCCGCCCATATCAGATTACTACCCTGGGACTACGGGTTTAGCAGCCTGCCCATATCAGACTACCTTCCAGTTCAACTAGACCCAAAAATAAGGATGTTACACAAAACACCTGCAATTCAAAATCAAAGCTCACTGTAAAAGCCCAACTAAATAAAGAACAACATAAATGCAGTTTGAAAGAGTTAATTTACCATTTAACCCTTTTATCATCATATTACCATGCACACTCATGTATTACCACAAAAGCACAATTACCAGCAGAAAATGAATGGTAAACTTCCCATAAAACCCTTGAAAATGTCAAAGAAACCATATAAAATTTTCATCCTATTACTAGGATTGGTTACTTACCTCAATCTTAAGCTTGTTGAGTCCTTAAACTCCTTAGATTGCTCCTAACTCAGTCATACCTACTCATTTTTCTTCCTTTCTCTCTTTCCTTCACTTGGTCGTGCATCACTTAAGGGGGAAAGGGGTATTTATAGGCTTAGGCTTGGCAAATCAAGGGTTAGGATTGAATCTTGCACTATTAAGATTAATAGCCAAGAATGCTTCATGACATCATCCTTCCTTTTCCTTACATCATCCAAGTGACATCATCTCCCTTACATCATCATGTTAGGTGGCGTCTTCCAAGGGCAAGAAGGCTTATTGGATAAATCCAGTCCAATCTAGTGCCGGCCCAGTCAGATTTCCCAAAAATCAGATTGTTTTATGAATCTAGTTTTTCTGAAATTCCATAATATGTATTTTGACCTTAGATCCAGTATCTAGATTTTTCTTGCCATTGAAATTCTTAGACTAGATATAATACTAACCTATAAAAAATTACCAAAATGTCCTTACCTCATTCTTTATTCACTTTAATCATGCTTAACCACTTTCTTAATAATATTTTATTTCTAATGTGTGGTTTAAGTGACGAGAGCGTCAGATTGTCGCAGTCCGAGCCATCAAAATTAAGTGAATTGCACCCTAGTAATGTAGTATAAGGCACAACCCTATCGTTCTTCTCAAGCAGCCTTTCTAAAGGAATCCTAACAAATTGGATGTCAAATTCAATGGTAAACCTGAGTAAAGAGTAAATGGTTTTGTGGTTTTATGGGTGCAGTAAAATAAAGATGCAGTAAATAGATGTTTTTGTGTTTTTGTTTAAGATGGAAAATGGTTGGTTTGTGAAAGTAGTATATGATGATAGGCTCTTGATGATGAAAAATATCTATCCTTGCTCTCAATGTATATGGAGTTTGAAATCACTAAGTCTTGAATAAAACCTTAATCG
The DNA here is from genome assembly GCA_037074615.1 of Leucaena leucocephala. Classification (NCBI taxonomy): domain Eukaryota; kingdom Viridiplantae; phylum Streptophyta; class Magnoliopsida; order Fabales; family Fabaceae; genus Leucaena; species Leucaena leucocephala. Next base: position 5,135,272 of record CM073545.1, read on the forward strand.
ATCGGTTGAGTCCAGAACCCTAATATTCTTTAAACTCCTTTGATCAAAGCTAGTTTAAAGACTATTATTGAACTGCTAAGGATCACTTAGTGTGTAATTTAAATCAGATGGAAGAATGCCCTCAAATGAGCGTCGATTGACTAACCCTAGAATTCAAGCAATCGAATCAATTAGCAACGATAGTTGACAACCGTTCAATTAGCTTAAACTCAAAACTGAAATATTGTATTTAAACCAGCATTCAAAACATCCAAAGTAAATTACAATTGTCTAATATGAGAATAATCAATCGATATTCAAAACTTGTTCATATGATTAAAAACCCTAGATCTAGAAGCAATCATAATATGACAAGATACAAATTAGAACAGAGAAACTCCCCGTCTTAGTCCGTGAGCTCAAGATACTAGATCCATTAGCAAGAGACTAAAGGTTTAGCCTCTCATGACTTCTACTGCGCTGCAATTACTAGTCAGATGTGATGCCATGACAAGACGATGAAGAGATGAAGGGTGGATGGTGTAGAGATGTGTAGAAGGTATGTAGAGATCACTCGAGTACTGCTTCTTAGCCTAATCAGGTCCAAAAACCAGTCTCCCCTTTGATGGCAGCCTCTTTCTCTTCTTATAACAGCATGACCTAATTCAAAACACGCAGCTTCACGACTGTCTTCTTTAGTCGCGACCATTACCTTGTTTTGGTCGCGACCTGCAAACATAGAGAAGCTTCCAAAAGAATAACGGTCACGACGGTATGACAATTTGGTCGCGACTAAACAGTGCAAGACGTGATTTGACTTTGTGGTTTCTTTCTCGGTCCTTGCTCTCTTCCAAAATACCTGCAATTCAATATAAAAGCTCGCTGTAAAAGTTTAAATTAGTAAATAACAGAATATATGCAATTTGGAAGATTAATTTACCATTTTCCCCTTTAATTAGCACATTGCCCAGCACAATCATGTATCAACACAAAAGCACAATTTAAGGCATGAAATGAATGGTAAAGCTATTATAAAACTCATAAAAATGTCATAGAAACCATATACAAAATGTGTCTTATCATTAAGCTTCTTCTTCCCTAAGAGAAAGACGTGGCGCCATGTGTGGGTCCCATAGGGACACCTCACATGGTGACTCACTACTTCTGGAAGCCTCCAATGTACTCTAGTATATTCTGTCCAATTATGTACAATCTTACACTATATAAAGGGATCTATCTTGAATTATTAGACTTTTTTTAGTCTAATAATTTCTGTGTTCCAATGATATTATTTACCTAGGGAATATTTATGGAATATATACTTATAAATATATGATAAAATTTTCTCTATCGGATCAATTCCCTAGTTATAATTGTAATCGGGTACTTGTATTTTTCTTAAACTTTACTAAATTATTGTTTTAGTGTATTAGGCCCCTCTTTGGCGCCAGCCCATCTTACCTATTGCTTAATTCTTATGATCCAGATATCAGTCGTCCGTGAACTCCCATTAAAATTCGCTAAAATGTGAATAACTTTTGCCACAGAGCTTTTTTCGAGATTCTGTCAGTTCCCCAACCTCTTGTTTCACAGGACGCACCTTCATATAAATTTTCATCTATATCTGAGGTCTAGAAGGTCTGACAAAAACTCTAGATAACTTTCAGAGCTTCAGATCAATATCACTTGTTCGAGACCCTAAATAAAAATTTGGTGTTCGTCATTCAACTCTAAAAAAATTTCTCTATTTCCTGGTGAAATATGGGACTCAATTACTTCCAGGAAATTTTTGGTCACTTTCGGCTCAATTTTCTCATAATTATACTTTTGCCCCTAGAAGGTTATAAACTTTGAATTTAAGTCCCTTTCTATTTTTCTACCTTCCTTAATACCTTTTATCTTTGTATTTTAGTCCCTTTCTTTATTAACTTTATATTCAATGACTTATCCTTTTTTTAATAACTTTAAACCTCATCTAACCATTATATTTTCTTCCAGTCAACATCACAATCTCTTCCTAACCTCTTTCCCCTATCTTTGCCCTATATAGACAGGAAAAATTTGGGATGTGCATTTCTCCCCCTTTAATAAATTTAGTCTTCTAAATCCATACCATAGTCAACTAACTAAGATATGTTTTCTTCATATCTTCCTCTTTTTCCCACGTTACCTCATTTTCTTATAAACTCTTCCAGACCACCTTGACCAGAGATATCTACTTACTTCATAGTTGCTTGACCTTATGCTAGCAATTCTTACTGGTCCCTTCTCATAGGACAATTTGTCTTGCCACACAATATTACCATATTGTCAGGTGTGGAACACCCTTTTAACTGGGAAACTCAGAACGTGTTATGACTTTGACTAAAGTTTGGGGGTACTGTGAAGAAATCATATTCTTCTACCTTACACCTGCGTAGCTCTTTTGTCTATGTTGTGCCGCTAACATTTTAACTTTGTTAACCAATTCCTGTGTTTATGTTTGGTCTTCATTACCTAGACCATGTAACACCTTACTTTCTTACGTCTTAGTGACTAAACAGTAGCATCTGGAACCACTTATATGATCGATGAAGTCAAATTGCACAATCTAGAATTTATGACCATGAGTTACTGTTCATGTGGTAAAATTCCAGACAAGTGACTCGAATTAAAAAATTCATGATTAATTCTATAAAAATTGAAATGAAGTGGTTCAAGTTGCTACTCAAAAAATATGAATCTGACCAAACCCTGGGCCAATTAATACAATATTGGCGTGGAAAATTGCTATTCATTTGGTCAGTTTCACATATTATAGATTTAGTTCCCTTACTTTGAAAAATTCGTTCTCCTTGTACAAGTATTGATATAAGGTGTTCTTGGTACCAAAACAAAGTTCAACATGTCTATTATTATCATATAAAGTCTCGTACATTTATTCAAATGTTAACTATTTTTCCTAAGTCTCAACAAAATATCATCAGAACTGAAATATTGTACTTAATACACAATACATGCTTTCATAAAAAGTCTCATATACAACAAAGTATCTATGCATCATAACTTCTACATTCTGCTTCCTTGCTTCCATAAGATGGTCCTGCTGTTAGGTTTGTATAATGGAAGGGGTAAGATTTTTAGGAAAATCTCAGTAGCAAATGGAAACCAAATAGTTTATTCGTTCAATGCTTGATATTTCTATGTGTGTGCTTAATGATCATGCTTGCATAATGATATCTATACATGCTTCCATGTTCCTTAAACTATAACATATGGCCATAGCATAGAAAGAAATAGAGCATAACTCAATCATATATGCCTCACATAATCAAAGTAAACAACCAACACATAAAACATCCAAGCATGCAAAGCATACAAGTTAGGTAAGTTTACTATATTGGAATAGCTCTCCTTTAACCTTTTCTTTCTTGGAATTTTCTGTTGGGAATTGTGCCCTAGGGGCCAATCATTGTATTATGAACATTGTTGATTTATGAATTTCTTAATTATGTTATCACATTATTTGCATGTTTACTGTGATGACCATCTTTTGATAACTCATGATCTTATCCTAAATGTCCCTGGTCGGTCATCTATGCGGGAGCAGAGATGAAATAAGACCAGTATGACTTTGAAGATGTATAGAGATATAAATCAAAGTCATAAGAACATGTAAGAGTACAAGGTGTTGGACCGACCTGTTATGAGAGAGTTGCATGGGTTAAGTCATAAGCTTCTCTCATATATAAACCATGTCACTATGCCCTTTGACCTGAGATCATCATGGATTCCTACATGACAAACGCTCAGCTTTGACCTAATCAAAAGTCGCTTTTGACCGACTGATCATAAAGACTGTGTTTGTGCTCAGTGGTTTTTTATGCTGAGGAATATGAATGGTCAAGATGGAATTTGTCCCTCACATTCGTAGAGAGATATTACTGGGCCCCTCGATGAGTGAGTCTGAGAAATGTATGGCCATACTGTAATGGAAAGGTAGTTCAATTTCTATAGTCAGACTACTCAAGGATCAAGAAAGTAACGGTCAGGAACAGGAGGATGACGTTCTCCATGTAACATCATAATTTTTTGGTCTAGGAGAACTGGGAGGTAGTCTGATATGGGCAGGCTACTAAACCCGTAGTCCCAGGGTAGTAATCTGATATGGGCGGATTACTTACCTATATTTTGTAGGAATGCGAGGGATGAGCTAAGTTCCTCAGGATTTAAAGATGAGTTAAGTCTTTGACCTACAAAATAGGGACAGTTCACCTAGGTTCAAAAAGAGGAATGTAAGGAATATCCTAAGTCATAAGCCTAGGAATTCTGCAGGTAGCTAGATATGGGCTGGCTCCTGAGTAAGATAACCTGATATGGGCAGGTTGTCGAGCCTTTCAATTAACAATGACTCCCGAAGAGTTCAGGGGATGAGTGGTTGAAAGAGAATTTTGAGAACTTAAGATGAAGGATAAGAAGATAAATATAGGGGCATAATCGTAATTATGGGAAAGATCAGGTTGGTAGCCGATGAGTACCATATTTTACCAAAAAATAGAGAAAATTATGCTGATCATTTCACTGAACTGTGAAATATGCATACGAGGTCTCTATGACTATGAGTATGAAAGAATTAGAAAAGTGACCAAGCGTAAAATGGTCATTTTGAAAGATTGTGCGCGTGAGCGTACTTTCAGGCAAAAATAGCCCGGTCCGGATTTAATATCTGAAAATACTGGGAGATAAAGAAAAGAATTCCGGGTTGAATGATGCGACACAGAATTTTGATTTGAGGTCCTGATTTTTCTGTAAAAATTCCTGAAGATGGGAATTTATAGTTATAATCGGTGAAAAAAAAGCAGTCCAAATAGAGATGATCAGACAGTGGCCAGAAGCCATATCGTATGTCTACGGATAGACAGTCCAGAAAGGTTATCTGGATAGTTGACCAGGGTCAGAGAATACTCTGGTAAGATGTGAAAAGACAATAATGCCCCTAGACTCATTAAAGTAAATAAAGAGGAACCAATTTGGCAATTTACCAAGGGATGGTTCTTGGGAATCAAGCCATTAGAGTACTTGAGCTTGATCAGAGACCCAAGATAACATTTTCAGAGTCCAAAAACGTAGCCCATGAATTATGTGAGAAAAAGTGGCATTAAACTAATGTTTTGGTGACTTTTCAATAAAGTAAAGTTACTCGATTGGCATGATGGCCAGAGAGGTAATCAGATAAAGTCCTGGACTTATCTAGTAGCCATGGGATTGCGTGAAAGGAGCCCTAAAGACACCACATGGCGCTATCTAAAGGGAGAAGAAAAAGCTAAGGACATGTGGCACGATCTCAGCCGTTTATTCCAGGATAAGACTCTGGAATTCTTTGGAAGCGCTGAGTCAGCTGGTGAGGTGTCACAAGGGTCCCACCATTGCGCCACCTAGCATGTGAGGTGTCCCATGATGATGTCATGTTTGATGAGTCATTATGGAGGATGATGTCATCATGATGACATAAGCGAAACTTGGTGAGCAAGAAAAGCGATCTAAGCATTCATCGTGTATAGATCTGAGCCATTCATTTCACCTTGCCTCAAGTATAAATACCCCTCTTCCCCCTCCAATTTCATCACGACCAAGAGCCAATTTAGAGAGAGAAGTGAGTTCTAGAGAGAGAAAGTGCGAGAAAAGAAAGAAGGAAGGAAGTTCTGGCGAAGCTGGAAGCAGTATAGAGATATTAGAGTTCTGCTAAGCTAGCCAGGTAGTAACTAATCCTAGTTTTTATGTAATGGCTTTGTGATTTGATGTGCTATTGTTTGGTTGGATTGTTGTCTTATATGTTATGTCTGAAGCTCTACTACATAATGCTATGATCATATGTTATTATTGAGTATGGAAGCACATGGCATACTTATCTGTACACAATCACAAGCAAGCACTATCACACTGCATTACATATATTATTATGGTTGTTACTACTGAGATTCCCCCGAATCTCATCCCTATTGTATAACCCATTACAGGGAGGTTATGGCAAAGTGAATTTTGAGAAGGCTAAAGACGCCGTTATGCTGCCAAAGTTATGGCAGAATATCCATAATGAAGATAGGATATGATGCGTACTGAAACATTCTCCCTTAGACCCCTCAGAGTACACTTGCGGAAGCTAGATTAGATTGATTATATCTTAAATTAAGCCCAGAAATTAAAATTTTACTCTTAAGTTCCTTATTCTGAACCTTTAATTTGAGAACTGATTAATCTCATTCTACATATCCAAATGAGGCTTATTACCTATCCACGTAATGCCCCAGATGTGTACAACTGGCTCACCAAATTTCGTGGCCAAATTCCTTCGTTTACTAGGTCAAACTGAGGTCAAAACACTGCTACCTCAGGACCTGCGAATTTCTCCCTTAATTCCCCTTTCACAAATTAAACATGCCAAACAATATTTATTATTACATAATAAAATGTCATACACCAAGGCATACACAAAATTATCATATTTCTATTACATCTTTTCCTGCCTAAACTCCGGCAGCACAACCGCTAGGCTTCATCTATACAAAGAACTGAACCGTACTGATTCGATAATTCCCTTATGAGAACTACCATTCTACGTAAGTACCCAGGAAAGACTGGATGAACCGGCTAGGTCCACTCACTTCCAGCCTCCTTAGACAGCACCTACGTACACAGTACTTATCATATTCTGATGTTCAGTCTTAAATTCAGTAGCATAACGGCGTCTCTCAAAATTCTTAGAATTCAGTTCAACATAATTTCCCTTAATGGGTTAGATATGGGGAATGAGATTCGGGGGAATCTCAGTAGTAATAATCATAACAATATATGTAATGCAGAGTGACAGTGCTTGCTTGTGATTGTGTACAGATAAGTATGCTGCGTGCCTCCATATTCAATAACATATGATCATAGCATTGTAATAGAGCTTCAAGCATAACATATAAGACAACAATCCAACCAAACAATAGCACAACAAATCACAAAGCCAGTACATAAAAGTTACGATTAGTTACTACCTCAAAAGCTTAGCAGAACTCTACTATCTCTATTATGCTTCCAGCTCCGCCAGAACTTCCTTTCTTTCTTTCTTCCTCTCACTTTCTCTCTCAAGAACTTCCTTCTCTCTCTTATTCTTGCTTGGGCCGTGCATAATGAAGGCAAGGGGGGTATTTATAGTTTTGGTCAATGGTATTTCCGTAATTTTGAAGCCATCTGATCCTGTGGTCCTGGTTTTTCGGGAATTTCCTATTTTTCTTTATTCCTTTTACTGCTTCATGCATGACATCATCTCAGGGCCACCTCATCATGCACATTTCTCACATGACGAAATTGAAGCCTTCTTGGACACCTCATCAGCTGACTCAGCAGTTCCAGTCCAATCCAGTATCGGTCCGGTCTGATTTCCCACAAACTGGACTCACTGGCTAAGATTGTGCCACGTGTCCTTAACTTTTCTTCTTCCTCTAAGATGATGCCATGTGGCATTTGGAAGGGACCTTTCACGCCTTCCAATGCTATCCAGATAAGTCTAGGACTTTATCTGATCACCTCCTCGGTTATCGTGCCAACCGAGTAACTTTACTTTATTGAAATAGCATTAAAATAGTATTTTAATGCCACTTTTTCCCACATGTCACTGGGCCTACGTTTTTGGGCTCTGGGAATGTTATCTTGGATCCTGATCAAGCTCAAGCACTCTGATGGCTCAATTCCCAAGAAACATCCCTCGGTAAATTACCAAAATACCCCTGGGTGCCCTTTCTTGCACTATTTTAACCCTAAGGGTAAAATCATCATTTTACACCCTTCTGTACTCTGTTAGGGTATATACTGACTCTAAGTAACTTTATCTGTATGTGCCTTGGCTCCTGGGCCTGTCCAGAATGACCAAAATGCCCTTCATTCATCTGTTACCCTTTAGTACAACACAGGGGCATTTTCGCAATTTCACACTTTTCTGGGGTTCTGCCGGACACTGGCCCACCTATCAGTCCAAGGGTCTTACTGGGCCTTTGTTGGCGCCATTATTGGGCCTCTCAGGGTCCATTACCTTTATGGCACGTATTACGAGGAATCCTCCCTTGTCAATGATTATTGAATATTTTATCTATTATCCACCGTTTATACACATACCCGGACACCGGCTCCTTCTATCAGATACACTGGCCTGCGGTGTTCAGGCATCCCTGTGAGTCATAACAGTCATCTGACTGAGGTCATCCGAACTCATTCAGTCCCTTTTTGAATACCGATAAATCTCCCTATCGGATACCCGGCGGCCTCACACTCCCGTCTGGATTTTCTGATTTGTGAATAACTTTTTCTACAGGCCTCCTATCGGTATTCTGTCAGTTTCCTGACATCCTCCCCATAAGGACGCATCATCCTGTATTTTCTCACCTAGATCTGAAATCTAGGATATCCGGTATGAATTTTTATAACTTTTGGACGATCAGTCCATTTTTGGCTATCTGGAGTCTTCAAAAATTCCTATATCAAGCCAGATTACCGAGCGTCACTTGCTCTCTCTACCGGTGAAATCTGGGACTGAAATGCTTTCGGACAGTCCAAACCACTTCTGGCCTGACTTTCTTTAATTATACTTTAGCCCCAAGGAACTTTTCTTCTTTTCAATTAAGTCCCTTTTTATTTGGCTAAAATTACACTTAAGGACCCCACCTTTTTGTCTACTTTTTCCTTTTTGGCTTTATACTTTTCATAATTGCACTTAAGCCCCTTCATTTTCTTTCTTTTGCAATTTAATCCCTTTCTCTGCACAAATGACCATTATATCCCTAGGGACTTTCACTATTTACATATAAGTCCCTGGACTTTCGCTTATTTGCAGAATTCCTAGGCTTAAGACTTAGGATATTCCTCACATTCCTCATTTTGAACCTAGGTGAACTGTCCCTATTCTGTAGGTAAAGACTTAACTTATCTTTAAATCCTGAAGGACTTAGCTCATCCTTCGGATTCCTACAAAATACAGGTAAGTGATCCGCCCATATCAGATTACTACCCTGGGACTACGGGTTTAGCAGCCTGCCTATATCAGACTACTTCCCAGTTCCCCTAGACCAAAAATCGGGATGTTACACGTACTGTGTACGTAGGTACTGTCTAAGGAGGCTGGAAATGAGTGGACCTAGTCATTTCATCCAGTCTTTCCTGGGTACTTACGTAGAATGGTAGTTCTCATGGGGAAATTAACGAATCAGTACAGTCAATCGAGTGAACATCGCTTCCGCAAGTGTACTCTTAGGGATCTAAGGGAGGATGTTTCACTCTATACCTCATCCATGACCAAAATATCGTGTGACAAAAGGGACGTGATATGGTTGTATGAAAGGTTACATCGTTCATCGATCCTCATATCATTTAGGTAGTCATGATGTCTTGCTAGAGACCGCTCACGACTTGTGGGTCAGTATAGTAACTGGCCTACTGCCAACTTTATATGGGCCTACAGGGTCGCACACAAAATAGCCCAACACGAGCTGTGATATCCAGATTCATTGAATCTAAGACATGTCCAAATTTAATGAATAATCTAGGGTGGATATATATATTTTATATATATATAAATTCGTATATATATTGTATATAATATAAGAGATATTTGCAAGATTTAATTTATAAGGATAAATTAAATCTCTATCACTTTTAAATTTGAATTTAAATTGATATGATCTATTTGAATTTAAAATTTAAATTGATATGATTTCTCAAATTTGATTTATGAGAATAAATCAAATATAATTCTGTCTTATCTTTATTTTAAATTAAATGAATAGGTGAATTAAATCTGTGGGAGGGATTTAATATAAACCATATTTATTTAATTAGTTTCTTATCAAATTATGCAATATATGATATTGTATTAATTTTATAATTAATATAAGATTAATTCTGAAACCCAACTCAGTTAGAACGCCGATAGCATCCTATATATTTGACATTAAGGGCTGGTGTTCAACAAGAGAGCGATAAGGAGAGTGTAAAAGGTTTGCTGATAAGAAACGGGCAAAATAGAGATGGTGAGGATGGATTCTTGAGAAAGCCCTAGAGGGACAAGAGGAGCTAGCATGTCGTCGTGATTGGAACGCTATTCTGTGGATAACGGTAGAGGAAGCCAATCTGAGTCGTCGTCTTCTTGCGATCGAAAAGAGACCACGAGAAGCTGAAATCGCGACCACGTGGGCAGCCTGAACGTTAGAAAATCGAAGAGAGCCTTCCAGTCGCGACTAAAAGCTGAGGAGGTCGCGACTGACAACTATAAAGACGACAGGTCGCGACTAGAAGCTGAGGAAGTCGCGACTGAAAACTTCAGACATGACAAGTCGTGACTAGAAGATGAGGAAGTCAAGACTGAAAACTCCAGAGATGACAAGTCGCGACGAGAAGGTAACACTTCTTACTCCTTGACTTAAACACACTCGGCAGATCCGGGCAAGGAATGGAAAAAATTTTAAATTTAATTCCGCTGTGTGTCTTCCAATTCCCTTCATTTTCTTCTCCTCTTTCACATATATCAAAAACTAATCATAGTTCATCAATGTACTTATTACAATCCAAGCCAATTCATCTTTGAACCTAACTCAATAATTTAGTTTCATTTTCTAAAATCGATAAACTCCTAACTTTATTTATTTGTGGTTAATTGCCTTGTTCTTTGAATTAATTTATGCCTTGAATATATCCCACACAATTTTGCCCAAGTAATCCAAATATGGATTCAGAATTTCAAAATTTCAATGTTTCTTCAGGTCTAGACAGAAACAGAAATAGCACCTACAATTTTTCAAATATTCCTCTTTTCAATTCCAATGCTTCTAAGACTTTGATCTTACTTAATTCTACACAATTTTTCATTTTAAACCCATTGGAAATATCAAAAATATGAAATTACAATCACTTTTCAAATGCATGAACATTAATAGAGAAGGTTTCAAATTCTCCCTTTTTAAATTTCAATGTTTCCAAGGTTCCAATCTTATTCAATCCTACACAAAATCATCATATAATTCAATGGAAGCATTAGATCATTGAAATTCAACCTTCTTCCTTCATTTTTGTCCTAGGCCAAAAGTTACATGAATTGGGATTTCAAGGATTACATAATTAATTCAAGCAATAACCAACAATCCAAGCTTATCTAGGTTAGTATTTCATAGTTCTGTCTTTTTTTTTTTTCATTTTTCTTCATTTCTATCGAGATTTGGACAGCATAGATAAGCAAGGAAAAATAGGTTTTCCATCCACTAAAATGTAGGTTTTAATCTTCCAAAATACATATAGAAAGATTAGAAAGATTACTTACCTTAATCCTTAGCTTGCTTGATCACTAAGTGCCTTGATTTCCTATAGAATTGCTTGAGTTTTCAATTGGTAAGAACTTCCCCAAAGCTTCTCTAAGAACATGGTTTTGCACTAAAGGGAGGGGGTATTTATAGCCAAAACTTTGGCATCTTGGAACTAATCCACCCTTGCAAGTGCTAATTATTACAATGACTTAATTCTTCCTCTCATTAGTTGATTTTATGATTAATTACACTTAATCATCATTAACTTAATTCTTATATTATTTTAATGTAAATCATCACATGGGATAATGCTTCTTGCTCCTTCTTGGTGCTATGTGTAAAGGGTGTGGGTCTCACAAGGACACTTCTCATGCCACTTCACATTATCTCTTGAATTATCTTCTTTCTTTTTTTTAAATTATCCAAATATGACTTGAGCCCCATGATTTGCTCTTGGGCCTAATGGACTTGTATATGGCGCTATCCTTGGGCCTTCCTTGGGTCCAATAGCTAATTGGCATAATTCTCAAGGCACTTCCCTATGTCTGTATCCTTAAATTTCCCTTATTTTTGGAATAAATTCCATAAAATTCTTTTAAGCGTTCTAAAATTTTTAAAAAATTATTCTAATATAAAATAAATTTTCTACAAAGTCTCATAATTTTTTGAGACCCAGAAGTCCTAATAAAAATTTCCTACATTTCCTTTAACACTTTATCGGTGTCAGATTTCACCTTAAATTTAATAATTAATTCTACAAGACTCCTTTTTTACTTCTATCATTTTTATAAATTTTTATATTAATTATAAGAATTTAATACAAAAATTTCATCTAATTTTTAGGTCCAAAAGATATTGTAATAATATTCCCTAATTTGAAAATCCATATCAATTTATGGGGACCTCAAATCAAAATTTCATGTTGCGTTAAATTGATCAGAATAAATTTCTCTATTTTATGATAAAATTTGGGGCCAAAACATTTTCAAGCAATTTTGGGCCTTTTCTGGCTCAACTTTCTATAATTACCATTTTCCCCTGAACTTTTAAAAATTGCACTTTAGCCCCTTTGGCTTTATAACTTTGTACCTTCTATCTTTCTTTGGCTTAAGACTTATCTAATCATTGTCTTTTCTTCTGATTACCATCTCAATCCCTTCATAACCTCTTTCTTCTATCAGTTTTATACAGATAAAAAAAATTGGGATATTACAGACCACACATCCTTTTTTACTCTATTTAGTCCATCTCAAAAAGGGCCTACACTTTCAACCATATAATGCTTGGAAGCACATTCTCAATGGTTTAGATGGTCCTCTCTATTCATCCATTTATCTAGGGATGATTAACTATGATGAACCTGGGGGTAGTGTCTATTTCTTTTATGTAGAGCCCTCTAGAGACTTAATATAAATCTGGGTCTCTTTCGAACACTACTATTTGGGACACTATCACATCTCACAATTTTCTTTATGTACAACTTTACCAGCTTTTCAGGAGGATCCTTGTCATTTACTGTCAATAGGTGAACCGACTTAGTCATTTGATCCCCGATGACCTCTATCGTATCAAACTTAGCTAGTTCTGTTCCTATGCCTCACTAACTTCCTCTTGAAGAAAAGCTATAATTTAAGTCTTTCCTTTCATATCCTTTAGTTGGATCTGACACAAGGAACTCCAGTCCTTTACTCCTTCCTCCACTAGGCATTTAAGCCAACTAAACTATACTTCCCAGTGGGTCACCTATCATTAACTACTCTTGCTTAAGCATTCTTAACTAAACAGTACTGATGAGTTAAAGTCAGTTTATGATCTATAGGGTCGTATGCCAAAGTATATCCTTACTCACATGATCGCATTCTACTATTACCCTTGTCACATCCTAATTTTTCCCTATCTGTATAAGACTGATAAAAGAAAGAGGTTTGGAAGGGATTGTAACGATAAACAGAAAGAAAGATAATGGGTAGACAAAGGTATAAAGAAGAGGGACTAAAGTGAAAACCCTAAAAGTTCCATGGTGCAAAATAGAAGTAGACATAAGCTTTGGACCATTAAGTGTAATTATGAAAAGTTGAGGGCCTAAAGTGTAATTTTCAAAAAGTTCAAGGGCAAAATAATAATTATGAAAAGTTGAACCAGAAAAGGCCTAAAAATTGTCCAGAAATAGTTTTGTCCCAAAATTTACCATAAAATAGAGAAAATTATTATGATTGATTTAACGTAACACAAAATTTTGATTTGAGATCAATAAATTGATATTAATTTCTAAAGTCTAGAAATTATTACAATATCTTCTGGATCTCAAAATTAGATAAGATTTGATAGTAAAGTCTTATAATTAATATAATAATTTATGAAACTGATAGAAGTTAAAAAGGAGTCCTGTAGAATTGATTAGAGAATTTAAGTTGAAAAAGGACACCGATAAAGGATTTAAAGATGTATGAATTTTTAATAGGACTTATGGGTCTCAAAAAATTATGATACTTAGGAAAAAATTATTTCATATTTGAATGAATTTCTAAAAATTGTCAGAACTAATAAAAGAGATGTTTAGAATTTATCTAAAAACTTAGGGTAATTTAAGGATATCGGTATAGGAAGTGCCTTAAGATTTGTGCCAATTAGCAATTGGACCCAAGGGAGGCCCAATAACAGCATTAAGGTGAAGCCCAAGAAGTCCAAGGAAGTGTCTTAGAGCTTAAGCCAATTTAGGATATTTTATAAATTTTTAAAAAGAAAAAAATTCAAGAAAATTCAAGAAGGTGCAAGGTGGCATGTAAGGTGTCTCAAGTGAGACCCAGTCCACATTGCAAGGGAAAGGAAGAAAGGTTATCCCATGTGCTAAAAATTATTAAAATAATATAAGAATTAAGTTAATGATGATTAAAGATAATTAATCAATAAAGCAACCAATAAGATTCAAGATTAAGAAGTTGTAATACTTAGTTAAAGGAGGGATATTTTTGTCCCAAGGTGCCAAAGTTTTGGCTATAAATACCCCCTCCCATAAGCTCAAAACTGTGGCCTCTTGACCTTGGGGAAACTGTGGCCAAATGGAAATTCAAGCCAAGACAAAAGGCAATTCAAGGCACTTAGAGATGAAAGTAGTTAAAGCATAAGGTATGTAATCCTTCCTAGTTTATTCGTATGAGTTTTGGAAGGATAAAACCTAAGTTTTAATGGAAGAAAAGTGAGATAGTCTCTTGTTAATGGTGCTGTCCAAATCTGGATAGAAATGAAGAAAGAAGAAAAGCAAGATAGAATCAAGTAGAAGACATTTGGATAAGCTAGTTTGATGATTGGTTATTGAGTTAAGTTGATATTCTTGACTTTTCTATGGTAAATCCTTTTTGCCTGCACTATTTTGGATAAAGGGAGATGGAATTTCAATGATCTAATACTTTCATTGAATTTATATGATGATTTTGTGTAGGATTGGATAGGTTTTGAACCTTGGAAGCATTGGAATTGAAAGTTATAATTTTTTGGAAGTCTTCTCTGTTACTATTCAAATGCATAAATAGTGATTAGAATTTAATGATTTTGATACTTCCAATGATTTTAAAATGAAAAATTGTGTAGGATAAAAGTAGAGAAACAAGTATTGGAAGTATTGGAATCAAAATGAGAATTTTTGAAAGAAAAAGGAAGATTTTTGGTTCTATCCAGAATAGTGTGTAGCTGCTAGAATTTGGGAATTCTGAGTTAATAAATGGATTTAGAAGGTCAAATTGTGTAAGGTAAAGTCAAGACATCAATTGATTCAAAGACCAAACTAATTAATAAAGATTAAGGAAAGTTATTGAAGTAAATCAAATACAATGTTCAAGGAAGTTAGATTGTAATGAATGAATGATAATGCAATGTTCAAAGAGGACATCCACACATCAAAGAGAAGTAAGAAGCAAGAGGTTAAGTAAAAGGATAAGGAAATCAAGGAGTAAGAGGTAGTGAACTTACCTACGTGTATGCTTATATTGCTTGGATGTTTTATGTGTTGGTTGTTTACTTTAATGATGTGAAGCATGTATGATTAAGTGATGCTCTGTTCTTTTTATGCTATGACCATATGTTGTAATTAAGGAATATGGAAGCATGTAAGTATCTTTATGCAATCATGATCATTAAGTGCACACATATTAACATTAAGCATATAGTTGCATACATTGTATGGTTTCCATTTGCTACTGAGATTTTCCTAGAAATCTCACCCCTTCCATGTAATCCCAATCCCAGTAGGTTTATGTATGATGAAAGAAGATGAGGAAGAATAAAGAGAAGTTAGGGATTGGATAGTATGATGATATATTAATTTGTTATAATTGTATGTAAGGTTGTAATGTACAATTTATTCTTAAAGTAGTACAATTGTGGCTATTTATAAAAATAGTAAATGACCGAATAAATCTATGAAATTTTACAAATATTTAGTTAACATGTCAAGCTTCGTTTTGACACCGAGAATGTTTTATTTTGATGTATGTACAAGGAGAATGAATTTTCCGAAGTTAGGGACCAAAATCTGTTTCCTAAAATTCTGACCAAATGAACAATAAAGTTTGACGTTAGAGTTTACTTAGTTGACTAGTTAATTGGTCTAAGAAAGTATTTTTTTTCTTTAAATTTTAAGATGTTATCTTTGTGTATCTTTTTGAACTGCTTCATTTTAATTTTTCTAGAATTAATTATAATTTTTTAAATTCATCGCAAATCTGGAAATATCATATGAATAGTAACTCGTGAAGAGTGAAATTTTAGATTTAGCTAATGGACTTCAAAGGTCATGTAAGTGGTTCTAAATGTTACTGAATGGTCCCTAAGACATATGAAAGTAATGTGTTACAACCCTACCTTAGACCCCCTTTCTCAATCTCTAACGGGTTTGTTTAGCTTTCATTCTCTTTAGCCTCATTTTGGCCACATCTTGGAAATCTATCTACTTATACTTAGTCTATTCTCATGACATATGGGGTTATTTTCTATTCTATATGAATTCTCATTATAGACTTAAGAAGTCTGTATCCCTCATAAATTTACTAACTTTAATTCTCTTTTATTGATTAGGAGAAAATTGAGTTCAGTCTAATTGTTAATAAGGCTATCTGGGAAACATCATGGGTACTATCTCCGTATGAGTTAACCAATTTGTCAGGCTTCTATACCTTAATTTTATCCTTGGTAATTATCTTTCCAGAGAAATAATGTACTCATATCTTCATGGCTCATTCATTTCCTTTCCTTTCCTTATGTTAGGTTTTTCCACGACTTGGGATCTTCTATAATCGCCCTAAGCCTCTTCATAATCCCTAGGATTCTAGAATTCAATCCATAGGCTAGGTTTTTCCACGATTCAGAATCTCCCACGATCTCCCTCAGCCTCTTTAGGATCCATACTGACCCTGGACTTCTATTCCTTGTGACCCATCTTAGGATCTAACTGCGATCCTCTGGAATCTACTACGATTCTGTTGTACTATGTCACAATTATCTGGAAGACCTAAAACCAACATACTAAGTTACAAAGTTAACCACTTTCCCTTAATTGGTAGCTCAACTGATAATTCCCCAAGACTATTCACACAAAACAATATTATCTGCTTAGACTTTACTCATCTCCTCTTCCACTGAATATTCCTTATCTCGTCTTTACCTTTCTCAAGACCTTTTTCTCTTATTAAAGCCATTTTGGCATCTAAAAATTTGATAAATCATTTCCCTACTACTACCATCCTTCACTAATCCTGACATACCTTGATTTGTTCCTATCTGTATTGAACAAACAGTGGAACCTGTAAGGGACAGATAGAGGAAAGAGTTTTGGAAGGGATGGTGACGATGATCAGAAGAAATGATAAAGGTTAGATAAGTTTTAAGCGGAAGAAGAAAAGAAAAATATAAAGTTATAATGCTTAGGGATGTGAACGTCATTTTGATGAAAGTTTATTATAAAGAATTCAAGAGACCTAAATGGAATTTTGAGAATTCAGGGACCAAATTGGAATTTCAAATTTTGTTGAAAGGGACTAAAATGACATTTCAGAATTTGAAGTAAGGGATCAAAATGGAATTTAACAAATTCAGAGAGTAAAGTGTACTTTGTTAAATTCAAGGGGCAAAAATATAATTATGAGAAAGTTGAGCTGAAAAGGCCAAAAATTGCCTAAAAATATTTTGGAGCCAAATTTTATCAGTAAATAGAGAATGGTAATTGGGTCAAGCATATTTTTCAGAATTTCAATTTGAGGTCCCGATAAATTGATATTAATCTCCAAAGTCTGGTAATTAGTACCTTATAATCAGATAAATTTTGATGGTAATTGGGTCAAGCATATTTTTCAGAATTTCAATTTGAGTTCCCGATAAATTGATATTAATCTCCAAAGTCTGGTAATTAGTACCTTATAATCAGATAAATTTTGTAGTAAATTCTTATAATTAATATAAGAATTTATGAAACTGACAAAAGTAAAAAAGCAGTCCAATAGAATTTATTATGGAATTTAAGGTGAAAAAGAACAGCGATAAAGTATTTAAAGAATACGTATATAATTTTTATCAGGACTTCTGGGTCTCAAAAAATTATGAAATTTTGTAAGAAATTCATTTAAAAGTAGAATGAATTTCTAAAATTGTCAAGACCCTTAAAAGAGATTTATAGAATTTATCTCAAATATCAGGGTGATTTGTTATACTCGGTATAAAAAGTGCCTTGGGATGTGTGCCAAATAAATTTTTGGACTTAAAGGAGGCCCATAATGGCGTCATACAAGTGTCCATGAGGCCCAAGAAATTGTCATGTGATTATATGGATTTTAAATAAGTAAAAGAAAAGAAATTTTAAGGAAACTACATGTGTTGCAAAGGGGCATGGTGAGGTGTCTCCTTGGGTCCCACTTAGCCCAAACCTTGCACCACATTGTAACCAAATAAGGAGGAGAATTTCAGCATGTGACCTATTAATTTAGCTTGAAGATTAAGCCAAGAATGAGAGCAATTTTGGACCATTAGATTAAATAGTGTTGGAAGCAATATTGGCCATTCATTCCCTTAGATTTTGGCCTATAAATACCCCTCCATTCCTCTTCATTTTGGCATGAAACAAGGGAGCTATAGGGAGGTGCTTCCAAAATGAAATCTAAGCAAGAAGAAGAAGCAATCCAAGAGTCGACCAAGTCTCCTATCTTTGTATTATGTTGTAGGAAGATTTCTCTTAGATTTGGATGGTTGAAACACCATTTTTCTCTCCATATGAGCTTCTGTCCAGAACTATACAATATTGGGGGAAAATGAAATTAAAGCTAGAAACATGAAATTGAAGCTTAGATAAGTAAGAATCAAGTAGTTTTGGCTTGGAAATTCAAGTATGCATGGAATTAAGGTTTTGTGTTCATTGTTGCCATTGTATGAATCACTGTTCACCTATGAGAATTTCATGATTTTAATGCTTTCAATGAGTTTAAAATGAAAAATTGTGTGGGATAAAGTAGAGAAAAAAGTATTGGAAGCATTGGAATCAAAATGAGAATTTTTTAGAAAAAAGGGAAAGTGGTTCGGTCAAGGGTAGTAGGTGTAACACCCCAATTTTCAGGCCAGAGACTTAGTACGTAGCCTGAAATAGATATATCCCTTTGAGCAGAAGTCCCAAAAACATATAGAGGGTTTTTAGGGACTAAACTGCAAATATGTGAAAGTTCAAGGACTTATGTGTAACTAGTGAAAGTCCCTAGGGATATAGTGGCAATTTATGCAAAGAAAGGGATTAAATTGCAAAAGAAAGAAAATGAAGGGACTTAAGTGCAATTATGGAAAGTTTAAAGCCAAAAAGGAAAAGTAGACAAAAGTTGGAAATTGTGCCCTAGGGGCCAATCATTGTATCTGGTTATCACATTATTTGCATGTTTACTGTGATGACCATCCTTGGATAACTCATGATCTTATCCTAAATGTCCCTGGTCGGTCATCTATGCGGGAGCAGAGATGAAATATGTAACATCCCGATTTTTGGTCTAGGAGATCGGGACAGTTCATCTAGGTCCAAGATGAGGAATGTGAGGAATATCCTAAGTCTTAAGCCTAGGAATTCTGCAGGTAGCTTGATATGGGCTGGCTCCTGTGTAAGATAACCTGATATGGGCGGGTTGTCAAGCTTTTCAATTAACGATGACTCCCGAAGAGTTTAAGGGATGAGTTTTTGAAAGAGAATTTCTAGAACTTAAGATGAAGGATAAGAAGATGAGAATAGATGCTAGAAAGGGAATGCAGGGGCAAAATCGTAATTATGGGAAAGATTGGGCTGGTAGCCGATGAGTACCATATTTTCCCAGAAAATAGAGAAAATTATGCTGATCATTTCACTGAACTGTGAAATGTGCATATGAGGTCTCTATGTGTATGAAAGAATTAGAAATGTGACCAGGGGTAAAATGGTCATTTTGGAAAAGTGTGCGCGTGAGTGCTTTTTCAGGCCAAAACAGTCCGGTCCGGATAAAATATCTGAAAATACCGGGAGATAGAGAAAAGAATTCCGGGTTGAATGAGGAGTCACGGAATTTTGATTTGAGGTCCCGATTTTTCTGTAAAAATTCCTGAAGATGGGAATTTACAGTTATAATCGGTAAAGGAAAAGCAGTTCCGATAGGGATGATCGGACTGTGGCCAGGGGGCCGTATAGTGTTTCTAAGGCCTTTAGTGACACCAGGGAAGGCCCAGGCCCATTAGATCAGTCCAGTGATAAAAGGGGCCGGTGTCCGGGAAAAAGGTGCAAAATGACGAAAATGCCCCTATGTTATAGAACAGCTGAAGAATGAGTAAAGGGTATTTTGGTCATTTGCCTAAGGTTAGACAGTCCAGGGAAGTTATCTGGATAGTTAACCAGGGTCAAAGAATACTCTGGTAAGATGGAAAAAGACAATAATGCCCCTAGACCTAATAAAGTAAAGAGAGAGAGACTAAGGGCATTTTGGTAATTTGCCAAGGGGTGTTTCTTGGGAATCGTGCCATTAGAGTACTTGGGCTGGATCAGAGACCCAAGATGATATTTCTAGGCCCAAAAACGCAGGCCCAGTGATTCAGGGGGAAAAGTGGCATTAAAATAATGATTTAATGACTTTTCAGTAAAGTAAAGTTACTCGGTTGGCACGAAAACCGAGGAGGTGATCAGATAAGTCTGGGACTTATCTGGATAGCATTGGGAAGCGTGTAAGGTCTCTTCCAGGCGCCACATGGCATTAGTCTGGAGAAAGCAGATAAAGCTGAGGACACGCTTTACGAGGCAAGAGACTGGACCGGTGAGTCAGCATGCTGAGTCAGCTGCTGAGGTGTCCAGGATTTCAGACATGTGATAAATGTGGCGCTGAGGTGTCCCGGTGAGGTGTCCTGGATGATGTCATGCATGATGCAGTAAAAAGGAATAAAAGAAAATAGGAAATTCCAGGAAAAACCAGGACCACAAGTTCATATGGCTTCAAAATTACAGGAATGCCATTGAAGGAAACTATAAATACCTCCTCCCCCTCCCATTTCATGCATCCCACGGTTTTGAGCCTTTTAGAGAGAGGAGGAGGTGCTAGAGAGAGAAAGTGAGAGGAAGAAAGAAAGAAAGGAAGTTCTGGCGGAGCTGGAAGCAGAATAGAGATAGTAGAGCTCTGCTAAGCTTTTGAGGTAGTAACTAATCCTAGCTTTTATGTAATGGCTTTGTGATTTGTTGTGCTATTGTTTGGTTGGATTGTTGTCTTATATGTTATGCTTGAAGCTCTACTGTAATGCTATGATCATATGTTATTGAGTATGGAAGCACGCAGCATACTTATCTGTACACAATCACAAGCAAGCACTATCACACTGCATTACATATATTGTTATGATTGTTGCTACTGAGATTCCCTCGAATCTCATCCCCCATCCATAACCCATTACAGGGAGGTTATGCTGAAGTGGATTTTGAGAATCCTGTGAGACGCCGTTATGCTGCCGAAGTAAAGACTGAACATCAGTATATGATAAGTACTGTGTACGTAGTGCTGTCTAAGGAGGCTAGAAGTGAGTGGACCTAGCCGGTTCATCTAGTCTTTCCTGGGTACTACGTAGAATGGTAGTTCTCACGAGGGGATTACCGAATCAGTACAGTTCAGTTCTTTGTACAGATGAAGCGTAGCGGTTATGCTGCCGGAGTTTAGGTAGAAAGAGATGTAATAGAGATAGCAAGATTATGTATATGTCTTGTTGTGTATGCCATGCTGTATGACATTATGTTATTCAATGATAAGTGTTGTTTGGCATATTCAATTTATGTATGGTAAATTAAGGGGAAATTCGTAGGTCCTGAGGTAGCAGTGTTTTGACCTCAGATTGACCTAGTAAACGAAGGGGTTTGGCCACGAAATTTGGCAGGCCAGTCGTACACATCTGGGGCATTACGTGGATAGGTAATAAGCCTCATTTGGTTGTGTAGAATGAGATTAATTAATTTTCAAATTAAAGGATCAGAATAAGGAACTTAAGAGTAAAATTTTGAATTTCTGGGCTTAAGTTAAGATATAATCGAGCTAATATGGCTTCCGCAAGTGTACTCTGAGGAGCCTAAGGGAGGATGTTTCATTTTGGTATCAGAGCAATAGGTTCTGGCATAGACCAGAAAGGATTCTGGTTCAGAGCATAAGATTCTGGCACATAACATAAGGTTCTGGCTTAGTGATACTCTAATTTAGAAAGGTTATTTCCCTAGAGTACATAGAGGTTTAGAAAAGCCCAGTGGAGGTAAAGCTCTTAAATGAGAAAGTGAGATAAGGTAGACCCCGAAATTACGTCAAGATGGGGTAAGATATAAAGGAAATGGACACTACTCACAAGTCCAGTAAGTTGTCCATAAGCATAAGCAGATAAATAGATGATAAAAGATTGATGAGCTAATTAGAATGAGGTAGATCCTCCATGTGATACCTAGGAGTAGATCTACAATGTAAAGGTCTTATTCAGCTGGGTTGAATAGAAGACCTAAGAGCTAGAATGAGATAGCTAGCATGAGGTTGGTCCAGGAATTAGCTTAGGACATGGCCTAAGGTTAGAGATGTGATGGGCTGATGTTCCCTAGGCAGAGGGATTCCATCACGAAGAAGTAGTAACCTAGGGTAGAGTACCCTAGAGAACAGAAATGATATGATTGAGGATGATAGATAGTCTCAGTTATGGGACGATAAGTTATGATATTCAGATAGAGAAGCATTGGCTAAGAGCACTCTGGGAGGTAGCTCAAGTTGTGAAGCCAATAGCAAGAGAAAGAGGCAATAGTTCAGGCAGGGGACTGATCAAGGAGAAGATCAGGTTGGAGAGCAGAGATGTCAAAGTGGTGAGCTGTGGTACATAGGAGTGTCGAGCAGGGCAATGCAGTGGTGAGAGAAATGCCACTTGGCGAGAGTTGCCTACGAATGCCGACATCCCTCGGAAAGGTGTTTGTTACCCCAGACAGAGTCTCCAAATTTCCCCTGAGGTCGACCCTAGGAATGGTTAAGAGGAACCATAGCTATAAGGGCGACTGAGATGTAAGGAACTATATGCCTAGATGATAATGTGGACGAAGAGTTCTTTTCTGATCTAGAGAATGTGGTTATTATAATGAGTCATGAGAAATAATTAGTAAGATAATAAATCTGTCTTAGCTCAGTGATGAGGTTGCTGTATGAGGGGTTAGGACATGGATAGCTGTAAGCAACTATAATGAGAGATGTTAGTTGCTAAGAATCCATGTGGAAGGTCTGGGACCAAGCTGTTGCTCCTCTAGTCCATCACTGGAGTGCGAATAAGACGGAGAGGGATATCTTACTGGTTATAGATATGACTGCGTTATAAGAATCATATAGCTGTACAGATCAGTAAGAAGTTCTCTTCAGGAAAGATGAGGTATCCCTTGAAATTTCGAGGACGAAATTTTTAAAAGGGGAGGAGAATTGTAACATCCCGATTTTTGGTCTAGGAGATCGGGACAGTTCATCTAGGTCCAAGATGAAGAATGTGAGGAATATCCTAAGTCTTAAGCCTAGGAATTCTGCAGGTAGCTTGATATGGGCTGGCTCCTGTGTAAGATAACCTGATATGGGCGGGTTGTCAAGCTTTTCAATTAACGATGACTCCCGAAGAGTTTAAGGGATGAGTTTTTGAAAGAGAATTTCTAGAACTTAAGATGAAGGATAAGAAGATGAGAATAGATGCTAGAAAGGGAATGCAGAGGCAAAATCGTAATTATGGGAAAGATTGGGCTGCTAGCCGATGAGTACCATATTTTCCCAGAAAATAGAGAAAATTATGCTGATCATTTCACTGAACTGTGAAATGTGCATATGAGGTCTCTATGTGTATGAAAGAATTAGAAATGTGACCAGGGGTAAAATGGTCATTTTGGAAAAGTGAGCGCGTGAGTGCTTTTTCAGGCCAAAACAGTCCGGTCCGGATAAAATATCTGAAAATACCGGGAGATAGAGAAAAGAATTCCGGGTTGAATGAGGAGTCACGGAATTTTGATTTGAGGTCCCGATTTTTCTGTAAAAATTCCTGAAGATGGGAATTTATAGTTATAATCGGTAAAGGAAAAGCAGTTCCGATAGGGATGATCGGACTGTGGCCAGGGGGCCGTATAGTGTTTCTAAGGCCTTTAGTGACACCAGGGAAGGCCCAGGCCCATTAGATCAGTCCAGTGATAAAAGGGGCCGGTGTCCGGGAAAAAGGTGCAAAATGACGAAAATGCCCCTATGTTATAGAACAACTGAAGAATGAGTAAAGGGTATTTTGGTCATTTGCCTAAGGTTAGACAGTCCAGGGAAGTTATCTGGATAGTTGACCAGGGTCAAAGAATACTCTGGTAAGATGGAAAAAGACAATAATGCCCCTAGACCTAATAAAGTAAAGAGAGAGAGACTAAGGGCATTTTGGTAATTTGCCAAGGGGTGTTTCTTGGGAATCGTGCCATTAGAGTACTTGGGCTGGATCAGAGACCCAAGATGATATTTCTAGGCCCAAAAACGCAGGCCCAGTGATTCAGGGGGAAAAGTGGCATTAAAATAATGATTTAATGACTTTTCAGTAAAGTAAAGTTACTCGGTTGGCACGAAAACCGAGGAGGTGATCAGATAAGTCTAGGACTTATCTGGATAGCATTGGGAAGCGTGCAAGGTCTCTTCCAGGCGCCACATGGCATTAGTCTGGAGAAAGCAGATAAAGCTGAGGACACGCTTTACGTGGCAAGAGACTGGACCGGTGAGTCAGCATGCTGAGTCAGCTGCTGAGGTGTCCAGGATTTCAGACATGTGATAAATGTGGCGCTGAGGTGTCCCGGTGAGGTGTCCTGGATGATGTCATGCATGATGCAGTAAAAAGGAATAAAAGAAAATAGGAAATTCCAGGAAAAACCAGGACCACAAGTTCATATGGCTTCAAAATTACAGGAATGCCATTGAAGGAAACTATAAATACCTCCTCCCCCTCCCATTTCATGCATCCCACGGTTTTGAGCCTTTTAGAGAGAGGAGGAGGTGCTAGAGAGAGAAAGTGAGAGGAAGAAAGAAAGAAAGGAAGTTCTGGCGGAGCTAGAAGCAGAATAGAGATAGTAGAGCTCTGCTAAGCTTTTGAGGTAGTAACTAATCCTAGCTTTTATGTAATGGCTTTGTGATTTGTTGTGCTATTGTTTGGTTGGATTGTTGTCTTATATGTTATGCTTGAAGCTCTACTGCAATGCTATGATCATATGTTATTGAGTATGGAAGCACGCAGCATACTTATCTGTACACAATCACAAGCAAGCACTATCACACTGCATTACATATATTGTTATGATTGTGGCTACTGAGATTCCCTCGAATCTCATCCCCCATCCATAACCCATTACAGGGAGGTTATGCTGAAGTGGATTTTGAGAATCCTGTGAGACGCCGTTATGCTGCCGAAGTAAAGACTGAACATCAGTATATGATAAGTACTGTGTACGTAGTGCTGTCTAAGGAGGCTAGAAGTGAGTGGACCTAGCCGGTTCATCTAGTCTTTCCTAGGTACTACGTAGAATGGTAGTTCTCACGAGGGGATTACCGAATCAGTACAGTTCAGTTCTTTGTACAGATGAAGCGTAGCGGTTATGCTGCCGGAGTTTAGGTAGAAAGAGATGTAATAGAGATAGCAAGATTATGTATATGTCTTGTTGTGTATGCCATACTGTATGACATTATGTTATTGAATGATAAGTGTTGTTTGGCATATTCAATTTATGTATGGTAAATTAAGGGGAAATTCGTAGGTCCTGAGGTAGCAGTGTTTTGACCTCAGATTGACCTAGTAAACGAAGGGGTTTGGCCACGAAATTTGGCAGGCCAGTCGTACACATCTGGGGCATTACGTGGATAGGTAATAAGCCTCATTTGGTTGTGTAGAATGAGATTAATTAATTTTCAAATTAAAGGATCAGAATAAGGAACTTAAGAGTAAAATTTTGAATTTCTGGGCTTAAGTTAAGATATAATCGAGCTAATATGGCTTCCGCAAGTGTACTCTGAGGAGCCTAAGGGAGGATGTTTCAAAATAAGACCAGTATGACTTTGAAGATATATAGAGATATAAATCAAAGTCATAAGCACATGTAAGAGTACAGGGTGTTGGACCGACCCGCTATGAGAGAGCTGCATGGGTCAAGTCATAAGCTTCTCTCATATACATTCCATGTCACTATGCCCTTTGACCTGAGATCATCATGGATTCCTACATGACGAACGCTCAGCTTTGACCTAGTCAAAAGTCACTTTTGACCGAGTGATCATAAAGGCTATGTTCGGGCTTAGTGATTTTTCATGCGGAGGAATGTGAATGGTCAAGATGGAATTTGTCCCTCACATTCGTAGAGAGATATTACTGGGCCCCTCGATGAGTGAGTCTGAGAAATGTATGGCCATACTGGAATGGAAGGGTAGTTCCATTTCTATATTCAGACTACTAAGGGATCGAGAAAGTAACAGTCAGGAACAAGAGGATGACATTCTCCATGCCTCATCCTTGACCGAAATATCGTGTGACAAAAGGGACGTGATATGGTTGTATGAAAGGTTACATCGTTTATCGATCCTCATATGTTTTGGGTAGTCGTAATGCCTTGCTAGAGACCGCTTACGACTTGTGGGTTAGTATAGTAACTGGCCCACTGCCAACTTCATATGGGCCTACAGGGTCGCACACAAAATAGCCCAATACGAGCTATGATGTCCAGATTCATTGAATCTAAGAGATGTCTAGATTCAATGAATAATCTAGGGTGGATATATATTTTTTATATATATAAATTTGTATATATATATTATATATAATATAAGAGATATTTGCAAGATTTAATTTATAAGGATAAATTAAATCTCTATCACTTTTGAATTTGAATTTAAATGGATATGATCTATTTGAATTTGAAATTCAAATTAATAAGATATCTCAAATTTGATTTATAAGAATAAATCAAATATAATTCTGTCTTATCTTTATTTTAAATTAAATAAATAGGTGAATTAAATCTGTGGGACGGATTTAATATAAACCATATTTATTTAATTAATTTCTTATTAAATTATGCAATATATGATATTGTATTAATTCAGAATTAATATGAGATTAATTCTGAAGCCCGACCCTATTAGAAGCCCGATAGCTTCCTATATATTTGACATTAGGGGCTAGGGTTCTATACATCTCTACACACACATTCAGACGTGAGAAAAGGGGGCAGGGAGATGAAGGGAATTGGAAGACACGCAGCGGAAATTAACTTTAAAATTTTTTCCATTCCCAGCCAGGATCTACCGAATGTGTTTAAGTCAAGGAGAAAGAAGTATTACCTTCGGTTTCAAGCTTTGGTCGCGACCTCAGTGTCCACTAGTCGCGACTCTTTGCCTCTGGAACATTTTAGTCGCGACCTCCTCTGCTTCTCGTCGCGACCTGAAGTCTCTGGAGTTTGTAGTCGCGACCTCGTCAGCTTCAAGTCGCGACCTGCCTCTTCTTTTCGGATTTCTGACGTTCAGATGCCCGTATGGTCGCGACCTCAGCGTGTTCTGGTCGCGACCTTGCTTCGTGTCTGGTCGTATCGTAGAAGTCGACAGCTCAGATCGGCTTCCTCTACCGGTATCCACACGAACAGCGTTCCAATCGCGAACGACGTGCTAGCGCCTCTTGTCCCTCTAGGGCTTTCTAGAGATTTCGTCCTCACCATCTCTATCTCGGCAGTTTCTTATGTGCAAACCTTTTGCACTCTCCCTGCCCCCTCTTCTCACGTCTGAATGTGTGTGTAGAGATGTCTTGTGTGTAGAACCCTAGCTCCTAATGTCAAATATATAGGAAGCTATCGGGCTTCTAATAGGGCCGGGCTTCAGAATTAATCTTATATTAATTCTGAATTAATACAATATCATATATTGCATAATTTAATAAGAAACTAATTAAATAAATATGGTTTATATTAAATCCGTCCCACAGATTTAATTCACCTATTTATTTAATTTAAAATAAAGATAAGACAGAATTATATTTGATTTATTCTCATAAATCAAATTTGAGATATCTTATCAATTTGAATTTCAAATTCAAATAGATCATATCCATTTAAATTCAAATTCAAAAATGATAGAGATTTAATTTATCCTTATAAATTAAATCTTACAAATATCTCTTATATTATATATATATATAATATATATAAACTAATTTATATATATATATAAAATATATATCCACCCTAGATTATTCATTGAATCTAGACATCTCTTAGATTCAATGAATCTGGACATCATAGCTCGTATTAGGCTGTTTTGTGTGCGACCCTGTAGGCCCATATGAAGTTGGCAGTGGGCCAGTTACTATACTGACCCACAAGTCGTAAGCGGTCTCTAGCAAGGCATTACGACTACCCAAAACATATGAGGATCGATAAACGATGTAACCTTTCATACAACCATATCACGTCCCTTTTGTCACACGATATTTCGGTCAAGGATGAGGCATGGTGAACGTCATCCTCCTGTTCCTGACCGTTACTTTCTCGATCCCTGAGTAGTCTGAATATAGAAATGGAACTACCCTTCCATTCCAGTATGGCCATACATTTCTCAGAATCACTCATCGAGGGGCCCAGTAATATCTCTCTACGAATGTGAGGGACAAATTCCATCTTGACCATTCACATTCCTCCGCATGAAAAACCACTAAGCCCGAGCATAGCCTTTATGATCACTCGGTCAAAAGTGACTTTTGACTAGGTCAAAGCTGAGCGTTTGTCATGTAGGAATCCATGATGATCTCAGGTCAAAGGGCATAGTGACATGGCTTGTATATGAGAGAAGCTTATGACTTGACCCATGCAGCTCTCTCATGACGGGTCGGTCCAGCACCCTGTACTCTTACATGTGCCTATGACTTTGATTTATATCTCTATATATCTTCAAAGTCATACTGGTCTTATTTTATCTCTGCTCCCGCATAGATGACCGACCAGGGACATTTAGGATAAGATCACGAGTTATCCAAGGATGGTCATCACAGTAAACATGCAAATAATGTGATAACCCGATACAATGATTGGCCCCTAGGGCACAATTTCCAACAGGAGAGTGCAAAAGGTTTGCAGACAAGAAACTGCCAAAATAGAGAAGGTGAGGACGGAATCTCTAGAAAACCCTAGAGGGACAAGAGGCGCTAGCACGTCATTCGCGATTGGAACGCTGTTCGTGTGGATACCGGTAGAGGAAGCCGATCTGAGCTGTCGACTTCTTGTGATCGAACCAGACACGAAGACAGGTCGCGACCAGAACACCCTGAGGTCGCGATCATACGGGCATCTGAAAGTCAGAAATCTGAAAAGAAGAAGCAGGTCGCGACTTGAAGCTGACGAGGTCGCGACTACAAACTCCAGAGATGTCAGGTCGCGATGAGAAGCAGAGGAGGTCGCGACTGAAAGTTCCAGAGGCGAAGAGTCGCGACTATTGGACACTGAGGTCGCGACCAAAGCTTGAAACCGAAGGTAACACTTCTTTCTCCTTGACTTAAACACATTCGGTAGATCCTGGCTGGGAATGGAAAAAATTTTTAAAGTTAATTTCCGCTGCGTGTCTTTCAATTCCCTACAAAAAAAAGGTGGGGTCCTTAAGTGTAATTTTAGCCAAATAAAAGGGACTTAATTGAAAAAAAAGAAAAGTTCCTTGGGGCTAAAGTATAATTAAAGAAAGTCAGGCCGGAAGTGGTTTGGACTGCCCGAAAGCATTTCAGTTCCAGATTTCATCAGTAGATAGAGCAAGTGAGGCTCGGTAATCTGGCTTAATACAGGAATTTTTCAAGACTCCAGATAGCCAGAATTGATCTGATAGTCTAAAAGTTATAAAAATTCCTACCGGATATCCTAGATTTCAGATCTAAGTGAGAAAATATAGGATGATGCGTCCTTATGGGACAGATGTCAGGAAACTGACAAAATACCGATAGGAGGCCTGTAAAAAGAAGTTATTCGCAAATTAGAAAATACAGACGGGAGTGTGAGGCCTCCGGGGATCCGGTTGGGAGATTTATCGGTATTTAAAAAGGGACTGAATGAGTTTGGATGACCTCGGTCAGATGAATGTTATGACCCACAGGGATGCCAGAACACAGTAGGCCAGTGTATCTGGTAAAAGGACCCGGTGTCTGGAGATGTGTATAAGCAGTACATAATAGTTAAAGTATTCGAGGAACATGGCCAGAGGAAAATTCCTCATAATGCGTGCCATGAGGGTAATGGACCCTGAAAGGCCCAATAATGGCTCCAACAAAGGCCCAATAAGACACTTGGACTGATAGGTGGGCCAGTGTTCAGCAGAACCCCGGAAAAGTGCGAAATTACAAAAATGCCCCTGTGTTGTACGAAAGGGGTAGTAGATGTATGGGTGCATTTTGGTCATTCTGGACAGGCCCAGGAGCCAAGCCACATACAGATAAAGTTAATCAGAGTCAGTATATGCCCTGACAGAGTACAGAAGGGTGTCAAATGACGATTTTACCCTTAGGGTTAAAATAGTGCAAGAAAGGGCACCCAAGGGTATTTTGGTAATTTGCCAAGGGATGTTTCTTAGGAATCGAGCCATCGGGGTACTTGAGCTTGATCAGGATCCAAGATAACATTCCCAGAGCCCAAAAACGTAGGCCCAATGATATATGGGAAAAAGTGGCATTAAAATACTATTTTAATGCTGTTTCGATAAAGTAAAGTTACTCGGTCGGCACGATAACCGAGGAGGTGATCAGATAAAGTCCTGGACTTATCTGGATAGCATTGGAAGGCATGAAAGGTTTCTTCCAGATGTCACATGGCATCATCTTAGAGGGAGAAGAAAAGTTAAGGACATGTGGCACAATCTTAGCCGGTGAGTCCAGTTTGTGGGAAATCGGACCGGACCGGTACTGGATTGGACTGGATCTGCTGAGTCAGCTGATGAGCTATCCAGGAATTGTGACATGTGAAGAATGTGGCGATGAGGTGTCCCATGAGGTGGCTTGGAGATGATGTCATGCATGATGCAGTAAAAGGAATAAAAGAAAATAGGAAATTCCGGAAAAACCTGGACCACAAGTTAATATGGCTTCAAAATTACAAGAATGCCATTGAAGAAGACTATAAATACCCCCCATTCATTTGTATGCACGGCCAAGCATGAGAAAGAGAGAGAAGGAAGTGCTAGAGAGAGAAAGTGAGAGGAAGAAAGAAAGAAAGGAAGTTCTGGTGGAGCTGGAAGCAGAATAGAGATAGTAGAGTTCTGCTGAGCCTTTGAGGTAGTAACTAATCCTAGCTTTTATGTAATGGCTTTGTGATTTGTTGTGCTATTGTTTGGTTGGATTGTTGTCTTATATGTTATGCCTGAAGCTCTACTGCAATGCTATGTTCATATGTTATTGAGTATGGAAGCACGCAACATACTTATCTATACACAATCACAAGCAAGCACTGTCACTCTGCATTACATATATTGTTATGATTGTTGCTACTGAGATTCCCCCGAATCTCATCCCAATAAGTAAACCATTACAGGGGAGGTTATGTCAAAGTGAATTTTGGGAATTTTAAGAGACGCCGTTATGCTGCCGAAATTATGACAAGATGGCAATAGTAGAGAAAGGAGCTGATACGTACTGTGTACGTAGGTACTGTCTAAGGAGGCTGGAAGTGAGTGGACCTAGTCGGTTCATCCAGTCTTTCCTGGGTACTTACATAGAATGGTAGTTCTCACGGGAATTACCGAATCGGTACAAGATCAGTTACTTTCTGAAGATGAAGCGTAGCGGTTATGCTGCCGGATTTTAAGCAGGAAATGATATAATAGAAATATGAGGATTTCATACATGCCCTGATGTATAATGACTTATTATTTAATAAAGATATTGTTTGGCATGTTTGACTGATGTATGATGGATGTATGCATATGTATGCAAAGTTGATTGCTGGAAATTACCAATGTGAACAGTAACACGTGGTGATCTAGTCATGTTTGATAAATGATTAAAAATAGTAAATGGATGAATAAATGTATAAAAGTTTTATGGTAAATAGTGTACATACCAAAATTTAATTTGATATATAAAATGTCTCATTTGGATGTCTACACATGGAGATATAAATTATCAAAGTTGGGACCAGAATGCTGGATTCAGGAGAAAAACGTTGGATGAACAGTAAAGTTGTGACGTTTACTGATGTTGACTCGGTCAATGAATTGACAACTAGTTATTTTTTCCTGAAATATAATTGAGTTAGCTTCAATTATCAATTTGAACCACTTCATTTGAATTTTTGTAGAATTAGTTATGATTTTTTGAAGTCAGGTCACTCATCTGGAATTTTAATAGTGAACAGTACTCGATAAGAGTAAAACTCCAGATTGAGAAATTAGATTTCAATGACCTTGAAAGTGGTTCTAAATGCTACCAAATGGTCCCTAAGACATACGAAAGTAAGGATGTTTCAGTAGGCAAGGGAGGAGTTATAATTTTGAAATTCTAACCTCATATTTGGATTCCTTGGACAAAGTTATATAGGATTGGTATAAGGAAATAATTATTACAAAGCTAAACCATTAATTCCAAGATTTAAGTTAAGAGTTAGGGGTTTTAAGGAACTTGATGTGCAATGTTTATGTAATGGCTCTAATGAGTTGTATACACAATGTAATTGTGTTTAGGGCCATGATATCTCAAAGGAAATGAGTTAAAGATGATGTGCAAACAACTAATGTTTGGTTGGAGACAAAGGGAGCAAAGTGAAAAGGATAAAGTTTTAAGGTAGTGGACTTACCTCTTTATGTGCTTGATGTGGTATGCTTATGTGTTGACATGTATATGATGATTGAATGATGTTGTGACATGATAAATGATGTTGAATATGTTATGAATAACATGTTTCCCATGGCCATGCATTTTTATACAAAGTATATAGCATGATGACATGCCACTAATTAAAGAAAGTGTAATGAAATTATACATATCATGCATTAGCATCCATCTTACATATTTAAGTGGTAATGTTTGCTACTGAGATTTCCCATAATCTCACCCTCCCACAACCAACCAATTTAGGTAAAGTATGATGGAAAAGGTATGCATGGAGAAGATCAAAAGATGGAAAGAAAGAAAGTGACAATTATTTGTTTTAGCATGTATTGTATAAATTGCCAACTATGTTTATGTCATATAATATGCCATTATATGTAAAGAAAAATGTATGAAATAATTATGGCATAACTCCATGTTGTATATGAGTGTATGGGGATTCAAGTTCGATTTATAAATGTTGGAACAATTTATGAGATTTATTAAAAAAAGTCAAATATAAAAAACGTAGGTCCTAAAGCAGTTTTGTTATGGCTTCAGTTTGACCTAGAAAATGAAGGAATTAATTCATGAAATTTTATGAGAAGTTAGCACACATCCAGAGATTTAAATACATAGGTAACACACCTCATTTGGATGTGTATATCAAGAGAAATGAATTTCCAAATTTAAGAGACAGAATCTATAATTTCTAGAATTTACTGTATGAACAGTAAAAAGTAACGATTTAACTGTATTGATTGGCAAGGTAAATATCTAGATTTATATTTTTCTCTTAAAGATATATGAAATATCTTCAAAAAGAAATTTGGATCACCTTTATATGATTTTTTTAGAATTAGTTATAAATTTTTAAATTTAGACTATCAATCTGGAATTTGTCAAATGAACAGTACCTGATAATTAAATTTAAATTTTTGAATTTTTGGGCCAAAGTAAGGCTTCCGCTAGTTAAATACGCTTCCGAATATGTACTCTGAGGGGTGAAAAGTAGGATGTTTCAAACCCTGAATGGTATGGGAGAGGACTTATGAAATTCCTTACTCTATGAGTACACCTTACCATTTAATGCCATTACCACATTAAGAGCTAACTGCTATCTTTACTCAATCAGGGCCCTGCCATACGCAGCATTGCAGAGAGTTACACAGGGTTACCATGCACGTTACTGCTAGAAACT
This sequence comes from Leucaena leucocephala, assembly GCA_037074615.1. NCBI lineage: Eukaryota > Viridiplantae > Streptophyta > Magnoliopsida > Fabales > Fabaceae > Leucaena > Leucaena leucocephala. Next base: position 5,169,100 of record CM073545.1, read on the forward strand.
GCTATCCTTACCATGTAATGCCATGACCACCATATCATTAAGAGCTAACTGCTATCTCTACTCAATCAGGGCCCTGCCTTACGCAGTATTGTAGAGTTACACAAGCTCTACCATGCACATTACTACTAGAAACTATACATCTAGTGGGCACAGCTCTAACTTGAGCAGCACTGTCCACCTCTTAGACACAGCTCTATCTCAAGAGCGGTATCTTTCATCACTTAGACACTTCCCCCTCTTAGAGCTGCATCATCATTCTCATAACTATAGCTTAAAACAAGGTGCCATGTATTAAAATTATGTCTATCATGGAATATCGAGTACTCATTCTGTGCCATGCTCATAGCACCTCATTCTTACCTCTCATCCTTGTTAAAGGGAGCCTTTCCTCCTGATTGTGTTATGAAACATCCTGCCTTAGACTCCTCAGAGCACACCCGCAGAAGCTATACTAGCTGTACTGATTCGGTAATTCTCTCATTAGAACTACCATTCTACGTAAGTACTCAGGAAAGATTGGATGAACCGCTAGGTCCACTCACTACTGTCACAACCTCATTTTTTATACATCTTAGGGACCATTCAGTAGCACTTAAACCACTTTCAGGGTCATTGAAGTCTAAACACTTAATCTGGAATTTTATTCATATCGAGTACTGTTCACTGTGGCAAATTCCAGATGAGTAACCTGACTTTGAAAATTCATAACTAATTATAGAAAAATCTAAATGAAGTGGTTCCAATTGCTACGTGAAGCTAACTCAAATATATTTCAGGGAAAAATCATTGGTTGACCAATCCTTGACAAATTTAACGTGGGTCAACGTTCAAATATTACTGTTCATCCAATGACTTTCTCCTGAATCCAGCATTCTGGTCCCAACTTTAACCATTTATATCTTTTCGTGTATACATCCAAATTAGACATTCTATATATCAAATTAAAGATTAGTATGTCTAATTTATACCCTAAAAATTTCGTACATTAATTCAATCATTTACTATTTTTAATGATTTATCAAACATGAATGGATCTTCACGAGTTACTGTTCACTGAGCCTATTTTCAGCATTTAGTCTTTACATACCCAAGCATACAACCAACACATATCAGTCATACAGGCCAGATAATAATTAATATCAAATAATCAACTGTTATATATCAGTGCATGATTAACTCTCTCATATTTTATTACATCCTTCTCTGTCTAAAATCCGGCAGCATAACTGCTACAATACTTCTCTAGAAAGTAACCGATGTTGTACCGATTCGGTAATTCCCTTGTGAGAACTACCATTCTACGTAGTACCCAGGAAAGACTGGATGAACCTTCTGGGTCCACTCACTTCCAGCCTCCTTAGACAGCACTACGTACACAGTACGTATCAGTTCCTTTCTTTGTTCCGTCTTCGTTGCCGGAATTTCGGCAGCCTACCGGCGTCTCTTAAGATTTCCAAATTTTATTTTGACAGAACCTCCCCTGTAATGTTATGTTTGGGAATGAGATTCAAAAGAATCCTAGTAACAATAATCATAACAAAATATGTAATGCAGAGTGACGGTGCTTGCTTGTGACTGTGTACAGATAAGTATGCTGCATGCTTCCATATTCAATAACATATGATCATAGCATTGGAATAGAGCTTCAAGCATAACATATAGGACAACAATCAACCAAACAAGACAACACATCACAAAGACATTACATAAGAGCTAGGATTAGTTGTTACCTCAAAAGCAGTGCTTTAGAACTTCCCTACTACTTCCAACTTCACCAGAACTTCCTTACTTCTTTCTTTCTCTCACTTTCTCTCTCAAGAACTTCTTTCTTCCTCTCTTTCTTGCTTGCACCGAAATGAAGGAGTAAGGGGGGTATTTATAGTGTTGAGCAATGGCAATCTTGTAATTTTGAAGACTTATGATCCTGTGGTCCTGGTTTTTCCTGAATTTCCTATTTTTCTTTATTCCTTTTACTGCATCATGCATGACATCACTCAATGCCAACTCATGGGACACCTCACCTCCCACATTCTTCACATGGCGAAATTGAGAGGGAGCTAGAGCCTTCCGGAAGCTTTCCGGTCCACCCCGGTACCGGCCCGGTCCCGGCCCGGTCCATCGCCTCGAAAAACGTGCTGTTTTCTGCACCTGATGTTTCTGAAGATCCTTTTTATGTCTACTGACCTCACATTTAGTATCTAGACCCTTTATATCATTAAATTTTTAATACTGGGTCCAGACTCAATTACAGATCCCCTGCGAAATGACCAAAATGCCCTTGGTGCCCTATCTTGTCCTTTTTTAACCCTAAGGGCAAAATCGTCATTTCACACCTTTCCGGACTCGGTCAAAGCTTATACTGGCTCTAGTCAACCTTATTTAGACATGTCTTGACCTCTGGGTCTGTCCAAAATGACCAGAATACCCTTTATTCATCTGCTGCCCTTTTTGTACAACATAGGGGCATTTTCGTAATTTCGCACTTTTCTGGGGATATGCTGGACACTGGCCCACCTATCAGTCCAAGAGTCTTATTGGGCCTCTAATGGCGCCATTTTTGGGCTTCCTGGGTCCATTACCTGTATGGCACGCATTACGAGAAATCTTCCTTTAACACAGCTCATTGAATATTTTAACTATTATTTACCGATTATACACCTTTTTCGGACACCGGCTCTTTTCCCCAGATACAGTGTCCAACTGTGTTCAGGCATCCTTGGGGGTTATAACGGTCATCTGACCGAAGTCATTCGATCGCATTTAGCCCCTTTAAAAATACCGATAAATCTCCAACCCGGATCCCTGGAGGCCTCACACTCCCGTCTGGAATTTTTATTTTGTGAATAACTTTTCCTACAGACCTCCTATCGGTATCCTGTCAGTTTCCCGACATCCGCCCCATAAGGGTGCATCATCCTGTATTTTCTCACTTATATCTGAAACCTAGGGTATCCGGTATTAATTTTTATAACTTTTGGACGATCAGTCCATTTCTGGCTATCTGGAGTCTTCAAAAATTCCGGTATTAGGCTTGGTTACCCGGCGTCACCTACCCTACCTTCGGGTAGAATCGGGGACTGAAATGCTGTCGGGCGGTGCAAACCACTTCTGGCCTATTTTCTTTAATTATACTTTAGCCCCAGGGAACTTTTCCTTCTTTATAATTAAGTCCCTTAATTTGGCTAAAATTACACTTTAAGACCCCACATTTTTGTCTACCTTTCCTTCCTTACCTTAAACTTTCCATATTTGCATTTAAGTCCTTTCTTTTCCTTTCTTTTGCAATTTAATCATTTTCTTTACATAAAGGACCACATCTTTTTCCTGAAACAGAGCTCATATATTCCGTTTATTCTGTACATAGGAACCAGTACAGAAAATTAAGGATATTACAACTACCAACCTCCTTAGACAGTACCTACGTACACAGTACGCATCATATCCTTTCCCTACTACTGCTATCTCCGCCGAAATTTCAGCAGCATAACGGCGTCTCTCAAAATTCTCAAAATCTACCTCGACATAACCTCCCTGAAATGGTTATACAAGGGGGATGAGATTCGGGGGAATCTCAGTAGTAATAATCATAACAGTATATGTAATGCAGTGTGACAGTGCTTGCTTGTGATTGTGTACAGATAAGTATGCCGCGTGCTTCCATACTCAATAACATATGATCATAGCATTGCAGTAGAGCTTCAGACATAACATATAAGACAATAATCCAACCAAATAATAGCACATCAAATCACAAAGCCATTACATAAAAGCTAGGATTAGTTACTACCTGGCTAGCTCAGCAGAACTCTACTATCTCTATTCTGCTTCCAGCTCCGCTAGAACTTCCTTACTTCCTTTCTCTCTTCCTTTCCTCCTCCATCTCTCTAATCTTTCCCTCTCACTACTCTTGCCATGCGTGGAGCAAATGAATGAAGGGGGGTTTATATAGATTTCCTCAATGGCACTTCCGTAATTTCCATGCCTTCTGAACATGTGGTCCTAGTTTTTCCTGGAATTTCCTATTTTTCTTTATTTCCTTTTACTGTATCATCAGTGCCACCTCAGGGGACACCTCAGCAGCCACCTCACCAGCACATTTTCCACATGTCAAAAATCCTGGGACACCTCATCAGCTGACTCAGCATACTAACTCACCGGTCCAGAGTCCTACCTCGTAATGCGTGTCCTCAGTTTTATCTGCTTCCTCCAGATCAATGCCATGTGGCGCCTGGAAGAGACCTCTCACACCTTCCAATGCTATCCAGATAAGTCCCAGACTTATCTGATCACCTCCTCGGTTATCATGCCAACCGAGTAACTTTACTCTACTGAAAGGTCACTAAACCATGCTCTAATGCCATGTGTCATCTTGTGGGTCCCATGAGAACACCTTATCAGTCCACCTCATGGTTTCCAGATAACCTTTCCTTTATCTGACCTTCTTCCCCAGTTCTATCTCTAATCGGGTAACTATCTCCTTTGGACCTTCACAACTCTTGGTCCACTAGATCTCATACGGCTAGCACCACTTATAGTCACTAGTCGCGACCTATCCATCATCTCATCGCGACATAACACCTTCTGTGTTCATTAGTCACGACCACAGCATTCGCTAGTCGCGACCACAACATTCTTTAGTCGGACCACAACATATTCTAGTCGTAACTAGGCTCATATACCCATTAGTCGCGACACCACATACATATCCGTCACGACCAATCCTCTCTGCCAATATTAGTCGCGACCAATCTACTTCCTCGTCGCGACCAAAAGTCACCAATACATCTTTCTCATACTGTCTGCTTTCTTTCTTATGGACAACTCTACTGCTCAGTGTCCATTCCATTCATATCTCACCCCACAGAATCTTAGCATAATTCTGGGGTCTATCTTATCTCACTTTCTTCTTATCCTTCATCTTAAGTTCTAGAAATTCTCTTTCAATAACTCATCCCCTACTCTTCGGGAGTCCTTGTTAATTGAAAGGCTCAACAACCCTCTATATCAGGTTATCTTACACAAGAGCCAGCCCATATCAAGCTACCTGCAGAATTCCTAGGCTTAAGACTTAGGACATTCCTCCCATTCCTCATTTTGAACCTAGGTGAACTGTCCCAATTCTGTAGGTTAAAGACTTAACTCATCTTTACATCCTGAAGGACTTAGCTCATCCCTCGGATCCTACAAAATACAGGTAAATAATCCGCCCATATCAGATTACTACCCTAGGACTACGGGTTTAGCAGCCTGCCCATATCAGACTACCTCCCAGTTCAACTAGACCCAAAAATTGGGATGTTATATGTTACAAAACCTTAAGGGCCTATACTTAGGACATGCATACCAATGATACCTATCAACCCCATTTATAACTACGACTGAGTATTCAACCTTACTAGAAACACTCTCATCTCTTTATTTTAGTTCCCAACATAACTTTCTATCATCGCCTTATGTAAAAATTCTCCTTCTAATAACAATAATTAACCACTTGAAATCATTTTTACCATAATTGGCTACAAAGTAACCATGTTTATAAATGAGTTCCTTAATTTCAAATGAGTTAACCATGGTAGAAAAGAGCTTTGCAAAGATTCAAAAGGAACCCTACGATAGTTATAAAAGGGTTTTCTTAATCAACAAATAGCCATGATTGAAAAGAACAAATTACCCTTCCAACATGATCATACTTATCAATTCTAAACTTTTGAAATGGGACACCGAGTGTCAAACCCGGATAAATAACACTAAAGCCCATAACACAAACAAAAGACTGAATAATACTATTAATATAGCAAAATAGTTACTATAGATCCACAAACTCACACGTATAACCCTAAGAGGCCTCCGACCTTATACCAGCACACAATGTCCAGTATGATCATCAAAATAGTAAATTATCAAAGTATAAACAAAATTAGGCCCTATAGTGGCAATTTACATCTATTCAACACATAAACATAAAGGAGGGTGCTATATAGCAATTTACATCTATTCAATACAGAAAGTAGACACCACTATGCCTTCGGCACCTTCCTGTTAGAACTAGCAATTGAACTAACTCCTAAAAAATATAAATAACTATGAGGTGAGACTAGAGCCTTAGTAACCAACAATCCTACGCATCATGCATACTAACATGTGCGTATGAAACATCCTTCCTTAGACTCCTCAGAGTACACTTGCGGAAGCAATATTAGCTTGATTATATCTTAACTTAAGCCCTGAAATTCAAAATTTCACTCTTAAGTTCCTTATTCTGAACCTTTAATTTGAAAATTAATTTACCTCATTCTACACATCCAAATGAGGCTTATTACCTATCCACGTAATGCCCCAGATGTGTACGACTGGCCTGCCAAATTCCGTGGCCAAACTCCTTCGTTTACTAGGTCAAACTGAGGTCAAAACACTGCTACCTCAGGACCTACGAATTTCCCCTTAATTTCTCATTCACAAATTAAACATGCCAAACAATACTTATCATTGAATAACATAATATCATACAGCATGGCATACACAACAAGACATATACATAATCTTGCTATCTCTATTACATCTCTTTCTGCCTAAACTCTGGCAGCATAACCGCTACGCTTCATCTGTACAAAGAACTGAACTGTACTGATTCGGTAATCCCCTCATGAGAACTACCATTCTACGTAGTACCCAGGAAAGACTAGATGAACCGGCTAGGTCCACTCACTTCTAGCCTCCTTAGACAGCACTACGTACACAGTACTTATCATATACTGATGTTCAGTCTTTACTTCGGCAGCATAACGGCGTCTCATAGGATTCTCAAAATCCACTTCAGCATAACCTCCCTGTAATGGGTTATGGATGGGGATGAGATTCGGGGGAATCTCAGTAGCAACAATCATAACAATATATGTAATGCAGTGTGATAGTGCTTGCTTGTGATTGTGTACAGATAAGTATGCTGCGTGCTTCCATACTCAATAACATATGATCATAGCATTGCAGTAGAGCTTCAAGCATAACATATAAGACAACAATCCAACCAAACAATAGCACAACAAATCACAAAGCCATTACATAAAAGCTAGGATTAGTTACTACCTCAAAGGCTTAGCAGAGCTCTACTATCTCTATTCTGCTTCCAGCTCCGCCAGAACTTCCTTTCTTTCTTTCTTCCACTCACTTTCTCTCTCTAGCACCTCCTCCTCTCTCTAAAAGGCTCAAAACCGTGGGATGCATGAAATGGGAGGGGGAGGGGGTATTTATAGTTTCCTTCAATGGCATTCCTGTAATTTTGAAGCCATATGAACTTGTGGTCCTGGTTTTTCCTGGAATTTCCTATTTTCTTTTATTCCTTTTTACTGCATCATGCATGACATCATCCAGGACACCTCACCGGGACACCTCAGCGCCACATTTATCACATGTCTGAAATCCTGGACACCTCAGCAGCTGACTCAGCATGCTGACTCACCGGTCCAGTCTCTTGCCTCGTAAAGCGTGTCCTCAGCTTTATCTGCTTTCTCCAGACTAATGCCATGTGGCGCCTGGAAGAGACCTTGCACGCTTCCCAATGCTATCCAGATAAGTCCCAGACTTATCTGATCACCTCCTCGGTTTTCGTGCCAACCGAGTAACTTTACTTTACTGAAAAGTCATTAAATCATTATTTTAATGCCACTTTTCCCCCTGAATCACTGGGCCTGCGTTTTTGGGCCTGGAAATATCATCTTGGGTCTCTGATCCAGCCCAAGTACTCTGATGGCACGATTCCCAAGAAACACCCCTTGGCAAATTACCAAAATGCCCTTAGTCTCTCTCTCTACTTTATTAGGTCTAGGGGCATTATTGTCTTTTTCCATCTTACCAGAGTATTTTTTGACCCTGGTCAACTATCCAGATAACTTCCCTGGACTGTCTAACCTTAGGCAAATGGCCAAAATACCCTTTACTCATTCTTCATCTGTTCTATAACATAGGGGCATTTTTGTCATTTCGCACCTTTTTCCCGGACACCGGCCCCTTTTACCACTGAACTGATATTATGGGCCTGGGCCTTCCCTGGTGTCACTAAAGGCCTTAGAAACACTATACGGCCCCCTGGCCACAGTCCGATCATCCCTATCGGAACTGCTTTTCCTTTACCGATTATAACTGTAAATTCCCATCTTCCGGAATTTTTACAGAAAAATCGGGACCTCAAATCAAAATTCTATGACTCCTCATTCAACCCGGAATCCCTTTCTCTATCTCCCGGTATTTTCAGATATTTTATCCGGACTGGGCTGTTTTGGCCTGAAAAAGCACTCACGCGCACACTTTTCCAAAATGACCATTTTACCCCTGGTCATATTTCTAATTCTTTCATACACATAGAGACCTCATATGCACATTTCACAGTTCAGTGAAATGATCAGTATAATTTTCTCTATTTTCTGGCAAAATATGGTACTCATCGGCTATCGGCCCGATCTTTCCCATAATTACGATTTTGCCCCTGCATTCTCTTTCTAGCATCTATTCTCATCTTCTTATCCTTCATCTTAAGTTCTAGAAATTCTCTTTCAATAACTCATCCCTTAAACTCTTCGGGAGTCATCATTAATTGAAAGGCTCGACAACCTGCCCATATCAGGTTATCTTACACAGGAGCCAGCCCATATCAAGCTACCTGCAGAATTCCTAGGCTTGAGACTTAGGACATTTCTCACATTCCTCGTCTTGGACCTAGATGAACTGTCCCGATCTCCTAGACCAAAAATCGGGATGTTACAATTCTCCTCCCCTTTTAAAAAATTTCGTCCTCGAAATTTTAAGGGATACCTCATCTTTCCTGAAGAGAACTTCTTACTGACTTATACAGCTATGTGATTCTTATAACGCAGTCATATATATAACCAGTAAGATCATCCCTCTCTGTCTTATCCTCACTCCAGTGATGGTCTAGAGGAGCAACAGCTTGGTCCCAGACCTTCCACATGGATTCTTAGCAACTAACATCTTTCATTATAGTTACTTACAGCTATCCATGTTCTAACCCCTCATACAGCACCCTCATCACTGAGTTAAGACAGATTTATTATCCTACTAATTATTTCTCATGACTCGTTATAATGACCACATTCTCTAGATCAGAAAAGAACTCTTTGTCCACATTATCATCTAGGCATATAGTTCCTTACAGTTCAGTCGCCCTTACAGCTATGGTTCCTCTTAACCATTCTTAGGGTCGACCACAGGGAAAAATTGGAGACTCTGTCTGTGGTAGCAAACACCTTTCCTAGGATGTCAGCATTCGTAGGCAACTCTCGCCAAGTGGCCTTTCTCTCACCACTGCATTGCCCTGCTCGACACTCCTATGTGCCATGGCTCACCACTTTGACATCTCTGCTCTCCAACCTGATCTTCTCCTTGATCAGTCCCCTGCCTGAACTATTGCCTCTTTCTCTTGCTATTGGCTTCACAACTTGAGCTACCTCCCAGAGTGCTCTTAGCCAATGCTTCTCTACCTCTTTCTCTTGATCCTAGCGAACTTCAATCGCATAGATCTCATTCATCATCTCTTACTATCATTTCTATCCTCTAGGGTACTCTACCCTAGGTTTACTACTTCTCTGTGATGGAATCCCTCTGCTTAGGGAACATCAGCCCCTCACATCTCTAGCCTTAGGCCATGTCCTAGGCTCATTACTAGGCAAATCTCATTCTAGCTATCTCATTATAGCTCGCCAATCCTTTATCATCTATTTATCTGCTTATGCTTATGGACAACTTACTGGACTTGTGAGTAGTGTCCATTTCTTTCATATCTTACCCCATCTTGACATAATTCCGGGGTCTACCTTATCTCACTTTCTCATTTAAGAGCTTTACCTCCACTGGGCTTTTCTAAACCTCCATGTACTCTAGGGAAATAACCTTTCTAAATCAGAGCATCACTGAGCCAGAACCTTCTGTTCTGTGCTAGAATCTTATGCTCGGAGACAGAACCCTTTGTTCTGTGCTAACCTTATTCTGTACTATCACCATAAATTATCTATTCAGAGCATTTCCTAAGCCAGAATCCTTTCTGATTTATGCCAGAACCTATTGCTCTGATACCAAAATGAAACATCCTTCCTTAGACTCCTCAGAGTACACTTGTGGAAGCAATATTAGCTTGATTATATCTTAACTTAAGCCCTGAAATTCAAAATTTCACTCTTAAGTTCCTTATTCTGAACCTTTAATTTGAAAATTAATTTACCTCATTCTACACATCCAAATGAGGCTTATTACCTATCCACGTAATGCCCCAGATGTGTACGACTGGCCTGCCAAATTCCGTGGCCAAACTCCTTCGTTTACTAGGTCAAACTGAGGTCAAAACACTGCTACCTCAGGACCTACGAATTTCCCCTTAATTTCTCATTCACAAATTAAACATGCCAAACAATACTTATCATTGAATAACATAATATCATACAGCATGGCATACACAACAAGACATATACATAATCTTGCTATCTCTATTACATCTCTTTCTGCCTAAACTCTGGCAGCATAACCGCTACGCTTCATCTGTACAAAGAACTGAACTGTACTGATTCGGTAATCCCCTCATGAGAACTACCATTCTACGTAGTACCCAGGAAAGACTAGATGAACCGGCTAGGTCCACTCACTTCTAGCCTCCTTAGACAGCACTACGTACACAGTACTTATCATATACTGATGTTCAGTCTTTACTTCGGCAGCATAACGGCGTCTCATAGGATTCTCAAAATCCACTTCAGCATAACCTCCCTGTAATGGGTTATGGATGGGGATGAGATTCGGGGGAATCTCAGTAGCAACAATCATAACAATATATGTAATGCAGTGTGATAGTGCTTGCTTGTGATTGTGTACAGATAAGTATGCTGCGTGCTTCCATACTCAATAACATATGATCATAGCATTGCAGTAGAGCTTCAAGCATAACATATAAGACAACAATCCAACCAAACAATAGCACAACAAATCACAAAGCCATTACATAAAAGCTAGGATTAGTTACTACCTCAAAGGCTTAGCAGAGCTCTACTATCTCTATTCTGCTTCCAGCTCCGCCAGAACTTCCTTTCTTTCTTTCTTCCACTCACTTTCTCTCTCTAGCACCTCCTCCTCTCTCTAAAAGGCTCAAAACCGTGGGATGCATGAAATGGGAGGGGGAGGGGGTATTTATAGTTTCCTTCAATGGCATTCCTGTAATTTTGAAGCCATATGAACTTGTGGTCCTGGTTTTTCCTGGAATTTCCTATTTTCTTTTATTCCTTTTTACTGCATCATGCATGACATCATCCAGGACACCTCACCGGGACACCTCAGCGCCACATTTATCACATGTCTGAAATCCTGGACACCTCAGCAGCTGACTCAGCATGCTGACTCACTGGTCCAGTCTCTTGCCTCGTAAAGCGTGTCCTCAGCTTTATCTGCTTTCTCCAGACTAATGCCATGTGGCGCCTGGAAGAGACCTTGCACGCTTCCCAATGCTATCCAGATAAGTCCCAGACTTATCTGATCACCTCCTCGGTTTTCGTGCCAACCGAGTAACTTTACTTTACTGAAAAGTCATTAAATCATTATTTTAATGCCACTTTTCCCCCTGAATCACTGGGCCTGCGTTTTTGGGCCTGGAAATATCATCTTGGGTCTCTGATCCAGCCCAAGTACTCTGATGGCACGATTCCCAAGAAACACCCCTTGGCAAATTACCAAAATGCCCTTAGTCTCTCTCTCTACTTTATTAGGTCTAGGGGCATTATTGTCTTTTTCCATCTTACCAGAGTATTTTTTGACCCTGGTCAACTATCCAGATAACTTCCCTAGACTGTCTAACCTTAGGCAAATGACCAAAATACCCTTTACTCATTCTTCATCTGTTCTATAACATAGGGGCATTTTTGTCATTTCGCACCTTTTTCCCGGACACCGGCCCCTTTTACCACTGAACTGATATTATGGGCCTGGGCCTTCCCTGGTGTCTCTAAAGGCCTTAGAAACACTATACGGCCCCCTGGCCACAGTCCGATCATCCCTATCGGAACTGCTTTTCCTTTACCGATTATAACTGTAAATTCCCATCTTCCGGAATTTTTACAGAAAAATCGGGACCTCAAATCAAAATTCTATGACTCCTCATTCAACCCGGAATCCCTTTCTCTATCTCCCGGTATTTTCAGATATTTTATCCGGACTGGGCTGTTTTGGCCTGAAAAAGCACTCACGCGCACACTTTTCCAAAATGACCATTTTACCCCTGGTCATATTTCTAATTCTTTCATACACATAGAGACCTCATATGCACATTTCACAGTTCAGTGAAATGATCAGTATAATTTTCTCTATTTTCTGGCAAAATATGGTACTCATCGGCTATCGGCCTGATCTTTCCCATAATTACGATTTTGCCCCTGCATTCTCTTTCTAGCATCTATTCTCATCTTCTTATCCTTCATCTTAAGTTCTAGAAATTCTCTTTCAATAACTCATCCCTTAAACTCTTCGGGAGTCATCATTAATTGAAAGGCTCGACAACCTGCCCATATCAGGTTATCTTACACAGGAGCCAGCCCATATCAAGCTACCTGCAGAATTCCTAGGCTTGAGACTTAGGACATTTCTCACATTCCTCGTCTTGGACCTAGATGAACTGTCCCGATCTCCTAGACCAAAAATCGGGATGTTACACGTGTGAGGTGTCAAGTGGGACAATTCACAAAGTACAATATATAGAAAATAACATATCATCATAATATAATCAAATGGATAAACCATCCCAGTTCCTCCCATCAAACCAACAGAACCGCCTTATACCTGCCGAATGAACCCATTAGCTAATGATAACTACCATATGACTGGCTACTCAAAGAGCTAACCGGTTAAGTGTTATGAATCGGTCAAAATTCACAGAGCACAAGACCAGACCATGGGTTCATTTCCCTCAGTAAACAGGTGGGGGTGTCGTAGCCCCTCGATAAACTATTGTGGTAAGTCCCTCGATAAACTATTGGGATAAAAGCCAACCATTGAGCTCCAATGGGGGCTATACCACGTGGTAGGAAGACAACTCCATTATCACCAATCCCTAATCACCATATACATAATCCTCAAGATAATCATACTAATCAAAATCTCAATAGCTCGATAATCAATAAATATCACAATAGGGTTCTTCTCAAGATAATAACTTTCATCAAATTCCAATATCAAAATATAACAAGTTTTTAATCTCAATTCAAATTTTCAAGTTAAACTTTAAGTCCCACAATACTATTTTTAATAAAAATCATCAATCAAATTTCTCAATATAATCATATCATCAACAATATATTTATATATCAAATCACTCACAAACATTACAAAAGCCAAAGATAAATACCACCAATGTCAACCCCATGCTAAAAATAAGAAGGAATAGTTTAATAATTTATCTACATAATAATATAACAACATATTAATATATATAATTATTTGAGTGATTATTTATAAATATATATAGTTAAAAAGTTACTACTTTCCTTTAAGAAAAATTCCCAAACCTCCTAGGATTCATAATTAATAATTTCCACACTATTTTTTTATTTTTCTAACACCTACATTACTTAATTGAATCCTTAATAAAACCTCAATTGTACATTTTATAAAATTTCCAAAATTATCAACCTAAAATTCACCATAACTTCAATTGAACCAATTTAATACTAAATTCTATATCTAAAATTGTTCTCCAATAATATCAACTAAACAAAACCCCCTAAAATACAACCTAGGGTTCAAACTCTAAAATACCTGTTTTTGAATTCCAACCTAAATCAATAGTCTAAACTAATTAAATATCAATTGTAACTTATAGTAACATAACTCAATCATTAAAACCTATTTCCCAACATCACATCATTATAAATCATCAAAATCCCAAACTTTATTCAACCTTAAACCTCAAAATTCCACCAAAACAAAATCTAATAAAAACTAAACTATTAAATATTCAATAATACCTCCAACAAACCCAAATCAATAATTTAATTTGAATTTAATCAGTCTAAGCATCGTATATCACATAAATACTAAGTTGTTTTAATAGAAAACTAATTTTAAATTCTCAAGTCAATCAATGGACAAAACTAAACCAATAAAATTTAACTATTAATTTAGCTTTACAATCCTATGGTCTTCTGTTATTAAAACTCAACACTTACTTCCAACCTTGATCTAAAAATTTCCTCTAATGCCATAAAACTACCACCAATAGAAAGATCTAGATGAGTAGAATAATTTTCATAAAATAAGTGTAGTGATTAGTGAAACATCCTCACTTTCCTAACTCCATCTTTTCCAAACCAGTACCCTGTTATGTTTGGAAAAGGTAGGGATGAGATTTTGGGAGAAATCTCAGTAGCAAACAGTACCATTCAATGCATACAAGATGAATGCAAGTGCATGACATGTGTTTCCTTTATCTTCCTTTAGCTTCCATTTGCATACTATCATGCTCCATGCCTATCTCTACTATGCATAACCATAAACTCATAAAAGGAAGAGCATATATCATTCAGCATCATCATCACATATCATAGTCATAGTAACACACAAGTATATACATCAAGCATACAAGAATGGGTAAGTTCACTGTTGGAGATTGTGCCCTAGGGGCCAATCATTATCTTATGAACATTATTGATTTATCCTAAATGTCCCTGGTCGGTCATCTATGTGGGAGCAGAGATGAAATAAGACTAGTATGACTTTGAAGATATATAGAGATATAAATCAAAGTCATAAGCACATGTAAGAGTACAGGGTGTTGGACCGACCCGCTATGAGATAGCTGCATGGGTCAAGTCATAAGCTTCTCTCATATACAAGCCATGTCACTATGCCCTTTGACCTGAGATCATCATGGATTCCTACATGACAAACGCTCAGCTTTGACCTAGTCAAAAGTCACTTTTGACCGAGTGATCATAAAGGCTATGCTCGGGCTTAGTGGTTTTTCGTGCGGAGGAATGTGAATGGTAAAGATGGAATTTATCCCTCACATTCGTAGAGAGATATTACTGGGCCCCTCAATGAGTGAGTCTAAGAAATGTATGGCCATACTGGAATGGAAGGGTAGTTCCATTTCTATATTCAGACTACTCAGGGATCGAGAAAGTAACGGTCAGGAACAGGAGGATGACGTTCACCATGCCTCATCCTTGACCGAAATATCATGTGACAAAAGGGACGTGATATGGTTGTATGAAAGGTTACATCGTTTAACGATCCTCATATGTTTTGAGTAGTCGTAATGCCTTGCTAGAGACCGCTTACGACTTGTGGGTCAGTATAGTAACTGGGCCACTGCCAACTTCATATGGGCCTACAGGGTCGCACACAAAACAGCCCAATGCGAGCTATGATGTCCAGATTCATTGAATCTAAGAGATGTCTAGATTCAATGAATGATCTAGGGTGGATATATATTTTCAGTATATATATATTATATATATAATATAAGAGATATTTGTAAGATTTAATTTATAAGGATAAATTAAATCTCTATCATTTTTGAATTTGAATTTAAATGGATATGATCTATTTGAATTTGAAATTCAAATTGATAAGATATCTCAAATTTGATTTATGAGAATAAATCAAATATAATTCTGTCTTATCTTTATTTTAAATTAAATAAATAGGTGAATTAAATCTATGGGACGGATTTAATATAAACCATATTTATTTAATCAGTTTCTTATTAAATTATGCAATATATGATATTGTATTAATTTAGAATTAATATAAGATTAATTCTGAAGCCCGGCCCTATTAGAAGCCCGATAGCTTCCTATATATTTGACATTAGGAGCTAGGGTTCCATATACAATATAGATCTCTACACACACATTCAGACGTGAGAAGAGGGGGCAGGGAGAGTGCAAAAGATTTGCACATAAGAAACTGCCGAGATAGAGACGGTGAGGACGGAATCTCTTGAAAGCCCTAGAGGGACAAGAGGCGCTAGCACGTCGTTCGCGATTGGAACGCTGTTCGTGTGGATACTGGTAGAGGAAACCGATCTGAGCTGTCGACTTCTACGATACGACCAGACACGAAGCAAGGTCGCGACCAGAACACTCTGAGGTCGCGACCATACGGGCATCTGAACGTCAGAAATCTGAAAAGAAGAGGCAGGTCGCGACTTGAAGCTGACGAGGTCGCGACTATAAACTCCAGAGACTTCAGGTCGCGACGAGAAGCAGAGGAGGTCGCGACTAAAATGTTCCAGAGGCGAAGAGTCGCGACTAGTGGATACTGAGGTCGCGACCAAAGCTTGAAACCGAAGGTAACACTTCTTTCTCCTTGACTTAAACACATTCGGTAGATCCTGGCTGGGAATGGAAAAATTTTTAAAGTTAATTTCCGCTGCGTGTCTTCCAATTCCCTTTATTCACTACCTGCCGTGCAGCCCTTCCTTTTAGTCCTTAGCCTTTGCTCTGAAATCCCTTCTTTATAGATGTCAGAGCCTATACATAGCATAATAACATTTCATTATTACCTCATCCAGTATAACTCCACTTAACTCAAGCTTATCTCGAGATAATACCCTTATTTTGACCATCCCCTAACTTTCTTTCTATCCACATCTAACCTTATAGAGAGATATTTCTCTATTCTGACTATTAAGCTTATAGGAACAATCCTCTAATTTACTAGAGTCGGGACTAGAAGAACTTACTTACCTTATTCCTAAGCTTGCCGGGTCCCTAAGCTCCTTGCATTGCTCCTAGCTCAGCCAGAGCTCCTTCTTTCTCTCTTTCTCTTTTTCTCTCTCTCTCTTCTTGCTCTCTAAACTGTGGTGTGAATGAAATGGGAGAGGGTGAGGGGTATTTATAGGTGGAGGGGCTTGGATTGAATGGTCCAGATCAAATCTCGATGGACGGCTCAGATCGGGTAGCTTCCTCACTAAGACTTGCTTATATCACTATGATGACATCATCCTCTATAATGACTCATCAAAAGTGACATCATCAAGGGACACCTCACATGCTTAGGTGGCGTAATGGTAGGGCCCTTGGGACATCTCACATGCTGACTCAGCATTTCCAGAGAATTCCGGAGTCTTTTCCTAGAATAAGCGGCTGAGATCATGCCACGTGTCCTTTGCTTTTTCTAACTTTTCCTCTTTCCTTCAACTTAATGCCATGTGGCATCTTGTGGGTTGTAACATCCTAAATTTTCTCTATCTATATAAGACTGATAGAGGAAAGAGGTTATAAAGGTCTTGGGATGGTAATCAAAAGGAAAGATAATGATTAAGATAAGTTTTAAGCTAAAGAAAGAGAGAAGGTATGAAGTTGTAAAGAGAAGGGGACTAAATTGTAATTAATGAAAGTTTCAAGGACATAATGGACATTTTGGAAAAGAAAGGGACTAAAGTGAAAGTCTAAACATTCCATGGTGTAAAATGGAAGTAGACATAAAATTTGGGCCATTAAGTGTAATTATGAAAAGTTTAGGGCCTAAAGTGTAATTTTCAAAAGTTCAGGGGCAAAATGGTAATTATGAAAAGTTGAGCCAAAAAAGGCCCGAAAATGCCCGAAAATGGTTTAGCACCAAATTTTCTCAAAAAATAGAGAAAAGTATTCTGACCAGTTTAACGGAACGTAGAATTTTGATTTGAGGTCCCGATAAATTGATATTAATTTTTGAAGTCAGGAGATTATTACAGTATTCTATGGACCTCATAATCAGATGAAATTTGGTAGTAAATTCTTATAAATAATATAAGAATTTATGAAACTGACAGAAGTCAAAAAGGAGTCATGTAGAATTAATTATAAAATTTAAGGTGAAATTAGACACCGATAAAGAAAATATAGAGAATTTTTATCAGGACTTCTGGGTCTCAAAAAATTATGAGACTTTGAAAGAAATTCATTTTATATTAGAATGAATTTATAAAAATTTCAAAACCAATAAAACAGGTGTTTAGAATTTATTTCAAAATTAGGGTAATTTAAGGATATTAGTATAGGAAGTACCTTGGGATATGTGCCAAAATTATAGTTTAGGCCCAAGTAAGCCCAACATGGCGTCATAGAGGTGTCCATGGAGCCCAAGAAATTATCATGTGGTCAAATAATATTTTTAGAATATTTTATATAGTTTTAAAAGAAAAGAATTCAAGAAAATTCAAGAAGTATGTGAGGTGTCCTTGTGGGCCCTACAAGCTTTACACATGGCACCAAGAAGAAGAAGAAAGGGTTATGACATGTGCTAAAATGGAATAAAATAATATAAGAATTAACCTAATGATGATTAAGGATAATTAATGCAAAAACCAACCAATCAAGTTCAAGATTAAGGAGTTATAATAATTAGGAAAAGTGGGGTTATTATGGACCTAAGGTGACAAAGTTTTGGCTATAAATACCCCTCCCATTCTTCACAAAAATGTGACCCCTTGGTTCTCTTGGAGAAACTCTTGTCATTTGAAAACTCAACCGAGATAAAGGCAATTCAAGGCACTTAAAGGTCAAGGTAGTTAAGGCATAAGGTAAGCAATCCTTCCTAGCTTATTTATATATGTTTTGGAAGGATAAAATCTAGGTTTTATTGGTTGGAAATTCCATTAAACCTAGAGCATGCTTGCTGTTCAAATTTTAAGTTGAAGTAGGAAGAAGGAAATAAAGCTATAACTATGTGATTAATGCTTGGATAAGTTAGTCTAGGTGATTGGTTATTGAATTAAGTTGTGATCTTGACTTTACCATTGATGAGGCCATTTGTCCTAGGGCTGTCCTGGACCAAGAAGAATGAATTTCAATGATCTAATGCTTTCATTGAATTTATATGATGATTTTGTGTAAGATTGGATAGATTTGGAACCTCGGAAGCATTGGAATTGGAAGTTGTAATTTTTAAGTCTTCTCTATACTGTTCACATGCATGAACAGTGATTGGAATTTCATAATTTTGATGCTTCCAATGGTTTTAAAATGAAAAATTGTGTGGGTTAAAGTAGGGAAACAAGTATTGGAAGCATTGGAATCAAAATGAGAATTTTTGAAAGAAAAAGAGAAGTTTTTGGTTCTGTCCAGAACATGTTGCAGCTGCTGGAATTTGGGCATTTTGAGTTCATAAATGGATTCAGAAGGCCAAATTGTGTAGGGTAAAGTCAAGACATCAATTGATTCAAAGATCAACCTAATTAACAAAGATTAAAGAAAGTTACTTTAGTAGATAAAGTTCAATGTTCAAGGAAGTTGGATTGTAATGAGTTAATGGTAATGTATGTGTATGAATATGCAATGCTTAGGATTTGATTTGTGTATTCAAGAAGGCAACCTTACTTCAAGGAAAGGTGACAAGGAAGAGGATAAAAGGAAAGCGAAGCATTAAGGTAGTAAACTTACATAAACTTGTATGTGTTGAATGTATGGTTGATTGTGTTATGGCTTGATTGATTGATAGTATTCATATGTAATTGTTGAAGATCTGTGCTATGATTACTTTGGCCAATTATATTTTATATGTTACATGGAATCATGCACATTACATTATGTTGACACAATCACAAGCAAGCACTAATACCAAGCATTGATGCATACATTGTTTAGTACCGTTTACTACTGAGTTTTCCCTAGCAATCTCACCCCAAATTATATCTCCAATCAATAGGAACTTCAAGCATGAGAGAGGAAGATTGTTAGATGATGATATGGTTGCTCGTATGGTTATATATATAGACAAGTTTTGAGATGAATGTATGTAAAGTTAGTTGTTAAAGTTCTGCACTTGAACAATAGACAGTTTGGAGCTATGGTACTTGGTCTATAATTAAAAATAGTTAATGATATAATAAATGTATGATATTTTAGCAGTAGTTAGTTAACATGTCAAGCTTCGTTTTGACACCAAGTAAGCCTTATTTCAATGTCTGTACAAAGAGAACAAATTTTCCAAAGTTGGGGACCAGAATCTGTTTTTCAGAATTTTGACCATTTAGAACAGTAAAATTTAACATCAGAGTTGACTTAGCTGACTAGTCAATTGGTCCAAGTAAGTATTTTTCACTTCAATATCAAGATGTTATCTTCAATTATCCTTTTGAACCACTTCATTTCAATTTTTCTATAATTAGTTATGAATTTTCAAAGTTCATCACTGAATCTGGAATTACCAAATGAACAGTAACCGTAAACTTAAAATTTTCAGATTTTGATATTGAACTTCAATGGACTTGTAAGTGGTTCTAAATACTACCAAATGGTCCCTAAGATATATAAAAGTAAGGTGTTACATGGGTCCCATGAGGTCACCTTTTTATGCCACCTCATGGTTCTGGATAAGCCTTTACTTTTCCCAGTTCTATTTCCAACCAGGTAATACTACTTTATTAGAATATCTTTTTATTCTCTCTTGGACCTTCATAACTCTTGGCCCACTTGATTCTTGGCGTCTAGCACCTTTTATATCCAATAGTTGTAATATCCTTAATTTCTGTACTGATTTCCATGTACAGATTAAATGGAATATATGAGTCATGTTTCAGGAAAAAGATGTGGTCCTTTATGTAAAGAAAAGGATTAAATTGCAAAAGAAAGGAAAAGAAAGGACTTAAATGTAAATATGGAAAGTTTAAGGTAAGGAAGGAAAGGTAGACAAAAATGTGGGGTCTTAAAGTGTAATTTTAGCCAAATTAAGGGACTTAATTATAAAGAAGGAAAAGTTCCCTGGGGCTAAAGTATAATTAAAGAAAATAGGCCAGAAGTGGTTTGCACCGCCCGACAGCATTTCAGTCCCAGATTCTACCAGAAGGTAGGGCAGGGGACGCCGGGTAACCAAGCCTAATACCAGAATTTTTGAAGACTCCAGATAGCCAGAAATAGACTGATCGTCCAAAAGTTATAAAAATTAATACCGGATACCCTAGATTTCAGATATAAGTGAGAAAATACAGGATGATGCACCCTTATGGGACGGATGTCGGGAAACTGACAGAATACCGATAGGAGGTCTGTAGGAAAAGTTATCTGCAAATTAGAAAATCCAGACGGGAGTGTGAGGCCTCCGGGGATCCGGGTTGGAGATTTATCGGTATTTTTAAAGGGGCTAAATGCGATCGAATGACTTCGGTCAGATGACCGTTATAAACCCCAACGATGCCTGAACACAGTAGGACACTATATCTGGGAAAAAGAGCCGGTGTCCGGAAAAGGTGTATAATCGGTAAATAATAGTTAAAATATTCAATGAACTGTGTTAAAGGAAGATTCCTCGTAATACGTGCCATACAGGTAATGGATCCAGGAAGCCCAAAAATGGCGCCATTAGAGGCCCAATAAGACTCTTGGACTGATAGGTGGGCCAGTATCCAGCAGAACCCCGGAAAAGTGCGAAATTACGAAAATGCCCCTATGTTGTACAAAAAGGGCAGCAGATGAATAAAGGGTATTCTGGTCATTTTGGACAGACCCAGAGGTCAAGACATGTCTAAATAAGGTTGACTAGAGCCAGTATAAGCTTTGACCGGGTCCAGAAAGGTGTGAAATGATGATTTTGCCCTTAGGGTTAAAATAGGACAAGATAGGGCACCAAGGGCATTTTGGTCATTTCGCAGGGGATCTGTAATTGAGTCTGGACCCAGTATTAAAAAGTTAATGATATACAGGGTCTATATACTAAATGTGAGGTCGTAGACATAAAAAGGATCTTCAGAAACATCAGATTCAGAAAACGGCACGTTTTTCGAGGCGATGGACCGGGCCGGTACCGGATTGGACTGGAAAGCTTCCAGAACCTCCAAATTTCGTCACATGAAGCATATGGGTGGTGAGGTGTCCCATGAGGTGTCCAGGGTGATGCAGTAAAAAAGAATTAAAGAAAATAGGAAATTCCAGGAAAAACCAGGACCACAGGATCATAAGTCTTCCTAATTACAAGATTGCCATTGCTCAACACTATAAATACCCCCACCTAGCCCCTCATTTCGGCATAAGCAAGGAAGAAAGGAGGAGAGAAGTTCTTGAGAGAGAAAGTGTGAGGAAGAAAGAAGTAAGGAAGTTCTGGTGAAGTTAGAAGTAGTAGGGAAGTTCTAAAGCACTGCTTTTAAGGTAACAACTAATCCTAGCTCTTATGTAATGTCTTTGTGATGTGTTGTTTTGTTTGGTTGATTGTTGTCCTATATGTTATGCTTGAAGCTCTATTCCAATGCTATGATCATATGTTATTGAATATGGAAGCATGCAGCATACTTATTCGTACACAGTCACAAGCAAGCACCGTCACTCCGCATTACATATTTTGTTATGATTATTGTTACTGGGATTCTTTTGAATCTCATTCCCAAACATAACATTACAGGGGAGGTTCTGTCAAAATAAAATTTAGAAATCTTAAGAGACGCCGGTAGGCTGCCGAAATTCCGGCAATGAAGACGGAACAAAGAAAGGAACTGATACGTACTGTGTACGTAGTGCTGTCTAAGGAGGCTGGAAGTGAGTGGACCCAGCAGGTTCATCCAGTCTTTCCTGGGTACTACATAGAATGGTAGTTCTCATAAGGGAATTACCGAATCGGTACAACATCGGTTACTTTCTAAAGAAGAATTGTAGCAGTTATGCTGCCGGATTTTAGACAGAGAAGGATGTAATAAAATATGAGGGAGTTAATCATGCACTGAGATATAACAGTTGATTATTTGATATTAATTGTTATCTGGCCTGTATGACTGATATGTGTTGGTTGTATGCTTGGGTATGTAAAGAATAAATGCTGAAAATAGGCTCAGTGAACAGTAACTCGTGAAGACCCATTCATGTTTGATAAATCATTAAAAATAGTAAATGATTAAATTAATGTACGAAATTTTTAGGGTAAAAAGTATACATACTAAGATTTAATTTGATATATAGAATGTCTAATTTGTATGTATACACGAAAAGATATAAATTTTTAAAGTTGGGACCAGAATGCTGGATTCAGGAGAAAGTCATTGGATGAACAGTAAGCTTGAAACATTGACCCACGTTAAATTTGTCAAGGATTGGTCAACCAATGATTTTTCCATGAAATATATTTGAGTTATATTCATGTAGCAATTTGAAACACTTCATTTCAATTTTTCTAGAATTAGTTATGAATTTTCAAAGTCAGGTCACTCATCTGGAATTTGCCACAGTGAACAGTACTCGATATGAATAAAATTCCAGATTAAGTGTTTAGACTTCAATGACCCTGAAAGTGGTTTAAGTGCTACTGAATGGTCCCTAAGATGTATAAAAATAAGGATGTGACAATAGTCGTGACCTAACTATCTTCCCATCTCAACTTAACACTTTCTGTGTTCATAAGTGGCGACCTCAACACTATTTAGTCACGACCTCATAACTTCTTAGTCGCAACCAGATTCATTTTATCTATTGGTCATGACCCACACATCTTCGAGTCGCGTCTAAACCTTTCTATAAAACACAGTCGCGACCAAACTACTTCCTTATCGTGACCAAAGTGGTCATCCCTTAACTCTTCAACCTTTAACCTTTACATTTCCCAAAATGGCCATTCTACCCCTTGGGACATAGATCCCCATACCTTTACTTACTCACAGTTTAGTTCCTGAAAACCCTCTGTTAGTCTCTGGGACTTTTGCTCAAAAGGGGTCTGGTAACCTCTTAATTTTAGGCTATTTCTTACATCTCTAGGCCCAAAAATTGGGATGTTACAATTAGAGGTCATTTGGCTTACCAAAATAATTTGTAAATATGAATACAAGGCTGGAAAATAATGGCGGATACGTTGGAAGGAAGAAGACGATTAGAATATTCTGACGCTTACTCCATATTTCACATACATAAGTGATTGGTAAGGGTAAATTACACCTAAGGCCCCAATATAGAGTAAATTAGAGTTAAAGACCACGATCCTATTTTATTTCCTCTTTCTAACCTTATCATTTATATATATAACATAAATCTTATTTATATTTATATTAATATATATTTAATCTCTTCTACTCATATAATTATTATTATTTAACTCACTTAAATCCTAAAATTAAGATTAAGGATGTTACAACTCTCCCCACCTATTAGAATTTTATCCCCAAAATTCACACACAAGAAAACAATAAAAGTCGAATGGTTTTGTTCCTCAACTGTTTGTCCTTTGTATCCAAAATTCTCTCTGGTTCTGCTTTATAAATTAAGTTCTCGCACAATTCCACCTCCTCCGATTCTATGATGTAAGATAGATCTAGGTGGTACTTCTTCAATTGTGACATGTGAAACATGTCGTGAATATTAGATAGATGCGGAAGCAAGGCAATTCGATAGGCAACTTCCCCAATCTTCTCTAAGATCTCAAATGGACCAATAAATCTAGGAGACAACTTTTTCGTTCTAATGGACCTTCCGATGCCTGTAGTAGGTGTAACTCTCAGAAATACATGATCACCTACATTGAACCCCAAAGGTCTCCTTATTTGATCCGCATTACTCTTCTATCGACTCTATGCTACAAATAATTTCTGTCGGATAACCTCAATTTTCTTAGTGGTGGTATCTACTAACTCCAGTCCTAACACCATTTTTTCACTCAGTTCAGTCAAGCACATGGGTGATCAATACTTTCTTCTGTACAATGCCTCATAAGGTGCCATCTGGATATTGGCTCGATAACTGTTATTGTATGCGAACTCAGCCAACAACAAGTGATCGATCCAACTTCCCTTAAATTTAATGGCACAAACCCTCAACATATCCTCAAGTGTTTGAATGGTATGCTCTGTTTGACCATTAGTTTGAGGGTGATAAATGGTGCTGAATTTTAATTTTGTACCTAAAGCCATATTAACTAAATTTCCAAAAGTTTGAAGTATACCTCAGGTCTTGATCTGATATGATGCTGTCTAGTATTCCATAGAGCCTCACTATCTCATTCATGTATAATTGACTCATTTCTCTAAAGAATAAGTGGTTTTGTAAGGCAAAAAGTATGCAGACTTAGTCAACGTATCTACAACCACCCAAATAGTATCATAACCACGTGATGTCCCTAGTAATCTTACTATGAAATCAATAGAAATACTATCCTATTTCAACTAAGGAATCTCTAATCCCTACAATAGACCTCACGGCCTCTGATACTCTATCTTGACTTTCTGACAAGTAAACATTGAAGTACAAAGTTAGTCACATCTCTCTTTATCTTCGGCCACCAATACTGCTATTTCATGTCATGGTACATCTTAGTTATGCTTGGATGTATAGAATATCTACTTGTACGGGCTTTCTCAAGAATAATTTTCTTAATTTCCTCATTATGCTGAACATAAATTCTCTTATTATACATTAGTATCCCTATATCACCTAAAGTGCAGTATCTATTTGGGAAGATGAATACCAAAGATGAAGTTAAGGTAAGGAAGCTTCACTAGTTGCTAAACTCATCCAGAAAAATTATTTTATAATGGTTTTCCTCAGATAGCCTATATTATATAGACTGAACTTAGTTTTCCCTTAAACAATGATGGAGTCCAAGTTTAAAATTTGAGTGCTGATATTCAAAGTTTTGTAGAAGTATGCCTGAGAAAATAGAGAAGAGAACCCCATATTTTTAAGAACAGAAAGGTATGAGCAGATGAATCCTCCAGATGAGGATAAAGATATTAGAAGGTTAGATTAAAAGGCTAGAGAGACCTAGAGAAGAGAGTCTAAGGTAAAATAGAAAGAGAACCTAGTAGTTCTATGAGATAAAGAATGCTCAGGCTTATAGCCATATGAAGGGTAATATAGCCCTAATCTAGCAAGATGTTTAGGCAAGAGTAGCCTAAGAATGAGTAATGAGAAAGGGTCCAGTTGCCACAGAAGTTTGGCATAGATGGACAAGGTGAGAAAAGTAAGAAGCTAAAGTAAGATAGACCCCGGAATTATACCAAGGTGTTGAGGGGTAAGATATGAAAGAAATGGACACTACTTACGAGTGCAGTAAGTGGTCCATAAGAGAGAAGTAGATTGCAACTCTGACTGAGTTGACCCAGAGAAAAGGAAAACATGATATAAAAGAGATGTAAGGTTTTATGAAGTACTTTGCCAGATGTTAAGCTAATTTGGCTATGGTACTAATTAAATTTTGAGAACGAAATTTATTTAAAGGGGAGGAGAAATGTAACATCCCAATTTTTGGGCCTGGAGAAGCAGAAAATAGCCTAAGATTGAGAGGCTACCAGACCCCCTTTGAGCAGAAATCCCAGAGAGACACAAAGAGTTTTCAGGGACTGAACTGCGAGTAAGCAAAGAAACAGGGACATATATGTAATATGTGAGAGGCCCAAGGGGTAGAATGGCCATTTTGGGAAATGTGAAGGTCAAAGGTTACAGAGTTAAGGGTTGACCGGTTTGGTTGCGACAAGAAAGTATTATGGTCGCGACTAAGTTTTACATAAAGGTCTAGACGCGACTGAAAAATGTGTGGGTTGCGGCTAATAGGCAAATAAGCCTGTTACGACTGGAAAATGATGTGGTTGTGACTAAAAAGTGATAAGGTCACGACTAAGTGATGTTTAGGTCGCGACTAATAAATGCAGAAGGCATTAAGTTGCGATAAAAGGATAGTTAGGTGACTGTGTAATGAAAAGATGTTGAGACATATGGAACTAAGTGGGCCAAAAGTTATGAAGGTCCAAGAGAGATTAGAATGATATTTTAATAGAGTATAGTTACCCGGTTAAAGATAGAACTGGAGAAAGGATCAGATAAAGTAAAGGTTATATAGAACCATGAGGTGGCATAAAAGGTGTCCTCAAGGGACCCACAAGATGCCACTTGGCATTGAGTTATTGGAGAGAGAAAAAGTAGAAAAGGGTAAAGGACACGTGGCATAATCTCAGCCGTTTATTCCAAGAAAAGACTCTAGAATTCTCTGGAAGCGCTAAGTCAGCATGCGAGGTATCCCAAGGGCCCCACCTAGGCGCCACCTAAGCATGTGAGGTGTTCCTAGGATGATATCATAAGTGATGAGTCATGGGGAGGATGATATCATCATAGTGATGTAAGTATGACTTAGTGAGCAAGCAAAGCAATCTAAGCCATTCATTGAGAAGAGATCTAGGCCATCCATTCTCCTTTGCCTCCACTATAAATACCCCCACCCCCTTGCCATTCATTCCACGCCAAGGAAGAGGATAAGAGAGAGAAAGAGAAAGAGAGAAAGGAAGAGAGAAGGGAAGGAAGGAGAAGGAGTTCTGGCTAAGGAGCTTGGGAATAAGGTAATTTATTCTAGTCCCTGCTCTAATAAATTAGAGTATTATTCAGTAGCCAGAATAGAGGAATATCTCTCTATAAGGTTAGCCGTGGATAGAAAGAAAGTTAGGGAATGGACAGGATAGGGGTATTATCTCAAAATAAGCTTGAGTTAAGTGGAGTTATACTGGATAAGGTAATAATGAAATATTGTTATGTTATGTATAGACTCTGACCTATGAGAGGATGGAACCTCAGATCAAAGGTTAAGGAAAGTTGCATGCCAGGTAGTGGACATACCTATTCTTGTATGCTTGATGTATATGCTTATGTGATAATATGCCTATGATATGTGATGATGATGATGTATGCTCTGCCTTTTTATAAGTTGATGATTATGCATAATAGTGATAGGCATGGAGCATGAACATGAAAGTATGTAAATGAAAGCTAAAGAAGGATAAAAGAGAACACATATCATACACTTGTATTCATCTTGTATGCATTGAATGGTACCGTCTACTACTGAGATTTCCCCAGAAATCTCACCCCCTACTCCTTTCCAACCATAACAGGGTGCTGGTTTGGAGAAGATAGAGCTAGGAAAGTAAGGATATTTCATTTTACTTAAGGAGTCCACAATGACATTGGCCTTCCCAGGGAGATAATTAATCTCAAAGTTATAATCTTTCAGGAATTCCATCCATTGGCATTGCCTATTGTGTTAGTTTAGGCATAAACACCCAAGAGGGGGGTGAATAGGGTTTTTTGAAAAATTTTAATCATAATCTAAAATGTTAACAAACAATAAATATGAATAAATGCAATAAGTATAGAGATAATAGAGATTTCACCAAGACAATGCCAAACAATTTATACTAGTTTGACTCAACTCTTATCTTACGTCCAGACCTCAAAGACCTTTTTAGATTTTATACTATATCCAAGATTATAACGGGATCTTAGTGCCTTCAGTACAATAGCAATTGACTCCTTCAACTGCTTCCCCTTACAGCCCTGTAAGGTTGTGATTACAACTCAAGAGGAACACTATCTTAAGCTAACAGAAATTAGGGGGTTATTCTATCAGTTCGTTATTATTTTCTTCATTAATATCGAGTCCTTTAAATAGCTTTTACTCTAGTTATGACCGTTAGACTCAAGTTTGTAATCGTTGTAGTGAAGGCATGGTTAATCACGGACGGGTAGGTGGGCGTTTAATGCATTGCCGAAAGTAGAAGGTTTATGTTGTGTAGCCTTCATCATTTTGAATTCGTAGCCTTTTCTGAATATACTCAACAAAAGAATCCGTTAGCAGTTGAAGCATTAATTGAGTATATAATCCTGTTAATAAATTATGTATTTCCAATATTAAGTTCATGATTAATTTCTGATAGATATTCAAGAAGAAAGAAGTAATGCTGTATTAATCGATTACCCAATCGAATAATTATGTTCAATGAATGAAACAGAAAACAGAGCATCATAATGCTTGAATGATTCTAACATATATGATGTTATTTTGAATTAATAAATTTTTAGGTAGATTTCAAATTAAGTATAATAAGGAACATTGATAGATTATCTCATAAATCAATTATTTGTAATTTGAAATGAATTTGTAACGTAAAATAGAGCTATACCTCAAATTTCAAAAGTTTTTGGGATTAATCGATTAATACAAGTTAATCGAATGCCTAACCGATTAATGTGTTTAGAAAAATGAAGGAGAAAGTATTTTAACACAAATTAATTGAACACTTAATCTATTAAAGTAAATTAATCGATTAACCAATCGATTAATTATCTTATATTTTATTTTTCACAAAACTAAAACTTCACTGATTAATCAAAAAGTTAACAGATTAATATAAATTAATTGATTAATAGCAATATCTTTGTTCAAGAGAAAAACTATTTTTGATATATTAATCGATTAATTAATCGATTAATTTTAATTAATCGATTAAATAATCCATTAATTGCCTTATAAATTTTCTTTCAGAAGGTAAGCTCTTGATATTAATCGATTAACTGATGGACTAATATTAATTAATCGATTAACTAATCAATTAATTAGCTTTTAAAGTTGATTTTATAGGACATTCTCTCAATATTAATCAATTAATTGTTACTCATTAATCGATTAATGGACAATTTTTTCATAACATAGAATGTTGTCTTTCTATTAATCGAATAACCAATTGGTTAATTATCATTAATCGACTATCTAATCGATTATTTGACTTAACTTCTTGTACGTCAAAGGATATGTTTATACTTTGTAGCATTATTGAGTAAACTTTTTGCTATTTTATGGTTGCAACATCAAAACATATTTTTGAACAATCTCTCCCTTTTTGATGATGGCCAATCATTGAAACATAATAGTTATTCTCCCCCTATTTGTCATTAGCAAAAAGTTTGAAGAATAAATGAAGTAGTTTAACCATATCATGAAAAGAAAATTCAAAGAAATAGAGAGTTTAGAGATGCTCATTTGAAGTTGGCGCGATGTGGTAATGATCTTTGAAATTTTGTGCTCTTGAATGCCCTTTAGTATGTTGATTTTTCATCATTCAGTTACTTTGAATGCCTTTCTATGCTTCTACCATTCGAGTTAACTCTTGATATGGAAAGGAAAGACTCCCCCTTGATTTCATTCACAGAAAAATTGTGAATAAAGAAAGGATTGATTTTGAATTTAGGCTCAATCGATTCATGAAACATCCTTACTTTCGTATGTCTTAGGGACCATTCAGTAGCATTTAGAACCACTTTCAAGGTCATTGAAGTCCAATTTCTCAATCTGGAGTTTTACTCTTATCGAGTACTGTTCACTGTGTAAATTCCAGATGAGTGACCCGACTTAAAAAAATTATAACTAATTCTAAAAAAATCTAAATGAAGTGGTTCCAATTGATACACAAAGCTAACTCAATTATATTTCAGGGAAAAATAACTCGTTGACCATTCATTGACCTAGTCAACGTCAGTCAACGTTTCTATTTTACTGTTCATCCAGCGTTTTTCTCCTGAATCCAGCATTCTGGTCCCAACTTTGATAATTTATATCTCCTTGTGTAGACATCCAAATGAGACGTTTTATATATCAAATTAAATCTTGGTATGTATAATATCTACCATAAAAATTTCGTACATTTATTCATCCATTTACTATTTTTAATCATTTATCAAACATGACCTTGTCACCATATGTTACTGTTCACAGTGGTATATTTCAGCATTTCTACTTTGCATACATATGCATACATCCCTCATACATCAGTCAAACAAGCCAAACAACAATTATTATTAATTAATAAGTTGTTTTACATCTGGACATGTACATAAATTCTCATATCTCTATTACATCTTTTTCTGCCTAAACTCCGGCAGCATAACCGCTACGCTTCATCTGTACAAAGAACTGAACCGTACTGATTCGGTAATCCCCTCATGAGAACTACCATTCTACGTAGTACCCAGGAAAGACTAGATGAACCGGCTAGGTCCACTCACTTCTAGCCTCCTTAGACAGCACTACGTACACAGTACTTATCATATACTGATGTTCAGTCTTTACTTCGGCAGCATAACGGCGTCTCTTAAAATTCCCAGAATTCATTTTGACATAACCTCCCCTGTAATGGGTTATTTATTGGGATGAGATTCGGGGGAATCTCAGTAGCAACAATCATAACAATATATGTAATGCAGAGTGACAGTGCTTGCTTGTGGTTGTGTACAGATCAGTATGCTGCGTGCTTCCATGCTTAATAACATATGATCATAGCATTACAGCAGAGCTTCAGACATAACATATAAGACAACAATCCAACCAAATAATAGCACAATAAATCACAAAGCCATTACATAAAAGCTAGGATTAGTTACTACCTGGCTAGCTTAGCAGAACTCCACTATCCTTATTCTGCTTCCAGCTCCACCAGAACTTCCTTTCTTTCTTTCTTCCTCTCACTTTCTCTCTCTAGCACCTCCTCCTCTCTCTAAAATGGCTCTTGGCCGTGGCATATGAAGAGCAAGGGGGGTATTTATAACCTCCTCCAATGGCAATCTCGTAATTTCCATGAACTTTGATCCTGCGGTCCTGGTTTTTCCTGGATTTTCCTATTTTCTTTAATTCCTCCTTTACTGCATCATGCATGACATCATCGGGACACCTCACCAGGACACCTCAGCGCCACATTTATCACATGTCTGAAATCCTGGACACCTCAGCAGCTGACTCAGCATGCTGACTCACCGGTCCAGTCTCTTGCCTCGTAATACGTGTTCTCAACTTTTTCTTCTCCTTTATGTTGGCGCCATGTGTCATCTTACTGGCACCTGTCACGCCTTCCAATGCTATCCAGATAAATCCAGGACTTTATCTGATCACCTCCTCGGTTATCGTGCCAACCGAGTAACTTTACTTTATTGAAACAACATTAAAATAATATTTTAATGCCACTTTTTCCCACATATCACTGGGCCTACGTTTTTGGGCTCTGGGAATGTTATCTTGGATCCTGATCAAGCCCAAGTACTCTGATGGCTCGATTCCCAAGAAACAGCCTTTGGCAAATTACCAAAATACCCTTGGGTGCCCTTTCTTGCACTATTTTAACCCTAAGGGTAAAATCGTCATTCCATACCCTTCTGTACTCTGTCAGGGTATATACTGACTCTCAGTAGCTTTATCTGTATATATCTTGGCTTCTGGGCCTGTCCAGAATGACCAAAATGCCCTTCATTCATCTGTTACCCTTTTGTACAACACAGGGGCATTTTCGTAATTTCGCACTTTTCCGGGGTTCTGCCGGACACTGGCCCACCTATCAGTCCAAGTGTCTTACTGGGCCTCTGTTGGCGCCATTATTGGGCCTTTCTGGGTCCAATACCTTCATGGCACGCATTACGAGGAATTTTCTCCCTTAATAATTATTGAATATTTATCTATTATTCACCGTTTATACACATATCCGGACACCGGCTCCTTCTGTCCGAAACACTAGCCTGCGGTGTTCAGGCATCCCTGTGAGTCATATCAGTCATCTGACCGAGGTCATCCGAACTCATTCAGTCCCTTTTTAAATACCGATAAATCTCCCTATCGGATACCCAGAGGCCTCACACTCCCGTCTGGATTTTCTAATTTGCGAATAACTTTTTCTACAGGCCTCCTATCGGTATTCTGTCAGTTTCCCGACATCCGTCCTATAAGGACGTATCATCCTGTATTTTCTCACCTAGATCTGAATTCTAGGATATCCGGTATGAATTTTTATAACTTTTGGACGATCAGTCCATTTCTGGCTATCTGGAGTCTTCAAAAATTCCTGTATTAAGCCAGATTACCGAGCGTCACTTGCTCTCTCTACCGGTGAAATCTGGGACTAAAATGCTGTCGGACAGTCCAAACCACTTCCGGCCTGACTTTCTTTAATTACAATTTAGCCCCAGGGAACTTTTATTCTTTTCATTTAAGTCCCTTTTTACTTGGCTAAAATTACACTTAAGGACCCCACATTTTTGTCTACTTTCCTTTTTGGCCTTGAAACTTTCCATAATTGCACTTAAGTCCTTTCATTTCCTTTACTAGGTCTAGGGGCATTATTGTCTTTTCATATTTTACCAGAGTATTCTCTGGCCCTGGTCAACTATCCAGATACCCCTTCTTGACTGTCTAACCTTAGCCAAATGACCAAAATACCCTTTACTCATTCTTCAGTTATTCTATAACATAAGGGCATTTTCGTCATTTTGCACATTTTTCCCCGGACACCGGCCCCTCTTACCACTGAACTGGTATTATGGGCCTGGGCCTTCCCTGGTGTCACTACGGGCCTTAGACAACACTATATGGCCTCTAGCCATTGTCCGATCATTTCTATTCGGACTGCCTTTCCTTTACCGATTATAACTGTAAATTCCCATCTTCAGGAATTTTTACAGAAAAATCGGGACCTCAAATCAAAATTCTGTGACTCCTCATTCAATCCGGAATCCTTTTCTCTATCTCCCGGTATTTTCAGATATTTTATCCGGACCGGGCTGTTTTGGCTTGAAAAAGCACTCACGCGCATACTTTTCCGAAATGACCATTTTACCCCTGGTCATAATTCTAATTATTTCATGCACCTAGAGACCTCATATGCACATTTCACAGTTCAGTGAAATGATCAGCATAATTTTCTCTATTTTCTGGCAAAATATGGTACTCATCAGTTACTAGCCCGATCTTTCCCATAATTACGATTATGCCATTGCTTTCTCTTTCTGGCATCTCTAGGCCTAAAAATTAGGGTGTTACAATTCATACATCATCTGTTAAGTTCTATTTTTTAATTTCAGAATAGAGCTTCCTACAAAAACTTAACTATACACTCTGATGCCTAAGTTAGTAACTTTATTCATCAAAACATATTAATGAATAATTCTTTTGAGAAGATGAAGGCTGAAAAAAACTTACAAGAGGCTAAAATTCTTACAATTCATTGGGATTTACCATTCCTGATTCTCTTCGATGTAGTTGAATTGATTTTGAACAAGAGGTTTTGTGAAAATATCTGCTAGTTGAAGATGAGTAGGGATGAATTCAACCTTTATATCTTTCTTCTGCACATTATCTCTTATGAAATGGTGTCTGATGTCAATGTGTTTTATTCGAGAATGAAGTACGGGATTCTTTGAGAGACTAATTGTTCTTGAATTGTCACAAACAATTAGAATCTCACTTAATCTTATTCCCATATCTTGAAGTTATTGCTTAAGACATATGACTTATGCACAACAACTTTCAACAGCTACATACTCAGCTTCTATTGATGAGATAGCCATCGTATATTATTTCTTACTGAACCATGAAAATAAGCAATCACTAAGGAATTCACATTGCCCACCGGTGCTTTTCCTATCAATTTGTATCCTTCATGGTTAGAGTCTGAGTATGCTACCAAGTATTCTGCTCCTCCCTTAGGAAAACATATTTCGAGATCAATGGTTCCTACCAGGTATCTAAATATTCTTTTTATAGCTTCATCATGGGATTCCTTTAGAGTGGCTTGATATGTTGCACACATCCCCACACTGAATTGTATGTCTGGTCTACTTTCAGTGAGGTAAAGAAGAGATCCAATCATCCCTCGATATTGTGTAATGTTGAAATCTTGCCCTTTCTCATCTTTATCCAGCATGGGGTTTGTGCTCATTGGAGTTGATACACTTTTAGCTTGATCAATTTCAAACTTCTTTAGTAATTCCTTCAGGTACTTGGTCTGGGAGACAAAAATATCCTTTACTCGTTGTCTAATTTGAAGTTAAAGAAAGAAGTTTAGTTCTCCCATTATTGACATCTCAAATTCTCCCTGCATTATCTTAGCAAATTCTTGGCAAAGATCCTTATTAATAGCACTGAAGATAATATCATCAACGTAGATTTGAACTACTAAAAGATCATATTTGTTTCTCTTGATAAACAATGTATTATCTACTTTTCCTCTTTCAAAACCTTTTTCTATTAAAAATTTTCTAAGATAATCATACGAAGCTCTAGGAGCTTGTTTCAGCCTATATAATGCTTTCTTAACTTTATACACATGATTTGGAAATCGGTGTGATAATTGTCATTTTAATTATCAAACAAAACTAAGCTAACCAATAGTAAAGTGGAGGCTAACCTAGGTCGATTCTCAAGGAGCCTAAATGGATGCTAAGTACTTAATTAATCTAATGAGGTATAATTTAACAAATTAAGTAGATGAGTTGTGTGATGAGATGTTTGAACTAAACCTGAATGTAAATTCTATGCTACTATTTATGATTTTAGGTGTTTATGATGATGATATGAATCAATGACAAGTGTGTTCCCTTGGAAATTACCTTACCTTCATTATCCACAGAGTATTTGGAGTTAATCAGTTGAATTAGAATATGTTAGCTAACAACTCGCCAGCTAAATCTCAATCAAAGCTATAACTCACAGACATTGAATAGAGAATTATAAATCATTCAACTCAAGAGATAGAACAAGATGAATTAAACAGATACAACTGTATTCTGTTATAGAATTACTCTAATCAATCACAACCATGCCTAACTAGTTCAAGGATGAGAATCAATTAAAGCATC
Organism: Leucaena leucocephala; assembly: GCA_037074615.1. NCBI lineage: Eukaryota > Viridiplantae > Streptophyta > Magnoliopsida > Fabales > Fabaceae > Leucaena > Leucaena leucocephala. The sequence goes on from CM073545.1 coordinate 5,204,469, forward strand.
AATTATGTAGAAATAGGAAATCCAACTCGGTTCCCTAATCATTGATCATCTACTAATTCTAATTGTATCAGTAATTATAGAATTAACTACATCAACTCGATACAATCAAATATGAATTAAAGACACAATGAACTCCCTATTTTAGCTTAAGGATTCTAGTTCAGCATCATCTCCAAGAGATCACAACAACTTAGCCTTGTATTGCCATCAGAACTTCAACAGCAACAAAAAAACCAGCAGCAGTCATGGTGAATGTAGGAAGAGAAGATGAAGATGGAATACAGAACTTGCTCTAGTTCTCCTGCCCAGAACAAAGCAGAAGTATAGAGATGAAATGAGGAGAAAATGACGTGATAGAGTGGAAAAGAGAGATTGATCTGTCTGAATGGGGGTGCGTATTGCGTGTGAATAAGATGTTTGGTGTATGGAATGAATGAAATGATGGCAGTTGTGTGATGTGAATTAGTTGTGTTTATGATGTGTGCAGATGGCGTGATATATAGAAGTGTGGATGAGTGAAGCTGATGTGTGAACAGTATGCTGTGCATGAACAGTGTGCTCCTCTATGTGCCAACGCATACATTCAACCAACTGTAGCCCACTTGTTCCTATTAACCATATGCTTAATCTGTTATCAGTTTCTTCAGTCTAGCATATGCCTAATCTCCTTTTGTCCATCTATCAAAAACCCATCTAACTGATTCTCCTTCTCATTATGTTATAGCAGCAGGTTGACTTAGTGCTTTAATGAACATTTTCCTAAAATAGGAAATTAAAAGATACAAATTATTTATCTAATGAGATAATATTCCAATATATGACCAAAATTATATCAATTAATTCCCAACTATTCCAATTTTATATTATTAATTAATTGCTCAACATATTGATAAATGGGGACAAAATCAATAATAAAACACTCTTTAAATACTCTAAAAATCAAAACAAATAATGAGTTTATCACTGTGATATGTAAATCTAGGAGGCTGTTCTACATAAACTTCTTCTATTATAAACCCATTAAGAAATGCACTTTTAACATCTATTTGATAAAGATTAAAATCTTTGATATAAGTAAAGGCTAAGAATACTCGTATAGCTTCCAATCTGGCAACTGGAGCATAGGTTTCTTCATAATCTATACCTTCTTCTTGATTATAGCCTTTGACTACTAATCTAGCCTTGTTTTTGATGATTACAGTAGATTCATCAAGTTTGTTTTTTAATACCCATTTAGTTTCAATGACTGGATAGTCATCGGGTCTAGGTACCAATTTCCAAACTTGATTTCGTTCAAATTGATTTAATTCTTCCTGCATTGTAACTATCCAGAATTCATCTAACAGTGTCTCATCAACTTTGGTGGGTTCAATGTTAGAGATAAATGTAGAAAGATGCACTTCATTAAACACTTGTATCTGGGTTCTTACTCCTTCATTGACTTCACTAATAACCTAGTATAAAGAATGGTTTCTGTCATATCCTAATTTTCCCCTATCTGTATAATACTGATAGAGGAAAGAGGTTTGGAAAGGATTATGATGATGAAATGAGAGGAAAAGTGATAATTAGACAAAGGAATAAAGAAGAGGGACTAAATTAAAAAGTATAAAAGTTCCATGGTGCTTAATGTAAAGTAGACATAAATTTTGGGCCATTAAGTATAATTTCAAAAAGTTTAAGGACATAAATGTAATTTAAGGAAAGTTCAAGGGGCAAAATGGTAATTATAGAAAATTGAGCCGAAAGTGGCTTAGAACTGCCCAGAAGCATTTCAGCCCCAAATTTTATTAGTAGATAGAGAAAATGATGCTGGTTAATCTAGCTTAATACATAAATTTTATTCGAGTTTCAGATAGCTGAAATTTATCTGATAGTTTGAAAGTTATCTGAAATTTTTATCAGATCTCGTGGACCTCAGATATGAGTGAAAAGTTACAGGAATGTGCGTCCTGTGAAGCCAGAGGTCCGGGAACTGACGGAATCTCTAAAGGAGTTTTGTAGAAAAAGTTATTCACTTTTTAGTGAATTGAGACTGGAGTTTGTGAACGCCCGATATCCGATTGGGAAATTAATCGGTAAGCAAACTGGGACTGAATGAGCCTAGATGGTGTAACACCCCAATTTTCAGGCCCAAGACTTAGAAAGTAGCCTGAAATAAATATATCCCTTTGAGCAGAAGTCCCCGAAACATACAGAGGGTTTTTAGGGACTAAACTGCAAATAAGTGAAAGTTCGGGGACTTATATGTAAATAGTGAAAGTCCCTAGAGATATAGTGGCCATTTATGCAAAGGAAGGGATTAAATTGCAAAAGAAAGAAAATGTAAGGACTTAAGTGCAAATATGAAAAGTATAAGGCTAAAAGGGAAAAGTAGACAAAAAGGTGGGGTCCTTAAGTGTAGTTTTAGCCAAATAAAAGGGCCTTAATTGAAAAGAAGAAAAGTTCTCTGGGGCTAAAGTATAATTAAAGGAAATTAGGCCAGAAGTGGTTTGGACTGCCCGAAAGCATTTCAGTCCCAGATTTCACTAGTAGAGAGAGCAAGTGATGCTGGGTAATCCAGCTTAATACAGGAATTTTTCAAGACTCCATATAGCTAAAATTGATCTGATAGTCTAAAAGTTATAAAAATTCCTACCGGATATCCTAGACCTCAGATATATGTGAGAAATTACAGGATGATGCGTCCTGATGGGGCGGATGTCAGGAAACTGACAAAATACCGATAGGAGGCCTGTAGAAAAACTTATTCACAGATTAGCAAATACAGACGGGAGTGTGAAGCCTCCGGGGATCCGATTAGGAAATTTATCGGTATTTAACAAGGGACTCAATGAGTTCGAATGACCTCAATCAGATGACTATTATGACCCACAGGGATGCCTAAACACAGCGGGCCGGTGTATCTGGTAAAAGGACCCGGTGTCCGGAGATGTGTATAAACGGTGTATAACAGCTAAAATGCTCGATGAATATTGCCGGGGAAGATTCCTCGTAATGCGTGCTATAAAGGTAATGGACCCTGAAAGGCTCAATAATGGCGCCATCAAAGGCCCAGTAAGGCCCTTGGACTAATAGGTGGGCCAGTGTCCAGCAGAACCCCGGAACAGTATGAAATTACGAAAATGCCCCTGTGTTGTACTGATAGGTAGTAGCGGAATGGAGGTCATTTTGGTCATTCTGGACAAGCCCAGAAGCCAAGGCACATACAGATAAAGTTACTCAGAGTCAGTATATGCCCTGACAGGGTACAAAAGGGTGTAAAATGATAATTTTACCCTTAGGGTTAAGATAGTGAAAGAAAGGGCACCCAGGGGTATTTTGGTAATTTGCCAAGGGATGTTTCTTGGGAATCGAGCCATCAGAGTACTTGAGCTTGATCAGAGATCCAAGATGACATTCCAAAGCCAAAAAACGTAGCCCATGAAGTATGTGAGGAAAAGTGACATTAAAATAATATTTTAGTGACTTTTCAATAAAGTAGAGTTACTCGGTCGGCACGATAACCGAGAAAGTGATCAGATAAAGTCCTGGACTTATCTGGATAGCATTGGATGGCGTGAAAGGTGCCAGCAAGATGCCACATGGCTCCAACATAGAGGAGGAAGAAAAAGTTAAGGACAAGTGGCACGATCTCAGCCGTGTATTCCGGTGCAAGACTCTGGAACTATCTGGAAACGCTGAGTCAGCTGATGAGGTGTCCAAGGAGCCTGCATTTGGCCATGTGAGAAATTTGAGGGATGAGGTGTCCCATGAGGTGTCCCTTGGGATGATGTCATGAATGATGCAGTAAAGGGAATAAAGAAAAATAGGAAATTTTGGAAAAACTAGGGCCACAAGTTCAGAGGGCTTCAAAATTATAAAAATGCCATCCATCAAAACTATAAATACCCCCTTTCCATTCATTTGCCACGGCCAAGTGCAAGAAATAGAGAGAGAAGGAAGTCATAGTGAGAAGGAGCAAAGAAGAAAGAAGAAAGGAAGTTCTAGCGAAGTTGAAAGCAGTATAGAGATTCTAGAGTTCTGCTAAGCTTTTGAAGTAGTAACTGAAATATCCTTCCTTTTATACATCTTAGGGACCATTTGTTAGCATTTAGAACCACTTTCAAGGTCATTGAAGTCCAATTTCTCAATCTGGAGTTTTACTCTTATTGAGTACTGTTCACTGTGGGAATTCCAGATGAGTGACCTGACTTTAAAAAATCATAACTAATTCTAGCAAAATCGAAATGAAGTGGTTCCAATTGATAAATGAAGCTAACTCAATTATATTTCAGGGAAAAATAACTCGTTGACCATTCATTGACCTAGTCAACGTCAGTCAACGTTTCTACTTTACTGTTCATCCAACATTTTTCTCCTGAATCCAGCATTCTGGTCCCGACTTTGATAATTCATATCTTCATGTGTAGACATCCAAATGAGACGTTTTATATATCAAATTAAATATTTTTATGTCTACTATTTACCATAAAAATTTCATACATTTATTCATCCATTTACTATTTTTAATAATTTATCAAACATGACTAGATCACCACGTGTTACTGTTCACAGCGGTAATTTCCAGCAATTAACTTTGCATACATATGCATACATCCATCATACATCAGTCAAATATGCCAAACAATATCTTTATTAAATAATAAGTCATTATACATCAGGGCATGTATGAAATCCTCATATTTCTATTATATCATTTCCTGCCTGAAATCCTGCAGCATAACCGCTACGCTTCATCTTCAGAAAGTAACTGATCTTGTACCGATTCGATAATTCCCGTGAGAACTACCATTCTACATAAGTACCCAGGAAAGACTGGATAAACCGGCTAGGTCCACTCACTTCCATCCTCCTTAGACAGTACCTACGTACACGGTACGTATCAGCTCCTTTCTCTACTATTGCCATCTTGTCATAATTTCGGCAGCATAACGGCGTCTCTTAAAATTCCTAAAATTCACTTTGACATAACCTCCCCTGTAATGGTTTACTTATTGGGATGAGATTCAGGGGAATCTCAGTAGCAACAATCATAACAATATATGTAATGCAGAGTGACAGTGCTTGCTTGTGATTGTGTACAGATAAGTATGCTGCATGCTTCCATGCTTAATAACATATGATCATAGTATTATAGCAAAGCTTCAGACATAACATATAAGACAACAATCCAACAAAATAATAGCACAACAAATCACAAAGCCATTACATAAAAGCTAGGATTAGTTACTACCTCAAGAGCTTAGCAGAACTCTACTATCTCTATACTACTTCCAGCTCCGCCAGAACTTCCTTTCTTTCTTCCTCTCACTTTCTCTCTCTAGCACTTCCTCCTTTCTCTAAAAGGCTCCTTGGCCGTGGCATATGAATGAATGGGGGGGTATTTATAGTTTTGGTCAATGGCATTCTTGTAATTTTGAAGCCATCTGATCCTGTGATCATGGTTTTTCCGGAATTTCCTATTTTTCTTTATTCCTTTTACTGCATCATGCATGACATCATCTCAAAGCCACCTCATGGGACACCTCATCATGCACATTTCTCACATGGCGAAATTGCAAGCTTCTTGGACACCTCATCAGCTGACTCATCAGATCCAGTTCAATCCAGTACCGGTCCGGTCCGATTTCCCACAAACTGGACTCACCGGCTAAGATTGTGTCACATGTCCTTAACTTTTCTTTTCCCTCTAAGATGACGCCATGTGGCATCTGGAAGGGACCTTTCACTCCTTCCAATGCTATCCAGATAGGTCCAAGACTTTATCTGACTACCTCCTCGGTTATCGTGCCGACCGAGTAACTTTACTTTATTGAAACAGCATTAAAATAGTATTTTAATGCCACTTTTCCCACATATCACTGGGCCTACGTTTTTGGGCTCTGGGAATGTTATCTTGGATCCTGATCAAGCTCAAGTACTCTGATGGCTCGATTCCCAAGAAACATCCCTTGGCAATTTACCAAAATACCCTTGACAATTTACCAAAATACCCTTGGGTGCCCTTTCTTGCACTATTTTAACCCTAAGGGTAAAATCGTCATTTTACACCCTTCTATACCCTATCAGGGCATATACTGACTCTGAGTAACTTTATCTGTATGTGACTTGGCTCCTGGGCCTGCCCAGAATGACCAAAATGCCCTCATACATCTACTACCCCTTTAGTACAACACAGGGGCATTTTCATAATTTCGCACTTTTCTGGGGTTCTGCCGGACACTGGCCCACCTATCAGTCCAAGTGTCTTATTGGGCCTTTGATGGCGCCATTATTGGGCCTTTCAGGGTCCATTACCTCTATGGCACGCATTACGAGAAATCCTCCCCTGGCCATATTCCTTGAATATTTTAACTATTATTCACCGTTTATACACATATCCGGACACTGGCTCCTTCTGTCCGATACACTAGCCTGCGGTGTTCAGGCATCCCTATGAGTCATAACAGTCATCTAACTGCGGTCATCCGAACTCACTCAGTCCCTTCTCAAATACCGATAAATTTCCCTATCGGATCCCCGGAGGCCTCACACTCCCGTCTGTATTTACTGCTTTGTGATTAACTTTTTCTACAGACCTCCTATCGGTATTCTGTCAGTTTCCTAACATCCTCCCCATAAGGACGCATCATCCTGTATTTCCTCACCTAGATCTAAAATCTAGGATATCCGGTAGGAATTTTTATAACTTTTTCATTATCAGATCAATTCTGGCTATTTGGAGTCTTGAAAAATTCCTGTATTAAGCCAGATTACCGAGCGTTACTTGCTCTCTCTACCGTTGAAATCTAGGACTAAAATTCTTTCGGGCAGTCCAAACCACTTTCGGCCTGACTTTCTTTAATTATACTTTAGCCCCAAGGAACTTTTCTTCTTTTCAATTAAGTCCCTTTTATTTGGCTAAAATTACACTTAAGGACCCCACCTTTTTGTCTACTTTTCCTTTTTGGCTTTATACTTTTCATATTTGCACTTAAGTCCCTTCATTTTCTTTCTTTTGCAATTTAATCCCTTTCTTTGCCTAAATGGCCATCATATCCCTAGGGACTTTTACTATTTACATATAAGTCCCTGAACTTTCACTTATTTGCAGTTTAGTCCCTAAAAACTCTCTGTATGTTTTGGGGACTTCTGCTCAAAGGGATATATCTATTTCAGGCTACGTACTAAATCTCTGGCCTAAAAATTGGGATGTTACATTTCTACCCCCATTAAAATAAATTTCGTCCTCGAAATTTACTTAGTGCCTTAATCAACTATCCTGGATATAGCTCCTCTGTATATCCTTTCCTGGTTTATGACTAAGGCTTGGGGTATTTAACCTCTTATACTTATGGACAACTCATTACCCTTGTGAGTAGTGTCCATTTCTTTCATATCTTATTCCGCAGAATTTTGATGTACTCTGGGGTCTACATCACCCCTCTTACACTTTGCTAATCTTTCAGGAGAGATATTGTTCTTCTAACTTTCTTTCTCCTGATACGAGATCATAACCCAGATAACTTCTCTGACTTTTCTTAACTGTTCTCATAACTTCATGCGTCTATGCCAAACTTTTGTGGCATTTGCACTCTTTTTATCCCTTCTTAGGGCTTAACTATCGTTAGGCTACTCTTGCCTTAGCACCTTTCGTGCCACTAAATTAGGGCTAGACTACTCTTTATATAGCTTTAGGCCCTAGCAACCTCTTTCTTATAGAACTACGTTCTATCTCTGCTTTGCCTTAGACCCTCTTCTCTAGGTCTCTCTGGCCTTTTAATCTCTCATGACTTGTTATAATTACCACTTTCTTAGATCAGAAAAGAACTCTTCATTATCCACATCATTATCTAGGTCTATAGTTCCTTATAGCTCAGTCGCCCTTACCGCTATGGTTCTTCTTAACCATTCTTAGGGTCGACTTCAGGGAATATTGGAGACTCCGTCTGGGGTAAGAGCAAATACCTTTCCTAGGGATGTCAGCATTCTTAGGGCAACATCTTACCAAGTGGTATTTCTTACCACAACTGCTTTGCCCTACTCAACACTCCCATGTGCCATGGCTCTTTACACCACAGACATCTCTGCTCTCCAATCTGATCATTACCTTGATCAGTCCCCCTGCCTGAACTATTGCCTCTTTCTCTTGCTATTGGCTTCACAACTTGAGCTACCTTCCAGAGTACTCTTAGCCAATGCTTTCCTATTCTCTATACATAGGGAATTCTCTTTTCTGCTTCTCAGGCATACTTCTACAAAACTTTGAATATCAGTACTCAGATTTGGACTTGGACTCCGTCTTTGTTAAGGAAAAACTAAGTTCAGTCTACCTATAATAGAGGCTATCTGAGGAAACCATTATAAAATAATTTCTCTGGGTGAGTTTATCAACTAGTGAAGCTTCCTTACCTTAACCTCGTCTTTGGCATTCATCTTCCCAAAGAGATATTAAATTGTACTCACGTCTCATGGCTCATTACTTTCCTTAGGCTAGGTCTAACTTCGACCTCAGGATCTAACTGTAATCAACCGTTAGCCCCTTCAGAATCTAACTGCGACTCTGAAGCTGTTAGGATCTAACTGTGACCCTGGAGCCATGCTAGGATCTAACTGCGACCCTCCATAATCTAATTACGATTCTGTTGTACTGTATATCTCCAGAAGATATTAAACCAACAGACTAAGTTATAAGGTTAACTGCTTCCACCTGTTGATAACTCCATAAAAATTTTAAAAATATATTTATTAGCCTCATATTATTTACCCAGACTTTACTTACTTCCTCTCTTACTCAGGAATTCCTTCTCATCTTTCAACCTGTGCTCTAACTGCGAGCCATTTGAACTATGCTCTAACTGCGAGCATTCTAAATCAGATCCAACTCTTATCTAAAGAGTGATCTATACTCATCTGAATCTAGCTCTATCTGAGAGCCACCTGTTTCAGATCCAACTCTTATCTGAAGAGTGATTTAGAAATAATCCCTTTACTGTTATCTGTATACTATTCCGCTCAATAGAAATGGCCCTGAGTACTGTATTCACAAGCCTATAGAAATACCTGAGTTATCTCAATCCTAAATCATATCATAACTTATCGTCCCATAAACTGAGACTATCTATCATCCTCAATACATTCATATCATCCTCAATACTATTACATGTCATATGGTATGGGAGCAACATACTTTCTCATAACTTTCTTATCTCATATATATACTCATATATACTCCACCCTGCATGCACTGCAAAAGGGGGTATCCATTCATCATAGCATACTCTAACATGCATGTCATCATTTGACAACTGCAAGGAGATGCAACCATCATAACTTATGGCAACATAAGTCATATCATCATCATATCTTGCTCAACCATCCATCAGACATTGTAATAATCTAAGTAAGACTCAAAACGTATTTCCTTTATCATATTGCCGATCATATCCTGATCATTCATCCTGAATTACTATCTATTTCACTTAGGCTGCCACGCTACCCTCTTGCCAAGGTATAGACTCAACCCTTCATTATTCTATCTCATATAGGAAATTGGGGAGTCACTTTGTCTCTTAACTGTGGCTACCTCTTTAATATCTCTTAACTTCTTTTATCTATCCATCAGTCCCAATCTATTCTTGACCAGACTATGGTTACCTATTGGTCTTCCTCTTAATCCTTAATCCTCATGGATCTCATTCATCATCCATTACCATTACTCCTACCTTCTAGGGTACTATACCCTAGGTCTATCACTTCTCCGTGATGGAATCCCTCTGCTCAGGGAACATTTAGCTCTTTATCTATTAACCATCACGTCTTTACCATTAGGCCATGTACTAGGATCATTCCTAGGCAAATCTCATTCTAGGTTTTAGGTCTTCTATTCAGATTAGCTGAATAGAACCTCTGTAATGAAGATCTACTCTTAGTTATCACATGGAGGATCACTTTAAACCTCGTCTTAAACTGATCTTTTGTTTCTCAGTACCTTTGTATTGTCTGGCTTATCATATACTATACCAATCCTCTAGCTGTGGACTTCAGCAAGTTTGGTACCTTCATTCTCTTCATCATATGGCCTCTGCCAATTATAGTCGCGACTTGAGAACTTCATAGTCACAACTCATATGCTCTGTGACTTTTAGCCGTGACCGTCGCACACTACTCGTCACGACCTGGCATCTCTGTGTCCTTTAGTCGCGACCTATCTCTCATAACGTCGTGACCTGGACTCCTTTTAGCCATAATATAAGTTTTAACATTCAAGGGTTTGACTAACCCTAACTATCTTGTATATGTTTTCTCTAGTTCCTACTTTTAAAACCTGTAATCATATTCATCCGCATACATAGGCAACATACTAGGTATAGGGTAGCTCAATAGTGTGCACACTGGATAATCCGATCACATACAGGATTTATCTATTCATTAGCCAGTGGAAACAGAACACAACTAAACTCGTACCTTAATTTGGCGCTGGAGACTTTCTTATCTCATCGCTAGTCAGGGCATATACTCTTCCCTGAGTCGGGTATCTTTTGCCTGTTGTGTTCTGTGGATACTCCCTGGCATAATGTCCAGGCTATCCACACCTATAGCATAACCCTCGACCTACTGGACAAGGCCTCATACCATGGTCTCGACCATAGTTCCTACATACATTAGGCCTTAGTTGCCTACTAACTTCTATTGGCCCACTACCTGGCCTACTTCCCTGTTTCTTATTAACTTCTGACCCATATGCTGGCCCATTTCTCTTCTTACTGTTCCCTCTCAAGAAACCTGGTGGCATCACTCTTGATGTAGCAGGCTCACTCTTTTCTGGATATTGCACATTCTTCTCTGTGATCCTGCATACCTCTACGGCTTCATTAAACCTCCGTATCTGTCTAGGAAAAACCTTTTCCTTTAATGTAGGGTTTAACCCACGAGTTAACTTCTCAGTGGTCCACCTCTCATCATTCATACAGTTTAGGTAAGTGGAATATCGTGAAAGATGAATGAACCTAGCAAGATAATCATCAAAGGGTTCTTGCTCACCCTGCTTTAATATTAAAAATTCTACTTCACGATCATCTCGTACTGACTGTGGAAAATATTTCTCATTGAACTGCTCAAGAAATACTTCCCATGAAAGTGGAATATTCCTTGAGGGCAGAATCACTTCTGTGTTCCTCCACCACCTATCCGCATCTTTTTCTAGCTTGTAAACTGCCAGCTGGGCCTTTCTTTCAGTGGGATATTCTAAAATCTTAAAGATTTTCTCTAACTGGCTAACCCAATCCTCAGCTACTTGGGTGTCAAAAGTCCCTTCAAACATGGGCGGATTAAACTTATGGAATCGTTCCATCCATGTTTGCAGTCTTTCCTAGTTATTATCATTTCCTATAGACCCCTGATGTCTATTCATTCCAGTCTGCTCATGATCTGGCTGAGGTTCAGATTCTATATCCTTCTCTGGTACCACCACCTTCTCAGACTGCTGTAAGCTAGCAATTACAGCAGCAACCGCCGTAGCGATAACAGAATCTCATTCTTGATCTTGGCGAGCCTGGGTTGCCCGCATCTCATCGTGACTTATAACTTAACTTGTTGTAACTTGGATATCTGGCATCCTCACTATAGTATTTGGTCACAACACGATACCTCGAGCTACTCTTGCAGCTTCCTTACTCGTGAACTGATCAGCTTCTGTCTCTATCCATAGAGGAAACTGCTTCCTAAACCTTATTCTGCTTAGTCCAGCCATATTGTGTTAATAAACACGAGACCTCGACTGTATCGGCTGACTAAGATTAGCCCATCATAATCATATCCTTCATAAGACTATAAAGCTCGGGGTACAGCCTCATTCATCTGGGTGACACTGTCTTCTGTCTAAACCTTTCCAAGCAGTGAACACCATCCCTATATCATACTCTAGGGAGAGGACCACTCAAACTTCTCATTTGTTTAAGGTATCAAACTAACTAAACCAGAGCATCACTGAGCCAGAACCTTCTGTTCTGTGCTAGAATCTTATGCTCTGAGCAAGAACCCTTTGTTCTGTGCTAACCTTATTCTGTACTAACACCATAAATTATCTGTTCAGAGCATTTCCTAAGCCAGAATCCTTTGATCTGATACCAAAATGAAACATCCTTTCTTTCATACATCTTAAGGACCATTTGTTAGCATTTAGAACCACTTTCAAGGTCATTGAAGTCCAATTTCTCAATCTGGAGTTTTACTCTTATCGAGTACTGTTCACTGTGGGAATTCCAGATGAGTAACTTGACTTCAAAAAATCATAACTAATTCTAGAAAAATTGAAATAAAGTGGTTATAATTGATACATGAAGCTAACTCAATTATATTTCAGGGAAAAATAACTCGTTGACCATGCATTGACCGAGTCAACGTCAGTCAACGTTTCTACTTTACTGTTCATCCAACGTTTTTCTCCTGAATTCAGCATTCTGGTCCCAACTTTGATAATTCATATCTTCATGTGTAGACATCCAAATGAGACGTTTTATATATCAAATTAAATCTTGGTATGTATACTATTTACCATAAAAATTTCATACATTTATTCATCCATTTACTATTTTTAATCATTTATCAAACATGACCTTGTCACCACGTGTTACTGTTCACAGCGGTAATTTCCAACAATCAACTTTGCATACATATGCATACATCCATCATATATCAGTCAAACATGCCAAACAATATCTTTATTAAATAATAAGTCATTATACATCAGGGCATGTATGAAATTCTCATATTTCTATTACATCATTTCCTGCCTAAAATCCGGCAGCATAACCGCTACGCTTCATCTTCAGAAAGTAACTGATCTTGTACCGATTCGGTAATTCCCGTGAGAACTACCATTCTACGTAAGTACCCAGGAAAGACTGGATAAACCGGCTAGGTCCACTCACTTCCAGCCTCCTTAGACAGTACCTACGTACACAGTACGTATCAGCTCCTTACTCTACTATTGCCATCTTGTCATAATTTCGGCAGCATAACGACGTCTCTTAAAATTCCCAAATTTTACTTTGACATAACCTCCCCTATAATGGTTTACTTATTGGGATGAGATTTTGGGGAATCTCAGTAGCAACAATCATAACAATATATGCAATGCAGAGTGACAGTGCTTGCTTGTGATTGTGTACAGATAAGTATGCTGCATGCTTCCTTGCTTAATAACATATGATCATAGCATTATAGCAGAGCTCCAGACATAACATATAAGACAACAATCCAACCAAACAATAGCACAACAAATCACAAAGCCATTACATAAAAGCTAGGATTAGTTACTACCTCAAGAGCTTAGCAGAACTCTACTATCTCTATACTACTTCCAGCTCCGCCAGAACTTCCTTTCTTTCTTTCTTCCTCTCACTTTCTCTCTCTAGCACTTCCTCCTCTCTCTAAAAGGCTCCTTGGCCGTGGCATATGAATGAATGGGGGGTATTTATAGTTTTGGTCAATGGCATTCTTGTAATTTTGAAGCCATCTGATCCTGTGGTCCTGGTTTTTCCGGAATTTCCTATTTTTCTTTATTCCTTTTACTGCATCATGCATGACATCATCTCAAAGCCACCTCATGGGACACCTCATCATGCACATTTCTCACATGGCGAAATTGTAAGCTTCTTGGACACCTCATCAGCTGACTCAGCAGATCCAGTCCAATCCAGTACCAGTTCGGTCCGATTTCCCACAAACTGGACTCACCGGCTAAGATTGTGTCACATGTCCTTAACTTTTCTTCTCCCTCTAAGATGACGCCATGTGGCATCTGGAAGGGACCTTTCACTCCTTCCAATGCTATCCAGATAGGTCCAAGACTTTATCTGACCACCTCCTCGGTTATCGTGCCGACCGAGTAACTTTACTTTATTGAAACGGCATTAAAATAGTATTTTAATGCCACTTTTTCCCACATATCACTGCGCCTACGTTTTTGGGCTCTGGGAATGTTATCTTGGATCCTGATCAAGCTCAAGTACTCTGATGGCTCGATTCCCAAGAAATATCCCTTGGCAATTTACCAAAATACCCTTGGGTGCCCTTTCTTGCACTATTTTAACCCTAAGGGTAAAATCATCATTTTTCACCCTTTTATACCCTATCAGGGCATATACTGACTCTGAGTAACTTTATCTCTATGTGCCTTCGCTCCTGGGCCTGCCCAGAATGACCAAAATGCCCTCATACATCTACTACCCCTTTAGTACAACACAGGGGCATTTTCGTAATTTCGTACTTTTCCGGGGTTCTGCCAGACACTGGCCTACCTACCAGTCCAAGTGTCTTATTGGGCCTTTGATGGCGCCATTATTGGGCCTTTTAGGGTCCATTACCTCCATAGCACGTATTACGAGGAATCCTCCCCTGGCCATGTTCCTTGAATATTTTAACTATTATTCACCGTTTATAGACATATCCGGACACCGGCTCCTTCTGTCCGATACACTAGCCTGCGGTGTTCAGGCATCCCTTTGAGTCATAACAGTCATCTGACTGCGGTCATCCGAACTCATTCAGTCCCTTTTCAAATACCGATAAATTTCCCTATCGGATCCCCGGAGGCCTCACACTCCCGTCTGTATTTACTGCTTTGTGAATAACTTTTTCTACAGACCTCCTATCGGTATTCTGTCAGTTTTCTAACATCCTCCCCATAAGGATGTATCATCCTGTATTTTCTCACCTAGATCTGAAATCTAGGATATCCGGTAGGAATTTTTATAACTTTTTCATTATCAGATCAATTCTGGCTATCTGGAGTCTTGAAAAATTCCTGTATTAAGCCAGATTACCGAGCTTTACTTGCTCTCTCTACCGGTGAAATCTGGGACTGAAATACTTTCGGGCAGTCCAAACCACTTTCGGCCTAACTTTCTTTAATTATACTTTAGCCCCAAGGAACTTTTCTTCTTTTCAATTAAGTCCCTTTTATTTGGCTAAAATTACACTTAAGGACCCCACCTTTTTGTCTACTTTTCCTTTTTGGCTTTATACTTTTCATATTTGCACTTAAGTCCCTTCATTTTCTTTCTTTTGCAATTTAATCTTAAGAGACGCCTTTATGCTGCCGAAATTATGACAAGATAGCAATAGTGAATAAAGGAGCTGATACGTACTGTGTACGTAGGTACTGTCTAAGGAGGCTGGAATTGAGTGGACCTAGCCGGTTCATCCAGTCTTTCCTGGGTACTTACATAGAATGGTAGTTCTCATGGGAATTACCGAATCGGTACAAGATCAGTTACTTTCTAGAGACAAAGCGTAGCAGATATGCTGCCAGATTTCAGGCAGGAAGAGATGTAGTAGAAATATAAGGATTTCGTACATGCCCTGATGTATAACAACTTATTATTTAATGAAGATATTGTTTGGCATGTTTGACTGATATGTGATGGATGTATGCATATGTATGTAAAGTTGAGTGCTGGAATTTACCACTATGAACAGTAACACGTGGTGGCATGATGATGTTTGAGCTATAATTAGAAATAGTAAATGGATGAATAAATGTATGATATTTTTATGGTAAATAGTAGATATACCAAGCTTCGATTTGATATAAAGAATTCCTAATTTGGATGTCTCCACATGGAGATATAAATTATCAAAGTTGGGACCGAAATACTGGATTCAAGAGAAAAACGTTGGGTGAACAGTAAAGTTGAAACGTTGACTTGGTCAATTCATGGTCAACGAGTTATTTTTCCTGAAATATAATTGAGTTAGATTCATGTAGCAATTGGAACCACTTCATTTTGATTTTTCTAGAATTAGTTATGATTTTTTGAAGTCAGGTCACTCATCTTGAATTTACACAGTGAATAGTACTCAATAAGAGTAAAACTCCATATTGAGGAATTGGACTTCAATGACCTTGAAAGTGGTTCTAAATGCTACCAAATGGTCCCTAAGATGTATGAAAGTAAGGATATTTCATTTTGGTATCAGAACAAAAGGTTCTGGCTCAGTGATGCTTTGAAATAGTTAAGATGTGTAGTATGGGGTATGGGTTATCCTAAATGTTTTACATGTGTACATATATTGTTGTGCATATATATGACTGCATTTTCCAATTCTAGAAAAAGAAGTAGAAGTCATGGTTAATACAAGAAGAAGGGTTAGACCAGAAGTGGTAGAGCCCCAGGATGAGGGTACTAATAATCAAATAGACCCTGTGCAAATTATTCTAGATAGGTTGGAACAGCAACAACATGCAATAAATGAGATACGGGCAGCCCAGGCTCGCCAAGATCAAGAACGAGATTCTGTTATCGCTACGGCGATTGTTGCTGCGATTGCAAGCTTACAGCAGGCTGAGAAGGAGGTGGTACCAGAAAATAATGCAGAACCTGAACCTCAGCCAAATCATGCGCAGACTGGAATGAATAGACATCAAGGGTCTATAGGAAATAACAATAACCAGGAAAGTCTTCAAACATGGATGGAACGATTCCATAAGTTTAATTCGCCCATGTTTGAAGGGACTTTTGACACTCAAATAACTGAGGATTGGGTAAGCCAGTTAGAGAAAATCTTTAAGATTTTAGAATGTCCTACTGAAAGAAAGGCCCAGCTGGCAGTTTATAAGCTAGAAAAAGATGTGGATAGGTGGTGGAGGAATACAAAAGTGATTCTGCACTCAAGAAATATTCCACTTACATGGGAAATATTTCTTGAGCAGTTTAACGATAAATATTTTCCATAGTCAGTAAGGGATGAACATTAAGAAGAATTTTTAATGTTAAAGTAGGGTGAGCAAGAACCCTTTGACGATTATCTTACTAGGTTCATTCGTCTTTCACTATATTCCACTTACCTAAACTGTATGAATGATGAGAGGTGGACCACTGAGAAGTTAACTCGTGGATTGAATCCTACGCTGAAGGAGAAGGTTTTTCCTAGACAGATACGAAGGTTTAATGAAGCAGTAGAGGTATGCAGGATCACAGAAAAGAATGTGCAATATCTAGAAAAGAGTGAGCCTGCTACATCAGTACCATTAAAAATGATGCCACCAGGTTCCTTAAGAGGGAACAGTAAGAAGAGAAATGGGCCAGCATATGGGTCAGAAGTTAATAAGAAACAAGGAAGTAGGCCAGGTAGTGGGCCAAGAGAAGTTAGTAGGCAACCAAGGCCTAATATATGTGGGAACTGTGGTCGAGACCATGGTACGAGGCCTTGTCTGGTAGGTCAAGGGTTATGCTATAGGTGTGGATAGTCTGGACATTATGCCAGGGAGTGTCCACAGAACACAACAGGCAAAAGATACCCGACTCAGGGAAGAGTATATACCCTAACTGGCAACGAGATAAGAAAGTTGCCTGCACCAAATTAAGGTACAAGTTTATTTGTGTTCTGTTTCCACTGGCTAATGAATGGATAAATCCTGTATGTGATTGGATTGTATTGTCCAGTGTGCACACTATTGAGCTACCCTATACCTAGTATGTTACCTTTGTATAAGAATGAGTATGATTACAGGTGTTAAAAGTGGGAGGTAGAGAACAGAAACCTAATGATGAGTTACGATGAGATGATGAATGAGATCCATGAGGATTAAGGATCAAGAGAAAGGCCAATAAGGAACCATAGTCCGGTCAAGAATAGACTGGGACTGATTGATATACAGAAGAAGTTAAGAGATAGTAGAAAGGTAGCCACAGTTTCAAAGATAAAGTGACTCCCCAATTCCCTATATAAGATAGAGTAATGAAGGGTTGAGTCTATACCTTGGTAAGAGGGTAGCGTGGCAGCCTAAGTGAAATAGATAGTTGTTTCAGGATGAATGACCAGGATATGATAGGCAATATGATAAAGGAAATACGTTTTGAGGCTTACTTAGATTATTACAACGTCTGATGGATGAGCAAAATATGATGATGATATGGCTTATGTTGCCATAAGATATGATAGTTGCATCTCCTTGCAGTTGTCATATGATGACATGCATGTTAGAGTATGCTATGATGAATGGATACTCCCCTTTTGCAGTGCATGCAGGGTAGAATATATATGAGTACATATATGAGATGAGAAAGTTATGAGAAAGTATGTTGCTCCCATACCATATGATATGCAATAAGGAATGTATTGAGGATGATAGATAGTCTCGATTTATGGGACAATAAGTTATTATATGATATTCAGATATGATTTATGATTGAGGTTACTCAAGTATTTCTATAGGCTTGTGAATACAGTACTCAGGGCCATTTCTATTGAAAGGAATGGTCAGAAAGAGATAGCAGTAAAGAGATTGTATTCAGATCACCCTTTAGATAAGAGTTGAATTTAAACAGATGGCTCTCAGATAGAGCTAGATTCAGATGAGTATAGATCACTCTTCAGATAAGAGTTAGATCTGATATAGAATGCTCGCAGTTAGAGCATAGTTCAAATGGCTCGCAGTTAGAGCACAGATTGAAATGAGAAGTTATAATGAAGCCATAGCAGCAGAATACAATGGCAGGTAGTTAGACCATGATGGCACCAGGCATGGTAAGCCATAGTAAAGTAAGAAAGATGAGAAGGAACTCCTGAGTAAGAGAGGAAGTAAGTAAAGTCTGGGTAAATGATATGAGGCTATAAAATTTTTAAAATATATTTTTAAAATTTTTACTGAGTTATCAACAAGTGGAAGCAGTTAACCTTATAACTTAGTCTGTTGGTTTAATATCTTCGGGAGATATACAGTACAACAGAATCACAGTTAGATTCTGGAGGGTCGCAGTTAGATCCTAGTATGGCTCCAGGGTCACAGTTAGATCCTAACAGCTTCAGAGTCGCAGTTAGATTCTGAAGAGGCTAACGGTTGATCGCAGTTAGATCCCGAGGTTGCAGTTAGACCTAGCTTGAGAAAAGTAATGAGCCATGAGATATGAGTACAATGTAGTATCTCTTTGGGAAGCTGAATGCTAAAGACGAAGTTAAGGTGAGGGCGTTTCACTAGTTGATAAACACATCCAGAAAAATTATTTATAATGATTTTTTTTCAGATAGCCTCTATTATATACAGACTAAACTTAGTTTTTCCTTAGACGAAGACGGAGTCCAAGTTCAAATATGAGTACTGATATTCAAAGTTTTGTAAAAGTAAGCCTGAGAACCAAAGAACAGAATCCCAAAGATGAGGGTAAAGAGATTAAAAGGCCAGAAAGACCTAGAGAAAAGGGTCTAAGGCAAAGCACAAGTAGAACATAGTTCTATGAAAGAAAATATTAGGGCCTAGAGCTATAAGAGTAGAAACTAGCCCTAACCTAGTGGCACAAAAAATGCTAAGGCAAGAGTCACATAACGATAGATAAGCCCTAAGAAGGGTTAAGAAAGAGTGCAAATGCCACAAAGGTTTGGCATAGATGCATGAATTTATGAGAAAAGTTAAGAAAAGTTACGAAGTTATCTAAATTATGATATTTTATCAGGAGGAAGAAAGTCAGAAGAATAATATTTCTCCTGAGAGATTAGCAAAGTGTAAGAGGAGTGATGTAGACCCCAAAATTACATCAAAATTCTGATGGATAAGGTATGAAAGAAATAGACACTACTCACAGGTGTAATGAGTTGTCCATAAGTATAAGAGGATGAATGCCCCAAGCCTTAGTCATAAACCAGGAAAGGATATACAGAGGAGCCATATCCAGGATAGTTGATTAAGGTACTAAGTAAATTTCGAGGACGAAATTTATTTTAAGGGGGGTAGAAATGTAACACCCCAATTTTCAGGCCTAAGACTTAGAAAGTAGCCTGAAATAGATATATCCCTTTGAACAGAAGTCCCTGAAACATACAGAGGGTTTTTAGGGACTAAACTGCAAATAAGTGAAAGTTCGGGGACTTATATGTAAATAGTGAAAGTCCCTAGAGATATAGTGGCCATTTATGCAAAGGAAGGGATTAAATTGCAAAAGAAAGAAAATGTAAGGACTTAAGTACAAATATGAAAAGTATAAGGCTAAAAGGGAAAAGTAGACAAAAAGGTGGGGTCCTTAAGAGTAGTTTTAGCCAAATAAAAGGGCCTTAATTGAAAAGAAGAAAAGTTCTCTGGGGCTAAAGTATAATTAAAGGAAATTAGGCCAGAAGTGGTTTGGACTGCCCGAAAGCATTTCAGTCCCAGATTTCACCAGTAGAGAGAGCAAGTGATGCTGGGTAATCCAGCTTAATACAGGAATTTTTCAAGACTCCAGATAGCTAAAATTGATCTGATAGTTTAAAAGTTATAAAAATTCCTACCGGATATCCTAGACCTCAGATATATGTGAGAAATTACAGGATGATGCGTCCTGATGGGGCAGATGTCAGGAAACTGACAGAATACCGATAGGAGGCCTGTAGAAAAAGTTATTCACAGATTAGCAAATACAGACTGGAGTGTGAAGCCTCCGGGGATCCGATTAGGAAATTTATCGGTATTTAAAAAGGGACTAAATGAGTTTGGATGACCTCAGTCAGATGACTGTTATGACCCACAGGGATGCCTAAACACAGCGGGCCAGTGTATCTGGTAAAAGGACCCGGTGTCCGGAGATGTGTATAAACGGTGTATAATAGCTAAAATAATCGATGAACATTGCCTGGGAAGATTCCTCGTAATACGTGCTATAAAGGTAATGGACCCTGAAAGGCTCAATAATGGCGCCATCAAAGGCCCAGTAAGGCCCTTGGACTGATAGGTGGGTCAGTGTCCAGCAGAACCCCGGAACAGTGTGAAATTACGAAAATGCCCCTGTGTTGTACTGATGGGTAGTAGAGGAATGGAGGGCATTTTGGTCATTCTGGATAAGCCCAGAAGCCAAGGCACATACAGATAAAGTTACTCAGAGTCAGTATATGCCCTGACAGGGTACAGAAGGGTGTAAAATGATGATTTTACCCTTAGGGTTAAGATAGTGCAAGAAAGGGCACCCAGGGGTATTTTGGTAATTTGCCAAGGGATATTTCTTGGGAATCGAGCCATCAGAGTACTTGAGCTTGATCAGAGATCCAAGATGACATTCCAAAGCCAAAAAACGTAGCCCATGAAGTATGTGAGGAAAAGTGACATTAAAATAATGTTTTAGTGACTTTTCAATAAAGTAGAGTTACTCGGTCGGCACGATAACCGAGGAAGTGATCAGATAAAGTCCTGGACTTATCTGGATAGCATTAGATGGCGTGAAAGGTGCCAGCAAGATGCCACATGGCGCCAACATAGAGGAGGAAGAAAAAGTTAAGGACAAGTGGCACGATCTCAGCCGTGTATTCCGGTGCAAGACTCTGGAACTATCTGGAAACACTGAGTCAGCTGATGAGGTATCAAAGGAGCCTGCATTTGCGCCATGTGAGAAATATGAGGGATGAGGTGTCCCATGAGGTGTCCCTTGGGATGATGTCATGAATGATGCATTAAAGGGAATAAAGAAAAATAGGAAATTCTGGAAAAACTATGGCCACAAGTTCAGAGGGCTTCAAAATTATGAAAATACCATCCATCAAAACTATAAATACCCCCCTTGCCATTCATTTGCCA
Source organism: Leucaena leucocephala (assembly GCA_037074615.1). Lineage (NCBI taxonomy): Eukaryota > Viridiplantae > Streptophyta > Magnoliopsida > Fabales > Fabaceae > Leucaena > Leucaena leucocephala. The sequence continues at coordinate 5,225,992 of CM073545.1, forward strand.
CGGCCAAGAGCAAGAAATAGAGAGAGAAGGAAGTTCTAGTGAGAGAAGGAGCAAAGAAGAAAGAAGAAAGGAATTTCTGGCGGAGTTGAAAGCAGTATAGAGATTCTAGAGTTCTGCTAAGCTTTTGAAGTAGTAACTAATCCTAGCTTTTATGTAATGGCTTTGTGATTTGTTGTGCTATTATTTGGTTGGATTGTTGTCTTATATGTTATGCTTGAAGCTCTGCTACAATGCTATGTTCATATGTTACTGAGTATGGAAACACGCAGCATACTTATCTGTACACAATCACAAGCAAGCACTGTCACTCTGCATTACATATATTGTTATGATTGTTGCTACTGAGATTCCCTCGAATCTCATCCCAATAAATAACCCATTACAGGGGAGATTATGCCAAAGTAAATTTTGAGAATCTTAAGAGACGCCGTTATGCTGCCGAAATTATGACAAGATAGCAATAGTGAAGAAAGGAGCTGATACGTACTGTGTACGTAGGTACTGTCTAAGGAGGCTGGAAGTGAGTGGACCTACCCGGTTCATCCAATCTTTCCTGGGTACTTACGTAGAATGGTAGTTCTCACGGGAATTACCGAATCGGTACAAGATCAGTTACTTTCTAGAGACAAAGCGTAGCAAATATGCTGCCAGATTTCAGGCAGGAAGAGATGTAATAGAAATATTAGGATTTCATACATGTCCTGATGTATAACAACTTATTATTTAATAAAGATATTGTTTGGCATGTTTGACTGATATGTGATGTATGTATGCATATGTATGTAAAGTTGAGTGCTGGAATTTACCACTATGAACAGTAACACGTGGTGGCATGATGATGTTTGAGCTATAATTAGAAATAGTAAATGGATGAATAAATGTATGATATTTTTATGGTAAATAGTAGACATACCAAGCTTCGATTTGATATAAAGAATACCTCATTTGGATGTCTCTACATGGAGATATAAATTATCAAAGTTGGGACCGAAATGCTGGATTCAGGAGAAAAATGTTGGGTGAACAGTAAAGTTGAAACATTGATTGATGTTGACTTGGTCAATGCATGGTCAACGAGTTATTTTTCCCTAAAATATAATTGAGTTATCTTCATGTAGCAATTGAAACCACTTCATTTCAATTTTTCTAGAATTAGTTATTATTTTTCGAAGTCAGGTCACTCATTTGAAACTTACACAGTGAACAGTACTCGATAAGAGTAAAACTCCATATTGAGGAATTGGACTTCAATGACCTTGAAAGTGGTTCTAAATACTACCAAATAGTCCCTAAGACGTATGAAAGTAAGGATGTTTCAGATGGCGTTACTCAGAGGCTCATATTGACACCAAGTAAGGCTAGGCCCATGATATCAGTTCATCGGGAGAAGGGGCCAGTGTCTAGAAGTTTGCAGAAAATGTGCAAAATTACGAAAATGCCCCTGTGTTGTAATATTGTACAAGAGATGAAAGGAGGGCATTTTGGTCATTTTGGACAGGACAAAATGCCAAAGCAAGTGCAAGAATGGGTACTCAGAGTCAGTATATGCCCTGATAAGGTATAAAGAGGTGCGGAATGACAATTATGCCCTTAAGGTTAATATAGTGCAAGGAAGGGCACCAAGGATATTTTGGTCATTTCACAATGGATGGATATTAGATGAAATTTGGCAGTAAATTCTTATAATTAATATGAGAATTTATGAAACTGACAGAAGTCAAAAAAGAGTCCTGTAGAATTAATTATGAAATTTACGATAGAAAAGGACACCGATAAAGGGTTTAAAGGAAATGTATATAATTTTTATCAGGACTTCTAGGTCTCAAAAAATTATGAAACTTTGCAGAGAATTCATTTTATATTAGAATGAATTTATAAAAATGTTAGAACCATTAAAAGAGGTGTCTAGCATTTATTCCAAGATCAAGGTAATTTAAGAATATCAGTATAAGGAAAGTGCATTGGGATATGTGCCAAGTAGCTATTGGACCTACAAGAGGCCCGACATTTTGTTGTAGGGCAGCCCAATAAGTCCCAAAAGTTGTCTTGAAGCCCAAGTCCAATAAAGAATAATTTATGGATTTTTAAAAAGAAAAAAAAGGAATAAAGTAAGAATTATGATTTGCACATGGTGGGACCCACAAGGCTTTTCACATGGCGTCCAAGACAAGGGGAGGAGAATATTTTTGTCATGTGATTTTATCTCAAATTGGCTTGGTGGGGAAGTTTGGTGTAAGCCCAATTATGAGCTATTAGATCAAAAGTGCACAAAGTGATCTTGGCCATCCATTTTCCATTGGATTTTCTATAAATACCCCCATATTTTCTGCTCCAAACTGTGGCATGAGAAACCTTGGGGAAACTATGGCAAAATGGAAACTCAAGCCAAGACAAAGAAGAATCCAAGATCCAAAGTTCAAGCAAGCTAGAGATTAAAGGTAAGCAATCTATCCTAGCTTATTTTCCTTTGATTTGGGAGCTTGAACTTAGGGTTTACATGGAAGAAAGTTGACTTTTCTCTAAGGTGTATATGCTATCTAAAACCTTAGATGAAAGGAGAAAGAAGAGATTAAAGTTAGAGTTGTGAGATTAAAGCTTAAAAGAAGCTAGTTAGATGATTGGTTGTTGAATCAAGTTGATATTCTTGACTTTTCCATGGATGAAATATTTCGGTTTACACTGTTCATGATAGAAGGAGATGGAATTTCAATGATCTAATGCTTCCATTGAATTCATATAATGATTTTGTGTAGGATTGGATAGGTTTTGAACCTTGGAAACATTGGAATTGAAAGTTGTAATGTTTGAAGTTCTTTTTCTGTTACTGTTCACTCATATGAATAGTGATTGGATTTTCATGATTTTGATGATTCCAGTGATTTTAAAATGAAAAGTTGTGTGGGGTAAAGTAGAGAAACAAGTATGGGAAGCAATGGAATTAAGATGGGAATTTTTGGAAGAATTGTGTATGTTTTGCAAATTCTGTCCATAATAGTGCATAGTTGCTGGAATTTGGTTATTTTGACTTCATAAATGGATTCAAAAGGCCAAATTGTGTAGGGTAAGGTTAAGACATCAATTGATTCAAAGGCCAAGTCAATTGGTAAAGATTAAAGGATGTTATGTTAAGTTAAAGTAAGTTTGATGTTCAAGAAAGTTAGATAGTAATGAATGGATGATTATATCATGTTAGGATTTGATTGTGGACTCAAAAGAGGCAGCCACACATTGTAACATCATAATTTTCAGGCCCAGAGACTCAGAAAGTAGCCTGAAATAGATAGGCTACTATACCCCTTTGAGCAGCAGTCCCAGAAACATACAGAGGGTTTTTAGGGACTAAACTGCGAATAAGTAAAAGTGCAGGGACTTATATGTAAATAGTAAAAGTCCTAGGGGCATAATGGTCATTTTAGAAAAGAGAGGGACTAAAGTGAAAAGTTTAAAAGTTCCATGCTAAGAAATAAAAGTAGACACAAGTTGTGGGCCATTAAAGGTAAGTATGAAAAGTTAAGGGACTTAGTTGAAAAGAGGAAAAGTTTCTAGGGGCAAAATGGTAATTATAGAAAGTTGAGCCGAAAGTGCTTAGAACTGCCCGAAAGCATTTCAGTCCCAAATTTCACCAGTAGATAGAGAAAATGATGCTGGTTAATTTGGCTTAATACAGGGATTTTATCAAAGTTCCAGATAGCTAAAATTTATCTGATAATGGAAAAGTTATCCGAAATTTTTATCAGATCTCTTGGACCTCAGATATGAGTGAAAAGTTACAGGAATGTGCGTCCTGTGAAGCCAGAGGTCAAGGAACTGACAGAGTCCCGAAAGGAGTTCTATAGAAAAGTTATTCACTTTTTAGTGAATTGAGACGGGAGTTCGTGAACGCCCGATATCCGATTGAGAAATTAATCGGTAAGCAAACTGGGACTGAATGAGCCCAGATGGCGTCACTCAGAGGCCCATAATGACACCAAGGGAGGCCCAAGCCCATGATATCAGTTCAGCGGTAAAAATGGCCTGTGTCCAAAAAGGTGTAAAATGACCAAAATACCCCTGTGTTATAAAATAAGTAAAGAATGAGTAAAGGGTATTTTGGTTATTTGACTAAGGATAGACAGTCAATAAAGGTTATCTGGATAGTTGACCAGGGCCAGGGAATGCTCTGGTAAGGTGTGAAAAGACAATAATGCCCCTAGACTCATTAAAGTAAATAAAGAGGAACTAAGGGCATTTTGGTAATTACTAAGGGATGGTTCTTGGGAACTGAGCCATCAGAGTACTTGGGCTGGATCAGAGACCCAAGATGACATTCCAAAAGCCCAAAAACGTAGCCCAAGGAATATGTGAGTTAAAGTGGCATTAAAATAATATTTTAGTGAGTTTTCAATAAAGTAAAGTTACTCGGTTGAAGTGATAACCGGGGAATTGATCAGATAAAGTTTTGGACTTATCTGAAAGCCATGAGGTGGCGTGAAAGGTGTCCTCATGGGACCCATCAAGATGCCACATGGCACTTGTAACATCCCAATTTTTGGGTTTAGGAGGATTGGGAGGTAGTCTGATATGGGCAGGCTGCTAAACCCGTAGTCCCAGGGTAGTAATCTGATATGGGCGGATCACTTACCTATATTTTGTAGGAATCCGAGGGATGAGTTAAGTCCTTCAGGATTTAAAGATGAGTTAAGTCTTTAACCTACAAAATCCAGACAGTTCACCTAGGTTCAAAATGAGAAATGTGAGGAATATCCTAAGTCTTAAGCCTAGGAATTCTGCAGGTAGCTTGATATGGGCTAGCTCCTGTGTAAGATAACTTGATATGGGCGGGTTGTCATCCTTTCAATTAACAATGACTCCCGAAGAGTTCAAGGGATGAGTTATTGAAAGAGAATTTTGAGAACTTAAGATGAAGGATGAGAAGATGAGAAAAGATGTCGGAAAGAGAATGCAGGGGCATAATCGTAATTATGGGAAAGATCAGGCTGGTAGCCAATGAGTACCATATTTAACCAGAAAATCGAGAAAGTTATGCTGATCATTTCACTAAACTGTGAAATGAGGTCTCTATGAGTATGAAAGAATTAGAAATGTGACCAAGGGTAAAATGGTCATTTTGGAAAGTGTGCACGTGAGCATACTTTCAGGAAAAAATAGCCCGGTCCGGATTTAATATATAAAAATCCCGGGAGATAGAGAATAGAATTCCGTGTTGAATGAGGAGTCACGGAATTTTGATTTGAGGTCCCGATTTTTCTGTAAAAATTCCTGAAGATGGGAATTTACAGTTATAATCGGTAAAGGAAAAGTAGTCCGAATAAAGATGATCGGACTGTGGCCAGAGGCCATATAGTGTTTCTAAGGCCTATAGTGACACCAGGGAAGGCCCAGGTCCATGATATCAGTTCAGTGGTAAAAGGAGCCGGTGTCCGGGGAAAAAGGTACAAAATGATGAAAATACCCTTATGTTATAAAATAGCTGAAGAATGAGTAAAGGGTATTTTGGTCATTTGGCTAAGGTGAGACAGTCCAGAGAGGTTATCTGGATAGTTGACCAGGGTCAGAAAATACTCTGGTAAGATGTGAAAAGACAATAATGCCCCTAGATGCATTAAAGTAAAGAAAGAGGGACCAAGGGCATTTTGGTAATTTGCCAAGGGATGGTTCTTGGAAATTGAGTCATCAGAGTACTTGGGCTGGATCAGAAACCCAAGATGACATTCCAAAGGCCCAAAAACGTAGGCCCAGTGATACATGGGGAAAAGTGGCATTAAAATAATGTTTTAGTGACTTTTCAATAAGGTAAAGTTACTCGGTTGGCGTGATGACCGGGGAGGTGATCAGATAAGGTACTGGATTTATCTGGAGGCCATGAGGTGGCAAATAAGGTGTCCTCATGGTACCCACAAGGCACCACATGGAATGAGTATAAGGAAAGTAGAAAAGCTAGAGACACATAGCTCGACCTCAGCCATGTATTCCGGGACAAGACTCTGGAATTCTCTGGAAACGCTGAGTCAGCTGGTGAGGTGTCCCAAGGGCCCCACCATTGCGCCACCTAGCATGTGAGGTGTCCCTTGGATGATGTCATGACGATGATGTCATAAATGGAAAAGAAAATAGGAAATTCCAGGAAAAACGGTGGCCACAAGTTCAGAGTTCTTGAGAATTACGAAAGTGCCATCCGTGGAAACTATAAATACCCCCTCCCCCTTTCATTTGTTCTCACGGCCAAGAGCAAGATTTATAGAGAGAAGGAAGTTCTAGAGAAAGAAAGTGAGAGGAAAGAAAGAAAGGAAGTTCTGGCGGAGCTGGAAGCAGAATAGAGATAGTAGAGTTCTGCTTAGCTAGCCAGGTAGTAACTAATCCTAGCTTTTATGTAATGGCTTTGTGATTTGTTGTGCTATTGTTTGGTTGGATTGTTGGCATATATGTTATGCTTGAAGCTCTACTACAATGCTATGATCATATGTTATTGAGTATGGAAGTACGCAGCATACTTATCTATACACAATCACAAGCAAGCACTGTCACACTGCATTACATATATTGTTATTGTTGTTACTACTGAGATTCCCCCGAATCTCATCCCCCATGTATAACCCATTTCAGGGAGGTTATGTCGAGGTAGATTTTGAGAATTCTGAGAGACGCCGTTATGCTGCTAAAATTTCGGCGGGATGGAGGAAGGATATGATGCGTACTGTGTACGTAGGTACTGTCTAAGGAGGCTGGAAGTGAGTGGACCTAGCCGGTTCATCTAGTCTTTCCTGGGTACTTATGTAGAATGGTAGTTCTAATGGGAGAATTACCAAATCAGTACAGCTAGTATCACTTCAGCAGGTGTACTCTGAGGGATGTAAGGGAGGATGTTTCAGCACTAATCTGGAGAAAGAAGAAAAAGCTAAGGACACATGGCACGATCTCAGTCGTCCATTCTGGGACAAGACTCTGGAATTCTTTGAAAAAGTTGAGTCAGCTGGTGAGGTGTCCAAAGGGCCCCACCTTTGCACCACCTAAGCGTGTGAGGTGTTCCTTGATGATGTCACTTTTGATGAGTCATTATGGAGGATGATATCATATGATGATGCAGGCGAAGCTTCTTGAGGAAGCTAAGAGATATGAGCCGTTCATCGTGATTCGATCTGAGCCATTCATTCCACCTTGCCTCATGTATAAATACCCCACCCCCTTGCCATTCCATCCACAGCCAAGCAAGGCAAAGAAGAGAAAAGAAGAGAGAGAAAGAGAAAGAGAGAAACAAAGAAAGAAAGAGAAAGAAAGGAAGAGAAATAAGGGGTTTTGGTGGAGCTAGGAGCAATTCAAGGAGCTTAGGGACTCGGCAAGCTTAGGAATAAGGTAAGTAGTTTATTCTAGTCCCTGCTCTAATAAATTATAGGATTGTTCTTATGAATTAAATAGTTAGAATAGAGAAATATCTCTCTCTATAAGGATAGCTGTGGATAGAAAGAAAGTTAGGGGATTGTCAGAATAGGGGTATTACCTCAAGATAAGCTTGAGTAAAGTGGAGTTATACTGGATGAGATAATAATAAAATTTTATTATGCTATGTATAGGCTCTGACATCTATAAAAAAGGGATCTCAGAGCAAAGGTTAAAGATTAAAGGAAGGGCTACATGCCAGGTAGTGAACTTACCCATTCTTGTATGCTCGATGTATATGCTTGTGTGTTAATATGATTATGATATGTGATGATGATGATATATGCTATGCCTTTTATGAGTTTATGGTTATGGTTATGCATAGTAGTGATAGGCATAGAGCATGATAGTATGCAAATGGAATCTAAAGAAAGATAAAGGAAACACATGTCATGCACTTGCATTCATCCTGTATACATTGAATGATACCGTTTACTACTGAGATTTCCCCCGAAATCTCATCCCTACCTTTTCCAAACATAACAAGGTACTGGTTTGTAGAAGATGGAGCTAGGAAGGTGAAACATCCTTCCTTTCATACATTTTAGGGACCATTCAGTAGCATTTAGAACCACTTTCAAGGTCATTGAAGTCCAATTTCTCAATCTAGAGTTTTACTCTTATCGAGTACTGTTCACTATGTAAATTCCAGATGAGTGACCTGACTTCAAAAAATCATAAATAATTATAGAAAAATAGAAATGAAGTGGTTCAAATTTCTACATGAAGCTAACTTAATTATATTTCAGGGAAAAATAACTCGTTGACCATGCATTGACCGAGTCAACGTCAGTCAATGTTACAACTTTACTGTTCATCCAGCGTTTTTCTCCTGAATCCAGCATTCTGATCCCAACTTTGATAATTTATATATCCATGTGTAGATATCCAAACGAGGAATTATTTATATCAAATCGAAGTTTGGTATGTCTACTATTTACCATAAAAATTTCATACATTTATTCATCCATTTACTATTTTTAATTATGGGTCAAACATCATTAGGTCACCACGAGTTACTGTTCACAGTGGCAATTTCTAGCACTCAACTTTGCAAACATATGCATACATCCATCATATATCAGTCAAACATGCCAAACAACACTTATTATTAATTAATAAGTTGTTTTACATCTGGGTATGTACAAAATTTCCCATATCTCTATTACATCTTTTCCTGCCTGAAATCCGGCAGCATAACCGCTACGCTTCATCTTCAGAAAGTAACTGATCTTGTACCGATTCGGTAATTCCTGTGAGAACTACCATTCTATGTAAGTACCCAAGAAAGACTAGATGAACCGGCTAGGTCCACTCACTTCCAGCCTCCTTAGACAGTACCTACGTATACAGTACATATCAGCTGCTTTCCTTATCTTGTCATAATTTCGGCAGCATAACGGCGTCTCTTAAAATTCCCAAAATTCACTTCGACATAACCTCCCCTATAATGGGTTATTTATTGGGATGAGATTTGGGGGAATCTCAGTAGCAACAATCATAACAATATATGTAATGCAGAGTGACAGTGCTTACTTGTGATTGTGTACAGATAAGTATGCTGCATGCTTCCATACTCAATAACATATGATCATAGCATTGCAGTAGAGCTTCAAGCATAACATATAAGACAACAATACAACCAAACAATAGCACAACAAATCACAAAGCCATTACATAAAAGCTAGGATTAGTTACTACCTCAAGAGCTTAGCAGAACTCTAGAATCCCTATACTGCTTCCAGCTCAGCCAGAACTTCCTTTCTTTCTTTCTTCCTCTCACTTTCTCTCTCTAGCACTTCCTTCTCTGTCTTAAATGCTCTTGGCCATGGCATGTGAAGAGCAAGGGGGTATTTATAGTTTTGGTCAATGGCATTTCTGTAATTTTGAAGCCATCTGAACTTGTGGTCCTGATTTTTCTGGAATTTCCTATTTTTCTTTATTCCTTTTACTGCATCATGCATGACATCATCCCAAGGCCACCTCATGGGATACCTCATATGTCACATGGAGAAATTGCAAGCTCCTGGGACACCTCATCAGCTAACTCAGCTGTTCCAGATAGTTCCAGAGTCTTGCACCGGAATACACGGCTAAGATCATGCCACGTGTCCTCAACTTTTTCTTCCTCCTCTAGGTTGGCACCATGTGGCATCTTGCTGGCACCTTTCATGCCATCCAATGCTATCCAGATAAGTCCATGACTTTATCTGACCACCTCCTCGGTTATTGTAACATCCCACTTTTCAGGCCTAGAGATGCAGAAATAGCCTAAGATTGAGAGGCTACTAGACCCCCTTTGAGCATAAGTCCCAGAGACACGTAGAGAGTTTCAGGGACTAAGTTGCAAATAAGCGAAAGTACGGGGACTTATGTGTCAACAGTGAAAGTCCCAAGGGGTAGAATGGCCATTTGGGATGATGTAAAGGTCAAAGGATGTGGAGTTGAGAGCTGACCATTTAGGTCGCGACAAGAGATAGGTATGGTCGCGACTAATGGTTACAGAAAGAGTTATACGTGACGAGAAAGCAGTGTGGTCCAGTGTCTTGCCTCGTAATGCGTGCACTCAGCTTTATCTGCTTTCTCCAGACTAGAGCCATGTGGCGCCTGAAAGAGACCTTGCACGCTTCCCAATGCTATCCAGATAAGTCCTAGACTTATCTGATCACCTCCTCAGTTTTCGTGCCAATCGAGTAACTTTGCTCTACTGAAAGGTCACCGAATCACGACTCTAATGCCATGTGGCATCTTGTGGGTCCCATGAGGATACCTTATCAGTCCACCTCATGGTTTCCAGATAACATTTCCTGTATCTGGCCTCCTTCCTCCGGTCTATCTCTAACCGGGTAACTATCTCATTTGGACCTTCACCACTCTTGACCCATACGCTTGGCACTACTTTAGCCACTAGTCGCGACCTCGCCATCATCTCATCGCGACTTAACACCTTCTGTGTTCATTAGTCGCGACCACAGCACTATCTAGTCGCGACCACAACATCCTTTAGTCGCGACCATAACAGTCTTTCGTCGCGACCACATCACTTTTTAGTCGCAACCAGGCTTATTCTACTCATTAGTCGCGACACCACATACATATCCGTCACGACCAAGCCTCTCTGCCAATATTAGTCGCGACCATAATACACTCTCGTCGCGACCAACTTCTTTATCATCGCGACCTAACTGGTCAACTCTTGAACCTTTAACCTTTACATCATCTCCAAATGGCCATTTATCCCTTGGGACTTCCACTGTTTACACATAAGTCCCCGTACCTTTACTTACTCGCAGGTCAGTCCCTGAAACTCTTTACGTTCCTCTGGAACTTCTGCTAAAAAGGGGTCTAGTAGCCTCTTAATCTTAGGCTATCTCTGCATCTCTAGGCCTGAAAATTGGGATGTTACATATTTCACCAAGACAACGCCAAATAATTTATACTAGTTCAGACTTAACTCTTGTCCTACGTCCAGTCCTCAAAGTCCTTTTGAGATTTTACACTATCTAAGATTATAACGGGCTCTTGGTGCCTTCAGTACAACAGCAATTGACTCCTTCAACTGTTCCTCCTTACTCCCATGTAAGGTTGTGATTACAACTCAAGAAGAGCACTCTCTTAAGCTAACAAAATGAAAAGAAAGATTAACACGGCCTCTCTCAAAGAGTATATATGGTTTTACACACTAAAGCTCAATAACTATGAGATTTTTTCGTAGAATAAAGATGAATAGAGAATGCAATAAATTAGGAGGTTGTTGTATTAGTTCATTGTTCTTTTCTTCATTAATGTTGAGTCCTTTAAATAGCTTTTACTCCTATTATGACTGTTAGACTCAAGTTTGTAACTGTTGTTGTGAAGGCATGGTCGATCACTGACGGGTAGGTGGGCATTTAATGCATTGCCGAAAGTAAAAGGTTTTTGTTGTGTAGCCTTCATCATTTTGAATCCATAGCCTTTTCTGGACATACTCAACTAAAGGATCTATTAGCAGTTAAAGCATTAATTGAGTTTATAATCCTGTTAATAAATGACGTATTTCCAATATGAATTTATGATTAATTTCTAATAGCTATTCAAGAAGAAAGAAATAATGCCTTATTAATCAATTAATTATGTTCAATGAATGAAACAAAAAATAGAGCATCATAATGCTTGAATGATTCTAACATATATGATGTTATTTTGAATCAATAAATTTTTAGGTTGATTTGGAATTAAGTATAATAAGAAAGATTGATAGATTATCTCATAAATCAATTATTTGTAATTTGAAATGAATTTGTAACGTAAAATAGAGCTATACCTCAAATTTCAAAAGTTTTTGGGATTTATCAATTAATACAAGTTAATCGAATGCTTAGCCGATTGATGTGTTTAGAAAAATGAATGAGAAAGTATTTTAACACAAATTAATTGAACACTTAATCTATTAAAGTAAATTAATCGATTAACCAATCGATTAATTAGCTTATATTTGATTTTTCACAAAACTAAAACTTCACTGATTAATAAAAAAGTTAACAGATTAATATAAATTAATCGATTAACTAATCAATTAATAGCAATATCTTTGTTCAAGAGAAAAACTATTTTTGATATATTAATCGATTAATTTTATTAATCCATTAATTGACTTATAAATTTTCTTTTAGATGGCAATCTCTTGATATTAATCGATTAACTAATAGACTAATATTAATCAATCGATTAACCAATCAATTAATTGGCTTTTAAAGATGATTTTATAAGATATTCTCTCGATATTAATCAATTAATTGTTACTTATTAATTGAATAATTAATCGATTAATGGATAATTTTTTCATAACACAGAATGTTATCTTTCCATTAATCAAATAACTAATTAGTTAATTACCATTAATCGGCTATCTAATCGATTATTTGACTTAACTTCTTGTCAAAGGATATTTTTATACTTTGTAGCATTATTGAGTAAACTTTTTGCTATTTTATGGTTGGCAGTATCAAAACATATTTTTCAACAATCTCTCCCTTTTTGATTATAATCATTGAAAAATAATAGTTCTTCCCCCTATTTGTCATCAGAAAAAAGTTTGAAGAATAAATGAAGTAGTTTAACCATATCATGAAAAGAAAATTCAAAGAAACATATAGAGTTTAGAGATCCTCATTTGAAGTTGGCGTGATATGGTAATGATCTTTGAAATTTTGTGCTCTTGAATGCCCTTCAGTATGTTGATTTTTCATCGTTCAGTTACTTTGAAAGCCCTTCTATGCTTCTACCATTCGAGTTAGCTCTTGATATGGAAAGGAAAGACTCCCCCTTGATTTCATCCATAGAAAAATAGTGAATAAAGAAAGGATTGATTTTGCATTTAGGCTCAATCGATTAATACATCATCTGTTAAGTTCTATTTTTCAATTTTGGAATAGAGAGTCTTGCAAAAACTTAACTATACACTCCAATGCCTAAGTTAGTAACTTTAATCATCAAAACATATTAATGAATAATTATTTTGAGAAGATGAAGGCTTAAGAAAACTTAAAAGAGGCTAAAATTCTGACAATTCATTGGGATTTACCATTCCCAATTCTCTTCTGATGTAGTTGAATTAATCTTGAGCAAGAGGTTTTGTGAAAATTTTTGCTAGTTATAAGAGTCAATTAATTGACTTATAAATTTTCTTTCAGAAGGCAATCTCTCGATATTAATTGATTAACGAATCGATTAATATTAATTAATCATTAACCAATGGATTAATTGGCTTTTAAAGTTGATTTTACAAGACATTCTTTCGATATTAATTGATTAATTGTTACTCATTAATCAAGTAATTAATCGATTAATGGACAATTTTTTCATAACACAGAATGTTGTCTTTCCATTAATCGAAGAACCAATCAATTAATTACCATTAATTGACTATCTAATTAATTATTTGACTTAACTTCTTGTCAAAGGATATTCTTATACTTTGTAGCATTATTGAAAAAACTTTTTGCTATTTTATGGTTAGCATCACTAAAACATATTTTTCAACATATTGTTCAACTCCTTTTGGTCAACCAAGTCTTTCAAAATCTTATGGTCACTGAATGAAACATCCTTCCTTACATCCCTCAGAGTACACCTGCGGAAGCGATAATAGCTGTACTGATTCAGTAATTCTCCTATTAGAACTACCATTCTACGTAAGTACCCAGGAAAGATTGGATGAACCGGCTAGGTGAAACATCCTTCCTTAGACCCTTCAGAGTACACTTACGGAAGCAATCTTAACTTTATTAATTCTCTCCTGCCGATAATCCTGGCAGAAAATAACTGTACTGATTCGGTAATTCCCTATGAGAACTACCACTCTACGTAAGTACCCAGGAAAGACTGGATGAACAGGCTAGGTCCACTCACTTCCAGCCTCCTTAGACAGCACCTACGTACACAGTACTTTGTATAGTCTACCAGCACGACGGCATTTTCTAGAAAATATCTTTGAATCTTAACCTTAACCTTAACCTCAAAAATATGAATTTCCATTCATTGTTCCAGCACACATAACCAATCTCTTTGGCCTTTCATACATTCATATATATTATGGGGTTATGCCATAATTATTTGACACATTTATTTCATCATTTACTATTTTTCCTTTTCATCATGAACATGGTTGCTCTAACTTGTCATATAACAACATTACATTCAACAATTCACACATTTATTACATAATATTTAATTCTTCCAATTCCCAACCTCTTTTCATGCCTCTTTATCTTCTTTACTCATTCGTAAACCTGTGGGATTGGGATTACATGGATGGGGTGAGATTTCTGGGGAAATCTCAGTAGCAAACGGTACTAAACAATGCATGCATTAAAGTAAATACCTGTGCTTGCTTGTGAAAGTGTAAACATTGTGTAATGTGTAACATCCTGATTTTTGGTCTAGGAGATCGGGACAGTTCATCTAGGTCCAAGATGAGGAATGTGAGAAATATCCTAAGTCTTAAGCCTAGGAATTCTGCAGGAAGCTTGATATGGGCTGGCTCCTGTGTAAGATAACCTGATATGGGCGGGTTGTCGAGCTTTTCAATTAACGATGACTCCCGAAGAGTTTAGGGGATGAGTTATTGAAAGAGAATTTCTAGAACTTAAGATGAAGGATAAGAAGATGAGAATAGATGCCAGAAAGAGAATGAAGGGGCAAAATCGTAATTATGGGAAAGATCGGGCTGGTAGCCGATGAGTACCATATTTTGCCAGAAAATAGAGAAAATTATGCTGATCATTTCACTGAACTGTGAAATGAGCATACGAGGTCTCTGTGAGTATGAAAGAATTATGGAAAGTTTAAGGACAAAAAGGTGGGGTCCTTAAGTGTAATTTTAGCCAAATAAAAAGGGACTTAAATGAAAAGAAGAAATGTTCCTTGGGGCTAAAGTGTAATTAAAGAAAGTCAAGCCGAAAGTGGTTTGGACTGTCCGACAGCATTTCAGTCCCAGATTTCACCGATAGAGAGAGCAAGGGACGCTCAGTAATCTGGCTTAATACAGGAATTTTTGAAGACTCCAGATAGCCAGAAATGGACTGATCGTCCAAAAGTTATAAAAATTCATACCGGATATCCTAGATTTCAGATCTAGGTGAGAAAATACAGGATGATACGTCCTTATGGGGCGGATGTCAGGAAACTGACAGAATACCGATAGGAGGCCTGTAGAAAAAGTTATTCGCAAATTAGAAAATCCAGACGGGAGTGTGAGGCCTCCGGGTATCCGATAGGGAAATTTATCGGTATTTGAAAAGGGACTGAATGAGTTCAGATAACCTCGGTCAGATGACTGATATGACTCACAGGGATGCCTGAACACCGCATGCCAGTGTATCGGACAGAAGGAGCCGGTGTCCGGATATGTGTATAAACGGTGAAAAATAGATTAAATATTCAATAAACATTAACGGGGGAGATTCCTCGTAATACGTGCCATGAAGGTAATGGACCCTGAAAGGCCCAATATTGGCGCCAACAAGGCCCAGTAAGACACTTAGACTGATAGGTGGGCCAGTGTCCGGCAGAACCCCGGAAAAGTGCGAAATTACGAAAATGCCCCTGTGTTGTACTAAAGGGGTAGTAGATGAATGAGGGCATTTTGGTCATTCTGGATAGGCCTAGGAGCCAAGGCTCATACAGCTAAAGTTACTTAGAGTCAGTATATATCCTGACAGAGTACAGAAGGGTGTGAAATGACGATTTTACCCTTAGGGTTAAAATAGTGCAAGAAAGGGCACCCAGGGGTATTTTGGTAATTTGCCGAGGGATGTTTCTTGGGAGTCGAGCCATCAGAGTACTTGAGCTTGATCAGGATCCAAGATAACATACCCAGAGCCCAAAAACGTAGGCCCAGTGATATGTGAGAAAAAGTGGCATTAAAATACTATTTTAACGCTATTTCAATAAAGTAAAGTTACTCGGTCGGCACGATAACCGAGGAGGTGATCAGATAAAGTTCGGGACTTATCTGGATAGCATTGGAAGGCGTGAAAGGTCCCTTCCAGGTGCCACATGGCGCAATCTTAGAGGCAGAAGAAAAGTAAGGACACGTATTACGGTGCAAGACTCTGGACTGGTACTGGATTGGACTGAACTGCTGAGTCAGCTGCTGAGGTGTCCAGGAATTGTGACATGTGAAGAATGTGGCGATGAGGTGTCCCGGTGAGGTGTCCTAGATGATGTCATGCATGATGTAGTAAAAAGGAATAAAGAAAAATAGGAAAATCCAGGAAAAACCAGGACCACATGTTCAGATGGCTTCAAAATTACAAGAATGCCATCCATTAAAGCTATAAATACCCTCTTCCCCTCCCATTTTATGCATCCCACATTTTTGGCAAGAAAAGAGAGAGAAAGAAGAGAGAGAAGGAGAAAGAAAGAAAGAAAGGAAGTTCTGGTGGAGTTGGAAGCAGTATAGAAGTTCTGGAGCTCTGCTTTTGAGGTAGTAACTAATCCTAGCTCTTATGTAATGTCTTTGTGATTTGTTGTGCTATTGTTTGGTTGGATTGTTGTCTTATATGTTATGCTTGAAGCTCTATTACAATGCTATGATCATATGTTATTGAATATGGAAGCACGCAGCATACTTATCTGTACACAATCACAAGCAAGCACCGTCACTCTGCATTACATATATTGTTATGATTATTACTACTAAGATTCCCCCGAATCTCATTCCCCATGTCTAACCCATTATAGGGAGATTATGTTGAACTGAATTCTAAGAATTTTGAGAGACGCCGTTAGGCTGCCGAAATTCTGGCAACGAAGAAGGAACAAAGAAAGGAACTGATACGTACTGTGTACGTAGGTGCTGTCTAAGGAGGCTGGAAGTGAGTGGACCTAGCCGGTTCATCCAGTCTTTCCTGGGTACTTACGTAGAATGGTAGTTCCTACGGGAATTACCGAATCGGTACAAGATCGGTTACTTTCTACAGAAGGAATGTAGCAGTTATGCTGCCAAATTTTTGACAGGAAAAGATGTAATTGAAATAAGAGAATTTGGTGTATGCTTTGTTGTATGACATTTTATTATTTAATAATAAATATTGTTTGGCATGTTTAACTTGTGTATGACGAATTAAAAGAGAAATTCGCAGGTCCTGAGGTAGCAGTGTTTTGACCTCAGTTTGACCTAGTAAACGAAGGAGTTTGGCCACGAAATTTGGCAGGCCAGTCGTACACATCTGGGGCATTACGTGGATAGGTAATAAGCCTTGTTTGGATGTGTAGAATGAGATTAATCAGTTCTCAAATCAAAGGTTCAGAATAAGGAACTTAAGAGTAAAATTTTAAATTTCTGGGCTTAAGTTAAGATATAATCAAGCTAATGTTGCTTCCGCAAGTGTACTATAAGGAGTCTAAGGGAGGATGTTTCATAATGTGCATGTTTCCATGTAACATATGAAATACAATTGGCCAAGGTAATCATAGAAACAGAGCTTCAATCATATACACATATGCACACAATTCAACAAAGTCATAGCACAATCAAGCATAACATTCAATACATACAAGTTTAGGGTAAGTTTACTACCTTATTGCTTTACTTCTTTCCACTTTAACTTTTCTTCTTTCTTCTTACTTTTTCTTGCTATGTGGCTGCCCTCTTTTGAGCACACCAAGCAAATCCTAACATCACATTACCATCCAACCATTACAATCTAAATTCTCTTGAACACTAAGCTTACTTTAAGTAACATAACTTCCTTTAATCTTTACCAATTGACTTGGCCTTTGAATCAATTGATTTCTTGACCTTACCCTACACAATTTGGCCTTTTGAATCCATTTATGAACTCAAAACAACCAAATTCCAGCAACTATGCACTGTTCCAGACAGATTTAAAAAACATGCATAATTCTTTCAAAAATTCTCATTTTGATTCCAATGCTTCCCATACTTGTTCCTCCACTTTCCCCCACACAAAATCTCATTTTAAGACCATTGGAAGTATCAAAATCATGAAATTCAAATCACTGTTCATGCGAGTGAACAGTACCAAAAGGAATTTTCAACATTACAACCTTTAATTCCAATGGTTTCCAAGGTTTAGAACCTTTCCAATCCTACACAAAATCATCATATAAACTCAATGGAAGCATTAAATCATTGAAATTCCATCTCTTTCTATCATGAACAGTGCATGAACAGTGCAAACCGAAATGTTCTTCCATGGTAAAGTCGAGAACATCAACTTAATCCAACAACCAACCATGCAACTAGCTTGTTTAAGCTTGTCTAAACTATCTATGACATAAAACTCATGTTCCTCTCACATATACATAGAAATTCCAGCAGCATTTCCCCAAGATTCAAGCCTCCAAACCAACTTAAACTCAAGAAGAAATCATAAGAACAAATTCTAGAAGCAAGGGAGCAACTTACCTTACAAGCTTCTTCAAGATCCTTGCTTCTTCCTTGCTTGAGAGAGAATTTTTCAAGAGGCTCTCCACCCTTTCTTGCTCATGGTGTTGGCTAAGAAATGAGGGGTATTTATAGCAAAAGTCATGTGCCATTTGAAGGCCAAGATCACCTTGGGAACTATTTGATCTAATGGTTAAAGGTTTGATCTTAAAATATCTTTTCTCCTTTCACTCATGACCTTGCCACCATGACATCACTAGCATGGCCTATCTTGGTACACCTAACCCTTCCTCTTTTTGGGTGCCATTTTGAAGTCCTTGTGGATCCCGCCATGTGCAACACCAAATTCTTACTTTATTCTCTTTTTCTTTCTTTTCAAAAATCTATACATTATTCATTATTGAACTTGGGCTCCAAGATAACTTTTGGGACTTATTGGGATGGCCTAGGAAGAAATGTTGGGCCTCTTTTAGGTCCAATAGCTAATTGGCCCAAATCCCAATGTACTTTCCTCATACCGATATCCGTAAATTACCCTGATCTTAGCATAAATGCTAAACACCTCCTTTAATTGTTCTAACATTTTTAGAAATTCATTCTAATATAAAATGAATTCTCTACAAAGTTTCATAATTTTCTGAGACCCAGAAGTCCTGATAAAAATTTCATACGTTTCCTTTAACCTTTTATCGGTGTCCTTTTTCACCGTAAATTCCATAATTAATTCTATAGGACTCCTTTTTTACTTCTGTCAACTCCATAATTTCTCATATTAATTATAATAATTTACTATCAAATTTCCTCGGATATCCATCCATTGTGTGAAATGACCAAAATGCCCTCTATCCGCTTCTGGTTTCTTTTCTTATCCTTCATCTTAAGTTCTCGAAATTCTCTTTCAACAACTCATCCCCTGAATTCTTCGGGAGTCATTGTTAATTGAAAGGCTCGACAATCTGCCCATATCAGGTTATCTTACTCAGGAGCCAGCCCATATCTAGCTACCTGCAGAATTCCTAGGCTTAAGACTTAGGATATCCTTACATTCCTCTTTTTGAACCTAGGTGAACTGTCCCTATTTTGTAGGTCAAAGACTTAACTCATCTTTAAATCTTGAGGAACTTAGCTCATCCCTCAGATTCCTACCAAATATAGGTAAGTGATCCGCCCATATCAGATTACTACCCTGGGACTACGGGTTTAGTAGCCTACCCATATCAGACTACCTCCCAGTTTTCCTAGACCCAAAAATCGGGATATTACACTAGGTCCACTCACTTCCAACCTCCTTAGACAGTACCTGCATACATAGTACGCATCATATCCTTCCTCCAACCTGCCAAAATTTTAGCAGGATAACGGCGCCTCTTAGAATTCTCAAAATCTACCTCGACATAACCTCCCTGAAATGGGTTATACATGGGGATGAGATTCGGGGAATCTCAGTAGTAATAATCATAACAATATATGTAATGCAGTGTGATATTGCTTGCTTGTGATTGTGTATAGATAAGTATGCTGCGTGCTTCCATACTCAATAACATACGATCATAGCATTGTAGTAGAGCTTCAATCATAACATATAAGACAACAATCCAACCAAACAATAGCACATCAAATCACAAAGCCATTACATAAAAGCTAGGATTAGTTACTACCTGGCTAGCTTAGCAGAACTCTACTATCTCTATTCTGCTTCCAGCTCAGCCAGAACTTCCTTTCTTTCTTTCTTCCTCTCACTTTCTCTCTCTAGAACTCCTTCTCTCTCTTAAAGGGCTCTTGGCCGTGATGCAAATAATAAAGGGGAGGGGGTATTTATAGTTTCCACGGATGGCACTTACGTAATTCTCAAGAACTCTGAACTTGTGGCCACCGATTTTCCTTGAATTTCCTATTTTCTTTTCCATTTATGACATCATCATCATGACATCATCCAAGGGACACCTCACATGCTAGGTGGGACAATGGTGGGGCCCTTGGGATACCTCGCCAGCTGACTCAGCATTTTCAGAGAATTCCAGACTCTTGCACCGGAATACACGGCAGAGATCGTGCCACGTGTCCTTCACCTTTTTCTTCTTTCCTTATACTCATTCCATGTGGCGCCTTGTGGGTCCATGACGACACCTTTTTTCACCACCTCATGGCCTCCAGATAAGTCCAGGACCTTATCTGACACCTCCCCGGTCATCACGCTAACCGAGTAACTTTACTTTATTGAAAAGACACTAAAATATTATTTTAATGTCACTTTTTCTCTCATATCTCCTGGGCTACGTTTTTGGGCTCGAGGAATGCTATCTTGGGCCCTGATCAAGCGCAAGTACTCTGATGGCTCGATTCCCAAGAAACATCCCTTGGCAAATTACCAAAATGCCCTTAGTTCCTCTTTCTTTACTTTAATGAGTCTAGGGGCATTATTGTCTTTTCACATCTTACCAGAGTATTCTCTGACCCTGGTCAACTATCCAGATAACCTTTCTGGACTATCTAACCTTAGCCAAATGACCAAAATACCCTTTACTCATTCTTTCACTATTTTATAACATAAGGGCATTTTCGTCATTTTACACCTTTTTCCCTGGACACCGACCCCTTTTTCCACTGAACTGATATCATGGGCCTGGGCCTTCCCTGGTGTCACTATGGGCCTTAAAAATACTATATGGCCTCTAGCCACAGTCCGATCATCTCTATTCGGACTGCTTTTCCTTTACCTATTATAACTGTAAATTCTCATCTTCAGTCATTCAACCCGGAATTCATTTCTCTAGCTTTTTTGGCCTGAAAGTACGCTCGCGCGTACACTTTTCAAAATGACCATTTTACCCTTGGTCACATTTCTAATTCTTTCATACTCATAGGGACCTCATATGCATATTTCATAGTTCAGTGAAATTATCAGCATAATTTTCTCTAGTTTCTGGTAAAATATGGTACTCATCGGCTACTTGCCTGATCTTTCCCATAATTACGATTATGCCCCTGCATTTTCTTTCTGGCATCTTTTCTCATCTTCCTATCCTTCATCTTAAGTTCTAGAAATTCTCTTTCAACAACTTATCCCCTAAACTCTTCGGGAGTCATTGTTAATTGAAAGGCTCGACAACCCGCCCATATTAGGTTATCTTACACAGGAGCCAACCCATATCAAGCTACTTGCAGAATTCCTAGGCTTAAGACTTAGGATATTCCTTACATTCCTCTTTTTGAACCTAGGCGAACTGTCCCTATTTTGTAGGTCAAAACTTAATTCGTCTTTAAATTCTGAAGGACTTAGCTCATCCCACGGATTCCTACAAAATATAGGTAAGTAATCCGCCCATATCAGATTACTACCCTGGGACTACAGGTTTAGCAGCCTGCCCATATCATATTACCTCCCAATTCTCCTAGACCCAAAAATCGGGATGTTACAATTCTCCTCCCCTTTTAAAAATTTCATCCTCGAAATTTTAAGGGATACCTCATCTTTCCTGAAGAGAACTTCTTACTAATCTATACAGCTATGTGGTTCTTATAACGCAGTCATATATATATAACCAGTAAGATCATCCCTCTCTGTCTTATCCTTACTCCAATGATGGTCTAGAGGAGCAACAGCTTGGTCCCAGACCTTCCGCATGGATTCTTAGCAACTAACATCTCTCATTATAGTTGTTTATATCTATCCATGTTCTAACCCTTCATACAGCACCCTCATCACTGAGTTAAGACAGATTTCTTATCTTACTAATTATCTCTCATGACTCGTTATAATGACCACTTTCTCTAGATCAGAAAAGAACTCTTCACTATCCACATCATCATCTAGGCATATAGTTCCTTACAGCTCAGTAGCCCTTACAGCTATGGTTCTTCTTAACCATTCTTAGGGTCGACCTCAAGGGATTTGGAGACTCTGTCTGTGGTAAGAGAAAATATCTTTCCTAGGGATGTCAGCATTCTTAGGGCAACCTCTTGCAAAGTGGCCTTTCTTACCATAACTACTTTGCCCTGCTCAAAACTCCCATGTGCCATGGCTCTTTCCACCACTTTGACATCTCTGCTCTCCAACCTGATCCTCACCTTGATCAGTCCCCTGCCTGAACTATTGCCTCTTTCTCTTGCTATTGGCTTCACAACTTGAGCTACCTCCCTGAGTGCTCTTAGCTAATACTTTTTTATCTCTTTTCTTTTGATCCTAGCGAACTTAAGTCGCAGGGATCTCATTCATCATCTCTTACTATCTCTTTTGTTCTCTAGGGTACTCTATTCTAGTTTTACTACTTCTCCGTGATGGAATCCCTCTTGCTCAGGGAATATTAGCTCTCTAGCTATTAACCATCACGTCTCTAGCCTTAGGCCATGTCCTAGGATCATTCCTAGGCAAATCTAATACTAGCTATCTCATTCTAGCTAGCTCATCTTAACTCATCATTATCATTCTTTACATCATTCCTTGCTGCTCATCCCGCCTAGCAAGGATGACTCACATATTGGAGTTGCCAGCTTCCTCTATGCATGGCTCCTCCACTCAAGCTCTACGTTCTTGTCTTGTGTTCACCATCTTTTTCCTTCTCAAAAAGAAAAGTGAACACATCACATCCTACTACTTACCCATCTAGGAGCTTTATCTCCACTAGGCTTTTCTAAACCTCTATATGAATAACTGTCGCGACCTGAGTGTTAGTGTAACATCCCAATTTTTGGGTCTAGTTGAGCTGGGAGGTAGTCTGATATGGGCAGGCTGCTAAACCCGTAGTCCTATGGTGGTAATCTGATATGGGCGGATTACTTACCTGTATTTTGTAGGAATTCGAGGGATGAGCTAAGTCCTTCAGGATTTAAAGATGAGTTAAGTCTTTAACCTACGGAATCGGGATAGTTCACCTAGGTTCAAAATGAGGAATGTGAGGAATGTCCTAAGTCTTCAGCTTAGGAATTCTGCAGGTAGCTTGATATGGGCTGGCTCCTGTGTAAGATAACCTAATATTGGCGGATTGTCGAGCCTTTCAATTAACGATGACTCCCAGAGTTTAGGGGATGAGTTATTAAAAGAGAATTTCTAGAACCTAAGAAGAAGGATAAGAAGATGAGAATAGATGCCAGAAAGAGAATGCAGGGGCATAATCGTAATTATGGGAAATATCGGGCTGTAGCCGATGAGTACCATATTTTGCCAGAAAATAGAGAAAATTATACTGATCATTTCACTGAACTGTGAAATGTGTTTATGAGGTCTCTATGTATATGAAAGAATTAGAATTATGACCAGGGGTAAAATGGTCATTTTGGAAAAGTGTGCGCGTGAGTGCTTTTTCAGGCCAAAACAGCCCTGTCCGGATAAAATATCTGAAAATACCGAGAGATAGAGAAAAGGATTCCGGGTTGAATGAGGAGTCATGGAATTTTGATATGAGGTCCCGATTTTTCTGTAAAAATTCCGAAAGATGGGAATTTACAGTTATAATCGGTAAAGGAAAAGCAGTCCTAATAGGGATGATCGGACTGTGGCCAGGGGGCCGTATAGTGTTTCTAAGCCCATAGTGACACCAGGGAAGGCCCAAGCCCATTAGATCAGTCCAGTGGTAGAAGGGGCCGGTGTCCGGGAAAAAGGTGCGAAATGACGAAAATGCCCCTATGTTATAGAACAGCTGAAGAATGAGTAAAGGGTATTTTGGTCATTTGCCTAAGGTTAGTCAGTCCAGACAGGGTATCTGGATAATTGACCAGGGTCAGAGAATACTCTGGTAAGATGGGAAAAGACAATAATGCCCCTAGACCTAATAAAGTAAAGAAAGAGAGACCAAGGGCATTTTGGTAATTTGCCAAGGGATGTTTCTTGGGAATCGTGCCATCAGAGTACTTGGGCTGGATCAGAGACCCAAGATGATATTCCAGGCCCAAAAACGTAGGCCCAGTGATATGTGGAAAAAAGTGGCATTAAAATACTATTTTAATGCTGTTTCAATAAAGTAAAGTTACTCGGTCGGCACGATAACCGAGGAGGTGATCAGATAAAGTTTGGGACTTATCTGGATAGCATTGAAAGGCGTGAAAGGTCCCTTCCAGATGCCACATGGTGTCATCTTAGAGGTAGAAGAAAAGTTAAGGACACGTGGCACGATCTCAGCCGCTGATTTCCGGTGCAAGACTCTGGAACTATCTGGAAATGCTGAGTCAGCTGATGAGGTGTCCCGGGATTTAGACATGTGAGAAAGGTGCTGCTGAGGTGTCCGCTGAGGTGTCCACTGAGGTGTCCTAGATGATGCAGTAAAAAGGAATAAAAGAAAATAGGAAAATCCAGGAAAAACTAGGACCACATGTTCAGATGGCTTCAAAATTACAGGAATGCCATTGAGGGAAACTATAAATACCCCCTCCCCCTCCCATTTCATGCATCACGGTTTTGGCAAGAGAAAGAGAGAGAAAGAAGAGAGAGAAGGAGAAAGAAAGAAGAGAGGAAGTTCTGGCGGAGCTGGAAGCAGAATAAGGATAGTAGAGTTCTGCTAAGCTAGCCAGGTAGTAACTAATCCTAGCTTTTATGTAATAGCTTTGTGATTGATGTGCTATTGTTTGGTTGGATTGTTGTCTTATATGTTATGTCTGAAGCTCTACTGCAATGCTATGATCATATGTTATTGAGTATGGAAGCACGCGGCATACTTATCTGTACACAATCACAAGCAAGCACTGTCACACTGCATTACATATACTGTTATGATTATTACTACTGAGATTCCCCCGAATCTCATCCCCCTTGTATAACCATTTCAGGGAGGTTATGTCGAGGTAGATTTTGAGAATTTTGAGAGACGCCGTTATGCTGCTGAAATTTCGGCGGAGATAGCAGTAGTGGAGGAAGGATATGATGCGTACTGTGTACGTAGGTACTGTCTAAGGAGGCTGGTAGTGAGTGGACCTAGCCGGTTCATCCAGTCTTTCCTGGGTACTTACGTAGAATGGTAGTTCTAATGAGAGAATTACCGAATCAGTACAGCTAATGTTGCTTCCGCAAGTGTACTCTGAGGAGTCTAAGGGAGGATGTTTCAGTTAGATAGTCGTGACTCATATCCTTTGTGATCTTTCGTCGTGACCATCGCACTCTACTCGTCACGACTTAACATTTCTGTGTCTTTTAGTCACGACCTAACTCTTATACTGTCGCGACCTGGACCCCCTTACACACTAGTCGCATGCTGCAACATTACTTGTTGTGACCATAGGTCTTCTCACATCGTAACCTTACTCCTCTGTGATTAATCGTCGCGACCTAAACCCACATTAGTCGTGACGCGAGTGCCACTCTCTCGTACTCAAGGGAAAATACTCTTTCTAAATCATATCTTTAACTTATTTAAACATCAAATCTAGCTATCTCAGAGCATCACTGAGCTAGAACCTTCTGTTTTATGCTAGAATCTTATGCTCTGAACCAGAACCCTATCTGGTCTATGCTAGAACCTATTGCTCTGAGCAAGAGCCCTTTCTGGTCTATACCAGAACCTTATGCTCTGATACCAAAATTAAACATCCTTCCTTACATCCCTCAGAGTACACCTGCGGAAGCGATACTAGCTATACTGATTCGGTAATTCTCCCATTAGAACTACCATTCTATGTAAGTACCCAGGAAAGACTCGATAAACCGGCTAGGTCCACTCACTTCCATCCTCCTCAGACAGTACCTATGTACATAGTATGCATCATATCCTTCCTCCAACCTGCCGAAATTTTAGCAGCATAACGGTGCCTCTTAGAATTCTCAAAATCTACCTCGACATAACCTCCCTAAAATGGGTTATACGTAGGGGATGATATTTGTAACATCCTGATTTTTGGGTTTAGGAGAACTGGGAGGTAGTCTGATATAGGCAGGCTACTAAACCCGTAGTCCCAGGGTAGTAATCTGATATGGGCGGACTACTTACCTGTATTTTGTAGGAATCTGAGGGATGAGCTAAGTCCTTTAGGATTTAAAGATGAGTTAAGTCTTTAACCTACAGAATCAGGACAGTTCACCTAGGTTCAAAATGATGAATGTGAGGAATATCCTAAGTTTTAAGCCTAGGAATTCTGCAGGTAGCTTGATATGGGCTGGCTCTTGTGTAAGATAACCTGATATGGGTGGGTTGTCGAGCCTTTCAATTAACAACGACTCCCGAAGAGTTTAGGGGATAAGTTATTGAAAGAGAATTTCTAGACCTTAAGATGAGGGATGAGAAGATGAGGTTAAGATGCCAGAAAGCGAATGCAGGGGCATAATTGTAATTATGGGAAAGATCTGGCTGGTAGCCGATGAGTACCATATTTTGTCAGAAAATAGAGAAAATTATGCTGATCATTTCACTGAACTGTGAAATGTGCATATGAGGTCTCTATAAGTATGAAAGAATTAGAAATGTGACCAAGGGTAAAATGGTCATTTTTGAAAAGTGTGCGCGGGAGCGTACTTTCAGGCAAAAATAGCCCGTTTCGAATTAAATATCTGAAAATACTGGGAGATAGAGAAAAGGATTCCAGGTTGAATGACGCAACACAGAATTTTCATTTGAGGTCCCGATTTTTCTGTAAAAATTCCCGAAGATAGAAATTTACAATTATAATCGGTAAAGGAAAAGCAGTCCAAATAGAGATGATCGGACTGTGGCCAGAGGCCATACAGTGTTTTCAAGCCCCATAGTGATACCAGGGAAGGCCCAGGCCCATAATATCAGTTCAATAAAAAAAGGGGCCGGTGTCCGGAAAAACGGTGCAAAATGACATAAATGCCCTTATGTTATAGAATAGTTGAAGAATGAGTAAAGGGTATTTTGGTCATTTGCCTAAGGTTAGACAGTCCAGGAAGGTTATCTGGATAGTTGACCAGGGTCAGAGAATACTCTAGTAAGGTATGAAAAGACAATAATGCCCCTAGACTTACTAAAGAAAATAAAGAGGAACCAAGGGCATTTTGGTAATTTGCCAAGGGGTGTTTCTTGGGAATCGGGCCATCAGAGTACTTGGGCTAGATCAGAGACCCAAGATGATATTCCCAGGCCCAAAAACGTAGCCCAGCATAAATGTGAGAAAAAGTGGCATTAAAATAATGTTTTAGTGACTTTTCAATAAAGTAGAGTTACTCGGTCGGCACGATAACCGAAGAAGTGATCAGATAAAGTCCAGAACTTATATGGAGGTCATGGGATGGTGTGATAGGGCCCATCTAGATGCCACATGGCACTGATCTAGAGGGAGAAGAAAAGTTAAGGACACGTGGCACAATCTCAGCCGTTGAGTCCGGTTTGTGGGAAATCAGACCGGACCGGTACTGGACTGGACGAAAAGCTTCCAGAAGGTTTCTTGGCTCTCTCAATTTGTCCATGTGAGAAATGTGACTGATGAGGTATCCCCTGAGGTGTCCCTTGATGATGCAGTAAAAAGGAATAAAGAAAAATAGGAAATTCTGAAAACCAGGACCACAAGTTCAGATGGCTTCAAAATTACGGAAATGCTATCCATCAAAACTATAAATACCCCCTCCCCCTCCCATTTCATGCATCCCACGGTTTTCCAAGAGAAAGAGAGAGAAAGAAGAGAGAGAAGGAGAAAGAAAGAAAGAAAGGAAGTTCTGGCAGAGCTGGAAGCAGTATAGAGATTCTAGAGTTCTGCTAAGCTTTTGAGGTAGTAACTAATCCTAGCTTTTATGTAATGTCTTTGTGATTTGTTGTGCTATTGTTTGGTTGGATTGTTGTCTTATATGTTATGCTTGAAGCTCTATTACAATGCTATGATCATATGTTATTGAATATGGAAGCACACAGCATACTTATCTGTACACAATCACAAGCAAGTACTGTCACTCTGCATTACATATATTGTTATGATTATTACTACTGAGATTCCCCCAAATCTCATTCCCTATTATATCTAACCCATTACAGGGAGATTATGTTGAAGTGGATTTTAAGAAGTTTGAGAGACGCCGTTATGCTGCCGAATTTAAGACTGAACATCAGAATATGATAAGTACTGTGTACGTAGGTGCTGTCTAAGGAGGCTGGAAGTGAGTGGACCTAGCCGGTTCATCCAGTCTTTCCTGGGTACTTACGTAGAATGCTAGTTCTCATGAGGAAATTACCAAATCAGTACGGTTCAGTTCTTTGTACAGATGAAGCCTAGCGGTTATACTGCCGAAATTCGGGCAGAAAAAGATGTAATGGAAACATGAGAATTTTATGTATGTCCTGTTGTATGACATTTTATTATTTAATAATAAATATTGTTTGGCATGTTCAATTTGTGAATGGGGAATTAAGGGAGAAATTCGCAAGTCCTGAGGTAGCAGTGTTTTGACCTCAGTTTAACCCAGTAAACGAAGGAGTTTGGCTATGAAATTTGGTGAGCCAGTGGTACACATCTGGGGCATTCCGTGGATAGGTAATAAGCCTTGTTTGGATGTGTAGAATGAGATTAATTAGTTCTCAAATTAAAGGTTCAGAATAAGGAACTTAAGAGTAGAAATTTTAATTTTTGGGCTTAAGTTAAGATATGATCGAGCTAATATCGCTTCCGTAAGTGTACTCTGAGGAGTCTAAGGGAGGATGTTTCAATATTCTGGAGAATCTCAGTAGTAATAATCATAACAATATATATAATGCAGTGTGATAGTGCTTGATTGTGATTGTGTACAGATAAGTATGCTGCGTGCTTCCATACTCAATAACATACGATCATAGCATTGTAGTAGAGCTTCAAGCATAACATATAAGACAACAATCCAACCAAACAATAGCACATCAAATCACAAAGCCATTACATAAAAGCTAGGATTAGTTACTACCTGGCTAGCTTAGCAGAACTCTACTATCTCTATTCTGCTTCCAGCTCCGCCAGAACTTCCTTTCTTTCTTTCTTCCTCTCACTTTCTCTCTCTAGAGCTCCTTCTCTCTCTTAAAGGGCTCTTGGCCGTGATGCAAATGACAAGGGGGAGGGGGTATTTATAGTTTCCACGGATGGCACTTACGTAATTCTCAAGAACTCTGAACTTGTGGCTACCGATTTTCCTGGAATTTCCTATTTTCTTTTCCATTTATGACATCATCCAAGGGACACCTCACATGCTAGGTGGGACAATGGTGGGGCCCTTGGGATACCTCGCCAGCTGACTCAGCATTTCCAGAGAATTCCAGACTCTTGCACCGGAATACACGGCTAAGATCGTGCCACATGTCCTTCACCTTTTTCTTCTTTCCTTATACTCATGCCATGTGGCACCTTGTGGGACCATGAGGACACCTTTTTCCGCCACCTCATGGCCTCCAGATAAGTCCAGGACCTTATCTGATCACCTCCCCGGTCATCACGCTAACCGAGTAACTTTACTTTATTGAAAAGACACTAAAATATTATTTTAATGTCACTTTTTCTCTCATATCTCCTGGGCTACGTTTTTGGGCTCGAGGAATGCTATCTTGGGCCCTGATCAAGCTCAAGTACTCTGATGGCTCGATTCCCAAGAAACATCCCTTGGCAAATTACCAAAATTCCCTTGGTTCCTCTTTCTTTACTTTAATGAGTCTAGGGGCATTATTGTCTTTTCACATCTTACCAGAGTATTCTCTGACCCTGGTCAACTATCCAGATAACCTTTCTGGACTATCTAACCTTAGCCAAATGACCAAAATACCCTTTACTCATTCTTTCACTATTTTATAACATAAGGGCATATCATGGGCCTGGGCCTTCCCTGGTGTCACTATGGGCCTTAAAAATACTATATGGCCTCTGGCCACAGTCCAATCATCTCTATTCGGACTGCTTTTCCTTTACCGATTATAATTGTAAATTCCCATCTTTAGTCATTCAACCCGGAATTCATTTCTCTATCTCCTGGTATTTTCATATATTTAATCCGGACCAGGCTATTTTAGCCTGAAAGTACGCTCGCGCGCGCACTTTTCAAAATGACCATTTTACCCTTGGTCACATTTCTAATTCTTTCATACTCATAGGGACCTCATATGCACATTTCACAGTTCAGTGAAATGATCAGTATAATTTTCTCTATTTTCTGGTAAAATATGGTACTCATCGGCTACTTGCCTGATCTTTCCCATAATTACGATTATGCCCCTGCATTCTCTTTCTGGCATCTTTTCTCATCTTCTTATCCTTCATCTTAAGTTCTAGAAATTCTCTTTCAACAACTCATCCCTAAACTCTTCGAGAGTCATTGTTAATTGAAAGGATCGATGTAACATCCCGATTTTTGGTCTAGGAGATCGGGACAGTTCATCTAGGTCCAAGATGAGGAATGTGAGGAATATCCTAAGTCTTAAGCCTAGGAATTCTGCAGGTAGCTTGATATGGGCTGGCTCCTGTGTAAGATAACCTGATATGGGCGGGTTGTCAAGCTTTTCAATTAACGATGACTCCCGAAGAGTTTAAGGGATGAGTTTTTGAAAGAGAATTTCTAGAAATTAAGATGAAGGATAAGAAGATGAGAATAGATGCTAGAAAGGGAATGCAGGGGCAAAATCGTAATTATGAGAAAGATTGGGCTGGTAGCCGATGAGTACCATATTTTCCCAGAAAATAGAGAAAATTATGCTGATCATTTCACTGAACTGTGAAATGTGCATATGAGGTCTCTATGTGTATGAAAGAATTAGAAATGTGACCAGGGGTAAAATGGTCATTTTGGAAAAGTGTGCGCGTGAGTGCTTTTTCAGGCCAAAACAGTCCGGTCCGGATAAAATATCTGAAAATACCGGGAGATAGAGAAAAGAATTCCGGGTTGAATGAGGAGTCACGGAATTTTGATTTGAGGTCCCGATTTTTCTGTAAAAATTTCTGAAGATGGGAATTTACAGTTATAATCGGTAAAGGAAAAGCAGTTCCGATAGGGATGATCGGACTGTGGCCAGGGGGCCGTATAGTGTTTCTAAGGCCTTTAGTGACACCAGGGAAGGCCCAGGCCCATTAGATCAGTCCAGTGATAAAAGGGGCCGGTGTCCGGGAAAAAGGTGCAAAATGACGAAAATGCCCCTATGTTATAGAACAGCTGAAGAATGAGTAAAGGGTATTTTGGTCATTTGCCTAAGGTTAGACAGTCCAGGGAAGTTATCTGGATAGTTGACCAGGGTCAAAGAATACTCTGGTAAGATGGAAAAAGATAATAATGCCCCTAGACCTAATAAAGTAAAGAGAGAGAGACTAAGGGCATTTTGGTAATTTGCCAAGGGGTGTTTCTTGGGAATCGTGCCATTAGAGTACTTGGGCTGGATCAGAGACCCAAGATGATATTTCTAGGCCAAAAAACGCAGGCCCAGTGATTCAGGGGGAAAAGTGGCATTAAAATAATGATTTAATGACTTTTCAGTAAAGTAAAGTTACTCGGTTGGCACGAAAACCGAGGAGGTGATCAGATAAGTCTGGGACTTATCTGGATAGCATTGGGAAGCGTGCAAGGTCTCTTCCAGGCGCCACATGGCATTAGTCTGGAGAAAGCAGATAAAGCTGAGGACACGCTTTACGAGGCAAGAGACTGGACCGGTGAGTCAGCATGCTGAGTCAGCTGCTGAGGTGTCCAGGATTTCAGACATGTGATAAATGTGGCGCTGAGGTGTCCCGGTGAGGTGTCCTGGATGATGTCATGCATGATGCAGTAAAAAGGAATAAAAGAAAATAGGAAATTCCAGGAAAAACCAGGACCACAAGTTCATATGGCTTCAAAATTACAGGAATGCCATTGAAGGAAACTATAAATACCTCCTCCCCCTCCCATTTCATGCATCCCACGGTTTTGAGCCTTTTAGAGAGAGGAGGAGGTGCTAGAGAGAGAAAGTGAGAGGAAGAAAGAAAGAAAGGAAGTTCTGGCGGAGCTGGAAGCAGAATAGAGATAGTAGAGCTCTGCTAAGCTTTTGAGGTAGTAACTAATCCTAGCTTTTATGTAATGGCTTTGTGATTTGTTGTGCTATTGTTTGGTTGGATTGTTGTCTTATATGTTATGCTTGAAGCTCTACTGCAATGCTATGATCATATGTTATTGAGTATGGAAGCACGCAGCATACTTATCTGTACACAATCACAAGCAAGCACTATCACACTGCATTACATATATTGTTATGATTGTTGCTACTGAGATTCCCCCGAATCTCATCCCCCATCCATAACCCATTACAGGGAGGTTATGCTGAAGTGGATTTTGAGAATCCTGTGAGACGCCGTTATGCTGCCGAAGTAAAGACTGAACATCAGTATATGATAAGTACTGTGTACGTAGTGCTGTCTAAGGAGGCTAGAAGTGAGTGGACCTAGCCGGTTCATCTAGTCTTTCCTGGGTACTACGTAGAATGGTAGTTCTCACGAGGGGATTACCGAATCAGTACAGTTCAGTTCTTTGTACAGATGAAGCGTAGCGGTTATGCTGCCGGAGATTAGGTAGAAAGAGATGTAATAGAGATAGCAAGATTATGTATATGTCTTGTTGTGTATGCCATGCTGTATGACATTATGTTATTCAATGATAAGTGTTGTTTGGCATATTCAATATATGTATGGTAAATTAAGGGGAAATTCGCAGGTCCTGAGGTAGCAGTGTTTTGACCTCAGATTGACCTAGTAAACGAAGGGGTTTGGCCACGAAATTTGGCAGGCCAGTCGTACACATCTGGGGCATTACGTGGATAGGTAATAAGCCTCATTTGGTTGTGTAGAATGAGATTAATTAATTTTCAAATTAAAGGTTCAGAATAAGGAACTTAAGAGTGAAATTTTGAATTTCTGGGCTTAAGTTAAGATATAATCGAGCTAATATGGCTTCCGCAAGTGTACTCTGAGGAGGCTAAGGGAGGATGTTTCAATCGACAACCCGCCCATATCAGGTTATCTTACTCAGGAGCCAGCCCATATCTAGCTACCTGCAGAATTCCTAGGCTTAAGACTTAGGATATCCTTACATTCCTCTTTTTGAACCTAGGTGAACTGTCCCTATTTTGTAGGTCAAAGACTTAACTCATCTTTAAATCTTGAGGAACTTAGCTCATCCCTCGGATTCCTACCAAATATAGGTAAGTGATCCGCCCATATCAGATTACTACCCTGGGACTACGGGTTTAGCAGCCTGCCCATATCAGACTACCTCCCAGTTCTCCTAGACCCAAAAATCGGGATGTTACACTGAACACTTCAAACTGAGATCCATACAGGTAATGCCTCCAAATCTTTAATGCAAAGACTACAGCTGCCAACTCCAAGTCATAGGTTAGATAATTCTCCTAATGTAGTCTTAACTACCTCGATACATAAGCCATTGCCTTATTGTTCTGCATCATCACACATCTAAGATCCTTCAAGGAAGTATCCGTGTACAGAACATATGGTACCCTTGGGGAAGGAAGAGTAATTATTGGAGCTGTTGTCAACTTAGTCTTTAATTCTTGAAAAGCATCCTTACATTTCTTAATCCAAACAAATGCTTTCTTAGTCAACCTAGTCAATGGCATGGCAATATGAGTGAAACCTTGAATGAATATTTGATAATAACCGGCCAAGCTAATAAAACTTCTTACTTCAGTCATTGAACTAGGAGCCTCCCACTTTAATACTATGTCAACCTTGTTAGGATCCACAGTAACTGCCTTAGCAGAGACTACATGATCTAGGAATTTCACTTCATTCAGCAAAAGTTCACACTTTGATAGCTTAGTATATAGTTGATGATCCCTCAAGATTCATAACACAATGTGAAGATGCTCTTGATGTTCCTCCTTACTCCTAGAGTATATCAATATGTCATTAATAAAAGCCACAATAAATCTATCTAAGTAAGGTCTAAAAATCCAATTCATGTAATCTATAAAGACAATTGGAGCATTCGTCAACCTAAATAGCATAACTAGGAACTCGTAGTATCCGTATCGAGTCCTAAAGGTAGTCTTAGGAACGTCATCAGCCTGAACTCTTAGCTGATAGTACTCTGACCTCAGATCAATCTTAGAAAACATGGATGATCTTGTTAGATTAATATGTTTTGATGATGTCAAAAGAAAATAAAAGAATTAAGTTGTTTTATGATGTTTTTAAAGCAATGAAAATGTGTTTTTAATGGAATAAAGTTTAAGAGAAAAGAAGGAGTTAATCGATTAACTATTCGATTATTATCAATAATCTAATAGTTAATCGATTAATATCAATTAATCGATTGAATGATAGATTAATGTAAAGGTAGCAATATGTTTTACAAAGAAAAATTAATTAATCGATTAGTTAATCGATTAATGAGTGACCATTAATCAATTAGTTAATTGATTAATGTTGAGAGTTGGCCTTCTGGAAGTAAGTTAATGAGCCAATTAATCCATTAATTAAAATTAATCAATTGGTTAATCGATTAATTTATTGAAAATAGGTTTTCTCTTGAACAAAGATATTACTATTAATCGATATTTAATCTGTTAAATGTTTGATTAATCACTGAAGTATCAATTTTGTGAAATTCAAATACAAACCAATTAATCGATTGGTTAATCGATTAATTTTTATTAATAGATTAATTGTTTGATTAATTTGTATACAAATATTTTCTAATTCAAATCTTCTAGACAAATTAATCGACTAAGCATTCGATTAACTTCAGAAACTTCAAAAAAATGAAATATATCTCTCTTTTAAGCTAACAACTTATTTCATATTTCAAATGATTGATTTAAGTGATAAGATGCTTATGTTTCTCATTATTATTCATGACAAACTTTTGAGAAACTTATCTTTATAAGATTACATCATATATGCATAAAAAATCCAATGAATTATGATGCTCTGTTTTCCATTTCACAAGTTAGTTCTAATTAATCGATCAATTAATAGATTAACATAGAATAATCTTTAAAAACAAGCAGAATCTCTATATGATATTAAAGTGTTATAACTAAATTAATTCTATACACTTGATCATTGATTGGGTTATCAAATATGATTGAGTATGCATTATTCTACTATCATCATTGTTGTGATCAATCCCATTCAAGCTTAAATTCATTTCATCAAGTCCTCACTTCACGTGTTTATATTCTAGTAATTAAATCTTGAAGTATTTACTACATTACTAACAGAAGTTTAGACTAAGTTGAGTTCAAAGCTAGAGATAAGAATAGATCAAGATAAAAGCCAACAGATGTTCAAAGACAAAAAGACAAAAAGCCTCAACAGCTATAACGGCTAGTTCAACGGTCATATTTCTAATGAAAGGAAAACTTTACAAAAGGAAAACTCTATAGAAGCAAACTGTAATATCCTAATTTTTAGGCGCAGAGACTTAGAAAGTAGCTTCAAATAGATAGGCTACCAGACCCCTTTGAGCAAAAGTCCCAGAAACATACAGAGGATTTTTAGGGACTAAACTGCCAATAAGTGAAAGTACAAGGACTTATATGTAAATAGTGAAAGTTCCTAGGGGCATAATGGTCATTTTAGAAAAGAGATGGACTAAAGTGAAAGTCTAAAAGTTCCATGGTGCAAAAATGGAACTAGACAGAAGTTGTGGGCCATTAAGTGTAATTATAAGAAGTTAAGGGACTTAATTGAAAAGAGAAAAAGTTTCCAAGGGCAAAATTATAATTATAGAAAGTTGAGTCGAAAGTGGCTTAGAACTGCCCAGAAGCATTTCAGTCCCAAATTTCATCAGTAGATAGAGAAAATGATGATAGTTAATCTGGCTTAATATAAAAATTTTATCAGAGTTTCAGATAGCTGGAATTTATCTTATAGTCTTAAAGTTATTTGAAATTTTTATCAGATCTCCTGAACCTCAGATATAAGTAAAATGTTACAAGAAGATGTGTCTCGTGAAGCTAGAGGTCAGGGAACTGACAGAGTCCTGAAATGATATCTGTAAGAAAAGTTATTCACATATTAGTGAATTTTGACGGAGTTCGTAAACCCCTGGTATCAAATTATGAAACCTTAGCAGTAAGCAAACTAGGACTCAATGATCCCAGATGATATCACAGGAGGCCTATGATGATGCCAAGTAAGGCCCAAGCCCATGATATCAATTTATCAGATAAAGGGGCCAGTGTCCAGAAATATGCAGAAAAAGCTGCAGAATGACAAAAATACCCCTATGTTATAAAATAATTAAAGAATGAGTAAAGGGTATTTTGGTCATTTGACTAAGGTTAGGCGGTCAAGGAAGGTTATCTGAATAGTTGACCAAGGTCAGGGAATACTCTAGTAAGGTGTGAAAAGATGATAATGCCCCTAAAGACACTAAAGTAAATAAAGAGGAACCAAGGGCATTTTGGTAATTTGCTAACGAATGTTTCTTTGCAATTGAGCCATCAGAGTACTTGAGCTTGATCAGAGACTCAAGATGGCATTCCAAGAAGCATAAAAATGTAGCCCAAGAATTATGTGGGTTAAAGTGGCATTAAAATAATATTTTAGTGATTTTTCAGTAAAGTATAATTATCCGGTTGAAGTGATAACTGGGGAATTAGTTAGATAAAGCTTTAAACTTATCTAGAGCCATGAGGTGGTATGAAAGGTGTCCTCATGGGACCCATCAAGATGTAATATGGCACTAATCTAGGGGAAGGAGAAAAAGCTAAGGACACATGGCACGATCTCAACCGTTTATTCCGGGATAAGACTCTGGAATTCTCTAGAAGCGTTGAGTCAGCTGGTGAGGTGTCCCAAGGAACCCACTGATAGTAGGTCAGATTCTCGTCTTTCGATCCATCAAAATAATAATGTTTGCACCCAATAATATAGTATAAGGCACAACCCTATCGTTCTTCTCGAGGGGCTTTTCTATTGGAGATCTAGCATATTGGTGACAAAACCACTGAAAACCTGAGTGAAAGTAAAATGGGTTTTAGGGTTTGATTAATTTTTGGTGTAGTAAAATAAAGGTGCAGTAAAGTGAATGTTTTTGTATTTTGATTAAGTTGAAAATAAGTTGGTTTGTGAAAGAAATATGTTATGACAGACTCTTGATGATGAAAACATATCTATCCCTGCTCTTAATTTGTTTGATATGGGAGTTCGAAATCACTAAGTCTTAAACAAAATCTTAATTGATCGATTAAGTCTAGAGCATTAATATTTCTTAACTCCTTTGATCAAAGCTAGTTTAAAAACTCTTAATGAACTGTTTAAAACCACTTAGTGTGTAATTTAAATCAGATGATGAAAATGCCCTCGAATGGTCGTCGATCAACAAACACTAGATTTCAAGCAATTGAATTAATTAGCAACGATCGTTGATAATAGTCCAACTATCTTAAAATCGAAACTGAAATATTATATTAAACCAACATTCAAAGCATCCAAAGTCAATTACAATTGTCTAATCTGAGAATAATCAATTGATATTCAATCCCTTGTTCATATAATGAAAAACCCTAGATCTAAAAGCATCAAAACATGAGAAAAGGTGCAAATTAAAATAGAAAACTCCCCAG
Organism: Leucaena leucocephala; assembly: GCA_037074615.1. Taxonomy (NCBI): domain Eukaryota; kingdom Viridiplantae; phylum Streptophyta; class Magnoliopsida; order Fabales; family Fabaceae; genus Leucaena; species Leucaena leucocephala. Next base: position 5,263,750 of record CM073545.1, read on the forward strand.
TATAGTCCATGAGCACAAGATATGAGATCCATCACCAAGAGACTAAGGATTTAGCCTCTCATGACTCCTACTGTGCTGCAATCGCCGCCTAGATACAATGCCATGAAGAAAGCAGAAAGCGAGATGGAGAGATGAATGATGGGAGATGTGTGTAGGTAGTGGAGAGAGTGTAGAGAGAGTTCGAGCACTGCTTCTTAGCCTAATCAGGTTAAAAACCAACCTCCTTTTTGTCTGCGGCTCCCCTTCCTTTTATCAGCAGGTTAACCTAATAAAAAATACGCAGTTTCACGACTGTCTTCTTTGGTCATGACCAGATCCATGTTTTGGTCATGACGTGTAAACTTAGAGAAGCTTCCCAAGAGAAATTAGGTTGTGACCTGTGGACACTTTGGTCGGGACTGAAAGACACAGAAGCTGCTTCCTTGATTTGATTCTCTCTTGTGATTTCTTTTCTGCTCACATTAGTCCTTGGTTCTCCTCCAAAGTACTTGCAATTCAAAATCAAAGCTTACTATAAAAGTCCCACTAGTAAAAGAATAACATATATGCAGTTTGGAGGAGTTAATTTACCATTTTACGTACCCTTAAAATAGCATATTGCCAAGCACAATTGTCACGTCCTAACTTTTCCCTATCGGTATAATACTGATAGAGGAAAGAGGTTTGGAAAGGATTGTGATGTTGAATAGAGAAGAAAAGAATGATAAGATGAAGATTTAAAAAAGAGATACTAAAGTGAAAAGTATAAAAGTTCCATGGTGCAAAATGTGTAAAGTAGACATGAAATTTGGGCCATTAAGTGTAATTATGAAAAGTTGATGACCTAAATGTAATTTATCAAAAGTTCAAGGGGTAAAAGTGTAATTATGAGAAAGTTGAGCCAAAAAAGACCCAAAACTGCCCAGAATCAGTTCAGTCCCAAATTTTACCAAGAGCTAGAGAAAATTATTCCGGTTAGTTTGACGCAACACATAATTTCGATTTGAGGTTCCGAAAAATTTATAAAACTTTCTGAAGTTAGGAGAAATTATTACAGTATTTTTTGGACCTCAGAATCAGATGAAGGTTTACAGTTAATTCTTATAATTAATATGAGAATTTATAAAACTGACAGGATCAGAAAAGGAATCCTGTAGAATTTTTAATAGAATTTACAGTGTAATAAAATACCGATAAATACCTTCGGGAGAGGTTTCTCGGGATTTGTGCCATAAAGGTAGTGGACCATATAAAGGCCCAAAATGGTGTCACAAAAGCCCAATAAGGTAACTGAACAGTTATATGGGCCAATGTCCAGAGGAATCCCAAAAAAATACAAAATTAAAAAAATGCCCCTAGGTTATAAATGTACAAGAGATGAACGGAGGGCATTTTGGTTATTCTAGACAGGTCAAAATGCCAAAGCAAGTGCAAGAACGAGCACAGAGTCAGTATATGCCCTGATAAGGTATAAAGAGGTGTGAAATGATAATTATGCCCTTAAGGTTAATATAGTGCAAGAAAAGGCACCAAGGGTATTTTGGTAACTTGCTAAGGGATCTGTAATTAAGTTTAGACCCAGTACAAGAATATCAATGGTAGGAAGAATCTGGATACTGGATTTAAGGTCAGAAAATATATTATGAAATCTCAGATAAATTAGATTCAGAAAACAGTTTGGTTTTTGGAAAATCGGACTGAGCCGGTACCAGTTTGGACAGGAATTTTTTCAGATGCTTCCTCCCTTCACAATTTCATCACATGGGCTATGAGGCGTCCCTTGATGATGTTATGGATGATGTCATATGAAACATCCTCCCTTAGACCCCTCAGAGTACACTTACGGAAGCGATATTAGCTCAATCATATCTTAACTTAAGCCCAGAATTTAAAATTTTACTCTTAAGTTCCTTATTCTGGACCTTTAATTTGAAAATTAATTTATCTCATTCTACACATACAAATGAGGCTTATTATCTATCCACGTAATGCCCCAGATGTGTACGACTGGCCTGCCAAATTTCATAGCCAAACTCCATCGTTCACTAGGTCAAACTGAGGTCAAAACACTGCTACCTCAGGACCTGCGAATTTCTCCCTTAATTCCCCATTCACAAATTGAACATGCCAAACAATATTTATTATTAAATAATAAAATGTCATACAACAAGGCATACACCAAATTCTCATATTTCTATTACATCTTTTCCTGCCCGAATTTTGGCAGCATAACCGCTACATTCCATCTGTAGAAAGTAACCGATCTTGTACCGATTCGATAATTCCCGTAGGAGCTACCATTCTACGTAAGTACCCAGGAAAGACTGGATGAACCTGCTAGGTCCACTCACTTCCAGCCTCCTTAGACAGCACCTACGTACACAGTACGTATCGGTTCCTTTCTTTGTTCCTTCTTCGTTGCCAGAATTTTGGCAGCCTAACGGCGTCTCTTAAAATTTCCAGATTTTATTTCGACAGAACCTCCCCTATAATGTTATATATGGGAATGAGATTCGGGGGAATCTTAGTAGTAATAATCATAATAATATATGTAATGCAGTGTGACAGTGCTTGCTTGTGATTGTGTACAGATAAGCATGCTGCGTGCTTCCATACTCAATAACATATGATCATAGCATTATAGTAGAGCTTCAAGCATAACATATAAGACAACAATCCAACCAAACAATAGCACAACAAATCACAAAGCCATTACCTAAAAGCTAGGATTAGTTACTACCTCAAAGGCTCAGCAGAACTCTACTATCTCTATTCTGCTTCCAGCTCTGCCAGAACTTCCTTTCTTCTTTCTTTCTCTCACTTTCTCTCTCTAGCACCTCCTCCTCTCTCTAAAAAGGCTCTTGGCGTGCGCAATGAAGAGCAAGGGGGGTATTTATAGTTTTGGTCAATGGCATTCTTGTAATTTTGAAGCCATCTGATCCTGTGGTCATGGTTTTTCCGGAATTTCCTATTTTTCTTTATTCCTTTTACTGCATCATGCATGACATCATCACCAGGCCACCTCATGGGACACCTCATATGTCACATGGTGAAATTGTAAGCTTCTTGGACACCTCATCAGCTGACTCAGCAGTTCCAGTCCAATCCAGTACCGGTCCAGTCTGATTTCCCACAAACTGGATTCAACGGCTGAGATTGTGCCATGTGTCCTTAACTTTTCTTCTTCCTCTAAGATGATGCCATGTGGCATCTGGAAGGGACCTTTCACACCTTCCAATGCAATCCAGATAAGTCCCGGACTTTATCTGATCACCTCCTCGGTTATCGTGCCAACCGAGTAACTTTACTTTATTGAAACAGCATTAAAATAGTATTTTAATGCCACTTTTTCTCACATATATGTTGGGCTACAGTTTTTGGGCTCTGGGAATGTTGTCTTGGATCCTGATCAAGCTCAAGTACTCTGATGGCTCGATTCCAAAGAAATATCCCTTGGCAAATTACCAAAATACCCTTGGGTGCCCTTTCTTATACTATCTTTACTCTTAAGGGTAAAATCATCATTTTACCCCCTTCTATACCCTTTCAGGGTATATACTGACTCTAAGTAACTTTATCTGTATGTACCTTGGCTTCTGGGCCTATCCAGAATGACCAAAATGCCCTTATACATCTACTACCCTTTTAGTACAACACAGGGGCATTTTCGTAATTTTACACTTTTCTGGGCCTTTGTTGGCACCATTATTGGGCCTTTCTGGGTCCATTACCTTCATGGCACACATTACGAGGATCCTCCCTTGTCAATGATTATTGAATATTTTATCTATTATACACCGTTTATACACATATCCGGACACCGGCTCCTTCTGTCCGATACACTGGCCTGCGGTGTTCAGGCATCCCTGTGAGTCATATCAGTCATCTGACTGAGGTCATCCGAACTCATTCAGTCCCTTTTCAAATATCGATAAATTTCCCTATCGGATACCCGGAGGCCTCACACTCCGTCTGGATTTTCTGATTTGTGCATAACTTTTTCTACAAGCCTCCTATCGATATTCTGTCAGTTTCCTGATATCCGCCCCATAAGGACGCATCATCCTGTATTTCCTCACCTAGATCTGAAATCTAGGATATCCGGTATGAATTTTTATAACTTTTGGATGATCAGTCCATTTCTGGTTATCTGGAGTCTTCAAAAATTCCTGTATCAAGCCAGATTACCGAGCGTCACTTGCTCTCTCTACTGGTGAAATCTGGGACTGAAATGCTTCCGAACAGTCCAAACCACTTCTGGCCTGACTTTCTTTAATTACACTTTAGCCCAAGGAACTTTTCTTCTTTTCAATTAAGTCCCTTTTTATTTGGCTAAAATTACACTTAAGGACCCCACCTTTTTCTCTACTTTTCCTTTTTGGCTTTATAATTTCCATATTTACATCTAAGTCCCTCCATTTCTTTTCTTTTGCAATTTAATCCCTTTCTTTGCATAACTGGCCACTATATCTCTAGAGACTTTCACTATATTAGTCCCTGGACTTATTTGCAGTTTAGTCCCTAAAAACCCTCTGTATGTTTCGGGGACTTCTGCTCAAAGGGATATTCCTCACATTCCTCATTTTGAACCTAGGTGAACTGTCCCGATTCTGTAGGTTAAAGACTTAACTCATCTTTAAATCCTGAAGGACTTAGCTCATCCCTCGAATTCCTACAAAATACAGGTAAGTGATCCGCCCATATCAGATTACTACCCTGGGACTACGGGTTTAGCAGCCTGCACATATCAGACTACTTCCCAGTTCTCCTAGACCAGAAATCGGGATGTTACGTCATAAGTATTTTTTAAGAAAAGTTAAATCCAAGAATAAATATGAGCCATTAGATCAAATAGTGCACAAAGTGATCTTGGCCATCCATTTTCCATTGGATTTCTCTATAAATACCCCTAAATTCTGATTCAAAACCGTGGCATGAGAAACCTTGGGGAAACTATGGCAAGATGAAAACTCAAGCCAAGACAAAGAAGAATTCAAGGTCCAAAGTTCAAGCAACCTAGAGATTAAAGGTAAGCAATCTATCGTAGCTTATTTTCCTTTGATTTGGGAGCTTGAATTTAGGGTTTTCATGGCAGAAAGTTGAGTTTTCTCTAAGGTGTATATGCTGTCCAAAACCTTAGATGAAATGAGAAAGAAGAAATTAAAATTAGAGTTATGAGATTAAAGCTTAAACAAGCTAGTTAGATGTTAGTTGTTGAATCAAGTTGATATTCTTGACTTTGTCATGGATGAAACAATTCGGTCTGCACTGTTCATGATAGAAGGAGATGGAATTTCAATGATCTAAGGCTTCCATTGAATTTATATGATGATTTTGTGTAGGATTGGATAGGTTTTGAACCTTGGAAACATTGGAATTAAAAGTTGTAATGTTTGAAGTTCTTTTCTATTACTATTCACTCGCATAAACAGTGATTGTAATTTCATGATTTTGATAATTCCAATGGTTTTAAAATAAAAAATTATGTGGGATAAAGTAGAGAAACAAGTATGGGAAGCCTTGGAATCAAAATGAGATTTTTTGGAAGAATTATGCATGTTTTTCAATTCTGTCTAGAACAGTGCATGGGAGCTGGAATTTCATGATTCTAAGCTCATAAATGGATTCAAAAGATGAAATTGTATAGGGTAAGGTCAAGACATCAATTGATTCAAAGGCCAAGTCAATTGGTAAAGATTAAAGGAAGTTATGTTAGTTAAAGTAAGTTTAATGTTCAAGAGAAGTTAGATTGTAATGAATGGATGATTATGTGATGTTAGGATTTGATTGTGGACTCAAAAGAGGCAGCCACACATCAAGGCAAAGTAAGAAGGAAAAAGCAAAGTTAAAGTGAAAGGGAGTAAAGCAATAAGGTAGTAAACTTACCCTAAACTTGTATGTATTGAATGTTATGCTTGATTGTACTATGGCTTTGTTAAATTGTGTGCATATGTGTAGATGATTGAAGCTTTGTTTCTATGATTACTTTGGCCAATTGTATTTCATATGATACATGGAAGCATGCTCATTATGTAACATCCATAATTTCTTTACTAAGTTGTATGTACAGATTGAATAAAATATATATGAGATTTTTCAGGAAAGATGTGGCCATATTTATGTAAAGAAATGGATTAAATTGGAAGAGGAAGAAAGTGTAAGAGCCAAAGTGCAATTATGAAAAGTTTAAGATTAAAAGAAAAGGTAGACAAAAATATGGGGTCTTTAAGTGTAACTATGAAAAGTTGTGATTTGTGGTAAGTCAAGGGGCAAAACTGTAAATATGGGAACTTTGGACTAAAAACAGGCCAAAAATGATCGTGTTCTGATCGGACCCAAATTTTTCCAGTAAATAGAGAAAATTATTCCGGGTTGTTTGACGTAACACAGAATTTTGATTTGAGGTCCCGAAAAATTGATATAAATTTCTGAAGTTAGATAAAATTATTACAATATTTTTTGGATCTCAGAATCAGATGAGGCCTTCCAGTAAATTCCTATAATTGATATAAGAATTTATAAAATTGACAGGATCAGAAAAGAAATCCTGTAGAATTTTTAATGGAATTTACAGTGGAATAAAATACCCGATGAATATTGCCGGGAGAGTTTGCTAAGAATTTGTGCCACAAAGGTATTGAAACATAAAAGGCCCAAAAATGGTGTCATTAAGGCCCAATAAAATAAGTGGACTGATGGATGGGCCAGTGTCCAGAGGAACCCCGAAAAAGTGCAAAATTACGAAAATGCCCCTGTGATACCCTAAAAAACTAGAAGTGAATGGAGGGTATTTTGGTCATTTTGGACAGGCCAAAACACCAAGACAAGTGTAGGAAAGGTTATTCGGAGTCAAAATATATTTTGACAAGGTCTAAAGAGGTGAGAAATGATAATTATGCCCTTGGGTTTAATATAGTGCAAGGAAAAGCACTAAGGGTATTTTGGTAATTTTTTGAGGCATTTAAAATTAAATTTAAACCCAGTATGTGAATGTCAATGGTATGAAGGATTTAAATATTGAAAAATATATATTATGAAGTCCCATAAAAATTAGATTCAGAAAATAGTCCGGTTTAGAGAAAATCGGATCGGGCCGGTACTAGATTGGACTGGATGGGACTGGATTGGGTTGAAACTTTTCTTGGAACTCACGCACACAAAATGGTGCCAAAGAGGAGGCTTAGGTGTCCCAAGTGATGTCATGTTGGTGATGTCATGAGTGAAAAGAGAAAAGACATTCCAAAATCAAACCTTTAACCATTAGATTAAATAGTTTCCAAAGTGATCTTGGCCTTCAATTTTCCCAAGATTTTTGCTATAAATACCCCCTCATTCTAAGCCAAAACAGTGGAGGAGAAAGTGTAGGGAACCTCTTGCAAAATATTTTCTCAAGCAAGGAAGAAGCAAGGATCTTGAAGAAGCTAGTAAGGTAAGTTGCTCCTTTGCTTCTAGACTTTGTTCTTATGACTTCTTCTTGAGTTTAAGTTAGTTTTAAGGCTTGAATCTTGGGGAAATGCTGCTGAAATTTCTTTGTATATGAGATAGGAACATGTGTTTATGTTCTAGATAGTTTGCACAAGCTTAAACAAGCTTGAATCACATGATAATGGCTTAGGAATCCATGTGTGTTTGTGAATCCATGAAGGTGTTCTTTTCTGTACAATATGGAATTATTGTTCATATTTTGGAATTTTATGGTTTTGATGCTTCCAATGGGTTTAGAATGGAATTTTGTGTGGGGTTGTAGTAGGAAAACAAGTATTAGAAGCATTGGAACCAAAATGGGAATTTTTGGAAAAACTAGAGCTACTTTTCGGTACTGTGCAGAACTTTGGGAAGCAATTGGATTCTGAAATTTTTGAATATATATTTTGATTTTACATGAAAAATTATGTGAAAATGAACCATGAGAGTTTAGTTTAGAAAGATGTAAACAAATGTCACAAAGTAGAGAAAGAAAGGAGCTTATTGAAACTAGACTTGGAATTTGTTTGGAATGGAGTTGTAATTTGGTAATTGTCTTGTAATGTCTAGGTTTTGACATTTGTGGCAAGGAAAAATCACTTCAAGAAGGGAAGGACAAGGATCCATAAGAGGTAGCAAGAATACCTAACTATAAACTTATGTGCTTTGATTGATTTGCTTACTTGTTATGCATGAAGGTTTGGTTGAGCATGGAATATTGTGTGATGATGTTTATGATGATGATGATGTGCTATGAATATGTGCCACTCCTTGCAATATATGTCATGACAATATGCATGTTAGAGTTTGCTTATGTGTAAGCATGAATTAGCTCCCATTGCATGATAACATGTTAGGTATTTAATCAAACATGCATAGCCTTATAGTTTGTATTACTTGCTATTGAGATTTCCATGAAATCTCATTCCTTCCATATCAATAAATATTGCTCTAGGTGCTGGAACTTCACAAGGAGGAAGGTAAATGGGAATGAACCATGTGTATATACTTGGAAAGCATGCCTTTAATTTATGTGATGATATATTGGTATGTATATGGTTAATACTCACTGGATCCGAGTTGAGGGAGTGACATTTCAATGATAGTTTGAGTGACTTATCCGTTTTGGTTTCACATGAAATTTGGTATGAACATATCTAAGATCCAGAGCTTTAATTGGAAAGTAAGAACGCGTAATTTGGTTAAGTTTTCAAATTGATATGATTTTTCAAAGTTGGACTTAAACTCTGGATCAAGATAAGACAAGTCATCCGATACAGTAAGGTTCCAACGTGGTTTTCATATAGCAAATGAATGAGTTTTTTCGTGATTTTTTGTGACCTTAAAGTACACATTCTGAGATTTAAATCCATAGGTAATTAGAATCAATTGGATAAGTATACAAGGAGAAATGAATTTTTGAAAATGGATCAAAGAAACTGGAACTTCCAGATTTACCAAATGAACAGTAAAGTTCAACGCATAAACTGATTTGATCTGGACAAGGAAACCTCATTTTCATATGTTTCTCTAAAATTTAAATGAAATAGCTTTCATTAGAAATTGGAATCACCTCAATATGATTTTTGTAGATTTAATTATGAATTTTCAAAGTTCAGGCTATAATCTGGAATTACCCAGTGAACAGTGACAGTGAACAGTACCAAAAGCCTAACTCTTGGAAATTCATGTTTTTAAGGTTAAGAGGTATTCCAATGATCTAAGGTAATTCCAATTGAGTATATGTAAGGTCAAGATTTAAGGTCAATATTTAAAGATATTTACTAGAAAACGCCGTTGTCCTGGTGACTATACAGAGTACTGTGTACGTAGGTGCTGTCTAAGGAGGCTAGAACTGAGTGGACCTAGCCGGTTCATCCAGTCTTTCCTGGGTACTTACGTAGAATGGTAGTTCTCATGGGGAATTACCGAATCAGTACAGTTATTTTCTGCCAGGATTTCCGGCAAGAGAGATATAATCCAGTTGAGAGTGCTATAGCAAGAGTACTCTGAGAGATATAAAGAAGGATGTTTCATTTTGGTATCAGAGCAAAGGATTCTGGATTAGGAAATGCTCTGAATAGATAATTTATAGATAGATACCCATTAGTAAAGCTGTCATAAATGACATTAAGTTAATATTTGCAGGATGCCTAGAGGTAGAACCAGATCAGAAACCACTATAAACCAAGGAGACCCTAGACCAGATGTCTATGACTTGGATAGTTATAAATCAGAGGAGGAGGAAGAGATGCTGGACAGTGATTCTGATATATGGACCCCTCCTATGATTAGTGAGGCTAAAGAGGTTAGTTTCGCAGTAGGGTCCAACATTCTAACTGGGATACCAGAGGGGATACAGGAGGAACCTATACCAACTATTCTTGTGATTACAATATCCTTAGCTGTAGTAGATACAGACATGGAGACAAATCAAGGAGCCCAACCAGGACATCCTAATGATCAGTGTTCCCAGGTTAGAGGTACAATGGGATATACTCTGAGGCAATCAGTAGACCCAGACATCCCAGGTCCTAGTAGACCCCGATTAACGATAGTAGAGTTTTATGTGGGAGATCGAGTTGTAGAGATATCACCAGCTAAGCATCTGAGTGAAGAGCACTTTGAGAGGGCTATAGAGTTAGCTCAACAGCTGTACACTCTTGGAGGACTTTTAGATAGGGGTAAGGATCAGGATTACGCAGTCTATAAAGACTTCATTGCAAGGGTAAGGAGTGTATACCAAGCTTTTCCTCCAGATATATTAACCCTGGATGACTGGACCTTTATTATGAATGACATTCTGCCTACTACCCAGATATGGAAAGAAGGATTGGACCAATATTTTGATGAGGACCCATATGAGGATATTTTAGACTGGATCTACATGGTAGGGGAATTTATTAGGATAAACTTTCAAAAGGAGTAGAGTATGTATAAGAAATGACATTGTTATCTATGTATCGATATAATGTATAAAGGATCTATATGATGATGCATATATACTCTAATGAAATAGTAAATCAAAATGGTTCGTACAAGAAGAACCGTTACGACAGATAAACCAGAGAACACAAGGGATATTAATCAACTAATCTTAGAGAGGCTGGAGCAACAATAGAAAATGATAGAAGAAATACGTGCGACACAAGCACGAATTGAACAGGATAGAGATGCTGCTATAGCCGCAGTAGTGACTGAAGCAGTGAAAATATGAGGCCTCCAGAACCATCTAAAGCAGCGAATACAGTAGTAGAAAGAGTACAGCGTCCGGTAGAGCCACCTAGACGAGCTGAGCAGACAGATCATATAATTAGCATTCAGCAATGGATGGTCAGGTTCTGCCAGCATAATCCTCCTATATTTGAAGGAACATTTGAGGTCCAGGCTGCAAAGGATTGGATCAGTAGATTGGAAAAGATTTTTAAAGTTCTGGATTACCCAACAGAGACGAATGCTCAAATGGCCATCTACCAGCTGGAGAAGGATGCTGATAGGCGGTGGAAGAATACAGAACTGCTCATGCAAGCAAGAAACATTCCAGTCACTTGGGAAGTATTTCTTGAACAATTCTATGCAAAGTATTTTCCTTAGTCTGTGAGGGACGAAAGAGAAGCAGAATTCCTTATGCTGAGACAAGGAGAGAGAGAATCCTTTGATGAGTACTTGGCCAAATCCATCCGTCTGTCTCAGTATTCAACATATTTGTGCCAAGTAGATGATGAGAGGTGGATGATCGAGAGGATGATCAGAGGATTAAACTCTATGTTGAAGGAGAAGCTGACTCCTCAACAGTACAACCAGTTCAACAAGGCTGTAGAGGCATGCCGCATAGTAGAGAACAGTATGAATCACAGGATACTGTCTAGGCCTGTAAGCAAGGAACAGACAATTCCTGAGAGGGCCGGTCGAAGCCAAGATGCTACAAGAAGTAGCAACTATAGAAAAAGGAAGCAACCATGGCAGAATAGGAGACCTGGCAGAGGAAATTACTGAGGAGGGTTGAGTAACAGAGACACAAGAGCCCAAGTGTGCAATAAATATGGGAAAAATTATAGGGATAGGCCTTGTCTGGTGGGCCAAAATGTCTACTATACTTGTGGAAAGTCGGGACATTTTTCTCGGGATTGTCCTCAGGCAGCAGCTGATCAAAGGCCGCGGATGCAAGGACGCGTATTAACACTTTCCAGAGAAGATGCAGAGAAATCACCTGAGATGATTCAAGGTACAATCTATATTAATGATCACTCAGTGATTGCTCTGTTTAATTCTGGTGCAAGTCATTCTTTTATTTCCTATGATTGTGCTAGACGTCTAGGCCTAGTGGTTAGTAAATTGCATTATGACATATATGTGACAACTCCCACAAGGGCTAGGGTAGTTACCTCCGATGCTTGTTTGAATATTATTGTGCGGTATGAGCACTGTTATACAACCCTAGACCTAATATGCATGCCTTTCCGAGAGATTGAGGTTATACTTGGTTTAAATTGGTTGTCCTCCAATAATGTAATGCTGGACTGCAAAAACAAGACGCTAGTTCTTGGTTCGACGGTAGCAGATCTGAGTCCAGAAGTACGACTGAATTTCATAACGGAGGCACAAGCAGATAAATGCTTGCGGAAAGGATGTCAAGGATACATGGTTTTCCTCTCTGTTCAAGCAGAAGTAGACGAAGGAATTAAGACGATTGCAGTAGTTAATGAATTTCCTGAAGTCTTTCCAAAGGAAATTCAAGGATTACCTCCAGAGCGAGAAGTGGAGTTTGCAATCGATATTGTGCCTGGAGCGGGACCAGTATCCAAAGCCCCATATCGGATGGCTCCTAATGAAATGAGTGAGCTGAAGAAGTAGATTGAGGAGCTTTTAGAGAAGGGTTTCATACGACCTAGTGTTTCTCCCTGGAGTGCTCCAGTGCTATTTGTTAAAAAGAAAGATGGCAGCTTAAGACTGTGTATTGACTATAGAGAGCTGAACAAGATCACGGTTAAGAACAAGTACCCTCTCCCCAGAATTGATGATTTGCTAGATCAATTGGCTAGAGCGAGTCTATTCTCCAAGATTGATTTACGATCTGGCTATCATCAGTTGAGAATTAAGTCAGATGACATTTCAAAGACTACTTTCATAACACGTTATGGGCATTTTGAGTTTTTGGTTATGCCTTTTGGTCTGACTAATGTGGCTACAATTTTCATGGATTATATGAACCGGATCTTCAGGCCTTATTTAGATCAGTTTGTGGTGGTCTTCATAGATGATATTCTGGTTTACTCCAAGTCTGCTGAGGAGCATGAAAGGCATTTGAGAATTGTTCTTGGTACCCTTAAAGAGAGGAAGCTCTACGCTAAGCTTAGTAAGTGTGAGTTTTGGCTTTCAGAAGTCAAATTTCTTGGTCACTTCATATCCCAAGATATGGTAGCTATGGATCCTAGCAAAGTTGAAGCTGTTTTAAGCTGGGAGCAGCCAAAGACAGTGATAGAGATCAGAAGTTTCTTGGGCTTAGCAGGGTATTACAAAAGATTCATCCAGGACTTTTCTCGAATTGCCTTGCCACTAACTAAGCTTACCAGAAAGAATCAGCAGTTTAAGTGGGATGAGAAGTGCGAGGCTAGTTTTCAAGAGTTAAAGCAGAACTTAACCACTACTCCCGTGCTGATTATTCTAGACCCAACTCAGACTTATGTAGTCTACACTGATGCTAGTAAACAAGGGTTGGGATATGTACTGATACAACAAGGTAGAGTAGTAACCTATGCCTCTCGGCAGTTAAAGCCGCATGAACAGAATTATCCCACTCATGATCTGGAGCTTACAGCGGTGGTTTATGCTCTGAAGATATGGAGGCATTATTTATATGGAGCTACAATTGAATTGTACTGTGACCACAAAAGCCTGAAGTATCTGTAGGATCAGAAAGAGATGAATATGAGACAACGACGATGGATGGAATTGTTAAAGGATTACGATTTCCAAATTAAATACCATGAAGGAAAAGCCAATGTAGTGGCCGATGCTCTGAGCAGAAAGGTGGTGCAGGTAGCATATTTGATGATCAAATAATTAAATTTGATTGAGGATATGAGAGATTGGAGCCCTTTGTATCAGATGCAAGTGACAGAAAGTTCCTACGGGGGAGTGCATGTCAAAGCTTGTATAGAAGAGATTAAAGAGGCTCAAGAACATGATAAGCTCGCAATGATTTTTAAGGACAAGCTGGAGAGAGGGCAGACTAAGAATTTTGAGATTTCCTCAGATGGATTATTGCAGTTTAGAGGAAGACCCTACATCCCTAATGCTAGGGGACTAAGGGAGAAGATTCTGGATGAAGCACACAAAAGCTGATATACAGTGTATCTAGGTATGACCAAGATGTACCATGATGTTAAAAGATTATTTTGGTGGCCTGGACTGAAGAAAGATCTGGTGGCTTATGTGTCTAAGTGCTTGACATGTCAAAAAGTGAAGATTGAACATCAGAAGCCATCAGAAACATTGCAACCTCTAGATGTTCTTGAATGGAAGTGGGATAGTATTGCCATGGACTTTGTAGAAGGACTACCCATGACCCCAACTAAGCATGATGCGACATGGGTGGTGATTGATCGGTTGACAAAGTCAGCTCATTTCCTGGCAATAAATAAGAGGGATTCTCTAGAGAAGTTGGCAAAATTGTACATAAAGGAAATTGTTAGACTGCATGGAATCCCAAGCAGTATTGTGTCTGATAGAGACCCTCGATTCACGTCAAATTTCTGGAGGGCTTTGCAGCGAGAAATGGGTACTACTCTCAGATTCAGCACAGCTTATCATCCTCAAACCGATGGTCAGTCTGAGAGAACAATCCAGACACTAGAAGATATGTTGAGAGCATGTGTCTTGGATTTTAAAGGTAGTTGGGATACTCATCTACCATTGATAGAATTTGCATACAATAATAGCTATCAAGCTAGTATTCAGATGGCCCCATTCGAAACTCTTTATGGACGAAAGTGTAGATCTCCAGCTGGATTAAGTTAAGTGAGAGAAGAATGTATGGTCCTAATATTGTGGATCAGACTGCTGAGAAGATTGCAATGATCAGAAAATGGATGATGACGGCTCAAAGTCGACAGAAGAGTTATGCAGATGTTAGACGAAAGCCGTTGGAGTTTGAAGAAGGTGAGCATGTATTTCTTAAGTTAACTCTGAAATATCCTTATTTTTGTACGTCTTAGGGACCAATTGGTAGTATTTAGAACCACTTTCAAGGTCATTGAAGTCCAATTTCTCAATCTGGAGTTTTAGTCTTATCGAGTACTGTTCACTATGTAAATTCTAGATGAGTGACCTAACTTCAAAAAATTATAACTAATTCTAGAAAAATAGGAATGCAGTGGTTCAAATTGATACATGAAGCTAACTCAATAATATTTCAATGAAAAATAACTCGTTGACCATTCCTTGTCCAAGTCAACGTCAGTCAAAGTTACAACTTTACTGTTCATCCAACGTTTTTCTCCTGAATCCAGCATTTTGGTCCCAACTTTGATAATTTATATCTCCATGTGTAGACATCCAAATGAGACATTCTATATATCAAATCGAAGCTTGGTATGTCTACTATTTATCATAAAAATATCATACATTTATTTAATCATTTACTATTTTTAATTATAGATCAAAATCCACTATATCACCACGAGTTACTATTCATGGTGGCAAATTCCAGCAATCAACTTTACATACATATACATACATCAATCACATATCAATCAAATATACCAAACAATACTTATCATTAAATAATAAATATTTATACAACAGGGCAAGAACAATATCCTCGTATCTCTATTACATCTTTCCTGCCTGAAATCTGGCAGTATAACTACTATACTTTATCTGTAAAAATAACTGATCTTGTACTGATTCGGTAATTCCTGTGAGAACTACCATTCTACGTAAGTACCCAGGAAAGACTGGATGAACCGACTAGGTCCACTCACTTCCAGACTCCTTAGACAGTACCTACGTACACAGTACGTATCATCTCCTTATGTTCAGTCTGAAATTCGGCAGCATAACGGCGTCTTACAGCATTCTCAAAATTCACTTCGACATAAACTCTCTGTAATGGGTTATAAATAGGGGATGAGATTCGGGGGAATCTCAGTAGCAAACGGTACTAAACAATGTATGCATTGATGATATTTGTGCTTGCTTGTGATTGTGTCAACATAATGTAATGTGCATGCTTCCATGTGATATATGAAATACAATTGGCCAAGGCAATCATAGCACAGTGCTTCAACAATTACAGATTAACAACAATCAAGTCATAACACAATCAATCATACATACAAGTTTAGGGTAAGTTTACTACCTGGCTAGTTTAGCAGAACTCTTGCTTCTCTATATTGCTTCCAGCTCCGCCAGAACTTCCTTCCTTTTTTCTTTCTTCTACTTTCTTTCTCTAGAAATCACTTCTCTCTCTAAAGGAGCTCTTGGGTGTGAAGAATGAATGGCAAGGGGATATTTATAGCAAAATCTTGGGAAAATTAAAGGCCAAGATCACCTTGGGAACTATTTGATCTAATGGTTAAAGGTTTGATCTTGAAATATCTTTTCTCCTCTCACTCATGACATCACCACCACCATAGCATCACATGGGACACCTAAGCTCCTTTTTGGTGACACTTTGAAGTCCTTGTGGGTCCCACCATGTGCAAACCCTAATTTTTACTTTATCTCTTTCATTTCTTTTAAAAAATTCATAAATTATTTATTATTGGACTTGGGCTCTAAGATAACTTTTGGGGCTTATTGGGCTGGCCTAGGGCGAAATGTTGGGCCTCTTTTAGGTCCAATAGCTAAATGGCCCAAATCCCAATGTACTTTCCTTATACCGATATCCTTAAATTACCCTGATCTTAGAATAAATGCTAAACACCTCTTTTAATTGTTCTAACATTTTTAGAAATTCATTCTAATATAAAATGAATTCTATACAAAGTTTCATAATTTTTTGAGACCCAGAAGTCCTGATAAAAGTTACATACATTTCCTTTAACCCTTTATCGGTGTCCTTTTTCACCGTAAATTCCATAATTAATTCTACAGGACTCCTTTTTGACTTCTGTCAACTCCATAAATTCTCATAATAATTATAATAATTTACTATTAAATTTTATATGATATCCATGCATTGTAAAATGACCAAAATGCCCTCGATTATTTTTCTAATTCTTTCATACTCATAGAGACCTCATATGCATATTTCACAGTTCAGTGAAATGATCAGCATAATTTTCTCTATTTTCTGGTAAAATATGTACTCATCGGCTACCAGCCCGGTCTTTCCTATAATTATGATTATACCCCTGAATTCTCTTTCTTGCTTCTTTACTTATCTTCTTATCCTTCATCTTAAGTTCTTGAAATTCTCTTCCAATAACTCATCCCCTGAACTCTTTGGAAGTCATCATTAATTGAAAGGCTTGACAACCCGCCTATATCAGGTTATCTTACTCAGTAGCCAGCCCATATCTAGCTACCTGCAGAATTCCTAGGCTTAAGACTTAGGATATTCCTTACATTCCTCTTTTTGAACCTAGGTGAACTGTCCCTATTTTGTAGGTCAAAGACTTAACTCATCTTTAAATCCTGAGAAACTTAGCTCATCCCTCGGATTCCTACCAAATATAGGTAAGTGATTCGCCCATATCAAATTACTACCCTGAGACTACGGGTTTAGCAGCCTACCCATATCAGACTACCTCCTAGTTTCCCTAGACCTAAAAATCGAGATGTTACAAACTCCAACTATGGGAGCCGGACGATCAATCAAGTGAAGAAGTTGCATCCTAGATACAGTTGGAAATTGTGCACTAGGGGCCAATCATTGTCTTATAAACATTATTGTTTTTTAATGTCCTAATTATGTTATCACATTATTTGCATGTTTACTATGATGACCATCCTTGGATAACTTATGATCTTATCCTAAATGTCCCTGGTCGGTCATCTATGCGGGAGTAGAGATGAAATAAGACCAGTATGACTTTGAAGATATATAGAGATATAAATCAAAGTCATAGGCACATGTAAGAGTACAGGGTGCTGGACCGACCCTCTATGAGAGAGCTGCATGGGTTAAGTCATAAGCTTCTCTCATATACAAGCCATGTCACTATGCCCTTTGACCTGAGATCATCATGGATTCCTACATGACGAACGCTCAGCTTTGACCTAGTCAAAAGTCACTTTTGACCTAGTGATCATAAAGGCTATGTTCGGGCTCAATGGTTTTTCATGCGGAGGAATGTGAATAGTCAAGATGGAATTTGTCCCTCACATTCGTAGAGAGATATTATTGGGCCCCTCGATGAGTGAGTCTAAGAAATGTATGGCCATACTGTAATGGAATGGTAGTTCCATTTCTATCGTCAGACTACTCAGGGATCGAGAAAGTAACGGTCAGGAATAGGAGGATGACGTTCACCATGCCTCATCCATGACCGAAATATCGTGTGACAAAAGGGACGTGATATGGTTGTATGAAAGGTAACATCGTTCATCGATCCTCATATGTTTTGGGTAGTCATAATCTTGCTAGAGGAAGCTTACGACTTGTGGGTTAGTATAGTAACTGGCCCACTGCCAACTTCATATGGGCCTACAGGGGTTGCACACAAAATAGCCCAACTCGAGCTGTGATGTCCAGATTCATTGAATCTAAGAGATGTCTAGATTCAATGAATAGTCTAGGGTGGATTTATATATTTTATATATATATAAATTTGTATATATATATTATATATATAATATAAGAGATATTTGCAAGATTTAATTTATAAGGATAAATTAAATTTCTATCACTTTTGAATTTAAATTTAAATGGATATGATCTATTTGAATTTGAAATTCAAATTGATAAGATATCTCAAATTTGATTTATGAGAATAAATCAAATATAATTCCGTCTTATCTTTATTTTAAATTAAATAAATAGGTGAATTAAATCTGTGAGACGGATTTAATAAAAAGCGTATTTATTTAATTAGTTTCTTATTAAATTATGCAATATATGATACTGTATTAATTTCAGAATTAATATAAGATTAATTCTGAAGCCCGGCCCAATTAGAAGCCCAATAGCATCCTATATATTTGACACTAGGAGCTAGGGTTCGAGACACACACACAACATAACTCACAAGAGAAAAGGGGCAGGAGAGTGCAAAAGGTTTACAGATAAGAAACTGCCGGAATAGAGATGGTGAGGACGGAATCTTGAGAAAACCCTTGAGGGATAACCCTTGAGGACGGAAACTGTCGTTCGTGGTTGGAACGCTGTTCGTGTGGATACCGGTAGAGGAAGCCGATCTGAGTTGTCGACTTCTTGTGATCGAGAAGAGAGAAGCACGACGATGAGTCGCGACTTGCAGACGCAAAGGTCGCGACTAAAACGGGCATTTGAACGTCAGAAATCCGAAAAGAGGAGACAGGTCACGACTTGAAGACAAGGAGGTCACGACTACAAACTCCAGAGACATCCGGTCGTGACGAGAAGTTGAGGAGGTTGCGACTGAAAGTTCCAGAGGCGAAAGGTCGCGACGTGAAGCTGAGTAGGTCGCGACTAACAACTCCAGAGGCGACAGGTCGCGACGAGAAGCTGAGTAGGTCGGGACTAAAGCTCGAATAGCGAAGGTAACACTTCTTTCTCCTTAACTTAAACACATTCGGTAGATCCTGGCTGGGAATGGAAAAATTTTTAAAGTTAATTTCCGCTGCGTGTCTTCCAATTCCCTTCAGATACATCGGACCATTTCAGATTCTCTTAAGGATAGGATCAGTGGACTACAAGTTGGCACTTCCTCCAAATCTCAGCCAGATACATGATATATTCCATGTTTCCCAGCTAAAGAAGTATGTTCCAGATCCAACGCGTGTAATTGAACAAGATGAAGTTGCGCTGTGAGATGACCTGACCTATGAAGTTGGACCAGTATAAATAGTTGATCAAAAGGTCAGGAAACCGCGTAATAAGCAGATTCCTATAGTCAAAGTGATCTGGAAAGGCTTAACAGAGAATGAAGCTACCTGGGAAACAGAAGAAAAGATGAGGGAGATGTACCCTGATTTATTTCGGTAGAATGTATATGTTGTAAATTTTGAGGACAAAATTTATTTTAAGGGGGAGAGAAATGTGACATCCCTAATTTTTGTACTAAGTTGTATGTACAGATTGAATAAAATATATATGAGATTTTTCAGGAAAAGATGTGGCCATATTTATGTAAGTCAGAATCTTTTGTTCTGCGCCAGAATCTTATGCTCTGAACCAGAGCCCTTTCTGGTCTATGCCAGAACCTTTTGTTCTGATACCAAAATGAAACATCCTTCCTTTCATACATCTTAGGGACCATTCGGTAGCATTTAGAACCACTTTCAAGGTCATTGAAGTCCAATTTCTTAATCTGGAGTTTTACTCTTATCGAGTACTATTCACTATGAAAATTTCAGATGAGTGACCTGACTTTGAAAAATCATAACTAATTCTAAAAAAATAGAAATGAAGTGGTTCTAATTGATACTTGAAGATAACTCAATTATCTTTCAGAAAAAAATCACTAGTTGACTACTCCTTGACCAAGTCAACGTCAGTCAACGTTACAACTTTACTGTTCATCCAGCGTTTTTTCCTTAATCCAGCATTCTGGTCCCAAATTTGATAATTTATATATATCCATGTGTAGACATCCAAATAAGGCATTCTACATATCAAATAGAAGCTTGGTATGTCTACTATTTACCATAAAAATTTCATACATTTATTCATCCATTTACTATTTTTAATTATGGGTCAAACATCATTAGGTCACCAGGAGTTACTGTTCACAGTGGCAATTTCCAGCACTCAACTTTGCAAACATATGCATACATCCATCATATATCAGTCAAACATGCCAAACAACACTTTTTATTAATTAATAAGTTGTTTTACATCTGGGTATGTACAAAATTTCTCATATCTTTATTACATCTTTTCCTGCATGAAATTCGGCAGCATAACTGCTACGCTTCTTCTTCAGAAAGTAACTGATCTTGTACCTATTCGGTAATTCTCGTGAGAACTACCATTCTACGTAAGTACCCAGGAAAGACTGGATGAACCGGCTAGGTCCACTCACTTCCAGCCTCCTTAGACAGTACCTACGTACACAGTACGTATCAGCTGCTTTCCTTATCTTGTCATAATTTCGGCAGCACAACGGCGTCTCTTAAAATTCCCAAAATTCACTTCGAAATAACCTCCCCTGTAATGGGTTATTTATTGGGATGAGATTCAGGGGAATCTCAGTAGCAACAATCATAACAATATATGTAATGCAGAGTGACAGTGCTTGCTTGTGATTGTGTATAGATAAGTATGCTGCGTGCTTCCAAACTCAATAACATATGATCATAGCATTGCAGTAGAGCTTCAAGCATAACATATAAGACAATAATCCAACCAAACAATAGCACAACAAATCACAAAGCCATTACATAAAAGCTAGGATTAGTTACTACCTCAAAGGCTTAGCAGAACTCTAGATCCCCTATACTGCTTCCAGCTCAGCCAAAACTTCCTTTCTTTCTTTCTTCCTCTCACTTTCTCTCTCTAGCACTTCCTTCTCTCTCTTATTCTTGCTTGTCCGTGATGCATATGAAGGCAAGGAAGGTATTTATAGTTTTGGTCAATGGCATTTCCGTAATTTTGAAGCCATCTGAACTTGTGGTCCTAGTTTTTTCGGACTTTCCTATTTTTCTTTATTCCTTTTACTGCATCATGCATGACATCATCCCAAGGCCACCTCATGGGACACCTCATATGTCACATGGCAAAATTACAAGCTCCTGGGACACCTCATCAGCTGACTCAGCGACTCTAGATAGTTCCAGAGTCTTGCACCGGAATACACGGCTGAGATCGTGCCACGTGTCCTCAACTTTTTATTCCTCCTCTATGTTGGCCCCATGTGGCATCTTGCTGGCACCTTTCACGCCATCCAATGCTATCCAGATAAGTCCGAGACTTTATCTGATCACCTCCTCGGTATCGTGCCGCCCGGGTAACTTTACTTTATTGAAACAACATTAAAATAGTATTTTAATGCCACTTTTTCCCACATACTTCATGGGCTACGTTTTTGGGCTCTGGGAATGTTATCTTGGATCCTGATCAAGCTCAAGTACTCTGATGGCTCGATTCCCAAGAAACATCCCTTGACAAATTACTAAAATACCCCTAGGTGCCATTTCTTGCACTATTTTAACCCTAAGGGTAAAATCATCATTTTACACCCTTCTGTACTCTGTCAGGGCATATACTGACTCTGAGTAACTTTATATGCATGTTCCTTGGCTCCTGGGCCTGTCCAGAATGACAAAAATGCCCTTTATACATCTACTACCCCTTTAGTACAACACAGGGGTATTTTCGTAATTTTGTACTTTTCCAGGGTTCTGCTGGACACTGGCCAACCTATCAGTCTTATTGGGCCTTTCATGGAGCCATTATTGGGCCTTTTATGGTCCATCACCTTTATGGCACATATTACGAGGAATCTTCCCCCGTCCATGTACATCGAATATTTTAGCTATTTATACACCGTTTATACACATCCCCGGACACTGGCTCCTTTTACCAGATACACTGGCCTGCTGTGTTTAGGCATCCCTGTGAGTCATAACAGTCATCTGACTGAGGTCATCCGAACTCATTCAGTCCTTTTTTAAATACCGATAAATTTCCTAATCGGATCCCCGGAGGCCTCACACTCCGTCTAAATTTACTGATTTGCGAATAACTTTTCCTACAGACCTCCTATTGGTATTCTGTCAGTTTCCTGACCTCCGCCCCATCAGGACGCATCATCCTGTAATTTCTCACTTAGATTTGAAATCTAGGATATCCGGTAGGAATTTTTATAACTTTTAGACTATCAGATCAATTCTGGCTATCTGGAGTCTTGAAAAATTCCTGTATTAAGCCAGATTACCGAGCGTCACTTGCTCTCTCTACTGGTGAAATCTGGGATTGAAATGATTTCGGGTAGTCCAAACCACTTTCGGCCTGACTTTCTTTAATTACACTTTAGCCCCAAGGAACTTTTCTTCTTTTCATTTAAGTCCCTTTTATTTGGCTAAAATTACACTTAAGAACCCCACCTTTTTGTCTACCTTTCCCTTTTAACCTTATACTTTTCATATTTGCACTTAAGCCCCTTCATTTTCTTTCTTTTATAATTTAATCCCTTTCTTTGCATAAATGGCTATCATATCCCTAGGGACTTTCACTATTTACATATAAGTCCCTAGACTTTCACTTATTTGCAGTTTAGTCCCTAAAAACTCTCTATATATTTCGGGGACTTCTGCTCAAAGGGATATATCTATTTCAGGCTACTTCCTAAGTCTCTGGCCTGAAAATTGGGATGAAATATTTCTACCCCCCTTAAAATAAATTTCGTCCTCAAAATTTACTTAGTACCTTAGCCAACTATCCTAGATATATCTCCTCTGTATATCCTTTCCTGGTTTATGACTAAGGCTTAGGGCATTTATCCTCTTATACTTATGGACAACCCATTGACCTTATGAGTAGTGTCCATTTCTTTCATATCTTATCCCTTAGAATTTTGATGTAATTCTGGGGTCTACATCACTCCTCTTACACTTTGCAAATCTCTCAGGAGAAATATTATTTTTCTGACTTCCTTTCTCCTGATACAAAACCATAACTCAGATAATTCCGCAACTTTTCTTAACTGTTCTCAAAACTTCATGCATCTATGCCAAACCTCTGTGGCAATTGCATTCTTTTTATCCCTTCTTAGGGCTTACATATCATTAGGCTACTCTTGCCTTAGCACCTTCGTGCCAATGGGTTAGGGCTAGGTTACTATTCTTATAGCTCTAGGCCCTAGTATTCTCTCTCATAGAACTACGTTCTACTTGTGCTTTGCCTTAGACCCTCTTCTCTAGGTCTTTCTGGCCTTTTAATCTCTTCACCCTCATCTGGGGGATCTATCTCTTCATACTTTTCTGTTCCCAATACATAGGGGATTCTGTTCTTTGGTTCTCAGGCATACTTCTACTAAACTTTTGAATATCAGTACTCATATTTGAACTTAGACTCCGTCTTTGTTAAGGGAAAACTAAGTTCAGTCTGTATAATAGAGGCTATCTGAGGAAAACCATTATAAAATATTTTTTTTGGATGAGTGTATCAACTAGTGAAGCTTCCTTACCTTAACTTCGTCTTTGGCATTCATCTTCCCAAAGAGATACTACATTGTACTCATATCTTCATGGCTCATGACTTTCCTTAGGCTAGGTCTAACTGCAACCTCGGGATCTAACTGCGATCAACCGTTAGCCTCTTCAGAATCTAACTGCGACTCAGAAGCTCTTAGGATCTAACTGTGACCCTAGAGCCATGCTAGGATCTAACTGCGACCCTCCAGAATCTAACTGTGATTCCGTTGTACTGTATATCTCCCGAAGATCTTAAACTAACAGACTAAGTTATAAGGTTAACTGCTTCCACTTGTTGATAACTCAGTAAAAATTTTAAAAATATATTTAGTAGCCTCATTTTATTTACCCAGACTTTACTTATTTCCTCTCTTACTCAGGAGTTCCTTCTCATCTTTCTTACTTTACTGTGGTTTACCATCGGTTATGGTCTAACCACCTACCATTGCATTCTATTACTATGGCCTCATCATAACTTCTCATTTCAATCTGTGCTCTAACTGCGAGCATTCTGTATTAGATCCAACTCTTATCTGAAGAGTGATCTATAAACAATCTCTTTACTCTTATCTGCTTCTCTTTCTGTATACCATTATTTTCAATAGAAATGGCCCTGAGTACTGCATTCAAGTCTGCAGAATTACCTGCGTAACCTTAATCATAAATCATATCATATCATAACTTATCGTCCCATAAACTGAGACTATCTATCATCCTCAATACTATTACATGTCGTATGGTATGGGAGCAACATACTTTCTCATAACTTTCTCATCTCATATATGTACTCATATATATACTCTACCCTGCATGCACTGCAAAAGGGGAGTATCCATTCATCATAGCATACTCTAACATGCATGTCATCATATGACAACTGCAAGGAGATACAACTATCATAACTTATGGCAACATAAGCTATATCATCATCATATTTTGCTCAACCATCCATCAGACATTGTAATAATCTAAGTAAGCCTCAAAACGTATTTCCTTTATCATATTGCCTATCATATCCTGATCATTCATCCTGAAACAACTATCTATTTCACTTAGGCTGCCACGCTACCCTCTTACCAGGGTATAGACTCAACCCTTCATTACTCTATCTTATATAGGGAATTGGGGAGTCACTTTATCTTTGAAACTGTGGCTACCTTTCTACTATCTCTTAACTTCTTCTGTCTATCTATCAGTCTCAGTCTATTCTTGACCGGACTATGGTTACTTATTGGTCTTTCTTTTGATCCTTAATCCTCATGGATCTCATTATCATCCATTACCATTACTCCTACTTTCTAGGGTACTATACCCTAGGTCTATCACTTCTCCGTGATGGAATTCCTCTGCTTAGGGAACATTAAGCTCTTTATCTATTACCCATCACTTCTTTACCATTAGGCTATGTACTAGGACCATTCCTGGGCAAATCTCATTCTAGTCATCTCATCGTAACTCATCATTAGGTTTCTGTTCTCTACTTCCCACTTTTAAAACCTGTAATCATACTCATCCTTATACAAAGGCAACATACTAGGTATAGGGTAGCTCAATAGTGTGCATACTGGACAATACAATCCAATCACATACAGGATTTATCCATTCATTAGCCAGTGGAAACAGAACACAAATAAACTCGTACCTTAATTTGGCGTAGGAGACTTTCTTATCTTGTTACCAGTCAGGGTATATACTCTTCCCTGAGTTGGGTATCTTTCACCTGTTGTGTTATGTGGACACTCCCTGTAACACCCTAATTTTTAGGCCTAGAGATGCCAGAAAGAGAAATCAAGGGCATAATCGTAATTATGGGAAAGATCAGGCTGGTAGCCGATGAGTACCATATTTTGGCAGAAAATAAAGAAAATTATGCTGATCATTTCACTGAACTGTGAAATGTGCATATGAGGTCTCTATGTGTATGAAAGAATTAGAAATGTGACCAGGGGTAAAATGGTCATTTTTGAAAAAGTGTGCGCGGGAGCGTACTTTCAGGCCAAAATAGCCCGGTCCGGATAAAATATCTGAAAATACCAGGAGATAGAGAAAAAGATTCCGGATTGAATGACGCAACACAGAATTTTGATTTGAGGTCCCGATTTTTCTGTAAAAATTCCTGAAGATGGGAATTTACAGTTATAATCGGTAAAGGAAAGGCAGTCCGAATAGAAATGATCGGACAATGGCTAGAAGCCATACAGTGTTGTCTAAGGCCCGTAGTGACACCAGGGAAGGCCCAGGTCCATAATATCAGTTCAGTGGTAAGAGGGGCCGGTGTCCGGGAAAAATGTGCAAAATGACGAAAATGCCCTTATGTTATAGAATAACTGAAGAATGAGTAAAGGGTATTTTGGTCATTTGGCTAAGGTTAGACAGTCAAGAAGGGGTATCTGGATAGTTGACCAGGGCCAGAGAATACTCTGGTAAAATATGAAAAGACAATAATGCCCCTAGACCTAGTAAAGGAAATGAAAGGACTTAAGTGTAATTATGGAAAGTTTCAAGGCCAAAAAGGAAAGTAGACAAAAATGTGGGGTCCTTAAGTGTAATTTTAGGCAAGTAAAAAGGGACTTAAATGAAAAGAAGAAAAGTTTCCTGGGGCTAAATTGTAATTAAAGAAAGTCAGGCCGGAAGTGATTTGGACTGTCCGAAAGCATTTCAGTCCCAGATTTCACCGGTAGAGAGAGCAAGTGACGCTCGGTAATCTGGCTTAATACAGGAATTTTTGAAGACTCCAGATAGCCAGAAATGGACTGATCGTCCAAAAGTTATAAAAATTCCTACCGGATATCCTAGATTTCAGATCTAGGTGAGAAAATACAGGATGATACGTACTTATGGGACGGATGTCGGGAAACTGACAGAATACCGATAGGAGGCCTGTAGAAAAAGTTATTCATAAATCAGAAAATCCAGACGGGAGTGTGAGGCCTCCGGGGATCCGATAGGGAGATTTATCGGTATTTGAAAGGGGACTGAATGAGTTCGGATAACCTCAGTCAGATGACTGATATGACTCACAGGGATGCCTGAACACCGCAGGCCAATGTATCGGACAGAAGGAGCCGGTGTCCGGATAGGTGTATAAGCGGTGAATAATAGATAAAATATTCAATAATTATTAACGGGGGAAGATTCCTCGTAATGCGTGCCATGAGGATATTGGACCCAGAAAGGCCCAATAATGGCGCCAACAGAGGCCCAGTAAGATACTTGGACTGATAGGTGGGCCAGTGTCTGGCAGAACCCCAGAAAAGTGCGAAATTACGAAAATGCCCCTGTGTTGTACAAAAGTGTAACAGATGAATGAAGGGCATTTTGGTCATTCTGGACAGGCCCAGAAGCCAAGGTATATACAGATAAAGTTATTTGGAGTCAGTATATGCCCTGACAGAGTACAAAAGGGTGTAAAATGACAATTTTACCCTTAGGGTAAATATAGTGCAAGAAAGGGCACCCAATGGCATTTTGGTAATTTGCCAAGGGCTGTTTCTTGGGAATCGAGCCATCAGAGTACTTGAGCTTTATCAAGATCCAAGACAACATTCCCAGAGCCCAAAAACGTAGCCTATGAAGTATGTGGGAAAAAGTGGCATTAAAATATTATTTTAATGCTGTTTCAATAAAGTAAAGTTACTCGGTCGGCACGATAACCGAGGAGGTGATTAGATAAAGTCCTGGATTTATCTGGATAGCATTGGAAGGCGTGAAAGGTCCCTTCTAGGTGCCACATGGCTCAATCTTAAAGGCAGAAGGAAAAGTTGAGGACACGTATTACGAGGCAAGATACTGGACCGGTGAGTCAGCATGCTGAGTCAGCTGCTGAGGTGTCCAGGATTTCAGACATGTGATAAATATGGCGCTAAGGTGTCCTGGTGAGGTGTCCCAATGATGTATTGCATGATGCAGTAAAGGAGGAATTAAGAAAAATAGGAAAATCCACGAAAAACCAGGACCGCAGGATCAAAGTTCATGGAAATTACGAGATTGCCATTGGAGGAGGTTATAAATACCCCCCCATTCATTCATATGCAGCACGGCTCAAGCAATTTTAGAGAGAGGAGGAGGTGCTAGAGAGAGAAAGTGATAGGAAGAAAGAAAGAAAGGAAGTTCTGGCGGAGCTGGAAGCAGAATAGAGATAGTAGAGCTCTGCTGAGCCTTTGAGGTAGTAACTAATCCTAGCTTTTATGTAATAGCTTTGTGATTTGTTGTGCTATTGTTTGGTTGGATTGTTGTCTTATATGTTATGTCTGAAGCTCTGCTATAATGCTATGATCATATGTTATTAAGCATGGAAGCACGCAGCATACTTATCTGTACACAATCACAAGCAAGCACTGTCACTCTGCATTACATATATTGTTATGATTGTTGCTACTGAGATTCCCCCGAATCTCATCCCAATAAGTAAACCATTACAGGGGAGGTTATATCAAAATGAATTATGGGAATTTTAAGAGACGCCGTTATGCTGCCGAAATTATGACAAGATGGCAATAGTAGAGAAAGGAGCTGATACGTACTATGTACGTAGGTACTGTCTAAGGAGGCTGGAAGTGAGTGGACCTAGCCGGTTCATCCAGTCTTTCCTGGGTACTTACGTAGAATGGTAGTTCTCACGGGAATTACCGAATCGGTACAAGATCAGTTACTTTCTGAAGATGAAGCGTAGCAGTTATGCTGCCGGATTTCTGGCAGGGATGATGTAATAGAAATATGAGGATTTTATGCATGCCCTGATGTATAATGACTTATTATTTAATAAAGATATTGTTTGGCATGTTTGACTAATATATTATGGATGTATGCATATGTATGCAAAGTAGAAATGCTGAAATTTACCACTATGAACAGTAACACGTGGTAATCTAGTCATCTTTGATAAATGATTAAAATTAGTAAATGGATGAATTAATGTATGATATTTTTAAGGTAATTAGTAGACATACCAAGGTTCGATTTTATATATAGTATGACTCATTTGGATGTCTACACAAGGAGATATAAATTATCAAAGTTGGGACCAGAATGCTGGATTCAGGGAAAAAACGTGGGATGAACAGTAAAGTTGATACGTTGACTATTAATGGTCAACGAGTTATTTTTCCCTGAAATATAAATGAGTTATCTTCATTTATCAATTGGAACCACTTCATTTCGATTTTTCTAGAATTAGTTATGATTTTTCGAATTCAGGTTATCATCTGGAATTTTCAAAGTGAACAGTACTCGATAAGAGTAAAACTCCAGATTGGGGAATTGGACTTCAATGACCTTGAAAGTGGTTCTAAATGCTACCAAATGGTCCCTAAGACATATGAAAGTAAGGATGTTTCACTCCCTGGCGTAACGTCCAGGCTTTCCACACCTATAGCATAACCCTTGACCTACTGGATAAGGCCTCGTACCATGGTCTCGACCACAGTTTCCACATATATTAGGCCTTGGTTGCCTACTAACTTCTCTTGACCCACTACCTGGCCTACTTCCCTGTCTCTTATTAACTCCTGACCCATATGCTGGCCCATTTCTCTTCTTGCTGTTCCCTCTCAAGGAACCTGGTGGCATCACTCTTGATGTAGCAGGTTCACTCTTTTCTGGATATTGCACATTCTTCTCTGTGATCCTGAATACCTCTACTGCTTCATTAAACCTTCATATCTGTCTAGGAAAAAACTTCTCCTTTAGTGTAGGATTCAATCCACGAGTTAACTTCTCAGTGGTCCACCTCTCATCATTCATACAGTTTAGGTAAGTGGAATATCGTGAAAGACGAATAAACCTAGCAAGATAATCATCAAAGGGTTCTTGCTCACCCTGGTTTAAAATTAAAAATTCTGCTTCACGTTCATCCCTTACTGACTGTGGAAAATATTTCTCGTTGAACTGCTCAAGAAATATTTCCCATGTAAGTGGAATATTCCTTGAGTGCAGAATCACTTTTGTATTCCTCCACCACCTATCCGCATCTTTTTCTAGCTTGTAAACTGCCAGCTGGGCCTTTCTTTCAGTGGGACATTCTAAAATCTTAAAGATTTTCTCTAACTGACTTACCCAATCCTCAGCTATTTGAGTGTCAAAAGTCCCTTCAAACATGGGCGGATTAAACTTATGGAATCGTTCCATCCATGTTTGAAGACTTTCCTGGTTATTGTTATTTCCTATAGACCTCTGATGTCTATTTATTCTAGTCTGTGCATGATTTGGCTAAGGTTCAGGTTCTATATCATTCTCTGGTACTACCTCCTTCTCAGACTGCTGTAAACTAGCAACTGCAGCAGTAACCGCCGTAGCGATAGCAGAATCTCGTTCTTGATCTTGGCGAGCCTGGGTTTCCCGCATCTCATCTATTGCATGCTATTGCTGTTCCAACCTATCTAGAATAATTTGCATAGGGTTTATCTGATTATTAGTACCCTCATCCCGAGGCTCTACCACCTCTGGTCTAACCATTCTTCTTGTATTAACCATGACTTCCACTTCTTTTTCTAGAATTGGGAAATACAGTCATATATATGCACCACAATCTATGTACACATGTAAAATATTTAAAATAAACCATACCACATACCACACATCTTAACTATTTCAGAGCATCACTGAGCCAGAACCTTCTGTTCTGTGCCAGAATCTTATGCTCTGAACCAGAGCCGTTTCTGGTCTATGCCATAACCTTTTGCTCTGATACCAAAATGAAATATCCTTCCTTTCATACATCTTAGGTACCATTCGATAGCATTTAGAACCACTTTCAAGGTCATTGAAGTCCAATTTCTTAATCTGGAGTTTTACTCTTATCAAGTACTGTTCACTATGAAAATTCCAGATGAGTGACCTGATTTTGAAAAATCATAACTAATTCTAAAAAAAATAGAAATGAAGTGGTTCTAATTGCTACTTGAAGCTAACTCAATTATCTTTCAGAAAAAAATCACTAGTTGACTACTCCTTGACCAAGTCAACGTCAGTCAACGTTACAACTTTACTGTTCATCCAGAGTTTTTCTCCTGAATCCAGCATTCTGGTCCCAACTTTGATAATTTATATATCCATGTGTAGACATCCAAATAAGGCATTCTATATATAAAATTGAAGCTTGGTATGTCTACTATTTACCATAAAAATTTCATATATTTATTCATCCATTTACTATTTTTAATTATGGGTTAAACATCATTATGTCACCAGGAGTTACTGTTGACAGTGGTAATTTCCAGCAATCAACTTTGCATACATATGCATACATCCATCATATATCAGTCAAATATGCCAAACAATATCTTTATTAAATAATAAGTCATTATACATCAGGGCATGTATGAAATCCTCATATTTCTATTACATCATTTTCTGCCTAAAATCCGGCAGCATAACCGCTACGTGTAACATCCCAATTTTCAGGCCTTGAGACACGGAAATAGCCTGAGAATGAGAGGCTACCAGACCCCTTTTGAGCAGAAGTCTCAGAGACACACAGAGAGTTTTCAGGGACTGAGCTACGAGTAAGTAAAGGTACGGGGACTTATGCGTAAACAGTGGAAGTCCCAAGGGGTAGAATGGCCATTTGGGATGATGGAAAGGTCAAAGGTTGAAGAGTTACGAGCTGACCGTTCTGGTCGCGACTAGAGTAAAGCATGGTCGCGACTAATGGTTACAGAAAGAGCCATACGCGACGAGAAAGTAGTGCGGTCGCGACGAGAAAATAGTAGGGTCGCGACTAGAAAGCAGTGATATCGCGACTAATAGTGGCAGAAAGCCTTAGACGCGACTAAAAAGTGTTATGGTCGCGACTAAAATGTGTTGTGGTCGCGACGATAGAATGTTTTGGTCGCGACGAGAAGATGTTTTGGTCGCGACTAATGTACACAGAATTGTAAGGTCGCGACAAGATGATGTTGAGGTCGCGACTAGTGACTAAAGTGGCGCTAAGCGTACGGGCCAAGAGTGGTGAAGGTCCAAGAGGGATAGTTACCCGGTTGGAGATAGACCGGAGGCAGGATATCAGATACAGGAAAGGTTATCTGGAAACCATGAAGTAAACTGATAAGGTATACTCATGGGTCCCACAAGATGCCACATGGCATTAAAGTAATAATTCAGTAAAGTAAGGATACTCGGTTGGCACGAAAACCGAGGAGGCACGATAACCGAGGAAATGATCAGATAAAGTCAGGGACTTATCTGGATGGCATTGGGAAGCATGCAAGGTCTTTTCCAGTCGCCACATGGTATTAGTCTGCAGAAAGCAGATAAAGTTGATGGCACGTATTACGAGGCAGGAGACTGGACCGGTGAGTCAGCATGGTGAGTCAGCATGCTGAGGTGTCCCGGGAATTCAAGCATGTGAAAAATGAGGCGCTGAGTCAGCATGGTGAGTTGGCACGATGATGCAGTAAATGAGGAATTAAAGAAAATAGGAAATTCCAGGAAAAACCAGGACCGCAGGATCAAAGTTCATGGTATTTACGATTGTGCCATTGAGGGAGGCTATAAATACCCCCCCATGGCCTTCATTTGCACGCAAGAGCAAGAGGAGAATGAGAGAGAAAGAAGAGAGAGAAGGGGAAGGAAAGGAAGAGAGAAAGGAGAAAGGAAGAAAGGAAGTTCTGGCGGAGCTGGAAGCAGAATAGAGATAGTAGGGTTCTGCTGAGCTAGCCAGGTAGTAACTAATCCTAGCTTCTATGTAATGGCTTTGTGATTTGATGTGCTATTGTTTGGTTGGATTGTTGTCTTATATGTTATGTCTGAAGCTCTGCTGTAATGCTATGGTCATATGTTATTAAGCATGGAAGCACACAGCATACTTATCTGTACACAATCACAAGCAAGCACTGTCACACTGCATTACATATATTGTTATGATTGTTGCTACTGAGATTCCCCCGAATCTCATCCCCATCCATAACCCATTACAGGGAGGTTATGTTGAAGTAGATTTTGAGAAAGCCAGGAGACGCCGTTATGCTGCCCAAGTTAAGACTGAACGTCATAGTATATGATAAGTACTGTGTACGTAGTGCTGTCTAAGGAGGCTAGAAGTGAGTGAACCTAGCCGGTTCATCTAGTCTTTCCTGGGTACTACGTAGAATGGTAGTCCTCATGAGGAGATTACCGAATCAGTACAGTTCAGTTCTTTATAAAGCTGAAGCGTAGCGGTTATGCTCCCGAAGTTTAGGCAGAACGAGATGTAATAGAGATATGAGGATTATGTATATGTCTTGTTGTATATACCATATTGTATGACATTTTATGATTCAATGATAAATATGGTTTGACATATTCAAATTATGAATGATGAAGTTAAGCTATTTTAAGCTAATATTGCTTCCGCTAGTGTACTCTGAGGGCGGTAAGGGAGGATGTTTCACTAAGCTTCATCTTCAGAAAGTAACTGATCTTGTACCG
This sequence comes from Leucaena leucocephala, assembly GCA_037074615.1. Taxonomy (NCBI): domain Eukaryota; kingdom Viridiplantae; phylum Streptophyta; class Magnoliopsida; order Fabales; family Fabaceae; genus Leucaena; species Leucaena leucocephala. The sequence goes on from CM073545.1 coordinate 5,296,882, forward strand.
ATTCGGTAATTCCCATGAGAACTATCATTCTACGTAACTACCCAGGAAAGACTGGATGAACCGGCTAGGTCCACTCACTTCCCGCCTCCTTAGACAGTACCTACGTACACAGTACGTATCAGCTGCTTTCCTTATCTTGTCATAATTTCGGCAGCACAACGGCGTCTCTTAAAATTCCCAAAATTCACTTCGACATAACCTCCCCTGTAATGGGTTATTTATTGGGATGAGATTCAGGGGAATCTCAGTAGCAACAATCATAACAATATATGTAATGCAGAGTGACAGTGCTTGCTTGTGATTGTGTACAGATAAGTATGCTGCGTGCTTTCATACTCAATAACATATGATCATAGCATTGCAGTAGAGCTTCAAGCATAACATATAAGACAAGAATCGAACCAAACAATAGCACAACAAATCACAAAGCCATTACATAAAAGCTAGGATTAGTTACTACCTCAAAGGCTTAGCAGAACTATAGATCCCCTATACTGCTTCCAGCTCAGCCAAAACTTCCTTCCTTTCTTTCTTTCTTCCTCTCACTTTCTCTCTCTAGCACTTCCTTATATCTCTTATTCTTGCTTGGCCGTGATGCATATGAAGGCAAGGGGGTATTTATAGTTTTGGTCAATGGCATTTCCGTAATTTTGAAGCCATATGAACTTGTGGTCCTGGTTTTTTCAAAATTTCCTATTTTCCTTTATTCCTTTTACTGCATCATGTATGACATCATCCCAAGGTCACCTCATGGGACACCTCATATGTCACATGGCAAAATTACAAGCTCTTGGGACACCTCATCAGCTGACTCAGCGGCTCCGATAGTTCCAGAGTCTTGCACCGGAATACACGGCTGAGATCGTGCCACATGTCCTCAACTTTTTATTCCTCCTCTATGTTGGCGCCATGTGGCATCTTTCTGGCATATTTCACGCCATCCAATGCTATCCAGATAAGTCCAGGACTTTATCTGATCACCTCCTCAGTTATCGTGCTGCCCGGGTAACTCTACTTTATTGAAACAACATTAAAATAGTATTTTAATGCTACTTTTTCCCACATACTTCATGGGCTACGTTTTTGGGCTCTGGGAATGTTATCTTGGATCCTGATCAAGCTCAAGTACTCTGATGGCTCGATTCCCAAGAAACATCCCTTGGCAAATTACCAAAATACCCCTGGGTGCCCTTTCTTGCACTATTTTAACCCTAAGGATAAAATCATCATTTTAGACCCTTCTGTACTCTGTTAGGGCATATACTGACTCTGAGTAACTTTATCTGTATGTGCCTTGGCTCCTGGGCCTGTCCAGAATGACAAAAATGCCCTTTATACATCTACTACCCCTTTAGTACAACACAGGGGCATTTTCGTAATTTCATACTTTTTCGGGGTTCTGCTAGACACTGGCCCACCTATCAGTCCAAGTGTCTTATTGGGCCTTTCATGGCGCCATTATTGGGCCTTTTATGGTCCATCACCTTTATGGCACGTATTACGAGGAATCTTCCCCCGTCCATGTACATCGAATATTTTAGCTATTTATACACCGTTTATACACATCCCCGGACACTGGCTCCTTTTACCAGATACACTGGCCTGCTGTGTTTAGGCATCCCTGTGAGTCATAACAGTCATCTGACTGAGGTCATCCGAACTCATTCAGTCCTTTTTTAAATACCGATAAATTTCCTAATCGGATCCCCGGAGGCCTCACACTCCGTCTAAATTTACTGATTTGCGAATAACTTTTCCTGCAGACCTCCTATTGGTATTCTGTCAGTTTCCTGACCTCCGCCCCATCAGGACGCATCATCCTGTAATTTCTCACTTAGATCTGAAATCTAGGATATCCGGTAGGAATTTTTATAACTTTTAGACTATCAGATCAATTCTGGCTATCTGGAGTCTTGAAAAATTCCTGTATTAAGCCAGATTACCGAGCGTCACTTGCTCTCTCTACTGGTGAAATCTGGGACTGAAATGATTTTGGGTAGTCCAAACCATTTCCGGCCTGACTTTCTTTAATTACACTTTAGCCCCAAGGAACTTTTCTTCTTTTCATTTAAGTCCCTTTTATTTGGCTAAAATTACACTTAAGGACCCCACCTTTTTGTCTACCTTTCCCTTTTAACCTTATACTTTTCATATTTGCACTTAAGCCCCTTCATTTTCTTTCTTTTATAATTTAATCCCTTTCTTTGCATAAATGGCTATCATATCCCTATGGACTTTCACTATTTACATATAAGTCCCTGGACTTTCACTTATTTGCAGTTTAGTCCCTAAAAACTCTCTATATGTTTCGGGGACTTCTGCTCAAAGGGATATATCTATTTCAGGCTACTTCCTAAGTCTCTGGCCTGAAAATTGGGATGTCACAGAGAGTTTGCTAGGAATTTGTGCCACAAAGGTATTGAAACCTAAAAGGCCCAAAAATGGCGTCATTAAGGCCCAATAAAATAAGTGGACTGATGGGTGGGCCAGTGTCCAGAGGAACCCCGAAAAAGTGCAAAATTACAAAAATGCCCTGTGATGCCCTAAGAAACTAGAAGTGAATGGAGGGAATTTTGGTTATTTTGGATAGGCCAAAACACTAAGACAAGTACAGGAAAGGTTAGTCAGAGTCAAAATATATTTTGACAAGGTCTTAAGAGGTGAGAAATGATAATTATGCCCTTGGGTTTAATATAGTACAAGGAAAAGCACTAAGGGTATTTTGGTAATTTTACAAAGTATTTAAAATTAAATTTAAACCTAGTATGAGAATGTCAATGGTACGAAGGATTTAAATATTGAAAAATATATATTATGAAGTCCCATAAAAATTAGATTAAGAAAACAGTCCGGTTTACGGAAAATCGGATCGGGCCTGTACCGGATTGGACTGGATGGGACTGGATTGGGTTGAAACTTTTCTTGGAACTCACACACACAAAATGGCACCAAAGAGGAGGCTTAGGTGTCACAAGTGATGTCATGTTGGTGATGTCATGAGTGAAAAGAGAAAAGACATTCCAAGATCAAACCTTTAACCATTAGATCAAATAGTTCACAAGGTGATATTGGCCTTCAATTTTCCCAAGATTTTGCTATAAATACCCCCTCATTCTAAGCCAAAACCGTGGAGGAGAAAGTGTAGGGAACCTCTTGCAAAATATTTTCTCGAGCAAGGAAGAAGCAAGGATCTTGAAAAAGCTAGTAAGGTAAGTTGCTCCCTTGCTTCTAGACTTTGTTCTTATGACTTCTTCTTGAGTTTAAGTTGGTTTTGAGGCTTGAATCTTGGGGAAATGCTGCTGAAATTTCTTTGTATATGTGATAGGAACATGTGTTTATGTTCTAGATAGTTTGCACAAGCTTAAACAAGCTTGAATCACATGATAATGGCTTAGGAATCCATGTGTGTTTGTGAATCCATGAAGGTGTTCTTTTCTATACAATTCGGAATCACTGTTCATATGTTGGAATTTTATGGTTTTGATGCTTTCAATGGGTTTAGAATGGAATTTTGTGTGGGGTTATAGTAGGAAAACAAGTATTGCAAACATTGGAACCAAAATGGGAATTTTTGGAAAAACTAGAGCTACTTTTCGGTACTGTGCAGAACTTTGGGAAGCAATTGGATTCTGGAATTTTTGAATATATATTTGGATTCTACATGAAAAATTATGTGGAAATGAACCATGATAGTTTAGTTTAGAAAGATGTAAACAAATGCCACAAAGTAGAGAAAGAAATGAGCTTATTGAAACTAGACTTGGAATTTGTTTGGAATGGAGTTGTAATTTGGCAATTGTCTTGTAATGTCTAGTGATAAGACACATTTTGTATATGGTTTCTATGACACTTTCATGAGTTTTATAATAGCTTTACCATTTATTTCATGCCTTAAATTGTGCTTTTGTGTTGATACATGATTGTGCTAGGCAATGTGCTAATTAAAGGGTAAAATGGTAAATTAATCTTCCAAACTACATATATTCTGTTATTTACTGATTTGAACTTTTACAGCGAGCTTTTATATTGAATTGCAGGTATTTTGGAAGAGAGCAAGGACCAGGAAAGAAACCACAAAGTCAAATCACGTCTCTGCACTGTTTAGTCGCGACCAAATTATCATATCGTCGCGACCGTTATTCTTCTGGAAGCTTCTCTACGTTTACAGGTCGTGACCAAAACAAATGAATGGTCGCAACTAAATAAGACAGTGGTGAAGCTGGGCGTTTTGAATTAGGTCATACTGTTATAAGAAGAGACGGAGGATGCCGTCAAGGGGAGGCTGCTTTTTGGACCTGATTAGGCTAAGAAGCAGTACTCGAGCGATCTCTACACACCTTCTACACATCTCTACACCATTCACCCTTCATCTCTTCATTGTTTCTTCATGGCATCATATCTGACTAGCGATTACAGCGCAGGAGAAGTCATGAGAGGCTAAACCTTTAGTCTCTTGGTGATGGATCTAGTATCTTGAGCTCACGAACCGAAACAGGGAGTTTTTACTGTTCTAATTTGCATCTTGTCATATTATGATTGCTTCTAGATCTAGGGTTTTTCATCATATGAACAAGTTTTGTTGATTATTCTCTTATTAGACAATTGTAATTTACTTTGGATGTTTGAATGCTGATTTAAATACAATATTTTAGTTTTGAGTTTAAGCTAGTTGAACGGTTGTCAACGATCGTTGCTAATTGATTCGATTGCTTGAATTCTAGGGTTAGTCGATCGACGCTTATTCCAGGGCATTCTTCCTGTTGGAAATTGTGTCATAGGGGCCAATCATTGTATCAAGTTATCACATTATTTGCATGTTTACTGTGATAACCATCCTTGGATAACTCATGATCTTATCCTAAATGTCCCTGGTCGGTCATCTATGCGGGAGCAAAGATAAAATAAGACCAGTATGACTTTGAAGATATATAGAGATATAAATCAAAGTCATAGGCATATGTAAGAGTATAGGGTGCTGGACCGACCCGCTATGAGAGAGCTGCATGGGTTAAGTCATAAGCTTATCTCATATACAAGCCATGTGTAACACCCCAATTTTCAGGCCAAAGACTTAGGAAGTAGCCTAAAATAGATATATTCCTTTGAGCAGAAGTCCCCGAAACATATAGAGAGTTTTTGGGACTAAACTGTAAATAAGTAAAAGTTCAGGGACTTATATGTAAATAGTGAAAGTCCCTAGGGATATGATGGTCATTTATGCAAAGAAAGGGATTAAATTGCAAAAGAAAGAAAATGAAGGGACTTAAGTGCAAATATGAAAAGTATAAGGCTAAAAAGGAAAAGTAGATAAAAAGGTGGGGTCCTTAAGTGCAATTTTAGCCAAATAAAAGGGACTTAATTGAAAAGAAGAAAAGTTCCTTGGGGCTAAAGTTTAATTAAAGAAAGTCAGGCCGAAAGTGGTTTGGACTCTCCGAAAGCATTTCAGTCCCAGATTTCACCAGTAGATAGAGAAAGTGATGCTCGGTAATCTGGCTTAATACAGGAATTTTTCAAGACTCCAGATAGACAGAATTGATCTGATAGTCTAAAAGTTATAAAAATTCCTACTGGATATCCTAGATTTCAGATATAAGTGAGAAATTACAGGATGATGCGTCCTGATGGGGCGGATGTCAGGAAACTGACAGAATACCGATAGGAGGCCTATAGAAAAAATTATTCACAAACTAGCACATACAGACGGGAGTGTGAGGCCTCCGGGGATCCGATTAGGAGATTTATCGGTATTTAAAAAGGGACTGAATGAGTTCGGATGACCTCAGTCAGATGACTGTTATGACCCACAGGGATTCCTAAACACAGCATGCCAGTGTATCTGGTAAAAGGACCCGGTGTCCGGAGATGTGTATAAACGGTGTATAATAGCTGGAATATTCGATGAACATGGACGGGGGAAGATTCCTCGTAATACGTGCCATAAAGGTAATAGACCCTAAAAGGCCCAATAATGGTGCCATCAAATGCCCAATAAGATACTTGGACTGATAGGTGGGCCAGTGTCCAGCAGAATCCCGGAAAAGTACGAAATCACGAAAATGCCCCTGTGTTGTACTAAAGGGGTAGTAGATGTAGGAAGGGCATTTTGGTCATTCTGGACAAGCCCAGAAGCCAAGGCACATGCAGATAAAGTTACTCAGAGTCAGTATATGCCCTGACAGGCTACAGAAGGGTGTAAATGACGATTTTACCCTTAGGGTTATGATAGTGCAAGAATGGGCACCCAGGGGTATTTTGGTAATTTGCCAAGGGATGTTTCTTGGGAATTGAGCCATCAGAGTACTTGAGCTTGATCAGGATCCAAGATAACATTCCCAGAGCCCAAAAACATAAGCCTAGTGATATGTGGGAAAAAGTGGCATTAAAATACTATTTTAATACTTTTTCAATAAAGTAAAGTTACTCGGTCGGCACGATAACCGAGGAGGTGATCAGATAAAGTCCTGGACTTATCTGGATAGCATTGGATGGCATGAAAGGTGCCAGCAAGATGCCACATGGCGCCAACATAGAGGAGGAAGAAAAAGTTGAGGACAAGTGGCACCATCTCAGCCGTGTATTCCGGTGCAAGACTCTGGAACTATCTGGAAACGCTGAATCAGCTGATGAGGTGTCCCAGGAGCTTGCAATTTCGCCATGTGACATATGAGGTGTCCCATGAGGTGGCCTTGGGATGATGTCATGGATGATGCAGTAAAAGGAATAAAGAAAAATAGGAAATTCCGGAAAAACCAGGACCACAAGTTCAGATGGCTTCAAAATTACGAAAATACCATCCATCAAAACTATAAATACCCCCTTGCCTTCATATGCCACGGCCAAGAGCATTTAAGAGAGAGAAGGAAGTGCTAGAGAGATAAAGTGAGAGGAAGAAAGAAAGAAAGAAAGGAAGTTCTGGCGGAGCTGGAAGCAAGATAGAGATTCTAAAGTTCTGCTAAGCTTTTGAGGTAGTAACTAATCCTAGCTTTTATGTAATGGCTTTGTGATTTGTTGTGCTATTGTTTGGTTGGATTGTTGTCTTATATGTTATGCTTGAAGCTATGCTACATACCTAGATGTAAAACAACTTATTAATTAATAATGAGTATTGTTTGGCATGTTTGACTGATATATGATGGATGTATGCATATGTATGCAAAGTTGAATGCTGGAATTTACTACTATGAATAGTAACATGTGGTGACATGATGATGTTTGATAAATAATTAAAAATAGTAAATGGATGAATAAATGTATGATATTTTAAAGGTAAATAGTAGACATACCAAGCTTCGATTTGATATATAGAATGCCGCATTTGGATGTCTACATATGAAGATATAAATTATCAAAGTTAGGACCAGAATGCTGGATTCAGGAGAAAAACATTAGATGAACAGTAAAGTTGAAACGTTAACTGACGTTGACTCGGTCAATGCATGGTCAACGTTATTTTTCCCTGAAATATAATTGAGTTATATTCATGTAGCAATTATAACCACTTCTTTTCAATTTTTCTATAATTAGTTATGATTTTTCAAAGTCAGGTCGCTCATCTAGAATTTTCATAGTGAACACTACTCGATAAGAGTAAAACTCCAGATTGAGAAATTGGACCTCAATGACCTTGAAAGTGGTTATAGATGCTACCAAATGGTCCCTAAGATGTATGAAAGGAAGGATATTTCATTTTGGTATCAGAGCAGAAGGTTCTGACATAGACCAGAAAGAGCTGTGGTTCAGAGCATAAGATTCTGGCACAGAACAGAAGGTTCTGGCTCAGTGATGCTCTGAAATAGTTAAGATGTGTGGTGTGTGGTATGGGTTATTCTAAATGTTTTACATGTGTGCATATATTGTTGTGTATATATATGACTGTACTTCCCAATTCTAGAAAAAGGAGTAGAAGTCATGGTTAATACAAGAAGAACGGTTAGACCCGAAGTGGTAGAGCCTTGGGATGAGGGTACTAATAATCAGATAGACCCTATGCAAGTTATTCTAGATAGGTTGGAACAGTAACAACATGCAATAGATGAGATGCGGGCAGCCAAGGCTCGCCAAGATCAAGAACGAAATTTGTCACATCCTTATTTTTACATATCTTAAGGACCATTCAGTAGCACTTAGAACCACTTTCAGGGTCATTGAAGTCTAAACTCTTAATCTGGAATTTTATTCATATCGGGTACTGTTCACTGTGGCAAATTCCAGATGAGTGACCTGACTTTGAAAATTCATAACTAATTCTAGAAAATTTGAAATGAAGTGGTTCAAATTGCTACATGAATATAACTTAAGTATATTTCAGGGAAAAATCATTGGTTGACCATTCCTTAACAAATTCAACGTGGGTCAACGTTTCAACTTTACTGTTCATCCAATGACTTTCTCCTGAATCCAGCATTCTGGTCCCAACTTTAACAATTTATATATTTTAGTGTATACATCAAAATGAGGCACTATATATATAAAATTAAATCTTAGGATGTCTACTATTTACCATAAAAATATCATACACTTATTCAACCATTTACTATTTTTAATGATTTATCAAACATCAATAGGTCTCTACGGGTTACTGTTCACAAGGCCATTTTCAGCAACCAACCTTACATATTAGTGCATACATACATCACATATCAGTCAAACATGCTAGATAACAATTATTATTGAATAATCTGCTGTTATACATCAGTGCATGATTAACATCCTCGTATTTCTATTACATTTTCCATTGTATAAAATCCGGCAGCATAACTGCTACATTCCTTCTGTAGAAAGTAACCGATCTTGTACCGATTCGGTAGTTCCTGTAGTAGCTACCATTCTACGTAAGTATCCAAGAAAGACTGGATGAACCTGCTAGGTCCACTCACTTCCAGCCTCCTTATACAGCACCTACGTACACAGTACGTATCAGTTCCTTTCTTTGTTCCTTCTTCGTTGCCAGAATTTCGGCAGCCTAACGGCGTCTCTTAAAATTTCCAAATTCTATTTTGACAGAACCTCCCCTGTAATGTTATATATGGGAATGAGATTCAAAAGAATCCCAGTAGTAACAATCATAACAATATATGTAATGCAGTGTGACAGTGCCTGCTTGTGATTATGTATAGATAAGTATGCTGCATGCTTCAATATTCAATAACATATGATCATAGCATTGTAATAGAGCTTCAAGCATAACATATAAGACAACAATCCAACCAAACAATAGCAAAACAATTCACAAAGATATTACATAAAAGCTAAGATTAGTTACTACCTCAAAAGCAGAACTTCAGAACTTTTCTACTGCTTCCAACTTCACCAGAACTTCCTTTCTTCTTTCTTTTCTCACTTTCTCTCTCAAGAACTTCCTTCTCTCTCTATTTCTTGCTCTTGGCCGTGGGAATGAAGAGCTAGGGGGTATTTATAGTTTCCTTCAATGGCATTCTTGTAATTTTGAAGCCATCTGATCCTGTGGTCCTGGTTTTTCCAGAATTTCCTATTTTTCTTTATTCCTTTTACTGCATCATGCATGATATCACCCAATGCCACCTCATGGGACACCTCACCACCCACATTCTTCACATGGCAAAAATGGAGAGGATAAAAGCCTTCTGGAAGCTTTCCGGTCCAATCAAGTACTGGCCCGGTCCGTAGCCTCGAAAACTAGACCGTTTTCTGAATCTACTTTTTCTGAAAAACCCATATTATGTCTTCTGACCTTACATTTAGTATCTAGACCCTTTATATCATTAACATTTTAATACTGGGTCTAAGCTCAATTACAGATCCCCTGCGAAATGACTAAAATACCCCTGGGTGCCCTTTCATGCACTATCTTAACCCTAAGGGCAAAATCGTCATTTTACACCTTTCTGTACCTCGTTAGGGCATATACTAACTCTGGTTAACTTCTCCTGTATATATCTTGGCCTCTAGGCCTGTCCAGAATAACCAAAATGCCCTTCATATGCCTATTACCCCTATGGTACAGCACAGGGGTATTTTCGTAATTTCGCACTTTTTCGGGGTTCTGCCGGACATTGGCCCACCTATCAGTCCAAGAGTCTTATTGGGCCTTTGTTGGCGCCATTATTGGGCCTTTCTGGGTCCATTAACTTTATGGCACGTATTTCTAAGAATCTTCCTCTGGCACAGTTCATTGAATATTTTATTATTATTCACCGTTTATACACCTTTCCGGACACCGGCTCCTTCTGCCAGATACACTGCCCTACTGTGTCTGGGCAGCCATTTGGGTCATAACGGGCATCTGACTGTTGTTACCCGACCTCATTCAGTCTTAGTTTAAATACCGATAAATCTCCCTATCGGATCCCTGGAGGCATCATACTCCCGTCTGGATTTTCTAATTCACGAATAACTTTTCCTACAGACCTCCTATCGGTATTCTGTCAGTTTCCTGACATCCACCCCATAAGGGCGCATCATCCTGTAATTTCTTACTTATATCTAAAATCTAGGGTATCCGGTAGGAATTTTTATAACTTTTGGACGATCAGTCCATTTTTGGCTATCTGGAGTCTTCAAAAATTCCGGTATTAGGCTGGATTACCCAGCGCCACCTGCCCTATCTTTTGGTAAAATCTGGGACTGAAATGCCATCGGGCAGTCCAACCCACTTCTGGCATATTTTTCCTTAATTATACTTTAGCCCCAAGGAACTTTTTCTTCTTTGCACTTAAGTCCCTTTATTTGGCTAAAATTACACTTTAAGACCCCACATTTTTGTCACCTTTCTTTCTTAACCTTAAACTTTCCATAATTACATTTAAGTCCTTTTATTTCCTTTCTTTTGCAATTTAATCCTTTTCTTCACATAAAGGACCACATCTTTTTCCTGAAAAAGAACTCATATATTCCATCTAATCTGTACATAGAAATCAGTACAGAAAATTAAGGATATTACATTTCTCTCCCCTTAAAATAAATTTCGTCCTCGAAATTTACATTACATCTATCCTATCAAAACAATTCAGGATACTTTTCTCTCATCTTTTCTTCTGTTTCCCACGTAGCCTCTTGTTCAGTCAAGTCTTTCCAGATCACTTTAACTAAAGGAATTTGCTTATTCCGTAACTGCTTGACTTTTCTATTAGCAATTCGTACCGGTCCAACCTCATAGGTCAAGTCATCTCGCAGTGCACCTCATCTTGCTCAATCACATGAGATGGATCTGGAACATACTTCTTTAATTGGGAAACATGGAACACATCATGTATCTGGCTGAGATTAGGAGGAAGAGCCAACTTGTAGGCTACTGCTCCTATTTTTGAGAGAATCTGGAATGGTCCGATGTATCTTGGATGCAACTTCTTCACTTTAATCGATCGTCCGGCTCCCGTGGTTGGAGTTAACTTAAGGAAAACATGTTCTCCTTCTTTAAACTCCAAGGTTTTCTTCTGACATCTGCATAGCTTTTCTGTCTGCTTTGAGCCGTCAGCAATCTTTTCCTAATCACAGCAATCTGCTCTACAGTTTGATCCACTATATCAGGACCAAGCATTCTTCTCTCGTTCAGCTCTAACCAGCATAAGGGGGATCTACATTTATGTCCATAAAGTGCTTCAAAAGGGGCCATTTGAATACTGGCCTGATAACTATTGTTATAAGCAAACTCTATAAGGGGTAAATGGATATCCCAGCTGCCTTTGAAATCTAAGACACGTGCTCTCAGCATATCCTCTAACGTTTGTATTGTTCTTTCAGATTGACCATCTGTCTGAGGATGATAAGCTGTACTAAATCTGAGAGTAGTGCCCATTTCTTCCTGTAAAGCCCTCCAGAAATTTGAAGTAAATCGAGGGTCTCTATCAGACACAATGCTGCTCGGGATACCATGAAGCCTAACGATCTCCTTTATATACAGCTTTGCCAGCTTTTCAAGAGAATCTCTCTTATTGATTACCAGGAAATGTGTTGACTTTGTCAGTCGATCAATTACTACCCATACTGCATCATGTCTACTTGGAGTCAGGGGTAGTCCTTCCACAAAGTCCATGGCAATCCCATCCCATTTCCACTCAGGGATTTCTAGAGGCTGCAATGTTCCTGTTGGCTTTTGATGTTCAACTTTCATTTTCTGGCAGGTCAAGCACTTAGATACGTAAGTCACAACATCTTTCTTCAATCCAGGCCACCAAAATAACCTTTTAACATCATGGTACATCTTGGTCATACCTGGAAGTACAGTATATCGACTTTTATGTGCTTCCTCCAGGATCCTTTCCCTTAATCCCACAATATTTGGGATATAGGGTCTTCCCCGAAACTGTAGTAATCCGTCTGGGGACATCTCAAAATTCCTTGTCTTCCCCTTCTCCAGCTTATCTTTGAATATTGCTGCGAGCTTATCCTGCTTTTGAGCCTCTTTTATCTCATCTTCTATACAAGCTCTGACATGAACTCCTCCAAAAGGATTCTCCATCAGTTGCATTTGATATAGAGGGCTCCAATCGCACATATCTTCTATCAGTTCCAATTCCTTGATCATCATGTATGCAACCTGCACCACCTTTCTACTCAGGGCATCAGCTACCATATTGGCTTTTCCTGGATGGTATTTGATTTGAAAGTCATAATCTTTCAACAATTCCATCCATCACCGTTGCCTCATATTCAGCTCCTTCTGATCTTGTAAATATTTCACGCTTTTGTGGTCGCAAAACAACTCTATCGTTGCTCCATATAAATAGTATCTCTATATCTTCAGGGCATAGACCACCGCAGCAAGCTCCAGATCATGAGTGGGATAATTCTCTTCATGTGGCTTTAACTGCCGAGATGCTTAGGCTACTACTCGACCTTGCTGCATCAGCACACATCCCAACCCCTGCTTGCTAGCATCAGTGTAGACTACATAAGTCTGAGTGGGGTCTAGAATAATCAGCACGGGAGTAGTGGTTAATCTCTGCTTCAACTCTTGGAAGCTAGCCTCGCACTTCTCATCCCACTTAAATTGCTGATTCTTTCTGGTCAGCTTGGTAAGTGGTAAGGCAATTTGAGAAAAGTCTTGAATAAATCTTTTGTAGTACCCTGCTAGGCCGAGAAAACTTCTGATCTCCGTCACTGTCCTTGGCTGCTCCCAGCTTAAAACTGCTTCAACTTTGCTAGGATCCACAGCTACCCCATCTCGGGATATGACATGACCGAGAAATTTGACTTCTGACAGCCAAAACTCATATTTACTCAGCTTAGCATAGAGCTTCTTCTCTTTAAGGGTACCAAGAATAATCCTCAAATGCCTTTCATGATCCTCTGTAGATTTGGAGTACACCAGAATGTCATCAATGAAGACCACAACGAACTGATCTAGATAAGGCCTGAAGATCCGATTCATGTAGTCCATGAAAATAACAGGTGGATTGGTTAGTCCAAAAGTCATCACAAGGAACTCAAAATGCCCGTAGCGAGTCCTGAATGCCGTCTTTGGAATATCATTTGGCTTGACCCTTAGTTGATGGTAGCCAGATCTCAAGTCAATCTTGGAGAATAAGCTCGCTCCTGCCAACTGGTCCAGCAGGTCATCAATTCTGGGGAGAGGATACTTATTCTTAACTGTAAGCTTATTTAATTCCCTGTAGTCAATGCATAGCCTTAAACTACCATCTTTCTTTTTGACGAATAGCACTGGAGCACCCCATGGTGATACACTGGGTCGTATGAAACCCTTCTCCAATAGCTCCTCAATTTGCTTCTTCAGTTCCATCATTTCATTGGGAGCCATCCTGTATGGGGCTTTTGATATTGGTCCAGCTCCAGGTGCTCTGAAGGCAATCCCTGAATCTCCTTTGGAAAGACTTCAGGAAATTTATTGACTACTGGAATCTCCTCGATGCCTTCTTCCACTTCTGTTTGAACAGAAAAGAATACCACATATCCCTGACATCCTTTCCGTAAATATTTTTCTGCCTGAGCCTCCGTCATGAAGTTCAGTCGTACTTCTGAGCTCCGATTAGTGATCTTTGGACCAAGAACCAGGGTCTTGTTTCTGCAATCCAGTATCACATTATTGGAGGATAACCAATTTAAGCCGAGTATGACCTCAATCTCTCGGAAAGGCATACAGATCAGGTCTAGGGTGGTACTGCAGTGCTCATAACGCACAACAATATTTAGACAGGCATCAGACATAATTACTTTAGCGTTGGTGGGGGTTTTCACCTGTATATCATAACTCAATTTACTGATCAGAAGGCCTAGGCTTTTAGCATATTCATAAGATATAAAGGAATGACTTGCACCTGAATCAAATAGAGCAGTCACAGCATGATCATTGAGATAGATTGTACCTTGGATCATCTCAGATGATCGCTGAGCGTCCTCTCTAGTGAGTGCAAACACTCGTCCTGCCGTCCTTGGCCTTGGATCAGTTATAGCTTGAGGACATTCTCTGGAAAAATGTCCGGGCTTTCCGCAGGTGTACAAACATTCTGGCCCATTAAATATGGTCTATCACCATGATTTCTTCCACACTTTTCACATACTGGGGCCTTTGAATCCATGTTGTTGGACCTGCCGTGAAAATTTCCTCTATTTGGCTTCTTGCTCTGCCACGGTCGCTTCCTCTTCTTATAGCCGCTCCCACCTGTAGCTTCTTGACTTCGACCGGCCTTATCAGGGGTCACCTGATCCTTATTCCCGGATCTGGACAACATTCGATGATTCATGCTATTCTCTACAATTCGGCATGCTTCCACAGCCTTATTAAACTGGCTGTATTGTTGCGGAGTTAACTTCTCCTTTAGCATGGAATTCAACCCTCGAATCATTCTTTCGGTCATCCAGCGTTCGTCATCCACTTGGCATAGATAGGTAGAATACTGGGATAGCCGAATGAACTTGGCCAAATATTCGTCAAAAGCTTCTTTTTCTCCTTGTCTCAGTACAAGGAACTCGGCCTCCCTTTCATCTCTGACGGATTGAGGGAAATATTTCTCGTAAAACTGCTCAAGAAACACTTCCCAGGTAACTGGAATGTCTCTTGCTTGGAGAAGTAACTCTGTATTCTTCCACCATCTATCCGCATCCTTTTCTAATTGATAGATGGCCATTTGAGCCTTGGTTTCAGTTGGGCAGTCGAGGACCTTAAAGATCTTCTCTAATCTGCTGACACAATTCTCTGCTATCTGTACTTCGAATGTCCCTTCGAATATGGGAGGATTATGCTTGCAAAACCGAACCATCCATTATTGGATGCTAACTGCCTCCTCCCTCAATTCAACCCATCTCTGGAGCTGTTCCGCCTGCTGTGGTACTTCTTCAGGTTCTCTACTAGTCGCTCCTGAAGGCTCTGGCGGTCTTAAATTACTTACAGCTGCTGCCACTGCTGTGGCTATAGCAGCATCTCTTTCCTACTCATTTCGTGCCTGAGCAGCTCTCATTTCTTCTATCATCTTTTGTTGTTGCTCTAATCGCTCTAAAATTAGTTGATTAAGATTTCCAACTTCTTATGGTTCCTCTGCTGGAATCGTTCTTCTTGTTCGAACCATTTTGTTATGCTATAACATAGAAAGGAATGCGATAAACAACATTTCTCATTTCATTTCAAACATAGCATACAAGGTACATGACACAGTCATACATATGCTACTGTACTGATCTTTTGTGCATTAGAAACATTACCCTAATTTTTCTTAAACTTTATTCTAATATATTCTCCTACTAAGTAGATCCAGTCGGATACAGTACAATATGGTTCTTTATCACAATATTGATCCAACTCCGATCTCCAGGTAGGAGTAATCGGCAATACATCATTCATAATTTCTAGCCAGAGCCCCATGGTTAACACGTTTGGATCCCAGGCTTGATATATGGCTTTCACCCTTGTGATGAAATTCTGATAAACCATATAGCCTTGATCTACATCTCTAACCAGGGTCTGCCTCAGCCCATATAGCTGTCGGGCTAATGCTACTGAGCTCTCAAATTGTTCTCTACTCAGGTTCCTCCCTAGGACCATTCTTACGATTAGACTCCCCAAATGTATCTCTACTAGGGTCACTTCGAGCCTACTGGGACCTGGCGCATTACTCTGACCACGTACCTGGCTGGATCCTGAACTATCTGTTATATTCAAAGGTACCGTACTTATGGGAATGGCAGGAATAGGACCTTTCTGAAAGGAATTGGAAGACACGCAGCGGAAATTAACTTTAAAAATTTTTCCATTCCCAGCCAGGATCTACCGAATGTGTTTAAGTCAAGGAGAAAGAAGTGTTACCTTCGGTATTTGAGCTTTGGTCGCGACCTCAGTGTCCACTAGTCGCGACTCCTCGCCTCTGGAACTTTCAGTCGCGACCTCCTCAACTTCTAGTCGCGACCTGTCGCTCTGGAGTTGTTAGTCGCGACCTACTCTGCTTCTCGTCGCGACGGGCATCTCTGGAGTTTGTAGTAGCGACCTCGTAATCTTCAAGTCGCGACCTGTCTCCTCTTTTCGAATTTCTGACGTTCAGATGCCCGTATGGTCGCGACCTCAGTGTCAATAGGTCGCGACCTTGCTTCGTGTCTGGTCGATCGTAAGAAGTCAATAGCTCAGATCGGCTTCCTCTACCGGTATCCACACGAACAGCGTTCCAATCGCGAACGACATGCTAGCGCCTCTTGTCCCTCTAGGGCTTTCTAGAGATTCCGTCCTCACCGTCTCTATTTTAGCAGTTTCTTATCTGCAAACCTTTTGCACTCTCCCTGCCACTCTTCTCACGTCTGAATGTGTGTGTGGAGATCTATAGAACCCTAGCCCCTAATGTCAAATATATAGGAAGCTATCGGGCTTCTAATAGGGCCGGACTTCAGAATTAATCTTATATTAATTCTGAATTAATACAATATCATATATTGCATAATTTAATAAGAAACTAATTAAATAAATATGGTTTATATTAAATCCGTCCCACAGATTGAATTCACCTATTTATTTAATTTAAAATAAAGATAAGACAGAATTATATTTGATTTATTCTCATAAATCAAATTTGAGATATCTTATCAATTTGAATTTCAAATTCAAATAGATTATATCCATTTAAATTCAAATTCAAAAGTGATAGAGATTTAATTTATCCTTATAAATTAAATCTTACAAATATCTCTTATATTATATATAATATATATATACAAATATATATCCACCCTAGATTATTCATTGAATCTAGACATCTCTTAGATTCAATGAATCTGGACATCATAGCTCGTATTGGGATGTTTTGTGTGTGACCCTGTAGGCCCATATGAAGTTGGCAGTGGCCCATTTACTATACTGACCCACAAGTCATAAGCGGTCTCTAGCAAGGCATTACAACTACCCAAAACATATGAGGATCGATAAACGATGTAACCTTTCATACAACCATATCACGTCCCTTTTGTCACACGATATTTTGGTCAAGGATGAGGCATGGAGAACGTCATCCTCCTTTTCCTGACCGTTACTTTCTCGATCCCTGAGTAGTCTGAATATAGAAATGGAACTACCCTTCCATTCCAGTATGGCCATACATTTCTCAGACTCACTCATCGAGGGCCCCAGTAATATCTCTCTACGAATGTGAGAAACAAATTCCATCTTGACCATTCACATTCCTCCGCATGAAAAACCACTATGCCCGAGCATAGCCTTTATGATCACTCGGTCAAAAGTGACTTTTGACTAGGTCAAAGCTGAGCGTTTGTCATGTAGGAATCCATGATGATCTCAGGTCAAAGGGCATAGTGACATGGCTTGTATATGAGAGAAGCTTATAACTTGACCCATGCAGCTCTCTCATAGCGGGTCGGTCCAACACCCTGTACTCTTACATGTGCTTATGACTTTGATTTATATCTCTATATATCTTCAAAGTCATACTAGTCTTATTTCATCTCTGCTCCCGCATAGATGACCGACCAGGGATATTTAGGATAAGATCACGAGTTATCCAAGGATTGTCATCATAGTAAACATGCAAATAATATGATAACATAATTAAGAAATTCATAAATCAACAATGTTCATAAGGTAATGATTGACCCCTAGGGCACAATCTCCAACACTTTCAATACTATCTCCTCCCGATCATCACACGGAAAGTTTGATCTTACCGAGGAACTTTCCTTTTCAGAGTCACCAACTACTGAAGGTGTCCAGGGGTCAGAATCATTGCTCACTATCTCCTCTTCTGAACTATCTGAACTAGAGATCTCTGGTCTTAACTCCCATTGGTTTACTATAGTTTTAGACCCGAATCTATGTCTAGCCATCCTGCAAACACTAACTTAGTGTCAATTATGACGGCTTTATCATAGTATGTCTATCTATAAATCATCTACTCAGAGCATTTCCTAAGCCATAATCCTTTGCTCTGAAACCAAAATGTCACATCCTTATTTTTACATATCTTAAGGACCATTCAGTAGCACTTAGAACCACTTTCAGTGTCATTGAAGTCTAAACTCTTAATCTGGAATTTTATTCATATCGGGTACTGTTCACTGTGGCAAATTCCAGATGAGTGACTTGATTTTGAAAATTCATAACTAATTCTAGAAAAATTGAAATGAAGTGGTTCAAATTGATACATGAATATAACTTAAGTATATTTCAGGAAAAAATCATTGGTTGACCATTCCTTGACAAATTCAACGTGGGTCAACGTTTCAACTTTACTGTTCATCCAATGACTTTCTCCTGAATCCAGTATTCTGGTCCCAACTTTAACAATTTATATCTTTTCGTGTATACATACAAATGAGGTACTATATATATCAAATTAAATATTAGGATGTCTACTATTTACCATAAAAATATCATACATTTATTCAACCATTTACTATTTTTAATAATTTATCAAACATCAATAGGTCTCTACGGGTTACTGTTCACAAGGCCATTTTTCAGCAACCAACCTTAAATATTAGTGCATACATACATCACATATCAGTCAAACATGCTAGATAACAATTATTATTGAATAATTTGCTGTTATACATCAGTGCATGATTAACATCCTCATCTTTCTATTACATTTTCCATTGTCTAAAATCCGGCAGCATAACTGCTACATTCCTTTTGTAGAAAGTAACCGATCTTGTACCGATTCGGTAGTTCCCGTAGTAGCTACCATTCTACGTAAGTACCCAGGAAAGACTGGATGAACCTGCTAGGTCCACTCACTTCTAGCTCCTTAGACAGCACCTACGTACACAGTACGTATCAGTTCCTTTCTTTGTTCCTTTTTCGTTGCCAGAATTTCGGCAGCCTAACGGCGTCTCTTAAAATTTCCAAATTCTATTTTGACAAAACCTCCCCTGTAATGTTATATATGGGAATGAGATTCAAAAGAATCCCAGTAGCAACAATCATAACAATATATGTAATGCAGTGTGACAGTGCCTGCTTGTGATTGTGTACAGATAAGTATGCTGCATGCTTCAATATTCAATAACATAGGATCATAGCATTGTAATAGAGCTTCAAGCATAACATATAAGACAACAATCCAACCAAACAATAGCACAACAATTCACAAAGACATGACATAAATGCTAAGATTAGTTACTACCTCAAAAGCAGAACTTTAGAACTTTTCTACTGCTTCCAACTTCACCAGAACTTCCTTTCTTCTTTCTTTTCTCACTTTCTCTCTCAAGAACTTCCTTCTCTCTCTCTATTTCTTGCTCTTGGCCTTGGGAATGAAGAGCTAGGGGGTATTTATAGTTTCCTTCAATAGAATTCTTGTAATTTTGAACCCATCTGATCCTGTGGTCCTGGTTTTTCCAGAATTTCCTATTTTTCTTTATTCCTTTTACTGCATCATGCATGACATCACCCAATGCCACCTCATGTGACACCTCACCACCCACATTCTTCACATGGCGAAAATGGAGAGGAGAAAAGCCTTCTGGAAGCTTTCCGTCCAATCCGGTACCGGCCTGGTCAGTCGCCTCGAAAACTGGACCGTTTTCTGAATCTACTTTTTCTGAAAACCCATATTATGTCTTCTGACCTTACATTTAGTATCTAGACCCTTTATATCATTAAAATTTTAATACTGGGTCTAAGGTCAATTACAGATCCCCTGCGAAATGACCAAAATACCCCTGGGTGCCCTTTCATGCACTATCTTAACCCTAAGGGCAAAATCGTCATTTTACACCTTTCTGTACCTCGTCAGGGCATATACTGACTCTGGTTAACTTCTCCTGTATATATCTTGGCCTCTAGGCCTATCCAGAATGACCAAAATGCTCTTCATACGCCTATTACCCCTTTGGTACAACACAGGGGTATTTTCATAATTTCGTACTTTTCCGGGGTTCTGCCGGACACTGGCCCACCTATCAGTCCAAGAGTCTTATTTGGCCTTTGTTGGCGCCATTATTGGGCCTTTCTGGGTCCATTAACTTTATGGCACGTATTTCGAAGAATCTTCCTTTGGCACAGTTCATTGAATATTTTATTATTATTCACCGTTTATACACCTTTCCGGACACCGGCTCCTTCTGCCAGATACACTACCCTACTGTGTCTGGGCATCCATTTGGGTCATAACGGGCATCTGACTGTTGTTACCCGACCTCATTCAGTCTTAATTTAAATACCGATAAATCTCCCTATCGGATCCCTGGAGGCATCATACTCCTGTCTGGATTTTCTAATTCACGAATAACTTTTCCTACAGACCTCCTATCGGTATTCTGGTAAGAGATTAAAAGGCCAGAAAGACCTAGAGAAGAGGGTCTAAGGCAAAGCAAAGGTAGAACGAAAATATTAGGGCTTAGAGCTATAAGAGTAGTAACCTAGCCCTAACCCGGTGGCACGAAAGGTGCTAAGGCAAGAGTCGCATAATGATAGATAAGCCCTAAGAAGGGATAAGAAAAAGTGCAAAGGCCACAAAGGTTTGGCATAGATGCATTAAGTTATGAGAACAGTTAAGAAAGTTGCGAAATTATCTAAGTTATGGTTTTGTATCAGGAGAAAGGAAGTCAGAAAAACAATATTTCTCCTGAGAGATTAGCAAAGTGATGTAAACCCCAGAATTACATCAAAATTCTGAGGGATAAGATATGAAAGAAATGGACACTACTCACAAGTGTAATGAGTTGTCCATAAGTATAAGAGAATGAATGCCCCAAGCCTTAGTCATGAACCAGGAAAGGATATACAGAGGAGATATATCCAGGATAGTTGATTAAGGTACTAAGTAAATTTCGAGGACAAAATTTATTTTAAGGGGGGTAGAAATGTAACAGCCCAATTTTCAGGCCAAAGACTTAGGAAGTAGCCTGAAATAGATATATCCCTTTGAGCAGAAGTCCCCGAAACATATAGAGAGTTTTTGGGACTAAACTGTAAATAAGTGAAAGTTCAGGGACTTATATGTAAATAGTGAAAGTCCCTAGGGATATGATGGTCATTTATGCAAAGAAAGGGATTAAATTGCAAAAGAAAGAAAATGAAGGGACTTAAGTGCAAATATGAAAAGTATAATGTAACATCCCGATTTTTTGTCTAGGAGAACTGGGAAGTAGTCTGATATGGGCAGGCTGCTAAACCCGTAGTCCTAGGGTAGTAATCTGATATGGGCGGATCACTTACCTATATTTTGTAGGAATCCGAGGGATGAGCTAAGTCCTTTAGGATTTAAAGATGAGTTAAGTCTTTAACCTACAAGATTGAGACAGTTCACCTAGATTCAAAATGAGGAATATGAGGAATATCCTAAGTTTTAAGCCTAGGAATTCTGCAGGTAGCTTGATATGGGCTGGCTCCTGTGCAAGATAACCTGATATGGGCAGGTTGTCAAGCCTTTCAAGTAACGATGACTCCCGAAGAGTTTAAGGGATGAGTTATTGAAGGAGAATTTCTAGAACTTAAGATGAAGGATGAGAAGATGAATAACAGGGCCAGAAAGAGAATGTAGGGGCAAAATTGTAATTATGGGAAAGATCAGGCTGGTAGCCGATGAGTACCATATTTTTCCAGAAAATAGAGAAAATTATGCTGATCATTTCACTGAACTGTGAAATGTGCATATGAGATCTCTATGTATATGAAAGAATTAGAAATGTGACCAGGGGTAAAATGGTCATTTTGGAAAAGTGTGCGCGTGAGCGCATTTTCAGGCCAAAACAACCCTGTCCGGATAAAATATCTGAAAATACCGGGAGATAGAGAAAAGGATTCCGGGTTGAATAAGGAGTCACAGAATTTTGATTTGAAGTCCCGATTTTTCTGTAAAAATTCCAGAAGATGGGAATTTACAGTTATAATCGGTAAAGGAAAAGCAGTCTAAATAGAGATGATCGGACTGTGGCCAGAGGCCATACAGTGTTTTCAAAACCCATAGTGACACCAGGGAAGGCCCAGGCCCATAATATCAGTTTAGTGGTAAGAGGGGCCGGTGTCCTGGAAAAAGGTGCAAAATGACGAAAATGCCCTTATGTTATAGAATAACTGAAGAATGAGTAAAGGGTATTTTGGTCATTTGGCTAAGGTTAGGTAGTCCAGATAGGGTATCTGGATAGTTGACTAGGGTCAGAGAATACTCTGGTAAGATGTGAAAAGGCAATAATGCCCCTAGACCTAGTAAAGTAAAGAAAGAGAGACTAAGGGCATTTTGGTAATTTGCTAAGGGGTGTTTCTTGGGAATCAGGCCATCAGAGTACTTGGGCTAGATCAGAGACCCAAGATGATATTCCCAGGCCCAAAAACGTAGCCCAGCATAAATGTGAGAAAAAGTGGCATTAAAATAATGATTTAGTGACTTTTCAGTAAAGTAAAGTTACTCGGTTGGCACGATAACCGAGGAGGTGATCAGATCAAGTCCGGGACTTATCTGGAGATCATGGGATGGCGTGATAGGACCCATCTAGATGCCACATGGCACTGATCTAGAGGGAGAAGAAAAGTTAAGGACACGTGGCACAATTCAACCGTTGAGTCCAGTTTATGGGAAATCGGACCGGACCGGTATTGGACTGGACTGGAAAGCTTCCAGAAGGTTTCTTGGCTCTCTCAATTTCGCCATGTGAGAAATGTGACTGATGAGGTGTCCCCTGGTGATGTAGTAAAAGGGAATAAAGAAAAATAGGAAATTCCGGAAAAACCAGGGCCACAAGTTCAGAAGGCTTCAAAATTACGAAAATGCCATCCATCAAAACTATAAATACCCCCTTCCCCTCCCATTTCATGCATCCCACGGTTTTGCAAGAGAAAGAGAGAGAAATAAGAGAGAGAAGGAGAAAGAAAGAAAGAAAGTTCTGGCGGAGCTGGAAGCAAGATAGAGATTCTAGAGTTCTGCTAAGCTTTTGAGGTAGTAACTAATCCTAGCTTTTATGTAATGTCTTTGTGATTTGTTGTGCTATTGTTTGGTTGGATTGTTGTCTTATATGTTATGCTTGAAGCTCTATTACAATGCTATGATCATATGTTATTGAATATGGAAGCACGCAGCATACTTATCTGTACACAATCACAAGCAAGCACTGTCACTCTGCATTACATATATTGTTATGATTATTACTACTGAGATTCTCCCGAATCTTATTCCCCATATCTAACCCATTACAGGGAGTTTATGTTGAAGTGGATTTTAAGAATTTTGAGAGGCGCCGTTATGCTACCAAATTTAAGACTGAACATCAGAATATGATAAGTACTGTATACGTAGGTGCTGTCTAAGGAGGTTAGAAGTGAGTGGACCTAGCCGGTTCATCCAGTCTTTCCTGGGTACTTACGTAGAATGGTAGTTCTCATGAGGGAATTACCGAATCAGTATGGTTCAGTTCTTTGTACAGATGAAGCCTAGCGGTTATACTGCCGAAATTCGGGCAGGAAAAGATGTAATGGAAATATGAGAATTTTATGTATGTCCTATTGTATGACATTTTATTATTTAATAATAAATATTGTTTGGCATGTTCAATTTGTGAATGGGGAATTAAGGGAGAAATTCGCAGGTCCTGAGGTAGCAGTGTTTTGACCTCAGTTTGACCTAGTAAACAAAGGAGTTTGGCTATGAAATTTGGTGAGCCAGTGGTACACATTTGGAGCATTCCGTGGATAGGTAATAAGCCTTGTTTGAATGTGTAGAATGAGATTAATCAGTTCTCAAATTAAAGGTTCAGAATAAGGAACTTAAGAGTAGAAATTTTAATTTCTGGGCTTCAGTTAAGATATGATCGAGCTAATATCGCTTTCGTAAGTGTACTCTGAGGGGTCTAAGGGAGGATGTTTCATTTTGGTATCAGAGCAATAGGTTCTGGCATAAACCAGACAGGATTCTGGCTCAAAGCATAAGATTCTGGTAAAGAATAGAAGGTTCTGGCTTAGTGATGCTCTGATGTAGAAAGGTTATTTCCCTAGAGTACATAGAGGTTTAGAAAGCCCAGTGGAGGTAAAGCCCCTAGATGAGTAAGTAGTATGATGTTATGTGTTCACTTTTCTTTTTCTGATTGACAAGGAACAAGATGGTGAAGACGAGACGAGGACACAAAACTCAAGTGGAGGAGCCACACATAGAGGAGGCTGGCAACTCCAATGAGGTAGATCCTACGCAAGTCATCCTTGTTAGGCTAGATCAACAGCAAAGGATGATGGAAGAAATGAGGGCGGAACAAGTTCGCCGAGATCAGGAAAGAGATGCCACTATAGCTACTCTTACAGCTATAGTTAATCAATTGCAGACCCCTGATAGACCAGCAGAAGGAATATCAGGAATTACTCCGAATAATGAGCAGTCAAGAATAGAGGATCCAGTGGCAGATCCTAACAGCATTCAGCAGTGGATGGAGCGGTTCCAAAAGTACAATCCTCCGACGTTTGAGGGGACATTTGACGTCCAAGTAGCTGAAGACTGGATAGATCAGCTTGAGAAGATTTTTGAGGTGCTAGACTGCCCATCAGGAAGAAAAGCCCGGCTGGCCATTTTCAAGCTAGAGAAGGATGCGTGAAGATGGTGGAAGAACATCGAGCTTATTCTTCATGTGAAAGGAATCCCAGTTACATGGGAGGTGTTTCTGGGACAGTTTAGGGAAAAATACTTTCCCCAGTCAGTGAGAGACGCAAAGGAAGTTGAGTTCCTTACTCTAAAGCAGGGAGAGAAAGATCCATTCGATGAGTATTTGGCTAAGTATCTCCGATTGTCATGCTATTCTACGTACCTTAGAAGAATAGAGGATGAAGAATGGTAGACAAAGAGATTAGTAGAGGGTCTGAGTAGTGCCCTAAAGGAAAGGATAATTCCTCAGCAACTTACGCAGTTTAATAGAGCGGTAGAAGTCTGGAGATTGACAGAAAGAAGTATGGACAATCATGCTGCAACCAGGAACAGCGTAAGGAGCAAGGAATGGCTAAGTCAGAGGTAAGAGGAAAAGAAGCATTGGCTAGGAGCACTCTGGGAGGTAGCTCAAGTTATGAAGCCAATAATAATAATAACAAGAGAAAGAGGCAACAGTTTAGGCAGGGGACTGATCAAGGTGAGGATTAGGTTGGAGGATAAAGATGTCAAAGATGTGGAAAGAACCATGGCACAAGGGAATGTCGAGCAGGGCAAGATAGTTGTTTTAAGTGTGGTGAGAAGGGCCACTTTGCAAGAGTTTGCCCTAAGCATGCTGACATCCCTAGGCCAAAGACAACAGGAAGAGTGTTTTCCCTTTTTACGAACAGAGTCTCCAATTCCCCTGAGGTCGACCCTAAGAATGGTTAAGAAGAACCATAGCTGTAAGGGCGACTTAGCTGTAAGAACTGTATGCCTAGATATAAGTGATGTATATGATGTGATTAATGAAGAGTTCTCTTCTGATCTAAAGAAAGTGGTCATTATAATGGGTCATGAGATAATTAGTAAGATAATAAATCTGTCTCAACTCAGTGATGAGGTTGCTGTATGAGGGGTTAGAACATGGATAGCTGTAAGCAACTATAATGAGAGATGTTAGTTGCTAAGAATCCATGTGGAAGGTCTGGGACTGTAACACCCCAATTTTTAGGCCAGAGACTTAGTACGTAGCCTGAAATAGATTTATCCCTTTGAGCAGAAGTCCCAAAAATATATAAAGGGTTTTTAGGGACTAAGCTGCAAATAAGTGAAAGTCCGGGGACTTATGTGTAAATAGTGAAAGTCCCTGGAGATATGATGGCCATTTATGCAAAGAAATGGATTAAATTGCAAAAGAAAGAAAATGAAGGGACTTAGGTGCAAATATGAAAAGTATAAGGTTAAAAAGGAAAAGTAGACAAAAAGGTGGGGTCCTTAAGTGTAATTTTAGCCAAATAAAAGGGACTTAATTGAAAAGAAGAAAAGTTCCTTGGGGCTAAAGTATAATTAAAGAAAGTCAGGCCGAAAGTGGTTTGGACTGCCCGAAAGCATTTCAGTCCCAGATTTCACCAGTAGAGAGAGCAAGTGATGCTTGGTAATTTGGCTTAATACCGGAATTTTTCAAGACTCCAGATAGCCAGAATTGATCTGATAGTCTAAAAGTTATAAAAATTCCTACCGGATATCCTGGATTTCAGATATAAGTGGGAAAACACAGGATGATACGTCCTTATGGGACGGATGTCAAGAAACTAACAGAATACCGATAGGAGGTCTGTAGCAGAAGTTATTCGCAAATTAGAAAATCCAGACGGGAGTGTGAGGCCTCCGGGTATCCGATAGGGAGATTTATCGGTATTTAAAAAGGGACTGAATGAGTTCGGATAACCTCAGTCAGATGACTGTTATGACCCACAGGAATGCCAGAACACAGTAGACTAGTGTATCTGGTAAAAGGACCCGGTGTCTGGAGATGTACATAAATGGTGTATAATAGTTAAAATATTCGAGGAACATGGCCAGGGGAGATTCCTCGTAATGCGTGCCATGAAGGTAATGGACCCTGAAAGGCCCAATAATGGCGCCAACAAAGGCCCAATAAGACACTTGGACTGATAGGTGGGCCAGTGTCCGGCAGAACCTCGGAAAAGTGCGAAATTACGAAAATGCCCACTGTGTTGTACAAAAGGGTAACAGATGAATGAAGGGCATTTTGGTCATTTTGAACAGGCCCAGAAGCCAAGACATACACAGGAGAGATTAACCAGAGTCAGTGTATGCCCTGACAGGGTGCAGAAAGGTGTAAAATGACGATTTTACCCTTAGGTATAAGATAGTGCAGGAAAGGGCACCCAGGGGTATTTTGGTAATTTGCCAAGGGATATTTCTTGGGAATCGAGCCATCAGAGTACTTGATCTTGATCAGGATCCAAGATAACATTCCCAGAGCCCAAAAACGTAGGCCCAGTGATATGTGGGAAAAAGTGGCATTAAAATAGTATTTTAATGCTTTTTCAATAAAGTAAAGTTACTCGGTCGGCACGGTAATCGAGGAGGTGATCAGATAAAGTCCTAGACTTATCTGGATAGCATTGGAAGGCGTGAAAGGTCCCTTCCAGATGCCACATGGCGTCATCTTAGAGGGAGAAGAAAAGTTAAGGACATGTGGCACAATCTTAGCCGGTGAGTCCAGTTTGTGGGAAATCGGACCGGATCGGTACTGGATTGGACTGGAGACGCTGAGTCAGCTGATGAGGTGTCCCTGAAGCTTGCAATTTCGCCATGTGACATATGAGGTGTCCCATGAGGTGGCCTTGAGATGATGTCATGCATGATGCAGTAAAAGGAATAAAAGAAAATAGGAAATTCCGTGAAAAACCAGGACCACAAGTTCATATGGCTTCAAAATTACAAGAATGCCATTGAAGGAAACTATAAATACCTCCCCTTGCTTCATATGCAGCACAGAGAAGCACGAGAAAGAGAGAGAAAGAAGAGATAAAAGGAGAAGGAAAGAAAGAGAGAAAGGAAGAAAGAAAGAAAGGAAGTTCTGGTGGAGCTGGAAGCAAAATAGAGATAGTAGAGTTCTGCTAAGTTTTTGAGGTAGTAACTAATCCTAGCTTTTATGTAATGGCTTTGTGATTTGTTGTGCTATTGTTTGGGTGGATTGTTGTCTTATATGTTATGCCTGAAGCTCTACTGCAATGCTATGTTCATATGTTATTGAGTATGGAAGCACGCAGCATACTTATCTGTACACAATCACAAGCAAGCACTGTCACTCTGCATTACATATATTGTTATGATTGTTGCTACTGAGATTCCCCCGAATCTCATTCCAATAAATAACTATTCCAGGGGAGGTTATGTCAAAGTAAATTTTGGAAATTTTAAGAGACGCTGTTATGCTGCCGAAATTATGACAAGATGGCAATAGTAGAGAAAGGAGCTGATACGTACTGTGTACGTAGGTACTGTCTAAGGAGGCTGGAAGTGAGTGGACCTAGCAGGTTCATCCAGTCTTTCCTGGGTACTTACGTAGAATAGTAGTTCTCACGGGAATTACCGAATCGGTACAAGATCAGTTACTTTCTGAAGATGAAGCGTAGCGGTTATACTGCCGGATTTCAGGCAAGAAAAAATGTAATAGAGATATGGGAAATTTTGTACATACCCAAATATAAAACAACTTATTAATTAATAATAAGTGTTGTTTGGTATGTTTGACTGATATATGATGAATGTATTCATATGTATGCAAAGTTGTTTGTTGGAAATTACCACTGTGAACAGTAATACGTGGTAACATGATAATGTTTGATATATAATTAAAAATAGTAAATGGATGAATAAATGTATGAAATTTTTATGGTAAATAGTAGACATACCAAGCTTTGATTTGATATATATAATGTCTCATTTTGATGTCTACACATGGAGATATAAATTATCAAATTTGGGACCAGAATGCTGGATTCAGGAGAAAAACGTTGGATGAACATTAAAGTTGTGATGTTGACTGACGTTGACTCGGTCAATGAATGGTCAACGAGTTATTTTTCCCTGAAAGATAATTGAGTTAGTTTCAATTATCAATTTGAACCACTTCATTTATATTTTTGAAGAATTAGTTATGATTTTTCAAAGTCAGGTCACTCATCTGGAATTTTCATAGTGAACAGTACTCGATAAGAGTAAAACTCCAGATTGTGAAATTGGACTTCAATGACCTTGAAAGTGGTTCTAAATGCTACCAAATGGTCCCTAAGATGTATGAAAGGAAGGATATTTCATTTTGGTATCAGAGCAGAAGGTTCTGGCATAGACTAGAAAGGGCTCTGGTTCAGAGCATAAGATTCTGGCACAGAACAGAAGGTTCTGGCTCAGTAATGCTCTAAAATAGTTAAGATGTGTGGTATGTGGTATGGGTTATTCTAAATGTTTTACGTGTGTACATAGATTGTGGTGCATATATATGACGGTATTTCCCAATTCTAGAAAAAGAAGTGGAAGTCATGGTTAATACAAGAAGAACGGTTAGACCAGAGGTGGTAGAGCCTCGGGATGAGGGTACTAATAATCAAACAAACCCTATGCAAATTGTTCTAGATAGGTTAGAACAACAACAACAAATAATAAATGAGATACGGGTAACCCAGGCTCGCCAAGATCAAGAACAAGATACTGCTATCGCTATGGCGGTTGCTGCTGCAGTTGCTAGCTTACAGCAGTCTGAGAAGGAGGTAGTACCAGAAAATAATATAGAACCTGAACCTCAGCCAAATCATGAGCAGACTAGAATGAATAGACATCAGGGGTCTATAGGAAATAACAATAACCAGGAAAGTCCGTAAACATGGATGGAACGATTCCATAAGTTTAATCCGCCCATGTTTGAAGGGACTTTTGACACCCAAGTAGCTGAGGATTGAGTTTGCCAGTTAGAGAAAATTTTTAAGATTTTAGAATGTCCCAATGAAAGAAAGGCCCTGCTGGCAGTTTACAAGCTAGAAAAAGATGCTGATAGGTGGTGGAGGAATACAGAAGTGATTCTGCACTCAAGAAATATTCCACTTACATGGGAAACATTTCTTGAGCAGTTCAACGAGAAATATTTTCCACAGTCGGTAAGAGATGAACGTGAAGCAGAATTTTAATATTAAAGCAGGGTGAACAAGAACCCTTTGATAATTATCTTGCTAGGTTCATTCGTCTTTCACGATATTCCACTTACCTAAACTGTATGAATGATGAGAGGTAGACCACTGAGAAGTTAACTCGTGGGTTAAACCCTACATTAAAGGAGAAAGTTTTTCCTAGACAGATACGAAGGTTTAATGAAGCAGTAGAGGTATGCAGGATCATGGAGAAGAATGTGCAATATCCAGAAAAGAGTGAACCTGCTACATCAAGAGTGATGCCACCAGGTTCCTTGAGAGGGAACAGCAAGAAGAGAAATGAGCCAGCATATGGGTCAGAAGTTAATAAGAAGCAGGAAAGTAGGCCAGGTAGTGGGTCAAGAGAAGTCAGTAGGCAACCAAGGCCTAATATATGTGGAAACTTTGGTCGAGACCATAGTACGAGGCCTTGTCCAATAAGTCAAGGGTTATGCTATAGGTGTGGAAAGCCTAGACATTATGCCAGGGAGTGTCCACAGAACACAGCAGACGAAAGATACCCCACTCAGGGAAGAGTATATACCTTGACTGGCAATGACATAAGAAAGTCTCCTGTGCCAAATTAAGTTACGAATTTATTTGTGTTCTGTTTCCACTGGCTAATGAATAGATAAATCTTGTATGTGAATGGATTGTATTGTCCAGTGTGCATACTATTGAGCTACCCTATACCTAGTATGTTACCTATGTATGCGGATGAATATGATTACAGGTTTTAAAAGTAGGAAGTAGAGAAAACATATACAAGATAGTTAGGGTTAGTCAAAATCTTGAGCGTTAAAACTTATATTATGGCTGAAAGGAGTCCAGGTCGCGATGTTATGAGAAATGTGTCGCGACTAAAGGACACAGAAATGCCAGGTCGTGACAAGTAGCGTATGACAGTCGCGACTAAAAGTCGTTGAGCATGTGAGTTGCGACTATATAGTTCTCAACAAAGATAGCAGAGGCCATATGATAATAAAGGTGCCAACCTTGCTGAAGTCCATCAGCTAGAGGATTGGAATAGTATATGGTAAGCCAGACAGTACCAAGGTACTGAGGTACGAAAGATCAGTTTAAGACAATGTGTAAAAACAGATCCTCTATGTGATAACTAAGAGTAGATCTACGTTACAGGGGCTTTATTCAGCTAATATGAATAGAAGACCTAAAAGCTTGAATGAGATTTGCCTAGGAATGATCCGAGTACATGGCCTAATGGTAAAGACGTGATGGTTAATAGATAAAGAGCTAAATGTTCCCTGAGCAGAGGGATTCCATCACGGAGAAGTAGTAGACCTAGGGGAGAATACCCTAGAGAATAAAGGTAATAGTGAGAGATGATAAATGAGATCCATGAAGATTAAGGATCAAAAGAAAGACCAATAAGGAACCATAGTCCGGTCAAGAGTAGACTGGGACAGATGGATAGATAGAAGAAGTTAAGAGATAGTAAAGAGGTAGCCACAGTTAAGAGATAAAGTGACTCCCCTATATCCTATATAAGATAGAGTAATGAAGGGTTGAGTTTATACCCTGGTAAGAGGGTAGCGTGGTAGCCTAGTGAAATAGATGGTTGTTTCAGGATGAATGATCATGATATGATAGGCAAAATGATAAAGGAAATACATTTTGAGGCTTACTTAGAGGATTACAATGACTGATGGATGGTTGAGCAAAATATGATGATAATATGGCTTATGTTGCCATAAGTTATGATAGTTGCATCTCCTTGCAATTGTCATATGATAACATGCATGTTAGAGTATGCTATGATGAATGGATACTCCCCTTTTGCAGTGCATGTAGGGTAGAGTATATATGAGTACATATATGAGATGAGAAAGCTATGAGAAAGTATGTTGCTCCCATACCATATGATATGAGGATGATATGAATGTATTGAGGATGATAGATAGTCTCAGTTTATGGGACGATAAGTTATGATATGATATTCAGATATGAATTATGATTGAGGTTACTCAGGTATTTCTATAGGCTTGTGAATACAGTACTCAGGGCCATTTCTATTGAAATGAATGGTGTAACAGATAATAGTAAAGGGATTGTTTCTAGATCACTCTTCAGATAAGGGTTGGATCTGAAACAGATGGCTCTCAGATAGAGCTAGATTCAGATGAGTATAGATCACTCTTTAGATAAGAGTTGGATCTGATATAGAATGCTCGCAGTTAGAGCATAGTTCAAATGGCTCGCAGTTAGAGCACAGATTAAAATAAGCTGTGATGAGGCCATAGCAATAGAATGCAATGGCAGGTGGTTAGACCATAGCCAATGGTAAATCACAGAAAAGTAAGAAAGATGAGAAGGAACTCCTGAGTAAGAGAGGAAATAAGTAAAGTCTGGGTAAATAATATGAGGCTATAAAATTTTTTTCAAATATTTATTTATGGGGTTATCAACAGGTCGAAGCGGTTAACCTTGTAACTTAGTCTGTTGGTTTAAGATCTTCGGGAGATATACTGTAATATCCCAATTTTCAGGCCAGAGACTTAGTACGTAGCCTGAAATAGATATATCCCTTTAAGCAGAAGTCCTGGAAACATATAGAGAGTTTTTAGGGACTAAACTGCAAATAAGTGAAAGTCCAGGGACTTATGTGTAAATAGTGAAAGTCCCTAGGGATATAGTGGCCATTTATGCAAAGAAAGGGATTAAATTGCAAAAGAAAGGAAATGAAGGGACTTAAGTGCAAATATGAAAAGTATAAGGTGAAAAAGGAAAAGTAGACAAAAAGGTGGGGTCCTTAAGTGTAATTTTAGCCAAATAAAAAGGGACTTAAATGAAAAGAAGAAAAGTTCCTTGGGGCTAAAGTGTAATTAAAGAAAGTCAGGTCAGAAGTGGTTTGGATTGCCCGAAAGCATTTCAGTCCCAGATTTCACCGGTAGAGAGAGCAAGTGACGCTCGGTAATCTGGCTTAATACAGGAATTTTTCAAGACTCCAAATAGCCACAATTGATCTGATAATGAAAAAGTTATAAAAATTCCTACCGGATATCCTAGATTTCGATCTAGGTGAGAAAATACAGGATGATGCATCCTTATGGGGCGAATGTCAGGAAATGGACAGAGTACCGATAGGAGGCCTGTAGAAAAAGTTATTCGTAAATTAGAAAATCTAGACGGGAGTGTGTGGCCTCCAGGTATCCGATAGGGAGATTTATCGGTATTTAAAAAGGGACTGAATAAGTTCGGATGACCGTAGTCAGATGACTGTTATGACTCACAGGGATGCCTGAACACCGCAGGCCAGTGTATCGGACAGAAGGAGCCGGTGTCCGGATATGTGTATAAACGGTGAATAATAGATAAAATATTCAATAATCATTGACAAGGGAGAATTCCTCGTAATGCGTGCCATGAAGGTAATGGACCCTGAAAGGCCCAATAATGGCGCCATCCAAGGCCCAATAAGACACTTGGACTGATAGGTGGGCCAGTGTCCGGCAGAACCCCGGAACAGTGTGAAATTACGAAAATGCCCATATGTTGTACTAAGAGGTAGTAGATGTATGAAGGGCATTTTGGTCATTCTGAAAAGGCCCAGGAGCCAAGATATACACAGATAAGGTTAACCATGGTCAATTTATACCCTGACAGAGTACAGAAGGGTGTAAAATGACGATTTTACCCTTAGGGTTAAAATAGTGCAAGAAAGGGCACCCAATGGTATTTTGGTAATTTGCCAAGGGGTATTTCTTGGGAATCGAGCTATAGTACTTGAGCTTGATCAGGATCCAAGATAACATTCCCAGAGCCCAAAAACGTAGGCCCAGTGATATGTGAGAAAAAGTGGCATTAAAATACTATTTTAATGTTGTTTCAATAAAGTAAAGTTACTCGATCGGCACGATAACCAAGGAGGTGATCAGATAAAGTCCTGGAATTATCTGGATAGCATTGGAAGGCGTGAAAGGTCCCTTCTAGATGCCACATGGCGTCATCTTAGAGGGAGAAGAAAAGTTAAGGACATGTGGCACAATCTTAGCCGGTGAGTCCAGTTTGTGGGAAATCGGATTGGACCGGTACTGGATTAGACTGGTGATGCTGAGTCAGCTGATGAGGTGTCCAGGAATTGTGGCATGTGAAGGATGTGGTGATGAGGTGTCCCATGAAGTGGGCTTGAGATGATGTCCTGCATGATGCAGTAAAAGGAATAAAAGAAAATAGGAAATTTCGGAAAAACTAGGACCACAGGATCAGATGGCTTCAAAATTACGGAAATACCATTGACCAAAACTATAAATACCCCCTTGCTCTTCATATGCCACGGCCAAGAGCCTTTTTAGAGTGAGAAGGAAGTGCTTGAGAGAGAAAGTGAGAGGAAGAAAGAAAGAAAGGAAGTTCTGGCGGAGCTGGAAGCAGTATAGAGATAGTAGAGTTCTACTAAGCTCTTGAGGTAGTAACTAATCCTAGCTTTTATGTAATGGCTTTGTGATTTGTTGTGCTATTGTTTGGTTGGATTGTTGTCTTATATGTTATGTATGAAGCTCTGCTATAATGCTATGATCATATGTTATTAAGCATGGAAGCATGCGGCATACTTATCTGTACACAATCACAAGCAAGCACTGTCACTCTGCATTACATATATTGTTATGATTGTTGCTACTGAGATTCCCCCGAATATCATCCCAGTAAATAACCATTACAGGGGAGGTTATGTCAAAGTGAATTTTGGGAAATTTAAGAGACGCCGTTATGCTGCTGAAATTATGACAAGATGGCAATAGTAGAGAAAGGAGCTGATACGTACTGTGTACATAGGTACTGTCTAAGGAGGCTGGAAGTGAGTGGACCTAGCCGGTTCATCTAGTCTTTCCTGGGTACTTACGTAGAATGGTAGTTCTCACGGGAATTACCGAATCGGTACAAGATCAGTTACTTTCTGAAGATAAAGCATAGCGGTTATGCTGCCGGATTTTAGGCAGGAAATGATGTAATAGAAATATGAGGATTTCATACATTCCCTGATGTATAATGACTTATTATTTAATAAAGATATTGTTTGGCATGTTTGACTGATATATGATGGGTGTATGCATATGTATGTAAAGTTGATTGCTGGAAATTACCACTGTGAACAGTAACACGTGGTGACAAGGTCATGTTTGATAAATGATTAAAAATAGTAAATGGATGATTAAATATATGAAATTTTTATGGTAAATAGTATACATACCAAGCTTTAATTTTATATATAAAACGTCTCATTTGTATGTCTACACATGAAGATATGAATTATCAAAGTTGGGACCAGAATGCTGGATTCAGGAGAAAAATGTTGGATGAACAGTAAAGTTGTGACATTGACTGATATTGACTCGGTCAATGAATGGTCAACGAGTTATTTTTTCATGAAATAAAATTGAGTTAGATTCAATTAGAAATTTGAACCACCTCATTTCTATTTTTGTAGAATTAGTTATGATTTTTCGAAGTCAGGTCACTCATCTGGAATTCCCAAAGTGAACAGTACTCGATAAGAGTAAAACTCCAGATTGAGAAATTGGTCTTCAATGACCTTGAAAGTGGTTCTAAATGCTACCAAATGGTCCCTAAGACATACAAAAGTAAGTATGTTTCATTTTGGAATAAGAGCAAAGGATTCTGGCTTAGGAAATGCTCTGACCAGATAATTTATGGTGTTAGTACAAGGTTAGCACAGAACAAAGGGTACTGGTTCAGAGCATAAGATTTTGGCACAGAACAGAAGGTTCTGGCTCAGTGATGCTCTGGTTTAGTTAGTTTGATTCCTTAAACAAATGAGAAGTTTGAGTGGTCCTCTCCCTAGAGTATGATATAGGGATGGTGTTCACTGCTTGGAAAGGCTTAGACAGAAGACAGTGACACCCAGATGAATGAGGCTGTACCCCGAGCTTTATAGTCTTACGAAGGATATGATTACGATGGGCTAATCTTAGTCAGCCGATACAGTCAAGGTCTCGTGTTTATTAACACAATATCGCTAGACTAAGCAGAATAATGTTTAAGAAGCAGTTTCCTCTATGGATAGAGACAGAAGCTGATTAGTTCATGACTAAGGAAGCTGCAAGAGTAGCTCGAGGTATCGTGTTGTGACCAGATACTATAGTGAGGATGCTAGATATCCAAGTTACAACAAGTTAAGTCATAAGTCACGATGAGATACGGGCAACCCAGGCTCGCCAAGATCAAGAACGAGATTCTGCTATCGCTATGGCGGTTGCTGCTGCAGTTGCTAGCTTACAGCAGTCAGAGAAGGAGGTAGTACCAGAAAATAATGTAGAACCTGAACCTCAGCCAGATCATGAGCAGACTGGAATAAATAGACGTCAGGGGTCTATAGGAAATAACAATAACCAGGAAAGTCTTCAAACATGGATGGAACGATTCCATAAGTTTAATCCGCCCATGTTTGAAGGGACTTTTGACACCCAAGTAGCTGAGGATTGGGTAAGCCAGTTAGAGAAAATCTTTAAGATTTTAGAATGTCCCACTGAAAGAAAGGCCCAGCTAGCAGTTTACAAGTTAGAAAAATGTGGATAGGTGGTGGAGGAATACAGAAGTGATTCTGCACTCAAGAAATATTCCACTGACATGGGAAACATTTCTTGAGCAGCTCAACGAGAAATATTTTCCATAGTCAGTACGAGATGAACGTGAAGCAGAATTTTTAATATTAAAGCAGGGTGAGCAAGAACCCTTTGATGATTATCTTGCTAGGTTCAATCGTCTTTCACGATATTCCACTTACCTAAACTGTATGAATGATGAGAGGTGGACCACTGAGAAGTTAACTCGTGGGTTAAACCCTACATTAAAGGAAAAGGTTTTTCCTAGACAGATACGGAGGTTTAATGAAGCAGTAGAGGTATGCAGGATCACGGAGAAGAATGTGCAATATCCAGAAAAGAGTGAGCCTGCTACATCAAGAGTGATGCCACCAGGTTCCTTAAGAGGGAACAGTAAGAAGAGAAATGGGCCAGCATATGGGTCAGAAGTTAATAAGAAACAGGGAAGTAGGCCAGGTAGTGGGTCAAGAGAAGTAAGTAGGCAACCAAGGCCTAATGTATGTGGGAACTGTGATCGAGACCATGGTACGAGGCCTTATGAAACATCCTTCCTTAGACTCCTCAGAGCACACCCGCGGAAGCTATACTAGCTGTACTGATTCGGTAATTCTCTCATTAGAACTACCATTCTACGTAAGTACCCAGGAAAGACTGGATGAACCGGCTAGGTCCACTCACTACCAGCCTCCTTAGACAGTACCTACGTACACAGTACGCATCATATCCTTCCTCCACTACTGCTATCTTCGTCGAAATTTCAGCAGCATAACGGCGTCTCTCAAAATTGTCAAAATCTACCTTGACATAACCTCCCTGAAATGGTTATACAAGGGGGATGAGATTCGGGGGAATCTCAGTAGCAACAATCATAACAATATATGTAATACAGTGTGACAGTGCTTGCTTGTGATTGTGTACAGATAAGTATGCCGCGTGCTTCCATACTCAATAACATATGATCATAGCATTGCAGTAGAGCTTCAGACATCATATATAAGACAACAATCCAACCAAACAATAGAACATCAAGCATAAAGCCATTACATAAAACCTAGGATTAGTTACTACCTCAAGAGCTTAGTAGAACTCTACTATCTCTATTCTGCTTCCAGCTCTGCCAGAACTTCCTTACTTCCTTTCTCTCTTCCCTTCCTTCTCCCTCTCTCTCTTCTTTCTCTCCCTTTCCTCTTGCCATGCGTGATCCAAGAATGAGAGGGGGTTTATATAGATTTTTCCAATGGCATAATCATAATTCCATGCCATCTGATCCTGCGGTCCTGGTTTTTCCTGGATTTTCCTATTTTCCTTAATTCCCTTTTACTGTGTAACATCCCTAATTTCTGTACTACGTTGTATGTACAAGTTAAATGAAATATATGATATTTTTAGGAAAAGAGGTGGCCATATTTATGTAAAGAAAAGGATTAATTGGAAGAGGAAGAAAGTTTAAGAGCCAAAGTACAAAATTTCGAAAATGCCACTGTGATGCCCTAAGAAACCAGAAGTAAATGGAGGGCATTTTAGTCATTTCACACAATGGATGGATATCAGAGGAAATTTGATAGTAAATTATTATAATTAATATGAGAATTTATGGAGTTGACAGAAGCCAAAAAGGAGTCCTGTAGAATTAATTATGGAATTTACGGTGAAAAAGGACACTGATAAAGGGTTAAAGAAAACGCATTTAATTTTTAACAGGACTTCTGGGGCTCAGAAAATTATGAAACTTTGTAGAGAATTCATTTTATATTACAATGAATTTCTAAAAATGTTAGAACAATTAAAAGAGGTGATTAGCATTTATGCTAAGATCAGGGTAATTTACGGATATCGGTATAAGGAAATTACATTGGGATTTGGGCCAATTAGCTATTGGACCTAAAAGAGGTCCAACATGTCATCCTAGGCCAGCCCAATAAGGCCCAAAAGTTATCTTGGAGCCCAAGTCCAAAAATAAATAATTTATGGATTTTTGGAAATAAAGAAAAAGAGAATAAAGTAAGGATTAGGTTTGGCACATGGTGGGACCCAGATGGACTCAAAAATGGCGCCAAGAAGTAGTCTTAGATGTCCCAAGTGGTGCCATGCTAGTGATGTCATGGTGGTAAGGTCTTGAGTGAAAAGTGAAAAGACATTCCAAGATCAAACCTTTAACCATTAGATCAAATAGTTTCCAAAGTGATCTTGGCCTTCAAATGGCACATGACTTTTGCTATAAATACCCCCCCTTTCCATTCATTCTTCACACCCAAGAGCTCCTTTAGAGAGAGAAGTGAGTTCTAGAGAAAGAAAGTGGAAGAAAGCAAGGAAGAAGCAAGGGTCTTGAAAGAGCAAGTAAGGTGAGTTGATGCTCTTCACTTTACCATTTCGGTTTGCACTGTTCATGCACTGTTCATGATAGAAGAAAATGGAATTTCAATTATTTAATGCTTCCATTGAGTTTATATGATGATTTTGTGTAGTATTGGAAAGGTTTTAAACCTTGGAAACCATTGGAATTAAAGGTTATAATGTTGAAAATTCCTCACGGGACTGTTCACTCGTGTGAACAGTGATTTGAATTTCATAATTTTGATGCTTCCAATGGTCTTAAAATGAGATTTTGTGTGGGGGTAAAGTGGAGGAACAAGTATGGGAAGCATTGGAACCAAAATGGGAATTTTTGGAAAAAGGGAGCTTATTGAAACTAGACTTGGATTTTGTTTGGAATGGAGTTATAATTTGGTAATTATCTTGTAATGCCTAGGTTTTGACATTTGTGGCAAGGAAAGACCATTACAAGAAGGAAAGGAACAAGGATCTACAAGAGGTAGCAAGAATATCTAACTATAAACTTATGTGCTTTGATTGTTTTGCTTACTTGTTATGCATGAAGGTTTGGTTGAGCATGGAATGTTGTGTGATGATGATGATGATGTGATATGAGTATGTGATACTCCTTGCAATATATGTCATGACAATATGCATATTAGAATTGCTTATGTATAAGCATGAATTAGCTCCCATTGCATGATAACATGTTAGGCATTCAATCAAACATGCATAACCTTATAGTTTATATTACTTGCTATTGGGATTTCAATGAAATCTCATTCCTTCCATATACTTAAACATGCTCTAGGTGCTGGATATTCTCAAGGCAATAGGGTAAATGTTGATGGATGACTGTACATAATTTAAAAAGTGTGCACTTTAAATACAAGATGATGTTTTGGTTTGTATGATGCATGCTACTCATAAATCCAATCTGAGGTAGTGTACTTCCATCGGTATTTTGATTGACTTATATGATGAGTTTTCATATGAAATTTGGCATGAACATATATAAGATCTAGATATTTAAATGGACACCAAGAACGCCTCATTTGGTTAAGAACTCGAATTGTTATGATTTTTCAAAGTTAGGAGTTGAAATCTGGAATAAGGTAAAACGACTACTCAGAGGCAGTGAGGTTCATGCGCTAATTTCATATAGTAAACGAATGAGTTTTTCCTCAAAATTTTGATATATTAAAGTAGACATATGGAGATTTAAATCCATATGTAATTCAACTCAATTGGATAAGTATACAAGGAGAAATTAATTTTTGAAAATGGGGCAAAGAAACTGGAATTTCCAGATTTACCAAATGGACAGTAAAGTTCAACGAATAAACTGATTTGATCTGGACAAGAAGATCTCATTTTAATATTTTTCTCTCAAAGTTAAATGAAAGAGATTTCATTAGAAATTGGAATCACCTTAAAATGATTTTTCTAGATTTAGTTATGAATTTCCAAAGTTCAGGTTGTAATCTGGAATTACCCAGTGAATAGTGGCAGTAAACAGTAACCGTAAGCCCAACACTTGGAAATTCATGTGGCGCCTGGAGAAGACCTTGCACGCTTCCCAATGCTATCCAGATAAGTCCCAGACTTATCTGATCACCTCCTCAGTTTTTGTGCCAACCGAGTAACTTTACTCTACTGAAAGGTCACTGAACCACTCATGTGTCATCTTGTGGGTCCCATGAGAATACCTTATCAGTCCACCTCATGGTTTCCAGATAACCTTTCCTGTATCTGGCCTCCTGCCTCCGGTCTATCTCTAACCGGGTAACTATCTCTTTTGGACCTTCTCCACTCATGGCCCGTACGCTTGGCACTACTTTAGCCACTAGTCGCGACCTCATCATCATCTCATCGCGACTTAACACCTTCTGTGTTCATTAGTCGCGACCACAGCATTCTCTAGTCGCGACCAAAATAGTCTTTCATCGCGACCACAACATATTCTAGTCACGACCAGGATCATTCTACTCATTAGTCGCGATGCCAATACATATCCGTCACGACCAAACCTTTCTGCCAATATTGGTCGCGACCAAACTACTTCCTCGTGCGACCAAAAGTCACCAATACATCTTTCTCATACTGTATGCTTTCTTTCTTATGGACAACTCTACTGCTCTCATAAGCAGTGTCCATTCCTTTCATATCTCACCCCACAGAATCTTAGCATAATTCTGGGGTCTATCTTATCTCACTTCCTTCTTATCCTTTATCCTAAGTTCTAGAAATTCTCTTTCAATAACTCATCCCCTCTCTTCGGGAGTCCTTGTTAATTGAAAGGCTCGACAACCCTCTATATCAGGTTATCTTACACAGGAGCCAACCCATATCAAGCTACCTACAGAATTCCTAGGCTTAAGACTTAAGACATTCCTCACATTCCTCATTTTGAACCTAGGTGAACTGTCCCGATTCTGTAGGTTAAAGACTTAACTCATCTTTACATCCTAAAGGACTTAGCTCATCCCTCGGATCCTACAAAATACAGGTAAATAATCCGCCCATATCAGATTATTACCCTGGGACTACAGGTTTAGCAGCCTGCCCATTCAGACTACCTCCTAGTTCAACTAGACCCAAAAATCGGGATGTTACACCTTGTCCAGTAGGTCGAGGGTTATGCTATAGGTGTGGAAAGCCTAGACATTATGCCAGGGAGTGTCCACAGAACACAACAGGTGAAAGATACCTGACTCAGGGAAGAGTATATACCCTGACTGGCAACGAGATAAGAAAGTCGCCTGCGCCAAATTAAGGTACGAGTTTAATTATGTTCTGTTTCCACTGGCCAATGAATAGATAAATCCTGTATGTGATTGGATTGTATTGTCTAGTGTGCACACTATTGAGCTACCCTATACCTAGTATGTTGCCTTACAGGTTTTAAAAGTAGGAAGTAGAGAAAACATATATAAGATAGTTAGGGTTAGTCAAACCCTTGACGTTAAAACTTATATTATGGCTGAAAGGAGTCCAGGTTACGACGTTATGAGAAATAGGTCGCGACTAAAGGACACAGAAATGCCAGGTCGTGACGAGTAGCGTATGATAGTCGTGACTAAAGGTCGCAAAGCATGTGAGTTGCGACTATGCAGTTCTCAGGTCGCAACCAAGATAGCAGAGGCCATATGATAATAAAGGTACCAACCTTGCTGAAGTCCATCAGCTAGAGGATTGGAATAGCATATGGTAAGCCAGACAGTACAAAGGTACTGAGGTACGAAAGATCAGTTTAAGACAATGTGTAAAAGTAGATCCTCTATGTGATAACTAAGAGTATATCTACGTTACATGGGTTATATTCAGCTAATCTGAATAGAAGACCTAAAAGCTAGAATGAGATTTGCCTAGGAATGATCCTAGTACGTGGCCTAATGGTAAAGACGTGATGGTTAATAGATAAAGAGCTAAATGTTCCCTGAGCAGAGGGATTCCATCACGAAGAAGTAGTAGACCTAGGGGAGAATACCCTAGAGAATAGTAGTAATAGTGAGAGATGATGAATGAGATCCATGAGGATTAAGGATCAAGAGAAAGGTCAATAAGGAGCCATTATCCGGTCAAGAATAGACTGGGACAGATGGATAGATAGAAGAAGTTAAGAGATAGTAAAGAGGTAGCCACAGTTAAGGGATAAAGTGACTCCCCTATATCCTATATGAGATAGAGTAATGAAGGGTTGAGTCTATACCCTGGCAAGAGGGTAGCGTGGCAGCCTAAGTGAAATAGATAGTTGTTTCAAGATGAATGATTAGGATATGATAGGCAATATGATAAAGGAAATACATTTTGAGGCTTACTTAAAGGATTACAATGACTGATGGATGGTTGAGCAAAATATGATGATAATATGGCTTATGTTGCCATAAGTTATGATAGTTGCATCTCCTTGCAGTTGTCATATGATAACATGCATGTTAGAGTATGCTATGATGAATGGATACTCCCCTTTTGCAGTGCATGTAGGGTAGAGTATATATGAGTACATATATGAGATGAGAAAGCTATGAGAAAGTATGTTGCTCCCATACCATATGATATGAGGATGATATGAATGTATTGAGGATGATAGATAGTCTCAGTTTATGGGACGATAAGTTATGATATGATATTCAGATATGAATTATGATTGAGGTTACTCAGGTATTTCTATAGGCTTGTGAATACAGTACTCAGGGCCATTTCTATTGAAAGGAATGGTATACAGAAAGAGAAGCAAATAAGAGTAAAAAGGAATTGTTTCTAGATCACTCTTCAGATAAGGGTTGGATCTGAAATAGATGGCTCTCGGATAGAGCTAGATTCAGATGAGTACAAATCACTCTTTAGATAAGAGTTGGATCTGATATAGAATGCTCGCAGTTAGAGCATAGTTCAAATGGCTCACAGTTGGAGCACAGGTTGAAAGATAAGAAGGAACTCCTGAGTAAGAGAGAAAGTAAGTAAAGTCTGGGTAAATGATATGAGGCTATAAAATTTTTAAAATATTTAGTTATGGAGTTATCAACAGGTGGAAGCAGTTAACCTTATAACTTAGTCTGTTGGTTTAAGATCTCCAGGAGATATACAGTACAACAGAATCGCAGTTAGATTCTGGAGGGTCACAGTTAGATCCTAGTATGGCTCCAGGATCGCAGTTAGATCCTAACAGCTTCAGAGTCACAGTTAGATTCTGAAGAGGCTAACGGTTGATCGCAGTTAGATCCCGAGGTCGCAGTTAGACCTAGCCTAAAGGAAGTAATGAGCCATGAAGATATGAGTACAATGTAGCATCTCTTTGGGAAGATGAATGCCAAAGACGAAGTTAAGGTGAGGAAGCTTCACCAGTTGATAAACTCACCCAGAGAAATTATTTTATAATGGTTTTCTCTGATAGCCTATATTATACAGACTGAACTTAGTTTTTCCTTAACGAAGACGGAGTCCAAGTCTAAATCTGAGTACTGATATTCAAAGTTTTGTAGAAGTATGCCTGAGAACTAAGGAACATAATCCCTTATATGTTGAGAATAGAAAAGCATTGTCTAAGAGCACTCTAGGACATAGCTCAAGTTGTGAAGCCAATAG
The DNA here is from genome assembly GCA_037074615.1 of Leucaena leucocephala. Lineage (NCBI taxonomy): Eukaryota > Viridiplantae > Streptophyta > Magnoliopsida > Fabales > Fabaceae > Leucaena > Leucaena leucocephala. The sequence continues at coordinate 5,340,826 of CM073545.1, forward strand.
CAAGAGAAAGAGGCAATAGTTCGGGCAGGGGACTGATCAGGGTAATGATCAGGTTGGAAAGCAGAGATGTCAATGTGGTAAAAAGAGCCATGGTACATGGGAGTGTCGAGCAGGGCAAAGCAATTGTGGTAGGAAAGGCCACTTTGCAAAAGGTTACCCTAAGAATGCTGACATCCCTAAGAAAGGTCTTTGCTCTTACCATAGACAGAGCCTCAAATTCCCTGAGGTCGACCCTAAGAATGGTTAAGAAGAACCTTAGCGGTAAGGGTGACTGAGCTGTAAGGAACTATATGTCTAGATGATGATGTGGATAGTGAAGAGTTTTTTCTGAACTAAAGAAAGTGGTAATAAAGGGCCAGAGAGACCTAGAGAAGAGGGTCTAAGGCAAAGTAAAGATAGAACATAGTTCTATGAAAGAGAATACTAGGGCCTAGAGCTATACGAAGAGAGACTTAGCCCTAACCCAGTGGCACGAAAGGTGCTAAGGCAAGCATAGCCTAACGATAGATAAGCCTGGGAAGGGATAAGAAAAAGTGCAAATGTCACAAAAGTTTGGCATAGATGCATGAAGTTATGAGAACAGTTAAGAAAAGTCAGAGAAGTTTTCTGGGTTATTGTAACATCCCGATTTTTGGTCTAGGAGAACTAGGAAGTAGTCTGATATGGGCAGGCTGCTAAACCCGTAGTCCCAGGGTAGTAATCTGATATGGGCGGATCACTTACCTGTATTTTGTAAGAATCCGAGGGATGAGTTAAGTCCTTCAGGATTTAAAGATGAGTTAAGTCTTTAACCTATAGAATCGGGACAGTTCACCTAGGTTCAAAATGAGGAATGTGAGGAATATCCCTTTGAGCAGAAGTCCCCGAAGCATACAGAGGGTTTTTAGGGACTAAACTGCAAATAAGTCCAGGGACTGAAAGTCTCTAGAGATATAGTGGCCATTTATGCAAAGAAAGGGATTAAATTACAAAAGAAAGGAAATGGAGGGACTTAGATGCAAATATGAAAAGTATAAGGCAAAAAGGAAAAGTAGACAAAAAGGTGGGGTCCTTAAGTGTAATTTTAGCCAAATAAAAAGGGACTTAATTGAAAAGAAGAAAAGTTCCTTGGGGCTAAAGTGTAATTAAAGAAAGTCAGGCCGGAAGTGGTTTGGACTGTCCGGAAGCATTTCAGTCCCAGATATCACCGGTAGAGAAAGCAAGTGACGCTCGGTAATCTGGCTTGATACAGGAATTTTTGAAGACTCCAGATAGCCAGAAATGGACTGATCGTCCAAAAGTTATAAAAATTCATACCGGATATCCTAGATTTCAGATCTAGGTGAGAAAATACAGGATGATGCGTCCTTATGGGGCGGATGTCAGGAAACTGACAGAATACCGATAGGAGGCCTGTAGAAAAAGTTATTCGCAAATTAGAAAATCCAGACGGGAGTGTGAGGCCTCCGGGTATCCGATAGGGAAATTTATCGGTATTTGAAAAGGGACTGAATGAGTTCGGATAACCTCAGTCAGATGACTGATATGACTCACAGGGATGCCTGAACACCGCAGGCCAGTGTATCGGACAGAAGGAGCCAGTGTCCGGATGTGGTATAAACGGTGAATAATAGATAAAATATTCAATAAACATTAACGGGGGAGGATTCCTCGTAATGCATGCCATGAAGGTAATGGACCCTGAGAGGCCCAATAATGGCGCCAACAAAGGCCCAGTAAGACACTTGGACTGATAGGTGGGCTAGTGTCCGGCAGAACCCCAGAAAAGTGCGAAATTACGAAAATGCCCCTGTGTTGTACAAAAGGGTAACAGATGAATGAAGGGCATTTTGGTCATTCTGGATAGGCCCAGAAGCCAAGGTACATACAGATAAAGTTACTTAGAGTCAGTATATATCCTGACAGGGTACAGAAGGGTGTAAAATGACGATTTTACCCTTAGGGTTAAAATAGTATAAGAAAGGGCACCCAGGGGTATTTTGGTAATTTGCCAAGGGATGTTTCTTGGGAATCATGCCATCAGAGTACTTGGGCTTGATCAGGATCCAAGACAACATTCCTAGAGCCCAAAAACGTATACCATGAAGTATGTGGGAAAAAGTGGCATTAAAATACTATTTTAATGCTGTTTCAATAAAGTAAAGTTACTCGGTCGGCACGATAACCGAGGAGGTGATCAGATAAAGTCTGGGACTTATCTGGATAGCATTGGAAGGCATGAAAGGTCCCTTCCAGATGCCACATGGCGTCATCTTAGAGGAAGAAGAAAAGTTAAGGACAAGTGGCACAATCTTAGCCGGTAAGTCCATGTTGTGGGAAATCGGACCGGACTGGTACCGGATTGGACTGGAACTGCTGAGTCAGCTGCTGAGGTGTCCAAGAAGGCTTCAATTTCGCCATGTGACATATGAGGTGTCCCATGAGGTGGCATGGAGATGATGTCATGCATGGTGCATTAAAAGGAAAAAAGAAAAATAGGAAATTCCGGAAAAACCAGGACCACAGGATCAGATGGCTTCAAAATTACAAGAATGCCATTGACCAAAACTATAAATACCCCCCTTGCTCTTCATTGTGCACAGCCAAGAGCCTTTTTAGAGAGAGGAGGAGGTGCTAGAGAGAGAAAGTGAGAGAAAGAAAGAAGAAAGGAAGTTCTGGCAGAGCTGGAAGCAGAATAGAGATAGTAGAGTTCTGCTGAGCCTTTGAGGTAGTAACTAATCCTAGGTTTTATGTAATGGCTTTGTGATTTGTTGTGCTATTGTTTGGTTTGATTGTTGTCTTATATGTTATGTTTGAAGCTGTATTACAATGCTATGATCATATGTTATTGAATATGGAAGCACGCAGCATACTTATCTGTACACAATCACAAGCAAGCACCGTCACTCTGCATTACATATATTGTTATGATTATTACTACTGAGATTCCCCCGAATATCATTCCCATATATAACATTACAGGGGAGGTTCTGTCAAAATAAAATCTGGAAATCTTAAGAGACGCCGTTAGGCTGCCAAAATTCTGGCAACGAAGAAGGAACAAAGAAAGGAACTGATACGTACTGTGTACGTAGGTGCTGTCTAAGGAGGCTGGAAGTGAGTGGACCTAGCCGGTTCATCTAGTCTTTCCTGGGTACTTACGTAGAATGGTAGTTCTCATGAGGGAATTACCGAATCGGTACAAGATCGGTTACTTTCTACAGAAGGAATGTAGCGGTTATGCTGCCGAAGTTCGGGCAGGAAAAGATGAAATAGAAATATGAGAATTTTTTATATGCTTTGTTGTATGACACTTTGTTATTCATTAAGAAATATTGTTTGGCATGTTTAATTTGTGGATGATGAATTAAAAGAGAAATTCGCAGGTCCTGAGGTAGCAGTGTTTTGACCTCAGTTTGACCTAGTAAACGAAGGAGTTTGGCTATGAAATTTGGTGAGCCGGTTGTACACATCTGGGGTATCACGTGGATAGGTAATAAGCCTTGTTTGGATGTGTAGAATGAGATTAATCAGTTTCTCAAATTAAAGGTTCAGAATAAGGAACTTAAAAGTAGAAATTTTGAATTTCTGGGCTTAAGTTAAGATATAATCAAGCTAATATCGCTTTCGTAAGTGTACTCTGAGGGGTCTAAGGGAGGATGTTTTAGTTATGATCTCGTATCAGGAGAAAGAAAGTCAGAAGAACAATATTTCTCCTGAGAGATTAGTAAAGTGTAAGAGGGGTGATGTAGACCCCAGAATACATCAAAATTCTGAAGGATAAGATATGAAAGAAATGGACACTACTCATAAGTTCAATGGGTTATCCATAAGTATAAGAGGTTAAATACCCCAAGCCTCAGTCATAAACCAGGAAAGGATATACAGAGGAGCTATATCCAGGATAGTTGATTAAGGTACTAGGTAAATTTTGAGGACGAAATTTATTTTAAGGGGGGTAGAAATGTAATATCCCAATTTTCAGGCCAGAGACTTAGTACGTAGCCTGAAATAGATATATCCCTTTAAGCAGAAGTCCTGGAAACAAATAGAGGGTTTTTAGGGACTAAACTGCAAATAAGTGAAAGTCCAAGGACTTATGTGTAAATAGTGAAAGTCCCTAGGGATATAGTGGCCATTTATGCAAAGAAAGGGATTAAATTGTAAAATAAAGGAAATGAAGGGACTTAAGTGCAAATATGAAAAGTATAAGGTGAAAAAGGAAAAGTAGACAAAAAGGTGGGGTCCTTAAGTGTAATTTTAGCCAAATAAAAAGGGACTTAAATGAAAAGAAGAAAAGTTCCTTGGGGCTAAAGTATAATTAAAGAAAGTCAGGCCGGAAGTGGTTTGGATTGCCCGAAAGAATTTCAGTCCCAGATTTCACCGGTAGAGAGAGCAAGTGACGCACGGTAATCTGGCTTAATACAGGAATTTTTCAAGACTCCAGATAGCCAAAATTGATCTGATAATGAAAAAGTTATAAAAATTCCTACCGGATATCCTAGATTTCAGATCTAGGTGAGAAAATACAGGATGATGCGTCCTTATGGGGCGGATGTCAGGAAACTGACAGAATACCGATAGGAGGCATGTAGAAAAGGTTATTCGCAAATTAGAAAATCCAGACGGGAGTGTGTGGCCTCCAGGTATCCGATAGGGAGATTTATCGGTATTTAAAAAGGGACTGAATGAGTTCGGATGATCGCAGTCAGATGACTGTTATGATTCACAGGGATGCCTGAACACCGCAGGCCAGTGTATCAGACAGAAGGAGCCGGTGTCCGGATTTGTGTATAAACGGTGAAAAATAGATAAAATATTCAATAATCATTGACAAGGGAGGATTCCTCGTAATGCATGCCATGAAGGTAATGGACCCTGAAAGGGCCAATAATGGCCCCATCCAAGGCCCAATAAGACACTTGGACTGATAGGTGGGCCAGTGTCCGGCAGAACCTCGGAATAGTGCGAAATTATGAAAATGCCCATGTGTTGTACTAAGGGGTAGTAGATGTATGAAGGGCATTTTGGTCATTCTGGACAGGCCCAGGAGCCAAGATATACACAGATAAGGTTAACCAGGGTCAGTATATACCCTGACAGAGTACAGAAGGGTGTAAAATGATGATTTTACCCTTAGGGTTAAAATAGTGCAAGAAAGGGCACCCAAGGGTATTTTGGTAATTTGCCAAGGGATGTTTCTTGGGAATCGAACCATCAGAGTACTTGAGCTTGATCAGGATCCAAGATAACATTCCCAGAGCCCAAAAACGTAGGCCCAGTGATATGCGGGAAAAAGTGGCATTAAAATACTATTTTAATGCTGTTTCAATAAAGTAAAGTTACTCGGTCGGCACGATAACCGAGGAGGTGATCAGATAAAGTCCTGGAATTATCTGGATAGCATTGGAAGGCGTGAAAAGTCCCTTCAAGATGCCACATGGCGTCATCTTAGAGAGAGAAGAAAAGTTAAGGACATGTGGCACAATCTTAGCCGGTGAGTCCAGTTTGTGGGAAATCGGATCGGACCGGTACTGGATTGGACTGGAGATGCTGAGTCAGCTGATGAGGTATCCAGGAATTGTGATATGTGAAGAATGTGGCGATGAGGTGTCCCATGAGGTGGCCTTGAGATGATGTCATGCATGATGCAGTAAAAGGAATAAAAGAAAATAGGAAATTCCGAAAAAACCAGGACCACAGGATCAGATGGCTTCAAAATTACGGAAATGCCATTGACCAAAACTATAAATACCCCCCCTAGCTCTTCATATGCCACAGCCAAGAGCCTTTTTAAAGTGAGAAGGAAGTGCTTGAGAGAGAAAGTGAGAGGAAGAAAGAAAGAAAGGAAGTTCTGGCGGAGCTGGAAGCAGTATAGAGATAGTAGAGTTCTGCTAAGCTCTTGAGGTAGTAACTAATCCTAGCTTTTATGTAATGGCTTTGTGATTTGTTGTGCTATTGTTTGGTTGGATTGTTGTCTTATATGTTATGTCTGAAGCTCTGCTATAATGCTATGATCATATGTTATTAAGCATGGAAGCAAGCGGCATACTTATCTGTACACAATCACAAGCAAGCACTGTCACTCTGCATTACATATATTGTTATGATTGTTGCTACTAAGATTCCCCCGAATCTCATCCCAGTAAATAACCATTACAGGGGAGGTTATGTCAAAGTGAATTTTGGGAAATTTAAGAGACGCCGTTATGCTGCCGAAATTATGACAAGATGGCAATAGTAGAGAAAGGAGCTGATACGTACTGTGTACATAGGTACTGTCTAAGGAGGTTGGAAGTGAGTGGACCTAGCCGGTTCATCCAGTCTTTCCTGGGTACTTACGTAGAATGATAGTTCTCACGGGAATTACCGAATCGGTACAAGATCAGTTACTTTCTGAAGATGAAGCGTAGCAGTTATGCTGCCGGATTTTAGGCAGGAAATGATGTAATAGAAATATGAGGATTTCATACATGCCCTGATGTATAATGACTTATTATTTAATAAAGATATTGTTTGGCATATTTGACTAATATATGATGGATGTATGCATATGTATGCAAAGTTGATTGCTGGAAATTACCACTGTGAACAGTAACACGTGGTGACAAGGTCATGTTTGATAAATGATTAAAAATAGTAAATGGATGATTAAATGTATGAAATTTTTATGGTAAATAGTAGACATACCAAGATTTAATTTGATATATAAAACGTCTCATTTGTATGTCTACATATGAAGATATGAATTATCAAAGTTGGGACCAGAATGCTGGATTCAGGTGAAAAATGTTGGATGAACAGTAAAGTTGTGACATTGACTGATGTTGACTCGGTCAATGAATGGTCAACGAGTTATTTTTCCCTGAAAGACAATTGAGTTAGCTTCAATTAGAAATTTGAACCACTTCATTTCTATATTTGTAGAATTAGTTATGATTTTTCGAAGTCAGGTCACTCATCTGGAATTCCCAAAGTGAACAGTACTCGATAAGAGTAAAACTCCAGATTGAGAAATTGGACTTCAATGACCTTAAAAGTGGTTCTAAATGCTACCAAATGGTCCATAAGACATACGAAAGTAAGGGTGTTTCATATACAGTACAACAGAATCGCAGTTAGATTCTGGAGGGTCACAGTTAGATCCTAGTATGGCTCCAGGATCGCAGTTAGATTCTGAAGAGGCTAACGGTTGATCGCAGTTAGATCCCGAGGTCACAGTTAGACCTAGCCTAAGGGAAGTAATGAGCCATGAAGATATGAGTACAATGTAGCATCTCTTTGGGAAGATGAATGCCAAAGACGAAGTTAAGGTGATAAAGCTTCACCAGTTGATAAACTCACCCAGAGAAATTATTTTATAATGGTTTTCTCTGATAGCCTATATTATACAGACTGAACTTAGTTTTTCCTTAACGAAGATGGAGTCCAAGTCCAAATCTGAGTACTGATATTCAAAGTTTTGTAGAAGTATGCCTAAGAACTAAGGAACATAATCCCTTATGTGTTGAGAATAGAAAAGCATTGGCTAAGAGCACTCTAGGACGTAGCTCAAGTTGTGAAGCCAATAGCAATAGAAAGAGGCAATAGTTCGGGCAGGGGACTGATCAGGGTAATGATCAGGTTGGAAAGCAGAGATGTCAATATGGTAAAAAGAGCCATGGTACATGGGAGTGTCGAGCAGGGCAAAGCAGTTGAGTTAGACCTAACCTAAGGGAAGTAATGAGCCATGAAGATATGAGTACAATGTAGCATCTCTTTGGGAAGATGAATGCCAAAGACGAAGTTAAGGTGAGGAAGCTTCACCAGTTGATAAACTCACCCAGAGAAATTATTTTACAATGGTTTTCCTCAGATAGCCTCTATTATAGGCAGACTGAACTTAGTTTTTCCTTAACAAAGACGGAGTCCAAGTCCAAATTTGAGTACTGATATTCAAAGTTTTGTAGAAGTATGCCTGAGAAGCAGAAAAGAGAATTCCCTGTGAATAGAGAATAGAAAAGCATTGGCTAAGAGCACTCTGGGAGGTAGCTCAAGTTGTGAAGCCAATAGCAAGAGAAAGAGGCAAAAGCTCAGACAGGGGACTGATCAAAGTAATGATCAGGTTGGAGAGCAGAGATGTCAATGTGGTGGAAAGAGCCATGGCACATGGGAGTGTCAAACAGGGTAAAGCAGTTGTGGTGAGAAAGGCCACTTTGCAAAAGGTTATCCTAAGAATGCTGACATCCCTAGGAAAGGTATTTGCTCTTACCCCAGACGGAGCCTCCAATATTCCCTGAGGTCGACCCTAAGAATGGTTAAGAAGAACCATAGTGGTAAGGGCGACTGAGCTATAAGGAACTATAGGCCTAGATAATGATGTGGAAAATGAAGAGTTCTTTTCTGATCTAAAGGAAGTGGTAATAAAAGGCCAGAGAAACCTAGAGAAGAGGGTCTAAGGAAAAGTAAAGATAGAACGTAGTTCTATGAAAGAGAATACTAGGGCCTAGAGCTATACGAAGAGAGACTTAGCCCTAACCCAGTGGCACGAAAGGTGCTAAGGCAAGAGTAACCTAATGATATGTAAGCCCTAAGAAGGGATAAAAAGAATGCAAATGCCACAAAGGTTTGGCATAGATGCATGAAGTTATGAGAACAGTTAAAAAAAGTTGCGAAGTTATCTGAGTTATAATCTCGTATCAGGAGAAAGAAAGTCAGAAAAATAGTATTTCTCCTAAGGATTAGCAAAGTGTAAGAGGAGTGATGTAGATCCCAGAATTACATCAAAATTCTAAGGGATAAGATATGAAAGAAATGGACACTACTCACAAGTGTAATGAGTTGTCCATAAGTATAAGAGGATGAATGCCCCATGCCTTAGTCATAAACCAGGAAAGGATATACAGAGGAGATATATCCAGGATAGTTGATTAAGGTACTAAGTAAATTTCGAGGACGAAATTTATTTTTAAGGGGGGTAGAAATGTAATACCCCAATTTTCAGGCCAGAGACTTAGTACGTAGCCTGAAATAGATTTATCCCTTTGAGCAGAAGTCCCAAAAACATATAAAGGGTTTTTAGGGACTAAGCTGCAAATAAGTGAAAGTCCGGGGACTTATGTGTAAATAGTGAAAGTCCCTGGAGATATGATGGCCATTTATGCAAAGAAAGGGATTAAATTGCAAAAGAAAGAAAATGAAGGGACTTAGGTGCAAATATGAAAAGTATAAGGTTAAAAAGAAAAGTAAACAAAAAGGTGGGGCCCTTAAGTGTAATTTTAGCCAAATAAAAGGGACTTAATTGAAAAGAAAAAAAGTTCCTTGGGGCTAAAGTATAATTAATGAAAGTCAGGCCGGAAGTGGTTTGGACTGCCCGAAAGCATTTCAGTCCCAAATTTCACCAGTAGAGAGAGCAAGTGATGCTCGGTAATCTGGCTTAATACCAGAATTTTTCACGACTCCAGATAGCCAGAATTGATCTGATAGTCTAAAAGTTATAAAAATTCCTACCGAATATCCTGGATGATGCGTCCTGATGGGAAGGATGTCAGGAAACTGACAGAATACCGATAGGAGGTATGTAGAAGAAGTTATTCGCAAATTAGAAAATCCAGACGGAGTGTGAGGCCTCCGGGTATCCGATAGGGAGATTTATCGGTATTTAAAAAGGAACTGAATGAGTTCAGATGACTGTTATGACCCACAGGGATGCCTAAACACAGCAGGCCAGTGTATCTGGTAAACGGACCCGGTGTCCAGAGATGTGTATAAACGGTGTATAATAGCTGGAATATTCGATGAACATGGACGGGGGAAGATTCCTCGTAATGCGTGCCATAAAGGTAATAGACCCTGAAAGGCCCAATAATGGCGCCATCAAAGGCCCAATAAGACACTTGGACTGATAGGTGTGCCAATGTCTAGCAGAACCCCAAAAAAATGCGAAATTACAAAAATGCCCCTGTGTTGTACTAAAGGGGTAGTAGACGTATGAAGGGCATTTTGGTCATTTTGGACAAGCCCAGAAGCCAAGGCACATACAGATAAAGTTACTCAGAGTCAGTATATGCCCTGACAGGGTACAGAATGGTGTAAAATGATGATTTTACCCTTAGGGTTATGATAGTGCAAGAATGGGCACCCAGGGGTATTTTGGTAATTTGCCAAGGGATGTTTCTTGGGAATTGAGCCATCAGAGTACTTGAGCTTGATCAGGATCCAAGATAACATTCCCAGAGCCCAAAAACGTAGGCCCAGTGATATGTGGGAAAAAGTGGAATTAAAATACTATTTTAATACTGTTTCAATAAAGTAAAGTTACTCGGTCGGCACGATAACCGAGAAGGTAATCAGATAAAGTCCTGGACTTATCTGGATAGCATTGGATGGCGTGAAAGGTGCCAGCAAGGTGCCACATGGCGCCAACATAGAGGAGAAAGAAAAAGTTGAGGACACGTGGCACCATCTCAGTCGTGTATTCCGATGCATGACTCTGGAACTATCTGGAAACGCTGAGTCAGCTGATGAGGTGTCCCAAGAGCTTGGAGTTTTGCCATGTGACATATGAGGTGTCCCATGAGGTGGCCTTGGGATGATGTCATAGATGATGTAGTAAAAGGAATAAAGAAAAATAGGAAATTCTGGAAAAACTAGGACTACAAGTTCAGATGGCTTCAAAATTACAAAAATGCCATCCATCAAAACTATAAATACCCCCTTGCCTTCATATGCCACGACCAAGAGCATTTAAGAGAGAGAAGGAAGTGCTAGAGAGAGAAAGTGAGAGGAAGAAAGAAAGAAAGAAAGAAAGAAAGGAAGTTCTGGCGGAGCTGGAAGCAAGATAGAGATTCTAGAGTTCTGCTAAGCTTTTGAGGTAGTAACTAATCCTAGCTTTTATGTAATGGCTTTATGATTTGTTGTGCTATTGTTTGGTTGGATTGTTGTCTTATATGTTATGCTTGAAGCTCTGCTACAATGCTATGATCATATGTTATTGAGTATGGAAGCATGCAGCATACTTATCTGTACACAATCACAAGCAAGCACTGTCACTCTGCATTACATATATTGTTATGATTGTTGCTACTGAGATTCCCCCGAATCTCATCCCAATAAATAACCCATTACAGGGTGAGGCTATGTCAAAGTAAATTTTGGAAATTTTAAGAGACGCCGTTATGCTGCCAAAATTATGACAAGATGGCAACAGTAGAGAAAGGAGCTGATACGTACTGTGTACGTAGGTACTGTCTAAGGAGTCTGGAAGTGAGTGGACCTAGCAGGTTCATCCAGTCTTTCCTGGGTACTTACATAGAATGGTAGTTCTCACGGGAATTACCGAATCGGTACAAGATCAGTTACTTTCTGAAGATGAAGAGTAGCGATTATGCCGCCGGATTTCAGGCAGGAAAAGATGTCATAAAAATATGGGAAATTTTGCACATACCCAGATGTAAAACAACTTATTAATTACTAATGAGTATTGTTTGGCATGTTTGACTGATATATGATGGATGTATGCATATGTATGCAAAGTTGAATGCTGGAATTTACCACTATAAACAGTAACACGTGATGACATGATGATGTTTGATAAATAATTAAAAATAGTAAATGGATGAATAAACGTATGATATTTTTAAGGTAAATAGTAGACATACCAAGCTTCGATTTTATATATAGAATGCCTCATTTGGATGTCTACACATGAAGATATAAATTATCAACTTTGGGATCAGAATGCTGGATTCAGGAGAAAAACGTTGGATGAACAGTAAAGTTGAAACGTTGACTGAAATTGACTCTGTCAATGCATGGTCAACGAGTTATTTTTCCCTGAAATATAATTGAGTTAGATTCATGTATCAATTGGAAACACTTCATTTCAATTTTTCTATAATTAGTTATGATTTTTCAAAGTCAGGTCGCTCATCTGGAATTTTCATAGTTAACAGTACTCGATAAGAGTAAAACTCCAGATTGAGAAATTGGACTTCAATGACCTTGAAAGTGGTTATAGATGCTACCAAATGGTCCCTAAGATGTATGAAAGGAAGGATGTTTCACCATGCCACTATGCCCTTTGACCTGAGATCATCATGGATTCCTACATGACAAACGCTCAGCTTTGACCTAGTCAAAAGTCACTTTTGACCAAGTGATCATAAAGGCTATGTTCGGGCTTAGTGGTTTTTCATGTGGAGGAATGTGAATGGTCAAGATAGAATTTGTCCCTCACATTCGTAGAGAGATATTACTGGGCCCCTCGATGAGTGAGTCTGAGAAATGTATGGCCATACTGTAATGGAAGGGTAGTTCCATTACTATAATCAGACTACTCAGGGATCGAGAAAGTAACGGTCAGGAATAGGAGGATGACGTTCACCATGCCTCATCCATGACCGAAATATCGTGTGACAAAAGGGACGTGATATGGTTGTATGAAAGGTAACATCATTCATCGATCCTCATATGATTTGGGTAGTCGTAATGTCTTGCTAGAGGCCGCTTACGACTTGTGGGTTATTATAGTAACTAGCCCACTGCCAACTTCATATGGGCCTACAAGGTCGCACACAAAATAGCCCAACATGAGCTGTGATGTCCAGATTCATTGAATTTAAGAGATGTCTAGATTCAATGAATAGTCTAGGTTGGATATATATATTTTATATATATATAAATTTGTATATATATATTATATATAATATAAGAGATATTTGTAAGATTTAATTTATAAGGATAAATTAAATTTCTATCACTTTTAAATTTGAATTTAAATGGATATGATCTATTTGAATTTGAAATTAAAATTGATAAGATATCTCAAATTTGATTTATGAGAATAAATCAAATATAATTCCGTCTTATCTTTATTAAATAAATAGGTGATTTAAATCTATGGGACGGATTTAATAAAAACCATATTTATTTAATTAGTTTCTTATCAAATTATGCAATATATGATATTGTATTTATTTCAGAATTAATATAAGATTAATTCTGAAGCCCGGCCCAATTAGAAGCCTGATAGCATCCTATATATTTGACATTGGGATCTAGGGTTCTACACACAATACAACACAACACACAAGAGAAAAAGGGGAAAGGAGAGTGCAAAAGGTTTGTAGATAAGAAACTGCTGGAATAGAGACCGTGAGGACGGAATCTTGAGAAAACCCTAGAGGGACAAGAGGCGCTAGCACATCGTTCGTAGTTGGAACGCTATTCGTGTGGATACTGGTAGAGGAAGCCGATCTGAGTTGTCGACTTCTTGCGAATAAGAAAAGAGAACCAGGTACCAGTAGGTCGTGATCAGTTAACACAGAGGTCACGACCAAATTGGCTTCTGAACGTCAAAAATCTGAAAAGAGACTACATGTCGCGACTAGAAGCAGAGGAAGTCGCGACTGCAAGCTTCAGAGGCGACAAGTCGTGACTAGAAGATTAGGAGGTCGCGACTGAAAACTCCAGAGGCTACAGGTCGCGACTAGAAGCTTAGGAAGTCGCAACTAACAATTCCAGAGGGCACAGGTCGCGACTAGAAGCTGAGTAGGTCGCGACTGAAAGTTCCAGAGGCGAAGAGTCGCGACTAGTGGATATGAAGGTCGTGACTAAAGCTTGAATATGAAGGTAACACTTCTTTCTCCTTGACTTAAACACATTCGGTAGATCCTAACTGGGAATGGAAAAACTTTTTTAAAGTTAATTTCCACTGCGTGTCTTCCAATTCCCTTCACTTCCATCTGGTTTAAATTACACACTAAGTGATCCTTAGCAGTTCAATAATAGTCTTTAAACTAGCTTTGATCAAAGGAGTTTAAAGAATATTAGGGTTCTGGACTCAATCGATCGATTGAGGTTTTATTCAAGACTTAGTGATTTCAAACTCCATATACATTGAGAGCAAGGATAGATATTCTTCATCATCAAGAGCCTATCATCATATACTACTTTCACAAACCAACCATTTTCCATCTTAAACAAAAACACAAAAACATCTATTTTACTGCATCTTTATTTTACTGCATCCACAAAACCACAAAACCACAAAACCATTTACTCTTTACTCAGGTTTACCACTGAATTTGACATCCAACTTGCTAGGATTCCTTTTGAAAGGCTCCTTGAGAAGAACGATAGGGTTGTGCCTTATACTACATTACTAGGGTGCAATTCACTTAATTTTGATGGCTCGGACCTCGACAATCCGAGGCTCTCGTCAATGGAGCCGTTACCGGGGAGCCAAGTAATTGGTTCCCTAGTAATTGTTTATCAATTCTATGCCTACCTGAGTAATTTTCCTTGTTTTCATTGCATTTTAGTTTTTAGTAGTTTTTATCTTGCATTGCATACTGCATTTTTTCTGACTTTCTGCAGGATTAGTCTCTATGACTGAGCGTCGCGACCTTTCCTGACCTGAGTCGCAATATTTACTCTCTGTCATTTTTAGTCGCGACGTTAAATACTCTGTGTCGCGACCTTATTGCATCTGTGATATCTGATTGCTCTCTGCGAAAACCAGTCGCGACATTTAAATCTTTTAGGCATGACTATAGCTCTCTATAATTTTGGGTCGCGACCAAAATTCGCTTGGGTCGCGACGTACTAAAAATTTTCTGCTGTGCAATGTAATATCCCAATTTTCAGGCACAGAGACTCAGAAAATAGCCTGAAATAGATAGGCTACCAAACCCCTTTGAGCAGAAGTCCCAGAAACATACAGAGGGTTTTTAGGGACTAAACTGCTAATAAGTAAAAGTGCAGGGACTTATATGTAAATTGTAAAAGTCCTAGGGGTATAATGGTCATTTCAGAAAAGAAAGGGACTAAAGTGAAAAGTTTAAAAGTCTCTTGGTGCAAAAGTAAAGGTAGACACAAGTTATAAGGCCAAAAGAGAAAGTAGACAAAAATGTGGGGTCTTTAAGTGTAATTTTAGCTAAATATAAGTGACTTAGTTGAAAAGAAGAAAAGTTCCAGGGGCAAAAGTGTAATTATGGAAAGATGAGCCAGAAATGGCTTAACACTGCCCGGAAGCATTTCAGTCCCAAATTTCATCAGTAGATAGAGGAAATGATGCTGGATATTCCAGCTTAATACAGAAATTTTATCCGGACTCCAGATAGCCAAAATTTATCTGATAGTCTAAAAGTATAAAAAATTCTTACCGGATATCCTAGACCTCAGATATGAGTGAAAATATGCAGGAAGATGCGTCCTATAGAGACGGATGTGGGGAACTGACATAATACCGAAAGGAGGTCTGTAGAAAAAGTTATTCACAAATTAGTGAATTCAGACGGGAGTTTGTGACCTCGGGGAATCCGATTGAGAGATTTATCGGTATTCAAATTGAGGCTGAATGAGCTCAGATGACATTAGTCAGAGGCCTGTAATGACACAAAGGGATGTCTAGAGTCAGTATGGCAGTCTATATGATAAAAGGGGCCGGTGTCCCAAAAAAATGTACAAAATGACGAAAATGCCCTTATGTTATAAAATAGTGAAAGAATGAGTAAAGGGTATTTTGGTCATTTGGGTAAGATGAGACAGTCAAGAAAGGTTGTCTGGATAGTTGACCTGGGTCAGAGAATACTTTGGTAAGATGTGAAAAGACTAATGCCCCTAGACTCATTAAAGAAAATAAAGAGGAACCGAGGGCATTTTGGTAATTTGCCAAGGGATGCTTATTGGGAATCGAGCCATCAGAGTACTTGAGCTTGATCAGAGATCCAAGATGACATTCCAAAGCCCAAAAACGTAGCCCAGCATATATGTGGGAAAAAGTGGCATTAAAATAATGTTTTAGTGACTTTTCAATAAAGTAAAGTTACTCGGTTGGCGTGATGACCGGGGAGGTGATCAGATAAAGTCCTGGACTTATCTGGAGGCCATGAGTTGGCGGAAAAGGTGTCCTCATGGGACTCACAAGGTGCCACATGGCATGAGTATAAGGAAAGTAGAAAAAACTAGAAAAAGGTGAAGGACACGTGGCACGATCTCAGCCGTGTATTCCGGTGCAAGACTCTGGAATTATCTGGAAGCACTGAGTCAGCTGGTGAGGTGTCCCAAGGGCCCCACCATTGTGACACCTAGCATATGAGGTGTCCCTTGGGTGATGTCATGATGATGATGTCATAAATGGAAAAGAAAATAGGAAATTCCAGGAAAAACGGTGGCCACAAGTTCAGAGTTCTTGAGAATTACAAGAATGCCATCCATAAAAAGTATAAATACCCCCTCCCCCTCCCATTTTCATTCATCCCACGGTTTTGCAAGAGAAAGAGAGAGAAAGAAAAGAGAGAAGGAGAAAGAAAGAAAGAAAGGAAGTTCTGGCAGAGCTGGAAGCAGTATAGAGATATTAGAGTTCTGCTTAGCTAGCCAGGTAGTAACTATTCCTAGCTTTTATGTAATGGCTTTGTGATTTGATGTGCTATTGTTTGGTTGGATTGTTATCTTATATGTTATGTCTGAAGCTCTACTACATAATGCTATGATCATATGTTATTATTGAGTATGGAAGCACGCAGCATACTTATCTGTACACAATCACAAGCAAGCACTATCATACTGCATTACATATATTGTTATGGTTGTTACTACTGAGATTCCCCCGAATCTCATCCCCAATGTCTAACCCATTACAGGGAGATTATGTTGAAGTGAATTTTGAGAATTTTAAGAGACGCCGTTATGCTGCCGAAATTATGACAGAAGGCTAGTAAGGAGCTGATACGTACTGTGTATGTAGGTACTGTCTAAGGAGTCTGGAAGTGAGTGGACCTAGCAGGTTCATCCAGTCTTTCCTGGGTACTTATGTAGAATGGTAGTTCTCACAGGAATTACCGAATCAGTACAAGACTAGTAGTTATACTGCCAAATTTCAGGCAGGAAAAGATGTAATAGAAATATGAGAATTTTGTACATACCTTATTGTATAACAATTTATTATTTAATAATAAGTATTGTTTGGCATGTTTGACTGATATGTGTTGAAAGTTGATTGCTGGAATTTGCCACTATGAACAGTAACACGTGGTGACATGATGATGTTTGATAAATAATTAAAAATAGTAAATGGATGAATAAACGTATGATATTTTTAAGGTAAATAGTAGACATACCAAGCTTCGATTTGATATATAGAATGCCTCATTTGGATGTCTACACATGAAGATATAAATTATCAACGTTGGGACCAGAATGCTGGATTCAGGAGAGAAACGCTGGATGAACAGTAAAGTTGTAACGTTGACCGATGTTGACTTGGTCAAGGCGTGGTCAACAAGTTATTTTTTTCTGAAATATAATTGAGTTATCTTCATATAGCAATTTAAACCACTTCATTTTGATTTTGCTAGAATTAGTTATGATTTTTTGAAGTCAGGTCACTCATCTTGAATTTACACAGTGAACAGTACTCGATAAGAGTAAAACTCCAGATTGAGAAATTGGACTTCAATGACCTTGAAAGTGGTTCTAAATGCTACCAAATGGTCCCTAGGACGTACAAAAGTAAAGATGTTTCATGTAACTTCTGAATCTGAATCTGATTTGCATTGATTATTTTTTATTGTTTCTGCATTGCATGCGTAAGAGAACCGAAGCACTAGTGCCTTTCGAACCTGAGATTAAGAGAAGACCTAGGAAACTAAGGAGAGAATTTAGGGAATTTAGAGAAGAAGAAGCAAAATCTAGTTCCTCCTCTAGTATTCCGGAGTCTGAAACTGAATTGAATTTAGAGTTTCCATTAGCAACTTCTAACATGGCTGAGATTAATCATAATGGGCACAATGGCCATGGAGATAATGAAATGAACGTAGAAGATAATAGAAGTGTTAGGGAAATAAATCGTTCGCATGTGAATTATGATTCTAATGGTTTTTATACTGAAGAGGCCAATTTTGAAATTAAAGGAGCTTTGATTGCAGCCTTACCTAAATTTCATGGTTTTGCAGGAGAATGTCCACACAGGCACCTATAAACTATGCACATGATATGTTCTTCAATGAAGCCTCCAATGGCCACTTTGGATGATGTCTTGAGGAGGTGCTTCCATTTCACTTTGGAAGGGAAGGCTAAGGAGTGGCTGTACAATTTGCCAACCTATTTTTCAACTCTTACATGGGATCAACTGAAATCTACTTATCTTGAGCAGTTTTTCTCAGCCTCCAAGACTACTCGGACGAAAAAGGAGATCACTAATGTGATGAAACAGGATGGAGATTCTTTGCATGAGTATTGGACAAGATTCATTAACCTTTTGGCTCGATGTCCCCACCACAACATCACTAAGGCTAATTTAGTAGACATCTTCTTTGATGCTCTACTACCCCATAATAAAGTGTCCTTGAATGCTGCTGCGAATGGTTCATTGAGAGATAAAACCCCACAAGCAAGTTGGGATTTGTTCCAGAAAATGGCTAATGAGGACCATCAAACTGAAGATCCTAGAAGATTACAATCCTCATCTTCAGGTAGTTCGAATGCAATCTTAGCTGAGATAGTAGCCTTGGGAAATCGAATGGAAAAGAGGATGAGTCTGATTGAAAGGGAGCTGCACTCCACAAAATAAGTTCATGCAGTGGATACCTCACAAGCCCTAGTTACAGGATGTGAATCATGTGGTTCAATAATGCATGCTACAAATACATGTGATAGATAGTATGGGGAAATGGCAGCTATGTATCAAGGGAGAGAGAATAACTTCCAGAAGAGAGATCCATACTCTAACATATATAATCCTGGCTGGAGAGACCACCCAAATTTTAGGTGGGGGAGTGGGGAAAACAGATCTAATCAATTTCAAGGTGGTGGTGCTTCCTCAAGCATCTACCAAGGTAATGCAAGGTCTATGGTTCCCACACAACCTAATGCTTTAGCGCCTTCAAGACCAGAAGAGACCTCTCAATTGTTAAAGAGTATGGCAGCACAAATAAATAACATGGATGGCAGAATGACCAATATTGATCACAAGCTCAAAGAGAATGATGGTCAGTTCACCTCCATAGCCTCAATTCTCCAAAGTATGCAGAAGGACAATGCAGATGTACACAGAAAACTTGAGGAGTTAAGTTGTAAGAATGCAGATATCACAAGCCACTTAACTCAAGTTTCTAAAACAGTGAGTGACATCCAAGGAAAGAATAGTGGCAGCATACCTTCGAACACCGTTATTAATCCAAGAGGGGTGAATGCCATATCTCTAAGAAGTGGAAAACAGGTGCAATTTAAGGAAGCTGATGCACCACAGGAGGATAAGGTAGATTCTGAATTTGATGATTCATCACTGACTCAGATGCAGATTGGCAATTTTGAAAGTGCCAAAGAACGGTTGCTTGAGAGTAAGAAGGCAACCCAAGAGGAGAACTCACAAGAACAAGCTATAGTACAAGAGCTGCAGGAAGAAGAGACAATAAGACCAATTCCAACATATAAAGGAAAGAAACCTGAGGAGAAGCCGGAGTCGAGCAAGCAAGGAGCCTTTACGCATACTGGTAAGGATGTAAGTATAAAATATCTCCCTTTTCCTAACTCTTATTTTGCTGGAAAGAAAAAGGTTGATCCTGATTTTGCAAAAGATGCTTACAATCTGTTCAATAAATTGGAAATAAACATCCCTATAGTTGAATTCCTCAAGAGAAACCCTAAATATGCTAAATTTTTAAAAGAATTATGTGCTGATAAAAAGAAATTTAGGCCTCTTGAGAGAATTCAGGTGAGTGCTAATGTGTCATCTCTTTTCAAAGCTGAACTACTGGTTAAGTGCCAAGACCCAGGCTCCTATACAATCCCATGCATAATAGGAAATGTTCCTATCAAGGGCGCGTTACTAGACCTAGGAGCTACCATTAATGTAATGCCTTGGTCAGTTTATCAAGCTTTAGGTGTCAACAATCTTAGAGACACAAATGTAGTACTCCAACTAGCTGATAGGTCAATTAGGTATCCCAAGGGGATTCTTGAGGATATTCTAGTGTAGGTAAAGGACTTAGTGTTCCCAACTGACTTTTATGTCCTGGATATGTCTAATGAGCTAGTAAATGATAACACTTTGATCCTTGGCCTACCTTTCCTCCAAACTTCTAAAACCATCATCAGTATGAAACATGGGTCCATTACAATGGAGGTTGGAGAACATGTGGTAAGTTTTAACATGAATGAAACAATGAGATATCCCTATGATAACTCTGCTTTTACTGCTTTAAATGCCATTGATTATGCTATTGAAGAGGTTAGGGATGACTATGAATTGAGTTTGCATATAATGATAAAGATAATGCACTTGCAAAGGGTTTGTTGAGTGATTTTGTAGGATCCCAAGGTGTTCTGGAAGCTGAAAGTCCAACAATTGAAGATGGGTTGAGTTTCTATGATAAACGGTCGTAACCCAATGACAATAATGTCATGACCAAACATCAGCCTGTAGCCCACTGTGAACATGAGTCATGACCAAGTGAATGTAAGGTCGCGACACAAAACTCCAGAAAACGCACCACGAGACAAGATGACGATGATGTCGCGACTAATAGTTCCAGAGATGCACCCTATCATTCTCAGTCGCGACAATACTCTGAAAGGTCACGACCGAATATACCAGACGCGTCCAATGAACTGAAAATGCCTTCAGATCACTTTTCCACTCTTTTGGCTAAAGGGCCAATGTGTTCTAACCCTATTTCCCCTCATTCTCATTCCAAAATTACTTCTCATACCTTAAGATTTTTGAATGATTTTCTTTCTGACAATGATGCAAGTGTGGGAAGGACTAACCCTAAGAATGTTGCAGTTGTAGACCGACTTCAGCTCGGAGCGACGCTTGGGGAACCAGATGATAAATTAGAGTGTCTATGCAAGCTGGATAAGAGCAACCGCAAGGAATGTACGAAGGATGCGAAAGGAAAACCTCCCAACTTTGTTGCTGTTACATGCCAACCACAGTTGGGTAAGTTCAAATTTAAAGAGGGAAGATTCAAGACAAGCTTGGACAAATCTCAGCACAAAATGCACGACCTGGCACTTTAAAGTGGAGAGAGAAAGCAATAGGGGAGATTGGCCATTCAAACAGCTGTCTCTTAAAAGTTATTGAGTTCCCCCGCCACCTTGAGGCCAGGTTGTCTCTTTCCTATCTCCTACATTTTACACATTCTTCTATTTATGATGTTTGCTATGCTAGGTTGAGTATAGGAAATGGATGATTCGGTAGATTAGATTCCATTTTTAGTTTAGTTCTTTTTGTCTTCAGTTTATTTCTATTTATTCTTGGTTTATTTCTGCTTTGTTCCACTTCCCCATTACTGTCCATGTGTTGCACACTCTTCAATGGATACCTTCCCATCCACAAACTCACATGCATGAATTTAGCTTACCCATCCTGTTATCCTTGCTTTACTTGTATTGCTTTGTATGACTTGAATGTGACTGCGAGCTTCATTGCAAAAATTGCATTGAGCGTTATGATTACCTACTGTATTAAGGATAGATTTAACTGATAACATCTATGATTTTTCCGGTTCTGTTGACAGTGAGGACACTGTCAAGTTTAAGTGTGGGGGAGGATGTTTTACTTTTGCTTTTGTGCTTAATCCAATCTTTCATCAAAAAAATTTTGTTTTTGATCTTAATATGTGGTGAATTGCTGAAAATTGGACCTCCACCTTAAACAAAAGTGTTAATTGGTAAAAAGGATTTAGCGTGCAAACCATTTTTGGACTTTGAAAATTGTCACTTGGTAGTCTCTGTGAAAAATGGTCGCGACATATGTGATTTATGGTCGTGACCTATGATGGAATTTTGGACTAACATGCTCTCTGTAAACTACAGTCGCGACCTGTGTGCTGTATGGTCGCGACAATACCTCTCTATCGAGTTGAGTCGCGACTATAGTACCTGATTTGTCGCGACTGTTCCTCTCTGTGTATTTGAGTCACGATAAGCACTTTCATTCGCCACGACCAATGTTTGAAAATTTTTGAGCATGCAACCCTATGAAAATAGGTCGCTACCTTAACTATTTTCAGTCGCAACTCACGTTTGGAAAATGTCCATTTACCTTCTCTTTGCCTTATGCAATGCTGGAAAGAAGGATTCCTTTTGAACTACTAAGATTCTTTCACAAATGATTCATTGTCCCCTTATTTCAAATCCTTTTTAGTCCTTCAAAACCATTACCACACTTGAATTTTTCTTTGAGAATCTTGGAAATTGAATTTGAAACACCTAAACTTTTGCTATTGAATATAAGATTATTACATGATTCTAAGTGATTACTCTGAAACTTTTCAATCATCATTTAGAGGGTTTTCAGTTGTGATAAGTATTCTAATGCCTAGTGAATGATGAACTTCATTTGGGACTTTAGCTTATGAGCAATTTAGATCGAAACCCTAATTGGAAGGATTCGTGGCCTAAATTTCTATATTGAGTGATTATTCGATTGGTTTATATCATCTAGAACTTGTCTTGGCTCTGAGTTGAGAATGACTTGCGCATTTATGAATTGAACATGCTAGAGGCATTCATTTCTAAACCCTTTTATCCCAAACACAAGCCCACTACATTTAAACCCCTAGTCACCCCCTTTGAGCCCATCATTTTTCTTTCATCCATCATTTATATAGAAAGTCATATATGCATAAACTTTATTTGCAAAACAAAATTCTATTCATGTCAAATATTCATTATTGTTGTGATGTGTGCTACAGGTTCTGTGAATGAGGTGCCAAGTAAAAGAAAAAGAAAAAAAAGCATATTGCACTGAAAAAAAAGAAGGACAGTGCAAGAAAAGATGCAAGAAAAGAAAACAAAAAGAAGAGAAAAGAGAAATGAAGAAGGCACTATTATTAACTCTTATTAGCACAATTATCACTTCTAGATCTCTAGATACATGAATTCATGTAACATATTCATTGTTAAATGCATATAGTACTTTCTATTCTTCATATTCCATTCCATGTAGCCCATCTCCATCATTACAACCCTAAAAGACCTCTTGATTCTTTACATAAGTGCTATATAGTTGGAGAGATTTAGAGCCATTACAAGCATATGGTAGGATGTTTTTCCAATTTGAATTTGAGTGAAAGAACCCTAACAATGAGAGGATAGAGAGAGCTAAACACTTACATCCTTAGAGAGAATCTATTGCGCTCATACAGTTGAGGTTGATTTCATTTAGTAGTTGATTACTTGGTATTGTTCACATTATCACTTCTATATTCCCAAAAGATGGTGGATTGATTGCTTTCAGGCCACACTATGGATTATGTTATTATCTTGGACTTAATAGTGTTGTTCTAGGTGAAATTCATTTCTTTGTCCAAGAGTACAAAGGTTCAAGTGTGGGGGAATTGATAAGACACATTTTTATATGGTTTCTATGACACTTTCATGAGTTTTATAATAGCTTTACCATTTATTTCATGCCTTAAATTGTGCTTTTGTGTTGATACGTGATTGTGTTGGGCAATGTGCTAATTAAAGGGTAAAATGGTAAATTAATCTTCCAAACTACATATATTCTGTTATTTACTGATTTGAACTTTTACAGCGAACTTTTATATTGAATTGTAGGTATTTTGGAAGAGAGCAAGGACCAGGAAAGAAACCACAAAGTCAAATCACGTCTCTGCACTGTTTAGTCGCGACCAAATTGTCATATCGCCGCGACCGTTATTCTTCTGGAAGCTTCTCTACGTTTACAGGTCGCGACCAAAACAAATGAATGGTCGCGACTAAATAAGACAGTCGTGAAGCTGCGCGTTTTGAATTAGGTCATGCTGTTATAAGAAGAGATGGAGGCTGCCGTCAAGGGGGAGGCTGGTTTTTGGACCTGATTAGGCTAAAAAGCAGTACTCGAGTGATCTCTACACACCTTCTACACATCTCTACACCATTCACCCTTCATCTCTTCATGGCATCACATCTGACTAGCAATTGCAACGCAGGAGAAGTCATGAGAGGCTAAACCTTTAGTCTCTTGGTGATGGATTATGATTGCTTCTAGATCTAGGGTTTTTCATCATATGAACAAGATTTGAATATCGATTGATTATTCTCTTATTAGACAATTGTAATTTACTTTGGATGTTTGAATGCTTATTTAAATACAATATTTCAGTTTTGAGTTTAAGCTAGTTGAACGGTTGTCAACGATTGTTGCTAATTGATTCGATTGCTTGAATTCTAGGGTTAGTCGATCGACGCTCATTCGAGAGCATTCTTCCATCTGGTTTAAATTACACACTAAGTGATCCTTAGCAGTTCAATAATAGTCTTTAAACTAGCTTTGATCAAAGGAGTTTAAAGAATATTAGGGTTTTGGACTCAATCGATCGATTGAGGTTTTATTCAAGATTTAGTGATTTCAAACTCCATATACATTGAGAGCAAGGATAGATATTTTTCATCATCAAGAGCCTATCATCATATACTACTTTCACAAACCAACCATTTTCCATCTTAAACAAAAACACAAAAACATCTATTTTACTGCATCTTTATTTTACTGCACCCATAAAACCAAAAAACCATTTACTCTTTACTCAGGTTTACCATTGAATTTGATATCTAACTTGCTAGGTGAAACATCCTCCCTTACATCCCTTAGAGTACACCTGCGGAAGCGATACTAGCTGTACTGATTCGGTAATTCTCCCATTAGAACTACCATTCTACGTAAGTACCCAGGAAAGACTGGATGAACCAGCTAGGTCCACTCACTTCCAGCCTCCTTAGACAGTACCTACGTACACAGTACGCATCATATCCTTCCTCCATCCCGCCTAAATTTTAGCAGCATAACGGCGTCTCTCAAAATTCTCAAAATCTACCTCGACATAACCTCCCTGAAATGGGTTATACATGGGGGATGAGATTCGGGGGAATCTCAGTAGTAACAACCATAACAATATATGTAATGCAGAGTGACAGTGCTTGCTTGTGATTGTGTACAGATAAGTATGCTGCGTGCTTCCATACTCAATAACATATGATTATAGCATTGTAGTAGAGCTTCAAGCATAACATATAAGACAACAATCCAACCAAACAATAGCACAACAAATCACAAAGCCATTATATAAAAGCTAGGATTAGTTACTACCTGGCTAGCTAAGCAGAACTCTACTATCTCTATTCTACTTCCAGCTCTGCCAGAACTTCCTTTCTTTCTTTACTCTCATTTTCTTTCTCTAGAACTTCCTTCTCTCTCTAAATCTTGCTCTTGGCCGTGAGAACAAATGAAAGGGGGAGGGGGTATTTATAGTTTCCACGGATGGCACTTTCGTAATTCTCAAGAACTCTGAACTTGTGGCCACCGTTTTTCCTGGAATTTCCTATTTTCTTTTCCATTTATGACATCATCATCATGACATCATCCAAGGGACACCTCACATGCTAGGTGGCACAATGGTAGGGCCCTTGGGACACCTCACCAGCTGACTCAGCGTTTCCAGAGAATTCCAGAGTCTTGTCTCGGAATACACGGCTGAGGTCGAGCCACGTGTCTCTAGCTTTTCTACTTTCCTTATACTCATGCCATGTGGCGCCTTGTGGGTCCCATGAGGACACCTTTTTCGCCACCTCATGGCCTCCAGGTAAATCCAGGACCTTATCTGATCACCTCCCCGGTCATCACGCCAACCGAGTAACTTTACTTTATTGAAAAGTCACTAAAACATTATTTTAATGCCACTTTTCCCCATGTATCACTAGGCCTACGTTTTTGGGCCTCTGGAATGTCATCTTGGGTTTCTGATCCAGCCCAAGTACTCTAATGGCTCAATTCCCAAGAACCATCCCTTGGCAAATTACCAAAATGCCCTTGGTCCCTCTTTCTTTACTTTAATGCATCTAGGGGCATTATTGTCTTTTCACATCTTACCAGAGTATTCTCTGAACCTGGTCAACTATCCAGATAACCTCTCTGGACTGTCTCACCTTAGCTAAATGACCAAAATACCCTTTACTCATTCTTCAGCTATTTTATAACATAAGGGCATTTTCATCATTTTGCACCTTTTTCCCCGGACACCAGCCCCTTTTACCACTGAACTGATATCATGGGCCTGGGCCTTCCTTGGTGTCACTATGGGCCTTAGAAACACTATATGGCCTCTAGACACAGTTCGATCATCTTTATTCGGACTGCTTTTCCTTTACCGATTATAACTGTAAATTCCAATCTTCAGAAATTTTTACAGAAAAATCCGGACCTCAAATCAAAATTTCGTGACTCCTCATTCAACCCAGAATTCTATTATCTATCTCCCGGTATTTTCAGATATTAAATCTGGACCGGGCTATTTTTGCCTAAAAGTACGCTCACGCGCACACTTTCCAAAATGACCATTTTACCCTTGGTCACATTTCTAATTCTTTCATACTCATAGAGACCTCATATGCATATTTTATGGTTTAGTGAAATGATCAGCATAATTTTCTCTATTTTCTGACAAAATATGGTACTCATCGTCTACCAGCCCGATCTTTCCCATAATTATGATTATTCCCCTGCATTCTCTTTCCGACTTCTTTTCTCATCTTCTAATCCTTCATCTTAAGTTCTAGAAATTCTCTTTCAATAACTCATCCCTTGAACTCTTCGGGAGTCATTATTAATTGAAAGGCTCGACAACCCGCCCATACCAGGTTATCTTACACAGGAGCCAGCACATATCAAGGTACCTGCAGAATTCCTAGGCTTAAGACTTCGGATATTCCTCACATTCCTCATTTTGAACCTAGGTGAACTGTCTCGATTTTATAGGTCAAAGACTTAACTCATCTTTAAATCCTGAAGGACTTAACTCATCCCTCGGATTCCTACAAAATATAGGTAAGTGATCCGCCCATATCAGATTACTACCCTAGGACTACGGGTTTAGCAGCCTGCCCATATCAGACTACCTCCCAGTTCTCCTAGACCCAAAAATTGGGATGTTACACTAGGATTCCTTTAGAAAGGCTCCTTGAGAAGAATGATAGGGTTGTGCCTTATACTACATTACTAGGGTGCAATTCACTTAATTTTGATGGCTCGGACCTCGATAATCCGAGGCTCTCGTCATCTAGGTTTTGACATTTGTGGCAAGGAAAAATCACTTCAAGAAGGGAAGGACAAGGATCCATAAGAGGTAGTAAGAATACCTAACTATAAACTTATGTGCTTTGATGGATTTGCTTACTTGTTATGCATGAAGGTTTGGTTGAGCATGGAATATTGTGTGATGATGTTTATGATGATGATGATGTGCTATGAATATGTGCCACTCCTTGCAATATATGTCATGACAATATGCATGTTAGAGTTTGCTTATGTGTAAGCATGAATTAGCTCC
Organism: Leucaena leucocephala; assembly: GCA_037074615.1. Lineage (NCBI taxonomy): Eukaryota > Viridiplantae > Streptophyta > Magnoliopsida > Fabales > Fabaceae > Leucaena > Leucaena leucocephala. The sequence goes on from CM073545.1 coordinate 5,368,122, forward strand.
CATTGCATGATAACATGTTAGGCATTTAATCAAACATGCATAACCTTATAGTTTGTATTACTTGCTATTGAGATTTCCATGAAATCTCATTCCTTCCATATCAATAAATATTGCTCTAGGTGCTGGAACTTCACAAGGAGGAAGGTAAATGGGAATGAACCATGTGTATATGACTTGGAAAGCATGCCTTTAATTTATGTGATGATATATTGGTATGTATATGGTAAATACTCACTGGATCCGAGTTAAGGGAGTGATATTTCAATGATAGTTTGAGTGACTTATCTGTTTTGGTTTCACATGAAATTTGGTATGAACAAATCTAAGATCCAGAGCTTTAATTGGACAGCAAGAACGTGTAATTTGGTTAAGTTTTCAAATTGATATGATTTTTCAAAGTTGGACTTAGACTCTGGATCAAGATAAAACAAGTCATCCGGTACAGTAAGGTTCCAATGCGGTTTTCATATAGCAAATGAATGAGTTTTTTAGTGATTTTTGGTGACCTTAAAGTAAACATTCTGAGATTTAAATCCATAGGTAATTCGAATCAATTGGAAAAGTATACAAGGAGAAATGAATTTTTGAAAATGGAGCAAAGAAACTGGAACTTCCAGATTTACCAAATGAACAGTAAAGTTCAACGAATAAACTGATTTGATCTCGACAAGGAAACCTCATTTTCATATTTTTCTCTAAAATTTAAATGAAATAGATTTCATTAAAATTGGAATCACCTCAATATGATTTTTCTATATTTAATTATGAATTTTCAAAGTTCAGGCTGTAATCTGGAATTACCCAGGGAACAGTGACAATGAACAGTACCGAAAGCCTAACTCTTGGAAATTCATGTTTTTAAGGTTAAGTGAAACATCCTTCCTTTCATATTTCTTAGGGACCACTTGGTAGCATTTAGAACCACTTTCAAGGTCATTGAAGTCCAATTCCCCAATCTGGAGTTTTACTCTTATCGAGTACTGTTCACTTTGAAAATTCCAGATGAGTGACCTAACTTCTAAAAATCATAACTAATTCTAGAAAAATCAGAATGAAGTGGTTCCAATTGATAAATGAAGATAACTCAATTATCTTTCAGGGACAAATAACTCGTTGACCATTCATTGAACAAGTCAACGTCAGTCAACGTGTCAACTTTACTGTTCATTCCACGTTTTTCTCCCTGAATCCAGCATTCTGGTCCCAACTTTGATAATTTATATCTCCTTTTGTAGACATCCAAATGATACGTTTTATATATCAAATTAAATCTTGGTATGTCTACTATTTACCATAAAAATTTCGTACATTTATTCATCCATTTACTATTTTTAATTATTTATCAAACATTATCATGTCACCACGTGTTACTGTTCACAGTGGTAATTTCCAGCAATCAACTTTGCATACATATGCATACATCCATCATATATCAGTCAAACATACCAAACAACAATTATTATTAATTAATAAGTTGTTTTACATCTGGCCATGTACATAAATTCTCATATCTCTATTGCATCTTTTCCTGCCTGAAGTCCGGCAGCATAACCGCTACGCTTCATCTGTACAAAGAACTGAACCGTACTGATTCGGTAATCCCCTCATGAGAACTACCATTCTACGTAGTACCCAGGAAAGACTAGATGAACCGGCTAGGTCCACTCACTTCTAGCCTCCTTAGACAGCACTACGTACACAGTACTTATCATATACTGATGTTCAGTCTTTACTTCGGCAGCATAACGGCGTCTCTTAAAATTCCCAAAATTCATTTCGACATAACCTCCCCTGTAATGGGTTATTTATTGGGATGAGATTCGGGGGAATCTCAGTAGCAACAATCATAGCAATATATGTAATGCAGAGTGACAGTGCTTGCTTGTGATTGTGTACAGATAAGTATGCTGCGTGCTTCCATGCTTAATAACATATGATCATAGCATTACAGCAGAGCTTCAGACATAACATATAAGACAACAATCCAACCAAACAATAGCACAATAAATCACAAAGCCATTACATAAAAGCTAGGATTAGTTACTACCTCAAAGGCTCAGCAGAGCTTTACTATCTCTATTATGCTCCCAGCTCCGCCAGAACTTCCTTTCTTTCTTTCTTCCTCTCACTTTCTCTCTCTAGCACCTCCTCCTCTCTCTAAAAGCTCCTTGGCCGTGCAGCATATGAATGAATGGGGGGGGTATTTATAACCTCCTCCAATGGCATTTTTGTAATTACCATGAACTTTGATCCTGCGGTCCTGGTTTTTCCTAGATTTTCCTATTTTCTTTAATTCCTCCTTTACTGCATCATGCATGACATCATCGGGACACCTCACCAGGACACCTCAGCGCCACATTTATCACATGTCTAAAATCCTGGACACCTCAGCAGCTGACTCAGCATGCTAACTCACCGGTACAGTCTCTTGCCTCGTAGTACGTGTCCTCAACTTTTTCTTCTGCCTTTATGTTGGCGCCATGTGTCATCTTACTGGCACCTGTCACGCCTTCCAATGCTATCCAGATAAATCCAGGACTTTATCTGATCACCTCCTCGGTTATCGTGCCGACCGAGTAATTTTACTTTATTGAAACAGCATTAAAATAATATTTTAATGCCACTTTTTCCCACACATTACTGGGCCTACGTTTTTGGGCTCTGGGAATGTTGTCTTGGATCCTGATCAAGCCCAAGTACTCTGATGGCTCGATTCCCAAGAAACAGCCCTTGGCAAATTATCAAAATACCCTTGGGTGCCCTTTCTTGCACTATTTTAACCCTAAGGGTAAAATCGTCATTTTACACCCTTCTGTACTCTGTTAGGGCATATATTGACTCTAAGTAACTTTATCTGTATGTACCTTGGCTCCTGGGCCTGTTCAGAATTACCAAAATGCCCTTCATTCATCTGTTACCCTTTTGTACAACACAGGGGCATTTTCGTAATTTCGCACTTTTCCGGGGTTCTGCCGGACACTGGCCCACTTATCAGTCTAAGGGTCTTACTGGGCCTTTGATGGCGCCATTATTGGGCCTTTCTGGGTCCAATATCCTCATGGCACGTATTACGAGGAATCTTCCCCCGTTAATAATTATTGAATATTTTATCTATTATTCACCGTTTATACACATATCCGGACACCGGCTCCTTCTGTCCGATACACTGGCCTGCGGTGTTCAGGCATTCCTGTGAGTCATATCAGTCATCTGACTGAGGTCATCCGAACTCATTCAGTCCCTTTTTAAATACCGATAAATCTCCCTATCGGATACCCGGAGGCCTCACACTCCCGTCTGGATTTTCTGATTTGTGAATAACTTTTTCTACAGGCCTCCTATCGGTATTCTGTCAGTTTCCCAACATCCGTCCCATAAGCACGTATCATCCTGTATTTTTTCACCTAGATCTGAATTCTAGGATATCCGGTATGAATTTTTATAACTTTTGGATGATCAGTCCATTTCTGGCTATCTGGAGTCTTCAAAAATTCCTGTATTAAGCCAGATTACTGAGCGTCACTTGCTCTCTCTACCGGTGAAATCTGGGACTGAAATGCTTTCGGACATCCAAACCACTTCCGGCCTGACTTTCTTTAATTACAATTTAGCCCCAGGGAACTTTTCTTCTTTTCATTTAAGTCCCTTTTTACTTGGCTAAAATTACACTTAAGGACCCCATATTTTTGTCTACTTCCCTTTTTGGCCTGAAACTTTCCATAATTGCACTTAAGTCCTTTCATTTCCTTTACTAGGTCTAGGGGCATTATTGTCTTTTCATATTTTACCAGAGTATTCTCTGGCCCTGGACAACTATCCAGATACCCCTTCTTGACTGTCTAACCTTAGCCAAATGACCAAAATACCCTTTACTCATTCTTCAGTTATTCTATAACATAAGGGCATTTTCGTCATTTTGCACATTTTCCCCAGACACCAGCCCCCCTTACCACTGAATTGGTATTATGGGCTTGGGCCTTCCCTGGTGTCACTACGGGCCTTAGACAACACTGTATGGCCTCTGGCCATAGTCCGATCATCTCTATTCGGACTGCTCTTCCTTTACCGATTATAACTGTAATTTCCCATCTTCGAGGATTTTTACAGAAAAATCGGGACCTCAAATCAAAATTCTGTGACTCCTCATTCAATCCGGAATCCTTTTCTCTATCTCCCGGTATTTTCAGATATTTTATCCGGACCGGGCTGTTTTGGCCTGAAAAAGCACTCACGCGCACACTTTTCTAAAATGACCATTTTACCCCTGGTCATATTTCTAATTCTTTCGTACACCTAGAGACCTCATATGCACATTTCACAGTTCAGTGAAATGATCAGCATAATTTTCTCTATTTTCTGGCAAAATATGGTACTCATCGGCCACCAGTCCGATCTTTCCCATAATTATGATTATGCCCTTGAATTCTCCTTCTGGCATCTCTAGGCCTAAAAATTAGGGTGTTACATTAAGAGGTATTCCAATGATATAAGGTAATTCCAATTGAGTATATGTAAGGTCAAGATTTAAAGATATTTACTAGAAAATGCCATTATGCTAGTAGACTATACAGAGTACTGTGTACGTAGGTGCTGTGTAAGGAGGCTGGAAGTGAGTGGACCTAGCTGGTTCATCCAGTCTTTCCTAGGTACTTAGGTAGAATGGTAGTTCTCATGGGGAATTACCGAATCAGTACAGTTATTTTCTGCCAGGATTTCCAGCAAGAGAGATATAATCCAGTTGAGAGTGCTATAGCAAGAGTACTCTGAGAGATATAAAGAAGGATGTTTCACATTACACTATGGTAACACTTTCACAAGCAAGCACAAGTATTTACATTAATACATGCATTGTTTAGTACCATTGCTACTGAGATTTCCCCAGAAATCTCACCCCATCCATGTAATCCCAATCCCAACAGGTTTATGAATGAGGAAAGAGGATGAAGAAGCATGAAGAGGAGTTAGGGATTGGTCAATGTAAATGTTATATGATGTTATGTGAAGAATTCTTGCAAGTAATGATGTTGTATGGCCAATTTGAACAATAATGTTTATGATGTAATAAAAAATAGTAAATGATGGAATAAAAGTATAAAATCTTACAAACATTTAATTAACATGTCAAGCTTCGTTTTGACACAAAGAACACCTTATTTCGATGTCTGTACAAAGAGAACCAATTTTCCAAAGATGAGGACCAGAATCTGTTTTCAGAATTTTTGACTAAATGAACAGTAAACTTTAACGAATAAACTATATCAATATGCAAAGCATTTGGTAAGGAAATTATTTTTCCCTTAAACTTCAAGATGTTATCTTCAAGTACAATTTTGAAACACTTCATTTTGATTTTTCTATAATTAATTAGGATTTTTCTAAGTTCATCACTGAATCTGGAATACCATATGAACAGTAACTCGCCAAGAGTAAAAACTCCATATTTAGCTAATGGACTTCAAAGGTCATGTAAGTGGTTCTAAATGCTACCGAATGGTCCCTAAGACGTACAAAATTAAGCATGTTATAACAATCTTGTATTACCACAAAAGCACAATTTTAGGCATAAAATGAATGGTAAAGTTATTATAAAACCCTTAAAAATGACGCAGAAACCATACACAAATTGTGTCTTATCAATTCCCCCACACTTGAACCTTTGTACTCCTGGACAAAGAAATGAATTACACTTAAGCTAACACTATTGAATTTAAGATAACAACATAATCCATAGTGTGACCTGAAGATAATTAATTCACCATCTGTTGGGAATGCAAAAGTGATAATATGAACAATGCCAAGTAATCAACTACTAAATAAAATCAACCTTAACCGTATGAGTACAATAGATTCTCTCTAAGGATGTAAGTGTTTAGCTCTCTATATCCTCTTATTGTTAGGGTTCTTTCACTGAGATTCAAATTGAAAAATATCATACCATATGCTTGTAATGACTCTAAATCTCAGCAACTATATAACACTTATGCAAAGAATCAAGAGGTCTTTTAGGGGTAAAATGATGGAGATAAGCCATGTGGAATGGAATATGAAGGGTAGAAAGTACTATATGCATTCAATAAAGAATATGTAGCATGAATTCATATCTTCAGAGATGTAGAGGTGATAATTGTGCTAATAGGAGTTGATAATAGTGCTTGCTTCTTTATTTCTCTTTTCTTTGTTTCTTCAATTTTTCTTGCACTTTTTTTTGTAGTGCAATAGCTCTTTTCTCTTCTTTTTGTTTGGCACCTTAAACATAGAAGGTGTAGCAGAACATCACAATAATAATGATTTTTTTTTACATGAATAAAAAGTTTATTTTGGAAAGATGTTCATGCATATATAACTTTCTATGATGGAAAAGAAAAGTGATGGGTCAAAGGGGTGACTAATGATATACTATGTATAATGGCTTATGTTTGGGATAAAGGGGTTTAGAAGTGAATGCCTCTATCATATTCAATAAAATAAATGCGCAAGTAATTCTCAACTCAGAGCTAAGACAAGTTCTAGAGGATATAAACCAATTGAATAATCACTCAATATAGGAATTAAGGCCGAGAATCCTTCCAACTAAGGTTTTCATCTAAATATCTCATAAGCTAAAGTCTCAAACAATGTTCATCATTCACTAGGCATTAAAACACTTATCACAACTGAAAACCCTCTTAAATGATGATTAAAAGTTTCAAAGTAATCACTTAGAATCATGTAATAATCCCAAATCTAACAGTAACAACTTAAGTGTTTCCAATTCAATTTCCACGAAATTTTAAAAAAAACTTTAAGTGTGAAAATGGTTTCTGGAAACTCTTTATGTAAAAGGTTAAAAATCAAAGGGCAATGAACTATCTATAAAAGTACCTTAGCAGCTCAAAAGGAATCCTTCTATACAGCATTGCACAAAGTAAAGAGAAGGTAAATGGACATTTTCACACTCAGGTCGAGACTGAAGATAATTAAGGTCGCTACCAAATTTCACAGTGAGTTCTAACTCTAACTTACCAGAACTAGTCGCGACCAGGAAAGGTTCCTATCGCGACACAAATGCACAGAGAGGTAGAGTCACGACTAAAAGACACTAGCATCATGACAGTATTTTATAGAGAGTCCACAATAACCAATTTTCAAACCAAGTCGCGACCAATTTTCACAGAGAGCGTATTAAGTCCAAAATTCTATGCTAGCTCACAACTGAAAATAGTGAAGTCGCGACCAATTTTCACAGAGACTACCATGTGATAGTTTTCAAAGCCCAAAATATCTTTTACACTTAAAACGTTTTTTAGCTAACCATAAAATAGTTTAAAGTAGGGATCTAATTTCAGCAATTCGTCACACATTAAGATCAGAAACCAAAAATTTTATGATGAAAGATTGGATTCAGTAAAGAAGTTTTACATTAATTAGCACAAAGACAAGATCTCCCCACACTTAAGCTTGACAGTGTCCTCACTGTCAGTAAAGGTATAAAAAATCACAGCATTATAGAAGGTCAATTCAATTGGGCTCTAACACAGTAGGCAAACATATCACTCAATGCAAATTTGATAATTAAGCTCGCAGTCACATTTAAATCTTGCATCGCAATACAAGGGAAGCAATGATGATAAGATGGGTAAACTATAGCATACAATTGACTGTGTAAACAGCTCATGGCAGAAGCAATAAGTAAACAAACCTGGACGACACAAGAGTGTTATGCAAAATAGAAGTAAACATAAAATAAATATAAATAAATTGAAAATAAACACTATCCTATGAATCATCCCTTTCCAATCATTAAACCAACATATCACACATATCACATTAGGAAGACTTGTAAAAGGTAAGAGATAGGAAACGGACAACCTGGCCTCAAGGCAGCAAAGCGGATTCCTCATAAAGTTTTAAGAGGTGGCCATTTGCCTGGAAGATTTTGCCTGTCGCCTCCTCTTTCAACTCGATCATCCCAAAGTCGTGGACTTTGACAAATGTGTAAGGTCTATCCCAGCTAGTTTTGAGTTTACCATGTTTGAACTTGAACCTAGCTTAGTAAATTAACACTTTATCACCTTCCTTAAACCTCTTCCTCAGGATATGGGCATCATGGAATGCCTTTGTCTTTTGTTTATAAATCTCAGAGCTGCTGTAGGCATCCAATCTAATCTCTTCTAGCTCTGAATATGCAACAACTGCTCTGAACTTGCTTCTACAAGGTCCTCATTACAAGCTTTCATAGCCCAAAATGTCTTGTGCTCTATCTCTACAGGCATGTGACAAGCTTCCCCAAAAATTGTCCTATAAGGGGACATGCCTAGAGAGGTTTTAAAACCTCTTTTGTACGCCCATAAAGCATTGTCAAGTCTCAAGTTCCAATCCTTATTGGTTGGCTTAACAATCTTTTCTAAAATGTGTTTTATCTCCCTATTAGAAACCTTTGCTAGACTATTAGTTTGAGGGTGGTATGGGGTTGAGAGTTTATGAGTTACACCATATTTTGCTAATAAGCTATTGATTAACTTATTGTAAAAATGGGTGCCTTGATCACTTATTACTGCTTTCGGTACTCTAAATCTACTAAAGATATGCGATCTTAGAAACTTGGAGACCGTTTGGGTATCATCTAGTCTTGTAGGGATATCCTCTACCCACTTAGATAAATAGTCTACAACTAATAAAATGTAATGAAACCATGCTGAAGGTCGAAAAGGTCCCATGAAATCTATTCCCCAAACATAAAAAATCTCACAAAACAGAATAGGTTATTACGGTATCTCATGCCTTTTACTAATCCCCCAAATCTTTGGCACCTATCACAAGCTCTATAAAATTCAAAAGTATCTTTAAAAAGGGAAGGCCAAGAGAAACCAGATTGAAGGACTCTTTGTACAATCCTTTTACCCCCAAAATGGCCACCATAAACGCATGAATGGCAAGCTTCTAAAACTGATTTATGATCTTGGTCTGGGACACATCGTCTCAATACTTGGTCTGAGCATAACCTCCACATAAAAGGTTTATCCCAAATGAAGTATTTAGATTCACTCTTGAGCTTTTGGGCCTGAAATCTAGTCAAATGAGAAGGGATTAGGCCAGTTTCAATGAAATTAACTAAATAAGCATACCAAGGTTCCACAATAGCAACCAAACAAAGAGATTGATCAGGGAAAGAATCATAAATAAGATCAGAATTGAGTACTCCCCTGGTCTCTGTTGGTAATCTACTTAGATGATCGACAACATGGTTCACATTTATATATCGATCCCTCACTTCTATATCGAACTCTTGAAGCAGTAGCATCCATCGTAGAAGTCTTGGCTTAGATTGAGGTTTATGGAACAAATACTTGACGGTTACATGATCATATAAAGTAAAATCATCCATGTATTTTTCAATGAAATCAGCAAATATAGAAAGCATACAACGCTGAAATATGCCAAGAGCATTACACAAACCAAATAGCATTCTTTTATAAGCATATGTACCAAAAGGACATATAAATATGGTCTTTTCTTGGTCCCTCGGGTCTATTGGAATCTAGAAATATCCTGAATACCCATCTAGGAAATAGCAATGACTTTTCCCTGCTAATATCTCAAGCATTTGATCAATAAAAGATAAGGGAAAATGATCTTTCCTAGTAGAGTCATTCAACTTCCTATAGTCAATACAAACCCTCCATGAATTTTGCACTCTAATAGGTATCAACTCATTATTCTCGTTCTTTACTACTATCAGTTCGCTCTTTTTAGGCACTACATGCACAGGAGATACCCATTCACTATCTGAAATAGTATATATTATTCCTGCTTTTAACAATTTACTAATCTCCTTCCTAACCACATCAGAGATCAACGGGTTTAATCTCCTTTAGGGTTATTTAATTGGCTTGGAATCTTTATTCAGTAAAATGCTATGAGTGCAACAGTGGCATCTATCCCTTTTATGTCAGCTAATTGCCAACCCAAAGCTTCTTTATTCCTTCTAAGCACCCTTAATAACCTAGACTGTTCACTAACAGTTAAAGCACTAGAAATTATTACTGGCAATTTCGAGTCTGGCTTAAGGTAAGCATACTTAAGATTAGAAGGGAGATCTTTTAACTCTAACTCTGGGGGTTAAACAATAGAAGGGATAAGATGGGGGTAATCATTTGAGTTAGAAATAATCCCTTTCATAGATTCTTAGAGGTTACTCATATTGGGTTGATTAGGATATTTCGTCTTGCCTTTGGTCTCTTCAGGGGTTGCACCAAGCTTAAGTTGGTCTGCAGCTGTAATTTAGTTGAGATCATGCTCTCTCATACCTATATCATTGGTATAGATCAAATCATTCAAGAATCTTAAAGTATGTGAGGTAATTTTGAACTGTGAGTGAGGATAAGTAGAGTTAGAATATATTGGCCCTTTAACCAAAATAGTGGAGTGTGGAACTGAAGGCATTGGGATTTCACTGGTTATGTCTGCCATTTATCGTCACGACCTCTCAGGCTTATCTTCAACTTCTCATCAAATGTAACATCCCAATTTTTAGGCCTAGAGATACAGGAAATAGCCTAAAATTGAGAGGCTACCAGACCCCTTTTTGAGTAGAAGTCCCAGAGACATATAGAGGATTTTCAGGGACTACACTGCGAGTAAGTAACGGTATGGGGATCTATGTGGAAATAGTAAAAGTCCCAAGGGGTAGAATGGCCATTTTGGAAAATGAAAAGGTTAAAGGTTGCATAGTTAAGGGTTGACCACTTTGGTCGCGACAAGAAAGTAGTTTGGTAGTGACTATGTTTTACAGAAAGGTTTAAACGCGACTGGAAGATGTGTGGGTCATGACTAATAGACAAAGTGAGTCTGCTTGCGACCAAAAAGTTATGAGGTCGTGACTAATGAACACAGAAGGTGTTAAGTTGTGATAGGAAGATAGTCAGATCGCGACTATGTATGAAAGATGTTAAGACGTATGGAACCAAGTGGGCTAAGAGTCAGGAAGGTCCATGAGAGATTGAAATGATATTTTAATAAAGTATAGTTACACGGTTGGAGATAGAACTGGGAAAAGGATCAGATAAAGTAAAGTCTTATCCAGAACTATGAGGTGGCATGAAAAGGTATCCTCATGGGACCCACAAGATGCCACATGGCATTAAGTTAAAGGAAAGAGGAAAAGTAGAAAAAGGTAAAGGACACGTGGCACGATCTCAGCTACTCATTCCAGGAAAAGACTCTAGAATTCTCTGGAAGCGCTGAGTCAGCATACGAGGTATCCTCAGGTCCCCACCAAGGTGCCACCTAGGAGTGTAAGGTATCCCTAGGATGATGTCATAAGTGATAAGTCATTAGGGATGGTGATGTCATCACGATGATGCAGGCGAAGCTTCTTGAGGAAGCAAACGATCTGAGCCATTCATCGTGATTCGATCTAGACCATCCATTCCACTTTGCCTCCACTATAAATAGAGGAACTCCCCCTCCATTCCATTCCATAATTCGGTGCAGCAAGAGGAGGAGAGAGAAGGATAAAGAGAGAAAGGAAGAAAGGAAGAAGGAAGAAGTTCTGATCAAGCTAGGAGCAGTCCAAAGAGCTTGGGAATAAGGTAAGTAAGTTATTCTAGTCCCTGCTCTAATACAGTAGAGGATTGTTCTTAGTAGTTAAGATAGTGAAATGTCTTCCTTTTTCTAAGGTTAGCTCTGGATAGAGAGACAGCCAGAGGATTGTCCGAGCAAAGATTAAGGTTAAGAGAGGCTGCATGCCAGGTAGTGAACTTACCCATTCTTGTATGCTTGATGTATATGCTTGTGTGTTAATATGATTATGATATATGATGATGAATGATATATGCTCTGCCCTTTTATGAGATGATGGTTATGCATAATAGTGATAGGCATGGAGCATGAAAGTATGTAAATGAAAGCTAAAGAAGGATAAAGGAAACACATGTCATGCACTTGCATTCATCTTGTATGCATTAAATGGTACCATTTACTACCGAGATTTTCCCTGAAATCTCACCCCTATCTTTTCCAAACATAATAGGGTACCAGTTTGGAGAAGATGAAGCTAGGAAAATGAGGATGTTTCATCGTGACTCAAACTCACAGAGACTATCTTTAAAATATTTGGTCACCACCTCTTCATCTTTACGTCGCGACAGTACGTCTTTGGACTCTTTAGTCATGACCAATATGTATTTTTGTCGTGACCCAGTTTCACAGAGAGGTTCCCCCTCAGTAGACTGATATTTGGTCACGACTTGTAGGCCTTCACGTCGTGACTTGGGGTCACAGAAGCTCGACCCTTCTTTATTTGTTCCACTTCTAACTTCTATAGTATCATGTGACCCTGTAAAATCACTCACAAACTCTTTTCGAAAAGCATTATCACTGGCAAATGATGAAATTGAATCAGAATATGATGAAAATAAGAAAGTGCAAATGAAGAAAGAGATTCCAAATAATCATCATACGCACTCAAAGATAAATTTGAATCCTCATGTTCCTGAAATGCTTCATGGGAGTTATGGGAACTATGAAATAGAAAATCATACCCATCATGCAAACTCAATTCATGCTAATCCCTAGTCTCTTTAACAGCATAGTCAATGGCGTTCAACCCAGCAAAAGCAGAATTATCAAAAGGATATTTCATTGCTTCATTCATGTTGAAAGTTACGGCATGTTCTCCAACTTCCATTGTGATGGAACTATGTTTCATACTAATAATTGTCTTGGAGGTTTGAAGGAAAGGTCTGCCTAGGATCAAAGTGCTCTCACTTACTAGCTGACTGGACATGTCCAGAACATAAAAATCAGCTGGGAATACTAAGTCCTTGACCTGCACAAGACTATCCTCAAGAATTCCCTTGGGATACCTAATCAACCTACCAGCTAACTGGAGCACTACACTTATGTCTCTAAGATTCTTAATACCTAAGGCTAAGTATACTGACCAAGGCATTACATTAATGGCAGCCCCTAGATCTAGTAACGCTCCTTGGATATGAACCTTTCCTATAGTGCATGGGATGGTGTAAGATCCTAGATCTTGGCACTTAACCTGTAATTTAGCCTTAAAAAGTGATGACACATTAGCACTCACCTGAATTCTCTCAAGGGGCCTAAACTTTTTCTTATCATCACACAATTCTTTTAAAAATTTAGCATACTTAGGATTTCTCTTGAGGAATTCAACTATAGGGATATTTATTTCTAACTTATTAAAGAGATTATAAGCATCTTGTGAAAAGTCAGGGTCAGTCTTTTTCTTTCTAGCAAAATAAGATTTAGGAAAAGGGAAATTTTTATACTTACCTCCTTACCTGTATGCTTAGAGGCTCCCTGCTTACTAGACTCCCCCTTCTCCTCAGTTTGCTTTCCTTTGTATGCTGGACTTTGCATGGTCACTTCCTTTTCTTGCTTCTCTTATAGTTCCTCTTGTGCTTGTGAGTTCTCTTCTTGGGTTGCTTCTTAATCATAAGCTGCTATTCTTTAAGACTTTCTGATTTCCTAATCTTCATCTGTGAAGATGATGAATTTTCAATTTCAAAATCTTCCACATCCTCCTTTGGTGCATCATCTTCCTTAAAATGGACTTGTCTTCCACTTCTGAGTGATATGGCATTCAGACCCTTCGGATTCGTGACAGTGTTTGAAGGTATGCTGCCACTGCTTTTTGTTTGGATGTCACTCACTGTATTGGAAACTTCATTTAAATGATTAGTAATATCTAGATTCTTGGAACTTAACTCCTCAAGTTTCATGTGCACATCTGTATTATTCTTCTGCATACTTTGAAGAATTGAAGCTATAGAGGTGAATTGACCATCATTCTCCTTGAGCTTGTTATCTATATTGGTCATTCGATCGTCCATATTGTTCATGTGTGCTTCCATACTCTTTAATAATTGAGAAGCCTCATTTGGTCTTGATGCCACTAAAGTGTTAGGTTGAGTTGAAAATATAGACCTTGCATTACTTTGGTAGTTGCTTGAGGAAGTACTACCTCCTTGGAATTAGTTTGGCCTATTTTCCCCACTCCCTCACCTAAAATTTGGGAGGTCTCTCCAGTCAGGATTGTATGTGTTGGAGTATGGGTTTCTCTTCTGGTATTGGTGGTCTCTCCCTTGATACATTGCTACGACTTCTTCATACTGCCGATCACATGTACTTGTAGCATGCATAATTGAACCGTATGACTCACATCCTGTAACTAGTGCTTGTGAAGTTCCTACTGCATAACTTGTTTTGTAGAATACAGCTCTGTTTCAATTAAATTTATCTTCTTTTCTATTCAATTTCCTAGAGCTGCTATTTTTGCTAAGATCTCATTTGAATTATCCGAAGATGATGTGGGCATTCTCCTTGGATCTTCAGTCTGATGGTCTTCATTAGCCATTTTCTGGAATAACTCCCAACTTACTTGTGGAGTTTTATCTCTCAAAGACCCATTTACTGCTGCATTCAAGGATACCTTATTGTGAGGAAGTAGACCATCAAAGAAAATGTCTACTACATCAGCCTTTATGATGTTATGATGGGGACATCGAGCCAACAAATTGATAAATCTGGTCCAATATTCATGTAATGACTCCCTATTCTGCTGCAAAATATTTGTGATCTCCTTCTTCATCCAAGTAGTCTTTGAGGCTGGGAAAAACTGTTCTAGATATGTTGACTTCAGCTGATCCCATGTAAGAGTTGAGAAATGAGTTGACAGATTGTATAACCATTCCTTAGCTTTCCCTTCCATAGTAAAATGAAAACACCTCCTTATGAGGTCATCCAATGCAGTCATTGGAGGCTTCATCGAAGAGCAGATCATATGCATGGTTTGTAAGTGGTGATGTGGGCATTCTCCTGTAAAACCATGAAATTTAGGTAAGGCTGCAATCAAGGCTCCTTTAATTTCAAAATTATCTTCTTCAGTATAGAAACCATAAGGATCATAATTCACATGCGAATGATTTATTTCCCTCATACTTCTATTATCTTCTACATTCATTAGTATTTCATTTTCTCCTTGTCTGTTATGCCCATTATGATTAATCTCATCCATGTTAGATTCTGATAACCTCGCTTCTTATCTAAATTCTCTCCTTAGTTTCCTAAGTTCCCTCTCAATTTTAGGTTCAAAAGGCACTAATGGTCCAGTTCTTCTACGCATGCAACTCAAAAATAATAAAGAATAGCTAGGCAAGCAATCAGAATTAAACACAGAAGTTTCACAGCAAAAAGTGTCAACTAGTCGCGACACAAGGGTATGGAGGTCGCGACCGCAAAATATAGAGTAAGAGTTCTTAAAAATGGTTATCAGGTCACGACTAAATAACATAGAGAGTGATTTTTTAGAAACTTTAAAAAAGGAAAATGCATAATGTTATGCAATGAAAACAAAAAAAAACAAAAAAGTTAAAGCAAAAAAATGACTCAGGTAAATAATGGAATTGAAAATCAATCACTAAGGAACCAATTACTTGGCTCCCCGGCAACGGCACCATTGATGAGCAGGTCAGATAGCCGTCTTCCGATCCATCAAAATAATAATGTTTGCACCCAATAATATAGTATAAGGCATAACCCTATCATTCTTCTTGAGGAGATTTTCTATTGGAGACCTAGCAAATTGGTGACAAAACCACTGAAAACCTGAGTGAAAGTAAAATGGGTTTTGGGGTTTGATTGATTTTTGGTGCAGTAAAATAAAGGTGTAGTAAAGTGAATTTTTTGTATTTTTTATTAAGTTGAAAATGAGTTGGTTTGTGAAAGAAATATGTTCTGATAGACTATTGATAATGAAAACATATCTATCCCTGCTCTTAATTTGATATGGGAGTTCTGAAGGGAATTGGAAGACACGCAGCAGAAATTAACTTTAAAAATTTTTCAATTCCCTGCCAGGATCTACCGAATGTGTTTAAGTCAAGGAGAAAGAAGTGTTACCTTCGGTATTCGAGCTATAGTCGTGACCTTCGTATCCACTAGTCGCGACTCTTTGCCTCTAGAGTTTTCAGTCGCGACCTACTCAGCTTCTAGTCTCGACCTGTCGCCTCTGGAGTTTTCCGTCATGACCTACACAGCTACTAGTCGCGACCTGTAGCCTTTGGAGTTGTCAGTCGCAACTTCCTCAGTTTCTAGTCACGACCTGTAGTCTCTTTTCAGAATTTTGATGTTCAGATGCCTATTTAGTCGCGACCTCTGTGTCAACTGGTCGTGACCTATCGTCGTACCTTGTCATCTTTTCTCGATCGCAAGAAGTCGACAACTCAGATCGGCTTCCTCTACTGGTATCCACACGAACAGCATTCCAATCACGAACGACGTGCTACCGCCTCTTGTCCCTCTAGGGCTTTCCAGAGATTCCGTCCTCACCGTCTCTATTTTGGCAGTTTCTTATCTGCCAACCTTTTGCACTCTCCTTGCCCCTTTTTCTCACGTCTGTGTCGAACCCTAGCTCCTAATGTCAAATATATAGGATGCTATCGAGCTTCTAATTGGGCTGGGTTTTAGAATTAATCTTATATTAATTCTAAAATTAATGCAATATCATCTATTGTATAATTTGATAAGAAACTAATTAAATAAATATGGTTTATATTAAATCTATCCCTCAGATTTAATTCACCCATTTATTTAATTTAAAATAAAGATAAGACGGAATTATATTTGATTTATTCTCATAAATCAAATTTGAGATATCTTATCAATTTAAATTCAAATTCAAAAGTGATAGAGATTTAATTTATCCTTATAAATTAAATCTTGCAAATATCTCTTATATTATATATAATATATATATACTAATATATATATAATATATATCCACCCTAGATTATTCATTGAATCTAGACATCTCTTACATTCAATGAATCTGGATATCATAGCTCGTGTTGGGCTATTTTGTGTGCGACCCTGCAGGCCCATATGATGTTGGCAGTGGGCTAGTTACTATACTGACCCACAAGTCGTAAGCGGTCTCTAGCAAGACATTACGACTACCCAAATCATATGAGGATCGATAAACGATGTAACCTTTCATACAACCATATCACGTCCCTTTTGTCACACGATATTTCGGTCAAGGATGAGGCATGGAGAACGTCATCCTACTGTTCCTGAGTAGTCTGACTATAGAAATGGAACTACCCTTCCATTACAGTATGGCTATACATTTCTCAGACTCACTCATCGGGGGCCCAGTAATATCTCTCTACGAATATGGGAGACAAATTCCATCTTGACCATTCACATTCCTCCGCATGAAAAACCACTAAGCCCGAACATAGCCTTTATGATCACTCGGTCAAAAGTGACTTTTGACTAGGTCAAAGCTGAGCGTTTGTCATGTAGGAATTCATGATGATCTCAGGTCAAAGGGCATAGTGACATGGTTTATGTATGAGATAAGCTTATGACTTAACCCATGCAGATCTCTCATAGCGGGTCAGTCCAACACCTTGTACTCTTACATATGCTTATAACTTTGATTTATATCTCTATATATCTTCAAAGTCATACTGGTCTTATTTCATCTCTTTTATCGCATAGATGACCGACCAGGGACATTTAGGATAAGATCACGAGTTATCCAAGGATTGTCATCATAGTAAACATGCAAATAATATGATAACATAATTAAGAAATTCATAAATCAACAATGTTCATAAGGTAATGATTGGCCCCTAGGGCACAATCTCCAACATCCTCCCACTTGCACTAGGTACAATCATTAATTTGCCTAATTCCCAATGACCTAACATGCACTCATATTTTGCTTGCACAAGCGGCTTTGTTAGAGGATCAGCAACATTGTCTTCTCCTGCTACCTTGCATATTTTTATATCACCTCTATCATTGATTTCTCTGATGAGATGAAATCGCCTGAGTATATGCTTGTCCTTTGATTTGACCTAGGCTCTTTGGCCTGTGCAATGGCACCACTATTGTCATAGAACAAAGTTATCGGATCTGAGATGGTAGGTATCACCCCTAGTTCAGTAATGAACTTCTTGATCTAAACAGCCTCCTTAGCTACATCAGATACTGCTATATACTCAGCTTCTGTTGCAAAATCTGCTACAGTGCTCTGCTTAGAGCTCTTCCAGCTTACCGCTCCATTATTCAGGAGGAATATATATCCAGATTACGATTTCTGGTCGTCCTGGTCAGTTTGGAAACTTGCATCTGTGTAACTAGTTACATAGAGCTCGTCATCCAATCAACCATAGACCAAGAATAAGTCCTTAGTCCTTCTTAAGTACTTAAGGATATTCTTGACAGCAGTCCAATGGCCCTCACCAGGGTCCTGTTGATATTTGCTAGTCATACTTAAGGCAAACGAGACATCCGGTCGAGTACATAACATGGCGTACATGATAGATCCTTTGGCCAAAGCATATGGAACCTTACTCATGCGACCTCGCTGATCTGGTGTACTAGGACACAAATCCTTGCTGAGGTGAATACCATGAGACATGGGTATGAAACCCCTCTTTGATTCCTGCATACTGAACCTATGCAGTATCTTGTCTATATATGTGCTCTGACTGAGTCCTAGAAGTCTTTTAGATCTATCTCTATAGATCCTAATTCCTAGGATGTAGGTGGCTTCACCCAAGTCTTTCATTGAGAAAGACTTTCCTAACCAAGACTTGATAATCTGCAAGGTAGGAATGTCATTCCCAATAAGTAGGATGTCATCGACATAGAGTACCAAAAATACAACTGTACTCCCACTAACCTTCTTGTACACACAAGTTTCATCAATATTTTGAAGAAATCCAAACTCTTTGACTATTTCATCAAAACGATGATTCCAACTCCGAGATGCTTGCTTCAGTCCATAGATGGACCTTTGAAGCTTGTACACCTTACCAGAGTCCTCGGAACACATAAACCCTTCAGGTTGTGTCATGTACACATCCTCAAGGAGCTTTCCATTAAGGAAGGCTGTCTTGATGTCCATCTGCCATATTTCATAGTCATAATATGCTGCAATGGCAAGGAGGATTCTGATTGATTTGGCCATTGCAACTGGGGAAAAGGTCTCATCATAGTCCACACCATGAGTTTGAGTAAATCCTTTTGCAACTAGTCGTGCCTTGAAGACATTTACATTGCCATCCATGTCGGTTTTCTCTTTAAAAGTCCACTTGCACCCGACGATTTTTACACCTTCAGATGGCTCGACTAAGGTCCATACCTGATTGTCGTACATGAATTGCATCTCAGACTTCATGGTATTTAGCCACTTTTCAGAGTTTGGTCCCACTATAGCTTCTCGATAGGTAGTTGGCCCATTATGCTCAATGAGCAACACGTCACGATTGTCAGAAATTAGAAATCCATATCTCTGAGGCTGAAGTTGTGCCTTATTAGATCGTCGTGGGCCTTGCGTGACCTGAGGAGTCTCAACAACTTGTTGTGAGTCTTCTCCATTTTCCATCTCTAGTTCTGTGGTGTCTTGTAACTCTCAAACTTCTTCGAGATGTACCTTACTCCCACTGGTTCTTTTAGAGATAAATTCTCGTTCGAGAAAGATACCATTTCTGACAACAAACACTTTGTTATCAGTGGGGTTGTAGACATAATATCCCTTGGTTTCCTTAGGATATCCCACAAAAAGGCACTTTGAGAATTTGGGTGCTAACTTATCTGAGGCTTGTTGCCTAACATAGACCTCACATCCCCAAATCTTGTGAAAAGACAAACTAGGTTTCCTCCCAGACCATATCTCATACGGAGTCTTTTCAATTGCCTTAGATGGAATACGATTCAGTGTGAACGCAGCTGTCTCTAGGGCGTGGCCCCAAAAGAACGGTGGAAGATCTGTTCGACTCATCATGGATCGAACCATATCTAATAGTGTTCGATTCCTCCATTCAGAAATGTCATTCCATTGTGGTGTTCCTGGAGGAGTCAATTGTGAGACTATCCCACAATTCCTAAGATGATCGATGAACTCTTGGCTCAAATATTCACCACCCCGATCAGATCGAAGGGCTTTAATTGTTTTGCCAAGCTGGTTTTGTACTTCATTTTGAAATATCTTGAACATTTCAAAAGATTCGGATTTATGTTTCATTTGATAGACGTAGCCATATCTACTGAAATCATCTATGAATGTGATAAAGTACGAATAACCTCTTCTGGTATTTGTATACATTGGTCCACACACATCTGTATGTATGAGGCCCAACAAATTAGTGGCCCTCTTACTATGCCCAGTGAAAGGTGACTTTGTCAGCTTTCCTAACAAACAAGATTCGTAAGTATCATATGATTCAAAATCAAATGAGTTAAGAAATCCATCTTGATGGAGTTTAGAAATGCGTTTCTCATTTATGTGGCCCAGATTACAGTGCCAGAGGTATGTCGGATTCAAATCATTTGGTTTGACCCTTTTGGTGGTTATGTTATAGATATTTCCATGATTGGGTTGTTCCAAGTTTAATATGTAATGATTAACATGCAAATCACCATGAGCATAGAAAATATCATTACGATAAATGGAACATCTACCATTCCCACCAATGGAAGTGTAACCTTCCTTATCCAAATAAGAAAGAGAAACAATGTTACTACTCAAAGCAGGAACATAATAGCAATTGTTCAAAACTAACAAAAGCCCAGTGGGCAGAACTAATTCATAAGTGCCTACAGCTAGAGCAGCAACCTTTGCTCTGTTTCCAACTCGTAGGTCAACTTCGCCCTTCTTCAGCTTTTTACTGTCCTTTAGGCCCTGCATATTTGTACAAATATGAGAACCACATGCGGCATCTAATACCCATGTAGTGGAAGTAGAGAGATGAATGTCTATAACATAAATACCTAAAGCGATAGCCCCGTTATCCTTCCTGTTCCTTTTCAGATCTTCAAGGTAGAGTTTGTAATTCCTCTTCCAATGACCCGATTCATTGCAGAAGAAGCAAACTCCTTCCTTTGGAGGCTTTGCCTTCTTTGGTATAGGCTTGGTTTCGAGCTTGCCTGACTCTTTGGTCTTACCAGATGAGCCATAACCCTTCCCCTTGCCCTTGCCTTTCCTTTTCATACCCTTTCCTTTCTGAACCATCAAATCTGTACTGGGCTTCTTCTTAACAGTTGGCTCAGCAGTTTTAAGCATCCCATGCAGTTCAGAAATAGATTTCTCCATGTTATTCATGTTGTAGTTTATGGCAAACTGGTCATAACTTTCTGGGAGTGAGTTCAAGATCAAATCTGTAGCTAACTCCTGGCTCATGGGAAATCCAAGCCTTTCAAGGTGATCAATGTACCCTTTCATCTTTAAGACATGAGTACTCACTGATGCACCTTCAGCCATCTTATAGGAATGTAAGGCCTTAGTGGTCTCATACCTCTCTTGCCTTGCCTGTTGCTGGAACATTTCCTTAAGATGCACAATCATCTCATAAGCCTCCATGTGTTCCAGATCTCTTTAGAGCTCCTGAACCATGGTGGCAAGCATCAAGCATCCCACATCGACAGAGTCTTCCTTATGCTTCGCATAAGAATCTCTTTGAGCTCTAGGAGCATTGGCTGCTGGCTCCTCAGGAATAGGTTGATATAGGACATGTGCCTTTCTTTCCTGCTAGAGAACAATTCTCAAGTTCCTGAACCAATCAAGAAAGTTTGTCCCATTAAGTTTGTCCTTCTCAAGGACAGATCGCAACAATAATGTAGTAGTATTACTAGTCATCATGATTCTACAATTAAAATATGCAATTGAATTAGCAATCTCCCACTAAATAAAACAACCCTCAATGTAATAATTAGTGGGCTAAGATCCATATTTGGCTTAAACTTGAGTCCGCTTTGGTAGGACGCTCAACTGTAAGTTATTTAGGTAGGTAACAACTTTACCAATTACATCAAATGTAACTCTTAGATATTTATGGGATTCCATCATCATATGATCCCGCATGTTTTAACCCCATCTAATGTCTTGAGATTCAAAACCATTTTGGTAATCTTAATTAAGTCAAACAATAACAAACATATGAGTAGCACCATTACTCTTTGCTTATCTCCCCAAGATAACTCAAATGCACCCACTTGGTGGAGCCTACAAATGAACGATCGAGGTTTTGACAAGTGTTTATTAATTGACGACATTATGACTTAAGATTTCATTTAGAGGGTTTAATTAACTATCCGGTTTGCATGTATCTCGATTGTATCTCATACCAGTATTATGCATATAGAACATACATGTAGTGATATAATCATAAGATGCATAATCTTAAACGTGATACAATATGGCTCACCTATCCTAAGTCCCCTCAAGCCAATGAGAGGAGATCTCTAATTAGAATAGGAAAAGTACATAAGGAAACCTCGTTTTAACATTCGAGGGGAGTGAGATGAGAAGAGAATGTACAATGAGAGTAATTAGAGGAAGGCACGACACGCAGGCCGTATTTAGAAAAATTACAACACTTGTAATCTAGAGCCATATTGTTCACCATACCCAAACATTCAAGAATCAAAATTCATATTGTGTGAAGGGCAATAAATATTTAAAAACATTCATACATCAGGAAAGGCTGTATGTATTACGATTATGTTACGCTACGATCAGGTTGCCACGGCGGTCCCGCTAGCCGGTTAGTGGGCGGGGTCTGGCGCAGCGCCCCAAGAATTTTTTTTTTGATAAATCTTAATTCAGTTTCCTTAGACCCAGTCAATATTAATTAATCAAATCAATTAACATTCACCACTGATTTTAGTTTCCTTTCGGATTCCGTATATGTCATACATAAAATGGATTCCTTATATGTCATACATAATTCATATGTTATCATATAAACGTCTAGGAAATCTAACATACATTACATGTATCAATAATCAAACCTAACTTAAACACAAAATGGCATGGCTCTGATACCACTGGAGGGAATTGGAAGACAGGAAGCGGAAATTAACTTTAAAAATTTTTCAATTCCATGCCAGGATCTATCGAATGTGTTTAAGTCAAGGAGAAAGAAGTGTTACCTTCGATATTCGAGCTGTAGTCACGACCTCCGTATCTACTAGTCGTGACTCTTCGCCTCTGGAGTTTTCAGTCGCGACCTACTCAGCTTCTAGTCTCGACCTGTAGCCTCTGGAGTTGTCAGTCGCGACTTCCTCAGTTTCTAGTCGCGACTTGTAGTCTCTTTTTGGATTTCTGACGTTCAGATGCCTATTTAGTCGCGACCTCTGTGTCAACTGGTCACGACCTATCGTCGTACCTGATCATCTTTTCTCGATCTCAAAAAGTCGACAACTCAGGTCGGCTTCCTCTACCGGTATCCACACGAACAGCGTTCCAATCACGAACGACGTGCTAGCGCCTCTTGTCCCTCTAGGTCTTTCTAGAGATTCTGTCCTCACCTTCTCTATTTTGACAGTTTTTTATCTGCAAACCTTTTGCACTCTCCTTGCCCCTTTTTCTCACGTTTGTGTCGAACCCTAGCTCCTAATATCAAATATATAGGATGCTATCGGGCTTCTAATTGGGCTGGGTTTTAGAATTAATCTTATATTAATTCTGAAATTAATGTAATATCATATATTGCATAATTTGATAAGAAACTAATTAAATAAATATGGTTTATATTAAATCTGTCCCACATATTTAATTCACCTATTTATTTAATTTAAAATAAAGATAAGATAGAATTATATTTGATTTATTCTTATAAATCAAATTTGAGATATCTTATCAATTTAAATTTTAAATTCAAATAGATCATATCCATTTAAATTCAAATTCAAAAGTGATAGAGATTTAATTTATCCTTATAAATTAAATCTTGCAAATATCTCTTATATTATATATAATATATATACTAATCTATATATATATATAAAATATATCCACCCTAGATTATTCATTGAATCTAGACATCTCTTAGATTCAATGAATCTGAACATCATAGCTAGTGTTGGGCTATTTTGTGTGGGACCCTGCAGGCCCATATGAAGTTGGCAGTGGGCTAGTTACTATACTAACCCACAAGTCGTAAGTGGTCTCTAGCAAGACATTACGACTACCCAAATCATATGAGGATCGATAAACGATGTAACCTTTCATACAACCATATCACGTCCCTTTTGTCACACGATATTTCGGTCAAGGATGAGGCATGAAGAACGTCATCCTCCTATTCCTGACCATTACTTTCTCGATCCCTGAGTAGTCTGACTATAGAAATGGAACTACCATTCCATTACAGGCCATACATTTCTCAGACTCACTCATCGGGGGCCCAGTAATATCTCTCTACGAATATGGGGGACAAATTCCATCTTGACCATTCACATTTCTCCGCATGAAAAACCACTTAGCCCGAACATAGCCTTTATGATCACTCTGTCAAAAGTGACTTTTGACTAGGTCAAAGTTTAGCGTTTGTCATGTAGGAATCCATGATGATCTTAGGTCAAAGGACATAGTGACATGGTTTGTGTATGAGAGAAGCTTATGACTTAACCCATGCAGATCTCTCATAGCGGGTCAGTCCAACACCTTATACTCTTACATGTGCTTATGACTTTGATTTATATCTCAATATATCTTCAAAGTATACTGGTCTTATTTCATCTCTACTCCCGCATAGATGACCGACCAGGGATATTTAGGATAAGATCACGAGTTATCCAACGATTGCCATCATAGTAAACATGCAAATAATATGATAACATAATTAAGAAATTCATAAATCAACAATGTTCATAAGGTAATGATTGGCCCCTAGGGCACAATCTCCAACAAGTTTAAAATCACTAAGTCTTAAACAAAACCTCAATCAATCGATTGAGTCTAGAGCATTAATATTTCTTAAATTCCTTTGATCAAAGCTAGTTTAAAAACTCTTAATGATTTGTTTAAAACCACTTAGTGTGTAATTTAAATCATATGATGAAAATGCCCTCGAATGGTCATCGATCAACAAACCCTAGATTTCAAGTAATTGAATTAATTAGCAACAATCGTTGATAATAGTCCAACTATCTTAAAATTGAAACTAAAATAGTATATTAAACTGACATTCAAAGCATCCAAAGTCAATTACAATTGTCTAATCTGAGAATAATCAATCGATATTCAATCCCTTGTTCATATAATAAAAAACCTAGATCTAGAAACATCAAAACATGAGAAAAGGTGCAGATTAAAATAGAAAACTCCCCAGTGCAGTCCATGAGCACAAGATATGAGATCCATCACCAAGAGACTAAGGATTTAGCCTCTCATGACTCCTACTGTGCTATAATCGCTGCCTAGATACGATGCCATGAAGAAAGCAGAAAGTAAGATGGAGAGATGAATGATGGGAGATGTGTGTAGGTAGTGGAGAGAGTATAGAGAGAGTTCGAGTACTGCTTCTTAGCCTAATCAGGTCAAAAACCAGCCTCCCTTGCATCTGCGGCTCCCTTTCTTTTATCAGCAGGTTGACCTAATCAAAAACGCGCAGCTTCACACTGTCTTCTTTGGTCAAGGACAGATCCATGTTTTGGTCGTGACCTATAAATGCAGAGAAGCTTCCCAAGAGGAATTAGGTCGCGACCTGTGGACACTTTGGTCACGACTGAAAGACATAGAAGTTGCTTCCTTGATTTGATTCTCTCTTGTGATTTCTTTTCTGCTCACATTAGTCCTTGGTTCTCCTCCAAAGTACCTACAATTTAAAGTCAAAGCTTGCTATAAAAGTCCCACCAGTAAAAGAATAACATATATGCAGTTTGGAGGAGTTAATTTACCATTTTACCCTTAAAACAACATATTGCCAAGCATAATCATGTATTACCACAAAAGCACAATTTTAGGCATAAAATGAATGGTAAAGTTATTATAATACCCTTAAAAATGTCGCAGAAACCATACACAAATTGTCTTATCACCCACCATGGCGCCACCTAAGCATGTGAGGTGTCCCTTGATGATGTCACTTTGATGAGTCATTGAGGATGATGATGTCATCACGATGATGTAGGCGAAGCTTCTTGAGGAAGCTAAGCGATCTGAGCCATTCATCATGATTCGATCTAGACCATCCATTCCACCTTGCCTCAACTATAAATACCCCTCACCCCTCCCATTCCATTCACAGCCAAGAAGAGAAAGGAAGAGAGAGAAAGACTTAGGGACTTGGCAAGCTTAGGAATAAGGTAAGTAATTTTTTCTAGTCCCTGCTGTAATAAATTAGAGGATTGTTATTATGAATTTAGTAGCTAGAATAGAGAAATATCTCTCTCTATAAGGTTAGCCGTGGATAGAAAGAATGTTAGGGGATTGTCAAATTAAGGGTATTACCTCAAGTTAAGCTTAAGTTAAGTAGAGTTATGCTAGATAGGATAATAATGGAAATATTATTTTGCTATGTATAGGCTCTGACCTATAAAAAGGAGTAACCTTAGAGCAAAGGCTAAGGACTAAAGAAAAGGCTACACAACAGGTAGTGAACTTACCTACTTGTATGCTTATGTTGCTTGGATGTTTTATGTGATGTTTACTTACTTTGATGATGTGAAGCATGTATGATTAAATGATACTCTGTTTCTTTTTATGCTATGGCCATATGTTATAATTAAGGGACATGGAAGCATGTAAGTTATCATTATGTAAGCATGATCATTAAGTGCACACATAGTAACATCAATCATATAGTTGCATACATTGTATCATTTTCATTTGCTACTGAGATTTTCCCAGAAATCTCACCTCTTCCATATCAATCCAATTACTGTAACATCCTAAAATTTCTGTACTAAGTTGTATGTACAGGTTGAATAAAATATATGAGATTTTTATGAAAAGATGTGGCCTTATTTATGTAAAGAAAAGGATTAATTGGAAGAGGAAGAAAGTCTAAGAGCCAAAGTGCAAAATTACAAAAATGCCACTGTGATGCCCTAAGAAACCAGAAGTAAATAGAGGGCATTTTGGTCATTTCACACAATGGATGGATATCAAAGGAAATTTGATAGTAAATTATTATAATTAATATGAGAATTTATGGAGTTGATAGAAGTCAAAAAGGAGTCCTGTAGAATTAATTATGGAATTTACGGTGAAAAAGGACATCGATAAAGGGTTAAAGGAAACATATGTAATTTTTAACAGGACTTCTGGGTCTCAGAAAATTATGAAACTTTGTCGAGAATTTATTTTATATTAGAATGAATTTCTAAAAATGTTAGAACAATTAAAGGAGGTGTTTAGCATTTATTCTGAGATCAGGATAATTTAAAAATATCGGTATAAGGAAAGTACATTGGGATTTGTGCCAATTAGCTATTGGACCTAAAAGAGGCCCAACATTTCTTCCTAGGCCAGCCCAATAAGGCCCAAAAGTTATCTTGGAGCCAAAGTCCAATAATGAATAATTTATGGATTTTGAAAAGAAAGAAAAAGAGAATAAAGTAAGAATTAGGTGTTGCACATGGTGGGACCCACAAGGACTTCAAAATGGCACCCAAAAAGAGGAACGGTTAGGTGTACCAAGAGAGGCCATGCTAGTGATGTCATGGTGGTAAGGTTATGAGTGAAAAGTGAAAAGACATTCCAAGATCAAACCTTTAACCATTAGATCAAATAGTTCCCAAGGTGATCTTGGCCTTCAAATGGCACATGGCTTTTGCTATAAATACCCCCCCTTTCCATTCATTCTTCACACCTAAGAGCTCCTTTAGAAAGAGAAGTGAGTTCTAGAGAAGGAAAGTGGAAGAAAGCAAGGAAGAAGCAAGGGTCTTGAAGGAGCAAGGTAAGTTGTCTCCTTGCTTCTACCTTTTGTTCTTATGGTTTGTACTTGATTTTAAGTGATTTTTTAGGATTAAATCTTGGGTAAATGATGCTAGAATTTTTGTGTATATGTGAAAGGAATATGAGTTTTAAGTCATAGATAGTTAAGACAAGCTTAAACAAGTTAGTTACATGCTTGGTTGTGAAGTAAGTTGATGTTCTTGACTTTACCATTTCAGTTTGCACTGTTCATACACTGTTCATAATAGAAGGAAATGGAATTTCAATGATTTAATGCTTCCATTGAGTTTATATGCTGATTTTGTGTAGGATTCGAAAGGTTTTGAACCTTGTAAACCATTGGAATTAAAGTTATAATGTTGAAAATTCCTCATGGTTACTGTTCACTCGCGTAAACAGTGATTTGAATTTCATAATTTTGATGCTTCCAATGGTCTTAAAATGAGATTTTGTGTGGGGGAAAAGTGGAGGAACAAGTATGGGAAGCATTGGAATCAAAATGAGAATTTTTGGAAGATTTATGTATGCTTTTCCAAATCTGTACAGAACAGTGTATTGTTGCTAGAATTTGGTTATTTTGAGTTCATAAATGGATTCAAAAGGTGAAATTGTGTAGGGTAAGGTCAAGACATCAATTGGTTCAAAGGCCAAGTTAATTGGCAAAGATTAAAGAAAGTTATGTTAGTTAAAGCAAGTTAAAGGTTCAAGAGAGGTAGTCTTGAGTAGTGTTTGAGTTCATGGTCTTAATGTATTATGTAATGAATATGAATGTATTTAGGACCTTGAAACCTCTAACAAGGTGTTGGGGAATGATTGACCAAAAGGCTTCATGATTGGAAAGGTTGGGAAGCAAGTGCAAGCATAAGAAAGAAAGCTTAAATCCAAGGTAGTGGACTTACCCTAAACTTGTATGTATGTAATGTATGCTTGATTGTGCTATGGCTTGGTTGAATTGTGTGTATATGGTAGATGATTGAAGCTCTGTTATTTTATAATTTCTTTGGCCAATTGTATTTCATATGATACATGGAAGCATGCTCATCACACTATGATAACACTTTCACAAGCAAGCACAAGTCTTTACATTAATACATGCATTGTTTGGTATTGTTTGCTACTGAGATTCCCCCGAATCTCACCCCCCATAACCATGATCTAGGTGCTGAAACATCACAAGGAAGGAGGTAATTGTGGATGTATGAATGGTGTATGACTTGGAAAGCATGCCTTTAATTTATGTGATGATATGTTGGTATGTAAAATGAATGCATGCACTGGATCCGATGAGAGGCAGTCTACTTCCAGCGATAGTTTGAGCAGATTATCCAGCGATTTTTTATGTTAAATTTGGAATGAACATAGATAAGATCCGTATCTTTAAATGGACACAAAGAACACCTCATTTGGTTAAGAACTCGAATTGTTATGATTTTTCAAAGTTGAACTTAAACTCTGGATCAAGATAAAATTAGCCCTACGATACAGTGAGGTTCATACGCGGTTTTCGTATAGTAAATGATTGAGTTTGTCCTTGATATTTAGTGAGATTAAATTACACATTCTTATATTTAAATCCATAGGTAATTCAACTCAATTGGATAAGTATACAGGGAGAAATGAATTTTTGAAAATGGGGCAAGGAAACTGGAATTTCCAGATTTACCAAATGAACAGTAAAGTTCAACGAATAAACTGATTTGATCTGGACAAGGAAACCTCATTTTCATATTTTTCTATCAAATTTAAAGGAAATATATTTCATTAGAAATTAGAATCACCTCAATACGATTTTTCTAGATTTAATTATGAATTTCCAAAGTTTAGGCTGTAATTTGGAATTACCCAGTGAACAGTGACGGTGAACAGTACCCGTAAGCCCAACTCTTGGAAATACATGTTTTTGGGGTTAAGAGGTATTCCAATGTTCTAAAATAGTTCTAATTGAGTATAAGTAAAGTTAAGGTTTAAGCTCAAAATTTAAGGTCAAAGTTTAAGGATTGAAATTAAGGATATTTGCTAGAAAATGCTGTTATACTGGCAGAATATCAAAAGTACTGTGTACGTAGGTGCTTTCTAAGGAGGCTGGAAGTGAGTGAACCTAGCCGGTTTATCCAGTCTTTCCTGGGTACTTACGTAGAATGGTAGTTCTCATGGGACTTACCGAATCAGTACAGTTATCTTCTGTCAGGATTTTTGGCAAAGAGAGATATAATAAAGTTAAGATTACTTCCGTAAGTGTACCCTGAGATGTTTAAAGGAGGATGTTTCAATTACAGCAGTCTTCTCAAGATAAAGGAGATAAGGATTCATTAATAGAAGTTAAGAATTATTTAGCATGATTGATACGTGATTGATGTATGTTATGCATATGCATGTAAAGTTGGTTGCTGAAATTTGCCACCATGAACAGTAACTCGTGGTGAGGTAGTGACCTTTGATCTATAATTAAAAATAGTAAATGGTTGAATAAATATTTGATATTTTTATAGTAAATAGTGGACATACCAATCTTGGATTTGATATATAGAATGCCTCATTTGAATGACTACACATGGAGATATAATTTTTCAAATTTGGGACCAAAATGCTGGATTCAGGGGAAAAATGTTGGATGAATAGTAAGATTATAGCGTTGACTGATGTTGACTTGGTCAATGAGTTATTTTTCTATGGAAGAGGATTAAGTTAGCTTTATTTAGCAATTTGAACCACTATGTTTTAACTTTTCTAGATTTAATTATGATTTTTCGAAGTCAAGTCACTTATCTGTAATTTACACAATGAATAGTACTCGATAGAGTAAAATTCCAGATTGTGTAATTTGGCTTCAATGACCTTAAAAGTGGTTCCAGATGCTACCAAATGGTACCTAAGATATAAGAAAATTAGAATATGATATTTTGGTATCAGAGCAAAGGGTTCTGGCTCAAAGCATAAGATTCTAGCACATAATAGAAGGTTCTGGCTTAGTGATGCTATGGTTTAGTTAGACTGACCCCCTTAAACAAGTTAGAGATTTGAACTAAAGAGGTTCCTTCCCTAGAGTAAGATATAGGGATGGTGTTCACTGTTTAGAGAAGTATTCAATAAGAGATAGTGACACCTAGATACTCAGGTCACGACTAGGATACACAGAGACCTGATAATGAGAATGAAGGTGCCAACTTCACTGAAGTTTATTAGTTAGAGGCTTAGCACAGGGTGCAGGCAAACCAGGCAGTATGAGGTACTGAGATATAGAAGATCATTTTAAGATGTTCAGAAGTAGATCCTCTATATGATAACTAGGAGTAGATTTACATTACGAAAAATTTTATTCAGCTAGTCTGAACAAAATAATTAGAAGTTAGATTGAGAGTAGTTTAGGAATAATCCTAGCAGATGGCCTAAAGTTATAAATGTGATGGTTAATAGTTAGAGAGCTAATATTCCTGAAATAGAGGGATTCCATCACAAAGAAATTATAAACTAGCAAACCTAGGGTAAAGCACCCTAGAGAGAGAAAGTAATAGAAATAGATGATGAATGAGATCCATACAACTCAAGTTTACTAGGATCAAGAAAAAGACCAGAAAGGAACCACAGTCTGGTCCATAGTATACTAGGATTGATATATAGATAGAAAGAGTTAAGAGATAGTAGAGAGATATAGAAGTTACTCCATAGAGATGGAGATTTATCCGTTCACCTGAGAATTTTTTCTTGAGTAAGTTTATGAAAAGCATTCCTCTCAGTTAGATAGAGATGAGAGTGAGGCTAAGGGTTAAAGTAGAGAAAGAGAAACCCTTTAATGAATACTTAGCCGAGTTCACAAGAATAGTGAGAGTTGAATGACTAAGAAGTTAAGTCACGGATAGAATTCTGTGTTACAAAGAAAGAATTTTTCGCAGGTAGTTGCAGAAGTTCAACAGAGCGGTAGATGTATGTAAGATTGGAAACAGAAGTGTATGATGTCTAAAGAGAGAAAGGTAGCCACAATTTTAAAGATAAAGTGACTCCCCTATTCCCTATGTATGAAAGAGTAAAGAAGGGTTGAGTCTATATCCTAGTAGGAGGGTAACATGGCAACTTAAAGTTAGATGAGTAGTTATTTCAAGTTCCTGAATAAATGATTAGAATCTAACAGATATTGTGACAAAGGAAAGAATGTTTTAAAGCTTACCTAATTGCAATGTGTGTATGATAGATGGTTCAGCAAAATATGTGATAATGATATGGCTTATGTTGCCATAAGTTATGATGAATAATTGCATCTCCTTGGAGTTGTTATATGATAACATGCATGTTAGAGTATGCTATGTGAAACATCCTCCCTTAGATCCCTCAGAGTACACTTGCGGAAGTGCTGTTTACTTGATTAACTGTACTGATTCGGTAATTCCTGTAATATCCCTAATTTTCTATACTGATTTGTATGTACAGTGAAACATCCTTACTTTCGTATGTCTTAGGGACCATTCAGTAGCATTTAGAACCACTTTCAAGGTCATTGAAGTCCAATTTCTCAATCTGGAGTTTTATTCTTATCGAGTACTGTTCACTGTGTAACTCGTTGACCATTAGTTGACTGAGTCCACGCCAGTCAACGTTTCAATTTTACTGTTCATCCAGCGTTTTTCTCCTGAATCCAGCATTCTGGTCCCAACTTTGATAATTTATATCTCCTTGTGTAGACATCCAAATGATACGTTTTATATATCAAATTAAAGCTTGGTATGTCTACTATATACCATAAAAATATCATAAATTAATTCATCCATTTACTATTTTTAATCATTTATCAAACATGACCTTATCACTACGTGTTACTGTTCATAGTGGTAATTTCTAGCATTTCTACTTTGCATACATATACATACATCCATCATATATCAGTCAAACATGCCAAACAACAATTATTATTAAATAATAAGTTGTTTTACATCTGGCCATGTACATAAATTCTCATATCTCTATTACATCTTTTCCTGCCTGAAATCCGGCAGCATAACCGCTACGCTTCATCTATACAAAGAACTGAACCGTACTGATTCGGTAATCCCCTAATGAGAACTACCATTCTACGTAGTACCCAGGAAAGACTAGATGAACCGGCTAGGTCCACTCACTTCTAGCCTCCTTAGACAGCACTACGTACACAGTACTTATCATATACTGATGTTCAGTCTTTACTTCGGCAGCATAACGGCGTCTCTTAAAATTCCCAGAATTCATTTTGACATAACCTCCCCTGTAATGGGTTATTTATTGGGATGTGATTCGGGGGAATCTCAGTAGCAACAATCATAACAATATATGTAATACAGAGTGACAGTGCTTGCTTGTGATTGTGTACAGATAAGTATGCTGCGTGCTTCCATGCTTCATAACATATGATCATAGCATTATAGCAGAGCTTCAGACATAACATATAAGACAACAATCCAACCAAACGATAGCACAACAAATCTCAAAGCCATTACATAAAAGCTAGGATTAGTTACTACCTCAAAGGCTCAGCAGAGCTCTACTATCTCTATTCTGCTTCCAGCTCCGCCAGAACTTCCTTACTTCCTTTTCTCCTTTCTCTCTTCCTTTCCTTCTCCTTCTCTCTCTTCTTTCTCTCCCTTCTCCCTTGCCTTGCGTGAATGAAAATGGAATGGAGGGGGGGTATTTATAATTGCCTTCAATGGCAATTCTGCAGTTTCTATGAACTTTGATCCTACGGTCCTGGTTTTTCCTGGATTTTCCTATTTTCTTTAATTCCTCCTTTACTGCATCATGCATGACATCATTGGGACACCTCACCAGGACACCTCAGCGCCACATTTATCACATGTCTAAAATCCTGGACACCTCAGCAGCTGACTCAGCATGCTGACTCACCGGTCCAGTCTCTTGCCTCGTAATACGTGTCCTCAACTTTTTCTTCTGCCTTTATGTTAGCGCCATGTGTCATCTTACTGGCACCTGTCACACCTTCCAATGCTATCCAGATAAATCCAGGACTTTATCTGATCACCTCCTCGGTTATCGTGCCAACCGAGTAACCGTACTTTATTGAAACAGCATTAAAATAGTATTTTAATGCCACTTTTTCCCACATAACACTGGGCCTACGTTTTTGGGCTCTGGGTATGTTATCTTGGATCCTGATCAAGCCCAAGTACTCTGATGGCTCGATTCTCAAGAAACAGCCCTTGGCAAATTACCAAAATACCCTTGGGTGCCCTTTCTTGCACTATTTTAACCCTAAGGGTAAAATCGTCATTTCATACCCTTCTGTACTCTGTCAGGGTATATACTGACTCACAGTAACTTTACCTGTATGTACCTTGGCTTCTGGGCCTGTCCAGAATGACCAAAATGCCCTTCATTCATCTGTTACCCTTTTGTACAACACAAGGGCATTTTCGTAATTTCGCACTTTTCCGGGGTTCTGCCGGACACTGGCCCACCTATCAGTCTAAGGGTCTTACTGGGCCTCTGTTGGCGTCATTATTGGGCCTTTCTGGGTCCAATACCTTCATGGCACGCATTACGAGCAATCTTCCCCCGTTAATAATTATTGAATATTTTATCTATTATTCACCGTTTATACACAAATCCGGACACCGGCTCCTTCTGTCCGAAACACTAGCCTGCGATGTTCAGGCATCCCTGTGAGTCATATCAGTCATCTGACTGAGGTCATCCGAACTCATTCAGTCCCTTTTTAAATACCGATAAATCTCCCTATCGGATACCCGGAGGCCTCACACTCCCGTCTGGATTTTCTGATTTGTGAATAACTTTTTCTACAGGCCTCCTATCGGTATTCTGTCAGTTTCCCGACATCCGCCCCATAAGGACGTCTCATCCTGTATTTTCTCACCTAGATCTGAATTCTAGGATATCAGGTATGAATTTTTATAACTTTTGGACGATCAGTCCATTTCTGGCTATCTGGAGTCTTCAAAAATTCCTGTATTAAGCCAGATTACCGAGCGTCCCTTGCTCTCTCTACCGGTGAAATCTGGGACTGAAATGCTTTCGGACATCCAAACCACTTCCGGCCTGACTTTCTTTAATTACAATTTAGCCCCAGGGAACTTTTCTTCTTTTCATTTAAGTCCCTTTTTATTTGGCTAAAATTACACTTAAGGACCCCACATTTTTGTCTACTTTCCTTTTTGGCCTTGAAACTTTCCATAACTGCACTTAAATCCTTTCATTTCCTTTACTAGGTCTAGGGGCATTATTGTCTTTTCATATTTTACCAGAGTATTCTCTGGCCCTGGTCAACTATCCAGATACCCCTTCTCGACTGTCTAACCTTAGCCAAATGACCAAAATACCATTTATTCATTCTTCAGTTATTCTATAACATAAGGGCATTTTCGTC
Organism: Leucaena leucocephala; assembly: GCA_037074615.1. Lineage (NCBI taxonomy): Eukaryota > Viridiplantae > Streptophyta > Magnoliopsida > Fabales > Fabaceae > Leucaena > Leucaena leucocephala. Next base: position 5,403,197 of record CM073545.1, read on the forward strand.
ATTTTGCACATTTTTCCCGGACACCGGCCCCTCTTACCACTGAACTGGTATTATGGGCGTGGGCCTTCCCTGGTGTCACTACGGGCCTTAGACAATACTGTATGACCTCTGACCATAGTCCGATCATCTCTATTCGGACTGCCTTTCCTTTACCGATTACAACTGTAAATTCCCATCTTCAGGAATTTTTACAGAAAAATCGGGACCTCAAATCAAAATTCTGTGACTCCTCATTCAATCCGGAATCCTTTTCTCTATCTCCCGGTATTTTCAGATATTTTATCCGGACCGGGCTGTTTTGGCCTGAAAAAGCACTCACGCGCACACTTTTCCAAAATGACCATTTTACCCCTGGTCATATTTCTAATTCCTTTCATACACCTAGAGACCTCATATGCACATTTCACAGTTCAGTGAAATGATCAGCATAATTTTCTCTATTTTTTGGCAAAATATGGTACTCATCGGCTACCAGTCCGATCTTTCCCATAATTACGATTATGCCCTTGAATTCTCTTCCTGGCATCTCTAGGCCTAAAAATTGGGGTGTTACATTTCTACCCCCCTTAAAATAAATTTTATCCTCGAAATTTACTTGGCATCTTAGTCAACGATCCTGGATATAGCTCTTCTGTATATCCTTTCCTGGTTTATGACTAAGACTTGGGGCATTCATCCTCTTATACTTATGGACAACTCATTACACTTGTGAGTAGTGTCCATTTCTTTCATATCTTATCCCTTAGAATTTTTATGTAATTCTGGGGTCTACCTCACTCCTCTTATACTTTGCTAATATCTCAGGAGAAATATTATTCTTCTGACTTTCTTTCTCCTGATACGAGATCATAACCCAGATAACTTCTCGAACTTTTCTTAACTGTTCTCATGACTTCATGCATCTATGCCAAACCTTTGTGGCATTTGCACTTCTTCTTATCCCTTCTTAGGGCTTATCTATCATTAGGCTACTCTTGCCTTAGCACCTTTCAATTTAACGAGCTACTGGGTTAGGGCTAGATTACTCTTTATATAGCTTTAGGCCCTAGCAATCTCTTTCTTATAGAACTACGTTCTATCTCTGCTTTGCCTTAGACCCTCTTCTCTAGGTCTCTCTGGCCTTTTATTACCATTTCCTTTAGATCAGAAAAAAACTCTTCATTATCCACATCATTATCTAGGCCTATAGTTCCTTACAGCACAGTCGCCCTTACAGCTATGGTTCTTCTTAACCATTCTTAGGGTCGACTTCAGGGAATATTGAAGACTGTGTCTAGGGTAAGAGCAAATACCTTTCCTAGGAATGTCCGCATTCTTAGGGCAACCTCTTGCAAAGTGGCCATTCTTACCACAACTGCTTTGCCCTGCTCGACACTCCCATGTACCATGGCTCTTTCCACCACATTGAAATCTCTGCTCTCCAATCTGATCATTACCTTGATCAGTCCCTTGTCTGAACTATCGCCTCTTTCTCTTGCTATTGGCTTTACAACTTGAGCTACCTCCCAGAGTGCTCTTAGCCAATGCTTTTCTATTCTCAACACATAGAGGATTCTGTTCTTTGCTTCTTAGGCATACTTCTATCAAACTTTGAATATCAGTACTCAGCTTTAGACTTGGACTCCGTCTTTGCTAAGGGAAAGCTAAGTTTAGTCTGTATACTAGAGGCTATCTGAGAAAACCATTATAAAATAATTTCTCTGGGTGAGTTTATCAACTAGTGAAGCTTCCTCACCTTAACTTCGTCTTTGGCATTCATCTTCCCAAAGAGATACTACATTGTACTCATATCTCATGGCTCATTACTTTCCTTAGGCTAGGTCTAACTGCGACCTCGGGATCTAACTGTGATCAACCGTTAGCCTCTTCAGAATCTAACTGCGACTCTGAAGCCGTTAGGATCTAACTGCGACCCTGGAGCCATGCTAGGATCTAACTGTGACCCTCCAGAATCTAACTGTGACTCTGTTGTACTGTATATCTCCCGAAGATATTTAACAGACTAAGTTATAAGGTTAACTGCTTCCACCTGTTGATAACTCCATAATTAAACATTTGAAAATTTTATAGCCTCATATCATTTACCCAGACTTTACTTACTTTCTCTCTTACTCAGGAGTTCCTTCACATCTTTCAACTTGTGCTCTAACTACGAGCCATTTGAACTATGCTCTAACTGCGAGCATTCTATATCAGATCCAACTCTTATCTGAAGAGTGATCTATACTCATCTGAATCTAGCTCTATCTGAGAGTCATCTGTTTCAGATCCAACTCTTATCTGAAGAGTGATCTAGAAACAATCCCTTTACTGTTATCTGTTTCTCTTTCTGTACATCATTCATTTCATTCGAAATAGCCCTGAGTACTGTATTCACAAGCCTATAGAAATACCTAAGTAACCTCAATCATAATTCATATCTGAATATCATATCATAACTTATCGTCCCATAAACTGAGACTATCTATCATCCTCAATACATTCATATCATCCTCATAACATATGGTATAGGAGCAACATACTTTCTCATAACTTTCTCATCTCATATTTGTACTCATATATACTCTACCCTGCATGCACTGCAAAAGGGAAGTATTCATTCATCATAGCATACTCTAACATGCATGTCATCATATGACAACTGCAAGGAGATGCAACTATCATAACTTATGGCACATAAGCCATATCATCATCATATTTTGCTCAACCATCCATTAGATATCGTAACAATCTAAGTAAGCCTCAAAACATATTTTCTTGATCATATTATTTGTCAGATCATCATCTAATCATACTATCTATCGCATTATCTGTCAGATTATCAATCACATGATCAGGATCTGACAAGAACATCTGTCTATCTTACTTAGGCTGCCACATTACCCTCTTACCAGGGTATAGACTCAACCCTTCACTACTTTATCTTATATAGGGAATTGGGGAGTCACTTTATCTCTTAACTGTGGCTACCTGTTTACTATCTTTCAACTTCTTCTATCTATCCATTAGTCCTAGTCTATACTTGACCGGACTATGGTTCCTTATTAGCCTTTCATTTGATCCTTAATCCTCATGGATCTCATTCATCATCTTTCACTATTACTTCTGTTCTCTAGGGTATTCTCCCCTAGGTCTACTACTTCTTTGTGATGGAATCCCTCTGCTCAGGGAACATTGAGCTCTTTATCTATTACCCACCACGTCTCTCACCTTAGGCCATGTGCTAGGATCATTCCTAGGCAAATCTCAATCTAACTTTTAGGTCTTCTATTCAGATTAGCTGAATAAAACCCCTGTAATGTAGATCTACTCTTAGTTATCACATGGAGGATCTACTTTAAACCTCATCTCAAACTGATCTTTCGTTTCTCAGTATCTTTGTACTGTCTAGCTTATCATATATTATACCAATCCTCTAGCTGGTGGACTTCAGCGAGTTTGGTACCTTCATTCTCTTCATCATATGGCCTCTGCCAATTATAGTCGCGACTTGAGAACTTCATAGTCGCAACTCACATGCTCTGTGACTTTTAGTCGCAACCGTCGCACACTACTCATCACAACCTGGCATCTCTGCGTCCTTTAGTCACGACCTATCTCTCATAACATCGTGACCTGGACTCCTTTGTACACTGGTCGCGTACTGCAATATTACTCATCGCGACCTGAGGTCTTCTCACGTCGCAACATCAACTTATCTGTACATATTAGTCGCGACATAAGACCCCTCTTCTCTACTTCCTACTTTTAAAACATGTAGTCATACTCATCCTCATACAACGGTAACATACTAGGTATAGGGTAGCTCAATAGTGTGCATACTGGACAATACAATCCAATCCAATACAGGATTTATCCATTCATTAGCCAGTGGAAACAGAACACAAATAAACTCGTACCTTAGTTTGGTACAGGAGACTTTCTTATCTCGTTGCCAGTCAAGGTATATATTCTTCCCTAAGTCAAGTATCTTTCGCCTGTTGTGTTCTGTGGACACTCCCTGGCATAATGTCCATACTTTCCACACCTATAGCGTAACCCTTGACCTACTGGACAAGGCCTCATACCATGGTCTCGACCACAGTTCCTACATTCATTAGGCCTTGGTTGCATACTAACTTCTCTTGGCCCACTACCTGGCCTACTTCCTTGCTTCTTATTAACTTTTGACCCATATGCTGGCTCATTTCTCTTCTTATTGTTCCTTTTCAAGGAACCTGGTGGCATCACTTTCAGTGGTACTGATGGAGTAAGCTCACTCTTTTCTGGTTATTGCACATTCCTTTGTAAATTGCCAGCTGGGTCTTTCTTTCAATGGAACATTCTAAAACCTTAAAGATTTTCTCTAACTAGCTTACCCAATCCTCAGCTACTTGAGTGTCAAAAGTCCCTTCAACATGGGCGGATTAAACTTATGGAATTGTTCCAAGTTTGCAGACTTTCCTGGTCATTATTATTTCTTATAGACCCCTGATGTCTATTCATTCCAGTCTTCTCATGATCTGGCTGAGGTTCAGGTTCTATATCATTCTCTGGTACTACCTCCTTCCCAGACTGCTGTAATCTTGCAACCGCAGTAGCCACCGCCGTAGTGATAGCAGAATCTCGCTCTTGATCTTGGCGAGCCTGGGTTGCCCATATCTCATCGTGACTTAACTTGTTGTAACTTGGATATCTGGCATCCTCACTACAGTATCTGGTTACAACACGATACCTCGAGCTACTCTTGCAGCTTCCTTAGTCGTGAACTGATCAGATTCTGTCTCTATCTCTAGAGGAAACTGCTTCTTAAACATTATTCTTCTTAGTCCAGCCATATTGTGTTAATAAACACGAGACCTCGACTGTATCGGCTGGCTAAGATTAGCCCATCATAATCATATCCTTCGTAAGACTATAGAGCTCGGGGTCTAGCCTCATACATCTGGGTGTCACTGTCTTCTGTCTAAACCTTTCCAAGCAGTGAACACCATCCCTATATCCTACTCTAGGGAGAGGACCACTCAAACTTCTCATTTGTTTAAGGAATCAAACTAACTAAACCAGAGCATCACTGAGCCAGAACCTTCTGTTCTGTGCCAGAATCTTATGCTCGGAGCCAGAACCCTTTGTTCTGTGCTAACCTTATTCTGTACTAACACCATAAATTATCTATTCAGAGCATTTCCTAAGCCAGACTCCTTTGCTCTGATACCAAAATGAAACATCCTTACTTTCGTATGTCTTAGGGACCATTCAGTAGTATTTAGAACCACTTTCAAGGTCATTGAAGTCCAATTTCTCAATCTGGAGTTTTATTCTTATCGAGTACTGTTCACTGTGTAAATTCCAGATGAGTGACCCGACTTCGAAAAATCATAACTAATTCTAGAAAAATAGAAATGAAGTGGTTCCAATTGATAAATGAAGCTAACTCAATTATATTTCAGCGAAAAATAACTCGTTGACCATTAGTTGACCGAGTCCACGCCAGTCAACGTTTAAATTTTACTGTTCATCCAGCGTTTTTCTCCTGAATCCAGCATTCTGGTCCCAACATTGATAATTTATATATCCTTGTGTAAACATCCAAATGATACGTTTTATATATCAAATTAAAGCTTGTTATGTCTACTATCTACCATAAAAATATCATACAATAATTCATCCATTTACTATTTTTAATTATTTATCAAACATGACCTTATCACTATGTGTTACTGTTCACAGTGGTAATTTCCAGCATTTCTACTTTGCATACATATACATACATCCATCATATATCAGTCAAACATGCCAAACAATAATTATTATTAAATAATAAGTTGTTTTACATCTGGCCATATACATAAATTCTCATATCTCTATTACATCTTTTCCTGCCTGAAATCCGGCAGTATAACCGCTACGCTTCATCTATACAAAGAACTGAACCGTACTGATTCGGTAATCCCCTCATGAGAACTACCATTCTACGTAGTACCCAGGAAAGACTAGATGAACCGGCTAGGTCCACTCACTTCTAGCCTCCTTAGACAGCACTACGTACACAGTACTTATCATATACTGATGTTCAGTCTTTACTTCGGCAGCATAACGGCGTCTCTTAAAATTCCCAGAATTCATTTTGACATAACCTCCCCTGTAATGGGTTATTTATTGGGATGAGATTCGGGGGAATCTCAGTAGCAACAATCATAACAATATATGTAATGCAGAGTGACAGTGCTTGCTTGTGATTGTGTACAGATAAGTATGCTGCGTGCTTCCATGCTTAATAACATATGATCATAGCATTATAGCAGAGCTTCAGACATAACATATAAGACAACAATCCAACCAAACGATAGCACAATAAATCACAAAGCCATTACATAAAAGCTAGGATTAGTTACTACCTCAAAGGCTCAGCATAGCTCTACTATCTCTATTCTGCTTCCAGCTCCGCCAGAACTTCCTTTTCTCCTTTCTCTCTTCCTTTCCTTCTCCTTCTCTCTCTTCTTTCTCTCCCTCCTCCCTTGCCTTGCGTGAATGAAAATGGAATGGAGGGGGGGTATTTATAATTGCCTTCAATGGCAATTCTGCAGTTTCTATGAACTTTGATCCTGCGGTCCTGGTTTTTCCTAGATTTTCCTATTTTCTTTAATTCCTCCTTTACTGCATCATGCATGACATCATTGGGACACCTCACCAGGACACCTCAGCGCCACATTTATCACATGTCTGAAATCCTGGACACCTCAGCAGCTGACTCAGCATGCTGACTCACCGGTCCAGTCTCTTACCTCGTAATACGTGTCCTCAACTTTTTCTTCTGCCTTTATGTTGGCGCCATGTGTCATCTTACTGGCACCTGTCATGCCTTCCAATGCTATCCAGATAAATCCAGGACTTTATCTGATCACCTCCTCGGTTATCGTGCCAACTGAGTAACCGTACTTTATTGAAACAGCATTAAAATAGTATTTTAATGCCACTTTTTCCCACATAACACTGGGCCTACGTTTTTGGGCTCTGGGTATGTTATCTTGGATCCTGATCAAGCCCAAGTACTCTGATGGCTCGATTCCCAAGAAACAGCCCTTGGCAAATTACCAAAATACCCTTGGGTGCCCTTTCTTACACTATTTTAACCCTAAGGGTAAAATCGTCATTTCATACCCTTCTGTACTCTGTCAGGGTATATACTGACGCACAGTAACTTTACCTATATGTACCTTGGCTCCTGGGCCTGTCCAGAATGACCAAAATGCCCTTCATTCATCAGTTACCCTTTTGTACAACACAGGGGCATTTTCGTAATTTAGCACTTTTCCGGGGTTCTGCCGGACACTGGCCCACCTATCAGTCTAAGGGTCTTACTGGGCCTCTGTTGGCGCCATTATTGGGCCTTTCTGGGTCCAATACCTTCATGGCACGCATTACGAGCAATCTTCCCCCGTTAATAATTATTGAATATTTTATCTATTATTCACCGTTTATACACATATCCGGACACCGGCTCCTTCTGTCCGAAACACTAGCCTGCGGTGTTTAGGCATCCCTGTGAGTCATATCAGTCATCTGACTGAGGTCATCCGAACTCATTCAGTCCCTTTTTAAATACCGATAAATCTCCCTATCGGATACCCGGAGGCCTCACACTCCCGTCTGGATTTTCTGATTTGTCAATAACTTTTTCTAAAGGCCTCCTATCGGTATTCTGTCAGTTTCCCGACATCCGTCCCATAAGGACGTATCATCCTGTATTTTCTCACCTAGATCTGAATTCTAGGATAACCGGTATGAATTTTTATAACTTTTGGACGATCAGTCCATTTCTGGCTATCTGGAGTCTTCAAAAATTCCTGTATTAAGCCAGATTACCGAGCGTCCCTTGCTCTCTCTACCGGTGAAATCTGGGACTGAAATGCTTTTGGACCGTCCAAACCACTTCGGGCCTGACTTTCTTTAATTACAATTTAGCCCCAGGGAACTTTTCTTCTTTTCATTTAAGTCCCTTTTTATTTGGCTAAAATTACACTTAAAGACCCCACATTTTTGTCTACTTTCCTTTTTGGCCTTGAAACTTTCCATAACTGCACTTAAGTCCTTTCATTTCCTTTACTAGGTCTAGGGGCATTATTGTCTTTTCATATTTTACCAGAGTATTCTCTGGCCCTGGTCAACTATCCAGATACCCCTTCTGGACTGTCTAACCTTAGCCAAATGACCAAAATACCCTTTACTCATTCTTCAGTTATTCTATAACATAAGAGCATTTTCGTCATTTTGCACATTTTTCCCGGACACCGGCCCCTCTTACCACTGAACTGGTACTATGGGCTTGAGCCTTCCCTGGTGTCACTACGGGCCTTAGACAATACTGTATGGCCTCTGGCCATAGTCCGATAATCTCTATTCGGACTGCCTTTCCTTTACCGATTATAACTGTAAATTCCCATCTTCAGAAATTTTTACAGAAAAATCGGGACCTCAAATCAAAATTCTGTGACTCCTCATTCAATCCGGAATCCTTTTCTCTATCTCCCGGTATTTTCAGATATTTTATCCGGACCGGGCTGTTTTGGCCTGAAAAAGCACTCACGCGCACACTTTTCCAAAATGACCATTTTACCCCTGGTCATATTTCTAATTCTTTCATACACCTAGAGACCTCATATGCACATTTCATAGTTCAGTGAAATGATCAGCATAATTTTCTCTATTTTTTTTGGCAAAATATGGTACTCATCGGCTACCAGTCCGATCTTTCCCATAATTACGATTATGCCCTTGAATTCTCTTCCTGGCATCTCTAGGCCTAAAAATTGGGGTGTTACATACAGATTGAATCGAATATATGAGTTATTTTTCAGGACAAAAATGTGGGGTCTTTAAGTGTAATTTTAGCCAAATTTAAGGGACTTAAGTGCAAAGATGGAAAGTGCTTTGGGGCTAAAGTGGAATTAAAGAAAGTTAGGCCAAAAGTGGTTTGGACTGCCCGAAAGCATTTCAGTCCAAAATTTCACCAGTAGAGAGAGCAAGTGATGCTGGGTAATCCAGCTTAACACAGGAATTTTCTCAGGACTCCAGATAGCAAAAAATGATCTGATAGTCTAAAAGAATAAAAAATTCCTACCGAATATCCTAGATCTTAGATATAAGTGAGAAATTATAGGATGATGTATCCTGATGAGGCGGATGTCAGGAAACTAACAGAATACCGATAGGAGGTCTGTAGAAAAAGTTATTTACAAATTCGGAAATATATACGGGAGTGTGAGGCCTCCAGGTATCCGATAGGGAGATTTATCGGTATTTAAACTGAGACTGAATAAGGTTAGATGATATCAGTCAGATGACTGTTATGACCCAAACGAATGCCTAGACATAGTAGGCCAGTGTATCTGATAAAAGGAGTCGGTGTCCGGAGATGTGTATAAACGGTGTATAATAGCTAAAATACTCGATGAACATTGCCGGGGGAAGATTCCTCGTAATACGTGACATAAAGGTAATGGACCCTAGGAGGCCCAATAATGGCGCCATCAAAGGCCCAGTAAGACCCTTGGACTGATAGGTGGGCCAGTGTCCAGCAGAACCCCCGGAAAGGTGCGAAATTATGAAAATACCCCTGTGTTGTACTAAAGGGTAATAGATGAATGGAGGGCATTTTGGTCATTCTGGACAAGCCCAGAAGCCAAGACATACACAGGTGAGGTTTACCAAAGTCAGTATATGCCCTAACAGGGTACAGAAAGGTGTAAAATGACGATTTTACCCTTAGGGTTAAGATAGTACAAGAAAGGGCACCCAAGGGTATTTTGGTCGTTTCACAGGGGATCTGTAATTGAGTTTAGACCTAGTATAAAAATGTTAATGATTAAAAGGACCCAGATACTAAATTTAAGGTCAGAAGACAAAATATAGATTTTCAGAAAAATTGGATTCAGAAAATAATCCAGTTTTCAAGGAAACAGACCAGGCCGGTACCGGATTGGACTGGAAATTTTATAGAGGCTTCTTAGCTCTCTCAATTTCGCCATGTGAGACATGTGAGGGATTAGGTGTCCTATGAGGTTTCCCTTGGATGATGTCATGATGATGCCGTAAAGGGAATAAAGAAAATAGGAAATTCTAGAAAAATGGTGGCCACAAGTTCAGAGTTCTTGGAAATTACGGAAATACCATCTATCAAAACTATAAATACCCCCTTGCCTTCATTCATCACGGCCTAGAGCTCATTTAAGAGAGAGAAGGAAGTTATAGAGAGAGAAGGTGCAAGGAATAAAGAAGAAAGGAAGTTCTGACGGAGTTGAAAGCAGTATAGAGATTCTAGAGTTCTACTAAGCTTTTGAGGTAGTAACTAATCCTAGCTTTTATGTAATGGCTTTGTGATTTGTTGTGCTATTGTTTGGTTGGATTGTTGTCTTATATGTTATGCTTGAAGCTCTATTACAATGCTATGATCATATGTTATTGAGTATGGAAGCACGCAGCAAAGTTATCTATACACAATCACAAGCAAGCACTGTCACCTTGCATTACATATATTGTTATGATTATTACTACTGAGATTCCCCCGAATCTCATCCCCATATATAACCCATTACAGGGGAGGTTATGGCGAAATAAATTTTGGGAATTTTAAGAAACGCCGTTATGCTGCCGAAATTATGACAAGATGGCAATAGTAAAGAAAGGAGCTGATACGTACTGTGTATGTAAGTACTGTCTAAGGAGGCTGGAAGTGAGTGGATCTAGCCAGTTCATCCAGTCTTTCCTGGGTACTTACGTAGAATGGTAGTTCTCACGGGAATTATCGAATCGGTACAAGATCAGTTGCTTTCTAAAGACGAAGCGTTGCGGTTATGCTGCCGGATTTCAGGCAGGAAAGATGTAATAGAAATATGAGAATTTTGCATAGGTTCTGATGTATAACAACTTATTATTTAATAATGGGTATTGTCTGGCATATTTGACTGACATGTGATGGATGTATGCATATGTATGCAAAGTTGAGTGCTGGAATTTACCACCATGAACAGTAACACATTATGACTTGATGATGTTTGATCCATAATTAAAAATAGTAAATGAATGAATAAATGTATGATATTTTTATGGTAAATAGTAGGAATATTAATATTTGATTTGATATATAGAATGCCTCATTTGGATGTCTACACATGAAGATATAAATTATCAAAGTTGGGACCAGAATGCTGGATTCAGGGGAAAAACGCTGGATGAACAGTAAAATTGTAACGTTGACCTACGTTGACTTGGTCAAAGAGTGGTCAATGAGTGATTTTTCCCTGAAATATAATTGAGTTATCTTCATGTATCAATTTGAACCACTTCATTTCGATTTTTCTAGAATTAATTATGATTTTTCGAATTCAGGTCACTCCTCTAGAATTTACACAATGAACAGTTCTCGATAGGAGTAAAACTCCAGATTGAGAAATTGGACTTCAATGACCTTAAAGTGGTTCTAAATGCTACCAAATGGTCCCTAAGACATACAAAAATAAGGATGTTTCAATTCCCCCATGAGAACTACCATTCTACGTAAGTACCCAGGAAAGTCTGGATGAACCGGCTAGGTCCACTCACTTCCAGCTTCCTTAAACAGTACCTATGTACACAGTACTCATTATTACTTTCTTCATTATGGATATTCTGCCATAACTTTGGCAGCATAACAGCGTCTTTCAGCATTCTAAAAATTCACTTTGCCATAACCTCCCTGTAATGGGTTATACATAGGGATGAGATTCGGGGGAATCTCAGTAGTAACAACCATAACAATATATGTAATGCAGTGTGATAGTGCTTGCTTGTGATTGTGTACAGATAAGTATGCTGCGTGCTTCCATACTCAATAATAACATACGATCATAGCATTATGTAGTAGAGCTTCAAGCATAACATATAAGACAATAATCCAACCAAACAATAGCACATCAAATCACAAAGCCATTACATATAAGCTAGGATTAGTTACTACTTGTCCAGCTTAGCAGAACTCTAATATCTCTATACTGCTTCCAGCTCCTCCAGAACTTCCTTCCTTCTTTCTTTCTCTCACTTTCTCTCTCTAGAACTCACTTCTCTATCTAAATTGCCTTCTTGGCCATGAATGAAATGGCAAGGGGGAGGGGTTATTTATACTTGAGGCAAGGTGAAATGAGTGGCTCAGATCGATTCACGATGAATGGCTTAGATCATTTTGCTTGCTCACCAAGTTTCGCTTATGCAATCATGATGACATCATCCTCCATAATGACTCATCAAACATGACATCATCATGGGACACCTCACATGCTAGGTGGCCCAATGGTGGGGCCCTTGGGACACCTCACCAGCTGACTTAGCGGTTCCAGAGAATTCCAGAGTCTATCCTAGAATAAACGGCTGAGATCGTGCCACGTGTCCTTAGCTTTTTCTTCTCCCTTTAGATAGTGCCATGTGGTGCCTTGTGGGTCCCATAAGGACACCTTGCACGCCACCTCATGGCTTTCGGATATGTCTAGAACTTTATCTGATCAATTCCCCTGTCATCATGCCAACCGAGTAACTTTAATTTATTGAAAAGTCACCAAAATACTATTTCAATGTCACTTTTTCCCACATAATTCATGGGCTACGTTTTTGCACTCTGAAAATGTTATCTTGGGTCTCTGATCAAGTTCAAGTACTCTGATAGCTCGATTCCCAAGAAACATCCCTTGGCAAATTACCAAAATGCCCTTAGTTCCTCTTTATTTACTTTAATGAGTCTAGGGGCATTATTGTCTTTCCACACCTTACCAGAGTATTCTCTGACCCTGGTCAACTATCAGATAACCTTTCTTGACTATCTATCCTTAGACATACGATATGGCTTCTGGCTGCAGTCTGATCATCTCTATTCGGACTGCTTTTTCTTTACCGATTATAATTGTAAATTCTCATCTTCAGGAATTTTTACAGAAAAATCGGGACCTCAAATCAAAATTCTGTGTTCCGTCATTCAACCTGGAATTCTTTTCTCTATCTCCCAGTATTTTCAGATATTAAATCCGGACCGGGCTATTTTTGCCTGAAAGTACGCTCCCGCGCACAGTTTTCAAAATGACCATTTTACCCTTAGTCACTTTTCTAATTCTTTCATACTCATAGAGACCTCATATGCATATTTCACAGTTCAGTGAAATGATCAGCATAATTTTCTCTATTTTATGGTAAAATATGGTATTCATCGGCTTCCAGCCTGATCTTTCTGATAATTACGATTATGCCCCTGTATTCTCTTTCTGACATCTTTTCTTATCCTCTTATTGTAACACCCCAATTTTTAGGCCTAGAGATGCGAGAAGGAGAAATCAAGGGCATAATCGTAATTATGGGAAAGATCGGGCTGGTAGCCGATGAGTACCATATTTTGCCAGAAAATAGAGGAAATTGTGCTGATCATTTCACTGAACTGTGAAATGTGCATATGAGGTCTCTATGTGTATGAAAGAATTAAAAATATGACCAGGGGTAAAATGGTCATTTTGGAAAAGTGTGCGCGTGAGTGCTTTTTCAGGCCAAAACAGCCCGGTCCGGATAAAATATCTGAAAATACCGGGAGATAGAGAAAAGGATTCCGGATTGAATGAGGAGTCACAGAATTTTGATTTGAGGTCCCGATTTTTTTGTAAAAATCCTCGAAGATGGGAAATTACAGTTATAATCGGTAAAGGAAGAGCAGTCTGAATAGAGATGATCGGACTATGGCTAGAGGCCATACAGTGTTTTCTAAAGCCCGTAGTGACGCCAGCGAAGGCCTAGGCCCATAATATCAGTTCAGTGGTAAGAGGGGCCGGTGTTCGGGAAAAATGTGCAAAATGACGAAAATGCCCTTATGTTATAGAATAACTGAAGAATGAGTAAAGGGTATTTTGGTCATTTAGCTAAGGTTAGACAGTCAAGAAGGGGTATCTGGATAGTTGACCAGGGCCAGAGAATACTCTGGTAAAATATGAAAAGACAATAATGCCCCTAGACCTTGTAAAGGAAATGAAAGGACTTAAGTGCAATTATGGAAAGTTTCAAGGCCAAAAAGGAAAGTAGACAAAAATGTAGGGTCCTTAAGTGTAATTTTAGCCAAATAAAAAGGGATTTTAAATGAAAAGAAGAAAAGTTCCCTGAGGCTAAATTGTAATTAAAGAAAGTCAGGCCGGAAGTGGTTTGGACTGTCCGAAAGAATTTCAGTCCCAGATTTCACCGGTAGAGAGAGCAAGGGACGCTCGGTAATCTGGCTTAATACAGGAATTTTTGAAGACTCCAGATAGCCAGAAATGGACTGATCGTCCAAAAGTTATAAAAATTCATACCGGATATCCTAGAATTCAGATCTAGGTGAGAAAATACAGGATGATACGTCCTTATGGGACGGATGTTGGGAAACTGACAAAATACCGATAGGAGGCCTGTAGAAAAAGTTATTCGCAAATTAGAAAATCCAGACGGGAGTGTGAGGCCTCTGGGTATCCGATAGGGAGATTTATCGGTATTTGAAAAGGGACTGAATGAGTTCGGATGACCTCAGTCAGATGACTGATATGACTCACAGGGATGCCTGAACACCGCAGGCTAGTGTATCGGACAGAAGGAGCCGGTGTCCGGATATGTGTATAAACGGTGAATAATAGATAAAATATTTAATAAACATTAACGGGGGAAGATTCCTCGTAATGCGTGCCATGAAGGTAATGGACCCTGAGAGGCCCAATAATGGAGCCAACAAGGCCCAGTAAGACACTTGGACTGATAGGTGGGCCAGTGTCCGGCAGAACCCCGGAAAAGTGCGAAATTACGAGAATGCCCCTGTGTTGTACAAAAGTGTAACAGATGAATGGAGGGCATTTTGGTAATTCTGCACAGGCCCAGAAGCCAAGGTATATACAGATAAAGCTACTTAGAGTCAGTATATGCCCTGACAGAGTACAGAAGGGTGTAAAATGACAATTTTACCCTTAGGGTAAATATAGTGCAAGAAAGGGCACCCAAGGGCATTTTGGTAATTTGCCAAGGGCAGTTTCTTGGGAATCGAGCCATCAGAGTACTTGAGCTTGATCAGGATCCAAGACAACATTCCCAGAGCCCAAAAACGTAGCCCATGAAGTATGTGGGAAAAAACGGCATTAAAATACTATTTTAATGCTGTTTCAATAAAGTAAAGTTACTCGGTCAGCACGGTAACCGAGGAGGCGATCAGATAAAATCTTGGATTTATCTGGATAGCATTGGAAGGCGTGACAGGTGCCAGTAAGATGACACATGGCGCCAACATAAAGGCAGAAGAAAAAGTTGAGGACACGTATTACGAGGCAAGAGACTGGACCGGTGAGTCAGCTGCTGAGGTGTCCAGGATTTCAGACATGTGATAAATGTGGTGCTGAGGTGTCCCGATGATGTCATGCATGATGCAGTAAATGAGGAATTAAAGAAAATAGAAAAATCCAGGAAAAACCAGGACCGCAGGATCAAAGTTCATGGAAATTACGAGATTGCCATTGGAGGAGGTTATAAATACCCCCCCATTCATTCATATGCAGCACGACTTAAGCAATTTTAGAGAGAGGAGGAGGTGCTAGAGAGAGAAAGTGAGAGGAAGAAAGAAAGAAAGGAAGTTCTGGCGGAGCTGGAAGCAGAATAGAGATAGTAGAGCTCTGCTAAGCTCTTGAGGTAGTAACTAATCCTAGCTTTTATGTAATGGCTTTGTGATTTGTTGTGCTATTGTTTGGTTGGATTGTTGTCTTATATGTTATGTCTGAAGCTCTGCTATAATGCTATGATCATATGTTATTAAGTATGGAAGCACGCAGCATACTTATCTGTACACAATCACAAGCAAGCACTGTCACTCTGCATTACATATATTGTTATGATTGTTGCTACTGAGATTCCCCCGAATCTCATCCCAATAAGTAAACCATTACAGGGGAGGTTATGTCGAAATGAATTCTGGGAATTTTAAGAGACACCGTTATGCTGCCGAAATTATGACAAGATAAGGAAAGCAACTGATACGTACTGTGTACGTAGGTACTGTCTAAGGAGGCTGGAAGTGAGTGGACCTAGCCGGTTCATCCAGTCTTTCCTGGGTACTTACGTAGAATGGTAGTTCTCACGGGAATTACCGAATCGGTACAAGATCAGTTACTTTCTGAAGATGAAGCGTAGCGGTTATGCTGCCGGATTTCAGGCAGAAAAATATGTAATAGCAGTATGAGAGTTTATGTACATACCCTGATGTAAAACAACTTATTAATTAATAATAATTATTGTTTGGCATGTTTGACTGATATATGATGGATGTATGCCTATGTATGTAATGTTGGTTGCTGGAAATTACCACTGTGAACAGTAACACGTGGTGATAAGGTCATGTTTGATAAATAATTAAAAATAGTAAATGGATGAATAAATGTATGAAATTTTTATGGTAGATAGTAGACATATCAAGATTTAATTTGATATATAAAACGTATCATTTGGATGTCTACACAAGAAGATATAAATTATCAAAGTTGGGACCAGAATGCTGGATTCAGGGAGAAAAACGTGGTATGCACAGTAAAGTTGAAACGTTGACTGGCGTTGACTCGGTCAACTAATGGTCAACGAATTATTTTTCCCTGAAGTATAAGTGAGTTATCTTCATGTAGCAATTGGAACCACTTCATTTCGATTTTTCTAGAATTAGTTATGATTTTTCGAAGTTAGGTCACTCATCTGGAATTTTTAGAGTGAACAGTACTTGATAAGAGTAAAACTCCAGATTGAGAAATTGGACTTCAATGACCTTGAAAGTGGTTCTAAATGCTACTAAATGATCCCTAAGACACATGAAAGTAAGGATGTTTCACTTATCCTTCATCTTAAGTTCTCAGAATTCTCTTTCAGCAACTCATTCCCTGAACTCTTCGGGAGTTATTGTTAATTGAAAGGCTCGACAACCCGCCCATATCAGGTTATCTTACTCAGGAGCCAGCCCATAACTAGCTACCTGCAGAATTCTAAGGCTTAAGACTTAGGATATTCCTTACATTCCTCTTTTTGAACCTAGGTGAACTGTCCCAATTTTGTAGGTCAAAGACTTCACTCATCTTTAAATCCTGAAGGACTTAACTCATCCCTCGGATTCCTACAAAATATAGGTAAGTTCCTTATTGCTTAGCTTCCGCAAGTGTACTCTGAGGGGTCTAAGGGAGGATATTTCATCTTTCTTTGGCCGTGGGGTGTGGAATGGAAGGAGGGGTGAGAGGTATTCATAGGTGGGGGAGGTGGAATGGATGGTCCAGATCGAATCACGATGAACGGCTCAGATTGCTTAGCTTCCTCAAGAAGCTTCGCCTGCATCATCGTGATGACATTATCCTGCATAATGACTCATCAAAAGTGACATCATCAAGGCACACCTCACATGCTTAGGTGGCACAATGGTGGGGCCCTCAGGACACCTCACCAACTGACTCAGCTCTTCCAGAGAATTCCAGAGTCTTGTCCCGGAATGAACGGCTGAGATCGTGCAACGTTTCCTTAGCTTTTTCTTCTTCCTCTAGATTAGTGCCATGTGGCATCTTGATAGGTCCCATGAGGACAACTTTCACGCCACCTCATGGCTTCCAGATGAGTCCAAAGCTTTATCTGATCCATTCCCTGGTTATCACTTCGACCCTGGTTATCTGATCCATTCCACTGTTCACTGTTCATTGGATAATTCCAGATTACAGCCTAAACTTTGGAAATTCATAATTAAACCTAGAAAAATCGTTTTGAGGTGATTCCAATTTATAATGAAATATATTTCATTCAAATTTTATAGAAAAATATGAAAATGAGGTTTCCTTGTCCATATCAAATCAGTTTATTCGTTGAACTTTACTGTTCATTTGGTAAATCTGGAAGTTCCAGTTTATTTACCCCATTTTCAAAAATTCATTTCTCCTTGTATACTTATCCAATTGAGTCAAATTACCTATGGATTCAAATATAAGAACGTGTACTTTAAGCTCACCAAATATCGCGGAAAAACTCACTCATTTACTATATGAAAATCGCGTAGGAACCTTACTGTATCGCAGGACTAGTTTTATCTTGATCCAGAGTTTAAGTCCAACTTTGAAAAATCATATCAATTTGAAAACTTAACCAAATTACGCGTTCTTGATGTCCAATTAAATATATGGATCTTATATATGTTCATGGCAAATTTTACGTGAAACTAAATAGAATAAGTTACTCAAACTATCGCTGGAAGTGATCTGCCTCAGCTCGGATCCAGTGAGTAAATTCATTATACATACCAATATATCATCATCTAAGTTAAAGGCATGCTTTTCAAGTCATACACCATTCATACATCCACAATTACCTCCTTCCTTGTGATGTTCCATCACCTAGATCATGGTTATGGGGGGTGAGATTCTAAAGAATCTCAGTAGCAAACAATACCAAACAATGCATGTATTAATGTAAAGACTTGTGCTTGCTTGTGAAATTGTTACTATGGTGTGATGAGCATGCTTCCATGTATCATATGAAATACAATTGGCCAAAGTAATCATAAAATAACAGAGCTTCAATCATCTACACATATACACACAATTAAACCAAGCCATAGCACAATCAAGCATAACATTCAATACATACAAGTTTAGGGTAAGTTCACTACCTTGGATTTAAGCTATCTTTCTTATGCTTGCACTTGCTTCCCAAGCTTTTCAACCATGAAACTTTTTGGTCAATCATTCCCCAACACCTTCTTAGAGGTTTCAAGGTCCTAAACACATTTATATTCATTACATAATCCATTAGGACCATGAACAAACACTACTCAAAACTACCTCTCTTAACCTTTAACTTGCTTTAACTAACATAACTTTCTTTAATCTTTCCCAATTAACTTGGCCTTTGAATCAATTGATGTCTTGACCTTACCCTACACAATTTCACCTTTTGAATCCATTTATGAACTCAAAGTAACCAAATTCCAGCAACAATGCACTATTCTATACAGATTTGGAAAAGCATACATAATTCTTCCAAAAATTCTCATTTTGATTTCAATGCTTCCCATACTTGTTCCTCCACTTTACCCCCACACAAAATCTCATTTTAAGACCATTGGAAGCATCAAAATCATGAAATTCAAATACTGTTTATGCGAGTAAACAGTAACCGTGAGGAATTTTCAACATTATAACCTTTAATTCCAATGGTTTCCAAGGTTCAAAACCTTTCCAATCCTACACAAAATCATCATATAAACTCCATGGAAGAATTAAATCATTGAAATTCTATTTCCTTCTATCATGAACAGTACATGAACAGTGCAAACCGAAATGGTAAAGTCAAGAACATCAACTTACTTCACAACCAAGCTTGTTTAAGCTTGTCTTAACTATCTATGACCTAAAACTCATATTCCTTTCACATATACACAAAAATTCCAGCAGCATCTCCCCAAGATTTAAGCCTCAAAAACCACTTAAACTCAAGCACAAACCATAAGAACAAAGGGTAGAAGCAAGGAGACAACTTACCTTACTTGTTTCTTCAAGATCCTTGCTTCCTCCAAGCTTGAGAGAAAATTTTGCAAGAGGTTCCCTACACTTCTCCTTCACGGTTTTGGCTTGGATTTGAGGGGGTATTTATAGAAAAATCTTGGCAAAATTGAAGGCCAAAATCACCTTGGGAACTATTTGATCTCATGGTTAAAGGTTTAATCTTGGAATATCTTTTCTCTTTTCACTCATGACATCACCACCATGACATCATCAACATGACATCACTTGGGACACCTAAGCTCCTTTTTGGCGCCATTTTGGGTGTGTGAGTTCCAAGAAAAGTTTCAACCTAATCCAGTCTAATCCGGTACCGGCCCGATCCGATTTTCCGTAAACTGGACTGTTTTCTTACTCTAATTTTTATGGGACTTCATAATATTTTTTTTCCAATATTTAAATCCTTCATACCATTGACATTCTTATACTGGGCTTAAATTTAATTCCGGACACCTTGAAAAATTACCAAAATACCCTTAGTGCTTTTCCTTGCACTATATTAAATTCAAGGGCATAATTGTCATTTCACACCTCTTTGAACCTTGTCAAAATATATATTGACTTTGACTAACCTTTCCTGCACTTGTCTAGATGTTTTGGCCTATCCAAAATGGCCAAAATGCCCTCCTCTCACTTCTGGTTCCTTAGGACATCAAAGGGGCATTTTCGTAATTGTGCACTTTTCCGGGGTTCCTCTGGACACTGGCCCACCATCAGTCTACTTATTTTATTGGGCCTTAATGACTCCAATTTTGGGCCTTTTAGGGTTCAATACCTCTGTGGCACGAATCCCTAGAAAACTCTCCCGGCAATACTCATCGGGTATTTAATTCCACTGTAAATTCCATTAAAAATTCTACAGGATTCCTTTTCTAATCCTGTCAATTTTATAAATTCTTAGATTAATTATAGGAATTTACTGGACGGCCTCAACTGATTATGAGATCCAAAAAATATTGTAATAATTTTATCAAATTTCAGAAATTTATATCAATTTTTCGGGACCTCAAATCAAAATTATGTGTTACGTCAAACAACCCAGAATAATTTTCTCTATTTACTAGAAAACTTTGGGTCCGATCAGAACACGGTCATTTTTGGCCTGTTTTTGGTCCAAATTTCCCATAATTACACTTTTTCCCCTTGATCTACCATAAATCACCTTTATGTCCTTATCATTTCAATTTAATCCCTTTCTTTACATAAATGGCCACATCTTTTCCTGATAAATCTCATATATATTTTTTTCAATCTGTACAGAAAATTAGGGATGTTACATTTCTCTCCCCCTTAAAATAAATTTCGTCCTCAAAATTTACTTAGTACCTTAGTCAACAATCTTAAATATACATCCTCTTTAAATCTCTTTCTGCTTTATGACTAAGAATCGGGGTATCCATCTCTTATCTTTTATCTTATTAACTAGCGGAGTACTTCCAATATCTGCTTCATGTCCTTGCTGTCATTACTCTTTTTGTATGAGTCAACTCAATTGGAGTTTATTTCTACTTCATCACGGCACTTGATCTTGTGCTATGCATCCATTTTCTTATGGAAAACTCCTTGTACTAGCCTTGTGAGTAATGTCCATTTTTTTCATATCAAACCCTCTCGAATATTACTATATTCGGGAGTTTTCATTAATTACTCATCATACTTATAGCATTTATCTCTTATTACTCTCCTTAGCATCTCGCGGACTATCTTAACATCTGCAGGATTTCGTCTCTCTTTTCATATCATTATATGTTCTCATCATCGTTACTCACTTAACATCATACAGAGAGAGGACTTATGTAACTATTCGTTCTTTACTTTTGCTACTAAATAGGATCACATACTCTAACATGCATAATGCCTGGCCCTCAAATTGTAGAACTGCATACCTGCTCGTGAAGGCAAAGCTCTAACATCGGAGCTCAAGCATTCCTTTTCTGAATATGCACATTTCTCATTGCGTGCCACCTCACACATTTATCATAATGTATCTTATTACACACTTCTGATGCTATATCATGGCATATCTAACCAAATTTGGCCATATTATGATGTATCTTACTCTTTCATGACTTATCTTGCCTTATCATGACATATCCTGAGATACTATAAGTCTACCATTTTATTTATCCTCATCTTAGGAGTCTCTATTAACTTCACTTCACTCTTCATCTAAGAGGATTATGAGTTCAGTTTATAATAATAATAAGGCTATCTGAAACTAACATCATGGGTACTCTCTCTGCTATGAGTGAACAACTGGTGAAGCACCTTTACCTTAACTTTGTCTTTGGCATTCATCTTCTCACAGAGATATTACATTGTACTCATATCTGCATGGCTCATTACTTTCCTTAGGCTAGGTCTAACTGCGACCTCAGGATCTAATTGTGATCAACCGTTAGCCTCTTCAGAGTCTAACTGCGACTCTAGAACTGTTAGGATCTAACTGCGACCCTCCAGAATCTAACTGCGATTCTATTGTACTATATCATTATCTTTGGAAGATCTTAAACCAACAGACTAAGTTATAAGGTTAGTTACTTTCACTTAGTTACTTTCACTTAGTTACTACTGAACAGATAATTACCCAAGACTAAACACAGAAGCCAATATTATATATTTAGACTTTACTCATTTCATCTAGTATTGAGGAATTTCTTACATCATTCTCATCTTTCATAACCTTGCTATATCTCTGACTATAGGGAGCTACATAGGCTCTACCATGGACATCCCTATCATGATCTGTATACCTCATATGATGGACATGACTTCATCATAAACTAAACTGTCCATTTTCTTAGCTCTATTTCATGAGCAATCTAATTCTATCGCAAGAGCAATCTAGCTATATTGCGAGAATGTTAACTTCTATTACATAGATGCTGCTCACTCTCAGAGCTGTATCATCTTTCATGGCTTTATCTTATCCCATTTCATGCTCATGGTACATCATTCATATATCTTATTCCCAATGAAGGAATATATTCTGAGCACCGTAATCCCATGTCTATGGATTTGCCATCAACATTCATCTTTAACCTCACTCTCTGTCTATCTTTAATTTTCATTCTAAACTTTAGGGATTAACTGGCTAACTATCTCGTTTATCACTTTTCTATTGCTTTATCATCATTACCAGGTTAAATTATCTAATTGCATTGCGTATAGTATGGGAGCAATATAACTTTCTCATAATTTCCTCATCTTATATGTACTCTACCCTGCATGTACTGTAAAAGGGGAGTATTCATTCGTAATAGCACATTCTAACATGCATAAGAGGCAAGGAGATGAAATTATTTGAGCATTCTCTATCATGCATATCATTATATGACAACTGCAAGGAGATGCAACTTATCATCATAATCTATGGCAACATAAGCCATCTCATCATCTCATAACTTTGCTCAACCAT
Organism: Leucaena leucocephala; assembly: GCA_037074615.1. Taxonomy (NCBI): domain Eukaryota; kingdom Viridiplantae; phylum Streptophyta; class Magnoliopsida; order Fabales; family Fabaceae; genus Leucaena; species Leucaena leucocephala. The sequence goes on from CM073545.1 coordinate 5,426,180, forward strand.
CCATTATATGCACACTACAATTAACCGATTAACTAGGTAAGCTGTTTAAGCATTCTATCCCTTTATCATCTTATCTGCCAGATCCCAAACATTCATTTATGAGCTTGAGATAAATACTCTTTTGTTTACTAAGGTTGCCACATTACCCTTTTCTAGGGTACAAACTCAACCCTTCACTACTTTTTCTTACATAGAGGATAGGGGAGTCACTCTATCTTTAAAATTGTGGCTACCTTTCTCTGTCTAGGCATTATACATTTCTTTTTCTAATCCTGTATACATCTACCGCTCTATTGAACTTCTATGACTACCCGAGAAATCCTTTGTAACATGAAATCCAATTCGTGAATTAACTCCTTAATCATTCAACTCTCTCTGTTCATAAAGATGAACTTGGCTAAACATTCATCAAAAGGGTTTCTCTTTCTCTATTTAACCTTTAGCCTCACGCTCATCTTTATAACTGACGAGAGCCTCGGATTGTCGCAGTCTGAGCCATCAAAATTAAGTGAATTGCACCCTAGTAATGTAGTATAAGGCACAACCCTATCGTTCTTCTCAAGGAGCCTTTCTAAAGGAATCCTAGCAAATTGGATGTCAAATTCAATGGTAAACCTGAGTAAAGAGTAAATGGTTTTGTGGTTTTGTGGTTGCAGTAAAATAAAGATGCAGTAAAATAGATATTTTTGTGTTTCTGTTTAAGATGGAAAATGGTTGGTTTGTGAAAGTAGTATATGATGATAGGCTCTTGATGATGAAAAATATCTATCCTTGCTCTCAATATATATGGAGTTTAAAATCACTAAGTCTTGAATAAAACCTCAATTGATCGATTGAGTCCAGAACCCTAATATTCTTTAAACTCCTTTGATCAAAGCTAGTTTAAAGACTATTATTGAACTGCTAAGGATCACTTAGTGTGTAATTTAAACCAGATGGAAGAATGCCCTCGAATGAGCGTCGATCGACTAACCCTAGAATTCAAGCAATCGAATCAATTAGCAACGATCGTTGACAACCATTCAACTAGCTTAAACTCAAAACTGAAATATTGTATTTAAATCGGCATTCAAACATCCAAAGTAAATTACAATTGTCTAATAAGAGAATAATCAATCGATATTCAAAACTTGTTCATATGATTAAAAAACCCTAGATCTATAAGCAATCATAATATGACAAGATGCAAATTAGAACAGTAAAAACTCCCCATTTCGGTTCGTGAGCTCAAGATACTAGATCCATCACCAAGAGACTAAAGGTTTAGCCTCTCATGACTTCTCCTGCGCTGCAATCGCTAGTCAAATGTGATGCCATGAAGAAACAATGAAGAGATGAAGGGTGAATGGTGTAGAGATATGTAGAATGTCACATCCTTATTTTTATACATCTTAGGGACCATTCAGTAGCACTTAAACCACTTTCAGGGTCATTGAAGTCTAAACACTTAATCTGGAATTTTATTCATATCGAGTACTGTTCACTGTGGCAAATTCCAGATGAGTGACCTGATTTTGAAAATTCATAACTAATTCTAGAAAAATCGAAATGAAGTGGTTCAAATTGCTACATGAATATAACTCAAATATATTTCAGGGAAAAATCATTGGTTGACCAATACTTGACAAATTTAACGTGGGTCAACGTTCCAATATTACTGTTCATCCAATGACTTTCTCCTGAATCCAGCATTCTGGTCCCAACTTTAACCATTTATATCTTTTCGTGTATACATCCAAATTAGACATTCTATATATAAAATTAAATCTTAGTATGTCTACTTTTTACCCTAAAAATTTCGTACATTAATTCAATCATTTACTATTTTTAATGATTTATCAAACATGAATGGGTCTTCACGAGTTACTGTTCACTGAGCCTATTTTCAGCATTTAGTCTTTACATACCCGAGCATACAACCAACACATATCATTCATACAGGCCAGATAACAATTAATATCAAATAATCAACTGTTATATATCAGTGCATGATTAACTCTCTCATATTTTATTACATCCTTCTCTGTCTAAAATCCGGCAGCATAACTGCTACAATTCTTCTTTAGAAAGTAACCGATGTTGTACCGATTCGGTAATTCCCTTATGAGAACTACCATTCTACGTAGTACCCAGGAAAGACTGGATGAACCTTCTGGGTCCACTCACTTCCAGCCTCCTTAGACAGCACTACGTACACAGTACGTATCAGTTCCTTTCTTTGTTCCGTCTTCGTTGCCGGAATTTCGGCAGCCTACCGGCGTCTCTTAAGATTTCCAAATTTTATTTTGACAGAACCTCCCCTGTAATGTTATGTTTGGGAATGAGATTCAAAAGAATCCCAGTAACAATAATCATAACAAAATATGTAATGCAGAGTGACGGTGCTTGCTTGTGACTGTGTACAGATAAGTATGCTGCATGCTTCCATATTCAATAACATATGATCATAGCATTGGAATAGAGCTTCAAGCATAACATATAGGACATCAATCAACCAAACAAAACAACACATCACAAAGACATTACATAAGAGCTAGGATTAGTTGTTACCTCAAAAGCAGAGCTTCAGAACCTCTCTACTACTTCCAACTCCACCAGAACTTCCTTACTTCTTTCTTTCTCTCACTTTCTCTCTCAAGAACTTCTTTCTTCCTCTCTTTCTTGCTTGCACCGAAATGAAGGAGTAAGGGGGGGTATTTATAGTGTTGAGCAATGGCAATCTTGTAATTAGGAAGACTTATGATCCTGTGGTCCTGGTTTTTCCTGGAATTTCCTATTTTCTTTAATTCTCTTTTACTGCATCACCCTGGACACCTCATGGGACACCTCATAGGACACATCACCACCCATATTCTTCATGTGACGAAATTTGGAGGTTCTGGAAGCTTTCCGGTCCAATCCGGTACCGGCCCGGTCTATCGCCTCGAAAAACGTGCCGTTTTCTGAATCTGATGTTTCTGAAGATCCTTTTTATGTCTACTGACCTCACATTTAGTATCTAGACCCTTTATATCATTAAATTTTTAATACTGGGTCCAGACTCAATTACAGATCCCCTGCGAAATGACCAAAATGCCCTTGGTGCCTTATCTTGTCCTATTTTAACCCTAAGGGCAAAATCGTCATTTCACACCTTTCTGGACCCGGTCAAAGCTTATACTGGCTCTAGTCAACCTTATTTATACATGTCTTGACCTCTGGGCCTGTTCAAAATGACCAGAATACCCTTTATTCATCTGCTGCCCTTTTTGTACAACATAGGGGCATTTTCGTAATTTCGCACTTTTCTGGGGTTCTGCTGAACACTGGCCCACCTATCAGTCCAAGAGTCTTATTGGGCCTCTAATGGCGCCAATTTTGGGCTTCCTGGGTCCATTACCTGTATGGCACGTATTACGAGAAATCTTCCTTTAACACAGTTCATTGAATATTTTAACTATTATTTACCGATTATACACCTTTTTCGGACACCGGCTCTTTTTCCCAGATACAGTGTCCTACTGTGTTCAGGCATCCTTGGGGGTTATAACGGTCATCTGACCGAAGTCATTCGATCGCATTTAGCCCCTTTAAAAATACCGATAAATCTCCAACCCGGATCCCCGGAGGCCTCACACTCCCGTCTGGATTTTCTAATTTGCAGATAACTTTTCCTACAGACCTCCTATCGGTATTCTGTCAGTTTCCTGACATCCGTCCCATAAGGGTGCATCATCCTGTATTTTCCCACTTATATCTGAAATCTAGGGTATCCAGTATAAATTTTTATAACTTTCGGACGATCAGTCCATTTCTGGCTATCTGGAGTCTTCAAAAATTCCGGTATTAGGCTTGGTTACCTGGCGTCACCTGCCCTACCTTCTGGTAAAATCTGGGACTGAAATGCTGTCGGGCGGTGCAAACCACTTCTGGCCTATTTTCTTTAATTATACTTTAGCCCCAGGGAACTTTTCCTTCTTTATAATTAAGTCCCTTAATTTGGCTAAAATTACACTTTAAGACCCCACATTTTTGTCTACCTTTCCTTCCTTACCTTAAACTTTCCATATTTGCATTTAAGTCCTTTCTTTTCCTTTCTTTTGCAATTTAATCCTTTTCTTTACATAAAGGACCACATCTTTTTCCTGAAACAGAGCTCATATATTCCGTTTAATCTGTACATAGGAACAAGTACAAAAAATTAAGGATATTACATAGAAGGTGTGTAGAGATCGCTCGAGTACTGCTTCTTAGCCTAATCAGGTCCAAAAACCAGCCTCCTCCTCGACGGCAGCCTCCGTCTCTTCTTATAATAGCATGACCTAATTCAAAAAGCGCAGCTTCACGACTGTCTTCTTTAGTTGCGACCATTCCTTTGTTTTGGTCACGACCTGTAAACGTAGAGAAGTTTTCAGAAGAATAACGGTCGCGATGATATGACAATTTAGTCGCGACTAAACAGTGCAGAGACGTGATTTGACTTTGTGGTTTCTTTCCTGGTCCTTGCTCTCTCCCAAAATACCTGTAATTCAATATAAAAGCTCGCTGTAAAAGTTCAAATCAGTAAATAACAGAATATATGCATTTGGGCAGATTAATTTATCATTTTACCCTTTAGTTAGCATATTACCCAGCACAATCATGTATCAACACAAAAGCACAATTTAAGGCATGAAATAAATGGTAAAGCTATTATAAAACTCATAAAAGTGTCATAGAAACCATATACAAAATGTGTCTTATCAATTCCCCCACACTTGAACCTTTGTACTCCTGGACAAAGAAATGAATTTCACCTAGAACAACACTATTAAGTCCAAGATAATAATATAATCCATAGTGTGACCTGAAAACAATCAATCCACCATCTTTTGGGAATACAGAAGTGATAATGTGAACAATGCCAAGTAATCAACTACTAAATGAAATCAACCTCAACTGTATGAGCGCAATAGATTCTCTCTAAGGATGTAAGTGTTTAGCTCTCTCTATCCTCTCATTGTTAGGGTTCTTTTACTCAAATTCAAATTGGAAAAACATCCTACCATATGCTTGTAATGGCTCTAAATCTCACCAACTGTATAGCACTTATGCAAAGAATCAAGAGGTCTTTTAGGGTTGTAATGATGGAGATGGGCTACATGGAATAGAATATGAAGAATAGAAAGTACTATATGTTGGAAATTGTGCCCTAGGGGCCAATCATTGTATCATGTTATCATATTATTTGCATGTTTACTATGATGACAATCCTTGGATAACTAGTGATTTTATCCTAAATGTCCCTGGTCAGTCATCTATGCGGGAACAGAGATGAAATAAGACCAGTATGACTTTGAAGATATATAGAGATATAAATCAAATCATAAGCACATGTAAGAGTACAGGGTGTTGGACCGACCCGCTATGAGAGAGCTGCATGGGTTAAGTCATAAGTTTCTCTCATATACAAGCCATGTCACTATGCCCTTTGACCTGAGATCATCATGGATTCCTACATGACAAACGCTCAGCTTTGACCTAGTCAAAAGTCACTTTTGACCGAGTGATCATAAAGGCTATGCTCGGGCTTAGTGGTTTTTCATGCGGAGGAATGTGAATGGTCAAGATGGAATTTGTCCCTCACATTCGTAGAGAGATATTACTGGGCCCCTCGATGAGTGAGTCTGAGAAATGTATGGCCATACTGGAATGGAAGGGTAGTTCCATTTCTATATTCAGACTACTCAGGGATCGAGAAAGTAACAGTCAGGAACAGGAGGATGACGTTCACCATGCCTCATCCTTGACCGAAATATCGTGTGACAAAAGGGATGTGATATGGTTGTATGAAAGGTTACATCGTTTATCGATCCTCATATGTTTTGGGTAGTCGTAATGCCTTGCTAGAGACCGCTTACGACTTGTGGGTCAGTATAGTAACTGGGCCACTGCCAACTTCATATGGGCCTACAGGGTCGCACACAAAACAGCCCAATGCGAGCTATGATGTCCAGATTCATTGAATCTAAGAGATGTCTAGATTCAATGAATAATCTAGGGTGGATATATATTTTATATATATATATAAATTAGTTTATATATATATTATATATATAATATAATAGATATTTGTAAGATTTAATTTATAAGGATAAATTAAATCTCTATCATTTTTGAATTTGAATTTAAATGGATATGATCTATTTGAATTTGAAATTCAAATTGATAAGATATCTCAAATTTGATTTATGAGAATAAATCAAATATAATTCTGTCTTATCTTTATTTTAAATTAAATAAATAGGTGAATTAAATCTGTGGGACGGATTTAATATAAACCATATTTATTTAATCAGTTTCTTATTAAATTGTGCAATATATGATATTGTATTAATTCAGAATTAATATAAGATTAATTCTGAAGCCCGGCCTTATTAGAAGCCCGATAGCTTCCTATATATTTGACATTAGGAGCTAGGGTTCTACACATAATATAGATCTCTTCACACACATTCAGTCGTGAGAAAAGGGGGCAGGGAGAGTGCAAAAGGTTTGCAGATAAGAAACTGCCGAAATAGAGACGGTGAGGACGGAATCTCCAGAAAGCCCTAGAGGGACAAGAGGCGCTAGCACGTCGTTCGCAATTGGAACGCTGTTCATGTGGATACCGGTAGAGGAAGCCGATCTGAGCTGTCGACTTCTACGATACGGCCAGACACGAAGAAAGGTCGCGACCAGAACACACTTAGGTCGTGACCAAACGGGCATCTGAACGTCAGAAATCCGAAAAGAGGAGACAGGTCGCGACGTGAAGTTGAAGAGGTCGCGACTAAAAGCTCCAGAGGCGACAGGTCGCGACTAGAAGCAGAGTAGGTCGCGACTACAAACTCCAGAGGCGACAGGTCGCGACTAGAAGCTGAGGAGGTCGCGACTGAAAGTTCCAGAGGCGAGGAGTCGCGACTAGTGGACACTGAGGTCGCGACCAAAGCTCGAGTACCGAAGGTAACACTTCTTTCTCCTTGACTTAAACACATTCGGTAGATCCTGGCTGGGAATGGAAAAATTTTTAAAGTTAATTTCCGCTGCATGTCTTCCAATTCCCTTCAGTGGTATCAGAGCCATGCCGTTTTGTGTTTAAGTTAGGTTTGATTGTTGATACATGTGATGTATGTTAGACTTCTTAGCTGATTATATGATAACATGCGTGATATGTATGACATATATGGAATCTGTTTAAGTATGACATATACGGAATCTAAAAGGAAACTGAAATCGGTGGTGTATATCAATTGATTTGATCAATTAATATTGATGGGGTCTAAGGAAAAAGAATTAAGATTCTTGATTATTTATCAAAAAAAAATTGATGGGGTCTAAGGAAAATAGCGGGACCGCCGTGGCTATTTAATCGTAGCGCAACATAATCGTAATATGTATTGACTTTCCTGATATATATGAATGTTTTGAAACATTTATTGCCCTTCAAATAGTATGAATTTTGATTCTTGAATGTTTGGGTATGGTGAACAATATGGCTCTAGATTACAAGTGTTGTAATTTTTCTAAATACGGCCTGCATGTCGTGCCTTCCTCTAATGACTCTCGTTGTACATTCTCTTCTCATCTCACTCCCCTCGAATGTTAAAACGAGGTTTCCTTATGTAATTTTCCTATTCTAATTAGACAGCTTCTCTCATTGGCTTGAGGGGACTTAGGATAGGTGAGCCATATTGTGTCACGTTTAAGATTATGCATCTTTTGATTAGATCACTGCATGTATGTTTTATATGCATAATACTTGTATGAGATACAACCGCGATACATGCATCTTATAAACCAGATAATTAATTAAACCCTCTAAAAGAAATCTTAAGTCATATGCCGTCAATTAATGAACACTTGTCAAAACCTCGATCGCTCATTTGTAGGTCCACCAAAGTGGGTGCATTTGAGTTATCTTGGGGAGATAAGCAAGAGTAATGGTGCTACTCTTATGTTTGTTATTGTTTGACTTAATTGAGATTATCAAAACGGTTTTGGGTCTCAAGGCATTAGATGGGATTAAAACATGCCGGATCATATGATGATTGAATCCCATAAATATCTAAGAATTACATTTGATGTAATTGGTAAAGTTGTTACCTACCTAAATAACTTAAAGTTGAGCGTCCAGCCAAAGCGGACTCAAGTTTAAGCCAAATATGGATCTTAGCCCACTAATTATTACATTGAGGGTTGTTTTATTCAGTGGGAGATTGCTAATTCGCTTGCATATTTTAATTGTAGAATCAAGACGACTAGTAATACTGCTACATTATCGTTGCGATCTGTCCTTGAGAAGGACAAACTCAATGGGACAAACTTTCTTGACTGGTTCAGGAACTTGAGAATTGTTCTCAAGCAGGAAAGAAAGGCATATGTCCTAGATCAACCCATTCCTGAGGAGCCAGCAGCCAATGCTCCTAGAGCTCAGAGAGATTCTTATGCGAAGCATAAGGAAGACTCTGTTGATGTGGGATGCTTGATGCTTGCCACTATGGTTCCGGAGCTTCAAAGAGATCTGGAACACATGGAGGCTTATGAGATGATTGTGCATCTTAAGGAAATGTTCCAGCAACAAGCAAGGCAAGAGAGGTATGAGACCACTAAGGCCTTACATTCCTGCAAGATGGCTGAAGGGGCATCAGTCAGTACTCATGTCCTAAAGATGAAAGGGTATATTGATCACCTTGAGAGGCTTGGATTTCCCATGAGTCAGGAGTTAGCTACAGATTTGATCTTGAACTCACTCCCGGAAAGTTATGACCAGTTTGTCATGAACTACAACATGAACAACATGGAGAAATCTATTTCTGAACTGCATGGGATGCTTAAAACTGCTGAGCCGACTGTTAAGAAAAAGCCCAGTACTGTTTTGATGGTTCAGAAAGGAAAGGGTATGAAAAAGAAAGGCAAGGGCAAGGGGAAGGGTCATGGCTCATCTGGTAAGACCAAAGAGTCAGGCAAGCCCGAAACCAAGCCTGCACCAAAGAAGGCAAAGCCTCCAAAGGAAGGAGTTTGCTTCTTCTGCAATGAACCGGGTCATTGGAAGAGGAATTGCAAACTCTACCTTGAAGATCTGAGAAAGAACAAGAAGGATAGCGGGGCTATCACTTCAGGTATTTATGTTATAGACATTCATCTCTCTACTTCCACTACATGGGTATTAGATACTGCATGTGGTTCTCACATTTGTACAAATGTGCAGGGCCTAAAGGACAGCAGAAAGCTGAAGAAGGGCGAAGTTGACCTACCAGTTGGAAACAGAGCAAAGGTTGCTGCTCTAGCTGTAGGCACTTATGAATTAGTTCTGCCCACTGGGCTTTTGTTAGTTTTGAACAATTGCTATTATGTTCCTGCTTTGAGTAGTAACATTGTTTCTCTTTCTCATTTGGATAAGGAAGGTTACACTTCCATTTCTGGGAATGGTAAATGTTCTATTTATCGTAATGATATTTTCTATGCTCATGGTGATTTGCATGTTGATCATTACATATTAAACTTGGAACAACCCAATCATGGAAATATCTATAACATAACCGCCAAAAGGCTCAAACCAAATGATTTGAATCCGACGTACCTCTGGCACTGTCGTCTAGGCCACATAAATGAGAAACGCATTTCTAAACTCCATCAAGATGGATTTCTCAACTCATTTTAATTTTGAATCATATGATACTTGCGAATCTTGTTTGTTAGGAAAGATGACAAAGTCGCCTTTCACTGGGCACAGTGAGAGGGCCACTGATTTGTTGGGCCTCATATATACAGATGTGTGTGGACCGATGAATACAAATGCCAGAAGAGGTTATTCGTACTTCATTACATTCATAGATGATTTCAGTAGATATGGCTACGTCTATCTAATGAAACATAAATCCAAATCTTTTGAAATGTTCAAGATATTTCAAAATGAAGTACAAAACCAGCTTGGTAAAACAATTAAAGCCCTTCGATCTGATCGAGGTGGTGAATATTTGAGCCAAGAGTTTATCGATCATCTTAGGAATTGTGGAATAGTCTCACAATTGACTCCTCCAGGAACACCACAATGGAATGGGGTTTCTGAACGGAGGAATCGAACACTATTGGATATGGTTCGATCCATGATGAGTCGAACAGATCTGCCACCTTCCTTTTGGGGCCACGCCCTAGAGACAGCTGCGTTCACACTGAATCGTGTTTCATCTAAGGCAGTTGAAAAGACTCCGTATGAGATATGGACTGGGAGGAAACCTAGTTTGTCTTTTCTCAAGATTTGGGGATGTGAGGTCTATGTTAAGCAACAAGCCTCAGATAAGTTAGCGCCCAAATCTTCAAAGTGCCTTTTTGTGGGATATCCTAAGGAAACCAAGGGATATTATGTCTACAACCCCATTGATAACAAAGTGTTTGTTGTCAGAAATGGTATCTTTCTAGAACGAGAATCTATCTCTAAAAGAACCACTGGGAGCAAGGTACACCTCGAAGAAGTTCGAGAGCCACAAGATGCCACAGAACTAGAGATGGAAAGTAGAGAAGACTCACAAGAAGTTGTTGAGACTCCTCAAGTCACGCAAGGCCCAAGGCGATCTAATAGGGCACGACTTCAGCCTCAGAGATATGGATTTCTGATTTCTGATAGTCGTGATGTGCTGCTCATTGAGCATAATGAGCCCACTACCTATCAAGAAGCTATAGTGGGACCAAACTCTGAGAAATGGCTTAATGCCATGAAGTCTGAGATGCAATCCATGTACGACAATAAGGTATGGACCTTAGTCGACCCGCCTGAAGGTGTAAAAACCGTCGGGTGCAAGTGGGTTCTTAAAGAGAAAACCGACATGGATGGCAATGTAAATGTCTTCAAGGCACGACTGGTTGCAAAAGGATTTACTCAAACTCATGGTGTGGACTATGATGAGACCTTTTCCCCAGTTGCAATGGCCAAATCAATCAGAATCCTCCTTGCCATTGCAGCATATTATGACTATGAAATATGGCAGATGGACGTCAAGACAGCCTTCCTTAATGGAAAGCTCCTTGAGGATGCGTACATGACACAACCTGAAGGTTTTGTGCGTTCTGAGGACTCTGGTAAGGTGTGCAAGCTTCAAAGGTCTATTTATGGACTGAAGCAAGCATCTCGGAGTTGGAATCATCGTTTTGATGAAGTAGTCAAAGAGTTTGGATTTCTTCAAAACATTGGCGAACCTTGTGTGTACAAAAAGGTTAGTGGGAGCACAGTTGTGTTTTTGGTACTCTATGTCGATGACATCCTACTCATTGGGAATGACATTCCTAATGAGTAGGATGTCATCGACCTTGCAGTACCTTGCAGATTGTCAAGTCTTGGTTAGGAAAATCTTTCTCGATGAAAGACTTGGGTGAAGCCACCTACATCTTAGGAATTAGGATCTATAGAGATAGATCTAAAAGGCTTCTAGGACTGAGTCAGAGCACATATATAGACAAGATACTGCATAGATTCAATATGCAGGAATCAAAAAGGGGTTTCATACCCATGTCTCATGGTATTCACCTCAGCAAGGATTTGTGTCCTAGTACACCAGATCAGCGAGGTCGCATGAGTAAGATTCCATATGCCTCGTGTTGAAAATTGTGCCCTAGGGGCCAATCATTGTATCAGGTTATCACATTATTTGCATGTTTACTGTGATGACCATCCTTGGATAACTCATGATCTTATCCTAAATGTCCCTGGTCGGTCATCTATGTGGGAGCAGAGATGAAATAAGACCAGTATGACTTTGAAGATATATAGAGATATAAATCAAAGTCATAAGCACATGTAAGAGTACAGGGTGTTGAACCGACCCGCAATGAGAGAGCTGCATGGGTCAAGTCATAAGCTCCTCTCATATACAAGCCATGTCACTATGCCCTTTGACCTGAGATCATCATGGATTCCTACATGACAAACGCTCAACTTTAACCTAGTCAAAAGTCACTTTTGACCGAGTGATCATAAAGGCTATGCTCGGGCTTAGTGGTTTTTCATGCGGAGGAATGTGAATGGTCAAGATGGAATTTGTCCCTCACATTCGTAGAGAGATATTACTGGGCCCCTCGATGAGTGAGTCTGAGAAATGTATGGCCATACTGGAATGGAAGGGTAGTTCCATTTCTATATTCAGACTACTCAGGGATCGAGAAAGTAACGGTCAGGAACAGGAGGATGACGTTCACCATGCCTCATCCTTGACCGAAATATCGTGTGACAAAAGGGACGTGATATGGTTGTATGAAAGGTTACATCGTTTATCGATCCTCATATGTTTTGGGTAGTCGTAATGCCTTGCTAGAGACCGCTTACGACTTGTGGGTCAGTATAGTAACTGGGCCACTGCCAACTTCATATGGGCCTACAAGGTCGCACACAAAACAGCCCAATGCGAGCTATGATGTCCAGATTCATTGAATCTAAGAGATGTCTAAATTCAATGAATAATCTAGGGTGGATATATATTTTATATATATATATATAAATTAGTCTATATATATATTATATAAATAATATAAGAGATATTTGTAAGATTTAATTTATAAGGATAAATTAAATCTCTATCATTTTTGAATTTGAATTTAAATGGATATGATCTATTTGAATTTGAAATTCAAATTGATAAGATATCTCAAATTTGATTTATGAGAATAAATCAAATATAATTCTGTCTTATCTTTATTTTAAATTAAATAAATAGGTGAATTAAATCTGTGGGACGGATTTAATATAAACCATATTTATTTAATCAGTTTCTTATTAAATTATGCAATATATGATATTGTATTAATTCAGAATTAGTATAAGATTAATTCTGAAGCCCGGCCCTATTAGAAGCCCGATAGCTTCCTATATATTTGACATTAGGAGCTAGGGTTCCACACACAAGATAGATCTCTACACACACATTCAGACGTGAGAAGAGGGGGCAGGGAGAGTGCAAAAGGTTTGCACATAAGAAACTGCCGAGATAGAGACGGTGAGGACGGAATCTCTAGAAAGCCTTAGAGGGACAAGAGGCGGTAGCACGTCATTCGCGATTGGAACGCTGTTCGTGTGGATACCGGTAGAGGAAGCCGATCTGAGCTGTCGACTTCTACGATACGACAAGACACGAAGCAAGGTCGCGACCAGAACACCCTGAGGTCGCGACCATATGGGCATCTGAACGCCAGAAATCCGAAAAGAGGAGACAGATCGCGACGTGAAGCTGAATACGTCGCGACTACAAACTCCAGAGACGTCCGGTCGCGACTAGAGGCAGAAGAGGTCACGACTAACAACTCCAGAGGCGACAGATCGCGACTAGAAGCAGAGGAGGTCGCGACTAAAAGCTGAGGAGGTCGCGACTGAAAGTTCCAGAGGCGAGGAGTCGCGACTAGTGGACATTGAGGTCGCGACCAAAGCTCGAAACCGAAGGTAACACTTCTTTGTCCTTGACTTAAACACATTCGGTAGATCCTGGCTGGGAATGGAAAAAATTTTTAAAGTTAATTTCCGCTGCGTGTCTTCCAATTCCCTTCAGTGGTATCAGAGCCATGCCGTTTTGTGTTTAAGTTAGGTTTGATTGTTGATACATGTGATGTATGTTAGACTTCTTAGCTGATTGTATGATAACATGCGAGATATGTATGACATATATGGAATCTGTTTATGTATGACATATACGGAATCTAAAAGGAAACTGAAATCGGTGGTGTATATCAATTGATTTGATCAATTAATATTGATGGGGTCTAAGGAAAAAGAATTAAGATTCTTGATTATTTATCAAAAAAATTTCTATTGGGGCGTTGCCCCACACCCCGCCCGCTAACCGGCTAGCGGGACCGCCGTGGCTATTTAATCGTAGCGCAACATAATCGTAATATGTATTGACTTTCCTGATATATGAATGTTTTGAAACATTTATTGCCCTTCAAATAGCATGAATTTTGATTCTTGAATGTTTGGGTATGGTGAACAATATGGCTCTAGATTACAAGTGTTGTAATTTTTCTAAATACGGCCTGCGTGTCGTGCCTTCCTCTAATGACTCTCGTTGTACATTCTCTTATCATCTCACTCCCCTCGAATGTTAAAACGAGGTTTCCTCATGTACTTTTCCTATTCTAATTAGAGAGCTCCTCTCATTGGCTTGAGGGGACTTAGGATAGGTGAGCCATATTGTATCACGTTTAAGATTATGCATCTTTTGATTAGATCACTGCATGTATGTTTTATATGCATAATACTTGTATGAGATACAACCGCGATATATGCATCTTATAAACCAGATAATTAATTAAACCCTCTAAAAGAAATCTTAAGTCATATGCCGTCAATTAATGAACACTTGTTAAAACCTCGATCGCTCATTTGTAGGTCCACTAAAGTGGGTGCATTTGAGTTATCTTGGGGAGATAAGCAAGAGTAATGGTGCTACTCTTATGTTTGTTATTGTTTGACTTAATTGAGATTATCAAAACGGTTTTGGGTCTCAAGGCATTAGATGGGATTAAAACATGCCGGATCATATGATGATGGAATCCCATAAACATCTAAGAGTTACATGTGATGTAATTGGTAAAGTTGTTACCTACCTAAATAACTTAAAGTTGAGCGTCCTGCCAAAGCGGACTCAAGTTTAAGCCAAATATGGATCTTAGCCCACTAATTATTACATTGAGGGTTGTTTTATTCAGTGGGAGATTGCTAATTAAATTGCATATTTTAATTGTAGAATCATGACGACTAGTAATACTGCTACATTATCGTTGCGATCTGTCCTTGAGAAGGACAAACTCAATGGGATAAACTTTCTTGACTGGTTTAGGAACTTGAGAATTGTTCTCAAGCAGGAAAGAAAGGCATATGTCCTAGATCAACCCATTCCTGAGGAGCCAGCAGCCAATGCTCCTAGGGCTCAGAGAGATTCTTATGCGAAGCATAAGGAAGACTCTGTTGATGTGGGATGCTTGATGCTTGCCACCATGGTTCCAGAGCTTCAAAGAGATCTGGAACACATGGAGGCTTATGAGATGATTGTGCATCTTAAGGAAATGTTCCAGCAACAAGCAAGGCAAGAGAGGTATGAGACCACTAAGGCCTTACATTCCTGCAAGATGGCTGAAGGTGCATCAGTCAGTACTCATGTCCTTAAGATGAAAGGGTACATTGATCACCTTGAGAGGCTTGGATTTCCCATTAGTCAGGAGTTAGCTACAGATTTGATCTTGAACTCACTCCTGGAAAGTTATGACCAGTTTGTCATGAACTACAACATGAACAACATGGAGAAATCTATTTCTGAACTGCATGGGATGCTTAAAACTGCTGAGCCGACTGTTAAGAAAAAGCCCAGTACTGTTTTGATGGTTCAGAAAGGAAAGGGTATGAAAAAGAAAGGCAAGGGCAAGGGGAAGGGTCATGGCTCATCTGGTAAGACCAAAGAGTCAGGCAAGCCCGAAACCAAGCCTGCACCAAAGAAGGCAAAGCCTCCAAAGGAAGGAGTTTGCTTCTTCTGCAATGAACCGGGTCATTGGAAGAGGAATTGCAAACTCTACCTTGAAGATCTGAGAAAGAACAAGAAGGATAGCGGGGCTATCACTTCAGGTATTTATGTTATAGACATTCATCTCTCTACTTCCACTACATGGGTATTAGATACTGCATGTGGTTCTCACATTTGTACAAATGTGCAGGGCCTAAAGGACAGTAGAAAGCTGAAGAAGGGCGAAGTTGACCTACGAGTTGGAAACAGAGCAAAGGTTGCTGCTCTAGCTGTAGGCACTTATGAATTAGTTCTGCCCACTGGGCTTTTGTTAGTTTTGAACAATTGCTATTATGTTCCTGCTTTGAGTAGTAACATTGTTTCTCTTTCTTATTTGGATAAGGAAGGTTACACTTCCATTTCTGGGAATGGTAAATGTTCCATTTATCGTAATGATGTTTTCTATGCTCATGGTGATTGCATGTTGATCATTACATATTAAACTTGGAACAACCCAATCATGGAAATATCTATAACATAACCGCCAAAAGGATCAAACCAAATGATTTGAATCCGACGTACCTCTGGCACTGTCGTCTAGGCCACATAAATGAGAAACGCATTTCTAAACTCCACCAAGATGGATTTCTCAACTCATTTGATTTTGAATCATATGATACTTGCGAATCTTGTTTGTTAGGAAAGATGACAAAGTCGCCTTTCACTGGGCACAGTGAGAGGGCCACTGATTTGTTGGGCCTCATACATACAGATGTGTGTGGACCGATGAATACAAATGCCAGAAGAGGTTATTCATACTTCATTACATTCATAGATGATTTCAGTAGATATAGCTACGTCTATCTAATGAAACATAAATCCGAATCTTTTGAAATGTTCAAGATATTTCAAAATGAAGTACAAAACCAGCTTGGTAAAACAATTAAAGCCCTTCGATCTGATCGAGGTAGTGAATATTTGAGCCAAGAGTTTATCGATCATCTTAGGAATTGTGGAATAGTCTCACAATTGACTCCTCCAGGAACACCACAATGGAATGGGGTTTCTGAACGGAGGAATCGAACACTATTGGATATGGTTCGATCCATGATGAGTCGAACAGATCTTCCACCATCCTTTTGGGGCCACGCCCTAGAGACAGCTGCGTTCACACTGAATCGTGTTCCATCTAAGGCAGTTGAAAAGACTCCGTATGAGATATGGACTGGGAGGAAACCTAGTTTGTCTTTTCTCAAGATTTGGGGATGTGAGGTCTATGTTAAGCAACAAGCCTCAGATAAGTTAGCGCCCAAATCTTCAAAGTGCCTTTTTGTGGGATATCCTAAGGAAACCAAGGGATATTATGTCTACAACCCCACTGATAACAAAGTGTTTGTTGTCAGAAATGGTATCTTTCTAGAACGAGAATTTATCTCTAAAAGAACCACTGGGAGCAAGGTACACCTCGAAGAAGTTCGAGAGACACAAGACGCCACAGAACTAGAGATGGAAAGTAGAGAAGACTCACAAGAAGTTGTTGAGACTCCTCAAGTCACGCTAGGCCCAAGGCGATCTAATAGGGCACGACTTCAGCCTCAGAGATATGGATTTCTGATTTCTGATAGTCGTGATGTGTTGCTCATTGAGCATAATGAGCCCACTACCTATCAAGAAGCTATAGTGGGACCAAACTCTGAGAAATGGCTTAATGCCATGAAGTCTGAGATGCAATCCATGTACGACAATAAGGTATGGACCTTAGTCGACCCACCTGAAGGTGTAAAAACCGTCGGGTGCAAGTGGGTTTTTAAAGAGAAAACCGACATGGATGGCAATGTAAATGTCTTCAAGGCACGACTGGTTGCAAAAGGATTTACTCAAACTCATGGTATGGACTATGATGAGACCATTTCCCCAGTTGCAATGGCCAAATCAATCAGAATCCTCCTTGCCATTGCAGCATATTATGACTATGAAATATGGCAGATGGACGTCAAGACAGCCTTCCTTAATGGAAAGCTCCTTGAGGATGCGTACATGACACAACCTGAAGGTTTTGTGCGTTCTGAGGACTCTGGTAAGGTGTGCAAGCTTCAAAGGTCCATTTATGGACTGAAGCAAGCATCTCGGAGTTGGAATCATCGTTTTGATGAAGTAGTCAAAGAGTTTGGATTTCTTCAAAACATTGATGAACCTTGTGTGTACAAGAAGGTTAGTGGGAGCACAGTTGTATTTTTGGTACTCTATGTCGATGACATCCTACTCATTGGGAATGACATTCCTACCTTGCAGATTGTCAAGTCTTGGTTAGGAAAATCTTTCTCGATGAAAGACTTGGGTGAAGCCACCTACATCCTAGGAATTAGGATCTATAGAGATAGATCTAAAAGGCTTCTAGGACTGAGTCAGAGCACATATATAGACAAGATACTGCATAGGTTCAGTATGCAGGAATCAAAAAGGGGTTTCATACCCATGTCTCATGGTATTCACCTCAGCAAGGATTTGTGTCCTAGTATACCAGATCAGCGAGGTCGCATGAGTAAGATTCCATATGCCTCGGCCATAGGATCTATCATGTACGCCATGTTATGTACTCGACCAGATGTCTCGTTTGCCTTAAGTATGACTAGCAGATATCAACAGGACCCTGGTGAGGGCCATTGGACTGCTGTCAAGAATATCCTTAAGTACTTAAGAAGGACTAAGGACTTATTCTTGGTCTATGGTGGATTGGATGACGAGCTCTCTGTAACTGGTTACACAGATGCAAGTTTCCAAACTGACCAGGATGACCAGAAATCGCAATCTGGATACATATTTCTCCTAAATAATGGAGCAATAAGCTGGAAGAGCTCTAAGCAGAGCACTGTAGCAGATTCTGCAACGGAAGCCGAGTATATAGCAGCATCTGATGCAGCTAAGGAGGCCGTTTGGATCAGGATGTTCATTACTGAACTAGGGGTGGTATCGACCATCTCAGATCCAATAACTTTGTTCTGTGACAATAGTAGTGACATTGCACAGGCCAAAGAGCCTTGGTCACATCAAAGGACCAAGCATATACTCAGGCGATTTCATCTCATCAGAGAAATCAATGATAGAGGTGATATAAAAATATGCAAGGTAGCAAGAGAAGACAATGATGCTGATCCTCTAAACCGCTTGTCCAGGCAAAACATGAGCGTCATGTTAGGTCAATAGGATTGAGACAAATTAATGATTGTTCCTAGTGCAAGTGGGAGGATGTTGAAAATTGTGCCCTAGGGGCCAATCATTGTATCAGGTTATCACATTATTTGCATGTTTACTGTGATGACCATCCTTGGATAACTCATGATCTTATCCTAAATGTCCCTGGTCGGTCATCTATGTGGGAGCAGAGATGAAATAAGACCAGTATGACTTTGAAGATATATAGAGATATAAATCAAAGTCATAAGCACATGTAAGAGTACAGGGTGTTGGACCGACCCGCAATGAGAGAGCTGCATGGGTCAAGTCATAAGCTTATCTCATATACAAGCCATGTCCCTATGCCCTTTGACCTGAGATCATCATGGATTCCTACATGACAAACGCTCAGCTTTGACCTAGTCAAAAGTCACTTTTGACCGAGTGATCATAAAGGCTATGCTCGGGCTTAGTGGTTTTTCATGCGGAGGAATGTGAATGGTCAAGATGGAATTTGTCCCTCACATTCGTAGAGAGATATTACTGGGCCCCTCGATGAGTGAGTCTGAGAAATGTATGGCCATACTGGAATGGAAGGGTAGTTCCATTTCTATATTCAGACTACTCAGGGATCGAGAAAGTAACGGTCAGGAACAGGAGGATGACGTTCACCATGCCTCATCCTTGACCGAAATATCGTGTGACAAAAGGGACGTGATATGGTTGTATGAAAGGTTACATCGTTTATCGATCCTCATATGTTTTGGGTAGTCGTAATGCCTTGCTAGAGACCGCTTACGACTTGTGGGTCAGTATAGTAACTGGGCCACTGCCAACTTCATATGGGCCTACAGGGTCGCACACAAAACAGCCCAATGCGAGCTATGATGTCCAGATTCATTGAATCTAAGAGATGTCTAGATTCAATGAATAATCTAGGGTGGATATATATTTTATATATATATATAAATTAGTCTATATATATATTATATAAATAATATAAGAGATATTTGTAAGATTTAATTTATAAGGATAAATTAAATCTCTATCATTTTTGAATTTGAATTTAAATGGATATGATCTATTTGAATTTGAAATTCAAATTGATAAGATATCTCAAATTTGATTTATGAGAATAAATCAAATATAATTCTGTCTTATCTTTATTTTAAATTAAATAAATAGGTGAATTAAATCTGTGGGACGGATTTAATATAAACCATATTTATTTAATCAGTTTCTTATTAAATTATGCAATATATGATATTGTATTAATTCAGAATTAATATAAGATTAATTCTGAAGCCCGGCCCTATTAGAAGCCCGATAGCTTCCTATATATTTGACATTAGGAGCTAGGGTTCCACACACAAGATAGATCTCTACACACACATTCAGACGTGAGAAGAGGGGGCAGGGAGAGTGCAAAAGGTTTGCACATAAGAAACTGCCGAGATAGAGACGGTGAGGACGGAATCTCTAGAAAGCCTTAGAGGGACAAGAGGCGCTAGCACGTCATTCGCGATTGGAACGCTGTTCGTGTGGATACCGGTAGAGGAAGCCGATCTGAGCTGTCGACTTCTACGATACGACCAGACACGAAGCAAGGTCGCGACCAGAACACCCTGAGGTCGCGACCATACGGGCATCTGAACGCCAGAAATCCGAAAAGAGGAGACAGGTCGCGACGTGAAGCTGAATACGTCGCGACTACAAACTCCAGAGACGTCCGGTCGCGACTAGAGGCAGAAGAGGTCGCGACTAACAACTCCAGAGGCGACAGATCGCGACTAGAAGCAGAGGAGGTCGCGACTAAAAGCTGAGGAGGTCGCGACTGAAAGTTCCAGAGGCGAGGAGTCGCGACTAGTGGACATTGAGGTCGCGACCAAAGCTCGAAACCGAAGGTAACACTTCTTTGTCCTTGACTTAAACACATTCGGTAGATCCTGGCTGGGAATGGAAAAAATTTTTAAAGTTAATTTCCGCTGCGTGTCTTCCAATTCCCTTCACCTCGGCCATAGGATCTATCATGTATGCCATGTTATGTACTCGACCGGATGTCTCATTTGCCTTAAGTATGACTAGCAGATATCAACAGGACCCTGGTGAGGGCCATTGGACTGCTGTCAAGAATATCCTTAAGTACTTAAGAAGGACTAAGGACTTATTCTTGGTCTATGGTGGATTGGAAGACGAGCTCTATGTAACTGGTTACACAGATGCAAGTTTCCAAACTGACCAGGATGACCAGAAATCGCAATCTGGATACATATTCCTCTTGAATAATGGAGCAGTAAGCTGGAAGAGCTCTAAGCAGAGCACTGTAGCAGATTCTGCAACGGAAGCTGAGTACATAGCAGCATCTGATGCAACTAAGGAGGCCGTTTGGATCAGGAAGTTCATTACAGAACTAGGGGTGGTACCTACCATCTCAGATCCAATAACTTTGTTCTGTGACAATAGTAGTGCCATTGCACAGGCCAAAGAGCCTAGGTCATATCAAAGGACCAAGCATATACTCAGGCGATTTCATCTCATCAGAGAAATCAATGATAGAGGTGATATAAAAATATGCAAGGTAGCAGGGGAAGACAATGTTGCTAATCCTCTAAACCGCTTGTCCAGGCAAAACATGAGCGTCATGTTAGGTCAATAGGATTGAGACAAATTAATGATTGTTCCTAGTGCAAGTGGGAGGATGTTGGAAATTGTGCCCTAGGGGCCAATCATTGTATCATGTTATCATATTATTTGCATGTTTACTAAGATGACAATCCTTGGATAACTAGTGATTTTATCCTAAATGTCCCTGGTCAGTCATCTATGCGGGAGCAGAGATGAAATAAGACCAGTATGACTTTGAAGATATATAGAGATATAAATCAAAGTCATAAGCACATGTAAGAGTACAGGGTGTTGGACCCACCCGCTATGAGAGAGCTGCATGGGTTAATTTATAAGTTTCTCTCATATACAAGCCATGTCCCTATGCCCTTTGACCTGAGATCATCATGGATTCCTACATGACAAACGCTCAGCTTTGACCTAGTCAAAAGTCACTTTTGACCGAGTGATCATAAAGGCTATGCTCGGGCTTAGTGGTTTTTCATGCGGAGGAATGTGAATGGTCAAGATGGAATTTGTCCCTCACATTCGTAGAGAGATATTACTGGGCCCCTCGATGAGTGAGTCTGAGAAATGTATGGCCATACTGGAATGGAAGGGTAGTTCTATTTCTATATTCAGACTACTCAGGGATCGAGAAAGTAACGGTCAGGAACAGGAGGATGACGTTCACCATGCCTCATCCTTGACCGAAATATCGTGTGACAAAAGGGACGTGATATGGTTGTATGAAAGGTTACATCGTTTATCGATCCTCATATGTTTTGGGTAGTCGTAATGCCTTGCTAGAGACCGCTTACGACTTGTGGGTCAGTATAGTAACTGGGCCACTGCCAACTTCATATGGGCCTACAGGGTCGCACACAAAACAGCCCAATGCGAGCTATGATGTCCAGATTCATTGAATCTAAGAGATGTCTAGATTCAATGAATAATCTAGGGTGGATATATATTTTATATATATATAAATTAGTTTATATATATATTATATATATAATATAATAGATATTTGTAAGATTTAATTTATAAGGATAAATTAAATCTCTATCATTTTTGAATTTGAATTTAAATGGATATGATCTATTTGAATTTGAAATTCAAATTGATAAGATATCTCAAATTTGATTTATGAGAATAAATCAAATATAATTCTGTCTTATCTTTATTTTAAATTAAATAAATAGGTGAATTAAATCTGTGGGACGGATTTAATATAAACCATATTTATTTAATCAGTTTCTTATTAAATTGTGCAATATATGATATTGTATTAATTCAGAATTAATATAAGATTAATTCTGAAGCCCGGCCCTATTAGAAGCCCGATAGCTTCCTATATATTTGACATTAGGAGCTAGGGTTCTACACACAATATAGATCTCTTCACACACATTCAGTCGTGAGAAAAGGGGGCAGGGAGAGTGCAAAAGGTTTGCAGATAAGAAACTGCCGAAATAGAGACGGTGAGGACGGAATCTCCAGAAAGCCCTAGAGGGACAAGAGGCGCTAGCACGTCGTTCGCAATTGGAACGCTGTTCGTGTGGATACCGGTAGAGGAAGCCGATCTGAGCTGTCGACTTCTACGATACGGCCAGACACGAAGAAAGGTCGCGACCAGAACACACTTAGGTCACGACCAAACGGGCATCTGAACGTCAGAAATCTGAAAAGAGGAGACAGGTCGCGACGTGAAGTTGAAGAGGTCGTGACTAAAAGCTCCAGAGGCGACAGGTCGCGACTAAAAGCAGAGTAGGTCGCGACTACAAACTCCAGAGGTGACAGGTCGCGACTAGAAGCTGAGGAGGTCGCGACTGAAAGTTCCAGAGGCGAGGAGTCGCGACTAGTGGACACTGAGGTCTCGACCAAAGCTCGAGTACCGAAGGTAACACTTCTTTCTCCTTGACTTAAACACATTCGGTAGATCCTGGCTGGGAATGGAAAAATTTTTAAAGTTAATTTCCGCTGCGTGTCTTCCAATTCCCTTCACTATATGCATTTAACAATGAATATGTAGCATGAATTCATGTCTCTAGAGATCTAGAGGTGATAATTGTGCTAATAAGAGTTAATAATAGTGCCTTCTTCATTTCTCTTTTTTCTTCTTTTTGTTTTCTTTTCTTGCATCTTTTCTTGCACTGTCCTTCTCTCTTTTTTTCTTCAGTGCAATATGCTTTTTCTCTTTTTCTTTTACTTGGCACCTCATGCACAGAACCTGTAGTACACATCACAACAATAATGAATTTTTGATATGAATAAAATTTTATTTTGCAAATGAAGTTTATGCATATATAACTTTCTATATAAATGATGGATGAAAGAAAAATGATGGGCTCAAAGGGGGTGACTAGGGGTATAAATGTATTGGGCTTGTGTTTGGGATAAAAAGGGTTTAGAAATGAATGCCTCTATCATGTTCAATTCATAAATGCGCAAGTCATTCTCAACTCAGAGCCAAGACAAGTTCTTGATGATATAAACCAATCGAATAATCACTCAATATAGAAATTTAGGCCGAGAATCCTTCCAACTAGGGTTTCGATCTAAATTGCTCATAAGGTAAAGTCCCAAACAAAGTTCATCATTCACTAAGCATTATAACACTTAGCACAACAGAAAACCCTCTAAACGATGATTTAAAAGTTTCAAAGTAATCATTTAGAATCATGTAATAATCTCAAATTCAATAGCAAAAGTTTAGGTGTTTCAAATTCAATTTCCAAGATTCTCAAATAAAAATTCAAGTGTGGTAATGGTTTCGAAGGACTAAAAAAGGATTTGAAATAAGGGGACAATGAATCATTTGTGAAGGCATCTTAGTAGTTCAAAAGAAATCCTTCTTTCCAGCATTGCACAAGGCAAAGAGAAGGTAAATGGACATTTTCCAAAAGTGAGTCACGACTGAAAATAGTTAAGGTTGCGACCTATTTTCATAGGGTTGCATGCTCAGAAATTTTCAAACATGGGTCGCAGCGAATGAAATTGCCTATTGCGACTCAAATACACGAGAGGAATTGTCGCGACCATACAGAACACAGGTCGCGACTGTAGTTTACAGAGAGCATGTTAGTCCAAAATTCTATCACAAGTCTAAACCATAAATCACATATGTCGCGACCATTTTTCATAGAGACTACCAAGTGACAATTTTCAAAGTCCAAAAATGGTTTTCATGCTAAATCCTTTTTACCAATTAACAATTTTGTTTAAGGTGGAGGTCCAATTTTCAGCAGTTCACTACATATTAAGATCAAAAATAAAAATTTTGTGATGAAAGATTGGATTAAGCACAAAAGAAAAAGTAAAACATCCTCCCCCACACTTAAACTTGACAGTGTCCTCACTGTCTACAGAACTAGAGAAATCACAGATGTTATCAGTTAAATCTAGCGTTAATACAGTAGGTAATCATAACACTCAATGCAATTTTCGCAAAGAAGCTCGCAGTCATATTCAAGTCATACAAAGTAATACAAGTAAAGCAAAGATGACAGGATAGGTAAGCTAAATTCATGCATATGAGTGTGTGGATGGAAAGGTAACCATTGAAGAGTGTGCAACACATGGACAGTAACGGGGTGTTATTCAAAACAGAAATATTCCTGGAATAAATAGAAATAAACTGAAGACAAATAGAACTAAACTGAAAGTGGAATCTAGTCTACTGAATCATCCCTTTCATATACTCAACCTAGCATAGTAGACATCATAAATAGAATAATGTGTAAAATGTAGGAGATAGGAAAGAGACAACCTGGCCTCAAGGTGGAGGGGGAACTCAATAACTTTTGAGAGATAGCTGTTTGAATGGACGATCTCCCCCATTGCTTTCTCTCTCCACTTTAAAGTGCCACGGTCGTGCATTTTGTGCTGAGATTCGTCCAAGCTTGTCTTGAATCTTCCCTCTTTAAATTTGAACTTGCCCAACTGTGGTTGGCATGTAACAGCAACAGAGTTGGGAGGTTTTCCCTTTGCATCCTTCGTATATTACTTGCGGTTGCTCTTATCCAGCTTGCATAAACACTCTAATTTATCATCTGGCTCCCCAAGCGTCGTTCCAAGCTGAAGTCGGTCTACAACTGTAACATTCTTGGGGTTATTCCTTCCCATACCTGCGTCATTGTCAGAAAGCAAATCATTCAAAAATCTTAAGGTATGAGAAGTAATTTTGGAATGAGAATGAGGGGAAATAGGGTTAGAACACATTGGCCCTTTAACTAAAATAGTGGAAAAGTGATCTAAAGGAATGTCAGTTCATTGGATGTGTCTGGTATATCGAGTCACGACCTTTCAGAGTATTGTCGCTACTAAAGCTGACAGGGTGTGAAATGTCCTTACTTTCGTAAATTATAGGGATCATTTGGTAGCATTAGAACCACTTCCAATGTCATTGAAGTCTAATTTCTCAATCTGGAATTTTTCTCTTCTCGGGTACTGTTCACTGTGTAAATTCCAGATGAGTGACCTGACTTCGAAAAATCATAATTAATTATAGAAAAATTGAAATTAAGTGTTTCCAATTGCTACATGAATCTAACTCAATTATATTTTAGGGAAAAATAACTCATTGACCAATATTTGACCAAGTCAATGTGGGTCAATGTTACAACTTTACTGTTTATCCCATATTTTCCCTCTAAATCCAGCATTCTGGTCCTAACTTTGGCAATTTATAACTCCATGTGTAGACATCCAAATGAGACATTCTATATATCAAATCGAATATTAATATGTCTACTATTTACCATAAAAATTTAATACATTTATTCATCCATTTACTATTTTTAATTATGAGTCAAACATTATTAGGTCACCACGAGTTACTGTTCACAGTGACAATTTCCAGCAATCAACTTTACACACATATGCATATATCCATCACATATCAGTCAAATATGCCAAACAATACTCATTATTAATTAATAAGTTGTTTTACATCTGGGTATGTACAAAATTTCCTATATTTCTATTACATCTTTTCCTGCCTGAAATCCGGCAGCATAACCGCTACGCTTCATCTTCAGAAAGTAACTGATTTGTATCGATTCGGTAATTCCCGTGAGAACTACCATTCTACGTAAGTACCCAGGAAAGACTGGATGAACCGGCTAGGTCCACTCACTTCCAGCCTCCTTAGACAGTACCTACATACACAGTACGTATCAGCTCCTTTCTTCATTACTGCTATCTTGTCATAATTTTGGCACCATAACGGCGTCTCTTAAAATTCTCAAAATTTACTTTGACATAACTTTCCTTGTAATGGGTTATATATATATGGGGATGAGATTCGAGGGAATCTCAGTAGTAATAATCATAACAATATATGTAATGCAGAGTGACAGTGCTTGCTTGTGATTGTGTACAGATAAGTACGCTGCATGCTTCCATACTCAATAACATATGATCATAGCATTGTAACAAAGCTTCAAGCATAACATATAAGACAACAATCCAACCAAACAATAGCACAACAAATCATAAAGCTATTACATAAAAGCTAGGATTAGTTACTACCTCAAAAGCTGAGCAGAACTCTAGAATCTCTATCTTGCTTCCAGCTCCGCCAGAACTTCCTTTTTTTCTTTCTTCCTCTCACTTTCTCTCTCTAGTACTTCCTTCTCTCTCTTGAATGCTCTTGGCTGTGGAGAATGAAGAGCAAAGTGGGGGTATTTATAGTTTTGATGGATGACATTTTCATAATTTTGAAGCCATCTGAACTTGTGGTCCTAGTTTTTCCAGAATTTCCTATTTTTCTTTACTCCTTTTACTGCATCATTCATGACATCATCCCAAGGCCACCTCATGGGACACCTCATCCCTCACATTTCTCATATCAGCTGACTCAGCGTTTCCAGATAGTTCCAGAGTCTTGCACCGGAATACACGGCTGAGATCGTGCCACGTGTCCTTAACTTTTTCTTCCTCCTCTGTGTTGGCGCCATGTGGCATATTGCTGGAACCTGTCATGCCATCCAATGCTATCTAGATAAGTCCAGGACTTTATCTGATCACCTCCTCGGTTATCTTGCCGACCGAGTAACTTTACTTTATTGAAACAGCATTAAAATAATATTTTAATGCCATTTTTTTCCCACATATCATTGGGCCTACGTTTTTGGGCTTTGGAATGTCATCTTGGATCTCTGATCAAGCTCAAGTACTCTGATGGCTCGATGCCCAAGAAACATCCCTTGGCAAATTACCAAAATACCCCTGGGTGCCCTTTCTTGCACTATCTTAACCCTAAGGGTAAAATCATCATTTTACGCCCTTCTGTACCCTATCAGGGCATATACTAACTCTGAGTAACTTTATCTGTATGTGCCTTGGCTTCTGGGCTTGTCCAGAATGACCAAAATGCCCTCCATTCCTCTATTACCCTTTAATACAACACAGGGGCATTTAAATAATTTCGCACTGTTCCGGGGTTCTGCTGGACACTGGCCCACCTATCAGTCCAAGGTCCTTACTGGGCCTTTGATGGCGCTATTCTTGGGCCTTTCAGGGTCCATTACCTTTATGGCATGCATTACGAGGAATCTTCCCCGGCACAGTTCGTCGAATATTTTAACTATTATACACCGTTTATACACATCTCTGGACACCGGTTCCTTTTACCAGATACACTGGCCTACTGTGTTCTGGCATCCCTTTGGGTTATAACAGTCATCTGACTGAGGTCATCCGAACTCATTCAGTCTCAGTTTAAATACCGATAAATCTTCCTATCGGATACCCAGAGGCCACACACTCCCGTCTAAATTTACTGATTTGCGAATAAATTTTCCTACAGACCTCCTATCGGTATTCTGTCAGTTTCCTAACATCCACCCCATCAGGACGCATCATCCTGTAGTTTCTCACATATATCTGAGATCTAGGATATCCGGTAGGAATTTTTATAACTTTTTCATTATTAGATCAATTTTGACTATCTGGAGTCCGAAGAAAATTCCTGTATTAAGCCAGATTATCGAGCATCACTTGCTCATCTACTGGTGAAATCTGGAACTAAAATGCTTCCGGGCAGTCCAAACCACTTCAGGCCTAACTTTCTTTAATTAAAATTTAGCCCCAGAGAACTTTTCTTTTTTTCATTTAAGTCCCTTTTATTTGGCTAAAATTACACTTAAGGACCCCACCTTTTTGTCTACTTTTCCCTTTTAGCCTTATACTTTTCATATTTGCACTTAAGTCCCCTTATTTTCTTTCTTTTGCAATTTAATCCCTGTCTTTGCATAAATGGCCACTATATCTCTGTGGACCTTCACTATTTACATATAAGTCCCCGGACTTTCACTTATTTGCAGTTTAGTCCCTAAAAACCTTTTGTATGTTTCTAGAACTTCTGCTCAAAGGGATATATCTATTTTAGGCTACTTACTAAGTCTCTGGCCTGAAAATTGGGATGTTACAGGGTGCATCTCTGGGAATATTAGTCGCGACATTATTTTCATCTTGTCGCGACTTGTGGTCTCTGGAGTCTTGTGTCGGGACCTTAAATTCATTTAGTCGTGACTCATGTTCACAGAAAGGCTGTTCCTCAGCAGATTGAGGTTTAGTCGTGACACATATATCTTTGGGTTGCGACTGGTCGTCTATGGAGTTTTGTGTCGCGACCTTAAATTTATTTGGTTGCGACTCATGTTCATAGTGGGCTACAGGCTGATGTTTGGTCGCGACATTATTGTTATTGGGTCGCGACCTTTTATCATAGAAACTCGACCCATCTTCAATTGTTGGACTTTCAGCTTCCAGAACACCTTGGGATTCTGCAAAATCACTCAACAAACCCTTTGCAGGTGCATTATCTTTATCATTATCATGTAAACTCAATTCATAGTCATCCCTAACCTCTTCAACAACATAATCAATGGCATTTAAAGCAGTAAAAGTAGAGTTATCATAGGGATATCTCATTGCTTCATTCATGTTAAAACTTACCACATGTTCTCCAACCTCCATTGTATTGGACCCATGTTTCATTGATGATGGTTTTAGAAGTTTAGAGGAAAGGTCAGCCATAAAAGTTATTAGACATATCCAGGACATAAAAGTCAGCTGGGAACACTAAGTCCTTTACCTGCACTAGAATATCCTCAAGAATCCCCTTGGGATACCTAATTGACCTATCAGCTAGTTGGAGTACTACATTCGTGTCTCTAAGATTGTTGACACCTAAAGCTTGATAAACCGACTAAGGCATTACATTAATGGCAGCTCCTAGGTCTAGTAACGCGCCCTTAATAGGAACATTTCCTATTGTGCATGGGATTGTATAGGAGCCTGGGTCTTGGCACTTAACTGGTAGTTCAGCTTTGAAAAGAGATGACATATTAGCACTCACCTGAATTCTCTCAAGAGGCCTAAATTTCTTTTTATCAGGACATAATTCTTTTAAAAATTTAGCATATTTAGGGTTTCTCTTGAGGAATTCAACCATAGGGATGCTTATTTCCAATTTATTGAATAGATTGTAAGCATCTTTTGCAAAATCAGGATCAACCTTTTTCTTTCCAGCAAAATAAGAGTTAGGAAAAGGGAGATCTTTTATACTTACCTCCTTATCAGTATGCGTAGAGGCTCCTTGCTTGCTCGACTCTGACTTCTCCTCAGGTTTCTTTCCCTTACATGCTGGAATTGGTCTTATTGTCTCTTCTTCCTGCAGCTCTTATACTGTAGCTTGTTCTTGTGAGTTCTCCTCTTGGGTTGCTTTCTTACTCTCAAGTAACTGTTCTTTGGCACTTTTAGAATTGCCAATCTGCATCTGAGACAATGATGAATCATCAAATTCAGAATCTACCTTATCCTCCTGTGGTGCATCAGCTTCCTTAAATTGCACCTGTTTTCCACTTCTTAGAGATATGGCATTCACCCCTCTTGGATTAATAACGGTGTTTGAAGGTATGCTGCCACTGTTCTTTCCTTGGATGTCACTCACTGTATTAGAAACTTGAGTTAAGTGGCTTATGATATCTGCATTCCTACAACTTAACTCCTCAAGTTTTCTGTGTACATCTGCATTATCCTTTTGCATACTTTGGAGAATTGAGGCTTTGGAGGTGAACTGTGAAGGGAATTGGAAGACACGCAGTGGAAATTAACTTTAAAAATTTTTCCATTCCCAGCCAGGATCTACCGAATGTGTTTAAGTCAAGGAGAAAGAAGTGTTACCTTCGGTTTCAAGCTTTGGTCGCGACCTCAGTGTCCACTAGTCGCGACTCTTCGCCTCTGGAACATTTTAGTCGCGACCTCCTCTGCTTCTCGTGGCGACCTGAAGTCTCTGGAGTTTGTAGTCGCGACCTCGTAAGCTTCAAGTCGCGACCTGCCTCTTCTTTTCGGATTTCTGACATTCAGATGCCCGTATGGTCGCGACCTCAGCGTGTTCTGGTCGCGACCTTGCTTCGTGTCTGGTCGTATCGTAGAAGTCGACAGCTCAGATCGGCTTCCTCTACCGGTATCCACACGAACAGCATTCCAATCGCGAACGACGTGCTAGCGCCTCTTGTCCCTCTAGGGCTTTCTAGAGATTCCGTCCCCACCATCTCTATCTCGGCAGTTTCTTATGTGCAAACCTTTTGCACTCTCCCTGCCCCCTCTTCTCACGTCTGAATGTGTGTGTAGAGATCTATATTGTGTGTAGAACCCTAGCTCCTAATGTCAAATATATAGGAAGCTATCGGGCTTCTAATAGGGCCGGGATTCAGAATTAATCTTATATTAATTCTGAATTAATACAATATCATATATTGCATAATTTAATAAGAAACTAATTAAATAAATATGGTTTATATTAAATCCGTCCCACAGATTTAATTCACCTATTTATTTAATTTAAAATAAAGATAAGACGGAATTATATTTGATTTATTCTTATAAATCAAATTTGAGATATCTTATCAATTTGAATTTCAATTTCAAATAGATCATATCCATTTAAATTCAAATTCAAAAGTGATAGAGATTTAATTTATCCTTATAAATTAAATCTTACAAATATCTCTTATATTATATATAATATATATACTGATTTATATATATATAAAATATATATCCACCCTAGATCATTCATTGAATCTAGACATTTCTTAGATTCAATGAATCTGGACATCATAGCTCGCATTGGGCTGTTTTGTGTGCGACCCTGTAGGCCCATATGAAGTTGGCAGTGGCCCAGTTACTATACTGACCCACAAGTCGTAAGCGGTCTCTAGCAAGGCATTACGACTACCCAAAACATATGAGGATCGATAAACGATGTAACCTTTCATACAACCATATCACGTCCCTTTTGTCACATGATATTTCGGTCAAGGATGAGGCATGGAGAACGTCATCCTCCTATTCCTGACCATTACTTTCTCGATCCCTGAGTAGTCTGAATATAGAAATGGAACTACCCTTCCATTCCAGTATGGCCATACATTTCTCAGACTCACTCATCGAGGGCCCCAGTAATATCTCTCTACGAATGTGAGGGACAAATTCCATCTTGACCATTCACATTCCTCCGCATGAAAAACCACTAAGCCCGAGCATAGCCTTTATGATCACTCGGTCAAAAGTGACTTTTGACTAGGTCAAAGCTGAGCGTTTGTCATGTAGGAATCCATGATGATCTCAGGTCAAAGGGCATAGTGACATGGCTTGTATATGAGAGGAGCTTATGACTTGACCCATGCAGCTCTCTCATAGCGGGTCGATCCAACACCCTGTACTATTACATGTGCTTATGACTTTGATTTATATCTCTATATATCTTCAAAGTCATACTGGTCTTATTTCATCTCTGCTCCCGCATAGATGACCGACCAGGGACATTTAGGATAAAATCACTAGTTATCCAAGGATTGTCATCATAGTAAACATGCAAATAATATGATAACATGATACAATGATTGGCCCCTAGGCACAATCTCCAACATCCTCCCACTTGCACTAGGTATAATCATTAATTTGCCTAATTCCCATTGACCTAACATGACGCTCATGTTTTGCTTGCACAAGCGGCTTTGTTAGAGGATCAGCAACATTGTCTTCCCCTGCTACCTTGCATATTTTTATATCACCTCTATCATTGATTTCTCTGATGAGATGAAATCGCCTGAGTATATGCTTGGTCCTTTGATGTGACCAAGGCTCTTTGGCCTGTGCAATGGCACCACTATTGTCACAGAACAAAGTTATTGGATCTGAGATGGTAGGTACCACCCCTAGTTCTGTAATGAACTTCCTGATCCAAACGGCCTCCTTAGCTGCATCAGATGCTGCTATGTACTCAGCTTCCGTTGCAGAATCTGTTACAGTGCTCTGCTTAGAGCTCTTCCAGCTTACTGCTCCATTATTCAGGAGGAATATGTATCCAGATTGCGATTTCTGGTCATCCTGGTCAGTTTGGAAACTTGCATCTGTGTAACCAGTTACATAGAGCTCCTCTTCCAATCCACCATAGACCAAGAATAAGTCCTTAGTCCTTCTTAAGTACTTAAGGATATTCTTGACAGCAGTCCAATGGCCCTCACCAGGGTCCTGTTGATATCTGCTAGTCATACTTAAGGCAAACGAGATATCCGGTCGAGTACATAACATGGCGTACATGATAGATCCTATGGCCGAGGCATATGGAATCTTACTCATGCGACCTCGCTGATCTGGTGTACTAGGACACAAATCCTTGCTGAGGTGAATACCATGAGACATGGGTATGAAACCCCTTTTTGATTCCTGCATACTGAACCTATGCAGTATCTTGTCTATATATGTGCTCTGACTCAGTCCTAGAAGCCTTTTAGATCTATCTCTATAGATCCTAATTCCTAGGATGTAGGTGGCTTCACCCAAGTCCTTCATCGAGAAAGATTTTCCTAACCAAGACTTGACAATCTGCAAGGTAGGAATGTCATTCCCAATGAGTAGGATGTCATCGACATAGAGTACCAAAAACACAACTGTGCTCCCACTAACCTTTTTGTACACACAAGGTTCATCAATGTTTTGAAGAAATCCAAACTCTTTGACTACTTCATCAAAACGATGATTCCAACTCTGAGATGCTTGCTTCAGTCCATAAATGGACCTTTGAAGCTTGCACACTTACCAGGTTGTGTCATGTACGCATCCTCAAGGAGCTTTCCATTAAGGAAGGCTGTCTTGACGTCCATCTGCCATATTTCATAGTCATAATATGCTGCAATGGCAAGGAGGATTCTGATTGATTTGGCCATTGCAACTGGGGAAAAGGTCTCATCATAGTCCACACCATGAGTTTGAGTAAATCCTTTTGCAACTAGTCGTGCCTTGAAGACATTTACATTGCCATCCACGTCGGTTTTCTCTTTAAAAACCCACTTGCACCCGACGGTTTTTACACCTTCAGGAGGGTCGACTAAGGTCCATACCTTATTGTCATACATGGATTGCATCTCAGACTTCATGGCATTAAGCCATTTTTCAGAGTTTGGTCCCACTATAGCTTCTTGATAGGTAGTGGGCTCATTATGCTCAATGAGCAACACATCACGACTATCAGAAATCAGAAATCCATATCTCTGAGGCTGAAGTCGTGCCCTATTAGATCGCCTTGGGCCTTGCGTGACTTGAGGAGTCTCAACAACTTCTTGTGAGTCTTCTCTACTTTCCATCTCTAGTTCTGTGGCGTCTTGTGGCTCTCGAACTTCTTCGAGGTGTACCTTGCTCCCAGTGGTTCTTTTAGAGATAAATTCTCGTTCTAGAAAGATACCATTTCTGACAACAAACACTTTGTTATCAGTGGGGTTGTAGACATAATATCCCTTGGTTTCCTTAGGATATCCCACAAAAAGGCACTTTGAAGATTTGGGGCTAACTTATCTGAGGCTTGTTGCTTAACATAGACCTCACATCCCCAAATCTTGAGAAAAGACAAACTAGGTTTCCTCCCAGTCCATATCTCATACGGAGTCTTTTCAACTGCCTTAGATGGAACACGATTCAGTGTGAACGCAGCTGTCTCTAGGGCGTGGCCCCAAAAGGATGGTGGAAGATCTATTCGACTCATCATGGATCGAACCATATCCAATAGTGTTCGATTCCTCCATTCAGAAACCCCATTCCATTGTGGTGTTCCTGGAGGAGTCAATTGTGAGACTATTCCACAATTCCTAAGATGATCGAAAAACTCTTGGCTCAAATATTCACCACCTCGATCAGATCGAAGGGCTTTAATTGTTTTACCAAGCTGGTTTTGTACTTCATTTTGAAATATCTTGAACATTTCAAAAGATTCGGATTTATGTTTCATTAGATAGACGTAGCCATATCTACTGAAATCATCTATGAATGTAATGAAGTACGAATAACCTCTTCTGGCATTTGTATTCATCGGTCCACACACATCTGTATGTATGAGGCCCAACAAATCAGTGGCCCTCTCACTATGCCTAGTGAAAGGCGACTTTGTCATCTTTCCTAACAAACAAGATTCGCAAGTATCATATGATTCAAAATCAAATGAGTTGAGAAATCCATCTTGATGGAGTTTAGAAATGCGTTTCTCATTTATATGGCCCAGACGACAGTGCCAGAGGTATGTCGGATTCAAATCATTTGGTTTGACCCTTTTGGCGGTTATGTTATAGATATTTCCATGATTGGGTTGTTCCAAGTTTAATATGTAATGATCAACATGCAAATCACCATGAGCATAGAAAATATCATTACGATAAATGGAACATTTACCATTCCCAGAAATGGAAGTGTAACCTTCCTTATCCAAATAAGAAAGAGAAACAATGTTACTACTCAAAGCAGGAACATAATAGCAATTGTTCAAAACTAACAAAAGCCCAGTGGGCAGAACTAATTCATAAGTGCCTACAGCTAGAGCAGCAACCTTTGCTCTATTTCCAACTCGTAGGTCAACTTCGCCCTTCTTCAGCTTTCTACTGTCCTTTAGGCCCTGCACATTTGTACAAATGTGAGAACCACATGCAGTATCTAATACCCATGTAGTGGAAGTAGAGAGATGAATGTCTATAACATAAATACCTGAAGCGATAGCCCCGCTATCCTTCTTGTTCTTTCTCAGATCTTCAAGGTAGAGTTTGCAATTCCTCTTCCAATGACCCGGTTCATTGCAGAAGAAGCAAACTCCTTCCTTTGGAGGCTTTGCCTTCTTTGGTGTAGGCTTGGTTTCGGGCTTGCCTGACTCTTTGGTCTTACCAGATGAGCCATGACCCTTCCCCTTGCCCTTGCCTTTCTTTTTCATACCCTTTCCTTTCTGAACCATCAAAACAGTACTGGGCTTCTTCTTAATAGTCGGCTCAGCAGTTTTAAGCATCCCATGCAGTTCAGAAATAGATTTCTCCATGTTGTTCATGTTGTAATTCATGACAAACTGGTCATAACTTTCCGGGAGTGAGTTCAAGATCAAATCTGTAGCTAACTCCTGACTCATGGGAAATCCAAGCCTCTCAAGGTGATCAATGTACCCTTTCATCTTTAATACATGAGTACTCACTGATGCACCTTCAGCCATCCTGTAGGAATGTAAGGCCTTAGTGGTCTCATACCTCTCTTGCCTTGCCTGTTGCTGGAACATTTCCTTAAGATGCACAATCATCTCATAAGCCTCCATGTGTTCCAGATCTCTTTGAAGCTCCGGAACCATAGTGGCAAGCATCAAGCATCCCACATCAACAGAGTCTTCCTTATGCTTCGCATAAGAATCTCTCTGAGCTCTAGGAGCATTGGCTGCTGGCTCCTCAGGAATGGGTTGATCTAGGACATATACCTTTCTTTCCTGCTTGAGAACAATTCTCAAGTTCCTGAACCAGTCAAGAAAGTTTGTCCCATTGAGTTTGTCCTTCTCAAGGACAGATCGTAACGATAATGTAGCAGTATTACTAGTCGTCATGATTCTACAATTAAAATATGCAATTTAATTAGCAATCTCCCACTGAATAAAACAACCCTCAATGTAATAATTAGTGGGCTAAGATCCATATTTGGCTTAAACTTGAGTCCGCTTTGGCAGGACGCTCAACTTTAAGTTATTTAGGTAGGTAACAACTTTACCAATTACATCACATGTAACTCTTAGATGTTTATGGGATTCCATCATCATATGATCCGGCATGTTTTAATCCCATCTAATGCCTTGAGACCCAAAACCGTTTTGATAATCTCAATTAAGTCAAACAATAACAAACATAAGAGTAGCACCATTACTCTTGCTTATCTCCCCAAGATAACTCAAATGCACCCACTTTGGTGGAGCCTACAAATGAGCGATCGAGGTTTTGATAAGTGTTCATTAATTGATGGCATATGACTTAAGATTTCTTTTAGAGGGTTTAATTAACTATCCGGTTTGCATGTATCTCGGTTGTATCTCATACCAGTATTATGCATATAAAACATACATGCAGTGATCTAATCATAAGATGCATAATCTTTAACGTGATACAATATGGCTCACCTATCCTAAGTCCCCTCAAGCCAATGAGAGAAGCTGTCTAATTAGAATAGGAAAAGTACACAAGGAAACCTCGTTTTAACATTCGAGGGGAGTGAGATGAGAAGAGAATGTACAACGAGAGTCATTAGAGGAAGGCACGACACGCAGGCCGTATTTGAAAAAATTACAACACTTGTAATCTAGAGCCATATTGTTCACAATACCCAAACATTCAAGAATCAAAATTCATGCTATTTGAAGGGCAATAAATGTTTCAAAACATTCATACATCAGAAAATCCAGCATATCTTACGATTATGTTGCGCTACGAATAGGTAGTCACGGCGGTCCCGCTAGCCGGTCAGCGGGCGGGGTGTGGGGCAGCGCCCCAAGGAAATTTTTTTTTCCATAAATAATCAAGAATCTTAATTCTATTTCCTTTATACCCCATCAATATTAATTGATCAAATCAATTAACATACACCACCGATTTCAGTTTCCTTTTAGATTCCGTATATGTCATACATAAACAGATTCCATATATGTCATACATATCTCGCAAGTTATCATATAATCAGCTAAGAAGTCTAACATACATCACATGTATCAACAATCAAACCTAACTTAAACACAAAACGGCATGGCTCTGATACCACTGAAGGGAATTGGAAGACACGCAGCGGAAATTAACTTTAAAAATTTTTCGATTCCCAGCCAGGATCTACCGAATGTGTTTAAGTCAAGGAGAAAGAAGTGTTACCTTCAGTTTCAAGCTTTGGTCGCGACCTCAGTGTCCACTAGTCACGACTCTTCGCCTCTGGAACATTTTAGTCGCGACCTCCTCTGCTTCTCGTCGCGACCTGAAGTCTCTGGAGTTTGTAGTCGCGACCTCGTAAGCTTCAAGTCGCGACCTGCCTCTTCTTTTCGGATTTCTGACGTTCAGATGCCCGTATGGTCGCGACCTCAGCGTGTTCTGGTCGCGACCTTGCTTCGTGTCTGGTCGTATCGTAGATTTGCTTCCTCTACCGGTATCCACACGAACAGCGTTCCAATCGCGAACGACGTGCTAGCGCCTCTTGTCCCTCTAGGGCTTTCTAGAGATTCCGTCCCCACCATCTCTATCTCGGCAGTTTCTTATGTGCAAACCTTTTGCACTCTCCCTGCCCCCTCTTCTCACGTCTGAATGTGTGTGTAGAGATCTATATTGTGTGTAGAACCCTAGCTCCTAATGTCAAATATATAGGAAGCTATCGGGCTTCTAATAGGGCCGGGCTTCAGAATTAATCTTATATTAATTCTGAATTAATACAATATCATATATTGCATAATTTAATAAGAAACTAATTAAATAAATATGGTTTATATTAAATCCGTCCCACAGATTTAACTCACCTATTTATTTAATTTAAAATAAAGATAAGACGGAATTATATTTGATTTATTCTTATAAATCAAATTTGAGATATCTTATTAATTTGAATTTCAATTTCAAATAGATCATATCCATTTAAATTCAAATTCAAAAGTGATAGAGATTTAATTTATCCTTATAAATTAAATCTTACAAATATCTCTTATATTATATATAATATATATATACTGATTTATATATATATAAAATATATATCCACCCTAGATCATTCATTGAATCTAGACATTTCTTAGATTCAATGAATCTGGACATCATAGCTCGCATTGGGCTATTTTGTGTGCGACCCTGTAGGCCCATATGAAGTTGGCAGTGGCCCAGTTACTATACTGACCCACAAGTCGTAAGCGGTCTCTAGCAAGGCATTACGACTACCCAAAACATATGAGGATCGATAAACGATGTAACCTTTCATACAACCATATCACGTCCCTTTTGTCACATGATATTTCGGTCAAGGATGAGGCATGGAGAACGTCATCCTCCTATTCCTGACCATTACTTTCTCGATCCCTGAGTAGTCTGAATATAGAAATGGAACTACCCTTCCATTCCAGTATGGCCATACATTTCTCAGACTCACTCATCGAGGGGCCCAGTAATATCTCTCTACGAATGTGAGGGACAAATTCCATCTTGACCATTCACATTCCTCCGCATGAAAAACCACTAAGCCCGAGCATAGCCTTTATGATCACTCGGTCAAAAGTGACTTTTGACTAGGTCAAAGCTGAGCGTTTGTCATGTAGGAATCCATGATGATCTCAGGTCAAAGGGCATAGTGACATGGCTTGTATATGAGAGGAGCTTATGACTTGACCCATGCAGCTCTCTCATAGCGGGTCGATCCAACACCCTGTACTATTACATGTGCTTATGACTTTGATTTATATCTCTATATATCTTCAAAGTCATACTGGTCTTATTTCATCTCTGCTCCTGCATAGATGACCGACCAGGGACATTTAGGATAAAATCACTAGTTATCCAAGGATTGTCATCATAGTAAACATGCAAATAATATGATAAAATGATACAATGATTGGCCCCTAGGGCACAATTTCCAACAAACTGACCATCATTCTCCTTGAGCTTATGATCAATATTGGTCATTTTACCATCTATGTTATTCATTTATGCTGCCATACTCTTTAACAATTGGGAGGTCTCTTCTGGTCTTGAAGGCACTAAAGCATTAGGTTGTGTGGGAACCATAGACCTTGCATTACCTTGGTAGTTGCTTGAGGAAGCACCACCTCCTTGAAATTGATTAGATCTGTTTTCCCCACTCCCCCACCTAAAATTTGGGTGGTCTCTCCAGCCAAGATTATATGTGTTAGAGTATGGATCTCTCTTCTGGAAGTTATTCTCTCTCTCTTGATACATAGCTGCCACTTCCTCATACTGTCTATCACATGTACTTGTAGCATGCATCATTGAACCACATGATTCACATCCTGTAACTAGGGCTTGTGAGGTATCCACTGCATGAACTTGTTTTGTGGAGTGTAGCTCCCTTTCAATTAGGCTCATCCTCTTTTCCATTCGATTTTCCAAGGCTGCTATCTCAGCTAAGATTGTATTCGAACTACCTGAAGATGAGGGTAGTAATCTTCTTGGATCTTCAGTTTGATGGTCCTCATTAGCCATTTTCTGGAATAAATCCCAACTTGCTTGTGGGGTTTTATCTCTTAGTGAACTATTCGCAACAGCATTCAAGGACACTTTATTGTGGGGTAGTAGACCATCAAAGAAGATGTATACTAAATCAGCCTTAGTGATGTTGTGGTGAGGACATCAAGCCAAAAGGTTAATGAATCTTGTCCAATACTCATGCAAAGACTCCCCATCCTGTTGCATAACATTAGTGATCTCCTTTTTCATCTGAGTAGTCTTGGAGGCTGGGAAAAACTGCTCAAGATAAGTAGACTTCAGTTGATCCCATGTAAGAGTTGAAAAGTGGGTTGGCAAATTGTACAGCCATTCCTTAGCCTTCCCTTCCAAAGTGAAGTGGAAGCACCTCCTCAAGACATCATCCAAAGTGGCCATTGGAGGCTTCATTGAAGCACAGATCATGTGCATTTCTACATAACTCCATTTTGAGTTCTATCAGTTTCCTAAATTCTTATATTAATTATAGGAGTTTTTTACAAAATTTCATCTAATTCAGAGGTTTGGAAGATACTGTATTAATCTCCAGACTTCAAAAATTAATATCAATTTATCGGGACCTTAAATTAGAATTTTGAGAGATATGCCTAGCCCAAATTCTATCCTTTATTTATTGGTAAAATTTGGGACCAAAAAATTTTTGGGCGATTTTGGCCTTTTCTGGCTCAACTTTCCATAATTATACTTTTACTCCTAAATTTGGCAAAATTGCACTTTAGTCCCTGAAATTGTCAAATTCCATTTTAGTCCCTTTCTATAAAATTTTAAATTCCAATTTGGTCCTTGAACTCTCAAAATTCCATTTAGGTCCTTAAACTTGCCACTATTTACAATTTAGTCCCTAGAATTTTACTATTTACAGTTTAGTCCCTGAACTATTAATAATTGTAATTTAGCCCCTTTGGTTTTACATCTTTATACCTTCTCTATTTCTTTGGCATAAAACTTATCTAATCATTATCTTTTCTTCTGATTACCATCACAATCCCTTAATAACCTCTTTCCTCTATCAGTCTTATATAGATAGGGAACATTTGGGATGTTACAATAACTCAAGATGGTCAGTGGTCTTGAGTAGGAAGTTAATGATCTTCTTATCAAGCTTAATCTCTCTTCCTCTGAACTAAGTGACTAGATAGCTGCTTGTCAATTCTCCATCATCATTTGCTTCTTCAACTATCTTCATGTTACAGTAGAAATTTCTCACAACCTCTGGACTAAAGCTCATATTAATTTCCAACCAATTTTCATATTACTTTATCGGGTTGGAGAGATCTAGTAGAGTCTTGTCATCATACTTCAGATAGTCTAGGTCCATATAGACTACTGGACATAAATCTCTCTCTACAAATTTTGCCTTAAATTTCCCTTTGATTTTTTCCAAGCCGACCTATGGCACTTTTGTTCTTGCCATTTCTCAGAGAAGAATGAGGATGATGAATAGTGGAAATGTTGAGAAATGTGATAGAAAGGAAAGAGTAATTTGGAATTTTTGAAGAGTAACCAGTTTGGAGAAGTTAGGGGAATAATTTTGGACACATTTAATTATAAAGAAGAAGGTATAGAAGCAGATTTGAATTTTTGGGTTTAGAGAAAATGATAGATTATTCGAGGAAGAATTCGATGAACTGAATAGTAATGGTCATATTTTCACTAAATAACTTATAATTTATCAATAATTTCTTCGATTAGTGCCTTATTCAAAGTGTTTATCGCTAAATCTTCAAATAACAGTTAGAAATTTATCGAATAGCTCTTTGATAAGATCTCTTATCAATGAATTGTTCGATAAATAACTACCTTTTTAATAAAAAAACACAAGATTTATCAAAGAATTCTTGGATGAACAACCTTATCAAAGTGTTATTCGATAAAAACTAACATTTGTTTTAACAAAAATAGTTAATTTATCGAATAGTTTTTTGATCAATACCCTTATCGATAAGTTGTTTGATAAAGTTCAATATTTTTCACATAATTTATCGAATAACATTTAGATAAGTGTTCTTATCGAAGAATTAATCGATGCAAACAACACAACACTTCATAAAATAAATTAATTTATTGATAAGATGTTCGATAAATTCTAGTTTTAACACTTCACAAAATCTTTAAATCAGTTTATTCTATTGAAGACAATGTTCGATAAATGGCTTTATTGAATAGGTGTTTGAAAAGACTCAGTTCATTGAATATCAAAATATCTCATTTTATATCATGTTTATCGAAGTCTTTATCAATAAGAACTTTTATCGATAACTTCTTCAATAAATTTTAGCACATGGGATAACCTTTCTTCCTCCTTCTTGGCACCATGTGTAGAGCATATGGGTCCCACAAGGACACCTCACAAGACACCTTGCACCACATGGAAATTTCCTTTCTTTTTCACTTTGAAAATTCCAGGAAAATATCTTAAAATTTAACTTGTACTCCAAGACTCTCCTTGACCCTTTGGCCCTTTTTATATGACACCATCTTAGGCCTCTTTTAGGTCCAATTGTTAAGTGGCATAAATCCTAAGGAACTTTCCTTATACCAATATTCTTAAATTACCTTATTTTTTAGATAAATTCTAAACACCTCTTTTATCAGTTCTAATATTTTTATAAATTCATTCTAATATACAATGAATTTCTTATAAAGTCCCATAATTTTTTGAGACCCAAAAGTCCTGTTAAAAATTCATACATCTTCTTCAAATCCTTTATCAATGTCTTTTTTCACCTTAAATTCTCTAATTAATTCTACAGGACTCCTTTTTGACTTATGTCAATTTTATAAATTCTTATATTAATTATAAGAATTTACTACTAAATTTTATCTAACTCTGAGGTCTAGAAAATACTACATTAATCTATAGACTTTGGAGATTAATATTAATTTATCGGGATCTCAAATCAAAATTTTGTGTTACGTTAAATCGATCAGAATAATTTTCTCCATTTATTAGTAAAATTTGGGGCCAAGATATTTCTAGGCAATTTTGGGCCTTTCTAGCTCAACTTTTTATAATTACCATTTTACCTCAACCTTCTTAAAAATTACACTTTAGGCTCTCAACTTTTCATAATTACACTTAATGGCCCAAATCTTACGTCTACTTCCATTTTACACCATGGAACTTTTAGGGCTTTCACTTTAGTCCCTCTTCATTACACCCTTGTCTAATTATTATCTTTTCTTTCTATTTAACGTCACAATTCCTTCCAAACCTCTTTCCTCTATTAGTCTTATAAAAATAGGGAAAAATTAGGATGTGATAGGGGCCAAGAGCCCGGCTAATCTTGAAAAATAGTGGAATACTTAGAGGAGCTTTGAGGACCAGACGTAGGCCAAGTGGTTGGACTGAACCAATATAAATTGCAATGTTCAACTTCTCACTTATTTGCTTCATTCGTCTTTCTACAATCCATGATATCCTTTCGAACTTAATCTTTTAAATTCATTTTTAAGTTCTTAAAGTTTTCAATTTTTTTAAAAGAACCACCAATTCACCCCCTCTTATGTGAAATAGCCATTCTTACAATATTAACTTTAAATAAAAAAATTCTAATGAAAATATAACTAAATTAAATAAATTGCTCAAGTTTATAAATAAATAATTCATAAATAAACTAAATAAATAAAATTTCTATTCATACCTCAAAAAAGTGGACTAAGATATGGATCTGTATACCAATTAAGATTTCTGATCACAATTTGGCAGAGCTTTGCTACTCGGAAACAGAAAAATTGAAAATGAGGGTTGTAGGGGTATATATAGGTTTGGAAACCACATTTTTTTGTAGCAGTTATCTAACACACTGCTACCAAATGCCAACGGTCACAGACACATCAGATTAATCCACATGGTACTTTCTAGCAGTTCAGGTAGAAATTTATAACAGTTTGTAAAACTGCTACAAAATATGATGACCTTTTGCATTTTATAGCTGTTAATTGCCATAAATAAACCGCTACAAATTCGGCACCAACTTCGTACCTCTTGACGTGAACACTTCTTATGATTTGATAATGTAAACATCTAGAAAATTATCGCTGCAAATGCGGGGCCATGTTCACGCCAAAAGGCGCCATGATAATAAGATAAGTGTGAGCTATTAGCTCACAAAGTTAGCGCACAAAATAATACTCTTGCTCTTACTAATTCTTTTAGGGATGACCTCCCTTTTCAAAAGACATCATTCTGAGCAATAAATACTTTATTCTCAAAGGGAATTAAGCCGCATCAAGTGGAGTAAGATTTAATCTAAACACAGTGTGTAACATCCCGATTTTTGGTCTAGGAGAACTGGGAAGTAGTCTGATATGGGCAGGCTGCTAAAATTGTAGTCCCAGGGTAGTAATCTGATATGGGCGGATTACTTAAAGATGAGATAAGTCTTTAACCTAAAGAATCGGGACAGTTCGCCTAGATTCAAAATGAGAAATGTGAGGAATATCCTAAGTCTTAAGCCTAGGAATTCTGCAGGAAGCTTGATATGGGCTGGCTCCTGTGTAAGATAACCTGATATGGGCGGGTTGTCGAGCTTTTCAATTAACGATGACTCCCGAAGAGTTTAAGGGATGAGTTATTGAAAGAGAATTTCTAGAACTTAAGATAAGGGATGAGAAGATGAGTAATGATGCCAGAAAGAGAATGTAGGGGCATAATCGTAATTATGGGAAAGATCGGGCTGGTAGCCGATGAGTACCATATTTTGCCAGAAAATAGAGAAAATTATGCTGATCATTTCACTGAACTGTGAAATGTGCATACGAGGTCTCTATGAGTATGAAAGAATTATGGAAAGTTTAAGGACAAAAAGGTGGGGTCCTTAAGTGTAATTTTAGCCAACTAAAAAGGGACTTAAATGAA
This sequence comes from Leucaena leucocephala, assembly GCA_037074615.1. NCBI lineage: Eukaryota > Viridiplantae > Streptophyta > Magnoliopsida > Fabales > Fabaceae > Leucaena > Leucaena leucocephala. The sequence continues at coordinate 5,470,852 of CM073545.1, forward strand.
AAGAAGAAAAGTTCCTTGGGGCTAAAGTGTAATTAAAGAAAGTCAGGCCGGAAGTGGTTTGGACTGTCCGACGGCATTTCAGTTCCAGATTTCACCGGTAGAGAGAGCAAGGGACGCTCGGTAATCTGGCTTAATACAGGAATTTTTGAAGACTCCAGATAGCCAGAAATGGACTGATCGTCCAAAAGTTATAAAAATTCATACCGGATATCCTAGATTTCAGATCTAGGTGAGAAAATACAGGATGATACGTCCTTATGGGGCGGATGTCGGGAAACTGACAGAATACCGATAGGAGGCCTGTAGAAAAAGTTATTCGTAAATTAGAAAATCCAGACGGAGTGTGAGGCCTCCGGGTATCCGATAGGGAAATTTATCGGTATTTGAAAAGGGACTGAATGAGTTCGGATAACCTCGGTCAGATGACTGATATGACTCACAGGGATGCCTGAACACCGCAGGCTAGTGTATCGGACAGAAGGAGCCGGTGTCCGGATATGTGTATAAACGGTGAATAATAGATAAAATATTCAATAATTATTAACAGGGGAAGATTCCTCGTAATGCGTGCCATGAAGGTAATGGACCCTGAGAGGCCCAATAATGGCGCCAACAAGGCCCAGTAAGACACTTGGACTGATAGGTGGGCCAGTGTCCGGCAGAACCCCGGAAAAGTGCGAAATTACGAAAATGCCCCTGTGTTGTACAAAAGGGTAACAGATGAATGAAGGGCATTTTGGTCATTTTGGACAGGCCCAGAAGCCAAGGTATATACAGATAAAGTTACTTAGAGTCAGTCTATGCCCTGACAGAGTACAGAAGGGTGTGAAATGACGATTTTACCCTTAGGGTTAAAATAGAGCAAGAAAGGGCACCCAAGGGTATTTTGGTAATTTGCCGAGGGATATTTCTTGGGATTCTAGCCATCAGAGTGCTAGGGCTTGATCAGGATCCAAGACAACATTCCCAGAGCCCAAAAACGTAGGCCCAGTAATGTATGGGAAAAAGTGGCATTAAAATACTATTTTAATGCTGTTTCAATAAAGTAAAGTTACTCGGTAGGCACGATAAACGAGGAGGTGATCAGATAAAGTTCGGGACTTATCTGGATAGCATTGGAAGGCGTGAAAGGTCCCTTCTAAGTGCCACATGGCGCAATCTTAGAGGCAGAAGAAAAGTTGAGGACACGTATTACGGTGCAAGACTCTGGACCGGTACTGGATTGGACTGAACTGCTGAGTCAGCTGATGAGGTTCCAGGAATTATGACATGTGAAGAATGTGGCGATGAGGTGTCCTGGTGAGGTGTCCTGGATGATGTCATGCATGATGCAGTAAAAAGGAATAAAGAAAAATAGGAAAATCCAGGAAAAACCAGGACCACATGTTCAGATGGCTTCAAAATTACAAGAATGCCATCCATTAAAGCTATAAATACCCCCTTCCCCTCCCATTTTATGCATCCCACATTTTTGGCAAGAAAAGAGAGAGAAAGAAGAGAGAGAAGGAGAAAGAAAGAAAGAAAGGAAGTTCTGGTGGAGTTGGAAGCAGTATAGAAGTTATGGAGTTCTGCTTTTGAGGTAGTAACTAATCCTAGCTCTTATGTAATGTCTTTGTGATTGGTTGTGCTATTGTTTGGTTGGATTGTTGTCTTATATGTTATGCTTGAAGCTCTATTACAATTCTATGATCATATGTTATTGAATATGGAAGCACGCAGCATACTTATCTGTACACAATCACAAGCAAGCACCGTCACTCTGCATTACATATATTGTTATGATTATTACTACTGAGATTCCCCCGAATCTCATTCCCATATATAACCCATTACAGGGAGGTTATGTTGAAGTAAATTTTGAGAATGCTAGAAGACGCCGTTATGCTGCCGGAATTAAGACTGAACATCATTATATGATAAGTACTGTGTACGTGGTGCTGTCTAAGGAGGCTGGAAGTGAGTGGACCTAGCAGATTCATCCAGTCTTTCCTGGGTACTACGTAGAATGGTAGTTCTCATGAGGGAATTACCGAATCAGTACGGTTCAGTTCTTTGTACAGATGAAGCCTAGCAGTTATGCTGCCGGATTTTAGGCAGGAAAAGATGTAATAGAAATATGATAATTTGCTGTATGCCTTGTTGTATGTTATTTTATTATTTAATAATAAATGTTGTTTGGCATGTTAAATTTGTGAATGGGGAATTAAGGGAGAAATTCGTAGGTCCTGAGGTAGCAGTGTTCTGGCCTCAGTTTGACCTAGTAAACGAAGGAGTTTGGCTATGAAATTTGGCAAGCTAGTCGTACACATCTGGGGCATTCCGTGGATAGGTAATAAGCCTCATTTGGATGTGTAGAACGAGATAAATTAATTTTCAAATTAAAGGTCCAAAATAAGGAACTTAAAAAATTTTGAATTTCTGGGCTTAAGTTAAGATATAATCAAGCTAATGATGCTTCAACAAGTGTACTCTGAGGAGTCTAAGGGAGGATGTTTCATTTTGGTATCAGAGGAATAGGTTCTGGCATAAACCAGACAGGATTCTGGTTCAGAGCATAAGATTTTGGCACAGAACAGAAGGTTCTGGCTTAGTGATGCTCTGATTTAGAAATGTTATTTCCCTAGAGTACATAGAGGTTTAGAAAAGCCCAGTGGAGGTAAAATCCCTTAGATGAGTAAGTAGTACAATGTTATGTGTTCACTTTTCTTTTCTGATTGACAAGGAACCAGATGGTGAACACGAGACGAGGACGTAGAATTCAAGTGGAGGAGCCACACGTAGAGGATGCTGGAAACTCCAATGAGGTAAATCCTATGCAAGTCATCCTTGCTAGGCTAGAACAGCAGCAGAGGATGATGGAAGAAATGAGGGCGGAACAAGTTCGCCGAGATGAAGAAAGAGATACCACTATAGCTACTCTTACAGCTATAGTTAATCAATTGCAAACCCCTGATAGACCAGCAGAAGGGATATCAGGAATTCCTCCAAATAATGGGCAGTCAAGAATAGAGGATCCAGTGGTAGATCCTAATAGCATTCAGCAATTGATGGAGCGGTTCCAAAAGTACAATCCTCCGGTGTTTGAGGGGACATTTGACGTCCAAGTAGCTGAGGATTGGATAGATCAGCTTGAGAAGATTTTTGAGGTGCTGGATTGCCCATCAGGAAGAAAAGCCCGACTGGCCATTTTCAAGCTAGAGAAGGATGCGCGAAGATGGTGGAGGAATACTGAGCTTATTCTTCAAGCAAAAGGAGTCCCAGTTACATGGGAAATATTTCTGGGTCAATTTAGGGAAAAATACTTTCCCCAGTCAGTGAGGGACGCGAAGGAAGTTGAGTTCCTAACTTTGAAGCAAGGAGAGAAAGAGTCATTCGATGAGTATTTGGCTAAGTATCTTCGATTATCGTACTATTCCACATACCTTAGAAGAATGGAGGACGAAGAATGGTCGACAAAGAGATTAGTAGAGGGTCTGAGCAGCGCCCTAAAGGAAAGAATAATTCCTCAGCAACTTACGCAGTTCAATAGAGCGGTAGAAGTCTGCAGATTGACAGAGAGAAGTATGAACAATCATGCAGCAACCGGGAACAGCGTAAGGAGCAAGGAGGTAGCTAAGTCAGAAGCAAGAAGTAAAGAAGTATTGGCTAGGAGCACTCTGGGAGGTAACTCAGGTTATGAAGCCAATAATAATAATAACAAGAGAAAGAGGCAACAGTTTAGGCAGGGGACTGATCAAGGGTAGGATCAGGTTGGAGGACAAAGATGTCAAAGATGTGGAAAGAACCACGGCACAAGGGAGTGTCGAGCAGGGCAAAGCGGCTGTTTCATTTGTGGCGAGAAGGGTCACTTTGCAAGAGTTTGCCCTAAGAATGCTGACATCCCTAGGCCAAAGACAACAGGAAGAGTATTTTCCATTTTTTCAAACAGAGTCTCCAAATCCCCTGAGGTCGACACTAAGAATGGTTAAGAAGAACCATAGCTGTAAGGGTGACTTAGCTGTAAGAACTGTATGCCTAGATGTAAATGATGTGATTAATGAAGAGTTCCTTTCTGATCTAGAGAATGTGGTTCTTGTAACAAGTCATGAGAAATAAGTAGTAAGATAATAAATCTGTCTTAACTCACTGATGAGGTTGCTGTATGAGGGGTTAGAACATGGATAGCTGTAAGCAACTATAATGAAAGATGTTAGTTGCTAAGAATCCATGTGGAAGGTCTGGGACCAAGCTGTTGCTCCTCTAGACCATCACTGGAGTGAGGATAAGACAGAGAGGGATGATCTTACTAGTTATATCTATGACTGCGTTATAAGAATCACATAGCTGTATAGATCAGTAAGAAGTTCTCTTCAGGAAAGATGAGGTATCCCTTAAAATTTCGAGGACGAAATTTTTAAAAGGGGAGGAGAATTGTAACATCCCGATTTTTGGTCTAGGAGAACTGGGAAGTAGTCTGATATGGGCAGGCTGCTAAAATTGTAGTCCCAGGGTAGTAATCTAATATGGGCGGATTACTTAAAGATGAGATAAGTCTTTAACCTAAAGAATCGGGACAGTTCGCCTAGATTCAAAATGAGGAATGTGAGGAATATCCTAAGTCTTAAGCCTAGGAATTCTGCAGGAAGCTTGATATGGGCTGGCTCCTGTGTAAGATAACCTGATATGGGCGGGTTGTCGAGCTTTTCAATTAACGATGACTCCCGAAGAGTTTAAGGGATGAGTTATTGAAAGAGAATTTCTAGAACTTAAGATAAGGGATGAGAAGATGAGTAATGAGGCCAGAAAGAGAATGTAGGGGCATAATCGTAATTATGGGAAAGATCGGGCTGGTAGCCGATGAGTACCATATTTTGCCAGAAAATAGAGAAAATTATGCTGATCATTTCACTGAACTGTGAAATGTGCATACGAGGTCTCTATGAGTATGAAAGAATTATGGAAAGTTTAAGGACAAAAAGGTGGGGTCCTTAAGTGTAATTTTAGCCAAATAAAAAGGGACTTAAATGAAAAGAAGAAAAGTTCCTTGGGGCTAAAGTGTAATTAAAGAAAGTCAGGCCGGAAGTGGATTGGACTGTCCGACGGCATTTCAGTCCCAGATTTCACCGGTAGAGAGAGCAAGGGACGCTCGGTAATCTGGCTTAATACAGGAATTTTTGAAGACTCCAGATAGCCAGAAATGGACTGATCGTCCAAAAGTTATAAAAATTCATACCGGATATCCTAGATTTCAGATCTAGGTGAGAAAATACAGGATGATACGTCCTTATGGGGCGGATGTCGGGAAACTGACAGAATACCGATAGGAGGCCTGTAGAAAAAGTTATTCGCAAATTAGAAAATCCAGACGGAGTGTGAGGCCTCCGGGTATCCGATAGGGAAATTTATCGGTATTTGAAAAGGGACTGAATGAGTTCGGATAACCTCGGTCAGATGACTGATATGACTCACAGGGATGCCTGAACACCGCAGGCTAGTGTATCGGACAGAAGGAGCCGGTGTCCGGATATGTGTATAAACGGTGAATAATAGATAAAATATTCAATAATTATTAACAGGGGAAGATTCCTCGTAATGCGTGCCATAAAGGTAATGGACCCTGAGAGGCCCAATAATGGCACCAACAAGGCCCAGTAAGACACTTGGACTGATAGGTGGGCCAGTGTCCGGCAGAACCCCGGAAAAGTGCGAAATTACGAAAATGCCCCTGTGTTGTACAAAAGGGTAACAGATGAATGAAGGGCATTTTGGTCATTTTGGACAGGCCCAGAAGCCAAGGTATATACAAATAAAGTTACTTAGAGTCAGTCTATGCCCTGACAGAGTACAGAAGGGTGTGAAATGACGATTTTACCCTTAGGGTTAAAATAGTGCAAGAAAGGGCACCCAAGGGTATTTTGGTAATTTGCCAAGGGCTGTTTCTTGGGAATCGAGCCATCAGAGTACTTGGGCTTGATCAGGATCCAAGACAACATTCCCAGAGCCCAAAAACGTAGGCCCAGTAATGTATGGGAAAAAGTTGCATTAAAATACTATTTTAATGCTGTTTCAATAAAGTAAAGTTACTCAGTCGGCACGATAAACGAGGAGGTGATCAGATAAAGTCCGGGACTTATCTGGATAGCATTGGAAGGCGTGAAAGGTCCCTTCCAGGTGCCACATGGCGCAATCTTAGAGGCAGAAGAAAAGTTGAGGACACGTATTACGGTGCAAGACTCTGGACCGGTACTGGATTGGACTGAACTGCTGAGTCAGCTGATGAGGTGTCCAGGAATTATGACATGTGAAGAATGTGGCGATGAGGTGTCCTGGTGAGGTGTCCTGGATGATGTCATGCATGATGCAGTAAAAAGGAATAAAGAAAAATAGGAAAATCCAGGAAAAACCAGGACCACATGTTCAGATGGCTTCAAAATTACAAGAATGCCATCCATTAAAGCTATAAATACCCCCTTCCCCTCCCATTTTATGCATCCCACATTTTTGGCAAGAAAAGAGAGAGAAAGAAGAGAGAGAAGGAGAAAGAAAGAAAGAAAGGAAGTTCTGGTGGAGTTGGAAGCAGTATAGAAGTTATGGAGTTCTGCTTTTGAGGTAGTAACTAATCCTAGCTCTTATGTAATGTCTTTGTGATTGGTTGTGCTATTGTTTGGTTGGATTGTTGTCTTATATGTTATGCTTGAAGCTCTATTACAATTCTATGATCATATGTTATTGAATATGGAAGCACGCAGCATACTTATCTGTACACAATCACAAGCAAGCACCGTCACTCTGCATTACATATATTGTTATGATTATTACTACTGAGATTCCCCCGAATCTCATTCCCATATATAACCCATTACAGGGAGGTTATGTTGAAGTAAATTTTGAGAATGCTAGAAGACGCCGTTATGCTGCCGGAATTAAGACTGAACATCATTATATGATAAGTACTGTGTACGTGGTGCTGTCTAAGGAGGCTGGAAGTGAGTGGACCTAGCAGATTCATCCAGTCTTTCCTGGGTACTACGTAGAATGGTAGTTCTCATGAGGGAATTACCGAATCAGTACGGTTCAGTTCTTTGTACAGATGAAGCCTAGCAGTTATGCTGCCGGATTTTAGGCAGGAAAAGATGTAATAGAAATATGATAATTTGCTGTATGCCTTGTTGTATGTTATTTTATTATTTAATAATAAATGTTGTTTGGCATGTTAAATTTGTGAATGGGGAATTAAGGGAGAAATTCGTAGGTCCTGAGGTAGCAGTGTTCTGGCCTCAGTTTGACCTAGTAAACGAAGGAGTTTGGCTATGAAATTTGGCAAGCTAGTCGTACACATCTGGGGCATTCCGTGGATAGGTAATAAGCCTCATTTGGATGTGTAGAACGAGATAAATTAATTTTCAAATTAAAGGTCCAAAATAAGGAACTTAAAAAATTTTGAATTTCTGGGCTTAAGTTAAGATATAATCAAGCTAATGATGCTTCCGCAAGTGTACTCTGAGGAGTCTAAGGGAGGATGTTTCACAGTGCGTTCTAGAGAATAAAACAAAAAAGTATTTCAGAAGATTTGTTTGACTCATCATGGATCAGACTATATCAAATAGAGTTTGATTCCTCCTTATGCACTTCATTTTTCTCCTGAAAAATCTTGAACATTTCAAGCAACTCAAATAATAAAGTAATAGTAACCTCCTCTAGCAGAGGTATTTAGTATACCATATACATATGTATATATTAGGCCTAATATATTAGTTCCCCTTTAACTATTCCTTGTAAAATATGTCTTATTCATCTTTCGATAAACAGGATTCACATGTATCGAATGATTAAAAAACAAACGATTTAAGTCCATATTGATAGAGCTTCAATATTAATTTATTTGGATATAATTATTTGAGTCATGAGGATGCCTGAAAAAAGTATGTAAAAATGGGAAATAAATAGTTAAGAGACTAAAGAAGTTTATAAAATTAGTCTCATTACCAAAAAGTTAACAGTGTGAGCTACAAAAATAATGGAAGCTCAGAATACCAGTAAGTGGCATTTTATAGGAAATTTAGAAAGAAATAGTTAAAGGGAAAGTTATGGCCCAAGAATATTCATGGAATTTCCCTATAATTAAAGGAAGATTATGGAGCAAACAAAAGAATTTTTTGAGCTCCAAAAGGCCCTTAAGAAAATCCAAATAAATAAGAACCATATAGATTGGAAGAAACTTGGAGAACAAGTTGGATCAAAGGGCCAAGATTTGATCTTCTTCTCCTTTCCTTAAGATGGCACCACATAGGCCTCAAGAGTGCCTAGTCACATTCTTAGTCATCAAGTTAATTGATTAAGCAATTAATGAGAGAACATGTGGAACAATCAAGAGAAAACACATGGCTCACATGTGGACCAATTAAAAGAAGGCACTTGTTGCCAAGTAGACCAATGAGGAGTAGCCACTTAGCAAGGAAGAGGATGAGTTAATGATGATTATGGGTATGTGGACCAATAGGAAGAGGGCAAGTGGCTAACATGTGGACCAATTAGAAGTAGACAAAGAGGCATATGTGGATCAATAAGAGGAAGACAAATGACCTAATTCAATTGGTCAAGGGAAATCAAGGGCCAAGGTTTAATCTCATCTTCCTTCTTCCTATGGATTTTCTCTACATAGCATGTTGATGTCATGAGGATGATTCAAGAGGAAGAGAAGATGATGCAAGAAGGCTAGGTGGATGCAATCTTGACCACCATATGATCTTGTAAATATTAGGACTTTGAGGGGTATAATTGCCTTACACTTCAAAAAAATTTCTATCAATACCTCCTCCCTTCAAGTGACATCCAAGCATGGAAATGGAAGGGAAATATTGCTAATATTTAGAGAGGAGAGAGAAACAGAAGGCAGCATGTATGAGAGAGAAAGCAAGAACAAACACTAGTGGAAAATTGGCATTCTAAATCCCCATTTTTAAATCGGTCAATGCGGAGACAGTTTTAAAAAAATGACCGGTGGCATTTTTGTAAATAATATAAAATATTTACACCGTATTTACTTGTGACCGATGTGGAAAAAATTAGTCCGATTTAGATATTTACTTTCTACAGCCAATATTATAGTGACCGATATGGAAATATTAGTCTGGTTTAGATGAACTCCGTGTGTATCCTTTCCCACCATTTTATGTCAAGTCTTCTCAGACATGCGCAGTAGTTCATCATAATCACCCTTCTCCGATATCTATTTTATATTCATTTCTTCTATTCTTACAAACTAGACTTTCTAAAGCCCCATATTTAAACCGGTCAATGCGGAGACGATCTAAAAAAAGTGATCGGTGGCATTTTTTGTAATTAAGATGAACTATTTACAGCGGTTGTATTTTTTACACCGGTTGGAATTATGTCTGGTTTAGTAAGTGATGTTTTTACAGCGGTTGTCTTTCTTTTACACCTGTTGGAATTATGTCCGGTTTAGTAAGTGACATTTTTATAGCGGTTGTTTTTTTACACCGGTTGGAATTATGTCCGGTTTAGTAAGTGATATTTTTACAGCGGTTGTCTTTAGGTCCAGTTTAGATCACTACTACAAAATAAACTTTTTAAAGCCCCATTTTTAAACTAGTTCTTGCGGAAACGATTTAAAAAAATGACGGGTGGCATTGTTATAAATAAAGGTACAATATTTACACCTGATATACACCTGATATAAATAAAGGTAAAATCTTCACAAATCACATTATCATCCATAGAGAAAACTAAACAATGGAGAACACATGGTGACAGGAAGCTCCCGTCTTCATAACACACTGTCTAAAGCTCACCGAAGAAGAAGATCTAGATATGCGATAACCCATACATGTGCTCTTTGTTCTCTATTGTTGAAGTCTACCGTTCTCGCCTTTAAAAGTTCACAAAGAAGAGAACCCATACCTGCGATGGTGAGTGTCTATTTTTTTATTTCTTTCTTTCTGAATTTTGTTTAAATATATTTTTGTTCACTTTTGACTAGGCAAGTCGAAGGAATTGTAACGGCATTTCTGTGATGTCTTCAATTAGGTGACGATATTTCTAGGTTTTTGTTTCATTCATTTCTGGGTTCTGTTTAAATATATTTCTATTTGCTTTTGAGCAGGTAACCCGAAGGAATTGTGATGATATTTTTGTGATGTCTTCAATTAGGTGACGACGTTTATGGTTTTTAGTTTCTGTGTATATATCTGAGTTTTCATTTCTTTTGTTATGGGTTTTCTGGCTTTTTCTTTCTTCCTCTTTTTTGTTCTCTACTTGCGTTTTACAAGTACCTATTCTTCTTCATCACTCTCCTCATCCTTCAGATTTGTGACGAAGAAGAAAATAATTTTAGAAGCTTCTCTAATTTGAATCTGGAGTTTTTCAATTCTGGATTTTTTAATTTTTACATTACTTTTTAAACCAGTTGTATGGAATAACCGATTTAAAAAAGCTAATTTCTTACACCAGTGGTATACAAACGGTGTAGAATATCAGAGTTTTTACACGCGATGTTTCTACACCGGACCAAGATCTGGTGTAAAAGCCCATTTTCAACCGGTTTAAAAGGCCTATTTTCTAAGATTCAAGCTCTAATTAATGTAAAATGTCCACTCTAGCTCTTGATTTTGTAGTAGTTTGTATTCTTGTGCTTGGGTAAAAATTTTAATTGATTTGGAAGCTTTAATACCCATGTTGATGCTACTGGTTTAAGTCTGGAATTTTAGAAAGAGATAAGTATGATGATAGATATATGTTTAAAGAATAAATTTATAAACTTTGAGAAACTTTAAGAACTTTATAATAAATCAAAAGAATAAGTTTAGAAGGATATCACCGATTTGCTAGAAGACAAATGTAACATCCCAATTTTCAGGCCTAGAGATGCAGAGATAGCCTAAGATTAAGAGGCTACTAGACCCCTTTTTAACAAAAGTCCCAGAGGAACGTAAAGAGTTTCAGGGACTGAGCTGCGAGTAAGTAAAGGTACGGGGACTCATGTGTTGAAGACCCAAGGGGAAGAATAGCCATTTTGGGATGATGTAAAAGTTAAAGGTTGTAGAGTTGAGAGCTGACCATTTTGGTCGCGACTTGAGATAGTTGTGGTCGCGACTAATAGTTACAGAAGGAAGTTGGTCGCGACGAGAAATAAGTATGGTCGCGACTAATATTGGCAGAGAGAAATGGTCATGACGGATATGTATGTGGTGTCGCGACTAATGAGTAGAATGAGCTTGTTGCGACTAGAATATGTCGTGGTCGCGACTAAGGATGTTGTGGTCGCGACTATAGAAAGATGTGGTCGCGACTAATGAACCAAAAGATGTTATGTCGCGATAAGGTGATGATTAGGTCGCGACTAGTGGCTAAAGTAGTGCCAAGCGTATGGGCCAAGAGTTGTGAAGGTCCAAAAAAGATAGTTACCCGGTTGGAGATAGACCGGAGGTAGGAGGCCAGATTCAGGAAAGGTTATCTGGAGACCATGAGATGGACTGATAAGGTATCCTCATGGGACCCACAAGATGCCACATGGCATTAGAGTGGTGATTCTGTGACCTTTCAGTAGAGTAAAGTTGCTCGGTTGGCACGAAAACTGAGGAGGTGATCAGATAAGTCTGGGACTTATCTGGATAGCATTGGGAAGCGTGCAAGGTCTCTTCCAGGCACCACATGGCATTTATCTGCAGGAAGCAGATAAAGCTGAGGACACATATTACGAGGCAAGAGACTGGACCGGTAAGTCAGCATGCTGAGCCAGCTGCTGAGGTGTCCAGGGATTTCAGCATGTGCAAAATGTGACGCTAAGGTGGCATGCTGAGGTGTCCCGATGATGTCATACATGATGCAGTAAAAAGGAAATAAAGAAAATAGGAAAATCCAGGAAAAACGAGGACCGCATGATCAGAGTTCATAGTAATTACAGAATTGCCATTGAAGGAAATTATAAATACCCCCCTCCATTTCATTTCCATTCACGCATGGAGAAGAGAAAGGGAGAGAAAGAAGAGAGAGAAGGAGAAGGAAGGAAGAGAGAAAGGAGAAAAGGAAGAAAGGAAGTTCTGGCGGAGCTGGAAGCAGAATAAGGATAGTAGGGTTCTGCTAAGCTAGCCAGGTAGTAACTAATCCTAGCTTTTATGTAATGGCTTTGTGATTTGATGTGCTATGGTTTGGTTGGATTGTTGTCTTATATGTTATGTCTGAAGCTTTGTTGTAATGCTATGATCATATGTTATTAAGCATGGAAGCACGCAGCATACTTATCTGTACACAATCACAAGCAAGCACTGTTACTCTGCATTACATATATTGTTATGATTGTTGCTACTGAGATTCCCCCGAATCTCATCCCCCTACATAACCCATTACAGGGAGGTTATGCTGAAGTGGATTTTGAGAATGCTAAGAGACACCGTTATGCTGCCGAAGTAAAGACTGAACATCAGTATATGATAAATATTGTGTACGTAGTGCTGTCTAAGGAGGCTAGAAGTGAGTGGACCTAGCCGGTTCATCTAGTCTTTCCTGGGTACTACGTAGAATGGTAGTTCTCATGAGGGGATTACAGAATCAGTACAGTTCAGTTCTTTGTACAGAAGAAGCCTAGCAGTTATGCTGCCGGATTTCAGGCAGGAGAAGATGTAATAAAGATAGAAGGACTATGTATATGTCTTGTTGTGTATGCCTTGCTGTATGACATTATGTTATGCAATGATAAATGTTGTTTGGCATATTCAATTTATGTATGATAAATTAAGGGGAAATTCGCAGGTCCTAAGGAAGCAGTGTTCTAACCTCAGTTTGACCTAGTAAACGGAGGAGTCTGGCCACGAGATTTAGTGAGCCGGTAGTACACATCTGGGGCATTCTGTGAATAGGTAATAACCCTCATTTGGATGTGTATAAATTGGAGAAATCAGTTCTCAAAGTAAAGGTTCAGAATAAGGAACTTAGGAGTAAAAGTTCTATCTCTGGACTTAAGTTAAGCTAAAATTGCTTCCGCAACTATACTCTGAGAGCTATAAAGGAGGATGTTTCAACAAAGAAAGCAGATAAATGAGAAGTTGAACACCATCAATTTATAATGGTTTGCCCCAACCACTTGGCCTAAGTCTAGTCCCTAGAGCTCCTCTGAGTATTTCACTATCTTCTAAGATTAGTCGAACTCTTGGCACCTCAGTACATCAATTGTGAGATTATACTCACTCCCCCTTACAACCTATAAGGTCACACTAGTGAGAATCCCTCTCACTCAGCCTTAAAATCTCGTAAGGTGATAAACACTCAAGAGGCCCATTCTTAAGCAACTTTGAAAATGAAATGTGGTTTTACAAATATCTCTCCCAACTAGAGGAATTGTTATAATCACTTAAGTAAAGATTCTCTAAGTTTCTATCTCTCAAGAATATGATATACTTTGTATCAAAGAGGAGAAACAGGGTGAAACAGAAATACAATTACAGAATATAATCAAAGTGTATGTTTAGCATCTCTTGTTTTTCTTTTCATCTCACTTCATCATCATCTTCAACTTTTCTCTTCGGTTTCTTTTATAGATAAGTTCTTCATAAGTCTGTTGAAGTAAACGTAAGAGTAGCCATTGAAAAATATATCTGTTATTGTTGATGTATGTAGTATGATGGATTTTCACCTTTTTTGAAATTCTTCGTTTGATCTACAAATGATCCTGAAACATGCTTTAGACATAATACATAATCACTATAAGCACATAGCAATTGTTTCCAAATGATTTAGATTTAAAGATCAAAATTTGTCAAAGTCTGGTTTTGAAAATCGATTCAGTATCAGTTGAATCTTATCGAAGTAATCATCGAACAGGTGCCTTATCGAAAAGGACTTTGATAAATCTTTAATGAATTTCATTCAAACAGTTCTTAGGTTTATCGAATAAGACTTTGATAAACAGTTTCATCGAAAAGGTCTTCGATAAACGTTAAATGAATTGACTGAAATAGTTCTAGATTTATCGAATAGAAGTTTGATAAACATTCTTATCGAAAAGCTTATTGAGAAACAAATATGTTCAGACTTATCGATATATTTCACAATATATTATTTATTGAAGTGCTATTCGATAAATAGCCTTACTGAATAGCTTATCAATAAATGTCTAAAGAATATTCTTTCACAGGCTATCATACATTCTTTGATATTCAAAACAATATAATATATTTGGAAACAAGAATTCATATGATCATTTAGCAAATCAAAGCAAGTTATAAGCTTATTAAGATCACACAAAGAATCATTTGTTAAATCTTCAGCACATTCAGAGTAAATTTTCTTCTCATTTATTGAAGTGCTTATTGGAAAGGGTCCTCATAAAAAAGGACTTTGATAAATGGCCTTATTGAATAGCTATTCGATAAATATCATAATTTCATATTTTAGAATATCTAATTTATCGATTAAGATTTCGATAAATCTATTTCAAAACAATTTTCACAAAGCTTTATTTTTTGAAGTCATTTTCAATCAATATGTTATTAGAGAAATACTTCAATAAATAAATTCATATAAAACACTGAGTCATTTTCTAATATATCAAAGGCTTCTTCGATAAACAACTTTATTATTGAATAAGTCTTTGAAGAGATAATTTTCAAATCAAAGACTCAGATTCTTCAACAACTGATTAGTTATTCATTTGTCGAAGGCTTTATCAATAAGTAGTCTTATCGAATATGACTTCAATAAATGCATATCAGAAAACTCTTTTTCTTCACAAATTTCTGTCTCACTTATCGAAGAGCTTATCGAGTATATCTTTTATTGATAAGCTTATCGATAAATTCTATTTATCAATTAAAATGCTTTTTGAAATCTTTTTTCAATTGTTATCATCAAAATATTGGAGTCTAATATATTTCTCTCCCTTTTTTTGATGACAAAATTCAATTGAAGAACTAATAAAGATTGAAATAATTTAAAAATTAATGATCAATTAAAATTTTCAAAAGTGACAAAAAGCATACAGAAAACACAAAAGCAGTTGCTTTAATATAACAACAAACAAACAATCAGAATAAGAAAAATACAAGACTTATCCTATCTTAGTTCATCTTATCTCTCCCCCTTTTTTTCATTCATAAAAAATTGAATCATAGGAGGAAGCTAAAGTAGGTTCAGTATGTGTTTAGGAGTAAGGTTTGAAAAGCCCTTTTGGGAAAACTTGGTTTGAAAAAATTTTAAACAAACAACCATATTTGTCCATAAGTGATTTTGGGCAAAACCATGGTTTGAAACGATGGTTTTGAATAATCTACTGAAAATAGCTTTTGGAACAGTAAAAGAGCTTATGGACTATCCAATTACTATCTTACCCCTACTTTTTCTCATACCCTCTCTCTTCTCTCATCTCTCTTCTCCACCCTCTCTCCTCTCTCCTCTCTCCTACTTTTAATTAAATCATACCCATTTTGATAATTTACCAATAGGAAAAAGTGATTCTGCTACTAATCATCCAAACATCTCCAATTTTCAAAATCTATTCTTCCCAAATCTATTCTCCAAAAGCTAATCCAAACACACCCTTAATGGAATCAAAAATTGGTGAAGTTGGTTCAAAGGGAGGAAGAATTTGCGTTATGGTGGAAGATGTAATACCCCAATTTTCAGGCCCAGAGACTCAGAAAGTGAGCCTGAAATAGATAGACTATCAGACTCCTTTGAACAGAAGTCCTAAAAACATACAGAGGGTTTTTAGGGACTAAACTGCAAATAAGTCAAAGATCAAGGACTTATAGGTAAATAGTGAAAGTCCCTAAAGATATAGTGGCTATTTATGCAAGGAAAGGGGTTAAATTACAAAAGAAAGAAAATGTAGGGACTTAGATGTAATTATGAAAAAGTTTAAGGCCAAAAAGAAAAGTAGACAAAAAGGTGGGGTCCTTAAGTGTAATTTTAGCCAAATAAAAAGGGATTTAATTATAAAGAAGAAAAGTTCCCTGGGGCTAAAGTATAATTAAAGAAAGTCAGGCCGGAAGTGGTTTGCACTGCCCGACAGTATTTCAGTCCCAAATTCTACCAGAAGGTAGGGCAGGGGACGCCGGGTAACTCAGCCTAATACCGGAATTTTTGAAGACTCCAGATAGCCAGAAATGGATTGATCGTCCAAAACTTATAAAAATTCCTACCGGATATCCTAGATCTCAGATATAAGTGAGAAAATACAGGATGATGCGCCTTTATGGGGAGGATGTCAGGAAACTGACAGAATACCGATAGGAGGTCTGTAGAAAGATTTATTCATAAAATAGCAAATACAGACGGGAGTGTGAGGCCTCCGGGGATCCGGGTAGGAGATTTATCGGTATTTTTAAAGGGGCTGAATGAGATCGGATGACCTCTGTTAGATGACCGTTATGACCCACAGGGATGCCTGAACACAGTAGGACACTGTATCTGGAAAAAGGAGCCGATGTCCGAAAAGGTGTATAATCGGTAAATAATAATTAAAATATTTGGTGAACTGTGACAGAGGAAGATTCCTCGTAATGCGTGCCATATAGTTAATGGACCCAGGAAGCCCAAAAAATGGCGCCATTAGAGTCCCAATAAGGCTCTTGGACTGATAGGTGGGCCAGTGTCCAGCAGAACCCCGGAAAAGTGCGAAATTACGAAAATGCCCCTGTGTTGTACAAAAAGGGCAGTAGATGAATGAAGGGTATTCTGGTCATTCTGGAAAGGCCCAGAGGTCAAGACATGTCTAAATAGGGTTGACTAGAGCCAGTATAAGCTTTGACCAGGTCCAGAAAGGTGTGAAATGACGATTTTGCCCTTAGGGTTAAAATAGGACAAGATAGGGCACCAAGGGCATTTTGGTCATTTCGCAGGGGATCTGTGACTGAGTCTGGACCCAGTATTAAAAATTTAATGATATAAAGGGTCTAGATACTAAATGTGAGGTCAGTAGACATAAAAAGGATCTTTAGAAACATCAGATTCAGAAAACGACACGTTTTTCGAGGCGATGGACCGGGCCGGTACCAGATTGGACCGAAAAGCTTCCAGAACCTCCAAATTTCGTCACATGAAGCATATGGGTGGTGAGGTGTCCTATGAGGTGTCCCATGAGGTGTCCAGGGTGATGCAGTAAAAGGAAATTAAAGAAAATAGGAAATTCCAGGAAAAACCAGGACCACAGGATCATAAGTCTTCCTAATTACAAGATTGCCATTGCTCAACACTATAAATACCACCTAGCTCTTCATTTTCACGCCAAGAAGCATTCTTAGAGGTAGAAAGAAGTTCTTGAGAGAGAAAGTGTGAGGAAGAAAGAAGTAAGGAAGTTCTGGTGAAGTTGGAAGTAGTAGGGAAGTTCTGAAGCTCTGCTTTTGAGGTAGTAACTAATCCTAGCTCTTATGTAATGTCTTTGTGATGTGTTGTTTTGTTTGGTTGGATTGTTGTCTTATATGTTATGCTTGAAGCTCTATTCCAATGCTATGATCGTATGTTATTGAATATGGAAGCATGCAGCATACTTATCTGTACACAATCACAAGCAAGCACCGTCACTCTGCATTACATATATTGTTATGATTGTTGCTACTGGGATTCTTTTGAATCTCATTCCCATACATAACATTACAGGGGAGGTTCTATCAAAATGAAATTTGGGAATTTTAAGAGACGCCGTTATGCTGCCGAAATTCCGGCAAGAAAGCAAGAACAGGGAAAGGAACTGATACATACTGTGTACGTAGTGCTGTCTAAGGAGGCTGGAAGTGAGTGGACCCAGCAGGTTCATCCAGTCTTTCCTGGGTACTACGTAGAATGGTAGTTCTCACGAGGGAATTACCGAATCGGTACAACATCGGTTACTTTCTAAAGAAGAATTGTAGCAGTTATGCTGCCGGATTTTAGATAGTGAAAAGATGTAATAGAAATTTGAGGGGATTGATCATACACTGATATACAACAGTTGATTATCTAATAATAATTGTTATCTGGCATGTATGACTAATATGTGATGGTTGTATGCATGTGTATGTGAAGATTGAATGCTGAAAATAGGTTCAGTGAACAGTAACTCGTGAGGACCTATGCATGTTTGATAAATCATTAAAAATAGTAAATGATTGAATTAATGCACTAAATTTTTATGGTAAAAATTAGATATACTAAGCTTTAATTTTGTATATAGAATGCACCATTTGGATGTCTGTACGAAAGGATATAAATTACCAAAGATAAAACCAGAATGCTGGATTCAGGAGAAAATCACTGGATGAACAGTAACTTTGAAACGTTTACCCACGATGAATTGGTCAAGTAATGGTCAACCAATGATTTTTCCCTGAAATATAATTGAGTTAGCTTCATGTATCACTTTGAACCACTTCATTTTGATTTTTCTAGAATTAGTTATGATTTTTCAAAGTCAAGTCGCTCATCTGGAATTTGCCACAGTGAACAGTACCGAAAGAGTAGAATTCCAGATTGATAGTTTGGACTTCTATAACCCTGAAAGTGGTTCCAAATGCTACTGAATGGTTCCTAAGATGTATAAAAATAAGGATGTGACAGAAGAAATAGTTGGTTCAGTAGACAATGGCTTCGAGGTGGAAGGAGGGATATTAGATACAGAGGGAGAAGCTTGGTTAGTATCCAAAGGTTCAGAGAGAGGAATATGAGTAGGGGAAGTAGTTTGGAAAGTTTGAGCATTGGCCTCTGGAGTATTTAGCAGTACTTCAACATAGAAGTAACTGTTGGAGCCTGTGACTTTGTTCTTCAAATTAATTACTTTATCTCTTAACACCTCGATGAGTTGCCTTTATGAATCTATGATGTTCTTTCATGTGCTGATTTGCTCAGAGGTGGAGTCATATCTTCTGGCCATTTTAGTGATTAGCTTTTCTTCTAAACCTTGTCCAAAATATTTGATCATCTTTGCTATGTCTTGGACTGAGGTCTAAATACTCTCTGATGCTTATACTAATAAACTCTCCTAAGATTACTTAACTCCTGTTGAACTACAGCCTGAGATAAAAATATAACCCCTGAAGGTTGAGCTAGGCTTGTAGATAATTGGGCTTCGTTTAGCTGGACTTGTTATTTTCCTTTATGAGCTATTTTGCCACTAGCAGGCAAAGGTAGGGATATCCTCATGCGATAAATTTGCTCATCCCTAAACTTTGGTATTTTTACCTCTTTTCCCCCTTTTTTATAGGCTATATTATTATCTTGAAGGAAAAAGGATACCAGTTAAGGGTAGGGAATTGGAGTGGCTCTTGACTTGTCAAAATGAAAGTTTATGATCTTAGAATATATCAGAGCTTAAATGTTGATCATCTCACCACTGATAATCCTGGCTAGCAGTAGATTCTCCTGAGTAAGAAAAGTGAAGCTCCCAAACTTATTTACCATGCTTCTTAAGTAAATGTAATGAATTACCCTATGATAATCATACATGTCCTTCGACATAAACGTGAGATCATCTGTGATTCTGTCAGAGAGCATGAGAATTTGATAAATTTTCTTTAGGGATAACTCAAGACCTTTCTAAAACATCCTACTTTAAGCCTCACAGTATGTATTTTGAAGCGTATTTAACTAGTGGAAGCATTACATTAGCCCAAAAATTAAAACTTTTTAATTGTCATCAGGTATTGTTGATTGTTCATCTTCCAACTCATAGTCCAACTTTAAAAGTTATTTCTCTTAATGTACAACACCTTACTTTCTTACACCTCAGGGACCAAACGGTAGCATCTGGAACCACTTAAAGGGTCATTGCAGTAAGATAGCACAATCTAGAATTTTACCCTTCTTAGGTTACTGTTCACTATGCAAATGCCAAACAGGAAACTTAACTTCAAAAAGTTATAGCTAATTCTAGAAAAATCCAATTTAAGTGGTTCAAGTTGTTATGTGAAGCTAATTTAAGCTTATTTAATGGAAAATCAACGCCCAAATTTTATTGTTCATCTAATGTCATACCTTCATATCAAATCAAAGATTAGGATGTGTACTATATGTCTGCCAAATTTTATGGCGAGATTCCTTCATTTACTAGGTCAAACTAAAGCCAAAACATAATTGCTTTAGGACCTGAGTTTTTATTATGATCTCTTGCTTTCATGATTTCATAATTTATTCTAGTATACATAACTTATCATCAAACTTCATCATATTCACTTAGACTTGTCTATAACATCATAAACAAATTCATTATATCAATAGACATGTATAAATTTATTTCAAATCATTTACATAACTAGAGAATCTAACATCGCAATATAAAGCTTTGAGAAACTTTAAGAACTTTATAATAAATTAAAAGAATAAGTTTTAAAATCTAACATCGCAATATAAAGCTTTGAGAAACTTTAAGAACTTTATAATAAATCAAAAGAATAAGTTTTAAAGGATATCACCGATTTACTGAAGGACTTTTCTTTTTTATAATTTAGTCATTTTCTTCTTTTTCCTTTTCTGTGCCTATGAGACTCTTCTAGAGCCTCTATCTTTACATACTTTCCCCAAGAACTTTCATTATTTACATCTAAGTCCTTATACTTTTACTATTTATAGTTTAGTCCTTGAAAATCTCCTATACATTTATGAGATTTGTGCTTAAAGAAGTCTAGTAGCCTATCTATTTTAGGCTATATTATGTGCTTCTAGGCTTAAAAATTGGGATATTGCACTTTCTCATGGTCAGTGATCTTAAGTAGGAAGTTAGTGATCTCCTTATCAAGCTTAATCTCTCTTCCTCTTAACCGAGTGACCAGATAGTTGCTTGTCAATTCTCCATCATCATTTTGCTTCTTCAACTATCCTTATGTCACAATAGAACCTTCTCACTACCTCTGGACTAAAGTTTAGATTAATTCCCAACCAATTTTCATATTACTACATCTGGTTGGAGACATTTAGCATAGACTTGTCATTATACTTCAAAAAGTCTAGGTTCACATAGATTACTGGAAATAAATCTCTCTATAAATTCTACCTAAAATTTCTCATGAGCATCTCAGATTGTCATCGTCCGATCCATCAAAATAATAATAATTGTACCCAATAATATAGTATAAGGCATAACCTTATTGTTCTTCTCGAGGAGCCTTTTTATTAGAGACATAGCAAATTGGTGACAAAACTATTGAAAACCTGAGTGAGAGTAAAATAGGTTTGGGGTTTGATTGATTTTTTTAATGCAGTAAAATAAGGGGGCAGTAAAGTAAATATTTTTGTATTTTTGATTAAGATGAAAACGAGTTGGTGTGAAAGAAATACGTTATGACAGACTCTTGATGATGAAAACATATATATCCTTGCTCTTAATTTGAAATGGGAGTTTTGAAATCACTAAGTCTTAAATAAAACCTCAATCGATCGATTGAGTCCAGAGCATTAATATTTCTTAAACTCCTTTGATCAAAGCTAGTTTAAAAACTCTTAATGAACTGTTAAAAACCACTTAGTGTATAATTTAAATCAAATGATGAAAATGCCCTCGAATGATAATCGATCGACAAACCCTAGATTTCAAGCAATTGAATTAATTAGCAACGATCGTTGATAATAGTCCAACCATCTTAAAATCAAAACTGAAGTATATATTAAAAACCAACATTCAAAGCATCCAAAGTCAATTATAATTGTCTAATATGAGAATAATCAATCGATATTCAATCCCTTGTTCATATAATGAAAACCTTAGATCTAGCAGCATCAAAGCATGAAATAGATGCAAATTAAAATAGAAAACTCCCCAGTGCAGTCCATGAGCTCAAGATATGAGATTCATCATCAAGAGACTAAAGATTTAGCCTCTCATGACTCCTACTATGCTGTAATCGCTGCCTAAATATGATGCCGTGAAGAAAGCAGAAAGGGTGATGGAAAGATGAATGATGGAGATGATGTGTAGATAGTAGAGAGAATGTAGAGAGAGAGTTCGAACACTGCTTCTTAGCCTAATCAGGTCAAAAACCAGCCTCTCTTACGTCTGCGGCTCCCCTCTCCTTTTAACATCAGATTGACCTAATAAAAAATACACAGCTTCACAACTGTCTTCTTTGGTTGTGACTAGATACATGTTTTGGTCGCGACCTGTAAACGTAGAGAAACTTCCCAAAATAAATTAGGTCGTAACCTATGGACACTTTGGTCGCGACTGAAGGCCACTGAAGCTGCTCCCTGATTTGATTCTCTCTTGTGATTTCTTTTCTGCTCACATTAGTCCTTAGTTCTCCTCCAAAGTACCTGCAATTCAAAATCAAAGCTCACTATAAAAGTCCCACCAGTAAAAGAATAACATATATGCAATTTGGAGAAGTTAATTTACCATTTTACTCTTTAAACAGCACTTTGCCAAGTACAATCATGTATTACCACAAAAGCACAATTACAGGCATAAAATGAATTGTAAAGTTGTTATAAAACCCTTAAAATGTCATAGAAACCATACACAAATTGTGTCTTATCAATTCCCCTACACTTGAACCTTTGTACTCCTGGACAAAGAAATGAATTACACCTAAGCTAACGCTATTAAATCTGAGATAACAACATAATCCACAGTGTAACCTGAAGACAATTAATTCACCATCTTTTGGGAATGCAAAAGTGATCAAATGAGCAATGCCAAGTAATCAACTTCTAAATGAAATCAACCTTAACTGTATGAGAGCAATAGATTCTCTCTAAGGATGTAAGTGTTTAGCTCTCTATATCCTCTCATTGTTAGGGTTCTTTCACTCAGATTCAAATTGGCAAACATCCTACCATATGCTTATAATGACTCTATATCTCAACAACTATATAACATTTATGCAAAGAATCAAGAGGTCTTTTAGGGATAGAATGATGGAGATAGGCCACGTGGAATGGAATATGAAGGGTAGAAAGTACTATATGCATTCAATAATGAATATGTAGCATGAATTCATGTCTTCAGAGATGTAGAGTGGTAATTGTGCTAATAGGAGTTGTTAATAGTGCCTTCTTCATTTCTCTTTTCTTGTTCTTTTCTTTTCTTTTTTTCTTCAATTTTTCCTGCACTATTTTTTTTGGGTGCAATATGCTCTTTTCTCTTCTTTTTATTTGGCACCTTATACATAGAAGATATAGCACAACATCATAATAATGATTAGTGTTTTTTACATGAATAAAAAAATTATTTCTTCAAAATGATGTTTATGCATATATGACTTTCTATAAAAATGATGGAAAGAAAAGTGATGGGCTCAAAGGGGTGACTACAGATATAATATGTAACGTGTCATATCCTAATTTTTCCCTATCTGTATAATACTGATAGAGGAAAGAGGTTTGGAAAGGATTGTGATGATGAATGGAAAAGAAAAGAATGATTAGATGAAGGTTTAAAGCAGAGGGACTAAATTAAAAAGTATAAAAGTTCCATGGTGCAAAATGTAAAGTAGACATGAATTTTGGGCCATTAAGTATAATTATGAAAAGTTGAGGACTTAAATGCAATTTATAAAAAGTTCAAGGGCAAAAGTGTAATTATGAGAAAGTTGAGCCAGAAAAGGCCCAAAAATGTACAGAATCAGTTCAGTCCCAAATTTTACCAGTAACTAGAGAAAATTATTCCGGTTAGTTTAACGCAACACAGAATTTCGATTTGGGGTCCCAAAAAATTGATATAAATTTTTGAAGTTTGTAGAAATTATTACAATATTTTTTGGACCTTAGAATCAGATGAAGCTTTACAGTAAATTCTTATAATTACTATGAGAATTTATAAAACTGACAGGATCAGAAAAGGAATCCTGTAGATTTTTTAATAGAATTTACAGTGTAATAAAATACCCGATAAAGGTAGTGGACCATATAAAGGCCCAAATGGTGTCACTAAGGCCCAATAAGGTAACTGAATTGTTATGTGGGCCAGTGTCCAGAGGAATCCCAGAGAAATGTAAAATTATGAAAATGCCCCTAGGTTATAATATTGTACAAGAGATGAAAGGAGGGCATTTTGGTCATTTTGGTCATTTTGGACAGGCAAAAAATGCCAAGATGAGTCCAGAGAAAATACCAGAGTCAGTATATGCCCTGATAAAGTATAAAGAGGTGTGAAATGACAATTATGCCCTTAAGGTTAATATAGTGCAAGAAAGGGCACCAAGGGTATTTTAGTCATTTCTCAATGGATGGATATCAGATAAATACTTAGTATAACAATGTCAATGGTAGGAGAAATGTAAACACTTGTTTTCATGATAAAATACATATTCTAGAATATTTTAAAAATTGGGAACATAAAACAGTCTGGTTTTTATAAAACTAACCCGATCACTACCGGACTGGACTGGAATTTTTCCTACCAGTATTTCCTACTTTATTGCACCAAACAAAGCCCTCAAGATGTCATGGATGATGTCATTAATGAGGCTTCTAGGGCAAGCTTCTTGCAAGGTGGATTATGGACCATTGATCAAATTGTAACCAAAGTGATCTTGGCCATTCATTTTCTATGAAATTTTCTATAAATACCCCCAAATTTTGATTCAAAACTGTGAAGTATTCTCCCTTGGGGAAACTATGGCAAAATGAAAACTCAAGCCAAGACAAAGAAGAGTTCAAGGTCCAAAGTTCAAGCGAAAGCTAGAGATTAAAGGTAAGCAATCTATCCTAGCTTATTTACCGTTGATTTGGGAACTTGAACTTAGGGTTTTCATGGAAGAAAGTTGATTTTTCTCTAAGGTGTATATGCTGTTCAAAACCTTAGATGAAAGGAGAAAGAAGAAATTAAAGTTAGAATTGTGAGAATAAAGCTTAAACAAGCTAGTTAGATGATTGGTTGTTGAATCAAGTTGATATTCTTGACTTTGCCATGGATGAAACAATTTGGTTTGCACTGTTCATGTACTGTTCATGATGGAAGGAGATGGAATTTCAATGATCTAATGCTTCCATTGAATTTATATGATGATTTTGTGTATGATTGGATAGGTTTTGAACCTTGGAAACATTGGAATTAAAAGTTGTAATGTTTGGAATTCTTTTCTATTACTGTTCATTTGCATGAACAGTGATTTGAATTTCATGATTTTGATGATTCCAATGGTTTTAAAATGAAAAATTGTGTGGGATAAAGTAGAGAAACAAGTATGGGAAGCATTGGAATCAAAATGAGAATTTTTTAAAGAATTGTTGATGGTTTTCAAATCTGTCCAGAACAGTGCATGGGAGTTGGAATTTCATAATTTTAAGCTCATAAATGGATTCAAAAGATGGAATTGTGTAGGGTAAGGTCAAGACATCAATTGATTCAAAGGCCAAGTCAATTGGTAAAGATTAAAGGAAGTTATGTTAGTTAAAGTAAGTTTAATGTTCAAGAGAAGTTAGATTGTAATAAATGGATGGTTATGTGATGTTAGGATTTGATTGTGGACTCAAAAGAGGCAGCCACACATCAACAAAAAGTAAGAAGGAAAAGCCAAAGTTAAAGTGAAAGGGAGTAAAGCAATAAGGTAGTAAACTTACCCTAAACTTGTATGTATTGAATGTTATGCTTGATTGTGCTATGGCTTTGTTAAACTATGTGCATATGTGTAGATGATTGAAGTTCTATTTCTATGATTACTTTGGCCAATTTTATTTCATATGATACATGGAAGCATGCTCATTACACTATGGTAACACTTTCACAAGCAAGCACAAGCAATTACATTAATACATGCATTGTTTAGTATCGTTTGCTACTGAGATTTCCCTCGAAATCTCACCCCATCCATGTAATCCCAATCCCAACAGGTTTATGAATGAGGGAAGAGGATGAAGAAGCATGAAGAGAAGTTAGGGATTGGTCAATGTAAATGTTATATGATGTTATGTAAAGCATTCTTGCAAGTAATGATGCTGTATGGCTAGTTTAAGCAACAATGTTTATGATGTGAGGAAAATAGTAAATGATGGAATAAATATATGAAACTTTACAGACATTTAGTTAACATGTCAATCTTCGTTTTTACATCAAGAACACCTTATTTCGATGTTTGTACAAAGAGAACCGATTTTCCAAATATGGGGACCAAAATCTGTTTTTAGAATTTTTAACCAAATGAACAGTAATATTTAACGAATAAACTGTATCAATTGGCTAAGTATTTGGTCAGAAAATTATTTTTCCCTTAAACTTCAAGATGTTATCTTCGAGTAAAAGTTTGAACCACTTTATTTCAATTTTTCTAGAATTAATTATGATTTTTCAAAGTTCATCGCACAATCTAGAATACCATATGAACAGTAACTCGCTAAGAGTAAAAATTTCAGATTTGGCTAACGGACTTCAAATGTCATGTAAGTGGTTCTAAATACTACCAAATTGTCCCTAAGAAGTACGAAAGTAAGGATGTTACATCTTGGCCTTTCATTTCCACCCAAATTTGCATATAAATACCCCCTCAAATCAGATCATTTCGGCATGCTTGGCAACCTTTAGGAAACTCTTGCAAAATTTCCATTGAAGATAGAAAGAGGCAAGCACCTTGGAAGAACTAGTAAGGTAATTAGTCTTCTTGATCTTAAGCTTTGTTCTAGCAAGTTTGCCCTTAGTTTTAAGAGGTTTTTGGGACATATTTCTCTTGATGGTGCTGCTGGACATTCTGTTTTGATGAGAAAAGAATATGAGTTTTATATTATGGATAGTTTAGACAAGCTTAAACAAGCTAGAATCCAGTGGCAATAGCTTGGAAATCCAAGTATGCATGTGAATGGAAGATTGTGTTCTGTTCTGGTACTGTACGAATCACTGTTCATATGTTGGAATTTCCTGATTTTGATGCTTCCAATGAGTTTAAAATGGAAAATTATGTGGGGATATAGTAGAGAAACAAGTATTGGAAGCATTGGAATCAAAATGAGAATTTTTGGAAAACATGTGAAGCTTTTCGGTTCTGTACAGAAACTTGTGATGCAATTTGATTTTGGAGATTCTGAATGCATATTTGGATTCTACATGAAAAATTATGTGGAAGTGAACCATAAGAATTTATTTTAGAAAGATGGAAGCATAAGTCATAAATTAAAGAAAGAATGGAACTTAGTGAGAACCTAGTCTTGGAATTGTGTTGGAATTGAATTGTAACTTGATGTTACTTTGTAATGGCTGGGTTTTGACATTTGTGAGAAGGGAAGATCATTCCAAGAAGGAAATAACAAGGACATCTAAGAGGTAGCAAGAATACCTAACTATAATTTTATGTTTGTTTGATTGTATACTTGCTTGTTATGTATGATTCTTGGTTGAGCTTGAGATGATTTTATGATGATGATGATGAAG
The DNA here is from genome assembly GCA_037074615.1 of Leucaena leucocephala. Taxonomy (NCBI): domain Eukaryota; kingdom Viridiplantae; phylum Streptophyta; class Magnoliopsida; order Fabales; family Fabaceae; genus Leucaena; species Leucaena leucocephala. The sequence continues at coordinate 5,498,108 of CM073545.1, forward strand.
TATGAATGGTTGCAACTCCTTGCAATCAATGTCATGACAATATGCATGTTAGAGGTTGCTTATGTTTGTTCATGAAGTAGCTCCCATGTCATGATAACATATTAGGCATTTAATCAAGCATGCATGTTATTATAGTTTGTATGACTTGCTATTGAGATTTCCATAAAATCTCATTCTTTCCATATGTATATAACAATGCTCTAGGTGCTGGAACTTTTCAAGGCAAAAGGTTAAATGTGGATGGTTAATTTGTATGACTTAAAGTTGGGTACTTATCTTTAGAGGATGATATTTTGATGTGCTTGATGTATGTTACTATGGATCCAGTCTGAGATAGTAGACTTCCAACGATAATTTTCATAACTTATCCAACGTATTTTCATGTGAAATTTGGCATGAATATAGTTAAGGTCTATATATTTAAATTGACACCAAGAACACCTCAATTGGTTAAGAATTCAAATTGTTATGATTTTTCAAAGTTGGGAATAAAATCTGGATCAAGATAAAACGAGTACCCAAAGGTAGTGAGGTTCATGCACGAATTTCAAATAGTAAATGAATGAGTTTTTCCACGAACTTTTATGAGTTTAAAGTAAACATATGGACCTTTAAATCCATATGTAACATGCCTCATTTGGATAAGTACACAAGGAGAAATGAATTTTTGAAAATAAGCCACAGAAACTGGAACTTTCAAGTTTACCAAATGAACAGTATTTTCAACGAATAAACTGATTTCATTTGGATAAGGAAACCTCAGTTTCATATTTTTCCTTCAAATTTTAATGAAATAGATTTTATTAGAAATTGGAACAACCTTATTTAGATTTTTCTAGATTTAATTATGAATTATCAAAGTTCATGACATAATCTGGATTTGCCAAATGAACAGTACCATGAACAGTACCCGATAACCTAATTCTTGAAAATTCATGTTTCTAAGCTAAAAAGGTGTTCAATTGGTATAAGATACTTTTAATTGAGTATATGTAAGGATAAAATTAAGGATATAACATTTTGGTATCAGAGGAAAGGATTATGGCTTAGGAAATGCTCTGAATAGATGATTTATAGATAGGTACACAATGGTAAAACTGTCATAATTGATACTAAGTTAGTGTTTGTAGGATGGTTAAACGTAGGACCAGATCAGAAACACTGTTAATCAAGGAGATCCTATGCCTGAGGTTTTTAGTTCGGATAAATCTGGACTGAATTCAGAGGAGGAGTATATGATGGACAATGATCCTGATTTCTGGTTACCTCCTGTAGTTCATATTCCTGATTCTAGTGATCTGAAATAGATAGATCTGATAGTTCTTCCGTGGGATCAAACTTTATGGCTGATACACCAGAGGATAGTATGTCAGAAGAATAACCTATTCCAACTCCTCCAATAAATTTTGAACCTCCAGACCTAGCAGATTCTGGTTCAGATATTATGGGAGTCCAGAGGGATGAAGAAGACACAGCACACCCTCTACCAGTACAACCTGATGAATGCCAATCTCAGGTTGGGGGCATAGTGGAACCTACCCCTAGACAGTCGGATGACCCAGATATTCCTGGACCCAGTCAAGTGCCAGATCAGATAGATACTCCAGGTCCTAGCAAACCAAGGATGTCAATGGTAGAGATACACTTGGGAAACCGAATCATAGAAATAGTACCAAGAAGAAACATGAAGGAAGAACAGTTCGAGAGAGCGGTGGAATTAGCCCGACAGCTATATGACTTAGAAAGACCCTTAGTCAGGGACATAGACCAAGACTATAGAGTCTACCAAGATTTTATCACTAGGGTAAGGGATACGTACCGAGCCTTTGATCCAAATACCATTACCCTTGTTGATTGGACTAATATTATGGATGACATTTTGCCTACTACTCCCACCTGGAGAGCAGGGTTGGATGAGTACTTTGAGGAAGACCGTATTGTAGCATACCCGACTGGATTTTCATGATAGAAGAATTTATTAGAAGAACTTTTAAGAAGGAATAGTATATCTTTAGAAATAGTAATGTTCTCCATGTACTTATGTAATGTATAAAATACCAGTATGACTTTACTAACCTTATGTGTATGCCATGTTTTGAATGAAATGTAAATTGTTATTTATTTTATTCCTCTCCTATTTAGATAGTAAAACAAAATAGTATAAACTAGAAGGACTGTTCCGTCAGAGGGACCACGAGATACTGGGAATATTAATCAGATAATTTTAGAATGATTAGAGCAACAATAAAAGATGATCGAGGAGATGCGTACAGCTCAATCACGAAGTGATCAGGAGAGAGATGCTGCTATAGCAGTAGCAGTAGCAGAAGCTGTGAGCAACTTAAGGCCTCCAGAGCCTTCAGGAGCAGCCAACAAAGAATCAAAAAGAGTATAGCAGCCGATAAAGCCACATAGGCAGGTTGACCAGGGGATGATGCAATCAGTATTCAGCAATGGATGACAAGGTTCTGTAAGCATAGTCCTCCAGTATTTGAAGGATCATTTGATGTCCAGATGGTAGAAAATTGGATTAGTAGGTTGGAAAAGATTTTTAAAGTACTCGACTATCCAACTGAAACTAAAGCTCAGATGGCTATCTATCAGTTAGAGAAAGATGCTGATAGATGGTGGAAGAATACTAAGTTGCTGTTACAAGCAAGAAACATTCCAATTACTTGGGAAGCGTTTCTTGAACAATTTTATGAGAAGTACTTCCCTAGTTTGTGCGAGATGAAAGAGAAGCTGAGTTCCTTGTGCTGAGACAAGGAGAGAAGGAATCATTTGATGAGTACCTATCTAAGTTTATCCGTCTCTCAGTATTCCACTTATTTGCGCCAAGTGGATGATGAGCGTTGGATGACCGAAAGGATGATTAGAGGATTAAACACTACGTTGAAAGAGAAGCTGACTCCCCAGCAATATAGCCAGTTCAACAAAGCAGTGGAGGCATGTCGCATAGTTGAGAATAGTCTGAATCATTGAATGTTGGTTAAGCCTGTGAACAAGGAAAATGCAACCCCTGAAAAGGCCAGTCAAAATTGAGAGGCTGCTAGTGGTAGCGGCTATAGAAAGAGAAAGAAATAGTGGCAGAACAAGAGACTGAATAGAGGAAATTTTTAAGGAAGGTCTAGCAACAGAGACTCGAGGGCCCGAGTGTGTGATAAATGCGGAAAGAATCATGGAGATAGACCATGTCTGATGGGCCAGAATGTATGCTATACATGAGGAAATCCTGGATATTTCTTTCAGGATTGCCCTCAAGCAGTAAATAATCAGAGGCCAAGGACACAAGGGTGAGTATTTGCACTCACTAGGGAAGACGCCCAGCGGTCACCCGAAATGATTCAAGGTACAATTTATCTCACTGATCATTCTGTGATTGCTCTATTTGATTCGGGTGCAAGTCATTCCTTTGTTTCTTATGAGTGTGCTAAACGCCTAGGTCTTATGATTAGCAAGTTGCATTATGCCATATGTGTGACAACTCCCACAAATGCTAGAGTAGTTACATCAGATGTTTGCCTAAATAATATTGTGCGATATGAGCATTGTTGTACTACTCTAGATTTGATATGTATGCCTTTTCGAGGAATCAATATAATAATTGGACTGAATTGGTTATCTTCCAATAATGTGATGCTGGATTGCAAGAACAAAACTCTAGTTTTTGGTCCAAAGGTAGCAGATCTGAGTTCAGAAGTAAGACTGAATTTCATAACGGAGGCTCAGGAAGATAAATATTTATGGAAATGATGTCAAGGGTATATGATCTTCTTTTCTGTTCAAATAGAAGTGGAAGAAGGGATTAAGGAGATCCAAGTAGTCAAGGAATTTCCTGAAGTTTTTCTAAAGGAAATTCAAGGATTACCTCCTGAGCGAGAAGTGGAATCTGCAATTGACATTGTTCCTAGAGTTAGACCAATATCCAAAGCCCCATATCGTATGGCTCCAAATGAGATGATTGAATTAAAGAAGCAGATTGAGGAGCTCTTAGAGAAGGGTTTCATTCGACCCAGTGTTTCACCATGGGGTGCTCCAGTGTTATTCGTCAAGAAGAAAGATGGTAGTCTAAGACTATGTATCGATTATGGGGAATTGAATAAGATCACTATTAAAAACAAGTACCCTCTTCCCAGAATTGATGACCTACTAGATCAATTGGCTGGAGCAAGTATGTTCTCCAAGATTGATTTAAGATCAGGCTACCATCAGCTGAGAGTTAAATCAGATGATATCTCAAAGACTACTTTCAGGACTAGTTATGGTCATTTTGAATTTCTGGTGATGCCTTTTGGTCTGACGAATGCACCTGCAATTTTTATGGACTACATGAACTGAATCTTCAGGCCATACTTAGATCAATTTGTGGTGGTCTTCATTGATGATATCCTGGTGTACTCCAAGTCTGCTGAGGAGCATGAAAGGCATTTGAGAATTGTTCTTGGTACCCTTAAAGAAAAGCAACTATATGCTAAGCTTAGTAAGTGTGAGTTTTGGCTTTAGAAGTCAAATTTCTCGGTCATGTCATATCCCATGAAGGGGTAGCTGTAGATCCTAGCGAAGTTGAAGCAGTTTTAAGCTGGGAACAGCCAAGGAAAGTGACAGAGATTAGAAGTTTTTTGGGCTTGGTAGGGTACTATAGAAGATTTATTAAGGACTTTTCTCGAATTGCCTTGCCGTTAACCAAGCTGACCAGGAAGAATCAGCAGTTCAAGTGGGACGAGAAGTGCGAGGCTAGTTTTCAAGAGTTAAAACAGAGATTAACCACTACTCCCATGCTAATTATTCCAGACCCAACTCAGACTTATGTAGTATATACTGATGCTAGTAAGCAGGGGTTGGGATGCGTGTTAATGCAGCAAGGTCGAGTAGTAGCCTACGCCTCTCGACAGTTAAAGCCACATGAAGAAAATTATCCCACTCATGATCTGGAGCTTGCAGCGGTGGTTTATGCTCTCAAGATATGGAGACATATTTGTATGGAGCTACCATAGAATTGTATTATGACCACAAAAGCCTAAAGTATCTGCAGGATCAAAAAGAGTTGAATATGAGGCAGTGACGATGGATGGAATTATTGAAGGATTATGATTTCCAGATTAAATACCATCCAGGAAAAGCCAATGTGGTGGCTGATGCTCTAAGTAGAAAGTGGTGCAGGAGGCAAGTCTGATGATCAAATAATTGAAACTGTTAGAAGATATCAGAGATTGGAGTCCTCTCTATCAAATGTAGATGACAGAAAGTCCTTATGGAGGAGTACAAGTCAGAGCTTTCATTGAAGATGAAATAAGAGAAGCTCAAAAGCATGATAAGCTCACAACAATTTTTAAAGATAAGCTGGAGAGAAGGAAAACTAAGAATTTTGAAGTTTCCCAAGATGGATTGCTACGGTTTAAAGGAAAACCTTATATCCCTAATGTTATGGGATTGAAGGAGAAAATTCTAGATGAAGCACACAAAAGCTGATATACAGTATATCCAAGTATGACCAAGATGTATCATGATGTGAAAAGTCTATTTTGGTGGCCTGGATTGAAGAAGGATGTGGTGGCTTACGTGTCCAAGTGCTTAACATGCCAAAAAGTAAAGATTGAATATCAGAAGCTAGCAGGAACATTTCAACCTTTAGATATCCCTGAATGGAAATGGGATAGTATTGCCATGGATTTTGTGGAAGGACTACCCATGACTCTGACTAAGCATGACGCAATATGGGTAGTCATTGATCGATTGACAAAGTCAGCTCATTTCCTGGCAATAAATAAAAGAGATTCTCTAGAGAAGCTAGCGAAGTTGTATATAAAGGAGATTGTTAGATTACATGGTATCCCAAGTAGTATTGTGTCCGATAAGATCCTCGATTTATATCTAATTTTTGGAGAGCTTTACAGAAAGAAATGGGTATTACTCTCCAATTTAGTATAGCCTATCATCCTCAGACGGATGGTCAATCTGAGAGAACAATGCAAACTGTAACATCCCGATTTTTGGGTCTAGGAGAACTGGGAGGTAGTCTGATATGGGCAGGCTGCTAAACCCGTAGTCCCAAGGTAGTAATCTGATATGGGCGGACTACTTACCTGTATTTTGTAGGAATCCGAGGGATGAGCTAAGTCCTTCAGAATTTAAAGATGAGTTAAGTCTTTAACCTACAGAATCGGGACAGTTCACCTAGGTTTAAAATGAGGAATGTGAGGAATATCCTAAGTCTTAAGCCTAGGAATTCTGCAGGTAGCTTGATATGGGCTGGCTCCTGTGTAAGATAACCTGATATGGGCGGGTTGTCGAGCCTTTCAATTAACAATGACTCCCGAAGAGTTTAGGGGATGAGTTATTGAAAGAGAATTTCTAGACCTTAAGATGAGGGATGAGAAGATGAGTAAGTTGCCAGAAAGAGAATGCAGGGGCATAATCGTAATTATGGGAAAGATCGGGCTGGTAGTCGATGAGTACCATATGTTGCCAGAAAATAGAGAAAATGATGCTGATCATTTCACTGAACTGTGAAATATGCATATGAGGTCTCTATAAGTATGAAATAATTAGAAATGTGACCAAGGGTAAAATGGTCATTTTTGAAAAGTGTGCGCGGGAGCGTACTTTTAGGAAAAATAGCCCAGTCCGGATTAAATATCTGAAAATACAGGGAGATTATGTTGAAGTAAATTTTAAGAATTTTGTGAGACGCCGTTATGCTGCCGAATTTAAGACTGAACATCAGAATATGATAAGTACTGTGTACGTAGGTACTGTCTAAGGAGGCTGGAAGTGAGTGGACCTAGCCGGTTCATCCAGTCTTTCCTGGGTACTTACGTAGAATGGTAGTCTTATGAGGGAATTACCGAATCAGTACAGTTCAGTTTTTTGTGCAGATGAAGCCTAGCAGTTATACTGCTGAAATTTGGGCAGGAAAAGATGGAATAGAAATATAAGAATTTTGTGTATATTCTATTGTATGACATTTTATTATTTAATAATAAATATTGTTTGGCATGTTCAATTTGTGGATGACGAATTAAAAGAGAAATTCGAAGGTCTTGAGGTAGCAGTGTTCTGACCTCAGTTTGACCTAGTAAATGAAAGAATTTGGCCACAAAATTTGGTGAACTAGTTGTACACATCTGGGGCATTACGTGGATAGGTAATAAGCCTCATTTGGATGTGTAGAACGAGATAAATTAGTTTTCAAAGTAAAGGTTTAGAACAAGGAACTTAAGAGTAAAATTTTAAATTTCTGGGCTTAAGTTAAGATATAATCAAGCTAATATTGCTTCCGCAAGTGTAATCTGAGGAGTCTAAGGGAGGATGTTTCACAAAAACTAGAAGATATGTTGAGAGCCTGTGTTTTGGATTTCAAAGGAAGTTGGGATGTTTATCTACCACTCAGAATTTGCATATAACAATAGTTATCAGGCTAGTTGTAACATTCCAATTTGCATATATGACCTGTGGGTTAAGGAAGATGAAAAAGGTGTCCTCATGGGACCCACAAGGCACCACATAGCATGAGTATAAGGAAAGTAGAAAAGCTAAGGACATGTGGCATGATCTCATCCGTTCATTCCGGGACAAGACTCTGGAATTCTCTGGAAACGCTGAGTCAGCTGGTGAGGTATCCCAAGGGCCCCACCATTGCGCCACCTAGCATATGAGGTATCCCTTGGATGGTGTCATGGTGATGATGTCATAAATGGAAAAGAAAATAGGAAATTCCAGGAAAATCGGTGGCCACCAGTTCAGAGTTCTTGAGAATTATCAAAGTTGGGACCAAAACATTGGATTCAGGAGAAAAATGTTGGATGAACAGTAAAGTTGTAATGTTGACCTACATTGACTTGGTCAAGGAGTAGTCAACGAGTTATTTTTCTCTGAAAGATGGTTGAGTTAGCTTCAAGTATCAATTTGAACCACTTCATTTCAATTTTTCTAGAATTAGTTATGATTTTTTGAAGTTAGGTCACTCATCTGGAATTTACACAGTGAACAGTACTCGATAAGAGTAAAACTCCAGATTGAGAAATTGGACTTCAATGACCTTGAAAGCGGTTCTAAATGCTACCAAATGGTCCCTAAGATGTACGAAAGTAAGGATGTTTCATTTTGGTATCAGAGCAAAAGGTTCTGGCATAGACCAGAAAGGACTCTGGTTCAGAGCATAAGATTCTGGCACAGAACAGAAGGTTCTGGCTCAGTGATACTCTGGTTTAGTTAGATTGACCCCTAAACATATTAGAAATTTGAACGATGCTCACCCTAGAGTACAATATAGGGATGGTATTCACTGTTCAAGGAAAGATTCAGACAGGAGACAGTGACACCCAGATAAATAAAACTATACCCAGGCTTTACAGTCTTACGAAGGATATGATTACGATAGAGTAGTCTTAGTCATCCGTTACCGCCGAAGTCTAATGTTCCTTAACACGATGAGGCTGGACTAAGCATGATAAAGTCTAAGAAGCAGTTTTCTCTATTGGTAGAGATAGAAGCTGACTAGTTCAAGGTCAGGGAAGCTGCAATAGTAGCTCGAGGTATCATTATATAACCAGAAGCTATAGTGAGGATGATGAGATGTCCAAGTTACGACGTGAAGACGTACAGGTCGCGACTAGTGTACACAAAGGAGTGCAGGTCGCGATTGTATAAGAGTTAGGTCAAGATTAAAGGACACAGAGATGTCAGGTCATGACGAGCAAAGTTCAATGGTCGCGAAGAAAAGTCACAAAGGATATGAGTAGCGACTATGAAGTTTTAAGGTTGCGAGTAAGGTTAGCAGAGGCCATATGATGATGAGAATGAAGATACCAACCTCGCTGAAGTCCATCGGCTAGAGGATTGGTATAGTATATGATCAAATAGGGCTATACCAAGTATTGAGATACGAAAGATCAGTTTAAGACGGTGTTTAAAAGTAGATCCTCCATGGGATAGCCAGGAGTAGATCTACATTACAAAAGTTTTATTCCGCTAGTCTGAATAAGAGACCTAAAAGTTAGATGAGATTTACTTAAGAGTCATCCTAGCACGTGGCCTAAGCCTAGAAACATGATGATTAATAGATAAAGAGCTAATGTCCTATAAGCAGAGGGATTCCATCACAGAGAAGTAGTAGACCTAGGGTAGAGAACCCTAGAGGACAGAAGTGATAATAAATGAGATCCATGCAACTCAAGTTCGCTAGGATCAAGAGAAAGACCAATAAGGAACCACAGTCCGGTCAAGAATAGACTGGGACTGATAGATAGACAAAAGAAGTTAAGAGATAGTAGAAAGGTAGCCACAGACTAATAGATAAAGTGACTCCCCTATTCCCTATATAAGATAGAGTAATGAAGGGTTGAGTCTATACCCTGATAAGAGGGTAGCGTGGCAGCCTAAGTGAAATAGATAGATGTTTCAGGATGAATGATCAGGATATGATAGGCAATATGATAAAGGAAATATGTTTGAGGCTTACATAGTTTATTACAATATCTGATGGATGGTTGAGCAAAGTATGATGATGATATGGCTTATGTTGCCATAAGTTATGATGAATAGTTGCATCTTCTTGCAATTGTCATGAGATGACATGCATGTTAGAGTATGCTATGATGAAGGAATACTCCCCTTTTGTAGTGCATGCAGGGTAGAGTATATATGAGTACATATATGAGATGAGAAAGTTATGAGAAAGTATGTTGCTCCCATACCATATGATATGCAATAAGGAATGTATTGAGGATGATAGATAGTCTCAATTTATGGGATGATAAGTTATGATATGATATTCAGATATGATTTATGATTGAGGTTACTCAGGTAATTCTGCAGACTTGTGAATGCAGTACTCAGGGCCATTTCTATTGAAAGGGATGGTATACAGAAAGAAAAGCAGATAAGAGTAAAGAGATTGTTTCTAGATCACTCTTCCGATAAGAGTTGGATCTGAAACAGGTGACTCTGAGATAGAGTCAGATGAGTACAGATCGCTCTTCAGATAAGAGTCAGATCTGATGCAGATTGCTCGCAGTTAGAGCAGAGATTGAAATCAGAAGTCAAAATAAGGCCATAGCAGCAGAATGCAATGGCAAGTGGTTAGACCTTGATTGCACAAGGTAATGGTAAACCACAGTAAAGTAAGAAAGATGAGAAGGAACTCCTGAGTAAGAGAGGAAGTAAGTAAAGTCTGCGTAAATAATATGAGGCTATAAAATTTTTTAATTTTTTATTGAGTTATCAACAGGTGGATGCAGTTAACCTTATAACTTAGTCTATTGGTTTAAGATCTTCGGGAGATATACAATACAACAGAATCGCAGTTAGATTCTGGAGGGTTGTAGTTAGATCCTAGCATGGCTCCAGGGTCGCAGTTAGATTCTGAAGAGGCTAACGGTTGATCACAGTTAGATCGCAGTTAGACCTAGCCTAAGAAAAGTAATGAGCCATGAAGATATGAGTACAATGTCGTATCTCTTTAGGAAGATGAATGCCAAAGATGAAGTTAAGGTAAGGAAGCTTCACTAGTTGATAAACTCATCCAGAAAAATTATTTATAATGGTTTTTCTCAGATAGCCTCTATTATATACAGACTGAACTTAGTTTTCCCTTAGACGGAGATGGAGTCCAAGTTCAAATTTGAGTGTTGATATTCAAAGTTTTGTAGAAGTATGCCTGAGAAACAAAGAAGAGAATCCCTATGTTTTAAGAATAGAGCAGTATGATCAGATAGATCCTCTAGATCAAGATAAAGAGATTAAAAGTCCAAAAGACCTAGAGAAGAGGGTCTACGACAAAGCAAAGATAGAATGCAGTTCTATGATAAAGAGAATGATAGGGCCCAGAGCTATACAAAGAGTAACCTAGCTCTAACCCAGTAGCACGCTTCATTGAAAGGTGCTAAGGCAAGAGTGGCCTAATAATCCCTGAGAAGGGATAAGAAAGAGTGAAAATGCCACAAAGGTTTGGCGTTGATGCACAAAGTTATATAAGAAGACGCGAAAAGTTAAGAAAAGTTAGAAAAGTTATGAGAAGTAAGAGAATAGAGCCTCTTATGTTAGAATCATAATCTAAATTATGATATTGTGTCAGGAGAAAGAAAGGAAGAAGAACACTATTTCTCTTGAGAAACTAGCAAAGTGTAAGAGAAATGAGGTAGACCCCAGAATTACATCAAAATTCTGAAGGGAAAGATATGAAAGAAATAGACACTACTCACAAGTCCAGTAAGTTGTCCATGAGCATAAGCAGATAAGTAGATGATAAAAGAATGATGAGCAATAAAGAAGTAGATTTCAGCTCGGAATGAGTTCTATTCAGAAAAGAAGACATATGTCACGGCTAGAAAAAAGCATTTCTACACCGATGTAGAAACGGACCGTGTAAAAAGTGAGATATTTTACACCGGTCACAAGACCGGTGTAGAATGTATACTTTTTTACACCGGTCTACATTTTAAAGCGGTTCACATTTACATCCGGTGTATTATTTTTTAACATATACACTGGTTGAATATTGGGACGGTGTAGATTATTCAAATGTTAACACCGGTTGAATATTGGGACGTTGTGTAGAATGTATACTTTTTTACACCGGTCTACATTTTAAAGCGGTTCACATTTACATCCAGTGTATTATTTTTTAACATCTACACCGGTTGAATATTGGGACAGTGTAGATTATTCAAATGTTAACACCGGTTGTATATACATCCGATATAGATGTTATTAAATTTATATTATGATATATGTTCTTTCTACCCCTGCAGGTATATACCTCCGATGTAGATGTTATTAAATTTATATTTAATAAATTTTGTTAGCCTGAAGCTTCATAAATAAACTTCCCAAATATAATATATGACTCAATCATCGATCATCATCAGTTCAAGATGCCAGAGACATATATAATTCAATTGCTCATTATATTATTCATTTAATAAAATTCAATACAAAAATGCTACAATTTGAACAGAAAAGTAGAAAAAGGTATTGAGTGAAAGACAAATACTATTGAGAAGGAAAGAATTGAACAAAAAACTCTGCCCACCGATTACGCAGGTCCTCAATATCTTGGTCAGGAAATGGATCAGGTTGATCAAACATCTGAAATATGAAATCAAAATCAAAGAAATTAAGGCATTACTAATATAGATTAGATTGACAATTAAGAAATATGAAATCATTAAAAATACAATTTTACCTCCTCAGTTAGGTCAATCCGATTTGACAAGATAATATTGACCATGTGTCTAACTATGTAGAAGCCACATAAGTTGCTTTCTCTGGGTTGCCTTCGACTCTGTAATGTTAACAAGATAAAAATTATTTCTCATCATCAAAACGGGGAACCTAGCTAACACCTAATATATACTTTTATTACCTTCAGTGTGATCTATTCAGGGTCCCTCACCAAATTAGCGTGCTTAAGGCCCCTTGCAACTGCGAATATCCTCATAGCCCTATGACCAAAGTTAATAAGTTAGTAACCCATTTATCACAAAGATCATTGTGTATAGAAGAGAACTCACGTGTTCATGATCTTCCTGACATCAACCGATGGCTTGTAATAGAGGGAGCATAAGAAGAAAACTTTATAGCTATGCTTACATAGGATGACAAGTTGCCAATGATTGCTGTAGAGATTAGTTCAAAGAGAATGAGTATTATAATTAAGCAAATACAAAACTAGTATATATGAAATAAAATAAAATATTATTATTCTTACTCCTGCATATATGGTGCGAAGAAACAATCAATATCGGTTTCACCGAGCCTCTTTGAAATGTATGCAAGCCTCAAAGATTGAGATGTCCCTTTAGCATAAATCTGAAGTGGGCATAGGAATCCGAATTTTTTTTGTTTGCCCTTGGAGGAAACCAACTCAGCTTGCATGTACCTATAGGAAATGCATACACGACATTAGTTGTAAGACTTGAACTTTGTTATTACATATATTTACATTTAAATTATACTTACATCAAAAATACTTGGATGCAGCCGGAGGTCAGTTCTTCCTTAGGAGTGATCAGAGATTTGACGTCCGCATGGTCCAGGAAGGCCGGTGCCCCTATGTCGCCCATAACTGAATCCATAGGCAACGCGTCCACATGGAACATTTTGTCATATGCCAATAGGATCACATGTTGCATGGCATTCAAAGTGGGAGGGGTGGGAAGTTGGCTGAAGGATGAGGCGATGTGATCCGAAATAAGATGCTTTGGCCACAATATGAAAGTCCCTTTTGCTTGGCTCACTGTCTTCACCTCATCAGTGGGAATTGGGACAAGAGCATCTCCAATTACCACGTCTTCAACTGATGTGGTGAACAGTTGCCCCTAGGCTATGGATGGAGCCACGTGCCACTAAGCGTCTAAGAGGATCCTCCACATATAGATCATAATGTTCTGCATCCTCTGACTGCGGCAAGCAACAGTTCCCCTTAGTGCTTGGACGGGCTGCAGTTGAGGGCGGGAGTGGATCAGTTAGCTCTTGCTGCCTTGATGTCATCATGGACAACATTTATTCCTTCATCTTTACGAACCCCTCTTGTAATTGAGCCTCAATTGAAGCTTCTGCTTGTGCCCTAGCCTCTATCCAAGCCTCTTCCTTAGCCTCTGCCCTTATGGTTGAGAGCAAGGATTCCAACTCTGCCCTCGGAACCACATGTGGGGAACATCTTTGAGATGCTCCAAAGTAATCTCTTATACCCACACCTCTTCCAACTCCCCTGACACGGCCCCCATGTTCTTGTTTCCCAGTGGCAACAGTCAAGATGTCATTCCTACCATCTGACTTGAAGGATCCATGGGACTCTTGTTGTTTAAGATCACTCTATAACATATAAAGAACAAACATAAGGAAAATGATATAATTATAGTCTACTAAAACAAAATAATGCAAGTAGTGCTTACAATTTTTTAAGCAATCATGCGAGCATTGTCGCTTGTAAATGTTTCGCTCTTTCTTTGGCAAGCATACAACCATTTTTCTTCGCGACGTATCGGAGAGGGGGGTCAAGAAGAACAGTAGGATCCGACCCAGCATTTTCTTCTAGCCTCTTCCTCTTGGCCCCCAACAACTCTCTTTCTGCCTTCGCATAACCCCCTCGAGAATTTGTGTGGGGGCAATCATTCTTGAGGGCATATTCAATCGCTTCTGCCCTTTTTTCCTACAAGACATGAAGTAGTTAAAATCAATACATATGATATTCTGATACGTTTTCTGCCAACACATACAAAAGGATATACTCACTATTGCTACTGGAGTAGTCCGATTCCTAACAAATTCTTCCCATGCAGCTTCGTCAATGAATTGATACTTGCTGCATGGAGAAGGTTGAGGATGACCACTTCTATCCTGTCCATGCACATACTAATGAGCTAGTTGTGTCTTGAATGCCCATTAAAGCTCAATGCAATAAGACAACGTCTTCTTCTTCAAGAACTCATTGTTGGGAACATCGTAAGTGAGCTACAATGTTTGCCATTGAAAGCAGAGTAATCAACAAACAGTTGTGTATTTGGTATTGCTTTGCATGCTGTAACATCCCGATTTTTGGGTCTAGGAGAACTGGGAGGTAGTCTGATATGGGCAGGCTGCTAAACCCGTAATCCTAGGGTAGTAATCTAATATGGGCGGACTACTTACCTGTATTTTGTAAGAATCCGAGGGATGAGCTAAGTCCTTTAGGATTTAAAGATAAGTTAAGTCTTTAACCTACAGAATCGGGACAGTTCACCTAGGTTCAAAATGAGGAATGTGAGGAATATCCTAAGTCTTAAGCCTAGGAATTCTGCAGGTAGCTTGATATGGGCTGGCTCCTGTGTAATATAACCTGATATGGGCGGGTTGTCGAGCCTTTCAATTAACAATGACTCCCGAAGAGTTTAGGGGATGAGTTATTGAAAGAGAATTTTTAGACCTTAAGATGAGGGATGAGAAGATAAGGTTAAGATGCCAGAAAGAGAATGCAGGGGCATAATCGTAATTATGGGAAAGATCGGTCTGGTAGCCTATGAGTACCATATTTTGTCAAAAAATAGAGAAAATTATGCTGATCATTTCACTGAACTGTGAAATATGCATATGAGGTCTCTATGGGTATGAAAGAATTTGAAATGTGACCAAGGGTAAAATGGTAATTTTTGAAAAGTGTGCGCGAGAGCGTACTTTCAGGCAAAAACATCACGGTCAGGATTAAATATCTGAAAATACCGGGAGATACAAAAAAGGATTCTGGGTTGAATGACGCAACACAGAATTTTAATTTGAGGTCCTGATTTTTCTGTAAAAATTCCCGAAGATGGGAATTTACAGTTATAATCAGCAAAGGAAAAGCAGTCCAAATAGAGATGATCGGACTGTGGCCAGAGGCCATACAGTATTTTCAAGACCCATAGTGATACCAGGGAAGGCCCAGGCCCATAATATCAGTTCAGTGGTAAGAGGGGCCGGTGTCCGGGAAAAGGTGCAAAATGACGAAAATGCCCTTATGTTATAGAATAACTGAAGAATGAGTAAAGGGTATTTTGGTCATTTGGCTAAGGTTAGTCAGTCCGGATAGGGTATCTGGATAATTGACCAGGGTCAGAGAGTACTCTGGTAAGATATGAAAAGACAATAATGCCCCTAGACTCATTAAAGTAAAGAAAGAGAGACTAAGGGCATTTTGGTAATTTGCCAAGGGGTGTTTCTTAGGAATCGGGCCATCAGAGTACTTAGGCTGGATCAGAGACCCAAGATGATTTTCCCAGGCCCAAAAACGTAGCCCAGCATAAATGTGAGAAAAAGTGGCATTAAAATAATGATTTAGTGACTTTTCAGTAAAGTAAAGTTACTCGGTTGGCACGATAACCAAGGAGGTGATCAGATAAAGTCTGGGACTTATCTGGAGGTCATGGGATGGAGTGATAGGACCCATCTAGACGCCACATGGCACTGATCTAGAGGGAGAAGAAAAGTTAAGGACACGTGGCACAATCTCAGCCGTTGAGTCCGATTTGTGGGAAATTGAAGTATCCTCCTTTAAACTCCTCAGAGTACACTTGCGGAAGCAATTTTAGCTTAACTTAAGTCCAGAGATTGAACTTTTACTCCTAAGTTCCTTATTCTGAACCTTTACTTTGAGAATTGGTTTCTCTCATTATACACATCCAAATGAGGCTTATTATCTATTCACAGAATGCCCCAGATGTGTACTACCGGCTCACTAAATCTCGTGGCCAGACTCCTCCGTTTACTAGGTCAAACTGAGGTCAGAACACTGCTGCCTCAGGACCTGCGAATTTCCCCTTAATTTACCATACATAAATTGAATATGCCAAACAATATTTATCATTGAATAACATAATGTCATACAGCAAGGCATACACAACAAGACATATACATAATCTTTCTATCTCTATTACATCTCTTTCTGCCTAATCTCCGGCAGCATAACCGCTACTCTTCATCTGTACAAAGAACTGAATTGTACTGATTTGGTAATTCCCTCATAAGAACTACCATTCTACGTAGTACCCAGGAAAGACTAGATGAACCGGCTAGGTCCACTCACTTCTAGCCTCCTTAGACAGCACTATGTACACAGTACTTATCATATACTGATGTTCAGTCTTTACTTCGGCAACATAACGGCGTCTCTTAGCATTCTCAAAATCCACTTCAGCATAACCTCCCTGTAATGGGTTATGTATGGGGATGAGATTCGGGGGAATCTCAGTAGCAACAATCATAACAATATATGTAATGCAGTGTGACAGTGCTTGCTTGTGATTGTGTACAGATAAGTATGCTGCGTGCTTTCATACTCAATAACATATGATCATAGCATTGCAGTAGAGCTTCAGACATAACATATAAGACAACAATCCAACCAAACAATAGCACATCAAATCACAAAGCCATTACATAAAAGCTAGGATTAGTTACTACCTGGCTAGCTTAGCAAAACCCTACTATCTCTATTCTGCTTCCACCTCCGCCAAAACTTCCTTTCTTCCTTTCCTCCTTTCTCTCTTCCCTTCCTTCTCCTTCTCTCTCTTCTTTGTCTCCCTTTCCTCTTGCCATGCGTGAAGCCAAATGAATGGGGGTTTATATAGATTTTTCCAATGGCATTCTCATAATTTCCATGCCATCTGAACATGTGGTCCTGGTTTTTCCTGGAATTTCCTATTTTCTTTTATTTCCTTTTACTGCATCATCCAAGACACCTCATCTCCTCGGTTATCATGTCAACCGAGTAACTTTACTTTACTGAATCATTACATTAATGCCATGTGGCATCTTGTGGGTCCCATGAGGATCCCTTATTAGTCCACCTCATGGTTTCCAGATAACCCTTCCTTTATCTGACCTCCTGCCTCCGGTCTATCTCTAACCGGGTAACTATCTCTTTTGGACCTTCTTAACTCATGGCCCATACGCCTAGCACCACTTTAGTCACTAGTCGCACCTGATCATCATCTCATCGCGACATAACACTTATGTGTACATTAGTCGCGACCACAACATCCTTTAGTCGCGACCACAACACAATCTAGTCGCGACCATAAAATTTTCTAGTCGCAACTAGCCCATTTTACCTATTAGTCGCGACACACACATCATTCAGTTGCGTCTAAACCTTTCTGCCATTATTAGTCGCGATGTCACTACTTACTAGTCGCGACCATACTGCTTTCTCGTCGCGTATAACTCTTTCTATAACCATTAGTCGCGACCATAGTACTCCCTAGTCGTGACCACAGTACTCCCTAGTCGTGACCATAATGTTCAGCTCTCAACTCCACAACCTTTGACCTTTACATCATCCCAAATGGCCATTTTACCCCTTGGGACTTTCACTCTTTACACATAAGTCCCCGTACTTTCGCTTATTTGTAGCTTAGTCCCTGAAACTCTCTGCGTGTCTCCAGGACTTCTGCTCAAAGGGGGTCTAGTAGCCTCTCAATCCTAGGCTATTTTCAAGTCTCTAGGCCTGAAAATTGGGATGTTACAGAAATCGGATCGGACCGGTACTAGACTGGACTGGAAAGCTTCCAGAAGGTTTCTTGGCTCTCTCAATTTCGCCATGTGAGAAATGTGACTGATGAGGTGTCCCCTGAGGTGTCCCTTGATGATGCAGTAAAAGGGAATAAAGAAAAATATGAAATTCTGGAAAAAACTAGGACCACAAGTTCAGATGGCTTCAAAATTACGGAAATGCCATCCATCAAAACTATAAATACCCCCTCCCCCTCCCATTTCATGCATCCCATAATTTTGCAAGAGAAAGAGAGAGAAAGAAGAGAGAGAAGGAGAAAGAAAGGAAGTTCTGGCGGAGCTGGAAGCAGTATAGAGATTCTAGAGTTCTGCTAAGCTTTTGAGGTAGTAACTCATCCTAGCTTTTATGTAATGTCTTTAGTGATTTGTTGTGCTATTGTTTGGTTGGATTGTTGTCTTATATGTTATGCTTGAATCTCTATTACAATGCTATGATCATATGTTATTGAATATGGAAGAAAGCATCATACTTATCTGTACACAATCACAAGCAAGCACTGTCACTCTGCATTACATATATTGTTATGATTATTACTACTGAGATTCCCCGAATCTCATTCCCCATATCTAACCCATTACAGGGAGATTATGTTGAAGTGGATTTTAAGAATTTTGAGAGACGCCGTTATGCTCCCAAATTTAAGACTGAACATCAGAATATGATAAGTACTGTGTACGTAGGTGCTGTCTAAGGAGACTGGAAGTGAGTGGACCTAGCCAGTTCATCCAGTCTTTCCTGGGTACTTACGTAGAATGGTAGTTCTCATGAGGGAATTACCGAATCAATACGGTTCAGTTCTTTGTACAGATGAAGCCTAGCGGTTATACTGCCGAAATTCGGGCAGAAAAAGATGTAATGGAAATATGAGAATTTTATGTATGTCCTGTTGTATGACATTTTATTATTTAATAATAAATATTGTTTGGCATGTTCAATTTGTGAATGGGGAATTAAGGGAGAAATTCGCAGGTCCTGAGGTAGCAGTGTTTTGACCTCAGTTTGACCTAGTAAACGAAGGAGTTTGGCTATAAAATTTGGTGATCAAGTGGTACACATCTGGGGCATTCCGTGGATAGGTAGTAAGCCTTGTTTGGATGTGTAGAATGAGATTAATCAGTTCTCAAATTAAAGGTTCAGAATAAGGAACTTAAGAGTAGAAATTTTAATTTCTGGGCTTAAGTTAAGATATGATCGAGATAATATCGCTTCCGTAATTGTACTCTGAGGGGTCTAAAGGAGGATGTTTCATTTTGGTATTAGAGCATGAGGTTCTGGCACAAAGCAATAGGTTCTGGCATAAACCAGACAGGATTCTGGCTAAGAGCATAAGATTCTAGCACAGAACAGAAGGTTCTGGCTTAGTGATGCTCTGATTTAGAAAGGTCATTTCCCTAGAGTACATAGAGGTGTAGAAAAGCCTAGTGGAGGTAAAGACCCTAGATGAGTAATTAGTACGATGTTATGTGTTCACTTTTCTTTTTCTGATTGACAAGGAACAAGATGGTGAAAACAAGACGAGGACACAGAGCTCAAGTGGAGGAGCCACACATAGAGGAGGCTGGCAACTCCAATGAGGTAGATCCTACGCAAGTCATCCTTGCTAGGCTAGATCAGAAACAAAGGATGATGGAAGAAATGAGGGTGGAACAAGATCACCGAGATCAGGAAAGAGATGCCACTATAGCTACTCTTACAGCTATAGTTAATCAATTGCGGACCCCTATAGACCAGCAGAAGGGATATCAGGAATTTCTCTGAATAATGAGCAGTCGAGAATAGAGGATCCAGTGGTAGATCCTAACAGTATTGAGCAGTGGATGGAGCGGTTCCAAAAGTACAATCCTCCGGCGTTTGAGGGGATGTTTGACGTCCAAGTAGCTGAAGATTGGATAGATCAGCTAGAAAAGATTTTTGAGGTGCTAGACTGCCCATCAGGAAGAAAAGCCCGGCTGGCCATTTTCAAGCTAAAGAAGGATGCGCGAAGATGGTGGAAGAACACCGAGCTTATTCTTCAGGTGAAAGGAATCCCAGTTACATGGGAAGTGTTTTTGGGTCAGTTTCGGGAAAAATATTTCACCCAGTCAGTGAGAGATGTGAAGGAAGTCGAGTTCCTTACTCTAAAGCAGGGAGAGAAAGAGCCATTCGATGAGTATTTGGCTAAGTATCTCAGATTGTCATGCTATTCTACGTACCTTAGAAGAATGGAGGACAAAGAATGGTCGACAAAGAGATTAGTAGAGGGTATGAGCAGTGCCCTAAAGTAAAGGATAATTGCTCAGCAACTTACGCAGTTCAATAGAGTGGTAGAAGTCTGCAGATTGACAGAAAGAAGTATGAACAATCATGCAGCAACCGGGAATAGCGTAAGGAGCAAGGACTTGGCTAAGTCGGAGGTAAGAGGAAAAGAAGCATTGGCTAGGAGCACTCTAGGAGGTAGCTCAAGTTATGAAGCCAATAATAATAATAATAAGAGAAAGAGGCAACAGTTTAGGCAGGGGACTGATCAAGGTGAGGATCAGGTTGGAGGACAAATAAAACATCCTCCTTTATACTCCTCAGAGTACACTTGCGGAAGCAATATAAGCTATACTTAAGTCCAGAGATTTGAACTTTTACTCCTAAGTTCCTTATTCTGAACCTATACTTTGAGAACTGATTTCTCACCTTCTACACATCCAAATGAGGCTTGTTACCTATCTACGGAATGCCCCAGATGTGTACTACCGGCTCACTAAATCTCGTGGCCAAACTCCTCTGTTTACTAGGTCGAATTGAGGTCAGAACACTGCTGCCTCAGGACCTGCGAATTTCCCTCTTAAATTAACATCCACAAATTAAACATGCCAAACAGTATTTATCATTGAATATCAAATGTCATATAGCAAGGCATACACCACAAGACATATACAAAGAACTGAACTATACTGATTCAGTAATCCCCTCATGAGAACTACCATTCTACGTAGTATCTAGGAAAGACTAGATAAACCGGCTAGGTCCACTCACTTCTAGCCTCCTTAGACAGCACATACGTACACAGTACTTATCATATACTGATGTTCAGTCTTTACTTCGGCAGCATAACGGCGTCTCTTGGCTTTCTCAAAATCCACTTTAGCATAATCTCCCTGTAATGGGTTATGGATGGGGATGAGATTCGGGGGAATCTCAGTAGCAACAATCATAACAATATATGTAATGCAGAGTGACAGTGCTTGCTTGTGATTGTGTACAGATAAGTATGCTGCGTGCTTCAATGCTTAATAACATATGATCATAGAATTACAGCAGAGCTTCAATCATAACATATAAGACAACAATCCAACCAAACAATAGTACAACAAATCACAAAGCCATTACATAAAAGCTAGGATTAGTTACTACCTGGCTAGCTTAGCAGAACCTTACTATCTCTATTCTGCTTCCAGCTCCGCCAGAACTTCCTTACTTCCTTTCTCCCTTTCTCTCTTCCTTTCCTTCTCCCTTTCTCTCTTCTTTCTCTCTCTTTGCCTTGCCCATGCGTGAATGAAATGGAGGCAAGGGGGGTATTTATAATTGCCTTCAATGGCAATTCTGTAATTACCATGAACTTTGATCCTACGGTCCTGGTTTTTCCTGGATTTTCCTATTTTCTTTAATTCCTCATTTACTACATCATGCATGACATCATCGGGACACCTCAGCGTCACATTTATCATATGCTGAAACTCCTGGACACCTCAGCATGATGACTCAGTATGCTGACTCACCGGTCCAGTGTCTTGCCTCGTAATGCGTGTACTCAGCTTTATCTGCTTTCTCCAGACTATAGCCATGTGGTGCCTGGAAGAGACCTTGCACGCTTCGCAATGCTATCCAGATAAGTCCCAGACTTATCTGATCACCTTCTCGATTCTCATGCCAACCGAGTAACTTTACTCTACTGAAAGGTCACCGAATCACCACTCTAATGCCATGTGGCATCTTGTGGGTCCCATGAGGATACCTTATCAGTCCACCTCATGGTTTCCAGATAACCTTTCCTGTATCTGGCCTCCTGCCTCCGGTCTATCTCTAACTGTGTATCTATCTCTTTTGGACCTTCTCAACTCATGGCCCATACGCTTGGCACTACTTTAGCCACTAGTCGCGACCTCGCCATCATCTCATCTCGACTTAACACCTTCTGTGTTCATTAGTCGTGACCACAACACTCTCTAGTCGCGACCACAACATCCTTTAGTCGCGACCATAACAGTCTTTCGTCGCGACCACATCACTTTTTAGTCGCAACCAGGCTTATTCTACTCATTAGTCGCCACACCACATACATATCCGTCACGCCCAAGCCTCTCTGCCAATATTAGTCGTGACCATAATACACTCTCGTCGCGACCAACTTCTTTATCGTCACGACCTAACTGGTCAACTCTTGAACCTTTGACCTTTACATCATCCCCAAATGGCCATTTACCCCTTGGGACTTCCACTGTTTACACATAAGTCCCCGTACCTTTACTTACTCGCAGCTCAGTCCCTGAACCTCTTTACGTTCCTCTAGAACTTCTGCTAAAAAGGGGTCTAGTAGCCTCTTAATCTTAGGCTATATCTGCATCTCTAGGCCTGAAAATTGGGATGTTACATTTCTCCTCCCCTTTAAATAAATTTTGTCCTCGAAATTTAATCAGTACCATAGCCAAATTAACTTAACATCTGGCAAAGTACTTATCATAACTTTATATCTCTTCGTAACATGCTTATCTTTCCTCTGGATCAACTCAATCAGAGCTGAAATCTACTTTTCTCTTATGGATCACTTACTGCACTTATGAGCAGTGTCCATTTCTTTCATAGGAAATTCCCTCGAATATTACTGTATTCGAGAATTTATACTCATCATATCTCTTCCAATATCATACTTTAAGCATTTATCTCTTATTACTTCTCTTAATATCTCGCAGACTGCTTCAAAATCTACAACATTTCATCTTTCTTTTCACTTAACGCCATACAGAGAGAGGACTTACGCAGCTATCCTTTCTTTACTTTGCTGCTAAATGAAAGCACCTACTCTAACATGCATAATGCCTGGCCAACATACTGCAGGACTACATACCTGCTTATGAATGCAAAGCTCTAACATCGGAGCTCAAGCATTCCTGTTCTAACTAGGCACAGCTCTAACACTTGGAGCTTGCATAGTTTTAGCATAACATAAGGCCTAACATCTCATACAAGGAGTGAAAGCTCTCATTTTCTATTCTCTTTCATAGCATAACATTAAAACATATGATCCCTACCAAAAAGGGAGCCTCTCTGTCTGTTCATACAATGCACATCTCTAGGTGCGTGTCATATTACACGTCTACTATAGGGTATCTCATTACATGCCTTTGATACTTTATCATAGCATATCTAGCCAACTCTGGCTATCTCATGGTGTATATTACCCTTTCATAACTTATCTTGAGATACCACAAAACTAACATTCTCTTCCTCATAGAACTACGTTCTATCTTTGCTTTGCCTTAGACCCTCTTCTCTAGGTCTTTTCTAGCCTTTTAATTTCTTTTCACCCTCATCTGGGGGAATCTATCTACTCATACTCTTCTGTTCTCATTACATTGAGGATTTTCTTCTCTGCTTCTCATTACACAGAGGATTCTCTTCTCTGCTTCTCATTACACAGAGGATACTCTTCTCTGCTTCTCAGGCATCCTTCTACAAAACTTTGAATCCCAGTACTCAGATTTTAACTTGGACTCCATCTTCGTTTAAGGGAAATCTAAGTTTAGTCTGTATACTAGAGGCTACCTGAGGAAAACAATTTCTCTGGGTGAGTTTATCAACTAGTGAAGCTTCCTCACCTTAACTTCGTCTTTGGCATTCATCTTCCCAAAGAGATACTACATCGTACTCATGTCTCATGGCTCATTACTTTCCTTAGGCTAGGTCTAACTGCGACCTTGGGATCTAACTGCGATCAACCGTTAGCCTCTTCAGAATCTAACTGCGACTCTGAAACTGTTAGGATCTAACTACGACCCTGGAGCCATGTTAGGATCTAACTGCGACCCTCCAGAATCTAACTGCAATTCTATTGTACTGTATATCTCCCGAAGATCTTAAACCAATAGACTAAGTTATAAGGTTAACTGCTTCCACCTGTTGATAACTCCATAAAAATTTTATAGCCTCATATCATTTACTCAGACTTTACCTACTTCCTCTCTTACTCAGGAGTTCCTCTTATCTTTCTTTCTTTACTGTGGCTTACCATTGGCTTGTGCCATTATGGTCTAACCACCTGCCATTGCATTCTACTGCTATGGCCTCATCATACTTCTAATTTCAATCTATGCTCTAACTACGAGCCATTTGAACAATGCTCTAATTGCGAGCATTCTGTATCAGAGCCAACTCTTATCTGAAGAGTGATCTATACTCATCTGAATCTAGCTCTATCTGGGAGCCATCTGTTTCAGATCCAACTCTTATCTGAAGAGTGATCTAGAAACAATCTCTTTACTCTTTTCTGCTTTCTTTCTGTCTACCATTCCTTTCAATAGAAATAGCCCTGAGCACTGCATTCACAAGTATGTAGAATTACCTGAGTATCCTCAATCATAACATATCTGAATATCATAGCTTATTGTCCCATAAACTGGGACTATCTATCATCCTCAATACATATCTCATTACATGTCATATGGTATGGGAGCAACATAACTTCCTCATAACTTCTTAATCTCGTATACACTCTACCCTGCATATATTGTAAAAAGGGAGTATTCATTCATCATGGCATACTCTAACATGCATGTCATCATATGACAACTGCAAGGAGATGCAACTATCATAACTTATGGCATCATAAGCCATATCATCATCATACTTTGCTCAACCATCCATCAGACTAACTAAACCTCAAGGCATATTTCCTTTATCCTATTGCCTATCATATCCTGAATCATTTATCTATCACAGGATCAGGATCTGGCAAGATCATCTGTCTATCTTACTTAGGCTGCCACACTACCCTCTTATCAGGGTATAGACTCAACCCTTCATCACTCTCTCTTACATAGGGAATAGGGGAGTCACTGTATCTCGTAATCTGTGGCTACCTTTCTACTATCTCTTAACTTCTTCTGTCTATCCATCAGTCCCTAGTCTATTCTTGACCGGACTGTGGTTCCTGATCGGTCTTTCTTGCTCTTGATCCTAGCAAACTTCAATCGCATAGATCTCATTCATCATCTTCTATTATCATTTCTGTTCTCTAGGGCACTCTACCCTGGATCTATCACTTCTCCGTGATGGAATTCCTTTACTTAGGGAATATTAGCTCTTTAGCTATTAACCATCACGTCTCTAGCCTTAGGCCATGTCCTAGGCTCATTCCTAGGCAAAACTCATACTAGCTATCTGGCTAGCTCATCTTAACTCATCATCATCATCCTTTACATTATCCTTTGCTGCTCATCCTGCCTAGCACGGATGACTCGCGTAGGGTCTACCTCATTGGAGTTGCCAGCTTTCTCTATGCATGGCTCCTCTACTCAAGCTCTACGTTCTTGTCTTATGTTCACCATCTTTTTCCTTTTCAAAAAGAAAAATGAACACACATCTCATCTAGGAGCTTTATCTCCTCTGAGCTTTCTAAACCTCTATATGAATAACTGTCTGTCGCAACCTGAGTATTGGATAGTCGTGACTCATATCCTCTGTGATCTTTCGTCAGTGGCCATCATACTCAACATTTCTGTTCATTCGTTGCGACCTGAGTATTGGATAGTCGTGACTCTATGATCTTGCATCGCGACCATCATACTCAACTCATCATAACCTAACATTTCTGTCCTTTAGTCGCGACCTCAATATTCTGTCGTCGCGACCTAGGCCTCCTTACGTTACAACCTGAGCTTTTTGCAATATACAGTTGCGACCTTGTAACATACACGTCGCGACCTAATCTCTCTGTAAATAACAGTCGTGACCTCTATACTTCTTCGTCGCGACTAAAACTCTCTTTGAGCTACCCGTCGCGACCTAAAACCATATTAGTCGCGACTCAATGCCATTCTCTCGCAAGGGAAAATACTCCATCAGAGCATCACTAAGCCAGAACCTTCTGTTCTGTGCCAGAATCTTATACTCTAAACCAGAGTCCTTTCTGGTCTATGCCAGAACCTCTTGCTCTGATACCAAAATAAAACATCCTCCTTTATACTCCTCAGAGTACACTTGCGGAAGCAATATAAGCTGTACTTAAGTCCAGAGATTTGAACTTTTACTCCTAAGTTCCTTATTCTGAACCTATACTTTGAGAACTGATTTCTCACCTTCTACACATTCAAATGAGGCTTGTTACCTATCCACGGAATGCCCCAGATGTGTACTACCAGCTCACTAAATCTCGTGGCCAGACTCCTCCGTTTACTAGGTCGAATTGAGGTCAGAACACTGCTGCCTCAGGACCTGCGAATTTCCCTCTTAAATTAACATCCACAAATTAAGCATGCCAAACAGTATTTATCATTGAATATCAAATGTCATACAGCAAGGCATACACCACAAGACATATACAAAATCTTGCTATCTCTATTACATCTCTTTCTGCCTAAACTCCGGCAGCATAACCGCTACGCTTCATCTGTATAAAGAACTGAACCGTACTGATTCGGTAATCCCCTCATGAGAACTACTATTCTACGTAGTACCCAGGAAAGACTAGATGAACCGGCTAGGTCCACTCACTTCTAGCCTCCTTAGACAGCACATACGTACACAGTACTTATCATATACTGATGTTCAGTCTTTACTTCGGCAGCATAACGGCGTCTCTTGGCTTTCTCAAAATCCACTTTAGCATAACCTCCCTGTAATGGGTTATGGATGGGGATGAGATTCGGGGGAATCTCAGTAGCAACAATCATAACAATATATGTAATGCAGAGTGACAGTGCTTGCTTGTGATTGTGTACATATAAGTATGCTGCGTGCTTCCATGCTTAATAACATATGATCATAGCATTATAGAAGAGCTTCAGTCATAACATATAAGACAACAATCCAACCAAACAATAGCACAACAAATCACAAAGCCATTACATAAAAGCTAGAATTAGTTACTACCTGGCTAGCTTAGCAGAACCTTACTATCTCTATTCTGCTTCCAGCTCCGCCAGAACTTCCTTTCTCCCTTTCTCTCTTCCTTTCCTTCTCCCCTTCCATCTTCTTTCTCTCTCTTTGCCTTGCCCATGCGTGAATGAAATGGAGGCAAGGGGGGTATTTATAATTGCCTTCAATGGTAATTCTGTAATTACCATGAACTTGGATCCTACGGTCCTGTTTTTCCTGGATTTTCCTATTTTCTTTAATTCCTCATTTACTGCATCATGCATGACATCATCGGGACACCTCACCGGGACACCTCAGCGTCACATTTATCACATGCTGAAACTCCTGGACACCTGAGCATGCTGACTCACCGGTCCAGTGTCTTGCCTCATAATGCGTGCACTTAGCTTTATCTGCTTTCTCCAGACTAGAGCTATGTGGTGCCTGGAAGAGACCTTGCATGCTTCCCAATGCTATCCAGATAAGTCCCAGACTTATCTGATCACCTCCTCGGTTCTCGTGCCAACCGAGTAACTTTACTCTACTGAAAGGTCACCGAATTACCACTCTAATGCCATGTGGCATCTTGTGGGTCCCATGAGGATAACTTATCAGTCCACCTCATGGTTTCCATATAACCTTTCCTGTATCTGGCCTCCTGCCTCCGGTCTATCTCTAACCGGGTATCTATCTCTTTTGGACCTTCTCAACTCATGGCCCATACGCTTGGCACTACTTTAGCCACTAGTCACGACCACGCCATCATCTCATCGCGACTTAACATCATCTGTGTTCATTAGTCGCGACCACAACACTCTCTAGTCACGACCACAACATCCTTTAGTCGCGACCATAACAGTCTTTCGTCACGACCACATCACTTTTTAGTCGCAACCAGGCTTATTCTACTCATTAGTCGCCACACCACATACATATCCGTCACGCCCAAGCCTCTCTGCCAATATTAGGCGCGACCATAATACACTCTCGTTGCGACCAACTTCTTTATCATCGCGACCTAACTGGTCAACTCTTGAACCTTTGACCTTTACATCATCCCCAAATGGCCATTTACCCCTTGGGACTTCCACTGTTTACACATAAGTCCCCATACCTTTACTTACTCGCAGCTCAGTCCCTGAACCTCTTTACGTTCCTCTGGAACTACTACTAAAAAGGGGTCTAGTAGACTCTTAATCTTAGGCTATATCTGCATCTCTAGGCCTAAAAATTGGGATGTTACAACAAAGATGTGAAAGATGTGGAAAGAACCATGGCACAAGGGAATGTCGAGCAGGGCAAGATAGTTGTTTTAAGTGTGGTGAGGAGGGCCACTTTGCAAGAGTTTGCCCTAAGAATGCTGACATCCCTAGGCCAAAGACAACAGGAAGAGTGTTTTCCCTTTTTACGAACAGAGTCTCCAATTCCCCTGATGTCGACCCTAAGGATGGTTAAGAAGAACCAAAGCTGTAAGGGCGACTTAGTTGTAAGAACTGTATGCCTAGATGTAAATGATATGATTAATGAAGAGTTCTTTTCTGATCTAAAGAAAGTGGTCATTATAACGGGTCATGAGATAATTAGTAAGATAATAAATCTGTCTTAACTCAGTGATGAGGTTGCTGTATGAGGGGTTAGAACATGGATAGCTGTAAGCAACTATAATGAGAGATGTTAGTTGCTAAGAATCCATGTGGAAGGTCTGGGACCAAGCTGTTGCTCCTCTAGACCATCACTGGAGTGAGGATAAGACAGAGAGGGATGATCTTACTGGTTATATATATGACTTTGTTATAATAATCACATAGCTGTATAGATCAATAAGAAGTTCTCTTCAGGAAAGATGAGGTATCCCTAAAAATTTTGAGGGCGAAATTTTTAAAAGGGGAGGAGAATTGTAACATTCCCATTTTTGGGTCTAGGAGAACTGGGAGGTAGTCTGATATGGGCAGGCTGCTAAACCAGTAGTCCTAGGGTAGTAATCTGATATGGGCGGACTACTTACCTGTATTTTGTAGGAATCCGAGGGATGAGCTAAGTCCTTTAGGATTTAAAGATGAGTTAAGTCTTTAACCTACAGAATCGGGACAGTTCACCTAGGTTCAAAATAAGGAATGTGAGGAATATCCTAAGTCTTAAGCCTAGGAATTATGTAGGTAGCTTGATATGGGCTGACTCCTGTGTAAGATAACCTGATATGGGCGGGTTGTCGAGCCTTTCAATTAACAATGACTCCTGAAGAGTTTAGGGAATGAGTTATTGAAAGAGAATTTCTAGACCTTAAGAAGAGGGATGAGAAGATAAGGTTAAGATACCAGACAGAGAATGTAGGGGCATAATCGTAATTATAGGAAAGATCAGACTGGTAGTCGATGAGTACCATATGTTGCCAGAAAATAGAGAAAATTATGCTGATCATTTCACTGAACTGCGAAATGTGCATATGAGGTCTCTATGGGTATGAAAGAATTTGAAATGTGACCAAGGGTAAAATGGTAATTTCTGAAAAGTGTGCGCGAGAGCGTACTTTCTGGCAAAAATAGCCCAGTCCGGATTAAATATCTGAAAATACCGGGAGATACAAAAAAGGATTCTGGGTTGAATGACGCAGCACAGAATTTTAATTTGAGGTCCCGATTTTTCTGTAAAAATTCCCGAAGATGGGAATTTACAGTTATAATCGATAAAGGAAAAGCAGTCCAAATAGAGATGATCGGACTATGGCCAGAGGCCATACAGTGTTTTCAAGACCCATAGTAACACCAGGGAAGGCCCAGGCCCATAATATCAGTTCAGTGGTAAGAGGGGCCGGTGTCCGGGAAAAAGGTGCAAAATGACGAAAATGCCCTTATGTTATAGAATAACTGAAGAATGAGTAAAGGGTATTTTGGTCATTTGGCTAAGGTTAGTCATTCCAGACAGGGTATCTGGATAGTTGACCAGGGTCAGAGAGTACTCTGGTAAGATATGAAAAGACAATAATGCCCCTAGACTCATTAAAGTAAAGAAAGAGAGACTAAGGGCATTTTGGTAATTTGCCAAGGGGTGTTTCTTGGGAATCGGGCCATCAGAGTACTTGGGCTGGATCAGAGACCCAAGATGATATTCCCAGGCCCAAAAACGTAGCCCAGCATAAATGTGAGAAAAAGTGGCATTAAAATAATGATTTAGTGACTTTTCAGTAAAGTAAAGTTACTCAGTTAGCACGATAACCGAGGAGGTGATCAGATAAAGTCTGGGACTTATCTGGAGGTCATGGGATGGAGTGATAGGACCCATCTAGATGCCACATGGCACTGATCTAGAGGGAGAAGAAAAGTTAAGGACACGTGGCACAATCTCAGCCGTTGAGTCCGATTTGTGGGAAATCGGACCGGACCTGTACTGGACTGGACTGGAAAGCTTCCAGAAGGTTTCTTGGCTCTCTCAATTTCTCCATGTGGGAAATGTGACTGATGAGGTGTCCCCTGAGGTGTCCCTTGATGATGTAGTAAAAGGGAATAAAGAAAAATAAGAAATTCCGAAAAAACCAGGACCACAAGTTCAGATGGCTTCAAAATTACGGAAATGCCATCCATCAAAACTATAAATACCCCCTCCCCCTCCCATTTCATGCATCCCACGGTTTTGCAAGAGAAAGAGAGAGAAAGAAGAGAGAGAAGGAGAAAGAAAGGAAGTTCTGGCAGAGCTGGAAGCAGTATAGAGATTCTAGAGTTCTGCTAAGATTTTGAGGTAGTAACTAATCCTAGCTTTTATGTATTGTCTTTGGTGATTTGTTGTGCTATTGTTTGGTTGGATTGTTGTCTTATATGTTATGCTTGAATCTCTATTACAATGCTATGATCATATGTTATTGAATACGGAAGCACGCAGCATACTTATCTGTACACATTCACAAGCAAGCACTGTCACTCTGCATTACATATATTGTTATGATTATTATTACTGAGATTCCCCCGAATCTCATCCCCCATATATAACCCATTACAGGGAGATTATGTTGAAGTGGATTTTAAGAATTTTGAGAGACGCCGTTATGCTCCCGAATTTAAGACTGAACATCAGAATATGATAAGTATTGTGTACGTAGGTGCTGTCTAAGGAGGCTGGAAGTGAGTGGACCTAGCCGATTCATCCAGTCTTTCCTGGGTACTTATGTAGAATGGTAGTTCTCATGGGGAATTACCGAAGCAGTACAGTTATTTTCTACCAGAATTTTCGGCAAGAGAGATATAATCCAGTTGAGAATGCTATAGCAAGAGTACTCTGAGAGATATAAAGAAGGATGTTTCATATGTCCTGTTGTATGACATTTTATTATTTAATAATAAATATTGTTTGGTATGTTCAATTTGTGAATGGGGAATTAAGGGAGAAATTCGCAGGTCCTAAGGTAGCAGTGTTTTGACCTCTGTTTGACTTAGTAAACGATGGAGTTTGGCTATGAAATTTGGTGAGCCAGTGGTACACATCTGGGGCATTCCGTGGATAGGTAATAAGCCTTGTTTGGATGTGTAGAATGAGATTAATCAGTTCTCAAATTAAAGGTTTAAAATAAGGAACTTAAGAGTAGAAATTTTAATTTCTGGGCTTAAGTTAAGATATGATCGAGCTAATATCGCTTCCGTAAGTGTACTCTGAGGGGTCTAAGGGAGGATGTTTCACATGCAATATTAGATAGTTCCTATACCCGGATAGTGTCCCAAATTTGATTCTTCAAGCGATCATCCACAGCATCCCAAGTCAAATAGGTGATGCTAAGCTTGTTGCGTCTAGGAGGCTGACAAAACTTATGTACTTTATCCTGTGTTCACCAGTTGGGTTCCAGTTTCTGTCAAACTCTATCGGAAGCAATTTCCCCTCTATCCTGTCCTTCGTAATGTCTTTCAAACGAGTCACACTTCTACCCTTCCTTTGCGTAGTGGCGCTTGGAGCATCGCTAGCCTCAATATGAGTAACTTTATCCCCCATATTCCTATGTACGCAATAACAACATCAAAAACATTGAAAACAGACTTAACCCTTTTTCGTTCAACCCGTCAGAGTACACAAAACTTGTTCCTTTAGCAGTTATGAATGGAAAGATGTGCAAGCATTCATCAGGAAAAATAGAAAACCTAGATTAAACGAACATAAAAACGGTGAAGCACGTACACAGGGGAAAATAAGTGCAGAGAACACGTACATGGAATAGCAGAATGAGAGAGACAACAGAGAAGAACGACTGAGCACGGAGAAGCTAGAAGCCTCGCGAAAACCACAGAGCACGACGAGCGGAGATATGACAGAGTACGTGAGAAATGATAATGATGGTTGCGCCAAGGGGCGGGCTTAAAAAATGAATATAAACATTTTACAACGGATATAAATTATTCTAACCCGGGTAAAACCATAACCGATGTAAAATTGATACATTTTACACCAGATAAAGTATAAAACCGGTGTAAAAACTAACACCGTCTAAAATATAACACCGGATAAAGTATAAGCCAGTGTAAAATCGAACTATAATTTATTTACAAATTGTCAGTAGTAGACTTTTTACACCGGATAGCACTTTAGACCGGTTTTAATGTTGTAGTTATTTTTTTAAACTCCATCATCATATATATCATCCCATCCTTGGCGTCACAATATTCTTATCAAAACAAGAATCTGTCTCTATTATTATTACATCAAATCATATACGCAATCATAACAAGAAACTTAAAATTGCATGTTTAGACTACATCAAAAACAAGAAACACATAGAAATTAATCAGAATCCACTTCTTCTTCATTTAATTGTGGTAAACCTATTGAAAAAGAAGGGATCTCATAAAAAGAATCATCATTGTCAACAACCCTTTTTCCTTGGAGTGCGACAGACCATCTTTCATTTTGAGGATCAGTGATATAGAACACTTGCTTTGGTTGGTCTGCCATAATGAAAGGCTCATCCCCAAAACTTGTATTATTCAAATCCACCAGTGTAAATCCTAACTGATCGACCATAACACCGTTGTTTACATTAGCCCACTTGCATTTGAACACGGGAACTTTGAATTTGGAGTAGTCTACCTCCCAAATCTCTTCAACAACGCCACAATAAGGGATGGCTGCTAATTTAGGATTGTTGTCTTTTGAACTAGAGAAATGCATAGCTTTAGCCACTAACATAACACCACTGTTTTACAAGCTACTTCTATCATCTAGGGGCTTCATATAAAAGGAATACTCATTGATATCAAATGAATTCTAACAGATCACATTATGTTCAGGACCATATGCCAACCATCTAACTATATCAGAAACACAATCCTCATTTCAACCTCCAGTTTGAACCAATGTGTAAAAGATTTGTTGTGTTCTCTAATCAGCTTTTGCTCTGTCATCCTATTATTTTTTTTGTGGACAAGATCTTTATGAACAGCAATATAGTCTTGAACTTCATCAAAGTTATTCAAGATGTGTAAGTGTATTTGCTGCAATTCATTACGATCAACACTCCTCACCGACATTCCACGTTGACCCCCTTTTTTGGCACGGGGTTTGTGGAGACCAGTAAGTCTTACTTTAGATAGGTATTGTTGACAAAAATCTATAGCTTCTTCGGCAACATATTTTTGAGCAATGGATGCTTCGGGCCGATTTGGATTCTTCATATACCCTTTAAGGATTTTCATGTATCTTTCAAATGGGTACATCCATCGTAAGTATACAGGGCCACACAGTTTTATCTCTCGCACTAGATGAACGATGAGGTGTACCATAATATCAAAAAAGGAAGGAAGAAACTATTTTTCAAGCTGGCACAAAATAACATAACCCTCGTGCTCCAATTCCTCCAACTTTTCAGTCTCAAAGACTTTGCCACATATAGCATTAAAGAAGAAGCAAAGTCGGGTTACAATGTGTCTCAAATCATCTTGAAGGACTCCTCGAACAGCCACTGGGAGTAATTGTTGCATCAATACATGTCAATCATGAGACTTTTGGCCTACTAATTTCAAATCTTTCATGGACACAATCCTCTTAAGATTAGATGAGTACCCAGAGGGAACTTTGATTCCTTGCAAATACTCACAAATACTTTTTCTCTCAGCCTTGGACAAAATGTTAGTCTCTTCAACATAATAGCTCCCCTCACCATCTGGCCTCGGATGTAAATCCTCTCGTATTCCCATTTCTTTCAAATCCAATATTGCCTTCAAACCGTCTTTGGAATTACCATGTGTGTTGAGAAGTATTCCAACAATGCTGTCAATACATTTTTCTCCACATGCATCACATCAAGACAATGTCTTACATGAAGATGTTGCAAATACGGAAGCTCAAAGAACACAGATCTTTTTTTCCATACATTTTTCTCACTTTTCTTGGTAATCTTACCGAAAGTGACATTGATGTCTTTCACCTTATCATAAACTTGTTCGCCAGTCAATGGCTTTGGAGCATTTTCAAATTCTTGGCCGCCATAAAATTTCTTCTTTAGTCAACGGTATGGGTGGGCTTGTCTTAGAAATCTCCTATAACCTAGGTAGACTGTCTTTCTTCCATGATGAAGTTGATAGTAGCAAGTCCCTTCCTCACAAATCAGACATGCTTTATTGCCCTTAACACTATACCCTGACAAATTTCTGTATGCAGGAAAGTCATTAATTGTACAAAAGATCATGGCCCGCATATTGAAGACCTCCTTCTTAACAGCATCAAAAACATCCACACCTTCCCATAGCTTCTTCAAATCTTCGATCAAGGGTGTTAGGTAAACGTCTATGTCATTTCCCGGTTGTTTTGGTCCTGAGATCAGCATAGACAACATTACATACTTCTGTTTCATACACAACAAGGGAGATAGGTTATAAATCACCAGAAGGACGGGCCATGAACTATGTATACTACTAAGGCTACTATAAGGGTTCATTCCATCCGTACTAAGTCCAAGCCTTAGGTTTCGGGGTTCATTGTCGAACTCGGGAAATAAGTCATCAATCTTCTTCCATTGCAAAGAGTCAGCAGGATGATGAATCTTTCCATCATTAATCCTTTCATTTGCATGCCATAACATTTTCTTTGCATCATCTTCATTAGAAAAAAGTCGCTTAAACCTTGGTAAAATTGGAAGATACCATTAACAACTTGGCAGGAGAGTTGTTTGATCTGTACCTTGGGGTCTTACATATTGGACACTTCTCCTCATCTTCAAACTCTTTCCTGTACATTATGCAATCATTTGGGCATACATGAATCTTTCTATACTGCATGCCTAAAGGATATTTTCTTTGCATCATAGTAGCGTTTGGGTAACGCATTTTCTTCAGGAAACATGTCCTGTAACAACTCAAGCACTTCTGAAAAACCACTATCACTCCACCCATGCCGAGCTTTCACACTTACCAATCTCAACACCACATTCAACAGGTTGCATTTTCTACACCCTGGGTATAGAGGCTTTTCTGCATCATTGCACATATTACCATATGCATGTGACCGCATAAAAGCATCTTCTCCAACATCACGAATCATGTCCTCTACTCGATCATCAGTATCCATGTCATAGTCAAAGGTCTGTTCCACCTGTTCACCATGCACTACCCATACCGCGTAACTCTTGCAAAACCCCTCACAAATTAGATGAGTGTAAATATCAGCAGGACTTTGTTTTCTCTCATTCAAACAACTCGCACAAGGACAATAAAACCTTCCATTGTCATCATCACCATTCCGTTTAGCAAAATTCAAAAACTCCTTCACCCCCTCATCATACTCAACACTTGTTCGTTTAGCATTTATCCAACTACGATCCATATTTGTGAAAGACTAAGAAACTAGAAAAACAGAAAACAATAAACTATTACGTTGCAGCTAATGCATGGAGAGAATAAATTTTCAGTTCTCGAGAGGAGTTCAAAACAAAACTCACAAAATGTACCAAATAAAAGAGTATTTGGTAAAAAAAAAGTTTATTCTGTAAGAAAATATATACCGGACAAAATATTACATTGGTGTAGATATATATAACAGTTGTAGAGAGTATATTTTACACCGGCTACTATATATAAACCGGTGTAAAATATATCAGTTTTTTTTAAGTGATAGACCCTACTATGTCATCAACTTTTACACACAAAAAATATATATCAGAACATATAAAAGTTGCAATCTTTCACTACTCATTAGACTCAGAGTTTTGGGAGTCATCAGATTGGGTGAGATCAACAGGATTAAAGAAGCTATCACGGGGTTGATGGCGGCGAACTTCTGAGAGGAAATCTCTGAAACTTGCTTTCAGTCTGTTAACTTTCTGATTCAGTTCTTCCACAGAGTCCTCCAGCCCATTGAAGCGCAGTATGAGTTCCTCAAGGCGCTCCATCAGAGTCACAACCAGGGAAGGAGGAGAAGGAATAGAAGGGTGAGGATCAGGATGTTTATCTTTAAAGTCATCTCTATTTCTTTTGTGGGGCGGAGAAGGAGGCGTGCGTGAGGAAGAGGCCATTAGAGGAGTCAGATAGATGAAAAGAAAATAAAACAGAGATAAAGTGATGAGACGAAATATACAGATCGATCATAGGAATGGTATACATATATATATGGTTCATGATCAATAAGAATATAGAAGAATGCAATTGGCCTTGTATCATAATGACTACAAACGTTGGGAACCGAAGAAGTGAAATGAATGGTCTGAAGAATAAAGAAACCACGCGGGAAAGCATAGACAGGAAACTGAAGAGGCAGATAGGACGAAGTTAATCTGTACCGGGTGTTTAAATTTTAAATCAGTTACTTTTAAAACCGATGTAAAAATTTAATTTTTTGTAAACCGCCTTCTCCTCAGTGACCGGTTTAAAAGTAGGATTTAGATGAAAAATAAACAGATCATCAGCAACGTATGCAGAACAAGAAACCTATTAAACTTCATTATATTCATTCAAATTAAACTTTACTAACTAACTTTACATCTTGAAATCTAAAAAAAAAAGACCTCGCTCTATCAACCTAGCTAGCTATATAAATACAATATCATCAACTCCTCATTAATTCTTTTCATTACATCAAAAAGGAGGTGGGGAATAGAGAAAGGCAGGGGTGACCTCGTTTTCACTGATCATCATCATCATCTTCCGAATCAATGTTTTAGGAGTCGGAATTGGGATCAACAATAGGATGAAAGAAACTATCATCCTGTTGATGGCGACGAACTTCAGAACGGAAGGCTCTGAAACATTCATTCATCCTCTCCACTTTCAGAGCCAGTTCTTCCACCGAGTGCTCTAGGGCATTGAAGCGCGGGATGAGTTCCTCCTGGCACTCCACCAGTTACTGAAGCAGGGGAGGAGGAGAAGGAACTGAAGGGTTATCACGAGATACATGTTTGTCTTCAACATTCTGTCTCTATCTTTTGTGAGGCGAAGAAGGAGGGGTGGATGAGGAAGAAGCCATTGGAGAGTTAAGATAGAAGAATAGAAGAAATGAATATAAAATAGATATCGGAGAAGGTGATCATGATGAAATACTGCGCATGTCTGAGAAAACTTGACATAAAATGGCAGGAAAGGATACTGACGGAGTTCATCTAAACCGGACTAAATATTTCCATATCGGTCTCTATAACATCTGCTGTAGAAAGTAAACATCTAAATCGGACTAAATATTTCCACATCGATCACGAGTAAATACGGTGTGAATATTTCATTTTATTTACAAAAATGCCACCGCTCATTTTTTTAAAACCGTCTCTGCATTGACCGGTTTAAAAATGGGGATTTCGATTGCAAATTTTCCACCAGTGTGTAGCACAAAGAGATGTAAAGTTTTATGGATGATAAGACCTCTCAGCCAAATGTTAAGATAATTTGGCTAAGGTATTGATCAAATTTTGAGGACGAAATTTATTTTAAGGGGGGTAGAAATGTAACATCCCAATTTTCAGGCCCAGAGACTCAAAAAGTAGCCTGAAATATATAGGCTACCAGACCCCTTCGAGCAGAAGTCCCATAAACATGCAGAGGGTATTTAGGGACTAAACTGCAAATAAGTGAAAGTACAGGGACTTATATGTAATGTTGGAGATTGTGCCTTAGGGGCCAATCATTATGTTATGAACATTGTTGATTTATGAATTTCTTAATTATGTTATCACATTATTTACATGTTTACTGTGATGACCATCCTTGGATAACTCGTGATCTTATCCTAAATATCCCTGGTCGGTCATCTATGCGGGAGCAGAGATGAAATAAGACCAGTATACTTTGAAGATATATAGAGATATAAATCAAAGTCATGGGCACATGTAAGAGTACAGGGTATCGGACTGACCCGCTATGAGAGAGCTCATTGGGTTAAGTCATAAGCTTCTCTCATATACAAGCCATGTTACTATGCCCTTTGACCTGAGGTCATCATGGATTCCTATATGACAAACGCTCAGCTTTGACCTAGTCAAAAGTCACTTCTGACCGAGTGATCATAAAGGCTATGTTCGGCTTAGTGGTTTTTCATGCTGAGGAATGTGAATGGTCAAGATAGAATTTGTCCCTCACATTCGTAGAGAGATATTACTAGGCCCCTCGATGAGTGAGTATGAAAAATGTATGGCCATATTATAATTGAAGGGTAGTTCTATTTCTATATTCAGACTACTCAGGGATCGAGAAAGTAATGGTCAGGAATAGGAGGATGACGTTCTCCATGCCTCATCCATCACTGAAATATCGTGTGACAAAAGGGACGTGATATGGTTGTATGAAAGGTAATATCGTTCATGGATCCTCATATGATTTGGGTAGTCGTAATGTCTTGCTAGAGGCCGCTTACGACTTGTGGGTTAGTATAGTAACTAGCCCACTGCCAACTTCATATGGGCCTACAGGGTCGCACATAAAATAGCCCAATGCGAGCTATGATGTCCAGATTCATTGAATCTAAGAGATGTCTAGATTCAATGAATAATCTAGGGTGGATATATATTATATATATATATAAATTAGTATATATAACCAACTTGGGGGAGGACCCCGAAAGGACCCGAAATAAAGAAAAGAGAGGAAGAGCAAAGAAGTAGAGCACTGGATGGACCAGTTAATGCATAGCTGAAGTTAAATATGCATGCAAAGGGGATGCTCTTGAATGAACTAAAAGGTGGTAGAACCAGCCAAGCTTAGCTCATAAGAGGAGGCAAGGATATGAGAAAATTAAAAGACAGAAAGATAAAAGAAAGTTTATTTAAAATAACATAAACTTACAAGAGAAAGGGTAGAAGAAGAGGAGAAGGAAGGGTAAGAGAAAGGAGTAAGGAGGGAGACGGGGGAATTCTAGAGGGAAGGAGGAGTCTCTCTCTCTAGGAAAGGAGTAGTTCTAACTGAACCTGTCTGAAGAAGGGAAATTAATCGACCTAAATAGACAAGCAAAGTTACTGTTTGAACAGTATTTTAACGGAAGTTAGTACTGTTTGTACAGTTCCAGTTATAACACTATTTGCACAGTGCTACCGACACTACAGTATTCTGCCGACACTACAGTGACTAACTGTTTGAATAGTATTGTTACAGTAATTTTACTATTTGTATAGTACTTTTACATATTTTCAAAGAAAACTTAGGACAGATTTCTCGATCAACCAAGTCTTCAGTTTGTTTTAATCTTCATCCAAGTTAATAAGAGGTTCTTCATCTTCATCTTGTTCTGATGTCGGATTAGAACTCATTTGGCTTGTAGAAGGAATATCTTGCTCCTGTTGTTGTAAGAGTTGGAGCATGGAACTCAATTGGTTGATAAGGCTAGCCTTATCGTTTGTGGAGGCGAGGACAGTTTGTACCCTAGTCTTCTGATTCAGGAACTTGCTATGCTTCATCATACAAAGTTCTTGGGGATTCTGTTTGAACCATCTCTCAACCGCTTGTATGTTTATTCTTGAAAGATCAAATTTAGCCCACCATTTTATTGACGGAAGTCTTTGTAGTATAGGCAGGTATATGGATCCTTCAGTGTTTGAGAATCTGTAACTCCATGAGAAAATCCATGAGACAGATAGGTTTAAAAAATAATAAAGCTCAACGGGAAAAGGTTTTCCTTCGAAGTTAAACTTTTGTTTAAAAAACTCAAAAGCTTCAACTACTGTTGGAGGAAACATTTCTGGTAATGGTCCAAAGAAATCCCACCAGTGTCCGAACCATTGAGGAAATTCATACTTGGTTTTAGCTTTAAAATAGATAAACCAAGTGTGTTTGTAAAGTTTATTTTGATCCCAAAATACATGGTACCATGCATCAGCATAGTCCCAATAATTGTATCCGATAGGATCATAGTTTATCCCAAAAGTTTTGATTTTTTGTAAATCTTGTCCCCACTGGGATGGGGTAAGGACCTTTAAAATCTGCAGGGTACAATGAGTTATTAATGACTCATCTGTTTTGTCAGCGTTTTTTTTAATGGCTGCCGACTCAGAGTGAATCAAAATTAATTCATAATACTCCCTGGTTTTGTTTAATTGTTTCGGCCTGAAATGAAATCTTTTAGGGAAGACAGTTAGGGCCACCTGGTTTGGGTTTTTGTGATAGAATTCTGGTTCTACCTGAAGGATATTTATGACCCAACTTGGTATCAGAGCCAGAAGGTGAAGTAGAGATGTCGTAAATAAATTTATACTTATTTCTGTAGTGTCAAGGTATCAGTTGAGCTTGTTAGTATGATCAAGATTGTTAGTTCTTCGATAGCATAGAACTTATCTGTGTTATTATGCATGAGTCCTTCAGTACGAAAATGGACTGTAAGTCCCGCTTATGATGATAGACAGGGAGGTGAAACATCGTACGCAGTAGTGCATAATGACACAGAAATAGTTTCTTTGGCTAGAAGATAACGGTATGATTGATCTTACTAACAACCTAACAGATTCCTTGATTCACAGAGATAAGTAGATTTTTATTTACCTCACCACTATGGAGCTGGAGGTGAAGATACTGATGTAAGGGAGATTACGAATTATTGAGCTTTCGTTTTCTTCTTGCTTTACTTTATTTTTATTTCTTGTTGCTATCTGCACTTCTTATTTTCTGTTTTTTACATTCTGCTTTATTACTTTCCTTTTTGTTTTATTTCTTCTGGTCATTTACTTTCTGTTATTTACTTTTTAAGTATTTACTTTCTGTACTTACTTTTCTGCCTCTTTAAATTATGTCTTCTTTATTCTGTTCTTTTTCCTTCAAACATGGTAGTGGATCTTCTTCCACTTCCTCATCTTCAAACTTCTCAAATGAGGAATCAAAAGCTGCAACCAGCAAACTAAATAAAAGGATTTTCAAAGAAGAAATTTCTTTTGAAAACATAAATCAAAACATTGACAATTGGACTTTACCACCAGTTGCCACAAACACGCTTTATGCACAAACACAGGACAAAAAATGGTTCTCCAAGTCTGATTATATAATCAGGACTGTTGAAGAATCAGTTTCTATCCAACCCGAGAAAGAAGATTTCTTTCTCCTTTCAAAAAAGTCGCTTGAAAAACACCGAAAAGAGTATAACTTTTTGCACATCGGTAGTATTCAAATCGCGATTAAACCACTTTTTAGAAAAGGCCTGAATGTATCGTGCCTGGTTTGTCTTCTGGACAACAGACATAATATATTCCAAGATGCCACCTTGGCCATGGCTGAAACTGGATTACACGATGGTCCTGTTTACTTTAATTGTTATCCAGATCGGATGACTGAATTAAAGGATGAACATGTCCATGAGTGTATCAAACTTAAAATCAAATTAAACGGTTTGAATATGAAGCCTGGATCTATACCTGTTGTTCTAATTTATAGAATACAGTATAAGGTCTCAAACACTTCAACTTCTTACGTTCAAATTCCTCCGGAAAAGGATCAAACAACGGTTTTTCTAACTAATTTTACAAATGTTAATTTAACAATCCCTAAAACAATTATGTGGGAAAACGTTGAAAAACCAAAAGAATGGGTTATGGAAAGAGCCACACAGCCTATACCACAACCTGTTTCTCAAGTCAGTAGGATTACCCAAACATTAGATGGATCTGTCAGGATATCCTTCGATCGATCCAGAAAATCTTTTTCACAAAACAATAGGTCAGAATCTTCAACATATGAGGATTGTAGATCACTCCAAACTGATCATCTAGATTCTCCTGTTATTCAATTCCTAGACCACCTTCTGTTATATATGGAATACCCACAATAGTTGCCCAAACACAAGCACCTACCAATGTTTCTCTTCAAGGAATTGATAGTTCTGTAAACATTCCCCAAATAGTGTATGAAAAAGATGAAGACTTAAGATCTCATGAGTCTCCAACTTATTCATCACTAGGGATAGATCAAACAATTGGTGTCATTGAGAATAAATTTCAAATTGACAAACAAACTTTACAAAAACAATTTTACTCGAAAGATTATACTCTCCAGAGGAAATAGTTTTTAGAAAAATTCAAAGGATCTGTTAGAAAAAAGATTCAAGAAAAATTCTACAGATTCCTTGAAAGAATTCAAATGAATATTTCATTTTTTTGATTGGTTTGGCGAATATGCTAAAGCCACTAAATTGGAATATCCATTTGAACAAAATGTTGATGTTATTAAACACTGGACTAGTTCCAAAGGAGATGATGTATTTTCTGAATTTCCTCCAAAACAAACTGTGCAGATTCCTCAGGCAAAGGATGACAAAGATCAACCTATCCTTGCTGCACCTTTTCGATTTAAAGATGTTAAACTACCTGTTGATTCAAATGACATCAAAAAGATTGTTGAACAAAATAATTATACTAACTTATATTTACAATAGTTAGGTGATCATTTTGCTCAAACATCAAACATTTCAAAAGATGTTTCTGAACCACCAAAACCTAGGATTGAAACTCCCATCTTTAAACCATTTCAGCTCAGCCCACAAATGAAGTCTGAAATCCACAACCAAAACAAGTCCAAAATGATTGATAGGATCAATCAGAAAAGACTCCAGATAGCCCAAACCATGACTATCCCAGAGTCACCCCAACAAGAATCAACCTCTTCAACAGGACAACTAGGAGTCATTGATAAAGATTCCCAAACAACCTCCCAAACAGATTCATCATCCGAATCGCAACTCCAAATCAACAACCAACACTGGAAACAGCCCTCCAAACTATATTACCCTAGGG
This sequence comes from Leucaena leucocephala, assembly GCA_037074615.1. Taxonomy (NCBI): domain Eukaryota; kingdom Viridiplantae; phylum Streptophyta; class Magnoliopsida; order Fabales; family Fabaceae; genus Leucaena; species Leucaena leucocephala. The sequence continues at coordinate 5,541,391 of CM073545.1, forward strand.
CTAGCCCTCCATATATTCTGGTTGAAGAACGAGTTTCCCAGAACCTAGTCTGCTTCAACGGCGACAACATTTATGAATGGAACATAGATGGTCAAAGTGAAGCACAAATCCTTCAAACGATGCAGCAGATGACAATGTTGTGTACTGCGTATCAAACACAAAACAATTTTACAGATGAACAAATAACAAATCTTTTGGTATCTGGTTTTACAGGTCAACTGAAAAATTGGTGGGATCATTATCTCACACCAGGAGACAAACATGTTATTTTTTCATCTATCCAAACTGAGTCTGATGGAACACCTATCCTTTACAACGGTGAAACCTGTCCAGATTCTGTCCAAACCTTGATTTTTACAATTATTAAACATTTTGTTGGCGATCCATCTATTTGGAAAGATAGATCAGTTGAATTATTGTCAAATCTTAAGTGCATAACCCTTTCTGATTTTAGATGGTATAGGGATACTTTTCTTGCTCGAGTTCTCACAAGAGAAGATGCCAAACAACCTTTTTGGAAAGAAAAATTCCTAGCTGGATTACCTAAATCTTTGGGTGATAAAGTTAGAGAAAAATTTAGAAATCAATACGATGGCAAAATTTCTTATGAGTTCTTGACATATGGAGAATTAATCTCTTATGTTCAAAAAATTGCTCTTAAGATCTATCATGATGATAGCATCCAACATCAACTTGCAAAAGAAAAAGCCATAAACCGTAGAGAGTTGGGAACTTTCTGTGAACAATTTGGCCTTCCTTCTTGTAAACAACCCCAAACTCATAGGAAATCCCGTAGGAAAACATTCTATAGGAAATCCGAAAAGAAGAGTAAACATGTCTACCAAAGGTTTAAACATGATACGCCTCCCCGTAGACTCAAACAGGAATTTAGATCCAAACCTAATGTCAATTTTCCTACACAAAACAAAGTTAAATGTTTCAAATGTGGCAAATTAGGTCATATTTCGAGATATTGCTCTTTGACAAGAAAACTAAAGAAGATTAGGTGTATTGATGAACCTCTTCTTGAACAAATAAACAATCTTTTAATTGAAGATACTTCTAGTTCAGAAATTGAAAGTGAAAAGAGTGATTCTTCTTCTGAGGAAATTCAAAATATTCAAAACGATGATATCCCAGAATCCTCTTCTATCAATGTTATCACAAAAGAACAAGATTTACTCCTTGATATCATTGATAAACTTCCAGATTCTGAAAAGGGAGAATATTTGTTTAAGTTTAGAGAGTTGGTTAATGAATAGCCTTCGTCTTCTAAAACAAGTCTACCTTTTTCTTCAAACAAATATGATTTAACGAATGTTTTAAACAAATTTCAGCATTCCGTTAAACCAACAACTCTCCCAGACCTTCACCAAGAGGTACGTAACCTTAAGGCTGAAGTGAGTCTCCTTAAACTTCAACAAGAAACACATGCAGTAGCCATATCCCAAATCCAGGATATACAACTAGCATCCAAAATTGAAAATATTGAAATAAAATCTGAAGACGATAATCAACAAGATGATAACATCTTTTTGGGAATTATTTCAAAAATTTCAATTAAAAAATTTTATATCGATGCTAAAATTATTATTCATGATAATTTTATCTTGGATCAAATGGTCTTATTTGACACAGGAGCTGATTCTAACTGTTTTAATGAAGGAATCATTCCAACAAAATTCTTTGAAAAAACAACCGAAAGGTTTAATGGCGTCAATGGCACTCGCTTAGATGTCCGTTACAAAGTTTCAAACGTTGTTATTGAAAATGGCAATTTGAAAATTGAAACTCCATTTATATTAGTTAAAAATATGGGAACCCAGATCATTCTAGGGGCACCTTTTGCTAGGTTATTATTCCCGTATATGACTGATGAAAATGGAATTTCAAAAGAGTACTTGGGTAAAACAATTTTATTCCCTTTTACTCAAAAGCCAAAAATCAAGGAGCTCAATCTTTTGACTTCTAAACAACGACAAATAAACTTTTTGAAAGAAGATATTTCTTTTGAAATGATAGAGCAGCAGCTGTGTCAAAAGGATATTCAAAAGAGAATTCAAAATTGTCTTGAGCAAATACAAACGACTGTTTGTTAGATTTACCAAACGCTTTTTGGAAAAGAAAACAACATGTGGTAGATTTGCCATATGAAAAAGATTTTTCTGAAAAGAAAATACCGACAAAGGCCAGACCCATCCAGATGAGTCCGAAGCTTTTGGAAACTTGTAAACAAGAGATCCAAGATCTTTTAAACAAAACATTGATTTGCAAGTCAAGAAGCCCATGGTCTTGTGCTACTTTTTATGTTAATAAAAATGCTGAGATAGAACGTGGTACACCTAGGCTTGTAATTAATTACAAACCGTTAAACGAAGCGTTGCAATGGATCAGATATCCAATTCCAAACAAATCTGATTTACTGAAACGATTGTATTCTGCAAAAATCTTTTCAAAATTTGATATGAAATCTGGATTTTGGCAAATATAAATTTCTGAAAACGACAGGTATAAAACTGCTTTTACTGTTCCCTTTGGTCAGTATGAGTGGAATGTTATGCCTTTTGGTTTAAAAAACGCTCCTTCTGAATTCCAGAGAATCATGAATTAGATTTTTAATGATAGTAGTAAGTACATTATTGTTTATATCGATGATGTATTAGTCTATAGTCATTATGTAGATCAACATTTCAGACATATCTCTAAATTCATTAGAATTGCAGAAACAAACGGTTTAGTAGTTTCTAAACCAAAAATCAGTTTATTTCAAACAAAGATAAGGTTTTTAGGGCATTGGATATATCAAGGGTCCATTACACCGATCGAAAGAGCAATCCAATTTGCTAATAAATTCCCCGATCAAATCATTGATAAAACACAACTTCAACGATTTTTGGGATGTTTAAACTATGTTGCAGAGTTTATACCTCATTTGAGCAACTTCATTAAACCGCTTTATCAGCGACTCAAGGAAAGTCTGCATCCGTGGACTGACCTCTATTCAAACATAGTCAGACAGATTAAATCCCAGGTTAAGGAACTTCCGTGTCTTAGCCTTCCAGATCCGTCTGCATTCAAAATTGTTGAAACTGATGCCAGTGACATAGGTTACGGTGGCATTCTTAAACAACGTCTTGACGAAAAAGAGAAAATTGTGTCTTTTACGTCTAAACATTGGAATAGCACTCAACAAAACTATTCCACCATTAAAAAAGAATTTTTGGCAATTGTTTTATGCATTTCCAAATTTCAATCCGATTTATTAAACCAAAGATATTTACTCCACATTGATTGCAAATCTGCAAAAGATGTTTTACAAAAGGATGTTAAAAATCTTGCATCAAAACAACTTTTTGCCCATTGGCAAGCTATCTTAAGTGTTTTTGATTTTGACATTGATTTTATCAAAGGTACTTCAAACTCTCTTCCAGACTTTCCTACCCGTGAATTTTTACAGGGTAGGTAAAATGCCCAGAAAAAAGAAACCCCCAAGTGAGGAAGATAAACAGAAGGGTATTTTTCAGGATGCTCAAAGTCAAACACTCTCGAGTGAACAACTTGAGGCCATCATGCAAGCCATGATCAAACAATATGGGAGCTCCTCTGAAACATCCTTCTTTATATCTCTCAAAGTACTCTTGCTATAGCTCTCTTGAAGTGGATTATAGCTCTCTTGCCAAAAATCCTGGTAGAAAATAACTGTACTGATTCAGTAATTCCCCATGAGAACTACCATTCTACGCAAGTACCCAGGAAAGACTGGATGAACCGGCTAGGTCCACTCACTTCCAGCCTCCTTAGACAGCACCTACGTACACAGTACTTTGTATAGTCTACCAGCACAACGGTATTTTCTAACAAATATCTTTAAGTCTTAACCTTAAAACCTTGACCTTAATTTTGAACTTTAACCTTACTCAATTGTAACTATTTTAGAACATTGGAGTACCTCTTAACCTCAAAAACATGAATTTCCAAGAGTTGGGCTTACGGTTACTGTTCACTACCACTATTAACTGGGTAATTCCAGATTACAACCTGAACTTTGGAAATTCATAACTAAATCTAAAAAAATAGTTTTAAGTTGATTCCAATTTCTAATGAAATATATTTCATTTAACTTTGAGAGAAAAATATGAAAATGAGATCTTCTTGTCCAGATCAAATCAGTTTATTGGTTGACTTTACTGTTCATTTGGTAAATCTGGAAGTTCCAGTTTCTTTGCCCCATTTTCAAAAATTCATTTCTCCTTGTATACTTATCCAATTGAGTTTAATTACATATGGATTTAAATCTCCATATGTATGCTTTAATCTCACAAAATTTCGAGGAAAAACTCATTCGTTTACTATATGAAATTAGCGCATGAACCTCACTGCCTCTGAGTAGTCGTTTTACCTTATTCCAGATTTCAACTCCTAACTTTGAAAAATCATAACAATTCTAGTTCTTAACCAAATGAGTTGTTCTTGGTGTCCATTTAAATCTCTAGATCTTATCTATGTTCATACCAAATTTCATATGAAAACTCATCATATAAGTCAATCAAAATACCGATGGAAGTACACTACCTCAGATTGGATTTATGAGTAGCATGCATCATACAAACCAAAACATCATCTTGTAATTAAAGTGCACACTCTTTAAATTATGTACAGTCATCCATCAACATTTACCCTCTTTCCTTGAGAAGATCCAGCACCTAGAGCATGTTTAATTATATGGAAGGAATGAGATTTCATGGAAATCCCAATAGCAAGTAATATGAACTATAAGGTTATGCATGTTTGATTGAATGCCTAACATGTTATCATGCAATGGGAGCTAATTCATGCTTATACATAAGCAACTCTAACATGCATATTGTCATGACATATATTGAAAGGAGTATCACATACTCATATCACATCATCATCATCATCACACAACATTCCATGCTCAACCAAACCTTCATGCATAACAAGTAAGCAAAACAATCAAAGCACATAAGTTTATAGTTAGATATTCTTGCTACCTCTTGTAGATCCTTGTTCATTTCCTTCTTGTAATGGTCTTTCCTTGCCACAAATGTCAAAACCTAGGAATTACAAGATAACTACCAAATTATAACTCCATTCCAAACAAAATCCAAGTCTAGTTTCAATAAGCTCCCTTTTTTCAAAAATTCTCATTTTGGTTCCAATGCTTCCCATACTTGTTCCTCCACTTTACCCCCACACAAAATCTCATTTTAAGACCATTGGAAGCATCAAAATTATGAAATTCAAATCACTGTTCACGCGAGTGAACAGTACCGTGAGGAATTTTCAACATTATAACCTTTAATTCCAATGGTTTCCAAGGTTCAAAACCTTTCCAATCCTACACAAAATGATCATATAAACTCAATGGAAGCATTAAATCATTGAAATTCCATTTTCTTCTATCATGAACAGTGCATGAACAGTGCAAACCGAAATGGTAAAGTGAAGAACATCAACTTACCTTACTTGCTCCTTCAAGACCCTTGCTTCTTCCTTGCTTTCTTCCACTTTCTTTCTCTAGAACTCACTTCTCTCTCTAAAGGAGCTCTTGGGTGTGAAGAATGAATGGAAAGGGGGGATATTTATAACAAAAGTCATGTGCCATTTGAAGGCCAAGATCACTTTGGAAACTATTTAATCTAATGGTTAAAGGTTTGATCTTGGAATGTCTTTTCACTTTGGCTCATGACCTCCCCAGCATGACCTCACTAGCATGACATCACTTGGGACACCTAGCTCTTCTTCTTGGCGCCATTTTTAGTCCATGTGGGTCCCACCATGTGCAAAACATAATTCTTACTTTATTCTCATTTTCTTTATTTCCAAAAATTCATAAATTATTTATTTTAGGACTTGGGCTACAAGACAACTTTTGGGCCTTATTAGGATGTCCTAGGATGACATGTTGGGTCTCTTTTAGGTCCAATAGCTAATTGGCCCAAATCCCAATGTATTTTCCTTATACCGATATCCATAAATCACCCTGATCTTAGCATAAATGCTAAACACCTCTTTTAATTGTTCTAACATTTTTAGAAATTCATTCTAATATAAAATGAATTCTCTACAAAGTTTCATAATTTTCTGAGCCCCAGAATTCCTTTTAAAAATTACATACATTTCCTTTAACCTTTATCGGTGTCCTTTTTCACCGTAAATTCAATAATTAATTCTACAGGACTCCTTTTTGACTTCTGTTAACTCCATAAATTCTCATATTAATTATAATAATTTACTATCAAATTTTCTCTGATATCCATCCATTGTGTGAAATGACTAAAATGCCCTCCATTTACGTCTCGTTTTCTTAGGGCATCACAGTGGCATTTTCATAATTTTGTACTTTAGCTTTTAGACTTTCTTCCTCTTCCAAATAATCCTTTTCTTTACATAAATATGGCCACATCTTTTCCAAAAATCTCATATATTTCATTTAACCTGTACATACAACTTAGTACCGAAATTAGGGATGTTACATTTCTCTCCCCCTTAAAATAAATTTCGTCCCCGAAATTTACAGCATATACACCCTACCGAAATAAATCAGGGTACATCTCCTTCATCTTTTGTTCTGTTTCCCAGATAGCTTCATTCTCTGTTAGTCCTTTCCATATCACTTTGACTATAGGAATTTGCTTATTCCGCAGCTGCTCGACCTTTCGATCAACTATTTGTACTGGTCCAACTTCATAAGTCAGGTCATCTCGCAATGCAACTTCATCTTGTTTAATCACATGCGTTGGATCTGGAACATACTTCTTTAGCTGGGAAACATGGAATACATCATGTATCTGGCTGAGATTTGGAGGAAGTGCCAACTTGTAGGCCACTGATCCTATCCTTGAGAGAATCTGAAATGGTCCGATGTATCTCGGATGCAACTTTTTCACCTTGATTGATCGTCTGGCTCCCGTAGTTGGAGTTAACTTAAGAAATACATGCTCGCCTTCTTCAAACTCCAACGGCTTTCGTCTGACATCTGCATAACTCTTCTGTCGACTTTGAGCCGTCATCATCCGTTTTCTGATCATTTCAATCTGCTCAGCAGTCTGATCCACAATATCAGGACCATACATTCTTCTCTCACTTAACTCAAGCTAGCATAAGGGAGATCTACACTTTCGTCCATAAAGTGCTTCGATGGGGCCATATGAATACTAGCTTGATAGCTATTATTGTATGCAAATTCTATCAATGGTATATGAGTATCCCAACTGCCTTTAAAATCCAAGACACATGCTCTCAACATATCTTCTAGTGTATGGATTGTTCTCTCAGACTGACCATCTGTTTGAGGATGATAAGCTGTGCTGAATCTGAGAGTAGTACCCATCTCTCGCTGCAAAGCCCTCCAAAAGTTTGACATGAATTGAGGGTCTTTGTCAGACACAATACTGCTTGGGATTCCATGCAGTCTAACAATTTCCTTTATGTATAATCTTGCCAACTTCTCTAGAGAATCCCTCTTATTTATTGCCAGGAAATGAGCTGACTTTGTCAACCGATCAATTACCACCCATGTTGCATCATGCTTAGTTGGGGTCATGGGTAGTCCTTCTACAAAGTCCATGGCAATACTGTCCCACTTCCATTCAGGGACATCTAGAGGTTGCAATGTTCCTGCTGGCTTCTGATGCTCAATCTTCACTTTCTGGCATGTTAAACACTTGGACACATAAGCTACTACATCTTTCTTCAGTCCAGGCCACCAAAATAATCTTTTAACATCATGATACATCTTGGTCATACCTGGATGCACTGTATATTGGCTTTTGTGTACTTCATCCAGAATCTTCTCCCTTAGTCCCCTAGCATTGGGGATGTAGGGTCTTCCTCTAAACCGCAATAATCCATCTGAGGAAATCTCAAAATTCTTCGTCTTCCCTCTCTCCAGCTTGTCCTTAAAAATCATTGCGAGCTTATCCTGTCCTTGAGCCTCTTTAATCTCATCTTCTCTGCAAGCTTTGACATGTACTCCCCCGTAGGAACTTTCTGTCACTTGTATCTGATACAAAGGGCTCCAATCTCGCATATCCTCAATCAACTTTAATTCTTTGATCATCATATATGCTACCTGCACCACCTTTCTACTCAGAGCATCAGCTGTCACATCCTTATTTTTATACATCTTAGGGACCATTCAGTAGCACTTAAACCACTTTCAGGGTCATTGAAGTCTAAACACTTAATCTGGAATTTTATTCATATCGAGTACTGTTCACTGTGGCAAATTCCAGATGAGTGACCTGATTTTGAAAATTCATAACTAATTCTAGAAAAATAGAAATGAAGTGGTTCAAATTGATACATGAAGCTAACTAAAATATATTTCAGGGAAAAATCATTGGTTGACCAATCCTTGACAAATTTAACGTGGGTCAACGTTTCAATCTTACTGTTCATCCAATGACTTTCTCCTGAATCCAGCATTCTGGTCCCAACTTTAACAATTTATATCTTTTCGTGTATACATCCAAATTAGACATTCTATATATAAAATTAAATCTTAGTATGTCTACTTTTTATCCTAAAAATTTCGTACATTAATTCAATCATTTACTATTTTTAATGATTTATCAAACATGAATGGGTCTTCACGAGTTACTGTTCACTGAGCCTATTTTCGGCATTTAGTCTTTACATACCCAAGCATACAACCAACACATATCAGTCATACAGGCCAGATAATAATTAATATTAAATAATAAACTGTTATATATCAGTGCATGATTAATTCCCTCATATTTTATTACATCCTTCTCTGTCTAAAATCCGGCAGCATAACTGCTACAATTCTTCTTTAGAAAGTAACCGATGTTGTACCGATTCGGTAATTCCCTTATGAGAACTACCATTCTACGTAGTACCCAGGAAAGACTGGATGAACCTTCTGGGTCCACTCACTTCCAGCCTCCTTAGACAGCACTACGTACACAGTACGTATCAGTTCCTTCCTTTGTTCCGTCTTCGTTGCCGGAATTTCGGCAGCCTACCGGCGTCTCTTAAGATTTCCAAATTTTATTTTGACAGAACCTCCCCTGTAATGTTATGTTTGGGAATGAGATTCAAAAGAATCCCAGTAACAATAATCATAACAAAATATGTAATGCAGAGTGACGGTGCTTGATTGTGACTGTGTACAGATAAGTATGTTGCATGCTTCCATATTCAATAACATATGATCATAGCATTGGAATAGAGCTTCAAGCATAACATATAGGACAACAATCAACCAAACAAAACAACACATCACAAAGACATTACATAAGAGCTAGGATTAGTTGTTACCTCACAAGCAGAGCTTCAGAACCTCTCTACTACTTCCAACTTCACCAGAACTTCCTTACTTCTTTCTTTCTCTCACTTTCTCTCTCAAGAACTTCTTTCTTCCTCTCTTTCTTGCTTGCACCGAAATGAAGGAGTAAGGGGGGGTATTTATAGTGTTGAGCAATGGCAATCTTGTAATTAGGAAGACTTATGATCCTGTGGTCCTGGTTTTTCCTGGAATTTCCTATTTTCTTTAATTCTCTTTTACTGCATCACCCTGGACACCTCATGGGACATCTCATAGGACACCTCACCACCCATATTCTTCATGTGACGAAATTTGGAGGTTCTAGAAGCTTTCTGGTCCAATCCGGTACCGGCCCGGTCCATCGCCTCGAAAAACGTGCCGTTTTCTGAATCTGATGTTTCTGAAGATCCTTTTTATGTCTACTGACCTCACATTTAGTATCTAGACCCTTTATATCATTAACTTTTTAATACTGGGTCCAGACTCAATTACAGATCCCCTGCGAAATGACCAAAATGCCCTTGGTGCCATATCTTGTCCTATTTTAACCCTAAGGGCAAAATCGTCATTTCACACCTTTCTGGACACGGTCAAAGCTTATACTGGCTCTAGTCAACCTTATTTAGACATGTCTTGACCTCTGGGTCTGTCCAAAATGACCAGAATACCCTTTATTCATCTGCTGCCCTTTTTGTACAACATAGGGGCATTTTCGTAATTTTGCACTTTTCCGGGGTTCTGCTGGACACTGGCCCACCTATCAGTCCAAGAGTCTTATTGGGCCTCTAATGGCGCCATTTTTGGGCTTCCTGGGTCCATTACCTGTATGGCACGCATTACGAGAAATCTTCCTTTAACACAGTTCATCGAATATTTTAACTATTATTTACCAATTATATACCTTTTTCGGACACCGGCTCTTTTTCCCAGATACAGTGTCCTATTGTGTTCAGGCATCCTTGAGGGTTATAACGGTCATCTGACCGAAGTCATTCGATCGCATTTAGTCCCTTTAAAAATACCGATAAATCTCCAACCCGGATCCCCGGAGGCCTCACACTCCCGTCTGAATTTTTTATTTTGTGAATAACTTTTCCTACAGACCTCCTATCGGTATCCTGTCAGTTTCCCGACATCCGCCCCATAAGGGTGCATCATCCTGTATTTTCCCACTTATATCTGAAATCTAGGGTATCCTGTATAAATTTTTATAACTTTTGGACGATCAGTCCATTTCTGGCTATCTGGAGTCTTCAAAAATTCCGGTATTAGGCTTGGTTACCCGGCGTCACCTGCCCTACCATCTGGTAGAATCTGGGACTGAAATGCTGTCGGGCGGTGCAAACCACTTCTGGCCTATTTTCTTTAATTATACTTTAGCCCCAGGGAACTTTTCCTTCTTTATAATTAAGTCCCTTAATTTGGCTAAAATTACACTTTAAGACCCCACATTTTTGTCTACCTTTCATTCCTAACTTTAAACTTTCCATATTTGCATTTAGGTCCCTTAATTTCCTTTCTTTTGCAATTTAATCATTTTCTTTACATAAAGGTCCACATGTCTTTCCTGAAACAGAGCTCATATATTTCGTTTAATCTGTACATAGGAACCAGTACAGAAAATTAAGGATATTACATCAGCCACTACGTTGGCTTTTCCTGGATGGTATTTAATTTGGAAATCGTAATCCTTTAACAATTCCATCCATCGCCGTTGTCTCATATTCAGCTCTTTCTGATCCTGCAGATACTTCAGGCTTTTGTGGTCACAATACAATTCAATTGTAGCTCCATATAAATAATGCCTCCATATCTTCAGAGCATAAACCACCGCTATAAGCTCCAGATCATGAGTGGGATAATTCTGTTCATGCGGCTTTAACTGCCGTGAGGCGTAGGCTACTACTCTACCTTGCTGCATCAGCACACATCCCAACCCCTGTTTACTAGCATCAGTATAGACTACATAAGTCTGAGTTGGGTCTGGAATAATCAGCACGGGAGTAGTGGTTAATTTCTGCTTTAACTCTTGAAAACTAGCCTCACACTTCTCGTCCCACTTAAACTGCTGATTCTTTCTGGTAAGCTTGGTTAGTGGCAAGGCAATTCGAGAAAAGTCCTGGATGAATCTTTTGTAATACCCTGCTAAGCCCAAGAAACTTATGATCTCTGTCACCGTCTTTGGCTGCTCCCATCTTAAAACAGCTTCAACTTTGCTAGGATCCACAGCTACCCCGTCTTGGGATATGACGTGACCAAGAAATTTGACTTCTGAAAGCCAAAACTCACACTTACTTAGCTTAGCGTAGAGCTGCCTCTCTTTGAGGGTACCAAGAACAATTCTCAAATGCCTTTCATGCTCCTCAACAGACTTGGAGTAAACCAGAATATCATCTATGAAGACCACCACAAATTGATCTAAATAAGGCCTGAAGATCCGGTTCATATAATCCATGAAAATTGCAGGCGTATTAGTCAGACCAAAAGGCATAACTAAAAACTCAAAATGCCCATAACGTGTTCTGAAAGCAGTCTTTGAAATGTCATCTGACTTAATTCTCAACTAATGATAGCCAAATTGTAAATCAATCTTGGAGAATAGACTCGCTCCAGCCAATTGATCTAGCAAATCGTCAATTCTGGGGAGAGGGTACTTGTTCTTAACTGTGATCTTGTTCAGCTCTCTGTAGTCAATACACAGTCTTAAGCTGCCATCTTTCTTTTTAACAAATAGCACTGGAGCACCCCAGGGAGAAACACTAGGTCGTATGAAACCCTTCTCTAAAAGCTCCTCAATCTGCTTCTTTAGGTCGCTCATTTCATTAGGAGCCATTCGGTATGGGGCTTTGGATACGGGCCCCGCTCCAGGCACAATATCGATTGCGAACTCCACTTCTCGCTCCAGAGGCAATCCTTGAATTTTCGTTGGAAAGACTTCAGGAAATTCATTAACTACTGCAATCTTCTCAATTCCTTCTTCAATTTCTGCTTGAACAGAGAGGAAAACCATGTATCCTTGGCATCCTTTCCGCAAGCATTTATCTGCTTGTACCTCCGTTATAAAATTCAGTCGTACTTCTGGACTCAAGTCTGCTACCGTTGAACCAAGAACTAGCGTCTTGTTTTTGCAGTCCAGCATTACATTATTGGAGGATAACCAATTTAAACCAAGTATAACCTCCATCTCTCGGAAAGGCATGCATATTAAGTCTAGGGTTGTATAACAGTGCTCATACCGCACAATAATATTCAAACAAGTATCGGAGGTAACTACCCTAGTACTTGTGGGAGTTGTCACATATATGTCATAATGCAATTTACTAATCATCAGGCCTAGACGTCTAGCACAATCATAGGAAATAAAAGAATGACTTGCACCAGAATCAAACAGAGCAATCACCGAGTGATCATTAATATAGATTGTACCTTGAATCATCTCAGGTGATTTCTGTGCATCTTCTCTGGAAAGTGCAAATACGCGTCCTTGCGTCCGCGGCCTTTGATCAGCTGCTGCCTGAGGACATTCCCGAGCAAAATGTCCTCGCTTGCCACAAGTATAGCAGACATTTTAGCTCACCCAACAAGGCCTATCCCCATGATTTTTCCCATATTTGTTGCACACTTATGCTCTTGTGTCTCTGTTACTCAGCCCTCCTCGGTAATTTCCTTTGCCAGGTCTCCTATTCTGCCATGGCTACTTTCTTTTTCTGTAGTTACTGCCTCTCACAGCATCTTGGCTTCGACTGGCCTTCTCAGGAATTGTCTGTTCCTTGCTTACAGGCCTGGACAATATCCTGTGATTCATACTGCCCTCCACAATACGACAAGCCTCCACAGCCTTATTGAACTGGTTGTATTGTTGAGGAGTCATCTTCTTCTTCAGCGTAGAGTTCAATCCTCTGATCATCCGTTCTGTCATCCAGCGCTCATCATCAACTTGACGCAGGTAGGTAGAATATTGTAACATCCCAATTGTCAGGCCTAGAGATGCAGAAATAGCCTAAGATTAAGAGGCTACTAGACCCCTTTTGAGCAGAAGTCCCGGAGACACATAGAGAGTTTTCAGGGACTAAGCTACGAATAAACGAAAGTAGGGGGACTTATGTGTAAACAATGAAAGTCCCATGGGGTAGAATGGCCGTTTGGGATGATGTAAAGTTTAAAGGTTGCGAGCTGACCATTTGGGTCAGGACTAGAAGGCAGTTAGGTCGCGACTAATGGTTACAGAAAGAGTTATGCGCGACAAGAAAGTATTTTGGTCGCGACTATAAAGTAGTGACGTCGCGACTAATAATGGCAGAAAGGTTTAGACGCGACGAGAAGATGTGTGGGTCGCGACTAATGAGTAGAATGAGCTTGGTTGCGACTAAAAAGTGATGTGGTCGCGACGAAAGACTGTTATGGTCGCGACTAAAGGATGTTGTGTAAGGGAATTGAAAGACACGCAGCGGAAATTAACTTTAAAAATTTTTCCATTCCCAGCCAGGATCTACCGAATGTGTTTAAGTCAAGGAGAAAGAAGTGTTACCTTCGGTATTCGAACTTTGGTCGCGACCTCAGTGTCCACTAGTCACGACTCCTCGCCTCTGGAACTTTCAGTCGCGACCTCCTCAGCTTCTAGTCGCGACCTGTAGCCTCTGGAGTTGTTAGTCGCGACCTACTCTGCTTCACGTCGCGACCGGACGTCTCTGGAGTTTGTAGTCGCGACCTCGTCAGCTTCAAGTCGCGACCTATCTCCTCTTTTCGGATTTCTGACGTTCAGATGCCCGTATGGTCGCGACCTCAGTGTCAATAGGTCGCGACCTTGCTTCGTGTCTGGTCGATCGTAAGAAGTCGACAGCTCAGATCTGCTTCCTCTACCGGTATCCACACGAACAGCGTTCAATCGCGAATGACGTGCTAGCGCCTCTTGTCCCTCTAGGGCTTTCTAGAGATTCTGTCCTCACCATCTCTATTTCGGCAGTTTCTTATCTGCAAACCTTTTGCACTCTCCCTGCCCCCTTTTTTCACGTCTGAATGTGTGTGTAGAGATGTGTAGAACCCTAGCCCCTAATGTCAAATATATAGGAAGCTATCGGGCTTCTAATAGGGCCGGGCTTCAGAATTAATCTTATATTAATTCTGAATTAATACAATATCATATATTGCATAATTTAATAAGAAACTAATTAAATAAATATGGTTTATATTAAATCCGTCCCACAGATTTAATTCACTTATTTATTTAATTTAAAATAAAGATAAGACAGAATTATATTTGATTTATTCTCATAAATCAAATTTGAGATATCTTATCAATTTGAATTTCAAATTCAAATAGATAATATCCATTTAAATTCAAATTCAAAAGTGATAGAGATTTAATTTATCCTTATAAATTAAATCTTACAAATATCTCTTATATTATATATAATATATATATACAAATTTATATATATAAAATATATATCCACCCTAGACTATTCATTGAATCTAGACATCTCTTAGATTCATGAATCTGGACATTATAGGTCGTATTGGGCTATTTTGTGTGCGACCCTGTAGGCCCATATGAAGTTGGCAGTGGCCCAGTTACTATACTGACCCACAAGTCGTAAGCGGTCTCTAGCAAGGCATTACAACTACCCAAAACATATGAGGATCGATAAACGATGTAACCTTTCATACAACCATATCACGTCCCTTTTGTCACACGATATTTTGGTCAAGGATGAGGCATGGAGAACGTCATCCTCCTGTTCCTGACCATTACTTTCTCAATCCCTGAGTAGTCTGAATATAGAAATGGAACTACCCTTCCATTCCAGTATGGCCATACATTTCTCAGACTCACTCATAGAGGGGCCCAGTAATATCTCTCTACGAATGTGAGGGACAAATTCCATCTTGACCATTCACATTCCTCCGCATGAAAAACCACTAAGCCCGAGCATAGCCTTTATGATCACTCGGTCAAAAGTGACTTTTGACTTGGTCAAAGCTGAGCGTTCTTCATGTAGGAATCCATGATGATCTCAGGTCAAAGGGCATAGTGACATGGCTTGTATATGAGAGAAGCTTATGACTTAACCCATGCAGCTCTCTCATAGCGGGTCGGTCCAACACCCTGTACTCTTATATGTGCTTATGACTTTGATTTATATCTCTATATATCTTCAAAGTCATACTGGTCTTATTTTATCTCTACTCCCGTATGGATGACCGACCAGGGACATTTAGGATAAGATCACGAGTTATCCAAGGATTGTCATCATAGTAAACATGCAAATAATATGATAACATAATTAAGAAATTCATAAATCAACAATGTTCATAAGGTAATGATTGGCCCCTAGGGCACAATCTCCAACATGTTGTGGTCGCGACTAATGAACCAAAAGATGTTATGTCGCGATAAGGTGATGATGAGGTCGCGACTAGTGGCTAAAGTAGTGCTAAGCGTATGGGCCAAGAGTTGTGAAGGTCCAAATGAGATAGTTACCCGGTTAGAGATAGAACTGGGGAAGAAGGTCAGATACAGGAAAGGTTATCTGGAAACCATGAGATGGACTGATAAGGTATCCTCATGGGACCCACAAGATGACACATGGTATTAGAGCATGATTCAGTGACCTTTCAGTAGAGTAAAGTTACTCAGGTGGCACGAAAACTGAGGAGCTGATCAGATAAGTCTGGGACTTATCTGGATAGCGTTAGGAAGCGTGCAAGGTCTCTTCCAGGAGCTACATGGCACTGATCTGGAGGAAGCAGATAAAGCTAAGGACACACATTACGAGGTAATACTCTGGACCGGTAAGTCAGCATGCTGAGGTGTCCAGTATTTTCGACATGTGGAAAATATGCTGCTGAGGTGTCCCGCTGAGGTGGCATGATGATGCAGTAAAAGGAAATAAAGGAAAATAGGAAATTCCAGGAGAAACCAGGACCACATGTTAAGATGGCATGGAAATTACGAGAATGCCATTGGGAAACTCTATATAAACCCCCCCTTTCTTTCATTTGCTCCACGCATGGGTAAGAAAGAGAGAGAGAAAGATTAGAGAGAAGGAGGAGAGAAAGGAAGTAAGGAAGTTCTGGCGGAGCTGGAAGCAGAATAGAGATAGTAGAGTTCTGCTGAGCTAGCCAGGTAGTAACTAATCCTAGCTTTTATGTAATGGCTTTGTGATTTGATGTGCTATTGTTTGGTTGGATTGTTGTCTTATATGTTATGTCTGAAGCTCTACTGCAATGCTATGATCATATGTTATTGAATATGAAAGCACGCAGCATACTTATCTATACACAATCACAAGCAAGCACTGTCACACTGCATTACATATATTGTTATGATTGTTGCTACTGAGATTCCCCCGAATCTCATCCCCATACATAACCCATTACAGGGAGGTTATGCTGAAGTGGCTTTTGAGAATGCTAAGAGACGCCGTTATGCTGCCGAAGTAAAGACTGAACATCAGAATATGATAAGTACTGTGTACGTAGTGCTGTCTAAGGAGGCTAGAAGTGAGTGGACCTAGCCGGTTCATCTAGTCTTTCCTGGGTACTACTTAGAATGGTAGTTCTTATGAGGGAATTACCGAATCAGTACAGTTCAGTTCTTTGTACAGATGAAGCGTAGCAGTTATGCTGCCGGAGTTTAGGCAGAAAGAAATGTAATAGAGATAGAAAGATTATGTATATGTCTTGTTGTGTATGCCTTGCTGTATGACATTATGTTATTCAATGATAAATATTGTTTGGCATATTCAATTTATGTATGGTAAATTAAGGGGAAATTCGCAGGTCTTGAGGCAGCAGTGTTATGACCTCAGTTTGACCTAGTAAATAGAGGAGTCTGGCTACGAGATTTAGTGAGCCGGTAGTACACATCTGGGGCATTCCGTGAATAGGTAATAAGCCTCATTTGGATGTGTATAATGAGAGAAACCAATTCTCAAAGTAAAGGTTCAGAATAAGGAACTTAGGAGTAAAAGTTCAATCTCTGGACTTAAGTTAAGCTAAAATTGCTTCCGCAAGTGTACTCTGAGGAGTTTAAAGGAGGATGTTTCATTTTGGTATTAGAGAAAGAGGTTCTGGCATAGACCAGAAAGGACTATTGTTCAGAGCATAAGATTCTGGCACAGAACAGAAAGTTCTGGCTTAGTGATGCTCTGATAGAGTATTTTCCCTTGAGTACGAGAGAATGGCATTGAGTCGCGACTATTATGGTTGTAGGTCACGACAGGTAGCCTTAAGAGAGTTTTAGTCGCGACGAAGAAGTGGAAAGGTCGCTACAGTTATTTATAGAGAGATTAGGTCGCGACGTGTATGTCACAAGGTCACGACGGTATATTGTAGGAAGTGGAGGTTGCGACGAGAGAGGTCTAATGTCGCGACTAGAAAGAGTTAAGGTTGCGACGTGAGGAGGCCTAGGTCGCGATGAGAAATGTGAATGTCATGACGGCATAAGATTTAGGTCGCGACTAAAGGACAGAGATGTTAGGTCATGATGAGTTGAGTGCGATGGTCGCGACGAAAGATCACAGAGGATGTGAGTCACGACTATCCAATGCTCAGGTTGCGACAGACAGTTATTTACATAGAGGTTTAGAAAGCTCAGCGGAGATAAAGCTCCTAGATGAGATATGTGTTCATTTTTCTTTTTGAGAAGGAAAAAGATGGTGAACATAAGAAAAGAATATAGAGCTTGAGTGGAGGAGCCGTGCATAGAGAAAGCTGGCAACACCAATGAGGTAGACCCTATGCGAGTCATCCTTGCTAGGCAGGATGAGCGGAAAAGGATGATGTAAAGAATGATGATGATGAGTTAAGATGAGCTAGCTAGATAGCTAGAATGAGTTTTGCTTAGGAGTGAGCCTAGGACATGGCCTAAGGCTAGAGACGTGATGGTTAGTAGCTAAAGAGCTAATATTCCCTAAGCAGAGGGATTCCATCACGGAGAAGTGATAGTAAAAGATGAGGAATGAGATCCATGCTACTGAAGTTCACTAGGATCAAGAGAAAGACCGATCAGGAACCACAGTCTGGTCAAGAATAGACTGGGACTGATGGATAGACAGAAGAAGTTAAGAGATAGTAAAGAGGTAGCCACAGTTTAAAAAGATAAAGTGACTCCCCTATTCCCTATGTAAGAAAGAGTGATGAAGGGTCGAGTCTATACCCTGGTAAGAGGGTAGTGTGGTAACCTAAGTGAAATAGATAAATGTTTGAGGATGATTGACCAATATATGATAAGCAATATGATAAAGGAAATACATTTTGAGGCTTACTTAGATGATTACAAGTCTGATGGATGGTTGAGCAAAGTATGATGATGATATGGCTTATGATGCCATAAGTTATGATAAATAGTTGCATCTCCTTGCAGTTGTCATGCGATGAAATGCATGTTAGAGTATGCCTTGATAAATGAATACTCCCCTTTTGCAATATATGCAGGGTAGAGTGTATATGAGATTAAGAAGTTATGAGGAGGTTATGTTGCTTCCATACCATATGACATGTAATGAGATATGTATTGAGGATGATAGATAGTCTCAGTTCATGGGACAATAAGCTATGATATTTAGATATGATTTATGATTGAGGTTACTCAGGTAATTTTGTAGACTTGTGAATACAGTACTCAGGACCATTTCTATTGAAAGGAATGGTATACAGAAAGAAAAGCGGATAAGAGTAAAGAGATTGTTTCTAGATCACTCTTCAGATAAGAGTTGGATCTGAAACAGAATGCTCGCAGTTAGAGCATAGTTCAAATAGCTCGCAGTTAGAGTACAGATTGAAATGAGAAGTATGATGAGGCCATGCAGTAGAATGCAATGGCAGGTGGTTAGACCATGATGGCATAAGGCGTGGTAAGCCACAATAAAGTAAGAAAGATGAGGAGGAACTCCTGAGTAAAAGAGGAAGTAAGTAAAGTCTAGGTAAATGATATGAGGCTATAAAATTTTTAGTTATGGAGTTATCAACAGGTGGAAGCAGTTAACCTTCTAACCTAGTCTGTTGGTTTAAGATCTTCGGGAGATATACAGTACAACAGAATCACAGTTAGATTCTGGAGGGTCATAGTTAGATCCTAACATGGCTCTAGGGTCACGGTTAGATCCTGAAGGGTCGCAGTTAGATCCTAACAGCTTCAGAGTCGTAGTTAGATTCTGAAAAGGCTAAAGGTTGATCGCAGTTAGATCCCGAGGTCGCAGTTAGACCTAGCCTAAGGAAAGTAATGAGCCATGAGTTATGAGTACAATGTAGTATCTCTTTGGGAAGATGAATGCCAAAGACGAAGTTAAGGTGAGGAAGCTTCACTAGTTGATAAACTCACCCAGAGAAATTGTTTTCCTCAGGTAGCCTCTAGTATACAGACTAAACTTGGCTTTCCCTTAAACGAAGATGGAGTCCAAGTTCAAATCTGAGTGCTGATATTCAAAGTTTTATAGAAGTATGCCTGAGAAGTAGAGAAGAGAATCCTCTGTGTAATGAGAAGTAGAGAAGAAAATCCTCAGTGTAATGAGAACAGAAGAGTATGAGTAGATTGATCCCCCAGATGAGGGTAAAGAGATTAAAAGGCTAGAGAAGACCTAGAGAAAAAGGTCTAAGGCAAAGCAAAGATAGAACTCAGTTCTATGAGGAAGAGAATGTTAGCCTTATGGTATCTCAAGATAAGTTATGAAAGGGTGATATACACCATGAGATAGCCAGAGTTGGCTAGATATGCTATGATAAAGTATCAAAAGCATGCAATGAGATACACTGTGGTAAACGTGTAATGTAACACGTACCGAGAAATGTGCATTTTATGAACAGATAGAGAGGCTCCCTTTTTGTAGGGATCATATGTTTACATGTTATGCTACAAATGGAATAGAAAATGAGAGCTTTCCCTCGTTGCATGAGATGTCAGGCCATATGTTATGCTAAAACTTTGCAAGCTCTAGGTGTTAGAGCTGTGCATAATTAGAGCAGGAATGCTTGAGCTCCGACGTTAGAGCTTTGCATTCATAAGCAGGTATGCAGTCCTGCAGTATATTGGCCAGGCATTACGCATAGGTGCTCTTATTTAAGAGTAGATGCTCTCATTTAGCAGCAAAGTAAAGAAAGAATAGTTGCGTAAGTCCTCTCTCTGTAGGAAGTTAAGTTGCTAAGAATGATGAGAATGTTTGATTATATGAACAGAAAGATGGAATATTGCAGATGTTAAAGCAGTCTGCGAGATATTAAGAGAAGTAATAGAGATAGATGCTAGAAGTATGATGAGTAGTTAGAAGAAATTCCCGAATACAGTAATATTCGAAAGAATTTCATATGAAAGAAATGGACACTACTTATAAACTGCAGTAAGTGATCCATAAGAGAAAAGTAGATTTCAACTCTGATTGAGTTGACCCAGAGAAAGATAAGCATGTTACGAAGAGATGTAAAGTTATGATGAGTACTTTGCCAGATGTTAAGTTAATTTGGCTATGGTACTGATTAAATTTCGGGGACAAAATTTATTTAAAGGGGAGGAGAAATGTAACATCCCAATTTTCAGGCCTAGAGATGCAGAAATAGCCTAAGATTAAGAGGCTACTAGACCCCTTTTGAGCAGAAGTCCCGGAGACACATAGAGAGTTTTCAGGGACTAAGTTGCGAATAAATGAAAGTGGGGGACTTATGTGTAAACAGTGAAAGTCCCATGGGGTAGAAAGGCCATTTGGGATGATGTAAAGTTCAAAGGTTGCTAGCTGACCATTTGGGTCAGGACTAGAAGGCAGTTAGGTCGC
The DNA here is from genome assembly GCA_037074615.1 of Leucaena leucocephala. NCBI lineage: Eukaryota > Viridiplantae > Streptophyta > Magnoliopsida > Fabales > Fabaceae > Leucaena > Leucaena leucocephala. The sequence goes on from CM073545.1 coordinate 5,562,475, forward strand.
GACTAATGGTTACAGAAAGAGTTATGCGCGACAAGAAAGTATTTTGGTCGCGACTATAAAGTAGTGAAGTAGAGACTAATAATGGCAGAAAGGTTTAGACGCGACGAGAAGATGTGTGGGTCGTGACTAATGAGTAGAATGAGCTTGGTTGCGACTAAAAAGCGATGTGGTCACGACGAAAGACTGTTATGGTCGCGACTAAAGGATGTTGTGGTCGCGACTAATGAACCAAAAGATGTTATGTCGCGATAAGGTGATGATGAGGTCGCGACTAGTGGCTAAAGTAGTGCTAAGCGTATGGGCCAAGAGTTGTGAAGGTCCAAATGAGATAGTTACCCGGTTAGAGATAGAACTGGGGAAGAAGGTCAGATACAGGAAAGGTTATCTGGAAACCATGAGATGGACTGATAAGGTATCCTCATGGGACCCACAAGATGACACATGGCATTAGAGCATGATTCAGTGACCTTTCAGTAGAGTAAAGTTACTTGGGTGGCACGAAAACTGAGGAGGTGATCAGATAAGTCTGGGACTTATCTGGATAGCGTTAGGAAGCGTGCAAGGTCTCTTCCAGGCGCTACATGGCACTGATCTGGAGGAAGCAGATAAAGCTAAGGACACGTATTACGAGGTAGGACTCTGGACCGGTAAGTCAGCCTGATGAGTCAGCATGCTGAGGTGTCCAGGATTTTCGACATGTGGAAAATATGCTGCTGAGGTGTCCCGCTGAGGTGGCATGATGATGCAGTAAAAGGAAATAAAGGAAAATAGGAAATTCCAGGAGAAACCAGGACCACATGTTAAGATGGCATGGAAATTACGAGAATGCCATTGGGAAACTCTATATAAACCCCCATTTCTTTCATTTGCTCCACGCATGGGTAAGGAAGAGAGAGAGAAAGATTAGAGAGAAGGAGGAGAGAAAGGAAGTAAGGAAGTTCTGGTTGAGCTGGAAGAAGAATAGAGATAGTAGAGTTCTGCTGAGCTAGCCAGGTAGTAACTAATCCTAGCTTTTATGTAATGGCTTTGTGATTTGATGTGCTATTGTTTGGTTGGATTGTTGTCTTATATGTTATGTCTGAAGCTCTACTGCAATGCTATGATCATATGTTATTGAGTATGAAAGCACGCAGCATACTTATCTGTACACAATCACAAGCAAGCACTGTCACACTGCATTACATATATTGTTATGATTGTTGTTACTAAGATTCCCTCGAATCTCATCCCCATACATAACCCATTACAGGGAGGTTATGCTGAAGTGGCTTTTGAGAATGCTAAGAGACGCCGTTATGCTGCCGAAGTAAAGACTGAACATCAGTATATGATAAGTACTGTGTACGTAGTGCTGTCTAAGGAGGTTAGAAGTGAGTGGACCCAGCCGGTTCATCTAGTCTTTCCTGGGTACTACGTAGAATGGTAGTTCTTATGAGGGAATTACCGAATAGTACAGTTCAGTTCTTTGTACAGATGAAGCGTAGCGGTTATGCTGCCGGAGTTTAGGCAGAAAGAAATGTAATAGAGATAGAAAGATTATGTATATGTCTTGTTGTGTATGCCTTGCTGTATGACATTATGTTATTCAATGATAAATATTGTTTGGCATATTCAATTTATGTATGGTAAATTAAGGGGAAATTCGCAGGTCCTGAGGCAGCAGTGTTCTGACCTCAGTTTGACCTAGTAAACAGAGGAGTCTGGCCACGAGATTTAGTGAGCCGGTAGTACACATCTGGGGCATTCCGTGAATAGGTAATAAGCCTCATTTGGATGTGTATAATGAGAGAAACCAATTCTCAAAGTAAAGGTTCAGAATAAGGAACTTAGGAGTAAAAGTTCAATCTCTGGACTTAAGTTAAGCTAAAATTGCTTCCGCAAGTGTACTTTAAGGAGTTTAAAGGAGGATGTTTCAAATATTGGGATAGACGGATGAATTTGGCTAGGTACTCATCAAAGGATTCTCTTTCTCCTTGTCTCAGCACAAGGAATTCTGCTTCTCTCTCGTCCCTCACAGACTGAGGAAAATACTTTGCATAGAATTGTTCAAGAAACACTTCCCAAGTGACTGGAATGTTTCTTGCTTGCATAAGCAGTTCTGTATTTTTCCACCACCTATCAGCATCCTTCTCCAGCTGGTAGATGGCCATCTGAGCCTTTGTCTCCGTTGAGCAATCCAGCACTTTAAAAATCTTTTCCAATCGACTGATCCAATCCTCTGCAGCCTGGACCTCAAAGGTTCCTTCAAATATGGGAGATTATGGATCTGTCTGCTCAGCCCGTCTAGGTGGCTCTACCGGACGCTGTACTCTTTCTGCGGCTGTATTCGCTGCTTCAGATGGTTCTGGAGGCCTCATATTGTTCACTGCTGCAACCACTGCTGCGGTTATAGCAGCATCTCTATCATGTTCACTTCGTGCTTGTGTCGTACGCATTTCTTCTATCATTTTCTGTTGTTGCTCCAGCCTCTCTAAGATTAGCTGATTAATATCCCTTGTGTTCTCCGGTTCCTCTGTCGTAACGGTTCTTCTTGTACGAACCATTTCTTGCTTTGCTTTATGGTCTAGAAGAAAAATCTAACAGAAGAGGAATACTATAAACAACATAATTTATATTCCATTCAAAACACGTCATACAGTCATCAAAAGTCATACATATAGTGCCATACTGGTCTTTATAACTACATGGAGAACATTATTATTTCTAAACATACCCTAGTCCTTCTTAAACTTAATTCTAATAAATTCTTTAATCAAATAAATCCAATCAGGTATGTCTTCGTAAGGATCTTCTCCAAAGTATTCATCTAATTCCGTTCTCCAAGTAGGGGTGGTTGGCAGAATTTCATCCATAATGACTGTCCAATCATCCAGCGTCAATGTATCTGGTTGGAAGGCTTGATAGGCTTCTCTTACTCTGGTAATAAAATCCTGATAAACTACGTAGTCCTGATCCCTGCTTCTGTCTAAAAGTCCTCTAAGTGTGTACAGCTGTTGAGCTAACTCTATAGCCCTCTCAAAGTGCTCTTCACTCATATGCTTAGATGGTGACATCTCTATAACTTGGTCTCCCAAATAAAACTCTACCATAATTAGTCTGGGTCTACTAGGACCCGGGATGTCTGGGTCTACTGATTGCCTCGGAGTATATCCCATTGTTCCTCTAACTTGGGAACACTGATCATTAGGATGTCCGGGTTGGGCTCCTTGATTTGTCTCCAGGTCTGTATCTACTACAGTTGTAGTCATAGGAATAGTTGGTACAGGTACCTCCTATATCCCCTCTGGTGTATTGGTCAGAATATTGGACCCTGCTGCGGAACTAATCTCCTTAGCATTACTAACCATAGGAGGGATCCACATATCTGAATCACTGTCCAGTATCTCTTCCTCCTCCTCTGAGCTATCCAAGATATAAACATCTGGCCTAGGGTCTCCTTGATTTACGGTGGTTTCTGATATGGTTCTTGAAACATCCTCCCTTAGGCTCCTCAGAGTACACTTGCGGAAGCCATATTAGCTCGATTATATCTTAACTTAAGCCCAGAAATTCAAAATTTCACTCTTAAGTTCCTTATTCTGAACCTTTAATTTGAAAATTAATTAATCTCATTCTACACAACCAAATGAGGCTTATTACCTATCCACGTAATGCCCCAGATGTGTACGACTGGCCTGCCAAATTTCGTGGCCAAACCCCTTCGTTTACTAGGTCAATCTGAGGTCAAAACACTGCTACCTCAGGACCTGCGAATTTCCCCTTAATTTACCATACATAAATTGAATATGCCAAACAACACTTATCATTGAATAACATAATGTCATACAGCATGGAATACACAACAAGACATATACATAATCTTGCTATCTCTATTACATCTCTTTCTACCTAAACTCCGGCAGCATAACCGCTACGCTTCATCTGTACAAAGAACTGAACTGTACTGATTCGGTAATCCCCTCGTGAGAACTACCATTCTACGTAGTACCCAGGAAAGACTAGATGAACCGGCTAGGTCCACTCGCTTCTAGCCTCCTTAGACAGCACTACGTACATAGTACTTATCATATACTGATGTTCAGTCTTTACTTCGGCAGCATAACGGCGTCTCACAGGATTCTCAAAATCCACTTCAGCATAACCTCCCTGTAATGGGTTATGGATGGGGGATGAGATTCGGGGGAATCTCAGTAGCAACAATCATAACAATATATGTAATGCAGTGTGATAGTGCTTGCTTGTGATTGTGTACAGATAAGTATGCTGCGTGCTTCCATACTCAATAACATATGATCATAGCATTGCAGTAGAGCTTCAAGCATAACATATAAGACAACAATCCAACCAAACAATAGCACAACAAATCACAAAGCCATTACATAAAAGCTAGGATTAGTTACTACCTCAAAAGCTTAGCAGAGCTCTACTATCTCTATTCTGCTTCCAGCTCCGCCAGAACTTCCTTTCTTTCTTTCTTCCTCTCACTTTCTCTCTCTAGCACCTCCTCCTCTCTCTAAAAGGCTCAAAATCGTGGGATGCATGAAATGGGAGGGGGAGGAGGTATTTATAGTTTCCTTCAATGGCATTCCTGTAATTTTGAAGCCATATGAACTTGTGGTCCTGGTTTTTCCTGGAATTTCCTATTTTCTTTTATTCCTTTTTACTGCATCATGCATGACATCATCCAGGACACCTCACCGGGACACCTCAGCGCCACATTTATCACATGTCTGAAATCCTGGACACCTCAGCAGCTGACTCAGCATGCTGACTCACCGGTCCAGTCTCTTGCCTCGTAAAGCGTGTCCTCAGCTTTATCTGCTTTCTCCAGACTAATGCCATGTGGCGCCTGGAAGAGACCTTGCACGCTTCCCAATGCTATCCAGATAAGTCCCAGACTTATCTGATCACCTCCTCGGTTTTCGTGCCAACCGAGTAACTTTACTTTACTGAAAAGTCATTAAATCATTATTTTAATGCCACTTTTCCCCCTGAATCACTGGGCCTGCGTTTTTGGGCCTAGAAATATCATCTTGGGTCTCTGATCCAGCCCAAGTACTCTAATGGCACGATTCCCAAGAAACACCCCTTGGCAAATTACCAAAATGCCCTTAGTCTCTCTCTCTTTACTTTATTAGGTCTAGGGGCATTATTGTCTTTTTCCATCTTACCAGAGTATTCTTTGACCCTGGTCAACTATCCAGATAACTTCCCTGGACTGTCTAACCTTAGGCAAATGACCAAAATACCCTTTACTCATTCTTCAGCTGTTCTATAACATAGGGGCATTTTCGTCATTTTGCACCTTTTTCCCGGACACCGGCCCCTTTTATCACTGGACTGATCTAATGGGCCTGGGCCTTCCCTGGTGTCACTAAAGGCCTTAGAAACACTGTACGGCCCCCTGGCCACAGTCCGATCATCCCTATCGGAACTGCTTTTCCTTTACCGATTATAACTGTAAATTCCCATCTTCAGAAATTTTTACAGAAAAATCGGGACCTCAAATCAAAATTCCGTGACTCCTCATTCAACCCGGAATTCTTTTCTCTATCTCCCGGTATTTTCAGATATTTTATCCGGACCGGACTGTTTTGGCCTGAAAAAGCACTCACGCGCACACTTTTCCAAAATGACCATTTTACCCCTGGTCACATTTCTAATTCTTTCATACACATAGAGACCTCATATGCACATTTCACAGTTCAGTGAAATGATCAACATAATTTTCTCTATTTTCTGGGAAAATATGGTACTCATCGGCTACCAGCCCAATCTTTCCCATAATTACGATTTTGCCCCTGCATTCCCTTTCTAGCATCTATTCTCATCTTCTTATCCTTCATCTTAATTTCTAGAAATTCTCTTTCAAAAACTCATCCCTTAAACTCTTCGGGAGTCATCGTTAATTGAAAAGCTTGACAACCCGCCCATATCAGGTTATCTTACACAGGAGCCAGCCCATATCAAGCTACCTGCAGAATTCCTAGGCTTAAGACTTAGGATATTCCTCACATTCCTCATCTTGGACCTAGATGAACTGTCCCGATCTCCTAGACCAAAAATCGGGATGTTACAATTCTCCTCCCCTTTTAAAAATTTTGTCCTCGAAATTTCAAGGGATACCTCATCTTTCCTGAAGAGAACTTCTTACTGATCTATACAGCTATATGATTCTTATAACGCAGTCATATCTATAACCAGTAAGATATCCCTCTCCGTCTTATTCGCACTCCAGTGATGGTCTAGAGGAGCAACAGCTTGGTCCCAGACCTTCCACATGGATTCTTAGCAACTAACATCTCTCATTATAGTTGCTTACAGCTATCCATGTCCTAACCCCTCATACAGCAACCTCATCACTGAGCTAAGACAGATTTATTATCTTACTAATTATTTCTCATGACTCATTATAATAACCACATTCTCTAGATCAGAAAAGAACTCTTCGTCCACATTATCATCTAGGCATATAGTTCCTTACATCTCAGTCGCCCTTACAGCTATGGTTCCTCTTAACCATTCTTAGGGTCGACCTCAGGGGAAATTTGGAGACTCTGTCTGGGGTAACAAACACCTTTCCGAGGGATGTCGGCATTCGTAGGCAACTCTCGCCAAGTGGCATTTCTCTCACCACTGCATTGCCCTGCTCGACACTCCTATGTACCACAGCTCACCACTTTGACATCTCTGCTCTCCAACCTGATCTTCTCCTTGATCAGTCCCCTGCCTGAACTATTGCCTCTTTCTCTTGCTATTGGCTTCACAACTTGAGCTACCTCCCAGAGTGCTCTTAGCCAATGCTTCTCTATCTGAATATCATAACTTATCGTCCCATAACTGAGACTATCTATCATCCTCAATCATATCATTTCTGTTCTCTAGGGTACTCTACCCTAGGTTACTACTTCTTCGTGATGGAATCCCTCTGCCTAGGGAACATCAGCCCATCACATCTCTAACCTTAGGCCATGTCCTAAGCTAATTCCTGGACCAACCTCATGCTAGCTATCTCATTCTAGCTCTTAGGTCTTCTATTCAACCCAGCTGAATAAGACCTTTACATTGTAGATCTACTCCTAGGTATCACATGGAGGATCTACCTCATTCTAATTAGCTCATCAATCTTTTATCATCTATTTATCTGCTTATGCTTATGGACAACTTACTGGACTTGTGAGTAGTGTCCATTTCCTTTATATCTTACCCCATCTTGACGTAATTCCGGGGTCTACCTTATCTCACTTTCTCATTTAAGAGCTTTACCTCCACTGGGCTTTTCTAAACCTCTATGTACTCTAGGGAAATAACCTTTCTAAATTAGAGTATCACTAAGCCAGAACCTTATGTTATGTGCCAGAATCTTATGCTCTGAACCAGAATCCTTTCTGGTCTATGCCAGAACCTATTGCTCTGATACCAAAATGAAACATCCTCCCTTAGGCTCCTCAGAGTACACTTGCGGAAGCCATATTAGCTCGATTATATCTTAACTTAAGCCCAGAAATTCAAAATTTCACTCTTAAGTTCCTTATTCTGAACCTTTAATTTGAAAATTAATTAATCTCATTCTACACAACCAAATGAGGCTTATTACCTATCCACGTAATGCCCCAGATGTGTACGACTGGCCTGCCAAATTTCGTGGCCAAACCCCTTCGTTTACTAGGTCAATCTGAGGTCAAAACACTGCTACCTCAGGACCTACGAATTTCCCCTTAATTTACCATACATAAATTGAATATGCCAAACAACACTTATCATTGAATAACATAATGTCATACAGCATGGCATACACAACAAGACATATACATAATCTTGCTATCTCTATTACATCTCTTTCTACCTAAACTCCGGCAGCATAACCGCTACGCTTCATCTGTACAAAGAACTGAACTGTACTGATTCGGTAATCCCCTCGTGAGAACTACCATTCTACGTAGTACCCAGGAAAGACTAGATGAACCGGCTAGGTCCACTCACTTCTAGCCTCCTTAGACAGCACTACGTACACAGTACTTATCATATACTGATGTTCAGTCTTTACTTCGGCAGCATAACGGCGTCTCACAGGATTCTCAAAATCCACTTCAGCATAACCTCCCTGTAATGGGTTATGGATGGGGGATGAGATTCGGGGGAATCTCAGTAGCAACAATCATAACAATATATGTAATGCAGTGTGATAGTGCTTGCTTGTGATTGTGTACAGATAAGTATGCTGCGTGCTTCCATACTCAATAACATATGATCATAGCATTGCAGTAGAGCTTCAAGCATAACATATAAGACAACAATCCAACCAAACAATAGCACAACAAATCACAAAGCCATTACATAAAAGCTAGGATTAGTTACTACCTCAAAAGCTTAGCAGAGCTCTACTATCTCTATTCTGCTTCCAGCTCCGCCAGAACTTCCTTTCTTTCTTTCTTCCTCTCACTTTCTCTCTCTAGCACCTCCTCCTCTCTCTAAAAGGCTCAAAATCGTGGGATGCATGAAATGGGAGGGGGAGGAGGTATTTATAGTTTCCTTCAATGGCATTCCTGTAATTTTGAAGCCATATGAACTTGTGGTCCTGGTTTTTCCTGGAATTTCCTATTTTCTTTTATTCCTTTTTACTGCATCATGCATGACATCATCCAGGACACCTCACCGGGACACCTCAGCGCCACATTTATCACATGTCTGAAATCCTGGACACCTCAGCAGCTGACTCAGCATGCTGACTCACCGGTCCAGTCTCTTGCCTCGTAAAGCGTGTCCTCAGCTTTATCTGCTTTCTCCAGACTAATGCCATGTGGCGCCTGGAAGAGACCTTGCACGCTTCCCAATGCTATCCAGATAAGTCCCAGACTTATCTGATCACCTCCTCGGTTTTCGTGCCAACCGAGTAACTTTACTTTACTGAAAAGTCATTAAATCATTATTTTAATGCCACTTTTCCCCCTGAATCACTGGGCCTGCGTTTTTGGGCCTAGAAATATCATCTTGGGTCTCTGATCCAGCCCAAGTACTCTAATGGCACGATTCCCAAGAAACACCCCTTGGCAAATTACCAAAATGCCCTTAGTCTCTCTCTCTTTACTTTATTAGGTCTAGGGGCATTATTGTCTTTTTCCATCTTACCAGAGTATTCTTTGACCCTGGTCAACTATCCAGATAACTTCCCTGGACTGTCTAACCTTAGGCAAATGACCAAAATACCCTTTACTCATTCTTCAGCTGTTCTATAACATAGGGGCATTTTCGTCATTTTGCACCTTTTTCCCGGACACCGGCCCCTTTTATCACTGGACTGATCTAATGGGCCTGGGCCTTCCCTGGTGTCACTAAAGGCCTTAGAAACACTGTACGGCCCCCTGGCCACAGTCCGATCATCCCTATCGGAACTGCTTTTCCTTTACCGATTATAACTGTAAATTCCCATCTTCAGAAATTTTTACAGAAAAATCGGGACCTCAAATCAAAATTCCGTGACTCCTCATTCAACCCGGAATTCTTTTCTCTATCTCCCGGTATTTTCAGATATTTTATCCGGACCGGACTGTTTTGGCCTGAAAAAGCACTCACGCGCACACTTTTCCAAAATGACCATTTTACCCCTGGTCACATTTCTAATTCTTTCATACACATAGAGACCTCATATGCACATTTCACAGTTCAGTGAAATGATCAGCATAATTTTCTCTATTTTCTGGGAAAATATGGTACTCATCGGCTACCAGCCCAATCTTTCCCATAATTACGATTTTGCCCCTGCATTCCCTTTCTAGCATCTATTCTCATCTTCTTATCCTTCATCTTAATTTCTAGAAATTCTCTTTCAAAAACTCATCCCTTAAACTCTTCGGGAGTCATCGTTAATTGAAAAGCTTGACAACCCGCCCATATCAGGTTATCTTACACAGGAGCCAGCCCATATCAAGCTACCTGCAGAATTCCTAGGCTTAAGACTTAGGATATTCCTCACATTCCTCATCTTGGACCTAGATGAACTGTCCCGATCTCCTAGACCAAAAATCGGGATGTTACAATTCTCCTCCCCTTTTAAAAATTTTGTCCTCGAAATTTCAAGGGATACCTCATCTTTCCTGAAGAGAACTTCTTACTGATCTATACAGCTATATGATTCTTATAACGCAGTCATATCTATAACCAGTAAGATATCCCTCTCCGTCTTATTCGCACTCCAGTGATGGTCTAGAGGAGCAACAGCTTGGTCCCAGACCTTCCACATGGATTCTTAGCAACTAACATCTCTCATTATAGTTGCTTACAGCTATCCATGTCCTAACCCCTCATACAGCAACCTCATCACTGAGCTAAGACAGATTTATTATCTTACTAATTATTTCTCATGACTCATTATAATAACCACATTCTCTAGATCAGAAAAGAACTCTTCGTCCACATTATCATCTAGGCATATAGTTCCTTACATCTCAGTCGCCCTTACAGCTATGGTTCCTCTTAACCATTCTTAGGGTCGACCTCAGGGGAAATTTGGAGACTCTGTCTGGGGTAACAAACACCTTTCCGAGGGATGTCGGCATTCGTAGGCAACTCTCGCCAAGTGGCATTTCTCTCACCACTGCATTGCCCTGCTCGACACTCCTATGTACCACAGCTCACCACTTTGACATCTCTGCTCTCCAACCTGATCTTCTCCTTGATCAGTCCCCTGCCTGAACTATTGCCTCTTTCTCTTGCTATTGGCTTCACAACTTGAGCTACCTCCCAGAGTGCTCTTAGCCAATGCTTCTCTATCTGAATATCATAACTTATCGTCCCATAACTGAGACTATCTATCATCCTCAATCATATCATTTCTGTTCTCTAGGGTACTCTACCCTAGGTTACTACTTCTTCGTGATGGAATCCCTCTGCCTAGGGAACATCAGCCCATCACATCTCTAACCTTAGGCCATGTCCTAAGCTAATTCCTGGACCAACCTCATGCTAGCTATCTCATTCTAGCTCTTAGGTCTTCTATTCAACCCAGCTGAATAAGACCTTTACATTGTAGATCTACTCCTAGGTATCACATGGAGGATCTACCTCATTCTAATTAGCTCATCAATCTTTTATCATCTATTTATCTGCTTATGCTTATGGACAACTTACTGGACTTGTGAGTAGTGTCCATTTCCTTTATATCTTACCCCATCTTGACGTAATTCCGGGGTCTACCTTATCTCACTTTCTCATTTAAGAGCTTTACCTCCACTGGGCTTTTCTAAACCTCTATGTACTCTAGGGAAATAACCTTTCTAAATTAGAGTATCACTAAGCCAGAACCTTATGTTATGTGCCAGAATCTTATGCTCTGAACCAGAATCCTTTCTGGTCTATGCCAGAACCTATTGCTCTGATACCAAAATGAAACATCCTCCCTTAGGCTCCTCAGAGTACACTTGCGGAAGCCATATTAGCTCGATTATATCTTAACTTAAGCCCAGAAATTCAAAATTTCACTCTTAAGTTCCTTATTCTGAACCTTTAATTTGAAAATTAATTAATCTCATTCTACACAACCAAATGAGGCTTATTACCTATCCACGTAATGCCCCAGATGTGTACGACTGGCCTGCCAAATTTCGTGGCCAAACCCCTTCGTTTACTAGGTCAATCTGAGGTCAAAACACTGCTACCTCAGGACCTACGAATTTCCCCTTAATTTACCATACATAAATTGAATATGCCAAACAACACTTATCATTGAATAACATAATGTCATACAGCATGGCATACACAACAAGACATATACATAATCTTGCTATCTCTATTACATCTCTTTCTACCTAAACTCCGGCAGCATAACCGCTACGCTTCATCTGTACAAAGAACTGAACTGTACTGATTCGGTAATCCCCTCGTGAGAACTACCATTCTACGTAGTACCCAGGAAAGACTAGATGAACCGGCTAGGTCCACTCACTTCTAGCCTCCTTAGACAGCACTACGTACACAGTACTTATCATATACTGATGTTCAGTCTTTACTTCGGCAGCATAACGGCGTCTCACAGGATTCTCAAAATCCACTTCAGCATAACCTCCCTGTAATGGGTTATGGATGGGGGATGAGATTCGGGGGAATCTCAGTAGCAACAATCATAACAATATATGTAATGCAGTGTGATAGTGCTTGCTTGTGATTGTGTACAGATAAGTATGCTGCGTGCTTCCATACTCAATAACATATGATCATAGCATTGCAGTAGAGCTTCAAGCATAACATATAAGACAACAATCCAACCAAACAATAGCACAACAAATCACAAAGCCATTACATAAAAGCTAGGATTAGTTACTACCTCAAAAACTTAGCAGAGCTCTACTATCTCTATTCTGCTTCCAGCTCCGCCAGAACTTCCTTTCTTTCTTTCTTCCTCTCACTTTCTCTCTCTAGCACCTCCTCCTCTCTCTAAAAGGCTCAAAATCGTGGGATGCATGAAATGGGAGGGGGAGGAGGTATTTATAGTTTCCTTCAATGGCATTCCTGTAATTTTGAAGCCATATGAACTTGTGGTCCTGGTTTTTCCTGGAATTTCCTATTTTCTTTTATTCCTTTTTACTGCATCATGCATGACATCATCCAGGACACCTCACCGGGACACCTCAGCGCCACATTTATCACATGTCTGAAATCCTGGACACCTCAGCAGCTGACTCAGCATGCTGACTCACCGGTCCAGTCTCTTGCCTCGTAAAGCGTGTCCTCAGCTTTATCTGCTTTCTCCAGACTAATGCCATGTGGCGCCTGGAAGAGACCTTGCACGCTTCCCAATGCTATCCAGATAAGTCCCAGACTTATCTGATCACCTCCTCGGTTTTCGTGCCAACCGAGTAACTTTACTTTACTGAAAAGTCATTAAATCATTATTTTAATGCCACTTTTCCCCCTGAATCACTGGGCCTGCGTTTTTGGGCCTAGAAATATCATCTTGGGTCTCTGATCCAGCCCAAGTACTCTAATGGCACGATTCCCAAGAAACACCCCTTGGCAAATTACCAAAATGCCCTTAGTCTCTCTCTCTTTACTTTATTAGGTCTAGGGGCATTATTGTCTTTTTCCATCTTACCAGAGTATTCTTTGACCCTGGTCAACTATCCAGATAACTTCCCTGGACTGTCTAACCTTAGGCAAATGACCAAAATACCCTTTACTCATTCTTCAGCTGTTCTATAACATAGGGGCATTTTCGTCATTTTGCACCTTTTTCCCGGACACCGGCCCCTTTTATCACTGGACTGATCTAATGGGCCTGGGCCTTCCCTGGTGTCACTAAAGGCCTTAGAAACACTATACGGCCCCCTGGCCACAGTCCGATCATCCCTATCGGAACTGCTTTTCCTTTACCGATTATAACTGTAAATTCCCATCTTCAGGAATTTTTACAGAAAAATCGGGACCTCAAATCAAAATTCCGTGACTCCTCATTCAACCCGGAATTCTTTTTTCTATCTCCCGGTATTTTCAGATATTTTATCCGGACCGGACTGTTTTGGCCTGAAAAAGCACTCACGCGCACACTTTTCCAAAATGACCATTTTACCCCTGGTCACATTTCTAATTCTTTCATACACATAGAGACCTCATATGCACATTTCACAGTTCAGTGAAATGATCAGCATAATTTTCTCTATTTTCTGGGAAAATATGGTACTCATCGGCTACCAGCCCAATCTTTCCCAAAATTACGATTTTGCCCCTGCATTCCCTTTCTAGCATCTATTCTCATCTTCTTATCCTTCATCTTAAGTTCTAGAAATTCTCTTTCAAAAACTCATCCCTTAAACTCTTCGGGAGTCATCGTTAATTGAAAAGCTTGACAACCCGCCCATATCAGGTTATCTTACACAGGAGCCAGCCCATATCAAGCTACCTGCAGAATTCCTAGGCTTAAGACTTAGGATATTCCTCACATTCCTCATCTTGGACCTAGATGAACTGTCCCGATCTCCTAGACCAAAAATCGGGATGTTACAGTTCTACCTCTAGCCATCCTGCAAGTATTAACTTAATGTCATTTATGATAGCTTTTCTAAGGGGTATCTATAGATCATCTATTCAGAGCATTTCCTAATCCAGAATCCTTTGCTCTGATACCAAAATGAAACATCCTTCTTTATATCTCTCAAAGTACTCTTGTTATAGCTCTCTTGAAGTGGATTATAGCTCTCTTGCCGAAAATCCTGGTAGAAAATAACTGTACTGATTCAGTAATTCCCCATGAGAACTACCATTCTACGCAAGTACCCAGGAAAGACTGGATGAACCGGCTAGGTCCACTCACTTCCAGCCTCCTTAGACAGCACCTACGTACACAGTACTTTGTATAGTCTACCAGCACAACGGTATTTTCTAACAAATATCTTTAAATCTTAACCTTAAAACCTTGACCTTAATTTTGAACTTTAACCTTACTCAATTGTAACTATTTTAGAACATTGGAGTACCTCTTAACCTCAAAAACATGAATTTCCAAGAGTTGGGCTTACGGTTACTGTTCACTGCCACTATTCACTCGGTAATTCCAGATTACAACCTGAACTTTGGAAATTCATAACTAAATCTAAAAAAATCGTTTTAAGTTGATTCCAATTTCTAATGAAAGCACTTTCATTTAAATTTGAGAGAAAAATATGAAAATGAGATCTTCTTGTCCATATCAAATCAGTTTATTCGTTGACTTTACTGTTCATTTGGTAAATCTGGAAGTTCCAGTTTCTTTGCCCCATTTTCAAAAATTCATTTCTCCTTGTATGCTTATATCACATACTCATATCACATCATCATCATCATCACACAACATTCCATGCTCAACCAAACCTTCATGCATAACAAGTAAGCAAAACAATCAAAGCACATAAGTTTATAGTTAGATATTCTTGCTACCTCTTGTAGATCCTTCTTCCTTTCCTTCTTGTAATGGTCTTTCCTTGCCACAAATGTCAAAACCTAGGCATTACAAGATAATTACCAAATTATAACTCCATTCCAAACAAAATCCAAGTCTAGTTTCAATAAGCTCCCTTTTTCCAAAAATTACCATTTTGGTTCCAATGCTTCCCATACTTGTTCCTCCACTTTACCCCCACACAAAATCTCATTTTAAAACCATTGGAAGCATCAAAATTATGAAATTCAAATCACTGTTCACGCGAGTGAACAGTACCCGTGAGGAATTTTCAACATTATAACCTTTAATTCCAATGGTTTCCAAGGTTTAAAACCTTTCCAATCCTACACAAAATCATCATATAAACTCAATGGAAGCATTAAATCATTGAAATTCCATTTTCTTCTATCATGAACAGTGCATGAACAGTGCAAACCGAAATGGTAAAGTGAAGAACATCAACTTACCTTACTTGCTCCTTCAAGACCCTTGCTTCTTCCTTGCTTTCTTCCACTTTCTTTCTCTAGAACTCACTTCTCTCTCTAAAGGAGCTCTTGGGTGTGAAGAATGAATGGAAAGGGGGGGTATTTATAGCAAAAGTCATGTGCCATTAGAAGGCCAAGATCACTTTGGAAACTATTTAATCTAATGGTTAAAGGTTTGATCTTGGAATGTCTTTTCACTTTGGCTCATGACCTCCCCACCATGACCTCACTAGCATTACATCACTTGGGACACCTAGCTCTTCTTCTTGGCGCCATTTTTAGTCCATGTGGGTCCCACCATGTGCAAAACATAATTCTTACTTTATTCTCATTTTCTTTATTTCCAAAAATTCATAAATTATTTATTTTAGGACTTGGGCTACAAGACAACTTTTGAGCCTTATTAGGATGGCCTAGGATGATATGTTGGGTCTCTTTTAGGTCCAATAGCTAATTGGCCCAAATCCCAATGTATTTTCCTTATACCGATATCCATAAATCACCCTGATCTTAGCATAAATGCTAAACACCTCTTTTAATTGTTATAACATTTTTAGAAATTCATTCTAATATAAAATAAATTCTCTACAAAGTTTCATAATTTTTTGAGCCCCAGAAGTCCTGTAAAAAATTACATACGTTTCCTTTAACCCTTTATCGGTGTCATTTTTCACCGTAAATTCAATAATTAATTCTACAGGACTCCTTTTTGACTTCTGTCAACTCCATAAATTCTCATATTAATTATAATAATTTACTATCAAATTTTCTCCGATAGCCATCCATTGTGTGAAATGACTAAAATGCCCTCCATTTACTTCTGGTTTTCTTAGGGCATCACAGTGGCATTTTCGTAATTTTGTACTTTAGCTTTTAGACTTTCTTCCTCTTCCAATTAATCCTTTTCTTTACATAAATATGGCCACATCTTTTCCAAAAATATCATATATTTCATTTAACCTGTGCATACAACTTAGTACCGAAATTAGGGATGTTACATCCTCTAGGGCCCATAAATCTCAAACGGAGTCATCTACTCCATCTGGGTCATCCATCCAGAAACCTCAAACAATTGGGACTTCAGTCTAAAAACCCAAAACAAAATCTGAGTCATCTACTCAGCAAATCCAAACACGAGCATCTTCTAAAAGGACTTTGGAATCATATGCCCAGAGTTATGCTTAGAAGGCTCTACCAGAAAAAACCTTCGCCCAACAATTGGCTCTTCCGCCAATACCATCAAACATATTATCCAAAAACCAATATGATTTGCTTAACCAACAACCAAAGGTTTTGCAGATTAATCCTTCCCAACAGATAGTTTCTACTTCTACCACTCAGAAAATGGATACACCGACCTTTCCAAAATTAAACAGGGTCATAAATATCCTTCAGGTAGAACCAGGTGGCCCTAACTGTCTTCCCTAAAGGATTTCATTTCAAGCCGAAACAATTAAACAAAACCAGGGAGTATTATGAATTAATTTTGATTCACTCTGAGTCAGCATCCATTAAAAAAAATGCTGACAAAACAGATAAGTCATTAATAACTCATTCTACCCTGCAGATTTTAAAGGTCCTTACCCCATCCCAGTGGGGACAAGATTTGCAAAAAATCAAAACTTTTGGCATAAACTGTGATCCTATCGATACAATTATTGGGACTATGCTGATGCATGGTACCATGTGTTTTGGGATCAAAATAAACATTACAAACACACTTGGTTTATTTATTTTAAAACTAAAACCAAGTATGAATTTCCTCAATGGTTCGGACACTGGTGGGATTTCTTTGGACCATTACCAGAAATGTTTCCTCCAACAGTAGTTCAAGCTTTTGAGTTTTTTAAACAAAAGTTCAACTTCGAAGGAAAACCTTTTCCCGTTGAGCTTTATTATTTTTCAAACCTATCTGTCTCATGGATTTTCTCTTGGAGTTACAGATTCTCAAACACTGAAGGATCCAGATACCTGCCTATACTACAAAGACTTCCGTCAGTAAAATGGTGGGCTAAATTTGATCTTTCAAGAATAAACATACAAGCGGTTGAGAGAGGGTTCAAACAGAATCCCCAAGAACTTTGTATGACGGAGCATAGCAAGTTCCTGAATCAGAAGACTAGGGTACAAACTGTCCTCGCCTCCACAAACGATAAGGCTAGCCTTATCAACCAATTGAGTTCCATGCTCCAACTCTTACAACAACAGGAGCAAGATATTCCTTCTACAAGCCAAACGAGTTCTAATCCGACATCAGAACAAGATGAAGATGAAGAACCTCTTATTAACTTGGATGAAGATTAAAACAAACTGAAGACTTGGTTGATAGAGAAATCTATCCTAAGTTTTCTTTGAAAATATGTAAAAGTACTGTACAAATAGTAAAATTACTGTAATAGTACTATTCAAACAGTTAGTTACTGTAGTGTCGGCAAAATACTGTAGTGTCGGCAGCACTGTGCAAATAGTATTATAATTGGAACTGTACAAACAGTACTAACTTTCGTTAAAACACTGTTCAAACAGTAACTTTGCTTGTCTATTTAGGTCGATTCATTTCCCTTCGTCAGACAGGTTCAGTTAGAACTACTCCTTTCCTAGAGAGAGAGACTCCTCCTTCCCTCTAGAATTCCCCCGTCTCCCTTCTTACTCCTTTCTCTTACCCTTCCTTCTCCTCTTCTTCTACCCTTTCTCTTGTAAGTTTATGTTATTTTAAATAAACTTTCTTTTATCTTTCTGTCTTTTAATTTTCTCATATTCTTGCCTCCTCTTATGAGCTAAGCTTGGCTGGTTCTACCGCCTTTTAGTTCATTCAAGAGAATCCCCTTTGCATGCATATTTAACTTAAGCTATGCATTAACTGGTCAATCCAGTGCTCTACTTCCTTGCTCTTTGAAACATCCCCCCTTAGACTCCTCAGAGTACACTTGCGGAAGCAATATTAGCTTAATTATATCTTAACTTAAGCCCATAAATTCAAAATTTTACTCTTAAGTTCCTTATTCTGGACCTTTAATTTGAAAATTAATTTATCTCGTTCTACACATCCAAATGAGGCTTATTACCTATCCACGTAATGCCCCAGATGTGTACGAATGGCCTGCCAAATTTCATAGCCAAACTCCTTCGTTTACTAGGTCAAACTGAGGTCAAAACACTTCTACCTCAGGACCTGCGAATTTCTCCCTTAATTCCCCATTCACAAATTGAACATGCCAAACAATATTTATTATTAAATAATAAAATGTCATACAATAAGGCATACACCAAATTCTCATATTCCTATTTCATCTTTTCCTGCCCGAACTTCGGCAGCATAACCGCTACATTCCTTCTGTAGAAAGTAACCGATCTTGTACCGATTTGGTAATTCCCGTAGGAGCTACCATTCTACGTAAGTACCCAGGAAAGACTGGATGAACCGGCTAGGTCCACTCACTTCCAGCCTCCTTAGACAGCACCTACGTATACAGTACTTATCATATTCTGATGTTCAGTCTTAAATTCGGCAGCATAACGGCGTCTCTCAAGATTCTTAAAATTCACTTCAACATAATCTCCCTGTAATGGGTTAGATATGGGGAATGAGATTCGGGGGAATCTCAGTAGTAATAATCATAACAATATATGTAATGCAGTGTGACAGTGCTTGTTTGTAATTGTGTACAGATAAGTATGCTGTATGCTTCCATACTCAATAACATATGATCATAGCATTGCAGTAGAGCTTCAGACATAACATATAAGACAACAATCCAACCAAACAATAGCACATCCAATCAGAAAGCCATTACATAAAAGCTAGGAATAGTTACTACCTCAAAAGCTTAGCAGAACTCTACTATCTCTATACTGCTTCCAGCTCGGCCAGAACTTCCTTTCTTCTTTCTTTCTCCTTCTCTCTCTTTCTCTTGCCAAAACTGTGGGATGCATGAAATGGTGGGGGAGGGGGTGAAACATCCTCCTTTATATCTCTCAAAGTAATCTTGCTATAGCACTCTCAATTGGATTATATCTCTCTTGCCGGAAATTCTGGTAAAAAATAACTGTACTGATTCGGTAATTCCCCATGAGAACTACCATTCTACGTAAGTACCCAGGAAAGACTGGATGAACCGGCTAGGTCCACTCACTTCCAGCCTCCTTAGACAGCACCTACGTACACAGTACTCTGTATAGTCTACCAGCACAACGGCATTTTCTAGTAAATATCTTTAAAATCTTAACCTTAAAAACTTGAACTTAACCTTAAACTTCCATATACTCAATTGGAATTATCTTAGATTATTGGAATACCTCTTAGCCTCAAAAATATGAATTTCCAAGAGTTGGGCTTTCGGTACTGTTCACTGTCACTGTTTACTGGGTAATTCCAGATTACAGCCTGAACTTTGGAAATTCATAATTAAATCTAGAAAAATCATATTGAGGTGATTCCAATTTATAATGAAAGGTATTTCATATAAATATAAGATAAAAATATGAAAATGAGGTTTCCTTGTCCATATCAAATCAGTTTATTCGTTGAACTTTACTGTTCATTTGGTAAATCTTGAAGTTCCAGTTTCTTTGCCCCATTTCAAAAATTCATTTCTCCTTGTATACTTATCCAATTGATTCTAATTTGATATGGATTTAAATATCCATATGTTTACTTTATGATCACAAAATTTCGTGGAAAAACTCATTCATTTACTATATGAAATTAGCGCATGAACCTCACTGCCTCTGAGTAGTCGTATTATCTTATCCAGATTTTAAATCCCGACTTTGAAAAATCATAACAATTCGAATTCTTGACCAAATGAGGTATTCTTGGTGTACATTTAAAGATATAGATCTTAACTATGTTCATGCAAAATTTCATATGAAAACGCATCAGATAATTCACCTAAACTATCGTTGGAAGTACACTACCTCAAATCGGATTTATGAGTAGCATGCACCATACACACCAAAACATCATCTTGTAATTAAAGTGCACACTCTTTAAGTTATATACAGTCATCCATCAACATTTACCCTCTTGCCTTGAGATGATCCAGCACCTAGAGCATAGTTATGGGGGGTGAGATTCGGGGGAATCTCAATAGCAAGTAATACAAACTATAAGGTTATGCATGTTTGATTAAATGCCTAACATGTTATCATGCAATGGGAGCTAATTCATGCTTATACATAAGCAAACTCTAACATGCATATTGTCATGACATATATTGCAAGGAGTGGAACATACTCAATAGCACATCATCATCATCATAAACATCATCACATAATATTCCATGCTCAACCAAACCTTCATGCATAACAAGTAAGCAAATCAATCAAAGCACATAAGGTTATAGTTAGGTATTCTTGCTACCTCTTGTAGATCCTTGTCCTTCCTTTCTTGAAATGGTCTTTCCTTGCCACAAATATCAAAACCTAAACATTACAATATGATTACCAAATTATAACTCCATTCCAAACAAATTCCAAGTCTAGTTTCAATAAGCTCCCTTTTTCCAAAAATTTCCATTTTGGTTCCAATGCTTCCCATACTTGTTCCACCACTTTACCCCCACACAAAATCTCATTTTAAGACCATTGGAAGCATCAAAATTATGAAATTCAAATCACTGTTCACGCGAGTGAACAGTACCCGTGAGGAATTTTCAACATTATAACATTTAATTCCAATGGTTTCCAAGGTTCAAAACCTTTCCAATCCTACACAAAATCATCATATAAACTCAATGGAAGTATTAAATCATTGAAATTCCATTTTCTTCTATCATGAACAGTGAATGAACAGTGCAACCCGAAATGGTAAAGTGAAGAACATCAACTTACTTCACAACCAAGCATGTAACTAGCTTGTTTAAGCTTGTCTTAACTATCTATGACTTAAAACTCATATTCCTTTCACATATACACAAAAAATCCAGCAGCATTTCCCCAAGATTTAAGCCTAAAAATCACTTAAACTCAAGCACAAACCATAAGAACAAAAGGTAGAAGCAAGGAGACAACTGACCTTACTTGCTCCTTCAAGACCCTTGCTTCTTCCTTGCTTTCTTTCACTTTCCTTCTCTAGAACTCACTTCTCTTTCTAAAGAAGCTCTTGGGTGTGAAGAATGAATGGAAAAGGGGGGTATTTATGGCAAAAGTCATGTGCCATTTGAAGGCCAAGATCACATTAGGAACTATTTGATCTAATGGTTAAAGGTTTGATCTTGAAATGTCTTTTCTCTTCACACTCATGACCTTACCACCATGACATCACTAGCATGGCCTACTTGGTACAACTAACCCTTCCTCTTTTTGGGTGCCATTTTGAAGTCCTTGTGGGTCCCACCATGTGCAACACCTAATTCTTACTTTATTCTTATTTTCTTTCTTTTCAAAAATCCATAAATTATTTATTATTGGACTTGGGCTCCAAGATAACTTTTGGGCCTTATTGGGCTGGCCTAGGACGAAATGTTGGGCCTCTTTTAGGTCCAATAGCTAATTAGCACAAATCCCAATGTACTTGCCTCATACCGATATCCGTAAATTATCCTGATCTCAGAATAAATGCTAAACACCTCCTTTAATTGTTCTAACATTTTTAGAAATTCATTCTAATATAAAATGAATTCTCTACAAAGTTTCATAATTTTTTGAGACCCAGAAGTCCTGTTAAAAACTACATACGTTTCCTTTAACCCTTTATCGGTGTCCTTTTTCACCGTAAATTCCATAATTAATTCTACAGGACTCCTTTTTGACTTCTGTCAACTCCATAAATTCTTATATTAATTATAATAATTTACTATCAATTTTCATCTGATATCCTTCTATTGTATGAAATGACCAAAATGCCCTCCATTTACTTCTAGGGCATCACAGTGGCATTTTCGTAATTTTGCACTTTGGCTCTTAGACTTTCTTTCTCTTCCAATTAATCCTTTTCTTTACATAAATATGGCCACATCTTTTCCTAAAAATCTCATATATTTTATTTAACCTGTACATACAACTTAGTGCAGAAAATTAGGGATGTTACAGGGGGTATTTATAGTTTCCCTCAATGGCATTCCTGTAATTTTGAAGCCATCTGAACATGTGGTCCTGGTTTTTCCTAGAATTTCCTATTTTCTTTTATTCCTTTTTACTGCATCACCCAGGACACCTCACCGGGACACCTCATCAGCTGACTCAGCCTGCTGACTCACCGGTCCAGAGTCTTGCACCGTAATACGTGTCCTTAGCTTTATCTGCTTCCTTTAGATCAGTGCCATGTGGCACCTGGAAGGGACCTTTCACGCTTTCCAATGCTATCCAGATAAGTCCAGGACTTTATCTGATCACCTCCTCGGATATTGTGCCAACCGAGTAACTTTACTTTACTGAAAAGTCGTTAAATTATTATTTTAATGCCACTTTTTCCCACATATATACTGGGATACGTTTTTGGGCCTATGAATATCATCTTGGGTCTCTGATCCAGCCCAAGTACTCTGATAGCACGATTCCCAAGAAACACCCCTTGGCAAATTACCAAAATGCCCTTCGTCTCTCTTTCTTTACTTTATTAGGTCTAGGGGCATTATTGTCTTTTCCCATCTTACCAGAGTATTCTTTGACCCTGGTCAACTATCCAGATAACTTCCCTGGACTGTCTAACCTTAGGAAAATGACCAAAATACCCTTTATTCATTCTTCAGCTGTTCTATAACATAGGGGCATTTTCGTCATTTCGCACCTTTTTCCCGGACACCGGCCCCTTTTACCACTGAACTGCTATTATGGACCTGGGCCTTCCCTGGTGTCACTATGGGCCTTAGAAAACACTGTATGGCCTCTGTCCACATTCCGATCATCTCTATTCTGACTGCCTTTCCTTTACCGATTATAACTGTAAATTCCCATCTTCAGGAATTTTTACAGAAAAATCGGGACCTCAAATCAAAATTCTGTGTTGCTCATTCAACACAGAATCCTTTTCTCTATCTCCCGGTATTTTCAGATATTTAATCCGGACCGGGCTATTTTGGCCTGAAAGTACGCTCTCGCGCACACTTTTCAAAAATGACCATTTTACCCTTGGTCATATTTCTAATTCTTTCATATACACAGAGACCTCATATGCACATTTCACAGTTCAGTGAAATGATCAGCATAATTTTCTCTATTTTTTGGCAAAATATGGTACTCATCGGCTACTAGCCCGATCTTTCCCAAAATTACGATTTTGCCCCTGCATTCTCTTTCTGGCATTTATTCTCATCTTCTTATCCTTCATCTTAAGTTCTAGAAATTCTCTTTCAATAACTCATCCCTTAAACTCTTCGGAAGTCATCGTTAATTGAAAGGCTTGACAACCCGCCCATATCAGGTTATCTTACAAAGGAGCCAGCCCATATCAAGCTACCTGCAGAATTCCTAGGCTTAAGACTTAGGATATTCCTCACATTCCTTATTTTGAACCTAGGTGAACTATCCCGATTCTGTAGGTTAAAGACTTAACTCATCTTTAAATCCTAAAGGACTTAGCTCATCCCTCGGATTCCTACAAAATACAGGTAAGTGATTCGCCCATATCAGATTACTACCCTGGGACTACGGGTTTAGCAGCCTGCCCATATCAGACTACTACCCAGTTCCCCTAGTCCAAAAATCGGGATGTTACACTCTTCCTCTCTTTTCTTTATTTCGGGTCCTTATAAAAGATATTTGCAAGATTTAATTTATAAGGATAAATTAAATCTCTATACTTTTGAATTTGAATTTAAATGGATATGATCTATTTGAATTTAAAATTTAAATTGACAAGATATCTCTAATTTGATTTATGAGAATGAATCAAATATAATTTCGTCTTATCTTTATTTTAAATTAAATAAATAGGTGAATTAAATCTGTGGGACGGATTTAATATAAACCATATTTATTTAATTAGTTTCTTATTAAATTATGCAATATATGATATTGTATTAATTTTAGAATTAATATAAGATTAATTATGGAACCCAGCCCAATTAGAAGCCTGATAGCATCCGATATATTTGACATTAGAAGCTAGGGTTCGACACACACATAGACGTGAGAAAAAGGAGCAAGGAGAGTGCAAAAGGTTTGCAGATAAGAAATTGCTAAAATAGAGACGGTGAGGACAGAATCTCTAGAAAGCCCCAGAGGGACAATAAGCGCTAGCACGTCGTTCGTGATTGGAAAGCTGTTCGTATGGATACCGGTAGAGGAAGCCGATCTGAGTTGTCGACTTCTTGCGATCGAGAGAAGAGTACAGGTATGACAATAGGTCACGACCATTTGACACATAGGTCGCGACTAAATAGGCATTTGAACGTCAGAAATCCGAAAAAGGCGATAGGTCACGACTGGAAGCTAATTTGGTCGCGACTACAAACTCCAGAGACAACAGGTCGTGACTAGAAGCTGAGGAGTTTGTGACAGAAAACTCCAGAGGCAACAGGTCGCGACTCGAAGCTGTGTTGGTCGCGACTGAAAGTTCCAGAGGTGAAGAGTCGCGACTAGTAGATACGGAGGTCAAGACCAAAGCTCGAATACCGAAGGTAACACTCCTTTCTCCTTGACTTAAACACATTCGGTAGATCCTGGCAGGGAATGAAATTTTTTAAAGTTAATTTCCGCTGCCTGTCTTCCAATTCCCTACATGTAAATAGTGAAAGTCCCTAGGGATATAATGGCCATTTATGTAAAGAAAGGGATTAAATTGAAGGAACAAAATGCAAGGACTTAAGTGGAATTATGAAAGCTCTAAGGTTAAAAGAGAAAGTAGACAAAAATGTGGGGTCCTTAAGTGTAATTTTAGCCAAATAAAAAGGGACTTAATTGAAAAGAAGAAAGTTCCAGGGGTAAAAGTGTAATTATGGAAAGATGAGCCAGAAATAGCTTAGCACTGCCCGAAAGTATTTCAGTCCCAAGTCTCATCAGTAGATAGAGGAAGTGATGCCGGTTAATCTGGCATAATACAGGAATTTTATTACAGTTCCAGATAGCTTAAATTTATCTGATAAGTAAAAAGTTATACAAATTATTATCGGATATCCTAGACCTCAGATATGGGCGAAAATCTACAGGAAGATGCGTCCTGTAGAGACGGATGTCGGGGAACTGACAGAATACCGAAAGGAGGTCTGTAGAAAAAGTTATTCACAAATTAGTGAATTCAGACGGGAGTTTGTGACCTCCGGGTATCCGATTAGGAGATTTATCGGTATCCAAACTGAGACTGAATGAGCTCAGATGACAATGGTCAGATGCTTGTTATGACCAAAGGGATGCCTAGACTCAGTATGTCAGTTTATCTGATATACAGAGTCGGAATCCGGAAAAAAGTGTAAAATGACGAAAATGCCCTTATGTTATAAAATAATGAAAGAATGAGTAAAGGGTATTTTGGTCATTTGACTAAGGTAAGATAGTCAAGAAAGGTTATCTGGATAGTTGACCAGAGTCAGAGAATACTCTGGTAAGATGTGAAAAGACAATAATGCCCCTAGACTCATTAAAGTAAATAAAGAGGAACCAAGGGCATTTTGGTAATTTACCAAGGGGTGGTTCTTGGGAATTGAGCCATCAGAGTACTTGAGCTTGATCAGGGCCAAGATGACACTCCAAAAGCCCAAAAACGTAGCCCTACATATATGTGGTAAAAAGTGGCATTAAAATAATATTTTAGTGACTTTTCAATAAAGTAAAGTTACTCGGTTGGGGTGATGACCGGGGAGGTGATCAGATAAAGTCCTAGACTTATCTAGAGGCCATGAGGAGGCAAAAAAGGAATGAAACATCCTTCCCTAGATCCCTCAGAGTACACTTGCGGAAGTGATGTAGGCTCGATGATATCTTAACTTAAGCCTAGAAATTAAAATTTTACTCTTAAGTTTCTCATCTACAAATTGAACAAGCCAAACAATACTTATTATTGAATAATAAATTGTCATACAACAGGGCATGTAAAAAATCCTCATAACTCTATTACATCTTTTCCTGCCTGAAATTCGGCAATATAACCGCTAGGCTCCATCTTTAAAAGTAACTGATCTTGTACTGATTCGGTAATTCTCGTAAGAACTACCATTCTACGTAAGTACCCAGGAAAGACAGGATGAACTTGCTAGGTCCACTCACTTCCAGACTCCTTAGACAGTACCTACGTACACAGTACGTATCAGCTCCTTTCTTCCTTACCACCCTTCTGCCATAACTTCGGCAGCATAACGGCGTCTCCTAAAATTCTCAAAATTCACTTCAACATAATCTCCCTATAATGGGTTAGACATGGGGAATGAGATTCGGGGGAATCTCAGTTGTGTACAGATAAGTATGTTGCGTTCTTCCATACTCAATAATAACATATCATCATAGCATTATGTAGTAGAGCTTCAAGCATAACATATAAGACAACAATCCAACCAAACAATAGCACATCAAATCACAAAGCCATTACATAAAAGCTAGGATTAGTTACTACCTGGCTAGCTTAGCAGAACTTTACTATCTCTATTCTGCTTCCAGCTCCGCCAGAACTTCCTTCTTTCTTTCTCTCTTTCTCTCTTTATCTAGAACTCACTTCTCTCTCTTAAAGGGCTCTTGGCCGTGAAGACAATAGGATGGGGAAGGGGTATTTATAGTTTTCATGGATGGCATTTCTGTAATTCTCAAGAACTCTGAACTTGTGGCCACCGCTTTTCCTAGAATTTCCTATTTTCTTTTCCATTTATGAAATCATCACCATGACATCATCCAAGGGACACCTCATATGCTATGTGATGCAATGGTGGGTCCCTTGGGACACCTCACCAGCTGACTCAGTGTTTCAGAGAATTCCAGAGTCTTGTCTCGGAATGAACGGCTGAGATCGTGCCACGTATCCTTAGCTTTTCTACTTTCCTTATACTCATGCCATGTGGTGCCTTATGGGTCCCATGAGGACACCTTTTTTGTCACCTCATGGCCTCCAGATAAGTCCAAGACTTTATCTGATCACCTCCCCAGTCATCACCCCAACCAAGTAACTTTACTTTATTGAAAAGTCACTAAAATATTATTTTAATGCCACTTTTTCCCACGTATATGTTGGGCTACGTTTTTGGGCTTTTGGAATGTCATCTTGGCCCTGATCAAGCTCAAGTAATCTGATGGCTCAATTCCCAAGAACCACCCCTTGGTAAATTACCAAAATGCCCTTGGTTCCTCTTTATTTACTTTAATGAGTCTAGGGGCATTATTGTCTTTTCACATCTTACCAGAGTATTCTCTGACCCTGGTAAACTATCCAGATAACCTTTCTTGACTGTCTCACCTTAGTCAAATGACCAAAATACCCTTTACTTATTCTTTCATTATTTTATAACATAAGGGCATTTTCATCATTTTACACCTTTTTTCAGACACCAACT
The DNA here is from genome assembly GCA_037074615.1 of Leucaena leucocephala. NCBI lineage: Eukaryota > Viridiplantae > Streptophyta > Magnoliopsida > Fabales > Fabaceae > Leucaena > Leucaena leucocephala. The sequence continues at coordinate 5,590,281 of CM073545.1, forward strand.
CCTTTTATTAGATAAACTGACATACTGAGTCTAGCCATCCCTTTGGGTCATAACAAACATCTGACCGATTTCATCTGAGCTCATTCAGTCTCAGTTTGAATACCGATAAATCTCCCAATCGGATACTCGGAGGTCACAAACTCCAGTCTAAATTCACTAATTTGTGAATAACTTTTTCTACAGACCTCCTTTCGGTATTTTGTCAGTTCCCCGACATCCGTCTCTACAGGACGCATCTTCCTGCAAATTTTCACCCATATCTGAGGTCTAGGATATCCGGTAATAATTTTTATAACTTTTTCCTTATCAGATAAATTTAAGCTATCTAGAACTGTAATAAAATTCCTGTATTATGCCAGATTAACCGGCATCACTTCCTCTATCTACTGATGAGATTTGGGACTAAAATGCTTCTGGGCAGTCTAAGCCATTTCTTGCTCATCTTTCCATAATTACACTTTTGCCCCTGGAACTTTTCTTCTTTTCAATTAAGTCCCTTTTATTTGGCTAAAATTACACTTAAGGACCCCATATTTTTGTCTACTTTGTCTTTTAACCTTAGAGCTTTCATAATTCCACTTAAGTCCTTGCATTTTCTTCCTTTTTCAATTTAATCTCTTTCTTTACATAAATGGCCATAATATCCCTCGGGACTTTCACTATTTACATATAAGTCCCTGTACTTTTACTTATTTGCAGTTTCGTCCGTAAATACCCTCAACTTGTTTCTGGGACTTCTGCTAAAAGGGGTCTGGTAGCCTATCTATTTTAGGCTACTTTTTGAGTCTCTGGGCCTAAAAATTGGGATGTTACAGACTCCTCAGAGCACACTTGCGAAAGCGATATCTACTCGATGAACTGTACTGATTCGATAATTCCCCCATGAGAACTACCATTCTACATAAGTATTGGAAATTTTGCCCTAGGGCCAATCATTGTATCATGTTATCACATTATTTGCATGTTTACTGTGATGACCATCCTTGGATAACTCATAATCTTATCCTAAATGTCCCTGGTCGGTCATCTATACGGGAGCAGAGATTAAATAAGACCTGTATGACTTTGAAGATATATAGAGATATAAATCAAAGTCATAGGCACATGTAAGAGTACAGGGTGCTGGAACGACCCGCTATGAGAGAGCTGCATGGATCAAGTCATAAGCTTCTCTCATATACAACCATGTCACTATGCCCTTTGACCTGAGATCATCATGGATTCCTACATGACAAACGCTCAGCTTTGACCTAGTCAAAAGTCACTTTTGACCGAGTGATCATAAACGCTATGTTCGAGCTTAGTGGTTTTCATGTGGAGGAATGTGAATAGTCAAGATGGAATTTGTCCCTCACATTCGTAGAGAGATATTACTAGGCCCCTCGATGAGTGAGTATGAGAAATATATGGCTATACTATAATGGAAGGGTAGTTCCATTACTATAGTCAGACTGCTCAGGGATCGAGAAAGTGACGGTCATGAATAGGAGGATGACATTCACCATGCCTCATCCATGACCGAAATATCGTGTGACAAAAGGGACGTGATATGGTTGTATGAAAGGTAACTTCGTTCATCGATCCTCATATGTTTTGGGTAGTCGTAATGTCTTGCTAGAGGCTGCTTACGACTTGTGGATCAGTATAGTAACTGGCCCACTGCCAACTTCATACGGGCCTACAGGGTCGCACACAAAATAGCCCAACTCGAGCTGTGATGTCCAGGTTCATTGAATCTAAGACATATCTTGATTAAATGAATAATCTAGGGTGAATTTATATATTATATATATAAATTAGTTTATATATTATATACAATATTAGAGATATTTGCAAGATTTAATTTATAAGGATAAATTAAATCTCTATCACTTTTGAATTTGAATTTAAATGGATATGATCTATTTGAATTTGAAATTCAAATTGATAAGATATCTCAAATTTGATTTATGAGAATAAATCAAATATAATTCCGACTTATCTTTATTAAATAAATAGGTGATTTAAATCTGTGGGACGGATTTAATAAAAATCATATTTATTTAATTAGTTTCTTATCAAATTATGCAATATATAATATTGTATTAATTTCAGAATTAATATAAGATTAATTCTGAAGCCCGGCGCAATTAGAAACCCGATAGCATCCTATATATTTGACATTAGGAGCTAGGGTTCTATACACAACTCACAAGAGAAAAAGGGGCAAGGAGAGTGCAAAAGGTTTGCAGATAAGAAACTGTCGGAATAGAGACGGTGAGGACGGAATCTTGAGAAAACCCTAGAGGGATAAGAGGCACTAGCACGTCGTTCATGGTTGGAACGCTATTGTGTGGATACCGATAGAGGAAGCCGATCTGAGTTGTCGACTTCTTGCAAACGAGAAAAGAGCACCAGGTGCGACAAGGTCGCGACCAGTTGACACAGAGGTCGCGACCAAATTGGCTTCTAAACGTCAGAAATTCGAAAAGAGGATACAGGTCGCGACTAACAACTCTAGATGCGACAGGTCACGACGAGAAGCTGAGTAGGTCGCGACTTAAAGTTCCAGAGGCTACAGGTCACGACGAGAAGCTGAGTAGGTCGCGACTGAAAGTTCCAGAGGCGAGGAGTCCCGACTAGTGGATACGGAGGTCGCGACTAAAGCTCGAATACAGAAGGTAACACTTCTTTCTCCTTGACTTAAACACATTCGGTAGATCCTGGCAGGGAATGGAAATTTTTTTGAAGTTATTTCTGCTGCGTGTCTTCCAATTCCCTACAGTAATATCATAGCCATGTCGTTTTGTGTTTAAGTTAGGTTTGATTATTGATACATGTGATGTATGTTAGATTTCTTAGTTGTTTATATGATAACATGCTTTTTATGTATGACTACCTAATCGTAGCGTAACATAATCGTAATATGTACTGACTTTCCTGATATATGAATGTTTTGATACATTTATTTTCTTTCATATAATATGAATTTTGATTCTTGAATGTTTGGGTATGGTGAACAATACGGCTCTAGATTACAAGTGTTGTAATTTTTCTAAATACGGCCTGCGTGTCGTGCCTTCCTCTAATTACTCTCGGTGTACATTCTCTTCTCATCTCACTCCCCTCGAATGTTAAAACGAGGTTTCCTTATGTACTTTTCCTATTCTAATTAGAGATCTCCTCTCATTGGCTTGAGGGGACTTAGGATAAGTGAGCCATATTGTATCACGTTTAAGATTATGTACCTTATGATTATATCACTGCATGTATGTTCTATATGCATAATACTGGTATGAGATACATGCAAATCGGATAGTTAATTAAACCCTCTAAAAGAAATCTTAAGTCATATGCCGTCAATCAATGAACACTTATCAAAACCTCGATCGCTCATTTGTAATCTCCACCAAAGTGGTGCATTTGAGTTATCTTGGGGAGATAAGCAAGAGTAATGGTGCTACTCTTATATTTGTTATTGTTTGACTTAATTGAGATTATCAAAATGGTTTTGGGTCTCAAGGCATTAGATGGGATTAAAATATGCCGGATCATATGATTATGGAATCCCATAAATATCTAAGAGTTATATTTGATATAATTGGTAAAGTTGTTACCTACCTAAATAACTTAAAGTTGAGCGTCTTGCCAAAGCGGACTCAAGTTTAAGCCAAATATGGATCTTAGCCCACTAATTATTACATTGAGGGTTGTTTTATTCAGTAGGAGATTGCTAATTAGCTTGCATATTTTAATTGTAAAATAATGACGACTAGTAATACTGCTACATTATCGTTGCGATCTGTCCTTGAGAAGGACAAACTTAATGGGACAAACTTTCTTGACTGGTTCAGGAACTTGAGAATTATTCTCAAGCAGGAAAGAAAGGTATATGTCCTAGATCAACCCATTCCTGAGGAGCCAGCAGCCAATGCTCCTAGAGCTCAGAGAGATTCTTATACGAAGCATAAGGAAGACTCTGTCAATGTGGGATGCTTGATGCTTGCCACCATGGTTCCAGAACTCCAAAGAGATCTGGAACACATGGAGGCTTATGAGATGATTGTGCATCTTAAGGAAATGTTCCAGCAACAGGCAAGGCAAGAGAGGTATGAGACCACTAAGGCCTTACATTCCTGTAAGATGGCTGAAGGTGCATCAGTAGGTACTCATGTCTTAAAGATGAAAGGGTATATTATCACCTTGAGAGGCTTGGATGTCCCATGAGCCAGGAGTTAGCTACAGATTTGATCTTGAACTCACTCCCAGAAAGTTATGACCAGTTTGTCATGAACTACAACATGAACAACATGGAGAAATCTATTTTTGAATTGCATGGGATGCTTAAAACTGTTGAGCCGACTGTTAAGAAGAAGCCCAGTCCAGTTTTGATGGTTCAGAAAGGAAAGGGTATGAAAAAGAAAGGCAAGGGCAAGGGCAAGGGTCATGGCTCATCTGGTAAGACCAATGAGTCAGGCAAGCCCGAAACCAAGCCTGCACCAAAGAAGGTAAAGCCTCCAAAGGAAGGAGTTTGTTTCTTTTGCAATGAGCCGGGTCATTGGAAGAGGAATTGCAAACTCTACCTTGAAGATCTGAAAAAGAACAAGAAGGATAGCGGGGCTATCACTTCAGGTTTTTATGTTATAGATATTCATCTCTCTACTTCCACTACATAGGTATTAGATACCGCGTGTGGTTCTCATATTTGTACAAATATGCAGGGCCTAAAGGACAGTAGAAAGCTGAAAAAGGCCGAAGTTGACCTACGAGTTGGAAATAAAGCAAAGGTTACTGCTTTAGCTGTAGGCACTTATGAATTAGTTCTGCCCACTGGGCTTTTGTTAGTTTTGAACAATTGCTATTATGTTCCTGCTTTGAACAGTAACATTGTTTCTCTTTCTTATTTGGATAAGGAAGGTTACACTTCCATTTCTGGGAATGGTAAATGTTCCATTTATCGTAATGATGTTTTCTATGCTCATGGTGATTTGCATGTTGATCATTACATATTAAACTTGGAACAACCCAATTATGGAAATATCTATAACATAACCGCCAAAAGGGTCAAACCAAATGATTTGAATCCGACATACCTCTGGCACTGTCGTCTGGGCCACATAAATGAGAAACGTATTTCTAAACTCAATCAAGATGGATTTCTCAATTCATTTGATTTTGAATCATATGATACTTGCGAATCTTGTTTGTTAGGTAAGATGACAAAGTCACCTTTCACTGGGTACAGTGAGAGGGCCACTGATTTGTTGGGCCTTATACATACAGATGTGTGTGGACCGATGAATACAAATGCTAGAGGAGGTTATTCGTACTTCATCACATTCATAGATAATTTTAGTAGATATGGCTACATCTATCTAATGAAACATAAATCTGAATCTTTTGAAATGTTCAAGATATTTCAAAATGAAGTACAAAACCAGCTTGGTAAAACAATTAAAGCCCTTCAATCTGATCGCGATGGTGAATATTTGAGCCAAGAGTTTATCGATCATCTTAGAAATTGTGGGATAGTCTGACAATTGACTCCTCCAGGAACACCACAATGGAATGGGGTTTCTAAACGGAGGAATCGAACACTATTAGATATGGTTCAATCCATGATGAGTCGAACAGATCTTCCACCGTCCTTTTGGGGCCACGCCTTAGAGATAGCTACGTTCACACTGAATCGTGTTCCATCTAAGGCAGTTGAAAAGACTCCATATGAGATATGGACGGGGAGGAAACCTAATTTGTCTTTTCTCAAGATTTGGGGATATGAGGTCTATGTTAAGCAACAAGCCTCAGATAAGTTAGCGCCCAAATCTTTAAAGTGCCTTTTTGTGGGATATCCTAAGGAAACCAAGGGATATTATGTCTACAACCCCACTGATAACAAAGTGTTTGTTGTTAGAAATGGTATCTTTCTCGAACAAGAATTTATCTCTAAAAGAACCAGTGGGAGTAAGGTACATCTCGAAGAAGTTCGAGAGCCACAAGACACCACAGAACTAGAGATGGAAAATAGAGAAGACTCACAACAAGTTGTTGAGACTCCTCAAGTCACGCAAGGCCCACGACGATCTAATAGGACACGACTTCAGCCTCAGAGATATGCATTTCTGATTTCTGACAATCGTGATGTGTTACTCATTGAGCATAATGAGCCAACTACCTATCGAGAAGCTGTAGTGGGACCAAACTCTGAAAAATGGCTTAGTACCATGAAGTCTGAGATGCAATCCATGTACGACAATAAGGTATGGACCTTAGTCGACCCGCCTGAAGGTGTAAAAATCGTCAGGTGCAAGTGGGTTTTTAAAGAGAAAACTGATATGGATGGCAATGTAAATGTCTTCAAGGCACGACTGGTTGCAAAAGGATTTACTCAAACTCATGGTGTGGACTATGATGAGACCTTTTCCCAGTTGCAATGGCCAAATCAATCAGAATTCTCCTTGCCATTGTAGCATATTATGACTATGAAATATGGCAGATAGACATCAAGACAGCCTTCCTTAATGGAAAGCTCCTTGAGGATGTGTACATGACACAACCTGAAGGGTTTGTACGTTCCGAGGACTCTAGTAAGGTGTGCAAGCTTCAAAGGTCCATTTATGGACTGAAGCAAGCATCTCGGAGTTGGAATCATCGTTTTGATGAAGTAGTCAAAGAGTTTGGATTTCTTCAAAACATTGATGAACCTTGTGTGTACAAGAAGGTTAGTGGAGCACAGTTGTGTTTTTGGTACTCTATGTCGATGACATCCTACTTATTGGGAATGGCATTCCTACCTTGCAGATTGTCAAGTCTTGGTTAGGAAAGTCTTTCTCGATGAAAGACTTGGGTGAAGCCACCTACATCCTAGGAATTAGGATCTATAAAGATAGATCTAAAAGACTTCTAGGACTCAGTCAGAGCACATATATAGACAAGATACTGCATAGGTTTAGTATGCAGGAATCAAAGAGGGGTTTCATACCCATGTCTCATGGTATTCACCTCAGCAAGGATTTGTGTCCTAGTACACCTGATCAGCGAGGTCGCATGAGTAAGGTTCCATATGCCTAGGCCATATGATCCATCGTGTATGCCATGTTATGTACTCGACCGGATGTCTCGTTTGCCTTAAGTATGACTAGCAGATATCAACAGTACCCCGGTGAGGGCCATTGGACTGCTGTCAAGAATATCCTTAAGTACTTGAGAAGGACTAAGGACTTATTCTTGGTCTATGGTGGATTGGATGACGAGCTCTGTGTAATTGGTTACATAGATGCAAGTTTCCAAACTGACCAAGACGACCAGAAATCACAATCTGGATACATATTCCTCTTGAATAATGGAGTAGTAAGCTGGAAGAGCTCTAAGCAGAGCACTGTAGCAGATTCTGCAAAGGAAGCCGAGTATATAGCAGAATCTGATGCAGCTAAGAAGGCCGTTTGGATCAGGAAGTTCATTGCTGAACTAGGGGTGGTACCGACCATCTCAGATCCAATAACTTTGTTCTATGACAATAGTGGTGCCATTGCACAGGTCAAAGAGCCTAGGTCACATCAAAGGACCAAGCATATACTCAGGCAATTTCATCTCATTAGAGAAATCAATGATAGAGGTGATATAAAAATATGCAAGGTAGCAGGAAAAGACAATGTTGCTGATCCTCTAACAAAGCTGTTTGTGCAGGCAAAATATGAGCATCATGTTTGGTCAATAAGATTGAGACAAATTAATGATTGTTCCTAGTGCAAGTGGGACGATGTTGGAAATTGTGCCCTAGGGGCCAATCATTGTATCATGTTATCATATTATTTGCATGTTTACTGTGATGACCATCCTTGGATAACTCATAATCTTATCCTACATGTCCCTGGTCGGTCATCTATACGGGAGCAGAGATGAAATAAGACCTGTATGACTTTGAAGATATATAGAGATATAAATCAAAGTCATAGGCACATGTAAGAGTACAGGGTGCTGGAACGACCCGCTATGAGAGAGCTGCATGGATCAAGTCATAAGCTTCTCTCATATACAAGCCATGTCACTATGCCCTTTGACCTGAGATCATCATGGATTCCTACATGACAAACGCTCAACTTTGACCTAGTCAAAAGTCACTTTTGACCGAGTGATCATAAAGGCTATGTTCGGGCTTAGTGGTTTTTCATGTAGAGGAATATGAATGGTCAAGATGGAATTTGTCCCTCACATTCGTAGAGAGATATTACTGGGCCCCTCGATGAGTGAGTATGAGAAATGTATGGCTATACTGTAATGGAAGGGTAGTTCCATTACTATAGTCAGACTGCTCAGGGATCGAGAAAGTGACGGTCATGAATAGGAGGATGACGTTCACCATGCCTCATCCATGACCGAAATATCCTGTGACAAAAGGGACATGATATGGTTGTATGAAAGGTAACTTCGTTCATCGATCCTCATATGTTTTGGGTAGTCGTAATGTCTTGCTAGAGACTGCTTACGACTTGTGGATCAGTATAGTAACTGGCCCACTGCCAATTTCATATGGGCCTACAGGGTCGCACACAAAATAGCCCAACTCGAGCTGTGATGTCCAGGTTCATTGAATCTAAGACATATCTTGATTAAATGAATAATCTAGGGTGAATTTATATATTATATATATATAAATTAGTTTATATATTATATATAATATTAGAGATTTTTGCAAGATTTAATTTATAAGGATAAATTAAATCTCTATCACTTTTGAATTTGAATTTAAATGGATATGATCTATTTGAATTTGAAATTCAAATTGATAAGATATCTCAAATTTGATTTATGAGAATAAATCAAATATAATTCCGTCTTATCTTTATTAAATAAATAGGTGATTTAAATCTGTGGGACGGATTTAATAAAAATCATATTTATTTAATTAGTTTCTTATCAAATTATGCAATATATAATATTGTATTAATTTCAGAATTAATATAAGATTAATTCTGAAGCCCGGCGCAATTAGAAGCCCGATAGCATCCTATATATTTGACATTAGGAGCTAGGGTTCTATACACAACTCACAAGAGAAAAAGGGGCAAGGAGAGTGCAAAAGGTTTGCAGATAAGAAACTGCCGGAATAGAGACGGTGAGGACGGAATCTTGAGAAAACCCTAGAGGGATAAGAGGCGCTAGCACTTCGTTCATGGTTGGAACGCTATTGTATGGATACCGATAGAGGAAGCCGATCTGGGTTGTCGACTTATTGCGAACGAGAAAAGAGCACTAGGTACGACGAGGTCGCGACCAGTTGACATAGAGGTCGCGACCAAATTTGCTTCTAAACGTCATAAATCCGAAAAGAGGATACAAGTAGAGACTAGAAGCTGAGGAGGTCGCGACTAACAACTCCAGAGGCTACAGGTCACGACGAGAAGCTGAGTAGGTCGCGACTGAAAGTTCCAGAGGCGAGGTGTCGCGACTAGTAGATACGGAGGTCGCGACTAAAGCTTAAATACCGAAGGTAACACTTCTTTCTCCTTGACTTAAACACATTCGGTAGATCCGGCAGGGAATGGAAAAATTTTTAAAGTTAATTCCGCTGCATGTCTTCCAATTCCCTACAGTAAGTACCCAGAAAAGACTGGATGAACCGACTAGGTCCACTCACTTCCAGCCTCCTTAGACAGTACCTACGTACACAGTACGCATCATCTTCTATCTTCATTACTGACATCCTGCCATAACTTTGGCAGCACAACGGCGTCTTTCATCCTTCTCAAAATCCACTTTAACATAACCTCCCTGTAATGGGTTATACATAGGGAATGAGATTCGGGGGAATCTCAGTAGTAATAATCATAACAATATATGTAATGCAGTGTGATAGTGCTTGCTTGTAATTGTGTACAGATAAGTATGCTGCGTGCTTCCATACTAAATAACATATGATCATAGCATTATGTAGTAGAACTTCAAGCATAATATTTAAGACAACAATCTAACCACACAATAGCACATCAAATCACAAAGCCATTACATAAAAGCTAGGATTAGTTACTACCTGGTTAGCTCAGCATAACTCTAAAATCTCTATACTGCTTCCGGCTTCGTCAGAACTTCCTTCCTTCTTTCTCTTTCTTTCTCTCTTTCTCGTTCTATCTCTTCTTGCTCTCCAAAACCGTGGGATGAATGAAAATGAGAGGGGGAGGGGGTATTTATAGTTTTCATGGATGACATTTCTGTAATTCTCAAGAACTTTAATCTTGTGGCCACCGATTTTCCTGGACTTTCCCATTTTCTTTAATCCAACTTATTGCATCATCATGGTGATGCCATCTTAATGACTCATCATGATGACTCATAGCCTTTCATAATTACCTGCTGACTCAACATGCTGACTCAGTGTTCCAGAGAATTCCAGAGTCTTGCACCGAAATACACGGTTAAGATCGTGCCACTGTCCTCAGCTTTTTCTACTTTCCTTATACTCATGCCATGTGGCGCTTTGTGGGTCCCATGAGGACACCTTTTTCGCCACCTCATGGCTTCCTGATAAGTCCAGGACCTTATCTAATCAATCCCCCGATTACCACTTCGACCGGATAACTTTACTTTATGGAAGCAGCATTAAAATAGTATTTTAATGCCACTTTTTCTCACATAACCACTAGGCCACATTTTTGGGCTTGATGAATGCTATCTTGGGCCCTAATCAAGCTCAACTACTCTGATGGCTCGATTCCCAATAACATAAAAGGTTTGAGGCTAAAAAGGAAAAGTAGACAAAAATGTAGGGTCTTTAAGTGTAATTTTAGCCAAATAAAAGGGACTTAATTGAAAAGAAGAAAGGTTATAGGGGCAAAAGTATAATTGTGGAAAGATGAGCCAGAAATGGCTTAACACTGCCCGGAAGCATTTTAGTACCAAATTTCATCAGTAGATAGAGGAAATGATGCTGGATAATCCAGCTTAATACAGAAATTTTATCAGGACTCCAGATAGCCAAAATTTATCTGATAGTCTAAAAGTATAAAAAATTCTTATCGGATATCCTAGACCTCAGATATGGGTGAAAATCTACAGGAATGTGCGTCCTATAGAGACAGATGTCAGGGAATTGACAGAATACCGAAAGGAGATCTGTAGAAAAAGTTATTCACAAATTAGTGAATTCAGACGGGAGTTTGTGACCTCCGGGTATCCGATTGGGAGATTTATCGGTATTCAAACTGAGACTGAATGAGCTCAGATGACATTGGTCAAATGCTTGTTATGACCCAAAGGGATGGCTAGACTCAGTATGTCAGTTTATCTAATAAAAGGAGTCGGTGTCTGGATAATGAAAGAATGAGTAAAGGGTATTTTGGTCATTTGACTAAGATGAGACAGTGAAGAAAGGTTGTCTGGATTGTTGACCAGGGTCAGAGAATACTCTGGTAAGATGTGAAAGGACAATAATGCCCCTAGATTTATTAAAGTAAAGAAGGAGGAACCAAGGGCATTTTGGTAATTTGCCAAGGGATGTTGCTTGGGAATCGAGCCATCAGAGTACTTGAGCTTGATCAGAGACCCAAGATGACATTCCAAAGCCCAGAAACGTAGCCCAACATATATGTGGGAAAAAGTGGCATTAAAATAATATTTTAGTGACTTTTCAATAAAGTAAAGTTACTCGGTTGGCGTGATGACAGGGGATGTGATCAGATAAAGTCCTAGACTTATCTGCAAGCCATGAGGTGGCGTGAAAGGTACCAGCAAGATGCCACATGGCACTTATCTAGAGGGAGAAGAAAAACCTGAGGACACGTGGCACGATCTTAGCCGTGTATTTCGGTGCAAGACTCTGGAATTCTCTGGATCACTGAGTCAGCATGTTGAGTCAGCAGGTAATTATGAAAGGCTATGAGTCATCAAGATGAAATCACCATGATGATGCAATAAGTTGGATTAAAGAAAATAGGAAATTCCAGGAAAATCGGTGGCCACAAGATTAAAGTTCTTGAGAATTATAGAAATGCCATCCATAAAAACTATAAATACCCCCTCCCCCTTGCCATTGTAACCCACGGCCAAGAGCCAAGAAAGAGAGAGAAGTGAGTTCTAGAGAGAGAAAGTGAGAGAAAGAAAGAAGGAAGGAAGTGAATTCTGGTAAGCTAGCCAGGTAGTAACTAATCCTAGCTTTTATGTAATGGCTTTGTGATTTGATGTGCTATTGTTTGGTTGGATTGTTGTCTTATATGTTATGCTTGAAGCTCTACTACATAATGCTATGATCATATGTTATTTAGTATGGAAGCACGTAGCATACTTATCTGTACACAATCACAACCAAGCACTATCACACTATATTACATATATTGTTATGATTATTACTACTGAGATTCTCCCGAATCTCATCCCCATATATAACCCATTACAGGGAGGTTATGTTAAAATGAATTTTGAGAATGCTAAGAGACGCCGTTATGCTGCCAAAATTACGGTAGAATGAAAAAAGAAGCTGATACGTACTGAAACATCCTTACTTTCGTATGTCTTAGGGACCATTCAGTAGCATTTAGAACCACTTTCAAGGTCATTGAAGTCCAATTTCTCAATCTGGAGTTTTATTCTTATCGAGTACTGTTCACTGTGTAAATTCCAGATGAGTGACCCGACTTCGAAAAATCATAACTAATTCTAGAAACATCTAAATGAAGTGGTTCCAATTGCTAAATGAATCTAAGTCAATTATCTTTCAGGGAAAAATAACTCGTTGACCATTAGTTGACTGAGTCCACGCCAGTCAACGTTTCAATTTTATTGTTCATCCAGCGTTTTTCTCCTGAATCCAGCATTCTGGTCCCAACTTTGATAATTTATATCTCCTTGTGTAGACATCCAAATGATACGTTTTATATATCAAATTAAAGCTTGGTACGTATACTATCTACCATAAAAATATCATACATTAATTCATCCATTTACTATTTTTAATCATTTATCAAACATGACCTTATCACTACGTGTTACTGTTCACAGTGGTAATTTCCAGCATTTCTACTTTGCATACATATACATCCATCCATCATATATCAGTCAAACATGCCAAACAACAATTATTATTAAATAATAAGCTGTTTTACATCTGGCCATGTACATAAATTCTCATATCTCTATTACATCTTTTCCTGCCTGAAATCCGGCAGCATAACCGCTACGCTTCATCTATACAAAGAATTGAACTGTACTGATTCGGTAATCCCCTCATGAGAACTACCATTCTACGTAGTACCCAAGAAAGACTAGATGAACCGGCTAGGTCCACTCACTTCTAGCCTCCTTAGACAGCACTACGTACACAGTACTATCATATACTGATGTTCAGTCTTTACTTCGGCAGCATAGCGACGTCTCTTAAAATTCCCAGAATTCATTTTGACATAACCTCCCCTGTAATGGGTTATTTATTGGGATGAGATTCGGGGGAATCTCAGTAGCAACAATCATAACAATATATGTAATGCAGAGTGACAGTGCTTGCTTGTGATTTGTACAGATAAGTATGCTGCGTGCTTCCATGCTTAATAACATATGATCATAGCATTATAGCAGAGCTTCAGACATAACATATAAGACAACAATACAACCAAACAATAGCACAACAAATCACAAAGCCATTACATAAAAGCTAGGATTAGTTACTACCTGGCTAGCTTAGCAGAACTCCATTATCCTTATTCTGCTTCCAGCTCCACCAGAACTTCCTTACTTCCTTTTCTCCTTTCTCTCTTCCTTTCCTTCTCCTTCTCTCTCTTCTTTCTCTCCCTTCTCCCTTGCCTTGCGTGAATGAAAATGGAATGGAGGGGGGGTATTTATAATTGCCTTCAATGGCAATTCTGCAGTTTCTATGAACTTTGATCCTGCGGTCCTGGTTTTTCCTGGATTTTCCTATTTTCTTTAATTCCTCCTTTACTGCATCATGCATGACATCATTGGGACACCTCACCAGGACACCTCAGCGCCACATTTATCACATGTCTGAAATCCTGGACACCTCAGCAGCTGACTCACCGGTCCAGTCTCTTGCCTCGTAATACGTGTCCTCAACTTTTTCTTCTGCCTTTATGTTGGCGCCATGTGTCATCTTACTGGCACCTGTCACGCCTTCCAATGCTATCCAGATAAATCCAAGACTTTATCTGATCGCCTCCTCGGTTATCGTGTCGACCGAGTAACTTTACTTTATTGAGACAGCATTAAAATAGTATTTTAATACCACATTTCCTCACATATCACTGGGCCTACGTTTTTGGGCTCTGGGAATGTTATCTTGGATCCTGATCAAGCCCAAGTACTCTGATGGCTCGATTCCCAAGAAACAACCCTTGGCAAATTACCAAAATACCCTTGGGTGCCCTTTCTTGCTCTATTTTAACCCTAAGGGTAAAATCGTCATTTCATACCCTTCTGTACTCTGTCAGGGTATATACTGACTCTCAGTAACTTTATCTGTATGTACCTTGTCTCCTGGGCCTGTTCAGAATTACCAAAATGCCCTTCATTCATCTGTTACACTTTTGTACAACACAGGGGCATTTTCGTAATTTCGCACTTTTCTGGGGTTCTGCCGGACACTGGCCCACCTATCAGTCTAAGGGTCTTACTGGGCCTCTGTTGGCGCCATTATTGGGCCTTTCTGGGTCCAATACCTTCATGGCACGCATTACAAGCAATCTTCCCCCGTTAATAATTATTGAATATTTTATTATTCACCGTTTATACACATATCCGGACACCGGCTCCTTCTGTCCGAAACACTAGCCTGCGGTGTTCAGGCATCCCTGTGAGTCATATCAGTCATCTGACTGAGGTCATCCGAACTCATTCAGTCCCCTTTCAAATACCGATAAATCTCCCTATCGGATCCCCGGAGGCCTCACACTCCCGTCTGGATTTTCTGATTTGCGAATAACTTTTTCTACAGGCCTCCTATCAGTATTCTGTCAGTTTCCCGACATCCGCTCCATAAGGACGTATCATCCTGTATTTTCTCACCTAGATCTGAATTCTAGGATATCCGGTATGAATTTTTATAACTTTTGGACGATCAGTCCATTTCTGGCTATCTGGAGTCTTCAAAAATTCCTGTATTAAGCCAGATTACCGAGCGTCCCTTGCTCTCTCTACCGGTGAAATCTGGGACTGAAATGCTTTCGGACAGTCCAAACCACTTCCGGCCTGACTTTCTTTAATTACAATTTAGCCCCAGGGAACTTTTCTTCTTTTCATTTAAGTCCCTTTTTATTTGGCTAAAATTACACTTAAGGACCCCACATTTTTGTCTA
Source organism: Leucaena leucocephala (assembly GCA_037074615.1). Classification (NCBI taxonomy): domain Eukaryota; kingdom Viridiplantae; phylum Streptophyta; class Magnoliopsida; order Fabales; family Fabaceae; genus Leucaena; species Leucaena leucocephala. The sequence continues at coordinate 5,605,556 of CM073545.1, forward strand.
CTTTCCCTTTTGGCCTTGAAACTTTCCATAACTGCACTTAAGTCCTTTCATTTCCTTTACTAGGTCTAGGGGCATTATTGTCTTTTCATATTTTACCAGAGTATTCTCTGGCCCTGGTCAACTATCCAGATACCCCTTCTTGACTGTCTAACCTTAGCCAAATGACCAAAATACCCTTTACTCATTCTTCAGTTATTCTATAACATAAGGGCATTTTCGTCATTTTGCACATTTTTCCCGGACACCGGCCCCTCTTACCACTGAACTGGTATTATGGGCTTGGGCCTTCCCTGGTGTCACTACGGGCCTTAGACAATACTGTATGGCCTCTGGCCATAGTCCGATCATCTCTATTCGGACTGCCTTTCCTTTACCGATTATAACTGTAAATTCCCATCTTCAGGAATTTTTACAGAAAAATCGGGACCTCAAATCAAAATTCTGTGACTCCTCATTCAATCCGGAATCCTTTTCTCTATCTCCCGGTATTTTCAGATATTTTATCCGGACCGGGCTGTTTTGGCCTGAAAAAGCACTCACGCGCACACTTTTCCAAAATGACCATTTTACCCCTGGTCATATTTCTAATTCTTTCATACACCTAGAGACCTCATATGCACATTTCACAGTTCAGTGAAATGATCAGCATAATTTTCTCTATTTTTTGGAAAAATATGGTACTCATCGGCTATCAGTCAGATCTTTCCCATAATTACGATTATGCCCTTGAATTCTCTTCCTGGCATCTCTAGGCCTAAAAATTGGGGTGTTACACGTACTGTGTACGTAGGTACTGTCTAAGGAGTCTGAAAGTGAGTGGACCTAGCCGGTTCATCCAGTCTTTCCTGGGTACTTAGATAGAATGGTAGTTCTTGAAACATCCTTACGTTCCTATGTCTTAGGGACCATTCAGTAGCATTTAGAACCACTTTCAAGGTCATTGAAGTCCAATTTCTCAATCTGGAGTTTTACTCTTATCGAGTACTGTTCGCTGTGTAAATTCCAGATGAGTGACCCGACTTCGAAAAATCATAACTAATTCTAGAAAAATCTAAATGAAGTGGTTCCAATTGCTAAATGAAGCTAACTCAATTATATTTCAGGGAAAAATAACTCGTTGACCATTAGTTGACCAAGTCAACGTCAGTCAACCTGTCAACTTTACTGTTCATCCCACATTTTTCTCCCTGAATCCAGCATGCTGGTCCCAACTTTGATAATTTATATCTCCTTGTGTAGACATCCAAATGAATCATACTATATATCAAATCGAAGCTTGGTATGTCTACTATTTACCTTAAAAATTTCGAACACTTATTCATCCATTTACTATTTTTAACTATTTATCAAACATTATCATGTCACCACGTGTTACTGTTCACAGTGGTAATTTCCAGCAATCAACTTTGCATACATATGCATACATCCATCATATATCAGTCAAACATGCCAAACAACAATTATTATTAATTAATAAGTTGTTTTACATCTGGCCATGTACATAAATTCTCATATCTCTATTGCATCTTTTCCTGCCTGAAGTCCGGCAGCATAACCGCTACGCTTCATCTGTACAAAGAACTGAACAATACTGATTCGGTAATCCCCTCATGAGAACTACCATTCTACGTAGTACCCAGGAAAGACTAGATGAACCGGCTAGGTCCACTCACTTCTAGCCTCCTTAGACAGCACTACGTACACGGTACTTATCATATACTGATGTTCAGTCTTTACTTCGACAGCATAACGGCGTCTCTTAAAATTCCCAGAATTCATTTTGACATAACCTCCCCTGTAATGGTTTACTTATTGGGATGAGATTCGGGGGAATCTCAGTAGCAACAATCATAACAATATATGTAATGCAGAGTGACAGTGCTTGCTTGTGATTGTGTACATATAAGTATGCTGCGTGCTTCCATGCTTAATAACATATGATCATAGCATTATAGCAGAGCTTCAGACATAACATATAAGATAACAATCCAACCAAACAATAGCACAACAAATCACAAAGCCATTACATAAAAGCTAGGATTAGTTACTACCTGGCTAGCTTAGCAGAACTCCATTACCCTTATTCTGCTTCCAGCTCCGCCAGAACTTCCTTACTTCCTTTTCTCCTTTCTCTCTTCCTTTCCTTCTCCTTCTCTCTCTTCTTTCTCTCCCTTCTCCCTTGCCTTGCGTGAATGAAAATGGAATGGAGGGGGGTATTTATAATTGCCTTCAATGGCAATTCTGCAGTTTCTATGAACTTTGATCCTGCGGTCCTGGTTTTTCCTGGATTTTCCTATTTTCTTTAATTCCTCCTTTACTGCATCATGCATGACATCATTGGGACACCTCACCAGGACACCTCAGCGCCACATTTATCACATGTCTGAAATCCTGGACACCTCAGCAGCTGACTCACCGGTCCAGTCTCTTGCCTCGTAATACGTGTCCTCAACTTTTTCTTCTGCCTTTATGTTGGCGCCATGTGTCATCTTACTGGCACCTGTCACGCCTTCCAATGCTATCCAGATAAATCCAAGACTTTATCTGATCGCCTCCTCGGTTATCGTGTCGACCGAGTAACTTTACTTTATTGAGACAGCATTAAAATAGTATTTTAATACCACATTTCCTCACATATCACTGGGCCTACGTTTTTGGGTTCTGGGAATGTTATCTTGGATCCTGATCAAGCCCAAGTACTCTGATGGCTCGATTCCCAAGAAATAGCCCTTGGCAAATTACCAAAATACCCTTGGGTGCCCTTTCTTGCACTATTTTAACCCTAAGGGTAAAATCATCATTTCATACCCTTCTGTACTCTGTCAGGGCATATACTGACTCTAAGTAACCTTATCTGTATATACCTTGGCTTCTGGGCCTGTCCAGAATGACCAAAATGCCCTTCATTCATCTGTTACCCTTTTGTACAACACAGGGGCATTTTCGTAATTTTGCACTTTTCTAGGGTTCTGCCGGACACTGGCCCACCTATCAGTCCAAGTGTCTTACTGGGCCTCTGTTGGCGCCATTATTGGGCCTTTCTGGGTCCAATACCTTCATGGCACGCATTACGAGGAATCTTCCCCCGTTAATAATTATTGAATATTTTATCTATTATTCACCGCTTATACACCTATCCGGACACCGGCTCCTTCTGTCCGATACATTGGCCTGCGGTGTTCAGGCATCCCTGTGAGTCATATCAGTCATCTGACTGAGGTCATCCGAACTCATTCAGTCCCCTTTCAAATACCGATAAATCTCCCTATCGGATCCCTGGAGGCCTCACACTCCCGTCTGGATTTTCTTATTTATGAATAACTTTTTCTACAGGCCTCCTATCGGTATTCTGTCAGTTTCCCGACATCCGCCCCATAAGGACGTATCATCCTGTATTTTCTCACCTAGATCTGAATTCTAGGATATCCGGTATGAATTTTTATAACTTTTGAACGATCAGTCCATTTCTGGCTATCTGGAGTCTTCAAAAATTCCTGTATTAAGCCAGATTACCGAGCGTCACTTGCTCTCTCTACCGGTGAAATCTGGGACTGAAATGCTGTCGGACAGTCCAAACCACTTCCGGCCTGACTTTCTTTAATTACAATTTAGCCCCAGGGAACTTTTCTTCTTTTCATTTAAGTCCCTTTTTACTTGGCTAAAATTACACTTAAGGACCCCACATTTTTGTCTACTTTCCCTTTTGGCCTTGAAACTTTCCATAATTGCACTTAAGTCCTTTCATTTCCTTTACTAGGTCTAGGGGCATTATTGTCTTTTCATATTTTACCAGAGTATCCTCTGGCCCTGGTCAACTATCCAGATACCCCTTCTTGACTGTCTAACCTTAGCCAAATGACCAAAATACCCTTTACTCATTCTTCAATTATTCTATAACATAAGGGCATTTTCGTCATTTTGCACATTTTTCCCGGACACCGGCCCCTCTTACCACTGAACTGATATTATGGGCCTGGTCCTTCCCTGGTGTCACTACGGGCCTTAGACAATACTGTATGGCCTCTGGCCATAGTCCGATCATCTCTATTCGGACTGCCTTTCCTTTACCGATTATAACTGTAAATTCCCATCTTCAGGAATTTTTACAAAAAAATCGGGACCTCAAATCAAAATTCTGTGACTCCTCATTCAATCCGGAATCCTTTTCTCTATCTTCCGGTATTTTCAGATATTTTATCCGGACCGGGCTGTTTTGGCCTGAAAAAGCACTCACGCGCACACTTTTCCAAAATGACCATTTTACCCCTGGTCATACTTCTAATTCTTTCATACACATAGAGACCTCATATGCACATTTCACAGTTCAGTGAAATGATCAACATAATTTTCTCTATTTTCTGGCAAAATATGGTACTCATCGGCTATCAGCCCGATCTTTCCCATAATTACGATTATGCCCTTGATTTCTCCTTTTGGCATCTCTAGGCCTAAAAATTAGGGTGTTACAGTTCTCATGGGAATTACCGAATCAGTACAAGATCAGTTACTTTTAAAGATGAAGCCGAGCCGTTATACTGCCGAATTTCAGGTAGGAAAAGATGTAATAGAAATATGAGGATTTTGTGTATGCCCTGTTGTATGATATTTTGTTATTCAATAATAAATATTGTTTGGCATGTTCAGCTTGTGTAAAAGGAATTAAGAGAGAGAAATTCGCAGGTCATGAGGTAGTATTGTTTTGACATCAAATTGACCTAGTATATGAAAGAATTTGGCCACGAAATTTGGTGAGCCAGTAGTACACATCTGGGGATTACGTGGACAGGTAATAAGCCTCATTTGGATGTGTAGAATGAGATAAATCAGTTCTCAAAGTAAAGGTCCAAAATAAGGAACATGGGAGTAAAATTTTAAATTTCTAGGCTTAAGTTAAGATATAATCGAGCCTACATCACTTCCGCAAGTGTACTCTGAGGGATCTAGGGAAGGATATTTCATTTTGGTATCAGAGCATAAGATTCTGGCACAGAACAGAAGGTTCTGGCTTAGTGATGCTCTGGTTTAGTTAGACTGACCCCTTAAACAAGTTAGAAATTTGAACGATGCTCTCCCTATAGTACAATATAGGGATGGTGTTTACTGCTTGGAGACAGATTCAGACAGGAGACAGTGACACCCAGATAGATAAAACTATACCCCGAGCTTTACAGTCTTATGAAGGATATTATTATGATAGAGTAGTCTTAGTCAGCCGTTACCGCCAAGGTCTCGTGTTCCTTAGCACGATGAGGCTGGACTAAGCATGATAACATCTGAGAAACAGTTTCCTCTATGGATAGAGGCAGAAGCTGACCAGTTCAAGGTTAGGGAAGCTGCAATAGTAGCTCGAGGTATCATTATGTAACCAGATACTATAGTAAGGATGATGAGATGTCCAAGTTACGATGTAAAGACGTGCAGTTCGCGACAGAGAAGTGAGGTTGCGACGAGAAAGGTCTTATGTCGCAACTAATATAGAAGAGTTAAAGGTTGAGACATGAGAAGGCCTATGGTCATGACAAGTGATGTTGCAGTACGTGGCTAGGATACAAAGGAGTCTAGGTCGCTATGGTAGCATACCTAGGTCGCGACTAAAGGACACCGAGATGTCAGGTCGTGATGAGTAAAGTTCAATGGCCGCAACTAAAAGTCATAGAGGATGTGAGTCGTGACTATGAAGTTCTAAGGTCGCAACTAAATTTAGTAGAGGCCATATGATGATGAGAATGAAGGTACCAACCTCGCTGAAGTCCATCGGCTAGAGGATTGGTATAGCACATGATCAAGATAGGTAGTACGAAGTACTGAGATACGAAAGATCAGTTTAAGACGGTGTTTAAAAGTTAGATTGAGATGAGATTTGCTTAGGAGTAATCCTAGCACATTGTCTAAGGCTAGAGACGTGATGGTTAATATATAAAGAGTTAATATTCCCTAAGCAGAGGGATTCCATCACGGAGAAGTGATAGACCTAGGGTAGAGTACCCCAGAGAACAAAAGTGATAATAAGAGATGATGAATGAGATCTATGCAACTTAAGTTCGCTAGTGAAACATCCTCCTTTATATCTCTCAAAGTACTCTTGCTATAGCTCTCTTGAAGTGGATTATATCTCTCTTGCCGAAAATTCTGGTAGAAAATAACTGTACTGATTCGGTGATTCCCCATGAGAACTACCATTCTACGCAAGTACCCAGGAAAGACTGGATGAACCGGCTAGGTCCACTCACTTCCAGCCTCCTTAGACAGCACCTACGTACACAGTACTTTGTATAGTCTACCAGCACAACGGTATTTTCTAACAAATATCTTTAAGTCTTAACCTCAAAAACATGAATTTCCAAGTGTTGGGCTTACGGTTATTGTTCACTGCCACTATTCACTGGGTAATTCCAGATTACAACTTGAACTTTGGAAATTCATAACTAAATCTAGAAAAATCATTTTAAGGTGATTCCAATTTCTAATGACAGATCTTTCATTTAAATTTGAGATAAAAATATGAAAATGAGATCTTCTTGTCCAGATCAAATCAGTTTATTCATTGAACTTTACTGTTCATTTGGTAAATCTGGAAGTTCCAGTTTCTTTGCCCCATTTTCAAAAATTTATTTCTCCTTGTATACTTATCAAATTGAGTTGAATTACATATGGATTTAAATCTACATATGTAGACTTTAATCTCACAAAATTTTGAGAAAAAACTCATTCGTTTACTATATGAAATTAGCGCATGAACCTCACTGCCTCTGAGTAGTCGTTTTACCTTATTCCAGATTTCAACTCCTAACTTTGAAAACTCATAACAATTCGACTTCTTAACCAAATGAGGCGTTCTTGGTGTCCATTTAAATCTATAGATCTTAGCTATGTTCATGCCAAATTTCATATGAAAAATCATCATATAACTCAATCAAAATACCGATGGAAGTACACTACCTCAGATTGGATTTATGAGTAGCATGCATCATACAAACCAAAACATCATCTTGTAATTAAAGTGCACACTCTTTAAATTATGTACAGTCATCCATCAACATTTACCCTATTGCCTTGAGAAGATCCAGCACCTAGAGCATGTTTAATTATATGGAAGGAATGAGATTTCATGGAAATCCCAATAGCAAGTAATATAAACTATAAGGTTATGCATGTTTGATTGAATGCCTAACATGTTATCATGCAATGGGTGCTAATTCATGCTTATACATAAGCAATTCTAATATGCATATTGTCATGACATATATTGCAAGGAGTATCACATACTCATATCACATCATCCTCATCATCACACAACATTCCATGCTCAACCAAACCTTCATGCATAACAAGTAAGCAAAACAATCAAAGCACATAAGTTTATAGTTAGATATTCTTGCTACCTCTTGTAGATCCTTGTTCCTTTCCTTCTTGTAATGGTCTTTCCTTGCCACAAATGTCAAAACCTAGGCATTACAAGATAATTACCAAATTATAACTCCATTCCAAACAAAATCCAAGTCTAGTTTCAATAAGCTCCCTTTTTCCAAAAATTCCCATTTTGGTTCCAATGCTTCCCATACTTGTTCCTCCACTTTACCCCCACACAAAATCTCATTTTAAGACCATTGGAAGCATCAAAATTATGAAATTCAAATCACTGTTCACGCGAGTGAACAGTACCCGTGAGGAATTTTCAACATTATAACCTTTAATTCCAATGGTTTCCAAGGTTTAAAACCTTTCCAATCCTACACAAAATCATCATATAAACTCAATGGAAGCATTAAATCATTGAAATTCCATTTTCTTCTATCATGAACAGTGCATGAACAGTGCAAACCGAAATGGTAAAGTGAAGAGCATCAACTCACCTTACTTGCTCTTTCAAGACCCTTGCTTCTTCCTTGCTTTCTTCCACTTTCTTTCTCTAGAAATCACTTCTCTCTCTAAAGGAGCTCTTGGGTGTGAAGAATGAATGGAAAGGGGGGGGTATTTATAGCAAAAGTCATGTGCCATTTGAAGGCTAAGATCACTTTGGAAACTATTTGATCTAATGGTTAAAGGTTTGATCTTGGAATGTCTTTTCACTTTTCACTCAAGACCTTACCACCATGACATCACTAGCATGGCCTCCCTTGGTACACCTAACCCTTCCTCTTTTTGGGTGCCATTCTTGTGTCCTTGTGGGTCCCACCATGTGCAACACCTAATTCTTACTTTATTCTCTTTTTCTTTCTTTTCAAAAATCCATAAATTATTTATTATTTGGACTTGGGCTCCAATATAACTTTTGGGCCTTATTGGGCTGGCCTAGGACGAAATATTGGGCCACTTTTAGGTCCAATAGCTAATTGGCCCAAATCCCAATGTACTTTCCTTATACCGATATCCTTAAATTACCCTGATCTTAGCATAAATGCTAAACACCTCTTTTAATTGTTCTAACATTTTTAGAAATTCATTCTAATATAAAATGAATTCTCTACAAAGTTTCAAAATTTTCTGACACCCAGAAGTCCTGATAAAAATTATATACATTTCCTTTAACCCTTTATCGGTGTCCTTTTTCACCGTAAATTCCATAATTAATTCTACAGGACTCCTTTTTGACTTCTGATAAAAATTATATACATTTCCTTTAACCCTTCATCTCTTTTCGTATAGAAACTCTTATAACTCTATTGTTGCTCTTACCATCTTTAATGATTCAACATCATACAGAGAGAGGACTTATGCAGTTATTCTTTTCTTTACTTTACTGCTAAGTAGGAGCATATACTCTAACATGCATAATGCCTGGCCAATATCTTGTAGGACTGTATACTTGCTCCTAAATGCAAAGCTCTAACATTCTCTTATGACTTTATCAGCCTCTCAGGAGAGTATTGCTCTTTTGCTTCTCGTTCTCCTGAACAAAGTCATAATTTAAATCTTTCATTTCAAATCCACTCTTATTTGGACTTGGCAGAAGGGTTTTAATCCTTTAATGTTCATAACCTTTCTAACTTTTCATAACTTTGTTTATCATTCATCATATATATGCCAAACTTCTATGGCACTTACACTCTTTCATATCTTACCCCTTAACATCTTGGTGTAACTCTGGGGTTTATCTTACTTTAACCTTTCACTTTTCTTACCTTGTCCATCTATACCAACTTCTGTGACAACTGGACCCTTTTTCATTACTCTTTCTTAGACTACTCTTGCCTAAACATCTTTCTGGATGAAGGCTACATTACTCTTCTAAGCCTTAGCATTCTCTATCTCATAGAACTATTGGGTTCTATCTTTACTTTAGACCTTTTTCTCTAGGTGTCTCTAGCCTTTTAATCTTTTTATCCTCATCTGGAGGATTTATCTGCTCATACTTTTCTGTTCTCAAGACATATGGGGTTCTCTTCTTTGTTTCTCAGGCATACTTCTATAAAACTTTTGAATCTCAGCACTCAGACTTTAACTTGGACTCCGTCTTTGTTTAAAGAAAACTAAGTTCAGTCTGTATAATATAGGCTATATGAGGAAAATCATTATAAATAATTTTTCTGGATGAGTTTATCAACTAGTGAAGCTTCCTTTCCTTAACTTCGTCTTTGGCATTCATCTTCCCAAAGAGATACTATATTGTACTCATATCTCATGGCTCATTACTTTCCTTAGGCTAGGTCTAACTGCGACCTCGGGATCTAACTGCGATCAACCGTCAGCCTCTTCAGAATCTAACTGTGACTCTGGAACTGTTAGGATCTAACTGCGACCCTGGAGCCATGCTAGGATCTAACTGTGACCCTCCAGAATCTAACTGCGATTCTGTATATCTCCCGAAGATCTTAAACCAACAGACTAAGTTATAGGGTTCACCGCTTCTACTTGTTGATAACTCAATAAAAATTTAGAAATATTATGTTCAGTAGCCCATATTATTGCCCAAGACTTTACTTATTTCCTCTCTTACTCAGGAGTTCCTTCTCATCTTTCTCTTATTGTGGCTTACCATGCCTTGTGCAATCATGGTTTAACCACCTGCCATTACATTCCGCTGCTATGGCCTCATCATAACTTCTCTGTAAATTTGTGCTCTAACTGTGAGCCATTTGAACTATGCTCTAACTGCGAGAAGACTGCATCAGATCCAACTCTTATCTGAAGAGTGATCTGTACTCATCTGAATCCAGTCTCTATCTCAGAGTCATCTGTTTCAAATCTAACTTTTTCTGTGTACCATTCCTTTCAATAGCAATGGCTCTTAGTACTGCATTCACAAGCCTATAGAAAAACCTGAATCACCCCAATCATAAATCATATCAGAATATCATATCATAACTTATCGTCCCATAAACTGAGACTATCTATCATCCTCAATATATTCCTCATTGCATATCATATGGTATGGGAGCAACATAATTTTCTCATAACTTCCTCACCATATATACTCTACCCTGCATATACTACGAAATGGGAGTATTCATCATGGCATACTCTAACAGCTCAGCACCCTTCCACATAGATATTGTCCGCTTTCCCCTTAGGCAGGCCCCAGGCCCACATGAGGTCACAGTTTTGTTCTCTAGGCACATGAGGACTTTAACCCCTTAGGCACCCGAACACGCGTCCTCCAGGTATCATAGCTATGTAGCGGAAGATATTGTCCCATCTCCCCTTAGGCAGGCGCCTCTAGGCCCACACGAGGTCAGGGTTTTGCTTCCCAACACTGCCTGCCTACCACTCGTGCCTGCCTACCCCCACTGGGGCGCTTGGTGACGAGGGCGCTTGGTGAGTACTGGAAACGCGTTCATGAGGGAGAGGTATCCACACCTTTATAAGGCATGCTTCGTTCACCTCCCCCAATCGATGTGGGACTAATATCCTGTTTCAGGGACTTTAACTTTCGAGAACTTGAAGCCATATGTTAGGCTCATTTCTTGCGCAAGACTTATCCTAACTTTTGATTCTTTTGTTCATAAAAGACTAACTGAACAAAGTCTTTCCAAATGTAGATCTACTCTTTATAGTCACATAGAGGATCTACTTCTGAACATCATCTTAGACTAGCTTGTATCTCTATTTCTCATACTGTTTAGCTTGCCTACATCATGTGCTAAACCTCTAACTGATAACCTTCACTGAGGCTAGCATCTTCATCCTTCATCAGGTCCCTGCGTATCTTCATCGTGACCTAAGTATGAACTAGGCGCAACGCATCCATGAACTTTAGTTGTGACCATCTTATTCTACTTGTCATGACTGGACAGCTCTACATTCTTTAGTCACGACCTCGGGTCACCTTTCGTTATGACCTAACTTCTTGAGGACTTCTACTGTGTCCCAAACTGGATCTAACTTGCTTTAAACATTCCCTTGTAATGTTCTTGTCTAGTCTTTACCCTAGTAATGGCCGATCCTTACCCATCAGTTGTGAACCATTTGCTAAAAGCTCACTTAGCTTTACATGCCACGTAGGGTATATGGCAATATCTGGCTTATGGCCATCTCATATCATGCTACTAACATGAAAACTTAATCCAGGTCAATGCCCTCTATCACATCTCTGTTTATCATCCTTGCTACGACATTGAGGAACTGCAGCTAAACTGACTGCTCTTGATTTCTACTTCCTTTCATCCCTTAACCTAAACTAAGTAGTTCACTTCCCACAGCCTTTCTTGAGACTAGTATAGTCACATTGTCTGTCTTTCATAAAGAAGGATGGGGTGGATTAGGCTAAGAATATCCCTTTAATCTTTATCTATAACCTCATATATTCCTGGACTACGATAATAGGAAAGGATGTCATAGATTGTAACTGGATCTTAGGCTACTCATATCAAACTTATCCTCAAACTCTAGTGGAGGAGAAATAATATCTGGCATACCTATAATTCAGTATCAGTTCTCAGCTTCCTCAGCCGTAATCTGTCCTCTTATCGAAGGAAGAGAGCTTACATCAGGGTTAGAGAGCACTCTATCAAACTCATCTTGTACATAATTACTAGACCCATCATTATCTAGTGCAGCATTATCTGGTGCATACACAACATTTGACTAAATTTCTCATAATCTCTAGACTGTAAATTTGAGTCTACAAAAATATGCATGGGGTACCTTACTATAAACCTTCCTGATTGATTCCCTTATGCTATTATCTTAACTCTCTTCACTACCAGAAGAGTCAAAGTCTAGGTGTACCTCATCTTTATACAGCATTACAGGTTAGGGGTCTCACTGATTAACTGATGTTTCAAGCTTAACTTTACGAATCCCCATGTCTACTGCTGCAGCATTTACTCTGTGTTCTGTCGTTGTGACCCAAAAGTCTTCTTTCATCGTGACTTATGACTTAACCTATCACAACTTGGACATCTGGCATCCTTACTGTAGTATCTGGTCACAGCATGATACCTCAAACTACTCTTGCAGCTTCCTTAGTCGTGAACTGATCATCTTCTGTCTCTATCCATAGAGGAAATTGCTTCTTAAACATTATTCTGCTTAGTCCAGCCATAATGTTTTAATAAACATGAGACCTCGGCTGTATCGACTGACTAAGATTAGCCTATCGTAATCATATCCTTTGTAAGACTGTAAAACTCGGGGTACAGTCTCATTCATCAGGGTGTCACTGTCTTCTGTCTAAACCTTTCCAAGTAGTGAACACCATCCCTATATCATACTTTAGGGAGAGAACCATTCAAATTTCTCATTTGTCTAAGGGATCAGTCTAACTAAACTAGAGCATCACTGAGCCAGAACCTTCTGTTCTGTGCCATAATCTTATGCTCTAAGCCAGAACCCTTTGTTCTGTGCTAACTTTATTCTGTATTAACGCTACAAATCATCTGTTCAGAGCATTTCCTAGGCCAGAATCCTTTGCTCTGATACCAAAATGAAACATCCTCCTTTATATCTCTCAAAGTACTCTTGCTATACCTCTCTTGAAGTGGATTATATCTCTCTTGCCGAAAATTCTGGTAGAAAATAACTGTACTGATTCGGTAATTCCCCATGAGAACTACCATTCTACGCAAGTACCCAGGAAAGACTGGATGAACCGGCTAGGTCCACTCACTTCCAGCCTCCTTAGACAGCACCTACGTACACAGTACTTTGTATAGTCTACCAGCACAACGGTATTTTCTAACAAATATCTTTAAGTCTTAACCTCAAAAACATGAATTTCCAAGTGTTGGGCTTACGGTTACTATTCATTGCCACTATTCACTGGGTAATTCCAGATTACAACCTGAACTTTGGAAATTCATAACTAAATCTAGAAAATTCATTTTAAGGTGATTCCAATTTCTAATGACAGCTCTTTCATTTAAATTTGAGATAAAAATATGAAAATGAGATCTTGTCCAGATCAAATCAGTTTATTCATTGAACTTTACTGTTCATTTGGTAAATCTGGAAGTTCCAGTTTCTTTGCCCCATTTTCAAAAATTCATTTCTCCTTGTATACTTATCAAATTGAGTTCAATTACATATGGATTTAAAGATCCATATGTCTACTTTAATCTCACAAAATTTTGAGGAAAAACTCATTCGTTTACTATATGAAATTAGCGCATGAACCTCACTACCTCTGAGTAGTCGTTTTACCTTATTCCAGATTTCAACTCCTAACTTTGAAAACTCATAACAATTCGACTTCTTAACCAATTGAGGCGTTCTTGGTGTCCATTTAAAGCTATAGATCTTAGCTATGTTCATGCCAAATTTCATATGAAAAATCATCATATAACTCAATCAAAATACCGATGGAAGTACACTACCTCAGATTGGATTTATGAGTAGCATGCATCATACAAACCAAAACATCATCTTGTAATTAAAGTGCACACTCTTTAAATTATGTACAGTCATCCATCAACATTTACCCTCTTGCCTTGAGAATATCCAGCACCTAGAGCATGTTTAATTATATGGAAGGAATGAGATTTCATGGAAATCCCAATAGCAAGTAATATAAACTATAAGGTTATGCATGTTTGATTGAATGCCTAACATGTTATCATGCAATGGGAGCTAATTCATGCTTATACATAAGCAATTCTAATATGCATATTGTCATGACATATATTGAAAGGAGTATCACATACTCATATCACATCATCATCATCATCACACAACATTCCATGCTCAACCAAACCTTCATGCATAACAAGTAAGCAAAACAATCAAAGCACATAAGTTTATAGTTAGATATTCTTGCTACCTCTTGTAGATCCTTGTTCCTTTCCTTCTTGTATTGGTCTTTCCTTGCCACAAATGTCAAAACCTAGGCATTACAAGATAATTACCAAATTATAACTCCATTCCAAACAAAATCCAAGTCTAGTTTCAATAAGCTCCCTTTTTCCAAAAATTCCCATTTTGGTTCCAATGCTTCCCATACTTGTTCCTCCACTTTACCCCCACACAAAATCTCATTTTAAGACCATTGGAAGCATCAAAATTATGAAATTCAAATCACTGTTCACGCGAGTGAACAGTACCCGTGAGGAATTTTCAACATTATAACCTTTAATTCCAATGGTTTCCAAGGTTTAAAACCTTTCCAATCCTACACAAAATCATCATATAAACTCAATGGAAGCATTAAATCATTGAAATTCCATTTTCTTCTATCATGAACAGTGCATGAATAGTGCAAACCGAAATGGTAAAGTGAAGAGCATCAACTCACCTTACTTGCTCTTTCAAGACCCTTGCTTCTTCCTTGCTTTCTTCCACTTTCTTTCTCTAGAACTCACTTCTCTCTCTAAAGGAGCTCTTGGGTGTGAAGAATGAATGGAAAGGGGGGGTATTTATAGCAAAAGTCATGTGCCATTTGAAGGCTAAGATCACTTTGGAAACTATTTGATCTAATGGTTAAAGGTTTGATCTTGGAATGTCTTTTCACTTTTCACTCAAGACCTTACCACCATGACATCACTAGCATGGCCTCCCTTGGTACACCTAACCCTTCCTCTTTTTGGGTGCCATTCTTGTGTCCTTGTGGGTCCCACCATGTGCAACACCTAATTCTTACTTTATTCTCTTTTTCTTTCTTTTCAAAAATCCATAAATTATTTATTATTTAGACTTGGGCTCCAAGATAACTTTTGGGCCTTATTTGGCTGGCCTAGGACGAAATATTGGGCCACTTTTAGGTCCAATAGCTAATTGGCCCAAATCCCAATGTACTTTCCTTATACCGATATCCTTAAATTACCCTGATCTTAGCATAAATGCTAAACACCTCTTTTAATTGTTCTAACATTTTTAGAAATTCATTCTAATATAAAATGAATTCTCTACAAAGCTCCAAAATTTTCTGAGACCCAGAAGTCATGATAAAAATTATATACATTTCCTTTAACGCTTTATCGGTGTCCTTTTTCACCGTAAATTCCATAATTAATTCTACAGGACTCCTTTTTGACTTCTGTCAACTCCATACATTCTCATATTAATTCTAATAATTTACTATCACATTTTCTCTGATATCCATCTATTGTGTGAAATGACCAAAATGCCCTCCATTTACTTCTGGTTTCTTAGGGCATCACAGTGGTATTTTCGTAATTTTGCACTTTGGCTCTTAGAATTTCTTCCTCTTCCAATTAATCCTTTTCTTTACATAATTATGGCCACATATTTTCCTAAATATCTCATATATTTTATTAAATCTGTACATACAACTTAGTACAGAAATTAGGGATGTTACAGCTAGGATCAAGAGGATCAAGAGAAAAACCAATAAGGAACCATAGTCCAGTCAGGAATAGACTGGGACTGATAGATTGATAGAAGAAGTTAAGAGATAGTAGATAGGTAGCCACAGTTTAAAAGATAAAGTGACTCCCCTATTCCTATGTAAGAAAGAGTAATGAAGGGTTGAGTCTATACCCTGATAAGAGGGTAATATGGCTGCCAAAGCTAGATGAGCTAGTCAGATGCGAAACCTGAAATGAGAATGTTATAAAATTGCAGTGTACAATGGATGGTTGAGCAAATTATGATGATATGGCTCATGTTGCCATAAGTTATGATAGTTGCATCTCCTTGCAGTTATCATATGATGACACGCATGTTAGAGTATGCTATGATGAATGGATACTCCCCTTTCATAGTATATGCAGGGTAGAGTATATATGATGAGGAAGTTATGAGAAAGTTATGTTGCTCCCATACCATACGACATGTAATAAGGAATGTATTGAGGATAATAGACACTCTCAGTAAATGGGATAGTCAGTTACAGTATGATTGGGGTTACTCAGGTAATTCTATAGGCTTATGAATACAGTACTCAGGGCCATTTGAAACATCCTTCCTTAGATCCCTCAGAGTACACTTGCGGAAGTGATATTGGCTCAGTATATCTTAACTTAAGCCCAGAAATTAAAATTTTACTCTTAAGTTCCTTATTCTGAACCTTTACTTTGAGAACTGATTTATCTCATTCTACACATCTAAATGAGGCTTATTACCTATCCACGTAATGCCCCAGATATGTTCTACTGGCTCACCAAAATTCATGGCCAAATTCCTTCACTTACTAGGTCAAACTGAGGTCAAAACACTGCTACCTCAGAACCTGCGAATTTGTCTCTTAATTCCTCATTCACACATTGAACATGCCAAACAATACTTATTATTGAATAACAAAATGTCATACAACAGGGCATACACAAAATACTCATATCTCTATTATATCCTTTCCTGCCTGAAATTCGGCAGTATAACTACTAGTCTTCATCTTTACAAATAACTGATCTTGTACTGATTTGGTAATTCCCATGAGAACTACCATTCTACGTAAGTACCCAGGAAAGACTGGATGAACTGGCTAGGTCCACTCATGAAACATCCTTCCTTAGACCCCTCAGAGTACACCTGCGGAAGCTAGATAGCTTGATTATACCTTAACTTAAACCCATACATTCAGAATTTTACTCTTAAGTTCCTTATTCTGAACTTTTACTTTGGGTACTGATTAATCTCATTCTACACATCCAACTGAGGCATATTACCTATCCACGTAATGCCCCAGATGTGTACTACTGGCTCACCAAATTTTGTGGCCAAACTCTTCCGTTTACTAGGTCAAACTGAGGTCAAAGCACTGCTACCTCAGGACCTGCGAATTCTCTCTTAATTCCTCATACATAGATTTAACATGCCAGACAATATTTATTATTGAATAACCAAATGTCATACAACAGGGCACATACAAAATCCTCATGTTTCTATTACATCATTCCTGCCTGAAATCTGGCAGCATAACTGCTACACTGTGTCTTTAGAAAGTAATTGATCTTGTACCGATTCGGTAATTCCCGTGAGAACTACCATTCCACATAAGTACCCAGGAAAGACTGGATGAACCGGCTAGGTCCACTCACTTCCAGCCTCCTTAGATAGTACCTACGTACACAGTACGTATCAGCTTCTTTCCTCACTACTGCTATCTTGTCATAATTTTGGCAGCATAACGGTGTCTCTTAAGATTTCCAAAATTTACTTCGACATAGCCTCCCCTGTAATGTGTTATATATGGGGGATGAGATTCGGGGGAATCTCAGTAGCAACAATCATAACAATATATGTAATACAGAGTGACAGTGCTTGCTTGTGATTGTGTATAAATAAGTATGCCGCGTGCTTCCATACTCAATAACATATGATCATAGCATTGCAGTAGAGCTTCAAGCATAACATATAAGACAACAATCCAACCAAACAATAGCACAACAAATCACAAAGTCATTACATAAAAGCTAGGATTAGTTACTACCTGGCTAGCTTAGCAGAACTCTACTATCACTATACTGCCTCCAGCTCCGCCAGAACTTCCTTCCTTCCTTTCTTCCTTTCTCTCTTTCTTTCTTCCTCCTTCTCTCTGTTCTTTCTCTCTCTTTTCCTTGCCCATGCGTGAATCCAAATGAATGGGGGAAGGGTATTTATAGTTTCTTCCAATGGCAATTCCGTAGTTTCCAAGAACTCTGATCTTGTGGCCACAGTTTTTTTGGAATTTTCTATTTTCTTTATTTCCTTTACTGCATCATCATGCTGACTCAGCCTTTCATAATTACCTGCTGACTCAGCATGCTGACTTGCCATGCTGACTCATAGCCTTTCATAATTACCTACTGACTCAGCATGCTAACTTAGTGCCCCTCATGATTAGTTACTGACTCACCGGTTCAAAGTCTTGCACCTTAATATGTGTCCTTAGCTTTATCTGCTTCCTCCAGATCAGTGCCATGCGGTGCCAAGGTGGGTCCTTCATGCCATCCAATGCTATCCAGATAAGTCCAAGACTTTATCTGATCACCTCCTCGGTTATCGTGCCAATCGAGTAACTTTACTTTATGGAAAAGTCACCAAAACATCATTTTAATGCCACTTTTCCTCACATCACTACTGGCCTACGTTTTTTGGGCCTCTGGAATATCATCCTGGGTCTCTGATCAAGCCCAAGTACTCTGATGGCTCGATTCCCAAGACACATCCCTTGGTAAATTACCAAAATTCCCTTGGTTCCTCTTTATTTACTTTAATAAGTCTAGAGAAATATCGGCTTTTCTCATCTTACCAGAGTATTCCCTGACCCTGGTTAACAATTTAGATAACCTTTCTTGACTGTCTCTATCTGACCTTTTCCCCAGTTCTATCCCCAACCGGGTAACTATCTCTCTTGAACCTTCATAACTCTTAGCCCATACGTCTAACATCTTTCTCATTACATAGTCGCAACCTAACATCATCTGATCACGACCTACCTCCTTCTGTGTTCATTAGTCGCGACCATAACACAATCTAGTCGCGACCACAATACAATCTAGTCGCGACCCTATCATTTTCTAGTCGCAACCAAGCTTATTTTGTCTATTAGTCACCACACACACACCTTTCCGTCATGACCCTACCTCTCTGTCAATATTAGTCGTGACCATAATACTCTAAAGTCGCGTCCAGCATGGTCAACACTTGACTTTCCAATCTTTATCCCAAAATGGTCATTCTACCTCTTGGGACTCCTGCCCAAAAGGGGTCTGGTATCCTCTCAATCTTAGGCTACTTCCTGCTTCTCTAGGCCTAAAAATTGGGATGTTACAACTCACTTTCAGCCTCCTTAGACAGTACCTATATACACAGTACGTATCATCTCCTTTCTTCACTACTGATATTTTTCCATAATTTTGGCAGCATAACGGCGTCTCTTAGTATTCTCAAAATTTACTTCTACATAACCTCCCTGTAATGGGTTATATATATTGGGGATGAGATTCTGAAGAATCTCAGTAGTAACAACCATAACAATATATGTAATGCAGTGTGATAGTGCTTGCTTGTGATTGTGTATAGATAAGATGCTGTATGCTTCCATACTCAATAACATATGATCATAGCATTATAGTAGAGCTTCAGACATAACATATAAGACAACAATCCAACCAAACAATAGCACATCAAATCACAAAGCCATTACATAAAAGCTAGGATTAGTTACTACTTGGCTAGCTTAGCAAAACTCTATTATCTTTATACTGCTTCCAGCTCCGCCAGAACTTCCTTCTTTCTTTTTCTTCCTTTCTCTCTTTCTTTCTTTCTCCTTCTCTCTCTTATTTCTCTCTCTTTCTCTTGCAAAACCGTGGGATGAATGAAAATGGGAGGGGGAGGGGGTATTTATACTTTTCATGGATCGCATTCTTGTAATTCTTAAGAACTTTAAACTTCTGGCCACCGTTTTTCCTAGAATTTCCTATTTTCTTTTCCATTTATGACATCATCATCATGACATCATCCAAGAGACACCTCACATGCTAGGTGGCCCAATGTGGGGCCCTTGGGATACCTCACCAACTGACTCAGCGCTTCCAGAGAATTCCAGAGTCTTGCACCGGAATACACGGCTGAGTTCGTGCCATGTGTCCTTCACCTTTTTCTAGCTTTTTCTTCTTTCCTTATACTCATGCCATGTGAAACCTTGTCGGTCCCATGAGGAAACCTTTTTCGCTACCTCATAGCCTCCAGATAAGTCCAGGACCTTATCTGATCACCTCCCCGGCCATCACGTCAACCGAGTAACTTTACTTTATTGAAAGTCACGAAAACATTATTTTAATGCCACTTTTCCCCACATATATGTTGGGCTACGTTTTTGGGCTTTTGGAATGTCATCTTGGGCCCTGATCAAGCTCAAGTACTCTGATGGCTCGATTCCCAAGAAATATCCCTTGGCAAATTACCAAAATGCCCTTGGTGCCCTTTCTTGCACTATCTTAACCCTAAGGGTAAAATCGTCATTTTACACCTTTTTGTACCTTGTCAGAGCATATACTGACTCTGACTAACCTCACCTGTGTATGCCTTGGCATTTTGGCCTGTCCAAAATGACCAAAATGCCCTCTATTCATTTATTTCTCCTTAAGACGACACAGGGGCATTTTCGTAATTTCACACTTTTCCTGGTTCCTCTGGACACTGGCCCACCTATCAGTCTAGGTGTCTTATTGGGCCTTTGATGGCGCCATTTTTAGACCTTTTAGGGTCCATTACCTTTCTGGCATGTTTCACGAGAAATCTCTCCCGACGATATCCATCGGGTATTTTTGCCATTATACACCGTTTCTACACCTTTCCGGACACCGACTCTTTTTATCAGATAAACTGATATACTGAGTCTAGGCATCCATTTGGGTCATAACAGGCATCTGACTGATGTCGCCTGAGCTTATTCAAACCCAACTCGAATACCGATAAATCTCCCAATCGGATACCTGGAGGTCACAAACTCCCGTCTGAATTCACTAATTTGTGAATAACTTTTTCTACAGATCTCCTTTCGGTATTCTGTCAGTTTCCTGACATCCGTCTCTACAGGACGCATCTTCCTGCAGATTTTCACCCATGTCTGAGGTCTAGGATATCCAATAAGAATTTTTTATACTTTTAGACTGTCAGATAAATTTTGGCTATCTGGAGTCTGGATAAAATTCCTGTATTAGGCTGGATTATCCAGCATCATTTCTTCTATCTACTGATGAAATTTAGGACTGAAATGCTTTCGGGCAGTGTTAAGCCATTTCTGGCTCATCTTTCCATAATTACACTTTTGCCCTTGGAACCTTTCTTGCTTTCAATTAAGTCCCTTTTATTTGGCTAAAATTACACTTAAGGACCCCACATTTTTGTCTACTTTCTCTTTTAACCTTAAAGCTTTCATAATTTCACTTAAGTCCTTGAATTTCTTCCTTTTTCAATTTAATCCCTTTCTTTACATAAATGGTCATTATATCCCTAGGGACTTTCACTATTTACATATAAGTCCCTGGACTTTCACTTATTTGCAATTTAGTCCCTAAAAGCCCTCTGCATGTTTCTGGAACTTCTGCTCAAAGGGGTCTGGTAGCCTATATATTTCAGGCTATTTTCTGAGTCTCTGGGCCTAAAAATTGGGATATTACACCATTTCTATTGAAAGGAATGGTAGACAGAAAGAGCAGCAGATAACAGTAAAGAGATTATTTTCATATCACTCTTCGGATAAGAGTTAGATCTGAAATAGATGGCTCTCAGATAGAGCTAGATTCAGATGAGTATAGATCACTCTTCAGATAAGAGTTGGATCTGATATAGAATGCTCGCAGTTAGAGCATAGTTTAAATGGCTCGCAGGTAGAGCACATATTGAAAAAAGAAGTAATGATGAGGCCATAACAGTAGAATGCAATGGCAGGTGGTTAGACCATGATTGCACAAGGCATGGTAAGCCACAGTAAGGTAAAAAAGATGAGAAGGAACTCCTGAGTAAGAGAGGAAATAAGTAAAGTCTTGGTAAATAATATGAGGCTATAAAATTTTTTAAAATTTTTATTGAGTTATCAACAAATGGAAGCAGTTAACCTTATAACTTAGTCTATTGGTTTAAGATCTTCGGGAGATATACAGTACAACAGAATGCAGTTAGATTCTGGAGCATCGCAGTTAGATCCTAGCATGGCTCCAGGGTCATAGTTAGATCCTGAAGGATCGCAGTTAGATCCTAAGAGCTTCAGAGTCGCAGTTAGATTCTGAAGAGGCTAACGGTTGATCGCAGTTAGATCCCGAGGTCGCAGTTAGACCTAGCCTAAGGAAAGTAATGAGCCATGAGACATGAGTACAATGTAGTATCTCTTTGGGAAGATGAATGCCAAAGACAAAGTTATGGTGAGGAAGCTTCACTAGTTGATAAACTCATCTAGAAAAAAAATTATTTGTAATGGTTTTTCTCAGATAGCCTCTATTATATACAGACTGAACTTAGTTTTCCCTTAAACGAAGACGGAGTCCAAGTTCAAAATCTGAGTGCTGATATTCAAAGTTTTGTAGAAGTATTCCTGAGAAACAGAGAAGATAACCCCATATATTTTGAAAACAGAAAAGTATGAGCAGATAGATCCCCCAGATGAGGATAAAGAGATTAAAAGGCCAGAAAGACCTAGAGAAGAGGGTCTAAGGCAAAGCAAAGATAGAACGTAGTTCTATAAGAAAGAGATTGCTAGGGCCTAGAGCTATACAAAGAGTAATCTAGCCGTAACCCAGTAGCACGTTTAATTGAAATGTACTAAGGCAAGAGTAGCCTAATGATATGTCAAAGAATAACCTAGCCTTAACCCAGTAGTATGAAATGTGCTAAGGCAAGAGTAGCCTAATGATATGTAGGCACTGAAAAGGGACCAGAAAGAGTGCAAATGCCACAAAGGTTTGGCATAGATGCATGAAGTTATGAGAAAAAGTTAGGAAAAGTTAGAGAAGCTATGAAAAGAAAGAATATAGAACCATTTATGTTATAATTATAATCTGAATTATGATGTTTTGTCAGGAGAATGAAAGGCAAGAAAACGTTATTTCTCCTAAGAGAGTAACAAAGTTTAAGAGGAATGAGGTAGACCCCAGAATTATATCAAAATTCTGAAGGGTAAGATATGAAAGAAATGGACACTACTCACAAGTTCAATGGGTTGTCTATAAGTATGAGTGGATGAATGCCCCAAGCCTTGGTCATAAACCAGGAAAGGATATACAGAGGAGATATATCCAGGATAGTTCTTTAAGGTACTAAGTAAATTTTGAGCACGAAATTTATTTTAAGGGGGTGGAAATGTAATATCCCAATTTTCAGGCCTAGAGGCTCAGAAAATAGCCTGAAATATATAGGCTACCAGATCCCTTTGAGCAGAAGTCCCATAAACATACAAAGGGTTTTTAGGGACTAAACTGCAAATAAGTGAAAGTCCAGGGACTTATATGTAATTAATGAAAGTCCCTAGGGATATAATGGCCATTTATGTAAAGAAAGGACTCAAGTGGAATTATAAAAGGTTTAAGGCTAAAAAGGAAAAGTAGACAAAACTGTGGGGTCTTTAAGTGTAATTTTAGCCAAATAAAAGGGACTTAATTGAAAAGAAGAAAGGTTCCAGGGGCAAAAGTGTAATTATGGAAAGATGAGCCAGAAATGGCTTAACACTGCCAGAAAGTATTTTAGTCCCAAATTTTATCAGTAAATAGAGGAAATGATGCTGGATAATCCAGCTTAATACAGGAATTTTATCAGGACTCCAGATAGCCAAAATTTATCTGATAGTCCAAAAGTATAAAAAATTCTTATCGGATATCCTAGACCTCAGAAATGGGTGAAAATCTGCAGGAATGTGCGTCCTGTAGAGATAGATGTCAGGGAATTGACAGAATACCGAAAGGAGTTCTGTAGAAAAAGTTATTCACAAATTAGTGAATTCAGACATGAGTTTGTAACCTCCGGGTATTCGATTGGGAGATTTATCGGTATTCAAACTGAGACTGAATGAGCTCAGATGATATTGGTCAAATGCTTGTTATGACCCAAAGGGATGGCTAGACTCAGTATGTCAGTTTATCTGATAAAAGGAGTCGGTGTCCGGAAAAAGGTGTAAAATGACAAAAAGGCCCTTATATTATAAAATAATGAAAGAATGAGTAAAGGGTATTTTGGTCATTTGACTAAGATGAGACAGTCAAGAAAGGTTGTCTGGATTGTTGACCAGGGTCAGAGAATACTCTGGTAAGATGTGAAAGGACAATAATGCCCCTAGATTCATTAAAGTAAAGAAGGAGGAACCAAGGGCATTTTGGTAATTTGCCAAGGGATGTTTCTTGGGAATCGAGCCATCAGAGTACTTGAGCTTGATCAGAGACCCAAGATGACATTCCAAAGCCAAAAAACGTAGCCCAACATATATGTGGGAAAAAGTGGCATTAAAATAATGTTTTAGTGACTTTTCAATAAAGTAAAGTTACTCGGTTGGCGTGATGACCGGGGAGGTGATCAGATAAAGTCCTAGACTTATCTAGAGGCCATGAGGTGGCATGAAAGGTGCCAGCAAGATGCCACATGGCACTTATCTAGAGGGAGAAGAAAAAGCTGAGGACACATGGCATGATCTTAGCCGTGTATTTCGGTGCAAGACTCTGGAATTCTCTGGAACACTGAGTCAGCATGTTGAGTCAGCAGGTAATTATGAAAGGCTATGAGTCATCAAGATGAAATCACCATGATGATGCAATAAGTTGGATTAAAGAAAATAGGAAATTCCAGGAAAATCGGTGGCCACAAGATTAAAGTTCTTGAGAATTACAGAAATGCCATCCATGAAAACTATAAATACCCCCTCCCCCTTGCCATTGTAACCCACGGCCAAGATCCAAGAAAGAGAGAGAAGTGAGTTCTAGAGAGAGAAAGTGAGAGAAAGAAAGAAGGAAGGAAGTTCTGGCGGAGCTGGAAGCAGTATAAAGATAGTAGAATTTTGCTAAGCTAGCCAGGTAGTAACTAATCCTAGCTTTTATGTAATGGCTTTGTGATTTGATGTGCTATTGTTTGGTTGGATTGTTGTCTTATATGTTATGCTTGAAGCTCTACTACATAATGCTATGATCATATGTTATTTAGTATGGAAGCACGCAGCATACTTATCTGTACACAATCACAAGCAAGCACTATCACACTACATTACATATATTGTTATGATTATTACTACTGAGATTCTCCCGAATCTCATCCCCATATATAACCCATTATAGGGAGGTTATGTTAAAATGAATTTTGAGAATGCTAAGAGATGCCGTTATGCTGCCAAAATTACGGTAGAATGAAAAAAGAAACTGATACGTACTGTGTACGTAGGTACTGTCTAAGGAGTCTGGAAGTGAGTGGACCTAGCCGGTTCATCCAGTCTTTCCTGGGTACTTACGTAGAATGGTAGTTCTCAGGGGAATTACCGAATCAGTACAAGATCAGTTACTTTTAAAGATGAAGCCTAGCCGTTATACTACCAAATTTCAGGCAGGAAAAGATGTAATAGAAATATGATAATTTTGTGTATGCCCTGTTGTATGACATTTTGTTATTCAATAATAAATATTGTTTGGCATGTTCAGCTTGTGTAAAAGGAATTAAGAGAGAGAAATTCGCAGGTCATGAGGTAGCAGTGTTTTGACCTCAAATTGACCTAGTAAATGAAAGAATTTGGCCACGAAATTTGGTGAGCCAGTAGTACTCATCTGGGCATTATGTGGATAGGTAATAATCGAGCCTACATCACTTCCGCAAGTTTACTCTGAGGGATCTAGGGAAGGACGTTTCACTACTATTCAGATGGCCCTATTTGAAGCACTTTATGGACATAAGTGCAGATCTCCCTTATGCTGGCTAGAATTGAGTGAGAGAAGAATTTTTGGTCCTAATATAGTAGATCAAACTACAGAACAAATTGAGATGATCAGAAAAAGATTATTGACGGCTCAAAGTAGACAGAAAAGCTATGCAGATGTCAGAAGGAAGCCATTGGAGTTTGAAGAAGGAGAGCATGTATTCCTTAAGTTAACTCCAACTACAGGAGCCGGACGATCAATTAAAGTGAAGAAATTACATCCCAGATACATCGGACCATTTCAGATTCTCTCAAAGATAGGATCAGTAGCTAATTACAAGCTAGCCCTTCCCCCAAATCTCAGCTAGATACATGACGTATTCCATGTTTCCCAATTGAAGAAGTATGTTCCAGACTCATCACATGTGATTGAACAAGATGAGGTTGCGCTTCGAGATGACCTGACATATGAGGTTGGACTGGTATAAATTATTGATCAAAGGGTCAAGCAGCTGCGTAATAAGCAGGTTTCTTTAGTCAAGGTGATCTGGAAAGGCTTGACTGAGAATGAAGCTACATGGGAAACAGAGGAAAGAATAAGGGAGATATATCCTGAGTTGTTTCATTAGGATATATTGTAAATTTCGA
This sequence comes from Leucaena leucocephala, assembly GCA_037074615.1. Taxonomy (NCBI): domain Eukaryota; kingdom Viridiplantae; phylum Streptophyta; class Magnoliopsida; order Fabales; family Fabaceae; genus Leucaena; species Leucaena leucocephala. The sequence goes on from CM073545.1 coordinate 5,631,843, forward strand.
GGACAAAATTTATTTTAAGGGAGAGAGAAATGTAATATCCCTAATTTTCTATACTGATGAGTATGTACAGTTTGTACGTAATGTATGTGAGATTTTCTAAGAAAAAGGTGGTCATTTATGTAAAGAAAGGGATTGAATTGAAAAAGGAAGAAAATGCAAGGACTTAAGTGAAATTACAAAAGTTTTAAGGCCAAAAGAGAAAGTAGAAAAAAATGTTGGGTCCTTAACTGTAATTTTAAAAAAGTTTGAGGACATAAATGTAATTTATAAAAAGTTCAAGGGGTAAAAGTGTAATTATGAAGAACTTGGACCGGAAATAGGCCAAAAATGGCCGAAATTAGATCAGACCCAAATTTTACTAGTAGATAGAGAAAATTATATATTCTGGTTAGTTTGACGCAACACAAAATTTTGATTTGAGGTCCCGAAAAATTGATATAAATTTTTAAAGTCAAATAAAATTATTACAGTATTTTTCGGATCTCAGAATCAGATGAAGCCTTACAGTAAATTCCTATAATTAATATATGAATTTATAAAATTGACAGGATGAGAAAAGGAATCCTGTAGAATTTTTAATGGAACTTACAGTGGAATAAAATACCCGATAAATATCTCCGGGAGCAGTTCCTAGGGAATTGTGCCATAAAGGTAGTGGACCCTATAAAGGCCCAAAAATGGCATCATGGAGGCCCAATAAAATAATTGGACTGATAGGTGGGCCAGTGTCCAGAGGAACCCTGGAAAAGTACGAAATATGAAAATACCCCTGTGTTGCACTAAGGAGCAATAGATGAATGAAGGGCACTTTAGTCATTTTGGATAGGCCAAAACACCAAGGAAGGTATAGGAAGGGTTAGTCAAAGTCAGTATATGCCCTGACAAGGTACAAAGAGGTGTGAAATGACGATTATACCCTTAGGGTTAATGTAGTGCAAGAAAGGGCACCAAGGGTATTTTGGTCATTTTCCAAGGGATCTGTAATTAAGTTTAGACCCAGTATAAGAATGTCAATGATAGAAAGAATCTGGATACTGGATTTAAGGTTAGAAAACATATTCTGGAATGATGAAGTATGAATGGTTGCAACTCCTTACAATGAATGTCATGACAACATGCATGTTAGAGGTTGCTTATGTTTGTTCATGAAGTAGCTCCCATGTTATGATAACATGTTAGGCATTTAATCAAGCATACATTTTATTATAGTTTGTATGACTTGCTGTAACACCCTAATTTTTAGGCCTAGAGATGCCAGAAAGAGAAATCAAGGGCATAATCGTAATTATGGGAAAGATCGGGCTAGTAACCGATGAGTACCATATTTTGCCAGAAAATAGAGAAAATTATGCTGATCATTTCACTGAACTGTGAAATGTGCATATGAGGTCTCTAGGTGTATGAAAGAATTAGAATTATGACCAGAGGTAAAATGGTCATTTCGGAAAAGTATGCGCGTGAGTGCTTTTTCAAGCCAAAACAGCCCGGTCCGGATAAAATATCTGAAAATACCGGGAGATAGAGAAAAGGATTCCGGATTGAATGAGGAGTCACAGAATTTTGATTTGAGGTCCCGATTTTTCTGTAAAAATTCCTGAAGATGGGAATTTACAGTTATAATCGGTAAAGGAAAGGCAGTCCGAATAGAATGATCGGACAATGGCTAGAGGCCATATAGTGTTGTCTAAGGCCCGTAGTGACACCAGGGAAGGCCCAGGCCCATAATACCAGTTCAGTGGTAAGAGGGGCCGGTGTCCGGGGAAAAATGTGCAAAATGACGAAAATGCCCTTATGTTATAGAATAACTGAAGAATGAGTAAAGGGTATTTTGGTCATTTGGCTAAGGTTAGACAGTCAAGAAGGGGTATCTGGATAGTTGACCAGGGCCAGAGAATACTCTGGTAAAATATGAAAAGACAATAATGCCCCTAGACCTAGTAAAGGAAATGAAAGGACTTAAGTGCAATTATGGAAAGTTTCAAGGCCAAAAAGGAAAGTAGACAAAAATGTGGGGTCCTTAAGTGTAATTTTAGCCAAGTAAAAAGGGACTTAAATGAAAAGAATAAAAGTTCCCTGGGGCTAAATTGTAATTAAAGAAAGTCAGGGCGGACGTGGTTTGGACTGTCCGACAGCATTTCAGTCCCAGATTTCACCGGTAGAGAGAGCAAGTGACGCTCGGTAATCTGGCTTAATACAGGAATTTTTGAAGACTCCAGATAGCCAGAAATGGACTGATCGTCCAAAAGTTATAAAAATTCATACTGGATATCCTAGAATTCAGATCTAGGTGAGAAAATACAGGATGATACGTCCTTATAGGACGGATGTCGGGAAACTGACAGAATACCGATAGGAGGCCTGTAGAAAAAGTTATTCGCAAATTAGAAAATCCAGACGGGAGTGTGAGGCCTCCGGGTATCCGATAGGGAGATTTATCGGTTTTTAAAAAGGGACTGAATGAGTTCGGATGACCTCGGTCAGATGACTGATATGACTCACAGGGATGCCTGAACACCGCAGGCTAGTGTTTCGGACAGAAGGAGCCGGTGTCCGGATGTGTATAAACGGTGAATAATAGATAAATATTCAATAATTATTAACGGGGGAAGATTCCTCGTAATGCGTGCCATGAAGGTATTGGACCAGAAAGGCCCAATAATGGCGCCAACAGAGGCCCAGTAAGACACTTGGACTGATAGGTGGGCCAGTGTCCGTCAGAACCCCGGAAAAGTGCGAAATTACGAAAATGCCCCTGTGTTGTACAAAAGGGTAACAGATGAATGAAGGGTATTTTGGTCATTCTGGACAGGCCCAGAAGCCAAGATGTATACAGATAAAGCTACTGAGAGTCAGTATATACCCTGACAGAGTACAGAAGGGTATGGAATGACGATTTTAGCCTTAGGGTTAAAATAGTGCAAGAAAGGGCACCCAAGGGTATTTTGGTAATTTGCCAAGGGCTATTTCTTGGGAATCGAGCCATCAGAGTACTTGGGCTTGATCAGGATCCAAGATAACATTCCCAGAGCCCAAAAACGTAGCCCAGTGATATGTGGGAAAAAGTGGCATTAAAATATTATTTTAATGCTGTTTCAACAAAGTAAAGTTACTTGGATGGCACGATAACCGAGGAGGTGATCAGATAAAGTCCTGGATTTATCTGGATAGCATTGGAAGGCGTGATAGGTGCCAGTAAGATGACACATGGATCCAACATAAAGGCAGAAGAAAAAGTTGAGAACACGTATTACGAGGCAAGAGACTGGACCGGTGAGTCAGCATGCTGAGTCAGCTGCTGAGGTGTCCAGGATTTCAGACATGTGATAAATGTGGCGCTGAGGTGTCCTGGTGAGGTGTCCCGATGATGTCATGCATGATGCAGTAAAGGAGGAATTAAAGAAAATAGGAAAATCTAGGAAAAATCAGAACCGCAGGATCAAAGTTCATGGAAATTACGAGATTGCCATTGGAGGAGGTTATAAATACCCCCTTGCTCTTCATATGCCACGGCCAAGAGCCATTTTAGAGAGAGGAGGAGGTGCTAGAGAGAGAAAGTGAGAGGAAGAAAGAAAGAAAGTTCTGGCGGAGCTGGAAGCAGAATAAGAATAGTGGAGTTCTGCTAAGCTAGCCAGGTAGTAACTAATCCTAGCTTTTATGTAATGGCTTTGTGATTTATTGTGCTATTGTTTGGTTGGATTGTTGTCTTATATGTTATGTCTGAAGCTCTGCTGTAATGCTATGATCATATGTTATTAAGCATGGAAGCACGCAGCATACTTATCTGTACACAACCACAAGCAAGCACTGTCACTCTGCATTACATATATTGTTATGATTGTTGCTACTGAGATTCCCCCGAATCTCATCCCAATAAATAACCCATTACAGGGGAGGTTATGTCAAAATGAATTCTGGGAATTTTAAGAGACGCCGTTATGCTGCCGAAGTAAAGACTGAACATCAGTATATGATAAGTACTGTGTACGTAGTGCTGTCTAAGGAGGCTAGAAGTGAGTGGACCTAGCCGGTTCATCTAGTCTTTCCTGGGTACTACGTAGAATGGTAGTTCTCATGAGGGGATTACCGAATCAGTACGGTTCAGTTCTTTGTACAGATGAAGCGTAGCGGTTATGCTGCCGGAGTTTAGGCAGAAAAAGATGTAATAGAGATATGAGAATTTATGTACATGTCCAGATGTAAAACAACTTATTAATTAATAATAATTGTTGTTTGGCATGCTTGACTGATGTATGAGGGATGTATGCATATGTATGCAAAGTAGAAATGCTGAAATATACCACTGTGAACAGTAACACGTGGTGACAAGGTCATGTTTGATAAATGATTAAAAATAGTAAATGGATGAATAAATGTACGAAATTTTTATGGTAGATAGTAGACATACCAAGATTTAATTTGATATATAAAACGTCTCATTTGGATGTCTACACAAGGAGATATAAATTATCAAAGTTGGGACCAGAATGCTGGATTCAGGAGAAAAACGCTGGATGAACAGTAAAATAGAAACGTTGACTGACGTTGACTCGGTCAATGCATGGTCAACGAGTTATTTTTCCCTGAAATATAATTGAGTTATATTTGTTTAGCAATTGGAACCACTTCATTTAGATTTTTTTAGAATTAGTTATGATTTTTTGAAGTCGGGTCACTCATCTGGAATTTACACAGTGAACAGTACTCGATAAGAGTAAAACTCCAGATTGAGAAATTGGACTTCAATGACCTTGAAAGTGGTTCTAAATGCTACTGAATGGTCCCTAAGACATACGAAAGTAAGGATGTTTCACTTGCTATTGAGATTTTCATGAAATCTCATTCTTTCCATATGTATATAACCATGCTCTAGGTGCTGGAACTTCTCAAGGCAAAAGGTTAAATGTGGATGGTTAATTTGTATATGACTTAAAGTTGGGTACTTAACTTTAGAGGATGATATTTTGATGTGCTTGATGTATGTTACTATGGATCCAGTCTGAGGCAGTAGACTTCCAACGATAATTTTCCTAACTTATCCAACGTATTTTCACGTGAATTTGGCATGAACATATTTAAGATCTAGAGCTTTAAATGGACACCAAGAACGCCTCAATTGGTTAAGAATTCAAATTGTTATGATTTTTCAAAGTTAAGAATAAAATCTGGATCAAGATAAAACGAGTACCCAGAGGTAGTGAGGTTCATGCGCGAATTTTAAATAGTAAATGAATGAGTTTTTCCACGAAATTTTATGAGCTTAAAGTAAACATATGGAGCTTTAAATCCATATGTAACACGCCTCATTTGGATAAGTGCGCAAGGAGAAATGAATTGTTGAAAATAAGGCACAGAAACTGGAACTTTCAAGTTTACCAAATGAACAGTGTTTTTCATGTTTCTAAGCTAAAAAGGTGTTCAATTGGTATAAGATACTTTCAGTTGAGTATATGTAAGGATAAAATTAAAGATATGACATATTCAACTCATTAGGACATTATGTCTTTCCTGTAATCTCTTCAGGAGTTGCACCAAGTTTAAGTTGGTCTATAGCTACAACATAGTTGAGATCACCCTCTCTCATACCTGCATCATTAGTAGAGATCAAATCATTTAAGAATCTTAAAGTATGAGAGGTAATTTTTTAATGTGATTGAAAGCAAGTAGAGTTAGAACATATTGGACCTTTAACCAAAATAGTGGAGTCTGGAGTTGAAGGTAATGGAAATTCACTGGCTGCGTCTGCTATTTCTGGTCGCTACCTCTCAGGCTTATATTCAACTTCTCGTCATGACTCAAACTCACAGAGAGTGTCTCTAAAACATATGGCCGGGACCTCTTCATCTTTTCGTCGTGATAGGATGTCTTGGGAATTTAAGGTCACGACCAATCGATCTTCTTGTTGCGACCCCGATTCACAAAAGAGGCTCCCCTTCAGCAGACTGATATTTGGTCGTGACTTCTAGGCCTTAACATTGTAATATCCCAATTTTCAAGCCTAGAGACTCAGAAAGTAGCCTGAAATAGATAGGCTACCAGACCCCTTTGAGCAGAAGTCCCAGAAACATACAGAGACTAAACTGCGAATAAGTCAAAGTGCAAGGACTTATATGTAAATAGTAAAAGTCCTAGGGGTATAATGGACATTTCAGAAAAGAAAGGGACTAAAGTGAAAAGTCTAAAAGTCTCTTGGTGCAAAAGTAAAAGTAGACACAAGTTATAAGGCCAAAAGAGAAAGTAGACAAAAATGTGGGGTCTTTAAGTGAAATTTTAGCTAAATATAAGGGACTTAATTGAAAAAAAGAAAAGTTCCAGGGGCAAAAGTGTAATTATGGAAAGATGAGCCAAAAATGGCTTAGCACTGCCCGGAAGCATTTCAGTCCCAAATCTCATCAGTAGATAGAGCAAATGATGATGGGTAATCTAGCTTAATACAGGAATTTTATCAAGACTTCAGATAGCCAAAATTTATCTGATAGTCTGAAAGTATAAAAAAAATTTATCAGATATCCTAGACCTCAGATATGAGTGAAAAACTGCAGGAAGATGCGTCCTGTAGAGACGAATATCAAGGAATTGACAGAATACCGAAAGGAGGTCTGTAGAAAAAGTTATTCAGAAATTAGTGATTTGAGACAGGAGTTTGTGACCTCTGGGTATCCGATTGGGAGATTTATCGGTATTCAAAATGAGACTGAATGAGCTCAGATGACATCATTCATAGGCCCGTAATGACACAAAGGGATGTCTAGAGTCAGTATGGCAGTCTATATGATAAAAGGGGCTGGTGTCCAGAAAAATGTACAAAATGACAAAAATGCCCTTATGTTATAAAATAGTGAAAGAATGAGTAAAGGGTATTTTGGTCATTTGGCTAAGGTGAGATAGTCAAGAAAGGTTATCTAGATAGTTAACCAGGGTCAGAGAATACTCTGGTAAGATGTGAAAAGACAATAATGCCTCTAGACTCATTAAAGTAAATAAAGAGGAACCAAGGGCCTTTTGGTAATTTGCCAAGGGATATTTCTTAGAAATCGAGCCATCAGAGTACTTGAGCTTGATTAGGGCCTAAGATAGTAGTCCCATAGTGCAAAAACGTAGCCCAAGGAATATGTGAGTTAAAGTGGCATTAAAATACTATTTTAATAATGTTTCCATAAAGTAAAGTTACCCGGTCAAAGTGGTAACCGGGGATTGATCAAATAAAACTTTGGACTTATCTGGAAGTCATGGGATGGCGTGAAAGGTGCCAACAAGAATCCACATGACACTAATCTAAGGGAAAAAGAAAAGGCTAAGGACACGTGGCACGATCTCAGCCGTGTATTCCGGTGCAAGACTCTGGAATGCTCTGGAACACTGAGTCAGCATGTTGAGTCAGCAGGTAATTATGAAAGGCCATGAGTTATCATGATGAGTCATCAAGATGACATCACCATGATGATGCAATAAGTTGGATTAAAGAAAATAGGAAATTCCAGGAAAATCGGTGGCCACAAGATCAAAGTTCTTGAGAATTATAGAAATGACATCGATGGAAACTATAAATACCCCCTCCCCCTCCCATTTTCATTCATCCCACGGCATACACAAAGAAAGGAAGAGAAAGAAGAGAGAGAAAGAGAAAGAGAGAAAGAAGGAAGAAAGGAAAGAAAGAAGGAAGTCTGGCAGAGCTGGAAGCAGTATAGAGATAGTAGAGTTCTGCTAAGCTTGTGAGGTAGTAACTAATCCTAACTTTTATGTAATGGCTTTGTGATTTGATGTGCTATTGTTTGGTTGGATTGTTGTCTTATATGTTATGTCTGAAGCTCTACTACATAATGCTATGATCATATGTTATTACTGAGTATGGAAGCACGCGGCATACTTATCTATACACAATCATAAGCAAGCACTATCACACTGCATTACATATATTGTTATGGTTGTTACTACTGAGATTCCCCCAAATCTCATCCCCAATGTATAACCCATTACAGGGAGGTTATGTTAAAGTAAATTTTGAGAATGCTGAAAGACACCATTATGCTGCCAAAATTATGGTAAAATATCAGTAGTGAAGAAAGGAGGTGATACGTACTGTGTACATAGGTACTGTCTAAGGAGTCTGGAAGTGAGTGGACCTAGTCAGTTCACCCAGTCTTTCCTGGGTACTTACGTAGAATGGTAGTTCTCACGATAATTACCGAATCAGTACAAATCAGTTATTCAGAAAAGATGAAGTAAGAAATGTTATACTGCTGGATTTCAGACAGGAAAGATATAATAAAGATATGGGGATTTTGTTCATGCCCTTTTGTATAATAATTTATTATTTAATAATAAATATTGTTTGGCATGCTCAGCTTGTGTATGAGGAATTAAGAGATGTTATGCCTATGTATGCAAGTTGATTGCTGGCATGAACAGTAACCTGTGATGACACAGTAATGTTTGATCTATAATTAAAAATAGTAAATAATTAAATAAATGTATGATATTTTTATTATAAATAGTATACATACCAAGCTTCGATTTGATATATAGAATGCCTCATTTTGATGTCTACACATGGAGATATAAATTATCAAAGTTGGGACCAAAATGCTGGATTCAGGAGAAAAATGCTTGATGAACAGTAAAGTTGTAATGTTGACTGATGTTGACTTGGTCTATTCGTGGTCAATGAGTTATTTTTTTGTGAAAGAGTGTTGAGTTAGATTCATGTATAAATTTGAACCACTTCATTCTGATTTTTCTAGAATTAGTTATAATTTTTCGAAGTCAGGTCACTCGTCTAGAATTTACACAGTGAACAGTACTCGATAAGAGTAAAACTCTAGATTGAGAAATTTGACTTCAATGACCTTGAAAGTGGTTCCAGATGCTACCAAATGGTCCCTAAAGCATACGAAAGTAAGGATGTTTCAAACATTGCAACTTGGGGTCACAGAAGCTCGAACATGCTTTAGAGAAGATATATAATCAGTATAAGCAAATAGCAATTGTTTCCAAATGATTTAGATTTAAATATCAAAATTTGTCAAAGTCTAGTTTTGAAAATCGATTCAGTATCATTTGAATCTTATCTAACTGTTTATCGTGAAGGGAATTGGAAGACACGCAGCGGAAATTAACTTTAAAAATTTTTCCATTCCCAGCCAGGATCTACCGAATGTGTTTAAGTCAAGGAGAAAGAAGTGTTACCTTCGGTTTCGAGCTTTGGTCGCGACCTCAGTGTCCACTAGTCGCGACTCCTCGCCTCTGGAACTTTCAGTCGCGACCTCCTCAGCTTTTAGTCGCGACCTCCTCTGCTTCTAGTCGCGATCTGTCGCCTCTGGAGTTGTTAGTCGCGACCTCTTCTGCCTCTAGTCGCGACCGGACGTCTCTGGAGTTTGTAGTCGCGACCTACTCTGCTTCTAGTCGCGACCTGTCTCCTCTTTTCGGATTTCTGACATTCAGATGCCCGTTTGGTGGCGACCTAAGTGTGTTCTGGTCGCGACCTTTCTTCGTGTCTGGCCGTATCGTAGAAGTCGACAGCTCAGATCGGCTTCCTCTACCGGTATCCACACGAACAGCGTTCCAATTGCGAACGACGTGCTAGCGCCTCTTGTCCCTCTAGGGCTTTCTGGAGATTCCATCCTCACCGTCTCTATTTCTGCAGTTTCTTATCTGCAAACCTTTTGCACTCTCCCTGCCCCCTTTTCTCACGACTGAATGTGTGTGAAGAGATCTATATTGTGTGTAGAACCCTAGCTCCTAATGTCAAATATATAGGAAGCTATCGGGCTTCTAATAGGGCCGAGCTTCAGAATTAATCTTATATTAATTCTGAATTAATAAATATCATATATTGCATAATTTAATAAGAAACTGATTAAATAAATATGGTTTATATTAAATCCGTCCCACAGATTTAATTCACCTATTTATTTAATTTAAAATAAAGATAAGACAGAATTATATTTGATTTATTCTCATAAATCAAATTTGAGATATCTTATCAATTTGAATTTCAAATTCAAATAGATCATATCCATTTAAATTCAAATTCAAAAATGATAGAGATTTAATTTATCCTTATAAATTAAATCTTACAAATATCTCTTATATTATATATATAATATATATAAACTAATTTATATATATATATAAAATATATATCGACCCTAGATTATTCATTGAATCTAGACATCTCTTAGATTCAATGAATCTGGACATCATAACTCGCATTGGGCTGTTTTGTGTGCGACCCTGTAGGCCCATATGAAGTTGGCAGTGGCCCAGTTACTATACTGACCCACAAGTCGTAAGCGGTCTCTAGCAAGGCATTACAACTACCCAAAACATATGAGGATCGATAAACGATGTAACCTTTCATACAACCATATCACGTCCCTTTTGTCACACGATATTTCGGTCAAGGATGAGGCATGGTGAACGTCATCCTCCTGTTCCTGACCGTTACTTTCTCGATCCCTGAGTAGTCTGAATATAGAAATGGAACTACCCTTCCATTCCAGTATGGCCATACATTTCTCAGACTCACTCATCGAGGGGCCCAGTAATATCTCTCTACGAATGTGAGGGACAAATTCCATCTTGACCATTCACATTCCTCCGCATGAAAAACCACTAAGCCCGAGCATAGCCTTTATGATCACTCGGTCAAAAGTGACTTTTGACTAGGTCAAAGATGAGCGTTTGTCATGTAGGAATCCATGATGATCTCAGGTCAAAGGGCATAGTGACATGGCTTGTATATGAGAGGAGCTTATGACTTGACCCATGCAGCTCTCTCATAGCGGGTCGATCCAACACCCTGTACTCTTACATGTGCTTATGACTTTGATTTATATCTCTATATATCTTCAAAGTCATACTGGTCTTATTTCATCTCTGTTCCCGCATAGATGACTGACCAGGGACATTTAGGATAAGATCACGAGTTATCCAAGGATTGTCATCATAGTAAACATGCAAATAATATGATAACTTTATTAAAAAAATTCATAAATCAACAATGTTCATAGGATAATGATTGGCCCCTAGGGCACAATCTCCAACATATCGAACAGGTGCCTTGTAGAAAAAGACTTCAATATATCTTCAATGAATTTCATTCAAACAGTTCTTAGATTTATCGAATAAGACTTTGATAAACAGTCTTATCGAAAAGATCTCCGATAAATCTTAAATCAATTGACTGAAATAGTTCTAGATTTATCGAATAGAAGTTTGATAAACATTCTTATCAAAAAGCTTATCGAGAAAATATGGGTTCAGACTTATCGATATATTTCACAATATATTATTTATCAAAGCTCTCGTCGATAAATAGCCTTATTGAATAGCTTATCAATAAATGTCTAAAGAATATTCTTTCATGAATATTAGACATTTTTTGATATTCAAAACAATATAATATATTTGGAAATAAGAATTCATAAGATCATTTAGCAAATCAAAGCAAGTTATAAGCTTATTAAGATCACACAAAGAATTATTTTTTAAATCCTTATCACATTCCGAATCTGAATTTTCTTCTCATTTATTGAAGTGCTTATTGAAAAAGGGCCTCATCGAAAAGGACTTCGATAAATGACCTTATTGAATAGCTATTCAATAAATATCATAATTTCATATTTCAGAATATCCAATTTATCGATTAAGACTTCGATAAATCCATTTCAAAATAATTTTCACAAAGCTTTCTTTTTGAAGTCTTTTTCGATCAATCTGTTATTTTAAAAATACTTCAATAAATACATTCATATAAAACAATGAGCCATTTTTTAATTTATTAAAGGCTTCTTCGACAAACAACCTTATTATTGAATGAGTCTTCGAATAGATAAGTTTCAAATCAAAGACTCATATTTTTCTAAAATTGATTCTGTTATCCATTTATCGAAGACATTACCGATAAGTAGTCTTATCGAATAGGACTTTAATAAATGCATATAAGAAAACTCTTTTTCTTCATAAATTTTTTTCTTACTTATCTAAGAGCTTACCGAGTAGATCTCTTATCGATAAGCTTATCAATAAATACTCTTCATTAGTTAAAATGCTTTTTGAAATCTTTTCTCAATTGTCATCATCAAAATATTGGAGTCTAACAAAGAGTAGGATTCATGTTGTTCTAGCTTGTAGTTAATTGAATTTCATGACTTGGTTACCTAGAGGATGTCACGGCCTTACTGTGTTTTGTACCCTAGGATATGATCTTGATGTTTCTAAGGCTTCCAATCTATTCTACATGAAAAATTATGTGGAACTAAGTTGAGAAAGTGAAGTTGGAAGCATTAGAATCAAAAGTCAAATTTTGGCACCAAGCAAGGGTAACCTCTTAGCCAATGCATTTTTATGGGGAAGGAGTGTGGGTTTGATAAATCCAATCTCATATTTGGATTCCTCATGCAAAATTATGTAGGACTGGCCTATGGTAATAATTTTTAGAAAGCTAGAACACTAATCCTAAAATCAAGAGAAAAGGGTTAAGTTCAAGTGAGCTAGTCTTCTATATTATATGAGCTCTTGGTCCTAATGAGTTATATGATTAATTTGGATATGTTTAGGACCCTGAGACATCCAAGAGGATGATTTGATAAGGTTGACTAAAATTCCACATTGGTTGGAAAGCTTAGGGAGCAAATTCAAGAACAAGGGAAAAGCTTATGTATAAGGTAGGGAACTTACCTAACTTGTATGTTTGATATTTATGCTTGTGTGTGTTGATGTGTTGATTACTTTGCTTGATTATGTGAAGTATATATGAATAGTTAAAGCTCTATTTTTATGAATGAAATGGCTATATACATAATGCATGAAATATTGAGTATGCACATATGTCATTATGTTAGCATGATTTATAGTAAGCAAGTATGTCATGCACTAAGCATTAATCGTGCATGCATCAGTGATATTTTTTACTACTGAGTTTCCTCTGAATATCACCCCTCCCTGAACAAACCAATATAGGTCAAGCATGATAGAAGATATATGCATGAAGAAGATCAAATGAATGGAAGATGAAAAGTAGGAAATGTCATGTTCTAGCATGTTATGTTAGATCTTCCATTTATGTAAATATTGTGTAATGTGTCAATTTATATGTAGAAAGTATGTATAAGAATTATAGCATATTCACATGCATATATGAATGTATAAGAATTAAAGAAAGAAGTTAGAAAGGTAAAAACGTAGGTCCTGAATCAGTTTTGTTCTAGCTACAATTTGACCTAACAAATTGATGAATCTGATAATGACATTTCATGAGAATATATTACACATCCCAACCTTTAAAAGCATGGGTAGTATACCTCAATTGGATCTTTAAATTGAGAGAAATGAATTTCCAAATTTGAAGCTCAGAATCTGGAAGTTCAAAAAATGACCATATGAATAGTAATAATTAATTAATTAACTGTATTGATTAGTCTAGTAAAAATCCATATTTATAATTTTTCCTTAAAGAGAATAGAAATATCTTTAAATAGAAATTTAGATTACATCCATAGATTTACGGTAACATAAAAGCTCTATTTTTATGAATGTAATGGCTATATACATAATGCATGAAACATTGAGTATGCACATATGTCATTATGTTAGCGTGATTTATGGTAAGCAAGCATGTCATGCACTAAGCATTAATCGTGCATGCATTATGTAATACCTTAATTTTGTATGTCTTAGAGACCATTCGGTAGCATTTAGAACCACTTGAACATCAATTGAAGTTCAATTACAAAATCTGGAAAATTCTAACTTACGAGTACTGTTCATATGGTATTTTCAGATTAAGCGATGAACTTCAAAAAATAATAATTAATTATAGAAAAATCAAAATGAAGTGGTTCAAAAGGTTACTCTAACATAACATAATGTAGTTTAAGGGAAAATAAATTCCATACCAAATGCTTAGTCAATCAGTACAGACTTGGTGTAAAAAATTACTGTTCATTTGGTCAAATATTCTAGAAAACAGTTTCTAGTCCCTAACTTTGAAAATTTTGTTCTCTTTGTACAAATATCAAAATAAGGCATTCTTGGTGTCAAAATGAAACTTGATATGTTAACTAACTACTGCTAAAATGTTATACATTTATTTCAACTCTAACTTTTTTTAATTACAGACCAAAAGTCACTGATCAAAATTGACTATTGTTTATGTGCAGAATTTTTTTTAACATCCTTACTTTCGTATATCTTAGGAACCATTCGGTAGCATTTAGAACCACTTACATGACCTTTGAAGTCCATTAGCTAAATCTGGAATTTTTACTCTTGGTGAGTTACTATTCATATAGTATTCCAGATTCGGCAACGAATTTAAAAAAATCATAATTAATTCTAGAAAAATCGAAATGAAGTGATTCAAATTATACTCAAAGCTAACATCTTTAAATTTAAGGGAAAATAAGTTTCTGACCAAATGCTTAGCACATTGATATAGTTTATTCGTTAAATTTTACTATTTATTTGGTCAAAAATTCTGAAAATAGATTCTGGTCCCCATATTTGGAAAATTGGTTCTCTTTGTACAGACATCAAAATAAGGTGTTCTTGGTGTCAAAACGAAGCTTGACATGTTAATTAAATGTTTGTAAAATTTCATACATATATTCCATCATTTACTATTTTTCCTCACATCATAAATATTATTGCTTAAACTAAGCATACAACATCATTACTTGCAAGAATTCTTTACATAACATCATATAACATTTACATTAACCAATCCCTAACTCCTCTTCATGCTTCTTCATCCTCTTTCCTCATTCATAAACCTATGGGGATTGGGATTACATAGATGGGGTGAGATTTTGAGGGAAATCTCAGTAGCAAACGATACTAAACAATGCATGTATTAATGTAATTACTTGTGCTTGCTTGTGAAAGTGTTACCATAGTGTAATGAGCATGCTTCCATGTATCATATGAAATAAAATTGGCCAAAGTAATCATAGAAATAGAGCTTCAATCATTTACACATATGCACACAATTTAACAAAGCCATAGCACAATCAAGCATAACATTCAATACATACAAGTTTAGGGTCAGTTTACTACCTTGTTGCTTTACTTTCTTTCACTTTAACTTTGCTTCTTCCTTCTTACTTTTCCTTGATGTGTGGCTGCCTCTTTTGAGTCCACAATCAAATCCTAACATCACATAATCATCCATTCATTACAATCTAACTTTCTTGAACATTAAACTTACTTTAACTAACATAACTTCCTTTAATCTTTACCAATTGACTTGGCCTTTGAATCAATTGATATCTTGACCTTACCCTACATAATTTTATCTTTTGAATCCATTTATGTTCTTAGAATCATGAAATTCCAGCTCCCATGCACTGTTCTGGATAGATTTGAAAAACATACACAATTTTCTCAAAAATTCTCATTTTGATTCCAATGCTCCCCATACTTGTTTCTCTACTTTATTCCACTCAACTTTCTATTTTAAAACCATTGGAAGCATCAAAATCATGAAATTTCAATCACTGTTTATGCGAGTGAACAGTAATAGAAAAGAATTCCAAACATTACACCTTTCAATTCCAATGATTTCAAGGCTCAAAACCTATCCAATCCTACACAAAATCATCATATAAATTCAATGGAAGCATTAGATCATTGAAATTCCATCTCCTTCTATCATGAACAGTTCATGAACAGTACAAACCGAAATATTTCAACCATGGGAATGTCAAGAATATCAACTTGATTCAACAACCAATCATCTAACTAGTTGTTTAAGCTTTAATCTCATAACTCTAACTTTAATTTCTTCTTTCTCCTTTCATCTAAGGTTTTGGATAGCATCTACACCTTAGAGAAAACTCAACTTTCTTTCATGAAAACCCTAAGTTCAAGCTCCCAAATCAAAGGAAAATAAGCTAGGATAGATTGCTTACTTTTAATCTCTAGCTTACTTGAACTTTGGACCTTGAATTCTTCTTTGTCTTGGCTTGAGTTTTCATTTTGCCATACTTTCCCCAAGGCTTCTTGCTTCACAGTTTTGCCTCAGAAAAATGGGGGTATTTATAGAAAAATCCAATGGAAAATGGATGGCCAAGATCACTTTGTGCACTATTTGATCTAATGGCTCATATTTGCTCTTGGATTAGCTTGCCCTAGAAGCCAATGAGATGACATCATCAAGGGAAACCTCATAGGATATGTGGCAAAATTTCCAAGGGAAGAAGCTTCTGAAAAAATTCCAGTCTAATCCGGTACAGCGCAGTCCGATTTCCCAAAAATCAGACTGTTTTCTGAATATAATTTTTCTGAGATTCCATAATATGTTTTTTGAGCTTAAATCTAGTATCCGGATTCTTCCTACCATTGACATTCTTGTACTGGGTCTAAACTTAATTACAGATCCCTTAACAAATTACCAAAATATCCTTGGTGGCCTTTCTTGCACTATATTAATCCTAAGAGCATAATTGTCATTTCACACCTCTTTATACCTTATCAAGGCATATACTGACTCTGAGTACTCATTCTTGCACTTGCTTTGGCATTTTGGCCTGTCCATATTGACCAAACGGCCCTTCATTCATCTCTTGTACATTATTATAACCTAGGGGCATTTTCATAATTTCATATTTTTCTGGGATTCCTCTAGACACTGGCCTACATAACTGTTCAGTTACCTTATTGGGCCTTTGTAATGCCATTTTGGGCCTTTATATGGTCCACTACCTTTATGGCACAAATCCTTAGAAAACCTCTCCCGAAGGTATTTATCGGGTATTTTATTACACTATAAATTCTATTAAAAATTCTAAAGGATTCCTTTTCTGATCCTGTCAATTTTATAAATTCTCATATTAATTATAAGAATTTACTATAAAGCTTCATCTGATTCTGAGATTTGAAAAATACTGTAATAATTTTTCCTAACTTCAGAAATTTATATCAATTTTTCGGGACCTCAAATCGAAATTTTGTGTTGCGTCAAACTAACCGGAATAATTTTCTCTAGTTACTGGTAAAATTTGGGTCTGATATGATTTTGGGCATTTTTAGGCCTTTTTTGACTCAACTTTCTCATAATTACACTTTTACCCCTTGAACTTTTGATAAATTACATTTAGGTCCTTAAAGTTTTGAAAATTACACTTTAGGCCCTCAACTTTTCATAATTACACTTAATGGCCCAAAGTTTTTGTCTACATTACATTTTGCACCATGAAACTTTTATATTTTTTAATTTAGTCCCTCTTCTTTAAACCTTCATCTAGTCATTCTTTTCTTTTCCATTCATCATCACAATCCTTTCCTCTATCAGTATTATACATATAGGGAAAAATTAGGATATGACAATTTTCAACAACTAACTTTACATACATAGATTCCAAAACTTGTCCATAACATATCCATTCAAACAAACTAGAACATCATCTATCATCTTCTCTCATGCTTGAGGTTTTTGCTAATTGGAGATATATTGAAACATCCTTACTTTTGTACATTTTAGGGACCATTTGGTAGCATTTAGAACCACTTACAAGGTCACTGAAGTCCAATTTCTCAATCTGGAGTTTTACTCTTATCGAGTACTGTTCACTATAAAAATTCTAGATGAGTGACCTGACTTCGAAAAATCATAACTAATTCTAAACAAATCGGAATGAAGTGGTTCCAACTGCTACTTGAAGCTAACTAAATTATATTTCAGGGAAAAATAACTCTTTGACCATGAATTGACCAAGTCAACGTTTCAACTTTACTGTTCATCCAGCGTCTTTCTCCTGAATCCAGCATTCTGGTCCCAACTTTAATAATTTATATCTCCATGTGTAGACATCCAAACGAGACATTATTTATATAAAATCGAAGCTTGATATGTCTAATATTTACCATAAAAATATCATACATTTATTCATCTATTTACTATTTTTAATTATAGGTCAAACATCACTAAGTCACCACGAGTACTGTTCATGGAGGTAAATTTTAGCACTCAACTTTGCATACATCCATCATATATCAGTCAAACATGCCAAACAACACTTATTATTAAATAATAAGTTGTTATACATCAAAGCATGTACAGAATCCTCATATTTCTGTTACATCATTCCCTGCCTAAAATCCGACAGCATAACCCCTACTCTTCATCTTTAGAAAGTAACTGATCTTGTACCGATTCGGTAATTCCCGTGAGAACTACCATTCTACGTAAGTACCCAGGAAAGACTGGATGAACTGGCTATGTCCACTTACTTCCAGCCTCCTTAGACAGTACCTACGTACACAGTACGTATCAGCTCCTTTCTTTACTGTTGCCATCTTGTCATAATTTCGGAAGCATAACGGCGTCTCTTAAAATTCCCAAAATTTACTTTGATATAACCTCCCCTGTAATGGGTTATTTATTGGGATGAGATTCGGGGGAATCTCAGTAGTAATAATCATAACAATATATGTAATGCAGAGTGACGGTGCTTGCTTGTGATTGTGTACAGATAAATATGCTGCGTGCTTCCATACTCAATAACATATGATCATAGCAGTAGAGCTTCAAGCATAACATATAAGACAACAATCCAACCAAACAATAGCACAACAATTCACAAAGCCGTTACATAAAAGGTAGGATTAGTTACTACCTCAAAGGCTTAGCAGAACTCTAGAATCTCTATCTTGCTTTCAGCTCCGCCAGAACTTCCTTTCTTTCTTTCTTCCTCTCACTTTCTCTCTCTAGCACTTCCTTCTCTCTCTTGAATTCTCTTAGCCGTGCTGTATATGAAGGCAAGGGGGGTATTTATAGTTTTGATGGATGGTATTTTTGTAATTTTGAAGCCATCTGAACTTGTGGTCCTGGTTTTTTCGAAATTTCCTATTTTTCTTTATTCCTTTTACTGCATCATCCATGATATCATCCCAAGAGACACCTCATGGGACATGTAACATCCCAATTTTCAAGCCTTGAGATGTAGAAATAGCCTGAGATTGAGAGGCTACCAGACCCCTTTTGAGCAGAAGTCCCAGAGACATAAGAGAGTTTTTAGGGACTAAGCTGCGAGTAAGTAAAGGTACGGGGACTTATGTGTAAACAGTGGAAGTCCCAAGGGGTAAATGTCCATTTGGGGATGATGTAAAGGTCAAAGATTCAAGAGTTGACAAGTTAGGTCGCGATGTTGGAGACTTTGGTAGCGACGAGAGTGTATTATGGTCGCGACTAATATTGGCAGAGAGGCTTGGTCGTGACGGATATGTACGTGGTGTCGCGACTAATGAGTAGAATAAGCCTGGTTGCGACTAAAATGTGTTGTGGTAGCGACGATAGAATGTTAAGGTCGCGACGATATGATGATGAGGTCGCGACTAGTGACTAAAGTGGCGCTAAGCGTATGGGCCAAGAGTGGTGAAGGTCCAAGAGAGATAGTTACCCGGTTGGAGATAGACCGAAGGCAGGATATCAGATACAGGAAAGGTTATCTAGAAACCATGAGGTGGACTGATAAGGTATACTCATGGGTCCTGCAAGATGCCACATGGCATTAAAGTAATGATTCAGTAAAGTAAGGATACTCGGTTGGCACGAAAACCGAGGAGGCACGATAACCGAGGAAATGATCAGATAAGTCTGGGACTTATCTGGATGGTATTGGGAAGCGTGCAAGGTCTTTTCCAGTCGCCACATGGCATTAGTCTGCAGAAAGCAGATAAAGTTGAGGGCACGCATTACGAGGCAGTAGACTGGACCGGTGAGTCAGCATGCTGAGTCAGCTGCTGAGGTGTCCAGGGAATTTAGGCATGTGGAAAATGTGGCGATGAGTCAGCTGCTGAGGTGTCCCCTGAGGTGGCACTGATGATGCAGTAAAAGGGAATTAAAGAAAATAGGAAAATCCAGGAAAAACTAGGACCGCAGGATCAAAGTTCCTGGTATTTACGATAATGCCATTGAGGGAGAGTATAAATACCCCCCATGGCCTTCATTTGTGCACAAGAGCAAGGGAAAGGAAGAGAGAGAAAGAAGAGAGAAGGAGAAGGAAAGGAAGGAAGGAAAGAGGAAAGGAAGAAAGGAGGTTCTGGCGGAGCTGGAAGCAGAATAGAGATAGTAAGGTTCTGCTGAGCTAGCCAGGTAGTAACTAATCCTAGCTTTTATGTAATGGCTTTGTGATTTGTTGTGCTATTGTTTGGTTGGATTGTTGTCTTATATGTTATGTCTGAAGCTCTGCTGTAATGCTATGATCATATGTTATTAAGCATGGAAGCACGCAGCATACTTATCTGTACACAATCACAAGCAAGCACTGTCACACTGCATTACATATATTGTTATGATTGTTGCTACTGAGATTCCCCCGAATCTCATCCCCATCCATAACCCATTACAGGGAGGTTATGCTGAAGTGGATTTAGAGAATCCTAAGAGGCGCCGTTATGCTGCCCAAGTTAAGACTGAACGTCATAGTATATGATAAGTACTGTGTACGTAGTGCTGTCTAAGGAGGCTAGAAGTGAGTGGACCTAGCCGGTTCATCTAGTCTTTCCTGGGTACTACGTAGAATGGTAGTTCTCATGAGGGAATTACCGAATCAGTACGGTTCAGTTTTTTATACAGCTGAAGCGTAGCGGTTATGCTGCCGGAGTTTAGGCAGAAAGAGATGTAATAGGAATATGATGATTATGTGTATGCCTTGTTGTATATGCCACTTTGTAAAACATTTTATGATTCAATGATAAATATGGTTTGGCATATTCAAATTATGAATGATGAAGTTAAGCTATTTTAAGCTAATATTGCTTCCGCTAGTGTACTCTGAGGGCTGTAAGGGAGGATGTTTCAGGACACCTCATATGTCACATGGTGAAATTGCAAGCTCCTGGGACACCTCATCAGCTGACTCAGCGGTTCCAGATAGTTCCAGAGTCTTGCACCGGAATACACGGCTGAGATCGTGCCACGTGTCCTTAACTTTTTCCACCTCCTCTATGTTGACACCATGTGGCATCTTGTTAGCACCTTTCACGCTATCCAAAGCTATCCAGATAAGTCAAAGACTTTATCTGATCACCTCCTCGGTTAACGTGCCGACCGAGTAACTTTACTTTAGTGAAACAGCATTAAAATAGTATTTTAATGCCACTTTTTCCCACATACTTCATGGGCTACGTTTTTGGGCTTTGGAATGTCATCTTGGATCTCTGATCAAGCTCAAGTACTCTGATGGCTCGATTCCCATGAAACATCCCTTGAAAAATTACCAAAATACCCCTGGGTGCCCTTTCTTGCACTATCTTAACCCTAAGGGTAAAATTATCATTTTACACCCTTCTGTACCCTGTCAGGGCATATACTGACTCTGAGTAACTTTATCTATATGTGCCTTGGCTCCTGTGAAATATCCTCCCTTAGACTCCTCAGAGTACACTTTCAGAAGCATTATTAGCTTGATTTATATCTTACCTTAATCCCAGAAGTTGAACTTTTAACTCTTAAGTTCCTTATTCTGAACCTTTACTTTGAGAACTGGTTAATCTCATTGTACACATCCAAATGAGGCTTATTACCTATCCACGGAATGCCCCAGATGTGTACTACCGGCTCACCAAATTTCATAGCCAAACTCCTTCGTTTACTAGTTCAAACTGAGGTCAAAACACTGCTACCTCAGGACCTGCGAATTTCTCTCTTAATTTCTCATATACAAATTAAACATGCCAAACAATATTTATCATTGAGTAACAAATGTCATACAACAGAGCATACACAAAATCATATAATCCTTATATTTCTATTACATCTTCCCCTGCCTGAAATCCGGCAGCATAACTGCTAGGCTTCTTCTGTACAAAGAACTGAACTGTACTTATTCGGTAATTCCCTCATGAGAACTACCATTCTACGTAGTACCCAGGAAAGACTGGATGAACCGGCTAGGTCCACTCACTTCCAGCCTCCTTAGACAGCACATACGTACACAGTACTTATCATATACTGATGTTCAGTCTTAACTTCGGCAGCATAACGACGTCTCCTAGCATTCTCAAAATTTACTTCAACATACCCTCCCTGTAATGGGTTATATATGGGGATGAGATTCGAGGGAATCTCAGTAGTAACAATCATAACAATATATGTAATGCAGTGTGACAGTGCTTGCTTGTGATTGTGTACAGATAAATATGCTGCATGCTTCCATACTCAATAACATATGATCATAGCATTGCAGTAGAGCTTCAGACATAACATATAAGACAACAATACAACCAAACAATAGCACATCAAATCACAAAGCCATTACATAAAAGCTAGGATTAGTTACTACCTGGCTAGCTCAGCAGAACTCTACTATCTCTATTCTGCTTCCAGCTCCGCCATAACTTCCTTTCTTTCTTTCTTCCTTTCCTCCTCTCTTTCTCTCTTCTTTCTCTCCCTTTCCCTTGCTCATCCGTGCTGCAAATGAAGGCAAGGGGGTATATATAGTTGCCTCCAATGGCAATATCGTAATTTCCATGAACTCTGAACATGTGGTCCTGGTTTTTCCTGGATTTTCCTATTTTCTTTTACTGCATCATCAGTGCCACCTCAGGGGACACCTCAGCAGCCACCTCATCAGCACATTTTCCACATGTCACAAATCCTGGACACCTCATCAGCTAACTCAGCATGCTGACTCAAATGTCCAGTCTCTTGCACCATAATGCGTGTCCTCAGCTTTATCTACTTCCTCCAGATCAGTGCCAAGTGGTGCCTGGAAGAGACCTTTCACGTTTCCCAATGCTATTCAGATAAGTCCCAGACTTTATCTGATCACTTCCTCAGTTATCATGCCAACCGAGTAACTTTACTTTACTGAATCATTACTTTAATGCTATGTGGCATCTTGTGGGTCCCATGAGTACACCTTGTCAGTCCACCTCATAGTTTCCAGATAACCTTTCCTTTATCTGACTTCCTTCCCCAGTTCCAGCTCTAACCGGGTAACTATCTCTTTTGGACCTTCACAACTCTTGGCCCACTTGATCCATACGGCTAGCACCACTTATAGCCACTAGTCGCGACCTAATCATCATCTTATCGCGACATAACACTTCTGTGTACATTAGTCGCGACCACAACATCCTTTAGTCGCGACCATAATAGTTTTTTGTCGAGACCACATCACTTTTTAGTCGCGACCTCATTACTTTTTAGTCGCAACCAGGCTCATTTACCTATTAGTCGCGACACCACGTATATTTCCGTCACGACCAATCCTCTCTGCCAATATTAGTCGCGACCATAATACCTTCTCGTCGTGCCTAGCTCTTTCTGTAACTATTAGTCGCAACCACACCTATCTCAAGTCGCGACCAAAATGGTCAGCTCTCAACTCTACAACCTTTAACTTTTACATCATCCCAAAATGGCCATTCTTCCCCTTGGGACTTCAACACATGAGTCCCCATACCTTTACTTACTTGCAGCTTAGTCCCTGAAACTCTCTACATGTCTATGGAACTTCTGCTCAAAAGGGGTCTAGTAGCCTCTCAATCTTAAGCTATTTCTATATCTCTAGGCCTGAAAAATTGGGATGTTACATTTCTCCTCCCCTTTAAATAAATTTCGTCCTCAAAATTTAATTAGTACCATAGCCAAATTTACTCAATATCTGGCAAAGTACCTTATCATAAAACTTTACATCTTTTATAACATGCTTTTCTTTTCTCTGGATCAACTCAATCAGAGTTTAAAATCTGCTTTTCTCTTATGGATCACTCACTGCACTTATGAGCAGTCTCCATTTCTTTCATATCAAATTTTCTTGAATATCACTGTATTCGGAAATTTCTTCTAACTACTCCTCATATCCCTTTCAGCATCATACTTCAAGCATTTATCTCTTATTACTTCTCTTAATATCTCGCAGACTGCTTTAATATCTGCAACATCTCATCTTTCTTTGCACTTAACTTCATACAGAGTGAGGACTTACGCAGCTATTCTTTCTTTACTTTGCTGCTGAACAAGAGCACCTACTCTTAAATAAGAGCACCTATGCATAATGCCTGGCCAATATATTGCAGGACTGCATACCTGCTTATGAATGCAAAGCTCTAACATCGGAGCCCAAGCATTTCTGTTCTAATTATGCACAGCTCTAACATTTGAAGCTTGCACAGTTCTAACATAACATATGGCCTGACATCTCATGTAACGAGGGAAAACTCTCATTTTCTATTTCGTTCGTAACATAACATTTAAACATATGATCCCTACAAAAGGGAAGCCTCTCCATCTGTTCATAAAATGCACATTTCTTGGGGCATGTTATATTACCCGTCTACCACAGTGTATCTCATTACATGCTTTTGATACTTTATCATGGCATATCTAGCCAACTCTGGCTATCTTATAGTGTATTTCACCCTTTCGTAACTTATCTTGCCTTATCATGACTCATCCTGAGATACCATAAGGCTAACATTATCTTCCTCATAGAACTACGTTCTATCTTTGTTTTGCCTTAGACCCTCTTCTCTAGGTCTTCTCTAGCCTTTTAATCTCTTTACCCTCATCTGGGGGATCAATCTACTCATACTCTTATGTTCTCATTACACAGAGGATTCTCTTCTCTGCTTCTTAGGCATACTTCTACAAAACTTTGAATATCAGCACTCAAATTTGAACTTGGACTCCATCTTCGTTTAAGGGAAAGCCAAGTTTAGTCTGTATACTAGAGGCTACCTGAGGAAAACTATTATAAAACAATTTCTCTGGGTGAGTTTATCAACTAGTGAAGCTTCCACACCTTAACTTCGTCTTTGGCATTCATCTTCTTAAAGAGATACTACATTGTACTCATATCTCATGGCTCATTACTTTCCTTAGGCTAGGTCTAACTGCAACCTCGGGATCTAACTGTGATCAACCGTTAGCCTCTTCAGAATCTAACTGCGACTCTGAAGCTGTTAGGATCTAACTGCGGCCCTGGAGCCATGCTAGGATCTAACTGCGACCCTCCAGAATCTAACTGCGATTCTGTTGTACTGTATATCTCCCGAAGATCTTAAACCAATAGACTAAGTTATAAGGTTAACTTCTTCCACCTGTTGATAACTCCATAAATAAAAATTTAAAAATTTTTATAGCCTCATATCATTTACCTAGACTTTAATTACTTCCTCTCTTACTCAGGAGTTCCCTCTTATCTTTCTTACTTTACTGTGGCTTACCACGCCCTGTGCCATTATGGTCTAACCACCTGCCATTGCATTCTACTGCATGGCCTCATCATACTTCTCATTTGAATCTGTGCTCTAACTGCGAGCCATTTGAACTATGCTCTAACTGCGAGCATTCTATATCAGATCCAACTCTTATCTGAAGAGTGATCTATACTCATCTGAATCTAGCTCTATCTGAGAGCCATCTGTTTCAGATCCAACTCTTATCTGAAGAGTGATCTAGAAATAATCTTTTTACTCTTACTTGCTTTTCTTTCTATATACCATCCCTTTCAATAGAAATGGCCCTGAGTACTGTATTCACAAGTCTGCAGAATTACCTGAGTAACCTCAATCATAAATCATATCTAAATATCATAGCTTATTGTCCCATGAAATGAGACTATCTATCATCCTCATATCTCATTACATGTCATATGGTATGGGAGCAACATAACTTTCTCATAACTTTCTTAATCTCATATACACTCTACCCTGCATATATTGCAAAAGGGGAGTATTCATTCATCATGGCATACTCTAACATGCATGTCATCATATGACAACTGCAAGGAGATGCAACCATTTATCATAACTTATGGCATCATCATACTTTGCTCATCCATCCATCAGACTAAGTAAGCCTCAAGACATATTTTCTTTATCATATTACCTATCATATCTTGATCAGTCATCCTGAAACATCTACTATTTTAGGCTGCCACGCTACCCTCTTATTAGGGTATAGACTCAACCCTTCATCACTCTTTCTTACATAGGGGATAGGGGAGTCCCTTTATCTCGTAATTTGTGGCTACCTTTCTACTATCTCTTTACTTCTTCTATCTATCTATTAGTCCCCGTCTATTCTTGACCAGACTGTGGTTCCTTATTAGTCTTTCTATTGATTCTAGCGAACTTCAGTCGCATGGATCTCATTCATCATCTTTTACTATCACTTTCATTCTCTAGGGTACTCTACCCTAGGTCTATCACCTCTCCGTGATGGAATCCCTCTGCTTAGGGAACATTAACTCTTTATCTATTAACCATCACGTCTTTAACATTAGGCCATGTGCTAGGATTATTCCTAGGCAAATCTCATTCTAACTATCTTATCTCAACTCATCATATGGCCTCTACTAAATTTAGTTGGGACCTTAGCATTTCATAGTCGCAACTCCCATGCTCTATGACTTCTAGTCGCGACTATAGTACTTTACTTGTCACAACCTGACATTTCTGTGATCTTTAGTCGTGACCTACATTTCCTTACGTCGCGACCTGGATCCTCTTCACACTAGTCGCGCACTGCAACATTACTCGTTGCGACCATAGGCCTCTTCACTTCGCAACCTTAACTTTCTGTACATATTAGTCGCGACATAAGACCTTTCCCGTCGCAACCTTAATTCTTTACCGTCGTGACCTTCAACCACACTTGTTGCGACCCTACCTCTCTGTAAATAACTGTCGCGACCTAAACACTTACTCGTCGCGACTCAATCTCTTTTTGAGGCAACATGTCGCGACCTACAGCCGCTCTAGTCGGGACTTGGGCCTCACTTCCCCTACTCTACGGGAATTAACCTTTCTAATTCACATCATTAACTTATTTAATCATCAATCTAACTATCTCAGAGCATCACTGAGCCAGAACTTTCTGTTATGTGTCAGAATCTTATACTCTGAACCAGAACCTTGTCTAGTCTAAGCCAAAACCTCTTGCTCTGAGCCAGAGCCCTATCCGGCCTGTGCCAGAATCTCTTGCTCTGATCTAGATCCTTGTCTGGTCTATGCCAGAATCTCTTGCTCTGATCTAGATCCTTGTCTGGTCTATGCCAGAATCTCTTGCTCTGATCTAGATCCTTGTCTGGTCTATGCCAGAATCTCTTGCTCTGATACTAAAATAAAACATCCTCCCTTAGACTCCTCAGCGTACACTTGCAGAAGCATTATTAGCTTGATTTATATCTTACCTTAAGCCCAGAAGTTGAACTTTTAACTCTTAAGTTCCTTATTCTGAACCTTTACTTTGAGAACTGGTTAATCTCATTTTACACATCCAAATGAGGCTTATTACCTATCCACGGAATGCTCCAGATGTGTACTACCGGCTCACCAAATTTCATAGCTAAACTCCTTCGTTTACTAGGTCAAACTGAGGTCAAAACACTGTTACCTCAGGACCTGCGAATTTCTCTCTTAATTTCTCATATACAAATTAAACATGCCAAACAATATTTATCATTGAGTAACAAATGTCATACAACAGAGCATACACAAAATCATATAATCCTTATATTTCTATTACATCTTCTCCTGCCTGAAATCCAGCAGCATAACTACTAGGCTTCTTCTGTACAAAGAACTGAACTGTACTTATTCGGTAATTCCCTCATGAGAACTACCATTCTACGTAGTACCCAGGAAAGACTGGATGAACCGGCTAGGTCCACTCACTTCCAGCCTCCTTAGACAGCACATACGTACACAGTACTTATCATATACTGATGTTCAGTTTTAACTTCGGCAGCATAACGACGTCTCCTAGCATTCTCAAAATTTACTTCAACATACACTCCCTGTAATGGGTTATATATGGGGATGAGATTCGAGGGAATCTCAGTAGTAACAATCATAACAATATATGTAATGCAGTGTGACAGTGCTTGCTTGTGATTGTGTACAGATAAATATGCTGCATGCTTCCATACTCAATAACATATGATCATAGCATTGCAGTAGAGCTTCAGACATAACATATAAGACAACAATCCAACCAAACAATAGCACATCAAATCACAAAGCCATTACATAAAAGCTAGGATTAGTTACTACCTAGCTAGCTCAGCAGAACTCTACTATCTCTATTCTGCTTCCAGCTCCGCCATAACTTCCTTTCTTTCTTTCTTCCTTTCCTCCTCTCTTTCTCTCTTCTTTCTCTCCCTTTCCCTTGCTCATCCGTGCTGCAAATGAAGGCAAGGGGGTATATATAGTTGCCTCCAATGGCAATATCGTAATTTCAATGAACTCTGAACATGTGGTCCTGGTTTTTCCTGGATTTTCTTATTTTCTTTTATTTTCTTTTACTGCATCATCAGTGCCACCTCAGGGGACACCTCAGCAGTCACCTCATCAGCACATTTTCCACATGTCACAAATCCTGGACACCTCATCAGCTAACTAGCATGCTGACTCACCGGTCCAGTCTCTTGCACCATAATGCGTGTCCTCAGCTTTATCTACTTCCTCCAGATCAGTGCCAAGTGGTGCCTGGAAGAGACCTTTCATGCTTCCCAATGCTATTCAGATAAGTCCCAGACTTTATCTGATCACTTCCTCGGTTATCGTGCCAACCGAGTAACTTTACTTTACTGAATCATTACTTTAATGCTATGTGGCATCTTGTGGGTCCCATGAGTACACCTTGTCAGTCCACCTCATAGTTTCCAGATAACCTTTCCTTTATCTGACTTCCTTCCCCAGTTCCAGCTCTAACCGGGTAACTATCTCTTTTGGACCTTCACAACTCTTGGCCCACTTGATCCATACGGCTAACACCACTTATAGCCACTAGTCGCGACCTAATCATCATCTTATCGCGACATAACACTTCTGTGTACATTAGTCGCGACCACAACATCCTTTAGTCGCGACCATAATAGTTTTTCGTCACGACCACATCACTTTTTAGTCGCGACCTCATTACTTTTTAGTCGCAACCAGGCTCATTTACCTATTAGTCGCGACACCACGTATATTTCCGTCACGACCAATCCTCTCTGCCAATATTAGTCGCGACCATAATACCTTCTCATCGCGCCTAGCTCTTTCTGTAACTATTAGTCGCGACCACACCTATCTCAAGTCGCGACCAAAATGGTCAGCTCTCAACTCTACAACCTTTAACTTTTACATCATCCCAAAATGGCCATTCTTCCCCTTGGGACTTCAACACATGAGTCCCCATACCTTTACTTACTTGCAGCTTAGTCCCTGAAACTCTCTACATGTCTATGGAACTTCTGCTCAAAAGGGGTCTAGTAGCCTCTCAATCTTAAGCTATTTCTACATCTCTAGGCCTAAAAAATTGGGATGTTACATCCTGGGCCTGTCCAGAATGACCAAAATGTCCTTCAAACATCTACTGCCCCTTTAGTACAACACAGGGGCATTTTTGTAATTTCGCACTTTTCCTGGGTTCTGCTGGACACTGGCCCACCTATTAGTCGAAGTGTCTTATTGGGCCTTTGATGGCGCCATTATTGGGCCTTTTAGGGTCCATTACCTTCATGGTACGCATTACGAGGAATCTTCCCCTGCCCATGTTCATCGAGTACTTCAACTATTATGCACCGTTTATACACATCTCCGGACACCGGGTCCTTTTACCAGATACACTGGCCTGCTGTGTTTAGGCATCCCTGTGGGTCATAACAGTCATCTGACTGATGTCATCCGAACTCATTCAGTCCCTTTTTAAATACCGATAAATTTCCTAATCGGATCCCCGGAGGCCTCATACTCCCGTCTGTATTTGCTAATTTGTGAATAACTTTTTCTACAGACCTCCTATCGGTATTCTGTTAGTTTCCTGACATCCTCCCTATCAGGATGCATCATCCTGTAATTTCTCACTTATATCTGAAATCTAGGATACTCGGTAGGAATTTTTATAACTTTTAGAGTATCAGATCAATTTTGGCTATCTGGAGTCTTGAAAAAATCCTGTATTAAGCTGGATTACCCAGCGTCACTTGCTCTCTCTACTGGTGAAATCTGGGACTGAAATGCTTTCAGGCAGTCCAAACCACTTCCGGCCTGACTTTCTTTAATTACCATTTAGCCCTAAGGAACTTTTCTTCTTTTCAATTAAATCCCTTTTATTTGGCTAAAATTACACTTAAGGACCCCACCTTTTTGTCTACTTTTCCTTTTTGGCTTTATACTTTCCATAATTGCACTTAAGCCCCTTCATTTTCTTTCTTTTGCAATTTAATCCCTTTCTTTGCATAAATGGCCATCATATCCCTAGGGACTTTCACTTATTTACATATAAGTCCCCAGACTTTCACTTATTTGCAGTTTAGTCCCTAAAGACCTTCTGTATGTTTCTAGGGCTTCTGCTCAAAGGGATATATCTATTTCAGGCTACTTTCTAAGTCTTGGGCCTGAAAATTGGGATGTTACATTTCTACCCCCCTTAAAATAAATTTCGTCCTCGAAATTTACTTGGCATCTTAGTCAACTATCCTTGATATATTTCCTCTGTATATCCTTTCCTGGTTTATGACTAAGACTTGGGGCATTCATCCTCTTATACTTATGGATAACCCATTGAACTTGTGAGTAGTATCCATTTCTTTCATATCTTATCCCTTAGAATTTTGATGTAATTCTGGGATCTACGTCACTCCTCTTATACTTTGCTAATCTCTTAGGAGAAATATTATTTTTCTGACTTCCTTTCTCCTGATACAAAACCATAACTCAAATAATTTCGCAAATTTTCTTAACTGTTCTTATTACTTCATGCATCTATGCCAAACCTTTATGGCATTTGCACTTTTTCCTATCCCTTCTTAGGGCTTAACTATCGTTATGCGACTCTTGCCTTAGCACCTTTCGTGCTACTGGGTTAGGGCTAGGTTACTACTCTTATAGCTCTAGGCCCTAATATTCTCTCTCATAGAACTACATTCTATCTTTGTTTTGCCTTAGACCCACTTCTCTAGGTCTTTCTGGCCTTTTAATCTCTTTACCCTCATCTAGGGGATCTATCTGCTCATACTTTCCTGTTCTCAATACATAGGGGATTCTGTTCTTTGGTTCTTAGGCATAATTCTACAAAACTTTGAATATCAGTACTCAGATTTGAACTTGGACTCCGTCTTCATCTAAGGGAAAACTAAGTTCAGTCTGTATATATAATAGAGCTATCTGAAGAAAACTATTATAAAATAATTTTTCTGGATGAGTTTATCAACTAGTGAAGCTTCCTTACCTTAACTTCGTCTTTGGCATTCATCTTCCCAAAGAGATACTACATCGTACTCATATCTCATGGCTCATTACTTTCCTTAGGCTAGGTCTAATTGCGACCTCGGGATCTAACTGTGATCAACCGTTAGCCTCTTCAGAATCTAACTGCGACCCTGGAACCATGCTAGGATCTAACTGCGACCCTTCAGAATCTAATTGTGATTCTATTGTACTGTATATCTCCTGAAGATCTTAAACCAACAGACTAAGTTATAAGGTTAACTGCTTCCATCTGTTGATAACTCCATAAATAAATATTTTAAAAATTTTATAGCCTCATATCATTTACCCAGACTTTACTTACTTCCTCTCTTACTCAGAAGTTCCTTCTCATCTTTCTTACTTTACTGTGGCTTACCATGCCTTGTGCCATCATGGTCTAACCACTTGCCATTGCATTCTACTGCTATGGCTTCATCATAACTTCTCATTTCAATCTGCGCTCTAACTGCGAGCTATTTGAACTATGCTCTAACTGTGAGCATTCTATATCAGATCCAACTCTTATCTGAAGAGTGATCTGAATACAATCTCTTTACTGCTATCTCTTTCTGTCTACCATTCCTTTCAATAGAAATAGCCCTGAGTACTGTATTCACAAGCCTATAGAAATACCTGAGTAACCTTAATCATAAATCATATCTGAATATCATATCATAACTTAACGTCCCATAAACTGAGACTATCTAACACCCTCAATACATTTCTTATTGCATATCATATGGTATGGGAGCAACATACTTTCTCATAACTTTCTCATCTCATATATGTACTCATATAAATTCTACCCTGCATGCACTACAAAAGGGGAGTATCCATTCATCATAGCATACTCTAACATGCATGTCATCATATGACAACTGCAAGGAGATACAACTATCATATCTTATGGCAACATAAGCCATATCATCATCATATTTTGCTCAACCATCCATCAGACATTGTAATAATCTAAGTAAGCCTCAAAACGTATTTCCTTTATCATATTACCTATCATATCCTGATCATTCATCCTGAAACATCTATCTATTTTACTTAGGCTGCCACGCTACCCTCTTGCCAGGGTATATACTCAACCCTTCATTACTCTATCTCATATAGGAAATAGGGGAGTCACTTTATCTCTTAACTGTGGCTACCTCTTTACTATCCCTTAACTTCTTCTGTCTATCTATCAGTCCTAATCTATTCTTGACCGGACTATGGTTACTTATTGGTCTTTCTTTTTATCCTAGCGAACTTGAGTCGCATGGATCTCATTCATCATTTTTTACTATTGCTTTTGTTCTCTAGGGTACTCTTCCCTAGGTCTACTACTTCTCCGTGATGGAATCCCTCTGCTTAGGGAACATTGAGCTCTTTATCTATTAACCATTACGTCTTTACCATTAGGCCATGTACTAGGATCATTCCTGGGTAAATCTCATTCTAGTCATCTCATCGTAACTCATCATTAGGTTTTTGTTCTCTATTTCCCACTTTTAAAACCTGTAATCATACTCATTCTTATACAAAGGCAACATACTAGGTATAGGGTAGCTCAATAGTATGCATACTGGACAATACAATCTAATCACATACAGGATTTATCCATTCATGAGCCAGTGGAAACATAACACAATTAAACTCGTACCTTAATTTGGTGCAGGAGACTTTCTTATCTCGTTGCCAGTCAAGGTATATACTCTTCCCTGAGTTGGGTATCTTTCGCCTGTAGTGTTCTGTGGACACTCCCTAGCATAATGTCCAGACTTTCCATACCTATAGCATAACCCTTGACCTACTAGACAAGGCCTCGTATCATGGTCTCGACCACAGTTCCCATATATATTAGGCTTTGGTTGCCTACTAACTTCTCTTGACCCACTACCTGGCCTACTTCCCTGTTTCTTATTAACTTCTGACCCATATGCTGGCCCATTTCTCTTCTTACTGTTCCCTCTTAAGGAACCTGGTGGCATCATTTTCTATGGTACTGATGTAGCAGGTTCACTCTTTTCTGGATATTGCATATTCTTCTCCGTGATCCTGCATACCTCTACTGCTTCATTAAACCTTCGTATCTGTCTAGGAAAAACCTTCTCCTTTAGTGTAGGATTCAATCCACTAGTTAACTTCTTAGTGGTCCACCTCTCATCATTCATACAGTTTAGGTAAGTGGAATATCGTGAAAGACGAATGAACCTAGCAAGATAATCATCAAAGGGTTCTTGCTCACCTTGCTTTAATATTAAAAATTCTGCTTCACATTCATCTCGTACTGACTATGGAAAATATTTCTCGTTGAACTGCCCAAGAAATATTTCCCATGTAAGTGAAATATTTCTTGAGTGCATAATCACTTCTGTATTCCTCCACCACCTATTCGTATCTTTTTCTAGCTTATAAACTGCCAGCTGGGCCTTTCTTTCAGTGGGACATTCTAAAATCTTAAAGATTTTCTCTAACTGGCTTACCCAATCCTCAGCTATTTGAGTGTCAAAAGTCCCTTCAAACATGGGCGGATTAAACTTATGGAATCATTCCATCCATGTTTGAAGACTTTCCTGGTTATTGTTATTTCCTATAGACCCCTGATGTCTATTCATTCTAGTCTGCCTATGATCTGGCTGAGGTTCAGGTTCTATATTATTTTCTGGTACCACCTCCTTCTCAGACTGTTGTAATCTTGCAACCGCAGCAGCAACCGCCGTAGCGATAACAGAATCTCGTTCCTGATCTTGGCGAGCCTGAGTTGCCCGTATCTCATCTATTACTTGTTGTTGTTGTTCCAACCTATCTAGAATAATTTGTATAGGGTCTATTTGATTATTATTACCCTCATCCCAGGGCTCTACCACTTCTGGTCTAACCATTCTTCTTGTATTAACCATGACTTCTACTTCTTTTTCTAGAATTGGGAAATACAGTCATATATATGCACAACAATACATGTACACATGTAAAACATTAAGAATAACCCATACCATGTACCACACATCTTAACTATTTCAGAGCATCACTGAGCCAGAACCTTCTGTTCTGTGCCAAAATCTTATGCTCTGAACCAGAGCCCTTTCTGGTCTATGCCAGAACCTTTTGCTCTGATACCAAAATGAAACATCCTTACTTTCGTACGTCTTAGGGACCATT
The DNA here is from genome assembly GCA_037074615.1 of Leucaena leucocephala. Classification (NCBI taxonomy): domain Eukaryota; kingdom Viridiplantae; phylum Streptophyta; class Magnoliopsida; order Fabales; family Fabaceae; genus Leucaena; species Leucaena leucocephala. The sequence goes on from CM073545.1 coordinate 5,666,184, forward strand.
TGGTAGCATTTAGAACCACTTACAAGGTCACTGAAGTCCAATTTCCCAATCTGGAGTTTTACTCTTATTGAGTACTGTTTACTATGAAAATTCCAGATGAGTGACCTGACTTCAAAACATCATAACTAATTATAGAAAAATTGGAATGAAGTGGTTCCAATTGCTACTTGAAGCTAACTCAATTATATTTCAGGGAAAAATAACTCGTTGACCATGAATTGACCAAGTCAACGTAAGTCAACGTTTCAACTTTACTATTCATCAGCATCTTTCTCCTGAATCCAGCATTCTTGTCCCAACTTTGCTAATTTATATCTCCATGTGTAGACATCCAAACGAGGAATTATTTATATAAAATCGAAGCTTGGTATGTCTACTATTTACCATAAAAATATCATACATTTATTCATCCATTTACTATTTTTAATTATAGGTCAAACATCACTAAGTCACCACAAGTTACTATTCATGGAGGTAAATTTCAGCACTCAACTTTGCATACATATGCATACATCCATCATATATCAGTCAAACATGCCAAACAACACTTATTATTAAATAGTAAGTTGTTATACATCAAAGCATGTACAGAATCCTCATGTTTCTGTTACATCATTCCCTGCCTAAAGTCCGACAGCATAACCGCTACGCTTCATCTTTAGAAAGTAACTGATCTTGTACCGATTCGGTAATTCCCGTGAGAACTACCATTCTACGTAAGTACCCAGGAAAGACTGGATGAATTGGCTAGGTCCACTCACTTTCAGCCTCCTTAGATAGTACCTACGTACACAGTACGTATCAGCTCCTTTCTTTACTGTTGCCATCTTGTCATAATTTTGGCAGCACAACGGCGTCTCTTAAAATTCCCAAAATTTACTTTGACATAACCTCCCCTGTAATGGGTTATTTATTGGGATGAGATTCAGGGGAATCTCAGTAGTAATAATCATAACAATATATGTAATGCAGAGTGACGGTGCTTGCTTGTGATTGTGTACAGATAAATATGCTGCGTGCTTCCATACTCAATAACATATGATCATAGCATTGCAGTAGAGCTTCAAGCATAACATATAAGACAACAATCCAACCAAACAATAGCACAACAATTCACAAATCCATTACATAAAAGGTAGGATTAGTTACTACCTCAAAGGCTTAGCAGAACTCTAGAATCTCTATCTTGCTTTCAGCTCCGCCAGAACTTCCTTTCTTTCTTTCTTCCTCTCACTTTCTCTCTCTAGCACTTCCTTCTCTCTCTTGAATTCTCTTGGCCGTGCTGCATATGAAGGAAAGGGGGGTATTTAAAGTTTTGATGGATGGCATTTTTGTAATTTTGAAGCCATCTGAACTTGTGGTCCTGGTTTTTTCGAAATTTCCTATTTTTCTTTATTCCTTTTACTGCATCATCCATGACATCATCCCAAGAGACACCTCATGGGACACCTCATATGTCACATGGAGAAATTGCAAGCTCCTGGGACACCTCATCAGCTGACTCAGCGGTTCCAGATAGTTCCAGAGTCTTACACCGGAATACACGGCTGAGATCGTGCCACGTGTCCTTAACTTTTTCCACCTCCTCTATGTTGACGCCATGTGGCATCTTGCTAGCACCTTTCACGCTATCCAATGCTATCCAGATAAGTCCAGGACTTTATCTAATTACCTCCTCGGTTATCGTGCCGACCGAGTAACTTTACTTTAGTGAAACAGCATTAAAATAGTATTTTAATGCCACTTTTTCCCACATACTTCATGGGCTATGTTTTTGGTATTTGGAATGTCATCTTGGATCTCTGATCAAGCTCAAGTACTCTGATGGCTCGATTCCCAAGAAACATCCCTTGGCAAATTACCAAAATACCCCTGGGTGCCCTTTCTTGCACTATCTTAACCCTAAGGGTAAAATTGTTATTTTACACCCTTCTGTACCCTCTCAGGGCATATACTGACACTGAGTAACTTTATCTGTATGTGCCTTGGCTCCTGGGCTTGTCCAGAATGACCAAAATGCCCTTCATACATCTATTGCCCCTTTAGTACAACACAGGAGCATTTTTGTAATTTCGCACTTTTCCGAGGTTCTGCTGGACATTGGCCCACCTATCAGTCCAAGTGTCTTATTGGGCCTTTGATGGCACCATTATTGGGCCTTTAAGGGTCCATTACCTTCATGGCACGCATTACGAGGAATCTTCCCCTGCCCATGTTCATCGAGTACTTCAACTATTATGCACCGTTGATACACATCTCTGGACACCGGGTCCTTTTACCAGATACACTGGCCTGCTGTGTTTAGGCATCCCTGTGGGTCATAACAGTCATTTGACTGATGTCATCCGAACTCTTTTAGTCCCTTTTTAAATACGGATACATTTCCTAATCGGATCCTCGGAGGCCTCACACTCCCGTCTGTATTTGCTAATTTCTGAATAACTTTTTCTACAGACCTCCTATCGGTATTCTGTCAGTTTCCTGACATCCGTCCCATCAGGACGCATCATCCTGTAATTTCTCACTTATATCTAAAATCTAGGATACCCGGTAGGAATTTTTATAACTTTTAGACTATCAGATCAATTTTGGCTATCTAGAGTCTTAAAAAATTCCTGTATTAAGCTGGATTACTGTAATATCCTTAATTTTCTGTACTGGTTCCTATGTACAGATTAAACGGAATATATGAGCTCTGTTTCATGAAAAACATGTGGACCTTTATGTAAAGAAAAGGATTAAATTGCAAAAGAAAGGAAATTAAGGGACCTAAATGCAATTATGGAAAGTTTAAAGTTAGGAATGAAAGGTAGACAAAAATGTGGGGTCTCAAAGTGTAATTTTAGCCAAATAAAGGGACTTAATTACAAAGAAGAAAAAGTTCCCTGGGGCTAAAGTGTAATTAAAGAAAAATAGGCCAGAAGTGGTTTGGACCGCCTGACAGCATTTCAGTCCCAGATTCTACCATAAGTTAGGGCATGTGACGCCGGGTAACCCAGCCTAATACCGGAATTTTTGAAGACTCCAGATAGCCAGAAATGGACTGATCGTCCGAAAGTTATAAAAATTTATACCGGATACCCTAGATTTCAGATATAAGTGGGAAAATACAGGATGATGCGCCTTTATGGGGCAGATGTCGGGAAACTGACAGGATACCGATAGGAGGTCTGTAGGAAAAGTTATTCACAAAATAAAAAATCCAGACGGGAGTGTGAGGCCTCCGGGGATCCGGGTAGGAGATTTATCGGTATTTTTAAAGGGGCTAAATGCGATCGGATGACTTCGGTCAGATGACTGTTATAACCCCAAGGATGCCTGAACACAGTAGGACACTGTATCTGGGAAAAAGAGCCGGTGTCCGGAAAAGGTGTATAATCGGTAAATAATAGTTAAAATATTCAATAAACTGTGTTAAAGGAAGATTCCTCGTAATGCGTGCCATACAGGTAATGGACCCAGGAAGCCCAAAAATGGCGCCATTAGAGGCCCAATAAGACTCTTGGACTGATAGGAGGGCCAGTGTCCAGCAGAACCCCGGAAAAGTGCGAAATTACGAAAATGCCCCTATGTTGTACAAAAAGGGCAGCAGATGAATAGAGGGTATTCTGGTCATTTTGGACAGGCCCAGAGGTCAAGACATGTCTAAATAAGGTTGACTAGAGCCAGTATAAGCTTTGACCGGGTCCAGAAAGGTGTGAAATGATGATTTTGCCCTTAGGGTTAAAATCGGACAAGATAGGGCACCAAGGGCATTTTGGTCATTTCGCAGGGGATCTGTAACTGAGTCTGGACCCAGTATTAAAAATTTAATGATATAAAGGGTCTATATACTAAATGTGAGGTCAGTAGACATAAAAAGGATCTTCAGAAACATCAGATTCAGAAAACGGCACGTTTTTCGAGGCGATGGACCGGGCCGGTACCGGATTGGACCGAAAAGCTTCTAGAACCTCCAAATTTCGTAACATGAAGCATATGGGTGGTGAGGTGTCCTATGAGGTGTCCCATGAGGTGTCCATGGTGATGCAGTAAAAGAGAATTAAAGAAAATAGGAAATTCCAGGAAAAACCAGGACCACAGGATCATAAGTCTTCCTAATTACAAGATTGCCATTGCTCAACACTATAAATACCCCCACCTAGCCCCTCATTTCGGCATAAGCAAGGAAGAAAGGAAGAGAGAAGTTCTTGAGAGGGAAAGTGTGAGAAAGAAAGAAGTAAGGAAGTTCTGGTGAAGTTGGAAGTAGTAGGGAAGTTCTGAAGCACTGCTTTTGAGGTAACAACTAATCCTAGCTCTTATGTAATGTCTTTGTGATGTGTTGTTTGGTTGATTGTTGTCCTATATGTTATGCTTGAAGCTCTATTCCAATGCTATGATCATATGTTATTGAATATGGAAGCATGCAGCATACTTATCTGTACACAGTCACAAGCAAGCACCGTCACTCTGCATTACATATTTTGTTATGATTATTGTTACTGGGATTCTTTTGAATCTCATTCCTAAACATAACATTACAGGGGAGGTTCTGTCAAAATAAAATTTGGAAATCTTAAGAGACGTCGGTAGGCTGCCGAAATTCCGGCAACGAAGACGGAACAAAGAAAGGAACTGATACGTACTGTGTACGTAGTGCTGTCTAAGGAGGCTGAAAGTGAGTGGACCCAGCAGGTTCATCCAGTCTTTCCTGGGTACTACGTAGAATGGTAGTTCTCATGAGAGAATTACCGAATCGGTACAACATCGGTTACTTTCTAAAGAAGAATTGTAGCAGTTATGCTGCCGGATTTTAGACAGAGAAGGATGTAATAAAATATGAGGGGGTTAATCATGCACTGATATATAACAGTTGATTATTTAATATTAATTGTTATCTGACCTATATGACTGATATGTGTTGATTGTATGCTTGGGTATGTAAGACTAAATGCTGAAAATAGGCTCAGTGAACAGTAACTCGTGATTCATGTTTGATAAATCATTAAAAATAGTAAATGATTGAATTAATGTACTAAATTCTTAGGGTAAAACGTAGACATACTAAGCTTTAATTTGATATATAGAATGTCTCATTTGGATGTATACACGAAAAGATATAAATTTTTAAAGTTGGGACCAGAATGCTGGATTCAGGAGAAAGACATTGGATGAACAGTAAGATTGAAACGTTGACCCATGTTAAAGTTGTCAAGGATTGGTCAACCAATGATTTTTCCCTGAAATATATTGGAGTTATCTTCATGTAGCAATTTGAACCACTTCATTTAGATTTTTCTAGAATTAGTTATGAATTTTCAAAATCAGGTCACTCATCTGGAATTTGCCACAGTGAACAGTACTCGATATGAATAAAATTCCAGATTAAGTGTTTAGACTTCAATGACCCTGAAAGTGGTTTAAGTGCTACTGAATGGTCCCTAAGATGTATAAAAATAAGGATGTGACAATTACCCAGTGTCACTTGCTCTCTCTACTGGTGAAATCTGGGACTGAAATGCTTTCGGGAAGTCCAAACCACTTTCGGCCTGACTTTCTTTAATTACCATTTAGCCCCAAGGAATTTTTCTTCTTTTCAATTAAATCCCTTTTATTTGGCTAAAATTACACTTAAGGACCCCACCTTTTTGTCTACTTTTCCTTTTTGGCTTTATACTTTTCATAATTGCACTTAAGCCCCTTCATTTTCTTTCTTTTACAATTTGATCCCTTTCTTTTCATAAATGGCCATCATATCCCTAGGGACTTTCACTTATTTACATATAAGTCCCCAGACTTTTACTTATTTGCAATTTAGTCCCTAAAAACCTTCTGTATGTTTCTAGGGCTTCTGCTCAAAGTGATATATCTATTTCAGGCTACTTTCTAAGTCTTGGGCCTGAAAATTGGGGTGTTACATATATATTGGGTGAGATTTCTAGGGAAATCTCAGTAGTAAACGGTACTAAATAATGTATGTATGAATGCTTGGAACTTGTGCTTGCTTGTGATTGTGTTAACATAATGTATTATGTATACTTCCATGTAACATATAAAATACAATTGGCCAAAGTAATAATAGCACAGGGCTTTAACAATTACATATGAATAACATCAATTAATCAACTCATAACACAATCAACACATACAAGTTTAGGTAAGTTTACTACCTCTAATCCTTGCTTTTCCTTACTCTTTTCCTTTCTCCATTGTCCTTGCTTTGTGGTCCTCTTTACCACATTACTCAAGGCCTAATAAAGCATAACATCATACTCATTACAATCCATTTCTAAGCCAACATAATCTACTCACTAATCCTTTAGCCCATTAAGTCTATCTTTCTCTAATTTTTATTAATTGGTTTGGCCTTTGAATTAATTGATGTCTTGACTTTGCCCTATACAATTTGGCCTTCTAAATCCATTTTGAGCTTAGAATTATGAAATTTTTTCTCCATCATGAAATCTGGATAGAACGGAAATAAGAATGCATTTTCTTTCAAAATTTCTCATTTTGATTCCAATGCTTCTACTAATTGTTTCCCTATTTAATCTCACACAATTTTTCATTTTAAAACCATTGGAACCATCAAAATTATGAAATTCTTATCACTGTTTATGCGTATGAACAGTGTCAAAAAGGGTTTCAAAACTTCCCTTTTCCAATTTTAATGTTTCCAAGGTTCCAATCTTATACAAAATCATCATTTAAATTCAATGGAAGCATTAGATCATTAAAATTTCACTTCCTTCTATCTAGAATAGTACAGGCCAAAAGCATCAAGATGCAAAGTCAAGAATATCAATTAAATTCAATAACCAACCATCCAAACTAACTTATCTAAGTGTCATTTACATACTTCTAACTTCATTTAACTCTTCCTTCTTTATTATAGAATTTTGGGTAGCAAGGGGATCAAGGGATAAATACATTTTCTAACAATTAAAACCTAGGTTTTATCCTTCTAAAACACATATAAATAAACTATGAAGGATTGCTTAGCTTAAGTACTTGCTTGGGTGACTTCTCCTTAATCTTATTTTGCGTTCTGTAACATCCCAATTTTTTGTCTAGGAGAATTGGGAAGTAGTCTGATATGGGCAGGCTGTTAAACCCGTAGTCCTAGGGTAGTAATCTGATATGGGCGGATCACTTACCTGTATTTTGTAGGAATCCGAGGGATGAGCTAAGTCCTTCAGGATTTAAAGATGAGTTAAGTCTTTAACCTACAGAATCGGGACAGTTCACCAGGTTCAAAATGAGGAATGTGAGGAATATCCCTTTGAGCAGAAGTCCCCGAAACATACAGAGGGTTTTTAGGGACTAAATTGCAAATAAGTAAAAGTCCAGGGACTAATATGTAAATAGTGAAAGTCCCTAGAGATATGATGGCCATTTATGCAAAGAAAGGGATTAAATTGCAAAAGAAAGAAAATGAAGGGGGCTTAAGTGCAATTATGGAAAGTATAAAGCCAAAAAGGAAAACTAGAGAAAAAGGTGGGGTCCTTAAGTGTAATTTTAGCCAAATAAAAAGGGACTTAATTGAAAAGAAGAAAAGTTCCTTGGGGCTAAAGTGTAATTAAAGAAAGTCAGGCCAGAAGTGGTTTGGACTGTCTAGAAGCATTTCAGTCCCAGATTTCACCGGTAGAGAGAGCAAGTGACGCTCGGTAATCTGGCTTAATACAGGAATTTTTGAAGACTCCAGATAGCCAGAAATGGACTGATCGTCCAAAAGTTATAAAACTTTATACCGGATATCCTAGATTTCAGATCTAGGTGAGAAAATATAGGATGATGCGTCCTTATGGGGCGGATGTCAGGAAACTGACAGAATACCGATAGGAGGCCTGTAGAGAAAGTTATTCACAAATCAGAAAATCCAGACGGGAGTGTGAGGCCTCCGGGTATCCGATAGAGAAATTTATCGGTATTTGAAAAAGGGACTGAATGAGTTCGGATGACCTCAGTCAGATGACTGTTATGACTCACAGGGATGCCTGAACACCGCAGGCTAGTATATCGGACAGAAGGAGCCGGTGTCCGGATATGGGTATAAACGGTGAATAATAGATAAAATATTCAATAAACATTAATGGGGGAAGATTCCTCGTAATGAGTGCCATGAAGGTAATGGACCCTGAGAGACCCAATAATGGCGCCATCAAAGGCCCAATAAGACACTTGGACTGATAGGTGGGTCAGTGTCCGGCAGAACCCCGAAAAAGTGCGAAATTACGAAAATGCCCCTGTGTTGTATAAAAGGGTAACAGATGAATGAAGGGCATTTTGGTCATTCTGGACAGGCTCAGAAGCCAAGGTACATGCATATAAAGTTACTTAGAGTCAGTATATGCCCTGACAGAGTACAGAAGGGTGTAAAATGATGATTTTACCTTAGGGTTAATGAAACATCCTCCTTTATACTCCTCAGAGTACACTTGCGGAAGCAATATTAGCTTAACTTAAGTCCAGAGATTGAACTTTTAACTCTTAAGTTCCTTATTCTGAACCTTTACTTTGCGAACTGATTTCTCACCTTCTACACATCCAAATGAGGCTTAATACCTATCCACGGAATGCCCCAGATGTGTACTACCGGCTCACTGAATCTCGTGGCCAGACTCCTCCGTTAACTAGGTCAAACTGAGGTCAGAACACTGCCGCCTCAGGACCTGCGAATTTCCCCTTTAATTTACCATACATAAATTGAATATGCCAAACAATATTTATCATTGAATAACATAATGTCATACAGCATGGCATACACAACAAGACATATACATAATCTTCCTATCTTTATTACATCTCTTTCTGCCTAAACTCCGGCAGCACAACCGCTACGCTTCATCTGTACAAAGAACTGAACCGTACTGATTCGGTAATTCCCTTATAAGAACTACCATTCTACGTAGTACCCAGGAAAGACTAGATGAACCGGCTAGGTCCACTCACTTCTAGCCTCCTTAGACAGCACTACGTACACAGTACTTATCATATACTGATGTTCAATCTTTACTTCGACAGCATAACGGCGTCTCTTAGCATTCTCAAAATCCACTTCAGCATAATGCAACATCCCAATTTTTGGGTCTAGTTCACCTAGGTTCAAAATGAGGAATGTGAGGAATATCCTAAGTCTTAAGCCTAGGAATTCTGCAGGTAGCTTGATATGGGCTGGCTCCTGTGTAAGATAACCTGATATGGGCGGGTTGTCGAGCCTTTCAAGTAATGATGACTCTCGAAGAGTTTAAGGGATGAGTTATTGAAAGAGAATTTCTAGAACTTAAGATGAAGGATGAGAAGATGAGTAATGAGGCCAGAAAGAGAATGCAGGGGCAAAATCGTAATTATGGGAAAGATTGGGCTGGTAGCCGATGAGTACCATATTTTGCCAGAAAATAGAGAAAATTATGCTGATCATTTCACTGAACTGTGAAATGTGCATATGAGGTCTCTATGTGTATGAAAGAATTAGAAATATGACCAGGGGTAAAATGGTCATTTTGGAAAAGTGTGCGAGTGAGTGCTTTTTCAGGCCAAAACAGCCCGGTCCGGATAAAATATCTGAAAATACCGGGAGATAGAGAAAAGGATTCCGGGTTGAATGAGGAGTCACAGAATTTTGATTTGAGGTCCCGATTTTTCTGTAAAAATTCCGGAAGATGGGAATTTACAGTTATAATCGGTAAAGGAAAAGCAGTTCCGATAGGGATGATCGGACTGTGGCCAGGGGCCGTATAGTGTTTCTATGGCCTTAGTGATACCAGGGAAGGCCCAGGCCCATTATATCAGTCCAGTGGTAAAAGGGGCCGGTGTCCGGGAAAAATGTGCAAAATGACGAAAATGCCCCTATGTTATAGAACAGCTGAAGAATGAGTAAAGGGTATTTTGGTCATTTGCCTAAGGTTAGACAGTCCAGGGAAGTTATCTGGATAGTTGACCAGGGTCAAAGAGTACTCTGGTAAGAGGTGAAAAGACAATAATGCCCCTAGACCTAATAAAGTAAAGAAAGAGAGACTAAGGGCATTTTGGTAATTTGCCAAGGGGTGTTTCTTGGGAATCGTGCCATCAGAGTACTTGGGCTGGATCAGAGACCCAAGATGATATTTCCAGGCCCAAAAACGCAGGCCCAGTGATTCAGGGGGAAAAGTGGCATTAAAATAATGATTTAATGACTTTTCAGTAAAGTAAAGTTACTCGGTTGGCACGAAAACCGAGGAGGTGATCAGATAAAGTTAGGGACTTATCTGGGTGGCATTGGGAAGCGTGCAAGGTCTCTTCCAGTCGCCACATGGCATTAGTCTGCAGAAAGCAGATAAAGTTGAGGGTACGTATTACGAGGCAGGAGACTGGACCGGTGAGTCAGCATGCTGAGTCAGCTGCTGAGGTGTCCAGGGAATTTAGGCATGTGGAAAATGTGGCGATGAGTCAGCTGCTGAGGTGTCCCCTGAGGTGGCACTGATGATGCAGTAAAAGGAAATTAAAGAAAATAGGAAAATCCAGGAAAAACCAGGACCGCAGGATCAAAGTTCATGGTAATTACAAGAATGCCATTGACCAAAACTATAAATACCCCCCCCCTTTGCCTTCATTATGCACGGTTTTGGCAAGAGAAAGAGAGAGAAAGAAGAGAGAGAAGGAGAAAGAAAGAAGTAAGGAAGTTCTGGTGAAGTTGGAAGTAGTAGAGAAGTTCTGAAGCTCTGCCTTTGAGGTAGTAACTAATCCTAGCTCTTATATAATGTCTTTGTGATTTGTTGTGCTATTGTTTGGTTGGATTGTTGTCTTATATGTTATGCTTGAAGCTCTATTACAATGCTATGATCATATGTTATTGAATATGGAAGCACGCAGCATACTTATCTATACACAATCACAAGCAAGCACCGTCACTCTGCATTACATATATTGTTATGATTATTGCTACTGGGATTCTTTTGAATCTCATTCCCAAAAATAACATTACAGGGGAGGTTCTGTCAAAATAAAATCTGGAAATTTTAAGAGACGCCGTTAGGCTGCCGAAATTCTGGCAACAGAGCAAGGACAAAGAAAGGAACTGATACGTACTGTGTACGTAGGTGCTGTCTAAGGAGGCTGGAAGTGAGTGGACCTAGCCGGTTCATCCAGTCTTTCCTGGGTACTTACGTAGAATGGTAGCTCCTACGGGAATTACCGAATCGGTATAAGATCGGTTCCTTTCTACAGAAGGAATGTAGCAGTTATGCTGCCGAATTTTAGACAGGAGAAGATGTAATAGAAATATGAGAATTTGCTGTATGCCTTGTTGTATGACATTTTATTATTTAATAATAAATATTGTTTAGCATGTTCAATTTGTAAATGGGGAATTAAGGGAGAAATTCGCAGGTCTTGAGGTAGCAGTGTTCTGACCTCAGATTGACCTAGTAAACGGAGGAGTTTGGCTACGAAATTTGGCAGGCCAGTCGTACACATCTGGGGCGTTACGTGGATAGGTAATAAGCCTCATTTGGTTGTGTAGAATGAGATTAATTAATTTTCAAATTAAAGGTCCAGAATAAGGAACTTAAGAGTAAAATTTTGAATTTCTGGGCTTAAGTTAAGATATAATCAAGCTAATATTGCTTCCGCAAGTGTACTCTGAGGAGTCTAAGGAAGGATGTTTCACATAACCTCCCTGTAATGGATTATGTATGGGGATGAGATTCGGGGGAATCTCAGTAGCAACAATCATAACAATATATGTAATTCAGAGTGACAGTGCTTGCTTGTGATTGTGTACAGATAAGTATGCTGCGTGCTTTCATGCTTAATAACATATGGTCATAGCATTACAGCAGAGCTTCAGACATAACATATAAGACAACAATCCAACCAAACAATAGCACATCAAATCACAAAGCCATTACATAAAAGCTAGGATTAGTTACTACCTGGCTAGCTTAGCAGAACTCCACTATCCTTATTCTGCTTCCAGCTCCGCCAGAACTTCCTTACTTCCTTTTCTCCTTTCTCTCTTCCCTTCCTTCTCCTTCTCTCTCTTCTTTCTCTCCCTTACTCTAGCCATGCGTGAATGAAATGGAGGGCAAGGGGGGTATTTATAATTTCCTTCAATGGCAATTCTGTAATTACCATGAACTTTGATCCTGCGGTCCTGGTTTTTCCTGGATTTTCCTATTTTCTTTAATTCCTCATTTACTGTATCATGCATGACATCATCAGGACACCTCAGCATGCCACCTCAGCGCCACATTTATCACATGTCTCAATTCCTGGACACCTCAGCATGCTGACTCACCGGTCCAGAGTCCTGCCTCGTAATACGTGCCCTCAGCTTTATCTGCTTTCTCCAGACTAGAGCCATGTGGCGACTGGAAGAGACCTTGCATGCTTCCCAATGCTATCCAGATAAGTCCTAGACTTATCTGATCACCTCCTCAGTTTTCGTGCCAACCGAGTAACTTTACTCTACTGAAAGGTTACTGAAACATCACTCTAATGCCATGTGGCATCTTGTGGGTCCCATGAGGATACCTTATCAGTCTACCTCATGGTTTCCAGATAACCTTTCCTGTATCTGGCCCTCATGCCTCCGGTCTATCTCTAACCGGGTATCTATCTCTTTTGGACCTTCTCAACTCATGGCCCATACGCTTGGCACTACTTTAGCCACTAGTCGCGACCTAGCCATCATCTCATCGCGACTTAACATCTTTTGGTTCATTAGTCGCGACCACAACATTCTCTAGTCGCGACCACAACATTCTTTAGTCGCGACCATAACAGTCTTTCGTCGGACCACATCACTTTTTAGTCGCAACCAGACTTATTCTACTCATTAGTCGCGACACCACATACATATCCGTCACGACCAAGCCTCTCTGCCAATATTAGTCGCGACCATAATACATTCTCGTCGCGACCAAAGTCTCTATCATCGCGACCTAACTGGTCAACCCTTGAACCTTTGACCTTTACATCATATCCAAATGGCCATTTACCCCTTGGGACTTCCACTGTTTACACATAAGTCCCCGTACCTTTGCTTACTCGTAGCTCAGTCCCTAAAACTCTTCACGTTCCTCTGGGACTTCTGCTAAAAAGGGGTCTAGTAGCCTCCCAATCTTAGGCTATCTCTGCATCTCTAGGCCTGAAAATTGGGATGTTACAGTTAAAATAGTGCAAGAAAGGGCACTCAGGGGTATTTTGGTAATTTGCCAAGGGATGTTTCTTAGGAATCATGCCATCAGAGTACTTGGGCTGGATCAAAGATGATGTTCCCAGAGCCAAAAAACGTAGCCCATGAAGTATGTGAGAAAAAGTGGCATTAAAATACTATTTTAATGCTGTTTCAATAAAGTAAAGTTACTCGGTTGGCACGATAATCGAGGAGGTGATCAGATAAAGTCCGGGACTTATCTGGATAGCATTGGAAGGCGTGAAAGGTCCCTTCCAGATGCCACATGGCGTCATCCTAGAGGCAGAAGAAAAGTTAAGGACACGTGGCACAATCTTAGCCGGTGAGTCCAGTTTGTGGGAAATCGGACCGGACCGGTACTGGATTAGATTGGAACTGCTGAGTCAGCTGATGAGGTGTCCAAGAAGGCTTCAATTTCTCCATGTGAGAAATGTGCATGATGAGGTGTTCCATGAGGTGGCATGGAGATGATGTCATGCATGATGTAGTAAAAGGAATAAAGAAAAATAGGAAATTCAGGAAAAACCAGGACCACAGGATCATAAGTCTTCAAAATTACAAGATTGCCATTGCTCAACACTATAAATACCCCCCCTAGCTCCTCATTTCGGTACAAGCAAGAAAGAGAGGAAGAAAGAAGTTCTTGAGAGAGAAAGTGAGAGAAAGAAAGAAGAAAGGAAGTTCTGGTGAAGTTGGAAGCAGTAGAGAAATTCTGAAGTTCTGCTTTTGAGGTAGTAACTAATCCTAGCTCTTATGTAATGCCTTTGTGATTTGTTGTGCTTTTGTTTGGTTGGATTGTTGTCTTATATGTTATGCTTGAAGCTCTATTCCAATGCTATGATCATATGTTATTGAATATGGAAGCATGCAGCATACTTATCTGTACACAATCACAAGCAAGCACCGTCACTCTGCATTACATATATTGTTATGATTATTGCTACTGGGATTCTTTTGAATCTCATTCCCAAACATAACATTACAGGGGAGGTTCTGTCATTATAAAATTTGGAAATCTTAAGAGACGTCGATAGGCTGCCGAAATTCCGGCAACGAAGATGGAACAAAGAAAGGAACTGATACGTACTGTGTACGTAGTGCTGTCTAAGGAGGCTGGAAGTGTGTGGACCCAGCAGGTTCATCCAGTCTTTCCTGGGTACTACGTAGAATGGTAGTTCTCATGAGAGAATTACCGAATTGGTACAACATCGGTTACTTTCTAAAGAAGAATTGTAGCAGTTATGCTGCCGGATTTTAGACAGAGAATGATGTAATAAAATATGAGGGGGTTAATCATGCACTGATATATAACAGTTGATTAGTTAATATTAATTGTTATCTGGCATGTATGACTGATATGTGTTGGTTGTATGCATGTGTATGTAAAGACTAAATGCTGAAAATAGGCTCAGTGAACAGTAATTCGTGAAGACCTATTCATGTTTGATAAATCATTAAAAATAGCAAATGATTGAATTAATGTACGAACTTTTTAGGGTAAAAAGTAGACATACTAAGATTTAATTTTATATATAGAATGCCCCATTTGGATGTCTACAAGAAAAGATATAAAATGCTAAAGTTGGGGACCAGAATGCTGGATTCAGGAGAAAATCACTGGATGGACAGTAAATTTGAAACGTTGACCCATGTTGAATTGGTCAAGTAATGGTCAACCAATGATTTTTACCTGAAATATAATTGAGTTAGATTCATGTATCACTTTGAACCACTTCGTTTCGATTTTTCTAGAATTAGTTATGACTTTTCAAAGTCAAGTCACTCATCTAGAATTTGCCACAGTGAACAGTACCCAATAAGAATAAAATTCCTGATTGAGAATTTGGACTTCAATAACCATGAAAGTGGTTCCAAATGCTACTGAATGGTTTCTAAGATGTATAAAAATAAGGATGTGACAAGTTCTCTCTTCATTTTGGAATGGTTTCCCCAAGGGTCCTCTAGGTACACGAAATTGTGAAGGAGGAAGGGGTATTTATAGTGAAATTTCAAGGAATTAGGGACCATTTTACCCCTCAAGTTCCTAATTATTATAAGCCCTTAATCTTGAATTTAATTGGTTGCTTTTTAGATTAATTATTCTTAATTATCATTAACTTAATTCTTACATTATTTTAATAAAATAAAGCATATGGAAAAACTCTTCTCCCTTTTTCTTGGTGCCATGTAGAAGAGGTGTGGCTCCCACTTAGACACCTCACACCTTGTATTCTCTTGGATTTTCTTGAATTCCTTTCCTTTAAAAATTCATAAAATATCCTAAATCCAACTTATGCTCTAAGAAAATACCTTGGGTTATTTGGGCTTCCATTCTCACACCATATTGGGCTTGAATTGCATCTAACCCATTAATTAGCACACATCCCAAGGTATTTGGAAGATAAAAAGTAGAAAATGACATGTTCTAGCATGTTATTAGATCTTCCATTTATGTAAATATTGTGTAATGTGTCAATTTATGTGTAGAAAGTATGTATAAGAATTATAGCATGTTCACATGAGTATATGAATTTAGTACAAGCTAAGTAAATTGTTCAAGCATGCTAGAATAATTAATGAGAATTAAAGAAAGAAGTTAGAAAGGTAAAAAGTAGGTCTTAGAGCAGTTTGTTCTAGCTCTAGTTTGACCTAACAAATGGATTAATCTGATAACAAAATTTGGTGAGAATGTATTACATATCCCAAGCTTTAAAAGCATGGGTAATATCCCTCAATTGGATCTATACATTAAGAGAAATAAATTTCCAAATTTAAGGCTTAGAATTTGGAAGTTCCAAAAATGACCATATGAACAGTAATAATTAATTAATTAACTGTATTGATTGGTCCAGTAAAACTCCATATTTATAATTTTTTCTTAAAGAGAATTGAAATATCTTTAAATAGAAATTTAGATTACATCCATACAATTTTATTTATAAGTAATTATAAATTTTTAAAGTTAGACTACCAAATATGAAAAATGAACAATGAACAGTACCCAATGACAAAATTACAAATTTTTAATTTCTAGGCCTAAGCTTCGACATACATAATTGCTTCCGTGCGTATACTCTAACGGGTAAAAGTAAGGATCTTATAATTTTGGTATCAGAGCAAAGGTTTTGGCATAGGATATGGACACTTTACTTAAGATATAGAGTACGTAGTAGATAGATAAGGCCTGACCTAGGTCAAAGTCAGTGATAGGTTACTTGTTCATCATCCAACTAAGTTTATGGATTGGAAGTGAATGCTCTTGGGAATATGAATATTGACGATTAGTGAGAGATGAAGATTGAATTCTTAGTTAGTGAAGTTTTAAAGGAAAGTAAGAGATAGTTTCTCGCCTACAAGTGATCCCTGAGGATAGGGGAACCGAAAAGTATTAATGGCCTAAAGATATGAGCCATAGGGGAACCTAAAATTATTAATGGCCTAGAGATGTGAGCCAGACCCTTTCTCAGTTAACTAATATAAAGTAGATGACTTAGTTAGGGATCACAGTGAGGCTAGGAAAATAGAAGTCCTTCAGGCGACAGGTGATACTATGATATAATGAAGTTAAGTACGACCAGTAAAGGTTAAGAGAAATATAGCCGCTATTCAAAGACTTAGAGAATTCCCTTTCCAAGAAAGAGTAATGACTAAGAGTCAGATAAATAATTAAGGGTTTGAATTTATACCCTAGTAAAGGGTATAATGGCAACCTAAGTTAGATGAATTAATGTAGCCTTGTTAAGGCTAAAAAAAGCCTAATAGAGTAGCTATCTTAGATTCCTGAATAGATCAATAGGATCTTAGAGATAGTAAACTCATGATAGATAGCCCTAGTGAAATTCTTGGGGATCAAGATAAAGAAATAGGGAATGAAACAGATAGCTATACAGAGAACTAGCATAAAGAGATAAGAATATTCTCGATAATGTTAAGAGATACTCAGTCACTTAGGGTTAGGTTGAGAGGCTCCTGAGTAAGGATACAATGTATAAAAGTTTTAACCATTAAGTCTTTCCTAGAGAAATTTTGGACTAGTCCTTCAAATCAGAATCAACATTGCTCTAGACATAGCAAGTTACCCTATAAAGCAAGAAAGGGTAACAATCGAGATAGAGTTGATATTGCTTTAACAGAAGTAGCATGTTCTCCATTAAGAATAGATAATAGTAGCTGAGGCAAGGCAAGCATAGTTAACTTTGCACCAATGGAAGCATGATTGGAAAAGAATAGAGTTAGGGTTAAATGTCCCTGAGCTTAACAGAGTATTAAGCAAGCAGAAAGAAGAAAATGTTATAAGTCATCCCCTTGTAATTTCTAGAATTATCTACAGGCAGAAAAAAGGCTCCCTTTTATAGGGATAAGATGTCTGAATGACATGCTACATATATAGTAGCAAGTAAGATCTTTTACTCCTTGCATGGGAATGCCATGCACTATGATATGATTATGGAAAATATGCTTAAGATCTAAGTGTTAGAGCTATGCATATTAAAGGAATGAATAATTCAGGTCCTATGTTAAAGCTATGCATTCATAAGGAGATATGCAGCTCCTTGTAACACGTTGCCTAGGTATTATGCATGTTAAAGTAATGCTCCTACTAAGAAGTGAACTAGAGAAAAGAGTAGTTCATAAGTCCTCTCTCTGTACACTTTAGAATCAGTTAGAGATGTCATATCATGAGTTTTAGGCCTAGAAGCCCAGTATGTAGCCTAAAATAGGTAAGCTACCAAGCCTTGTTGAGTAGAAGTCCCAGAAATATACAAATGATGTTCAGGGATTAAATTGTAAATAGTGAAAATTCCTCGGGGAAATATATAAATAAGTTAGAGACTTCAAAAGAGTCGCCTAGGCATAAAAAGAGAAAAGAGGTTAGTTAGAGGCCTAAGGTTGAGATAATGACCTGAGAGAGATGATTTACAATGTTAAGCTCAAGTAAGGGCAAAATCATAATTTTAGAAAAGTCCCAAGGGCATAATGGTCATTTTAAAAAGAAGAGGGACTAAACTGAAAAGTCTAAAAGTTTCATGGTATGAAATGAAAGTAGACACAAGTTATGGGTCATTAAGTGTAATTATGAAAAGTTGAGGGACTTAATTGAAAAGAGGAAAAGTTTCCTGGGGCAAAATGGTAATTATGAAAAAGTTGAGCCAGAAAAGGCCCAAAACTACCCTAAATCATTTCAGTACCAAATCTTACCAGTAAATAGAAAAAAATATTCTGATCAGTTTAACGCTACACGGAGTTTTGATTTGAGGTCCTGATAAATTGATATCAATTTCTGAAGATTAGGAAATTAGTACAGTATCTTTTGGACCTCAGAATCAGATAAAATTTGGTAGTAAATTCTTATAATTAATATAAGAATTTATGAAATAGACAGAAGTAAAAAAGAAGTCATGTAAAATTAATTATGGAATTTAGGGTGAAAAATGACACCGATAAAGGGTTTAAAGGAAATATGTATAATTTTTATCAGGACTTCTGGATCTCAAAATATTATGAGACATTGCAAGAAATTCATTTTATATTAGAATGAATTTCTAAAAATATTATAATCAATAAAAGAAGTGTTTAGAATTTATCTCAAAAATTAGAGCTAGTTAAGGATATTTGTATAGGAATTGTCTTAAGATTTGTGCCAATTAGCAATTGGACCCAAGGAAAGCCCAATAATGGCATCATACAACAGTCCAATAAGTCCCAAAAGTTTTTTTGGAGCCCAACTCTAATAATGGATAATTTATGAATTTTTGAAAAAGAAAAGAAAAGAGAATTAAGGAAGCTTCAAGAGGAAGATTAAGGTTTGCACACATGGTGGGCCCCACAAGCAGTACACATGGCGTCAAGCAAGGAGGAAGGGAAGATTTTTAACATGTGATCTTATCTTAAATTTAGCTTCTAGGGCAAGCCAAGATCAAGAGCAAATATGGACCATTGGATTAAATAGCATTTAAGTGCATCTTGGCCTTTCATTTTTCATAGGATTTTTCTATAAATACCCCACCATTTTCCTTAAAAAGCCTTGGTGACGAGAGCTTCGGATTATCGCGGTCCGAGCCATCAAAATTAAGTGAATTGCACGCTAGTAATGTAGTATAAGGCACAACCCTATCGTTCTTCTCAAGGAGCCTTTCTAAAGGAATCCTAGCAAATTGGATGTCAAACTCAATGGTAAACCTGAGTAAAGAGTAAATGGTTTTGTAGGTGCAGTAAAATAAAGATGCAGTAAAATAGATATTTTTATATTTTTGTTTAAGATGGAAAATGGTTGGTTTGTGAAAGTAATTTATGATGATAGGCTCTTGATGATGAAAAATATTTATCCTTGCTCTCAATGTATATGGAGTTTGAAATCACTAAGTCTTGAATAGAACCTCAATCAATCGATTGAGTCCAGAACCCTAATATTCTTTAAACTCCTTTGATCAAAGCTAGTTTAAAGACTATTATTGAACTACTAAGGATCACTTAGTGTGTAATTTAAACCAGATGGAAGAATGCCCTCGAATGAGCGTCGATCGACTAACCCTAGAATTCAAGTAATCGAATCAATTAGCAAGGATCGTTGACAACCGTTCAACTAGCTTAAACTCAAAACTGAAATATTATATTAAAACCAGCATTCAAAACACCCAAAGTAAATTACAATCGTCTAATTTGAGAATAATCAATCGATATTCAAAACTTGTTCATATGATGAAAAACCCTAGATCTAGAAGCAATCAAAATATGACAAGATACAAATTAGAATAGAAGAAACTCCCCGTTTAGTCCGTGAGCTCAAGATACTGGATCCATCACCAAGAGACTAAAGGTTTAGCCTTTCATGACTTCTATTGCACTGCAATCGCTGTTCAGATGTGATGCCATGAAGAAACAACGAAGAGATGAAGGGTGAAAGGGGTAGAGATGTGTAGGAGGTGTGTAGAGATTTCTCGAGTACTGCTTCTTAGCCTAATCAGGTCCAAAAACCAGCCTCCTCTTGACGGCAGCCTCCCTCTCTTCTTATAACAGCATGACCTAATTCAAAACATGAAGTTTCAACGATTTTGTACTTTTAGTCGCGACCAGATACATTTGTTCATCGCGACCTATGAACATGGAGAATCTTCTAGAAGAATTATGAGTCGCGACTTTAGGACTCTTTGGTCGTGACTAAATAGCACAGAGGCGTGATTTGACTTTGTGGTTTCTTTTCTTGAACATTTGTACTCCTGGACAAAGAAATGAATTACACCTAGAACAATCACTATTAAAGCCAATATAATAACATAATCCATAGTGTGACTTGAAAATAATTAATCCACCATCTTTTGGGAATGCAGAAGTGATAATGTGAGAAACGCCAAGCAATCAACTACTAAATGAAATCAACCTCAACTGTATGAGCGCAATAGACCCTCTTTAATCATGTAAGTGTTTAGCTCTCTCTCTATCCTCTCATTGTTAGGGTTCTTTCACGCAAATTCAAATTGGGAAACATCCTACCATATGCTTGTAATGGCTCTAAATCTCAGCAACTATATAGCACTTATGCAAAGAATCAAGAGGTCTTTTAGGGTTGTAATGATGGAGATGGGCCATATGGAATGGAATGTGAAGAATAGAAAGTACTATATGCATTTAACAATGAATATGTAGCATGAATTCATGTCTCTAGAGATCTAGAAGTGATACTTGTGCTAATAAGAGTTGATAAATGTGCCTTCTTCATTTCTCTTTTCTTTTCTTTTCTTTTCTTTTTGTTTTCTTTTCTTGCACCGTCCTCTTTTTTTTTTTGGCACCTCATGCACAGAACCTGTAGCACACATCACAATAATAATGAATGTTTGACATGAATAACATTTTATTTTGCAAATGAGGTTTATGCATATATGACTTTCTATATGAATGATGGATGAAAGAGAAATGATGGGCTCAAAGGGGTGACTAAGGATATGGATGTAGTGGGCTTGTGTTTGGGATAAAAGGATTTAGAAATGAATGCTTCTATCATGTTCAATTCATAAATGCGCAAGTCATTCTCAACTCAGAGCCAAGACAAGTTCTAGAGGATATAAACCAATTGAATAGTCACTCAATATAGAAATTTAGGCCGAGAATCCTTCTAACTAGGGTTTCGATCTAAATTGCTCATAAGCTAAAGTCCCAAACAAAGTTCATCATTCACTAGGCGTTAGAACACTTATCACAACTGAAAACCCTCTAAACGATGGTTTAAAAGTTTCAAAGTAATTACTTAGAATCACGCAATAATCCCAAATTCAATAGCAAAAGTTTAGGTGTTTCAAATTCAATTTCCAAGATTCAAAGAAAAATTTCAAGTGTGGTAATGGTTTCGAAGGATTAAGAAGGATTTGAAGTAAGGGGACAATGAATCATTTGTGAAAGCATCTTAGTAGTTCAAAAGGAATCCTTCTTTCCAGCAATGCACAAGGCAAAGAGAAGGTAAATGGACATTTTCCAAAAGTGAGTCGCAACTTAAAACAGTTACGGTCACGACCTGTTTTCACAGGGGTGCATGCTCAGAAGTTTTCAAACATTGGTCGCGACTAATGAAATTGCCTATTGAAACATCCTCCCTTAGACTCCTCAGAGTACACTTGCGGAAGCAACATTAGCTTGATTATACCTTAACTTAAGCCCAGAAATTCAAAATTTTACTCTTAAGTTCCTTATTCTGGACCTTTAATTTGAAAATTAATTAATCTCATTCTATACATCCAAACAAGGCTTATTACCTATCCACATAATGCCCCAGATGTGTACGACTGGCCTGCCAAATTTCATAGCCAAACTCCTTCGTTTACTAGGTCAAACTGAGGTCAGAACGCTGCTACCTCAGGACCTGCGAATTTCTCCCTTAATTCCCCATTCACAAATTGAACATGCCAAACAACATTTATTATTAAATAATAAAATGTCATACAACAAGGCATACAGCAAATTATCATATTTCTATTACATCTTTTCCTGCCTAAAATCCGGCAGCATAACTGCTACAACTCTTCTTTAGAAAGTAACCGATCTTGTACCGATTCGGTAATTCCCGTAGGAACTACCATTCTACGTAAGTACCCAGGAAAGACTAGATGAACCGGCTAGGTCCACTCACTTCTAGCCTCCTTAGACAGCACTACGTACACAGTACTTATCATATACTGATGTTCAGTCTTTACTTCGGCAGCATAACGGCGTCTCCTAGGATTCTCAAAATCCACTTCAGCATAACCTCCCTGTAATGGGTTATGGATGGGGATGAGATTCGGGGGAATCTCAGTAGTAACAATCATAACAATATATGTAATGCAGTGTGATAGTGCTTGCTTGTGATTGTGTACAGATAAGTATGCTGCGTGCTTCCATACTCAATAACATATGATCATAGCATTGCAGTAGAGCTTCAAGCATAACATATAAGACAACAATCCAACCAAACAATAGCACAACAAATCACAAAGCCATTACATAAAAGCTAGGATTAGTTACTACCTCAAAAGCAGAGCTCCAGAACTTCTATACTGCTTCCAACTCCACCAGAACTTCCTTTCTTTCTTTCTTTCTCCTTCTCTCTCTTCTTTCTCTCTCTTTTCTTGCCAAAAACGTGGGATGCCTAAAATGGGAGGGGAAGGGGGTATTTATAGCTTTAATAGATGGCATTTCTGTAATTTTGAAGCCATCTGAACATGTGGTCCTGGTTTTTCCTGGATTTTCCTATTTTCTTTATTCCTTTTTACTGCATCATGCATGACATCATCCAGGACACCTCACCGGGACACCTCATCGCCACATTCTTCACATATCATAATTCCTGGACAGCTCATCAGCTGACTCAGCAGTTCAGTCCAATCCAGTACCGATCCAGAGTCTTGCACCGTAATACGTGTCCTCAACTTTTCTTCTGCCTCTAAGATTGCGCCATGTGGCACCTGGAAGAGACCTTGCACGCTTCCCAATGCTATCCAGATAAGCCCCGGACTTTATCTGATCACCTCCTCGGTTATCGTGCCCACCGAGTAACTTTACTTTATTGAAACAACATTAAAATAGTATTTTAATGCCACTTTTTCTCACATATCACTGGGCCTACGTTTTTGGGCTCTGGGAATGTTATCTTGGATCCTGATTAAGCCCAAGTACTCTGATGGCACGATTCCCAAGAAACACCCCTTGGCAAATTACCAAAATGCCCTTAGTCTCTCTCTCTTTACTTTATTAGGTCTAGGGGCATTATTGTCTTTTCCCATCTTACCAGAGTATTCTTTGACCCTGGTCAACTATCCAGATAACTTCCCTGGACTGTCTAACTTTAGGCAAATGACCAAAATACCCTTTACTCATTCTTCAGCTGTTCTATAACATAGGGGCATTTTCGTCATTTCGCACCTTTTTCCCGGACACCGGCCCCTTTTACCACTGGACTGATCTAATGGGCCTGGGCCTTCCCTGGTGTCACTATAGGCCTTAACAACCACTATACGGCCCCCGGCCACAGTCCGATCATCCCTATCAGAACTGCTTTTCCTTTACCGATTATAACTGTAAATTCCCATCTTCCGGAATTTTTACAGAAAAATCGGGACCTCAAATCAAAATTCCGTGACTCCTCATTCAACCCGGAATCCTTTTCTCTATCTCCCGGTATTTTCAGATATTTTATCCGGACCGGGCTGTTTTTGCCTGAAAAAACACTCTCGCGCACACTTTTCCAAAATGACCATTTTACCCCTGGTCACATTTCTAATTCTTTCATACACATAGAAACCTCATATGCACATTTCACAGTTCAGTGAAATGATCAGCATAATTTTCTCTATTTTCTGGAAAAATATGGTACTCATCGGCTACCAGCCCGATCTTTCCCATAATTACGATTTTGCCCCTACATTCTCTTTCTGGCCTCATTGCTCATCTTCTCATCCTTTATCTTAAGTTCTAGAAATTCTCTTTCAATAACTCATCCCTTAAACTCTTCGGGAGTCATCATTACTTGAAAGGCTCGACAACCCGCCCATATCAGGTTATCTTACACAGGAGCCAGCCCATATCAAGCTACCTGCAGAATTCCTAGGCTTAAGACTTAGGATATTCCTCACATTCCTCATCTTGGACCTAGATGAACTGTCCCGATCTCCTAGACCAAAAATCGGGATGTTACACCTATCGTGACTAAAATACACAGAGAGGAATAGTCGCGACAAATCAGGTACTATAATCGTGACTCAAATCGACAGAGAGGTATTATCGAGACCATACAGCACATAGGTCCATTATTCACAGAGAGCATGTTTGTCCAAAATTCCATTATAGGTCGTAACCCTAAATCACATATGTCGCGACCATTATTCACAGAGACTACTAAGCCACAGTTTTCAAAGTCCAAAAATGGTTTTCAAGCTAAATTCTTTTTACCAATTAACAAGTTTGTTTAAGGTGGAGGTCTAATTTGCAGCAATTCACCACATATTAAGATCAAAAACAAAAATTTTGTGATGAAAGATTGGATTAAACACAAAAAAGCAAGAGTAAACCATCTTCCCCCACACTTAAACTTGACAGTGACCTCACTGTCAACAAAACCAAAGAAAGTGATAATGTTATCAGTGAAATCTAGCCTCAATACAGTAGGTAGTCATAACGCTCACTGCAATTTTCTCAATGAAGCTCATAGTCACATTCAAGTCATACAAAGCAATACAAGTAAAGCAAGGATGACAGGATGGGTAATCGAAATTCATGCATGTGAGTGTGTGGATAGAAAGGTGACCATTGAAGAGTGTGCAACACAGTAACGGGGTGTTATTCAAATCAGAAATAATCCTAGAATAGACAGAAATAAAATGAAGATAACTAGAACTAAACTGAAAATGGAATCTAATCTACTGAATCATCTCTTTCTTACACTCAACTTAACATAGCAAAACATCATAAATAGAAGAATGTGTAAAAGGTAGGATATAGGAAAGAGACAACATGGCCTTAAGGTGGCAAAACAGGCTTCTCGTAAAGTTTCAAATGATGGCCATTGGCCTGAAAAAGTCTGCCTGTCGCTTCCTCTTCCAACTCAATCATCCCAAACTCGTGGACTTTAACAACTGTGTAAGGTCCATCCCAGCTAGTTTTGAATTTTCCATGTTTGAACTTGAATCTAGCTTGGTACCTTAACACTCGATCTCCTGCCTGAAACTTCTTTCTCAGAATATTAGCATCATGGAATAACTTTGTCTTCTGTTTATAGATTTCAGAGCTGCTGTATGCATCCAATCGAATCTCTTCTAGCTCTTGAATCTGCAATAACCTGTTCGAACTGGCTTCCTCGAGGTTCTCATTGCAAGCTTTCACTGCCCAAAAAGTCTTGTGCTCTATCTCTACAGGCATGTGACAAGCTTTTCCAAAAATTATCCTATACGGCGACATGCCTAGCGGGGTTTTAAAAGCTATTCTGTATGCCCATAAAGCATCATCTAATCTTAAGTTCCAGTCCTTATTGGATGGCTTGACAATCCTTTCTAGTATGTGCTTTATTTCCCTATTGGAAACCTCCGCTAGACCATTAGTTTAAGGGTGGTATGGGGTTGATACTTTATGAGTTACACCATATTTTGCCAATAGGTTATTGATCAACTTATTGCAAAAATGGGTACCTTGATCACTAATTACTGCTCTTGGTACTCCAAACCTACTAAAGATGTGAGACCTTAGGAACTTCGAAACTGTTTGGGCATCATCTAGCCTTATGGGGGTGGCCTCTACCCACCTAGATAAGTAGTTTACCTCCAACAAAATGTACTGAAACCCTGCTAAAGGTGGGAAAGGGCCCATGAAGTCTATCCCCCACACATCAAAAACCTCACAAAACAGAATAGGGTGTTGTGGCATTTCATGCCGCTTACTAATCCCTCCAAATCTTTGGCACCTATCACAAGCTTTATAAAACTCAAAAGCATCTTTAAAGAGAGAAGGCCAATAGAAACCAGATTCAAGGACCCTACGTGTGTAACATCCCAATTTTCAGGCCTAGAGACGCAGAAATAGCCTAAGATTAAGAGGCTACTATACCCCTTTTTAGCAAAAGTCCTAGAGGAACGCAAAGAGTTTCAGGGACTGAGCTGCGAGTAAGTGAAGGTACGGGGACTCATGTGTTGAAGTCCCAAGGGGTAAATGGCCATTTGGGGATGATGTAAAAGTTAAAGGTTGGAGAGTTGAGAGCTGACCATTTTGGTCGCGACTTGAGATAGTTGTGGTCACGACTAATAGTTACAGAAAGAAGTTGGTCGCGACGAGAGTGTATTATGGTCGCGACTAATATTGGCAGAGAGGCTTGGTCATGACAGATATGTATGTGGTGTCGCGACTAATGAGTAGAATAAGCCTGGTTGCGACTAAAAAGTGATGTGGTCGCGACGAAAGACTGTTGTGGTCGCGACGAAAGATTGTTATGGTCGCGACTAAAGAATGTTGTGGTCGCGACTAGAGAAAGCTGTGGTCGCGACTAATGAACCAGAAGGTGCTAAGTCGCGATGAGATGATGGCTAGGTCGCGACTAGTGACTAAAGTAGTGCGAAGCGTATCGGCTAAGAGTGGTGAAGGTCCAAAAGAGATAGTTACCCGGTTAGAGATAGACCGGAGGCAGGAGGCCAGATACAGGAAAGGTTATCTGGAGACCATGAGGTGGACTGATAAAGTATCCTCATGGGACCCACAAGATGCCATATGGCATTAGAGTAATGAATCAGTAACCTTTCAGTAGAGTAAAGTTACTCGGTTAGCACGAAAACCGAGAAAGTGATCAGATAAGTCTGGGACTTATCTAGATAGCATTGGGAAGCGTGCATGGTCTCTTTCAGTCGCCACATGGCTCTGGTCTGGAGAAAGCAGATAAAGCTGAGGGCACGTATTATGAGGCAGGACACTGGACCGGTGAGTCAGCATGCTGAGTCAGTTGCTGAGGTGTCCAGGAATTTTAGCATGTGATAAATGTGGCGCTGAGGTGGCATGTTGAGGTGTCCTGATGATGTCATGCATGATGCAGTAAATGAGGAATTAAAGAAAATAGGAAAATCCAGGAAAAACCAGGACCGCAGGATCAGAGTTCATGGAAATTACGGGATTGCCATTGGAGGAGGTTATAAATACCCCCCTCCATTCCATTTCCATTCACGTATGAAGAGGAGAAGGGAGAGAAAGAAGAGAGAGAAGGAGAAGGAAAGGAAGAGAGAAAGGAGAAAAGGAAGTAAGGAAGTTCTGGCGGAGCTGGAAGCAGAATAGAGATAGTAAGGTTCTGCTGAGCTAGCCAAGTAGTAACTAATCCTAGCTTTTATGTAATGGCTTTGTGATTTGATGTGCTATTGTTTGGTTGGATTGTTGTCTTATATGTTATGTCTGAAGCTCTGCTGTAATACTATGATCATATGTTATTAAGCATGGAAGCACCCAGCATACTTATCTGTACACAATCACAAGCAGGCACTGTCACTCTGCATTACATATATTGTTATGATTGTTGCTACTGAGATTCCCCGGAATCTCATCCCCATCCATAACCCATTACAGGGAGGTTATGCTGAAGTAGATTTTGAGAAGCCAAGAGACGCCGTTATGCTGCCGAAGTAAAGACTGAACATCAGTATATGATAAGTACTGTGTACGTAGTGCTGTCTAAGGAGGCTAGAAGTGAGTGGACCTAGCCGGTTCATCTAGTCTTTCCTGTGTACCACGTAGAATGGAAGTTCTTATGAGGGAATTAGCAAATCAGTACAGTTCAGTTCTTTGGACAGATGAAGCGTAGCGGTTGTGCTGCCGGAGTTTAGGTAGAAAGAGATGTAATAAAGACAGAAAGATTATGTATATGTCTTGTTGTGTATGCCATGTTGTATGACATGATTTTATTCAATGATAAATATTGTTTGGCATATGCAATTTATGTATGTTAAATTAAGAGGAAAATTCGCAGGTCCTGAGGCAGCAGTGTTCTGACCTCATTTTGACCTAGTAAACGGAGGAGTCTGGCCCCGGGATTTGGTGAGCCGGTAGTACACATCTGAGGCATTCCATGGATAGGTATTAAGCCTCATTTGGATGTGTATAATGAGAGAAACCAATTCTCAAAGTAAAGGTTCAGAATAAGGAACTTAAGAGTTAAAAGTTCAATCTCTGGACTTAGGATAAGCTAAAATTGCTTCCGCAAGTGTACTCTGAGGAGTAGAAAGGAGGATGTTTCAACGTGCGGTCCTTTTCCCTCCAAAATGACCCCCATAAACCCATGAATGACATGCTTCCAAAACTGATTTGTGATCTTGATCTGGGACACATTGTCTTAACACTTGGTTTGAGCACAACTTCCATAGAAAAGGTCTATCCCAGATGAAGTATTTAGACGGGAGTTGGTAATCTGCTCATATGATCTACAACGTGGTTCACATTTCCAGCTCGATCCCGTACCTCTATATCAAACTCTTGAAGCAGTAACATCCATCGTAGGATTCTCGGTTTAGATTGAGGTTTGTGGAATAAATACTTGACTGCTGCATGATCGGTGTAAACAACTACCTTGGAATTAATTAGATATGCTCTGAATTTATCCAAGGCTACCACAATGGCATACAATTCTTTCTCAGTAGTGGTGTAGTTAATTTGATCAGCATCAAGTGTTTTCGAGTCATAGGCAATCACTCTAAATAGATTACCTTCCCTTTGACCTATCATAGCTCCCACAGCATAATTGGAAGCATCACAAGATAGTTCAAATGGAAGATCCTAATCTGGTGATATTAGAACAGGAGGAGAAATCAACCTGTCCTTTAATTTTTCAAAATCCTCTTTACAGTCATTTGAGAAAACAAAGTCAGTGTCCTTTTGCAGAAGTTTTGAGAGTGGTAAAGCAATCTTACTAAACTCTTTTATGAATCTTCTATAAAACCCAACGTGCCCCAGAAAAGATTGAAGTTCTTTTAAAGTTGTGGGGTAGGGCAGTGAGGAAATGACTTCAATTTTTGCTTTATCCACCTTAATTCCCTTTTTAGATATAAGATATCCAAGTACTATTCCACGATCAACCATGAAATGGCACTTTTCAAAGTTTAAAACCAGTTTTTTCTCAATACATCCAACAAGGACTTTATGAAGGCTTACCAAACATTCATCAAAAGAGTTTCCATAAACAGTAAAATCATCCATGACCACATCCATGCATTTCTCAATGAAATCAGAAAATATAGAAAGCATGCAACGTTGAAATGTGCCAGGGGCATTACACAAACCAAATAGCATTCTTTTATAGGCATATGTGCCAAAGGGACATATAAATGTGGTCTTTTCTTGGTCCCTCGGGTCAGTAGGAATCTGAAAATATCCTGAATATCGATCTAGGAAACAATAATGACTCTTCCCTACTAATCTCTCAATCATTTGATCAATAAAAGGCAAAGGGAAATGATCTTTCCTAGTGGAGTCATTCAACTTCCTATAGTCAATGCAAACCCGCCATGAATTCTGTACTCTAGTAGGGATTAACTCATTGTTCTCATTTTTAACTACTGTCATTCCGCTCTTTTTGGGCACTACATGCACAGGTGATACCCATTCTCTATCTAAAATAGCATAAATGATTCCTGCTTTCAACAGTTTATTAATTTCCTTCCTGACCACATCAGAGATCAATGGGTTTAATCTCCTTTGGGGTTGTTTAATTGGCTTGAAATCCTCATTCAGCAGGATTCTGTGAGTGCAAACAGTGGATCTATCCCCTTTATATCAGCTAATTGCCAACCCAAAGCCTCTCTATTCTTCTTAAGCACACTTAATAACCTAGACTCTTTAGTAGCAGTCAAAGAATTGGAAATAATCATTGGGAATTTTGAGTCTTGTTCAAGGTAGGCATACTTAAGGTTAGAAGGTAAATCTTTCAATTCTAGCACTGGGGGTTGAACAATAGAGGGTGTAAGATGGGGGGAATCATTAGAGGTAGAAATACTCCCCTTTGTGTCTTCTTAGAGGCTACTCAAGTTTAGCTCCGTAGGGATTCCCATCTGCCCTGTAATCTCTTCAGTAGTTGCACCAAGCTTAAGTTGGTCCATAGCTACAACATAGTTAGGATCACACTCCCTCATATCTGTATCATTGTCAGAAATCAAATTATTTGGGTGTGGTAAGGCATGAGAAGCAATTTTGGGATGAGAGTGAGGGGAAGTAGGGTTAGAACACATTAGCCCTTTAACCAAAATAGTGGAAAGGTGATCTGAAGGAATTTTCAGTTTATTGGATATGCCTAGTATATGGGGTCGCGACCTTTCAGCGTATTGTCGCGACTGATAATGACAGGGTACACCTCTGAAGCTATTAGTCGCAACCTTATTTTCATATTGTCATGACTTATTCTCTCTGGAGTTTTGTGTCCCGACCTAAAAACTATTTGGTCGCGACTCATATTCACAGGAGGGTTGTTCCTCAGCAGATTGAGAGTTAGTCGCAACACCTATATCTTCGGGCTTCGACTGGTCATCTCTGGAGTTTTGTGTCATGACCTTATATTTATTTGTCGTGACTCATGTTCATAGTGGGTTGCAAACTGATGTATGGTAGCGACGTTATGGTCATTGGTTCGCAACCTTTTATAACAGAAACTCGACCCATCTTCAATTGTTGGACTTTCAGCTTCCAGAACACCTTGGGATCCTACAAAATCACTCAACAAACCTTTTGCAAGTGCATTATCTCTATCATTATCATGCAAACTTAATTCATATTCATCCCTAACCTCTTCGACAGCATAATCGATGGTATTTAAAGCAGTAAAAGCAGAGTTATCATAGGGATATCTCATTGCTTCATTCATGTTAAAACTAACCACATGTTCTCCAACTTCCATAGTAATGGAACTATGCTTCATACTAATGATAGTTTTGGAAGTTTGGAGGAAAGGTCAGCCTAGGATCAAAGTGCTGTCATTTACTAGCTCATTAGACATATACAAAACATACAAGTCTGCTGGGAACACTAAGTCTCTGACCTGCACTAGAATATCCTCAACGATTCCTTTAGGATACCTAATTGACCTATCAGCTAATTGGAGTACTACATTTGTGTCTCTAAGATTGTTGACACCTAAAGCTTGATAAACCGACCAAGGCATTACATTAATGGCAGCTCCTGGTCTAGTAACGCTCTCTTAATAGGAACAATTCCTATTGTGCATGGGATTGTATAGGAGCCTGGGTCTTGGCACTAGACCGGTAATTCAGCTTTAAAAAGGGATGACACATTAGCACTCGCCTGAATTCTCTCAAGAGGCCTAAACTTCTTTTTATCAGCACACAATTCTTTTAAAAATTTAGCATACTTAGGGTTTCTCTTGAGGAATTCAACCATAGGGATATTTATTTCCAATTTATTGAATAGATTGTAAGAATTTTTTACAAAATCAGGATTAACCTTTTTCTTTCCAGCAAAATAAGAGTTAGGAAAAGAGAGATCTTTTATACTTACCTCCTTACCAGCATGCATTGAGGCTCCTTGCTTACTCGTCTCCAGCTTCTCCTAAGGTTTCTTTCCTTTATATGCTGGAGTTGGTACTGTTACTTCTTCCTCCTGCAGCTCTTGTACTGCAGCTTGTGTTTATGATTTCTCCTCTTGGGTTGCCTTCTTACTTGCAAGCAAAAGTTCTTTGGCACTTTCAAAATTACCAATCTGCATCTGTGGCAGTGATGAATCATGAAATTCAGCATCTTCCTTATCCTTCTGTGGTGTATCAGCTTCCTTAAAGTGCACCTGTTTTCCACTTCTTAAAGATATGGCATTCACCCCTCTTGGATTAATAACAGTGTTCGAAGGTATGCTGCCACTGTTCTTTCCTTGGATGTCACTCACTGTATTAGAAACTTGAGTTAAGTGGCTTGTGATATCTGCATTCTTACAACTTAACTCCTCAAGTTTTCTGTGTACATCTGCATTATCCTTCTGCATACTCTAGAGAATTGAAGCTATGGAGGTGAACTGACCATCATTCTCTTTGAGCTTGTGATCAATATTGGTCATTCTATCATCCATGTTATTCATTTGTGCTACCATACTCTTTAACAATGGAGAGGTCTCTTCTGGTCTTGAAGGCACTAAAGCATTAGGTTGTGTAGGGACCATAGACCTTGTATTACCTTGGTAGTTACTTGAGGAAGCACCACGTCCTTGAAATTGATTAGATCTATTTTCTCCATTCCCCTACCTAAAATTTGGGTGGTCTCTCCAGCCAGGATTATATGTGTTAGAGTATAGATCTTTCTTCTGGAAGTTATTCTCTATCCCTTGATACATAGCTGCCACTTCCTTATACTATCCATTACATGTACTTGTAGCATGCATCGTCGAACCACATGATTCACATCCTATAACTAGGGCTTGTGAGGTGTCCATTGCATGAACTTGTTTGGTGGAGTGCAGCTCCCTTTCAATCAAACTCATCCTCTTTTCCATTCGATTTCCCAAGGCTGCTATCTCAGTTAAGATCGCATTTGAATTACCTGAAGATGAGGGTGGTAATCTTCTTGGATCTCCAATTTGATGGTCCTCAATAGCTATTTTCTGGAACAAATTCCATCTTACTTGTGGGGTCTTATCTCTCAATGAACCATTCACAACAGCATTCAAGGACACTTTATTATGGGGTAGTAGACCATCAAAGAAGATGTCTACTAAATCAGCCTTAGTGATGTTGTGGTGGGGACATCGAGCCAGAAGGTTAATGAATCTTGTCCAATACTCATGCAAAGACTCCCCATCCTATTGCATAATATTAGTGATCTCCTTCTTCATTCGAGTAGTCTTAGAGGCTGAGAAAAACTGCTCCAGATAAGTAGACTTCAGCTGATCCCATGTAAGAGTTGAAAAATGGGTTGGCAAATTGTACAGCCACTCCTTAGCCTTCCCTTCCAAAGTAAAATGGAAACACCTCCTCAAGACGTCATCCAAAGTAGCCATTGGAGGCTTCATTGAAGAACAGATCATGTGCATAGTTTATAGGTGCCTGTGTGGACATTCTCCTGCAAAACCATAAAATTTAGGTAAGGCTAGGGGTGTCCAACCTTATCCCGTCTCGGGTGTCCCGACCCGGTCCCGGGGATTTCGGGACGGGTCCGTCCCATCCCAAAATGGACCGGGACGGGACAAGGTTGGTATTCGGGACGGGACGGGTTTCGGTCCGTCCCTCGGGAATCCCGTCCCGTCCCGATTTTTTTTTTTAAAAAAAAATTTACATTATCCTATCTTTCCCACTCTTATATAGATATTTTTATTCTTATACAGATATTTTTATATTGATATTTCTATTCTTTCTTACTATTACTTTTTTTCCCTTATATGGGTAAGTTATTATATTATATCAAGGAGAAATGTTGGTATTTAGAGTAAGTTGCTGGGGCATTTTATATGGAATAATTTATTGAGATGATTTTATTATAATATATTTTTTTTAAAAAAATAAATTCGGGAATTCCCGTCCCGTCCCGAACCCGTCCCGGTCCCGTTGGGACCGGGACAAATTCGGGACGGGACGGGACACGGGATGAAACATCCTCCCTTAGACTCCTCAGAGTACACTTGCGGAAGCAACATTAGCTTGATTATATCTTAACTTAAGCCCAGAAATTCAAAATTTTACTCTTAAATTCCTTATTCTGAACCTTTGATTTGAGAACTGATTAATCTCATTCTACACATCCAAACAAGGCTTATTACGTATCCACGTAATGCCCCAGATGTGTACGACTGGCCTGCCAAATTTCGTGGCCAAACTCCTTCGTTTACTAGGTCAAACTGAGGTCAAAACACTGCTACCTCAGGACCTGCGAATTTCTCTTTTAATTCGTCATACACAAGTTAAACATGCCAAACAATATTTATTATTAAATAATAAAATGTCATACAACAAAGCATACACCAAATTCTCTTATTTCAATTACATCTCTTCCTGTCAAAAATCTGGCAGCATAACTGCTACATTCCTTCTGTAGAAAGTAACCGATCTTGTACCGATTCGGTAATTCCCGTAGGAACTACCATTCTACGTAAGTACCCAGGAAAGACTGGATGAACCGGCTAGGTCCACTCACTTCCAGCCTCCTTAGACAGCACCTACGTACACAGTACGTATCAGTTCCTTTCTTTGTTCCTTCTTCGTTGCCAGAATTTCGGCAGCCTAACGGCGTCTCTCAAAATTCTTAGAATTCAGTTCAACATAATCTCCCTGTAATGGGTTAGACATGGGGAATGAGATTCGGGGGAATCTCAGTAGTAATAATCATAACAATATATGTAATGTAGAGTGACGGTGCTTGCTTGTGATTGTGTGCAGATAAGTATGCTGCGTGCTTCCATATTCAATAACATATGATCATAGCATTGTAATAGAGCTTCAAGTATAACATATAAGACAACAATCCAACCAAACAATAGCACAACAAATCACAAAGACATTACATAAGAGCTAGGATTAGTTACTACCTCAAAAGCAGAGCTCCAGAACTTCTATACTGCTTCCAACTCCACCAGAACTTCCTTTCTTTCTTTCTTTCTCCTTCTCTCTCTTCTTTCTCTCTCTTTTCTTGCCAAAAATGTGGGATGCATAAAATGGGAGGGAAAGGGGGGTATTTATAGCTTTAATGGATGGCATTCTTGTAATTTTGAAGCCATCTGAACATGTGGTCCTGGTTTTTCCTGGATTTTCCTATTTTTTTTATTCCTTTTTACTGCATCATGCATGACATCATCCAGGACACCTCACCGGGACACCTCATCGCCATATTCTTCACATGTCACAATTCCTGGACACCTCATCAGCTGACTCAGCAGTTCAGTCTAATCCAGTACCGGTCCAGAGTCTTGCACCGTAATACGTATCCTTACTTTTCTTCTGCCTCTAAGATTGCGCCATGTGGCACCTGGAAGGGACCTTTCACGCCTTCCAATGCTATCCAGATAAGTCCCAGACTTTATCTGATCACCTCCTCGGTTATCGTGTCGACCGAGTAACTTTACTTTATTGAAAAACATTAAAATAGTATTTTAATGCCACTTTTTCTCACATATCACTGGGCCTACGTTTTTGGGCTCTGGGTATGTTACTGATCAAGCTCAAGTACTCTGATGGCTCGACTCCCAAGAAACATCCCTCGGCAAATTACCAAAATACCCCTGGGTGCCCTTTCTTGCACTATTTTAACCCTAAGGGTAAAATCGTCATTTCACACCCTTCTGTACTCTGTCAGGATATATACTGACTCTAAGTAACTTTATCTGTATGAGCCTTGGCTCCTGGGCCTGTCCAGAATGACCAAAATGCCCTCATTCATCTACTACCCCTTTAGTACAACACAGGGGCATTTTCGTAATTTTGCACTTTTCCGGGGTTCTGCCGGACACTGGCCCACCTATCAGTCTAAGTGTCTTACTGGGCCTTGTTGGCGCCATTATTAGGCCTTTCAGGGTCCATTACCTTAATGGCACGCATTACGAGGAGTCTCCCCCGTTAATATTTATTGAATATTTAATCTATTTTTCACCGTTTATACACATATCCGGACACCGGCTCCTTCTGTCCGATACACTGGCCTACGGTGTTCAGGCATCCCTATGAGTCATATCAGTCATCTGACCGAGGTTAAATGGATATGATCTATTTGAATTTGAAATTCAAATTGATAAGATATCTCAAATTTGATTTATGAGAATAAATCAAATATAATTCCGTCTTATCTTTATTTTAAATTAAATAAATAGGTGAATTATATATGTGAGACGGATTTAATAAAAAAGTATTTATTTAATTAGTTTCTTATCAAATTGTGCAATATATGATATTGTATTAATTTTAGAATTAATATAAGATTAATTCTGAAGCCCGGCCCAATTAGAAGCCCGATAGCATCCTATATATTTGACATTAGGAGCTAGGGTTCTACACACAACACAACGCACAAGAGAAAAAGGGGCAGGAGAGTCCAAAAGGTTTGTAGATAAGAAACTGCCGGAATAGAGACGGTGAGGACGGAATCTTGAGAAAACCCTAGAGGGACAAGAGGCGCTAGCACGTCGTTTGTGGTTGGAACGCTGTTTGTGTGGATACCGGTAGAGGAAGCCGATCTGAGTTGTCGACTTCTTGTGATCGAGAAGAGAGCAGCACGACGACGAGTCACGACTTGCAGACGCAAAGGTCGCGACTAAAACGGGCATCTGAACATCAAAAATCCGAAAAGAGGAGACAGGTCGTGACTTGAAGCCGACGAGGTCGCAACTACAAACTCCAGAGACAACAGGTCGCGACGAGAAGCTGAGGAGGTCACGACTAAAAATTCCAGAGGCGACAGGTCGCGACGAGAAGCTTAGTAGGTCGCAACTGAAAGTTCCAGAGGTGACAGGTCCCGACGTGAAGCTGAGTAGGTCGCGACTAAAAGTTCCAAAGGCGAGGAGTCGTGACTAGTGGATACGGAGGTCGCTACCAAAGCTTGAATATGAAGGTAACACTTCTTTCTCCTTGACTTAAACACATTCGGTAGATGCTGGCTGGGAATGGAAAAATTTTTAAAGTTAATTTCCACTGCGTGTCTTCCAATTCCCTTCAAAAGGGAGCTTATTAAAACTAGACTTGGAATTTGTTTAGAATGGAGTTATAATTTGGTAATCATATTGTAATGTTTATGTTTTGACATTTGTGGCAAGGAAAGACCATTTCAAGAAAGGAAGGACAAGTATCTACAAGAGGTAGCAAGAATACTTAACTATAAACTTATGTGCTTTGATTGATTTGCTTACTTGTTATGCATGAAGGTTTGGTTGAGCATGGAATATTATGTGATGATGTGCTATGAGTATGTGCCACTCCTTGCAATATATGTCACACTGGTGGAAAATGGGCAATCGAAATCCCTATTTTTAAACCGGTCCATGCGGAGACAGTTTTAAAAAAATGAGCAGTGGCATTTTTGTAAATAAAATAAAATATTCACACCGTATTTACTCATGAACGATGTGAAAATATTTAGTCCGGTTTAGATTTTTACTTTCTACAGCAGATTTTATAGAGACCGATATGGAAATATTTTGTCCGGTTTAGATTTTTACTTTCTACAGCGTATTTATATTGAAGGAGGTGGAAATATTTAGTCCGGTGTCTGTTTTATTAAAAAATTAAATTTTTACACCGATTTTAAAATTAACCGATTTAAATATAAACACCCGGTGCAGCTTCGTCTTATCCGCCTCTTCAGTTTCCTGTCTATGCTTTCCCGCTCGCTTTCTTTATTTGTCAGACCGTTCATTTCACTTCTTGGGTTCCCAACGTTTGTAGTCATTATGATAGAAGGCCAATTGCATTCTTCTATATTCTTATTGATCATGAACGTTAACCATATATATATATGTATACCATTCTTCTGTTTTATTTTCTTTTCATCTATCTGACTCCTCCAATGGCCTCTTCCTCAAGCACGCCTCCTTCTCCGCCCAACAAAAGATACAGAGACGACTTTGAAGACAAGCATCCTGATCCTCACCCTTCTGTTCCTTCTCCTCCTCCCCTGGTTGTGACTTGATGGAGAGACTTGAGGAACTCATACTGCGTTTCAATGGGCTGGAGGACTCCGTGGAAGAACTGAATCGTAAAGTTGACAGACTGAAAGCAAGTTTCAGGGATTTCCGCTCAGAAGTTCGCCGCCATCAACCCCGTGATAGCTTCTTTAATCCTGTTGATCTCACCCAATCTGATGACTCCCAAAACTCTGAGTCTGATGAGTAGTGAAAGATTGCAACTTTTATATATTATGATGTATATATTTTTTTGTGTAAAAGTTGATGACATGGCTGGTCTCTGGAAGTAGGAAAAAAAAAATGATATATTTTACACCGGTCCATATATATTGACCGGTGTAAAGTATATTATAAATAAACTGATATATTTTACACCGGTCCATATATAGTGTCCGGTGTAAAATATACTATAAATACAACTTTTATATTTATATCTACACCGGTGTAACATTTTGTCCGGTGTATATTTTCTTATTTTTTTCCCAAATACTCTTTTATTTGGTACATTTCTCGCGCCTTCCATCTCTCATTTTTCCCTGTTTCTCGCGTTAAGACTTCTCGGTGCTTCACGGACGGTGAGTTTTGTTTTGAACTCCTCTCTCGAACTGAAAATTTATTCTCTCCATGCATTAGCTGCATCGTAATGGTTTAATTTCTTGTTTTCTGCTTTTCTAGTTCTTATAGTCTTCCACAAATATGGATCGTAGTTGGATAAATGCTAAACGAACAAGTGTTGAGTATGCTGAGGGGGTAAAGGAGTTTTTGGATGTTGCTAAACGGAATGGTGATGATGACAATGGAAGGTTTTATTGTCCTTGTGTGAGTTGTTTGAATGAGAGGAAACAAAGTCCTGTTGATATTTACACTGATCTAATTTGCGAGGGGTTTTGCAAGAGTTACACGGTATGGGTATGGCATGGTGAACAGGTGGAACAGACCTTTGACGATGACATGGATACTGATGATAGAGTAGAGGACATGATTCGTGATGTTGGAGAAGATGCTTTTATGCGGTCACACGCATATGGTAATATGTGCAATGATGCAGAAAAGCCTCTATACCCAGGGTGCAGAAAATACAACCTGTTGAATGCAGTGTTGAGATTGGTAAGTGTGAAAGCTCGGCATGGGTGGAGTGATAGTAGTTTTTCATAATTGCTTGACTTGTTACAGGACATGTTTCCTGAAGAAAATGCTTTACCCAAACGCTATTATGATGCGAAGAAAATAATAGGTCCTTTAGGCATGCAGTATAGAAAGATTCATGCATGCCCAAATGATTGCATATTGTACAGGAAAGAGTTTGAAGATGAGGAGAAGTGTCCAATATGTAAGACACCAAGGTACAGATCAAACAACTCTCCTGCCAAGTTGTTATGGTATCTTCCAATTTTACCAAGGTTTAAGCGACTTTTTTCTAATGAAGATGATGCAAAGAAATTGTTATGGCATGTAAATGAAAGGATTAATGATGGAAAGATTCGTCATCCTGCTGACTCTTTGCAATGGAAGAAGATTGATGACTTATTTCCCGAGTTCGGCAATGAACCACGAAACCTAAGGCTTGGACTTAGTACGGATGGAATGAACCCTTATAGTAGCCTTAGTAGTATCCATAGTTCATGGCCCATCCTTCTGGTGATTTACAACCTATCTCCCTTGCTGTGTATGAAACGGAAGTATGTAATGTTGTCCATGCTGATCTCAGGACCAAAACAACCGAGAAATGACATAGACGTTTACCTAACACCCTTGATCGAAGATTTGAAGAAGCTATGGGAAGGTGTGGATGTCTTTGATGCTGTTAAGAAGGAGGTCTTCAATTTGCGGGCCTTGATCTTTTGTACAATTAATGACTTTCCTGCATACGGAAATTTGTCAGGGTATAGTGTTAAGGGCCATAAAGCATGTCCGATTTGTGAGGAAGGGACTTGCTACTATCAACTTCGTCATAGAAGAAAGACGGTCTACCTGGGTCATAGGAGATTTCTAAGACAAGCCCACCCATACCGTCGACTGAAGAAGAAATTTTATGGCGGCCAAGAATTTGAAAATGCTCCAAAGCCATTGACTGGTTAACAAGTTTATGAAAAGGTGAGAGGCATCAATGTCACTTTCGGTAAGCTTACCAAGAAAAGTGAGAAAAATGTATGGAAAAAAAGATCTGTGTTCTTCGAGCTTCCTTATTGGCGACATCTTCATGTAAGGCACTGTCTTGATGTAATGCATGTGGAGAAAAATGTGTGTGACAGCATTGTTGGAACACTTCTCAACACACATGGTAGTTCCAAAGACGGTTTGAAGGCAAGATTGGATTTGGAAGAAATGGGAATACGGGAGGAGTTACATCCGAGGCCAGATGGTGAGGGGAGCTATCATGTTGAAGAGACTAATATTTTGTCCAAGGCTGAGAGAAGAAGTATTTGTGAGTGTTTGCAAGGAATCAAAGTTCCCTCTGGGTACTCATCTAATCTTAAGAGGATTGTGTCCATGAAAGATTTGAAATTAGTAGGCCAAAAGTCTCATGATTGTCATGTACTGAAGCAATAATTACTCCCAGTGGCTGTTCGAGGAATCCTTCAAGATGAGTTGAGACACATTGTAACCCGACTTTGCTTCTTCTTTAATGCTATATGTGGCAAAGTCTTTGAGACTGAAAGGTTGGAGGAATTGGAGCACGAGGGTTATGTTATTTTGTGCCAGCTTGAAAAACAGTTTCTTCCTTCCTTTTTTGACATCATGGTACACCTCATCATTCCCACATATAACATTACAGGGGAGGTTCTGTCAAAATAGAATTTGGAAATCTTAAGAGACGCCGTTAGGCTGCCGAAATTCTGGCAACAGAGCAAGGACAAAGAAAGGAACTGATACGTACTGTGTACGTAGGTGCTATCTAAGGAGGCTGGAAGTAAGTGGACCTAGCAGGTTCATCCAGTCTTTCTTCGGTACTTACGTAGAATGGTAGTTCCTACGGGAATTACCGAATCGGTACAAGATCGGTTACTTTTTACAGAAGGAATGTAGCAGTTATGCTGCCGGATTTTTAGACAGGAGAAGATGTAATAGAAATATGATAATTTGCTGTATGCCTTGTTGTATGACATTTTATTATTTAATAATAAATATTGTTTGGCATGTTTAATTTGTGGATGACAAATTAAAAGAGAAATTCGGAGGTCCTGAGGTAGTAGTGTTCTGACCTCAGTTTGACCTAGTAAACGAAGGAGTTTGGCTATGAAATTTGGTGAGCCAGTGGTATACATCTGGGGCATTCCGTGGATAGGTAATAAGCCTTGTTTGGATGTGTAGAATGAGATTAACCAGTTCTCAAATTAAAGATTCAGAATAAGGAACTTAAGAGTAAAATTTTAAATTTCTGGGCTTAAGTTAAGATATAATCTAGCTAATATTGCTTCCGCAAGTGTACTCTGAGGGGTCTAAGGGAGTATGTTTCAACAACAGTCAGATGCCCGTTAGAACCCAAAATAGCTGCCCAGGCACTGTAGGGCAGTGTATCTGACAGAAGGAGCCGGTGTCCGGAAATGTGTATAAACGGTAAATAATAATAAAATATTCAATGAACTGTGCCAGAGGAAGATTCCTTGAAATGCGTGCCATAAAGGTGATGGACCCAGAAAGTCCCAATAATGGCGCCAATGAAGGCCCAATAAGACTCTTGGACTGATAGGTGGGCCAGTGTCCAGCAGAACCCCGGGAAAGTGCGAAATTACAAAAATGCCCCTGTGTTGTACCAAAGGGGTAATAAGCGTATGAAGGAAATTTTGGTCATTCTGGACAGGCCTAGAGGCCAAGATATATACCGGAGAAGTTAACCAGAGTCAGTATATGCCCAGATGAGGTACAGAAAGGTGTAAAATGACAATTTTGCCCTTAGGGTTAAGATAGGGCATGTAAGGGCACCCAGGGGTATTTTGGTCATTTTGCAGGGGATCTGTAATTGAGTTTAGACCCAGTATAAAAATGTTAATGATATAAAGGGTCTAGATACTGAATGTAAGGTCAGAAGACATAACATAGGTTTTCAGAAAAATTGGATTCAGAAAACGGTACAGTTTTCGAGGCGACAGACCGGGCCGGTACCGGATTGGACCGGAAAGCTTCCAGAAGACTTCTTCCCCCTCCAAATTTTGCCATGTGATCAATGTGTGAGGTGAGTTGTCCCTTGAGGTGGCATTGAGTGATGTCATGCATGATGCAGTAAAAGGAATAAAGAAAATAGGAAATTCCGGAAAAACCAGGACCACAGGATCAAATGGCTTCAAAATTACAAGAATGCCATTGACCAAAACTATAAATACCCCTAGCTCTTCATTCCCATGGCCTAAGGAGCATTTAGAGAGATAAGGAAGTGCTTGAGAGAGAAAGTGAGAAAAAGAAAGAAGAAAGGAAGTTCTGGTGGAGTTGGAAGCAGTAGAGAAGTTCTGAAGTTCTGCTTTTGAGGTAGTAACTAATCCTAGCTTTTATGTAATGTCTTTGTGAATTGTTGTGCTATTGTTTGTTTGGATTGTTGTCTTATATGTTATGCTTGAAGCTCTATTACAATGCTATGATCATATGTTATTGAATATTAAAGCATGCAGCATACTTATCTGTACACAACAACAAGCAAGCACTGTCACTCTGCATTACATAAATTGTTATGATTATTGCTACTAAGATTCTTTTGAATCTCATTCCCATAAATAACATTACAGGGAAGGTTCTGTCAAAATAAAATTTGGAAATTTTAGGAGACGCCGGTAGGCTGCCGAAATTCTGGCAACAAAGCAGGAACAAAGAAAGGAACTGATACGTACTGTGTACGTAGGTGCTGTCTAAGGAGGCTGAAAGTGAGTGGACCTAGCAAGTTCATCCAGTCTTTCCTGGGTACTTACGTAGAATGGTCGTTCCTACGGGGATTACCGAATCGGTACAAGATCGGTTACTTTCTATAGAAGGAGTGTAGCAGTTATGCTGCCGGATTTTAGACAACGGAAAGTGTAATAGAAATATGAGAATGTTAATCTTGCACTGATGTATAACAGTAGATTATTTAATAATAATTGTTATCTGGCATGTTTGACTGATATGTGATGTATATATGCACTAATATGTAAAGTTGGTTGCTGAAAAATGGCCTTGTGAACAGTAACCCGTGGAGACCTATGGATGTTTGATAAATCATTAAAAATAGAGAATGGTTGAATAAATGTATGATATTTTTATGGTAAATAGGTAGGCATCCTAAGCTTTAATTTGATATATAGAGTGCCTCATTTGGATGTATACACGAAAAGATATAAATTGTTAAAGTTGGGACCAGAATGCTGGATTCAGCAGAAAGTCATTGGATGAACAGTAAAGTCATTGACCCACGTTGGATTTGTCAAGGAATGGTCAACCAATGATTTTTCCCTGAAATATAATTAAGTTATTTTCATGTAGCAATTTGAACCACTTCATTTCGATTTTTCTAGAATTAGTTATGAATTTTCAAAGTCAGGTCACTCATCTGGAATTTGCCACAGTGAACAGTATCCGATATGAATAAAATTCCAGATTAAGAGTTTAGACTTCAATACCCCTGAAAGTGGTTCTAAGTGCTACTGAATGGTCCTTAAGATGTATAAAAACAAGGATGTGACACGGAATAAGCAGATTCCTATAGTCAAAGTGATCTGGAAAGGACTAACAGAGAATGAAGCTACCTGGGAAACAGAAGAAAAGATGAAAGAGATGTACCCTAATTTATTTCGGTAGAGTGTATATGTTGTAAATTTCGAGGACGAAATTTATTTGAAGGGGGAGAGAAATGTAACATCCCTAATTTATGTACTAAGTTGTATGTACAGGTTAAATGAAATATATGAGATTTTTAGGAAAAGATGTGGCCATATTTATGTAAAGAAAAGGATTAATTGGAAGAGGAAGAAAGTCTAAAAGCCAAAGTGCAAAATTACGAAAATGCCACTGTGATGCCCTAAGAAACCAGAAGTAAATGGAAGGCATTTTGGTCATTTCACACAATGGATGGATATCAGAGAAAATTTGATAGTAAATTATTATAATTAGTATGATAATTTATGGAGTTAACATAAGTCAAAAAGGAGTCTTGTAGAATTAATTATGGAATTTACGGTGAAAAAGGACACCGATAAAGGGTTAAAGGAAACGTATGTAATTTTTTAACAGGACTTCTAGGTCTCAAAAACTTATGAAACTTTGTAGAGAATTCATTTTATATTAGAATGAATTTCTAAAAATGTTAGAACAATTAAAGGAGGAGTTTAGCATTTATTCCAAGATCAGGGTAATTTAAGGATATCGGTATAAGGAAAATACATTGGGATTTGTACCAAATAGCTATTAGACCTAAAAGAGGCCCAACATTTTTGTCCTAGGCTAGCTCAATAAGTCTCAAAAGTTATCTTGGAGCCCAAGCCCAATAAGGAATAATTTATGGATTTTGAAAAGAAAAAGAAAAGAGAATAAAGTAAGAATTAGGGTTTGCACATGGTGGGACCCACATGGTCTCAAAAATGGCTCCAAGAAGAGAGCTTAGGTGTCCTAAGTGATGTCATGGTGGTGAGGTCATGAGCCAAGGAGAAAAGATATTTCAAGATCAAACCTTTAACCATTAGATTAAATAGTTTCCAAAGTGATCTTGGCCTTCAAATGGCACATGACTTTTACTATAAATACCCCCCTTTCCATTCATTCTTCACACCCAAGAGTTATGAGTATGTGCCACTCCTTGCAATATATGTCATGACAATATGCATGTTAGAGTTTGCTTATGTATAAGCATGAATTAGCTCCCATTGCATGATAACATGTTAGGCATTTAA
Organism: Leucaena leucocephala; assembly: GCA_037074615.1. Taxonomy (NCBI): domain Eukaryota; kingdom Viridiplantae; phylum Streptophyta; class Magnoliopsida; order Fabales; family Fabaceae; genus Leucaena; species Leucaena leucocephala. The sequence goes on from CM073545.1 coordinate 5,710,764, forward strand.
TCAAACATGCACAACCTTATAGTTGTATTACTTGCTATTGAGATTTCCCCGAATCTCACCCCCCATAACTATGTTCTAGGTGCTGGATCTTCTCAAGGCAAGAGGGTAAATGTTGATGGATGACTGTATATAACTTAAAGAGTGTGCACTTTAATTACAAGATGATGTTTTGGTGTGTATGATGCATGCTACTCATAAATCTGATCTGAGGTAGTGTACTTCCAACGATAGTTTAGGTGACTTATCCGATGAGTTTTCATATGAAATTAGGCATGAACATATATAAGATCTATAGATTTAAATTTACACCAAGAACGCCTCATTTGGTTAAGAACTCAAATTGTTATGATTTTTCAAAGTTGGGATTTAAAATCTGGATAAGATAATACGACTACTCAGAGGCAGTGAGGTTCATGCGCTAATTTCATATAGTGAATGAATGATTTTTCCACAAACTTTTGTGAGCTTAAATTAAACATATGGAGCTTTAAATCCATAGGTAATTAGACTCAATTGGATAAGTATACAAGGAGAAATGAATTTTTGAAAATGGGACAAAGAAACTGGAACTTCCAGATTTACCAAATGAACAGTAAAGTTCAACGAATAACTGATTTGATGTGGACAAGGGAACCTCATTTTCATATTTTTCTCTCAAATTTAAATGAAATAGATTTCATTAGAAATTGGAATCACCTCAAAAAAAATTTTCTATATTTAGTTATAAATTTCCAAAGTTCAAGCTGTAATCTGGAATTACCCAGCGAATAGTGACAGTGAACAATCCCGTAAGCCCAACTCTTGGATATTCATGTTTTTGAGGTTAAGAGGTATTCCAATGTTCTAAAATAGTTCCAATTGAATATAAGTAAGGTTAAGGTTTAAGTTCAAGATTTAAGGTCAAGGTTTCAAGGTTAAGATTTAAAGATATTTACTAGAAAATGCCGTTGTGCTGGTAGACTATACAAAGTACTGTGTACTTAGGTACTGTCTAAGGAGGCTAGAAGTGAGTGGACTTAGCCGGTTCATCCAGTCTTTCCTGGGTACTTACGTAGAATGGTAGTTCTCATGGGGAAGTACCGAATCAGTACAATTATTTTCTACTAGGAATTCTGGCAAGAGAGATAATATCCAGTTGAGAGTGCTATAGCAAGAGTACTTTGAGAGATATAGAGGAGGATATTTCACCCTCGAATGAGCGTCGATCGACTAACCCTAGAATTCAAGCAATCGAATCAATTAGCAACGATCGTTGACAACCGTTCAACTAGCTTAAACTCAAAACTGAAATATTATATTAAAACCAGCATTCAAAACACCCAAAGTAAATTATAATCGTCTAATTTGAGAATAATCAATCGATATTCAAAACTTGTTCATATGATGAAAAACCCTAGATCTAGAAGCAATCAAAAAATGACAAGATACAAATTAGAACAGAAGAAACTCCCTGTTCAGTCCGTGAGCTCAAGATACTGGATCCATCACCAAGAGACTAAAGGTTTAGCCTTTCATGACTTCTACTGCACTACAATCGCTGTTCAGATGTGATGCCATGAAGAAACAACGAAGAGATGAAGGGTGAAAGGGGTAGAGATGTGTAGAAGGTGTGTAGAGATTTCTCGAGTATTGCTTCTTAGCCTAATCAGGTCCAAAAACCAGCCTCCTCTTGACGGCAGCCTCCCTCTCTTCTTATAACAGTATGACCTAATTCAAAACGCGCTGTTTCAGCGATTTCATACTTTTAGTCACGACCAGATACATTTGTTCGGTGCGACCTATGAACATGGAGAATCTTCTAGAAGAATTATAAGTCGCGACTTTAGGACTCTTTGGTCGCGACTAAATAGCACAGAGGCGTGATTTGACTTTGTGGTTTCTTTCCTGGTCCTTGCTCTCTTCCAAAATACCTGCAATTCAATAAAAGCTCGCTGTAAAAGTTCAGATCAGTAAATAACAGAATATATGCAGTTTGGAAGGTTGATTTACCATTTTACCCTTTAATTAGCACATTGCCCCGCACAATCATGTACCAACACAAAAGTACAATTTAAGGCATGAAATGAATGGTAAAGTTATTATAAAGCTCTCAAAATTATCATAGAAACCATATACCAAATGTGTCTTATCACTTGGCATATGATACCTTGGGGAAACTATGGTCAAATGGAAACTCAAGCCAAGACAAGAAAGATTCAAGGGACCAAAGTTCAAGCTAGCTAGGAATTAAGGTAAGTAATCTATCCAAGCTTGTTTTCCTTTAATTTAGGGGCTTGAACTTAGGGTTTTTATGGTAGAAAGTTGAGCTTTACCTAGGGTATATATGCTGTCCAAAACCTTAGGTGAAAGAAGAAAGAATTTAAAGTTAGAACTATAAGATTGTTTAGATAAGTTAGTTTAGAAGATTGGTTGTTGAATCAAGTTGATATTTTTTACTTTGCCATAGAAGAGACCTTTCGATATGCACTGTTCATGATAGAGGGAGATAGAATTTCAATGATCTAATGCTTCCTTTGAATTTATATGATGATTTTGTGTAAGATTGGATAGATTTGGAACCTTTGAAACATTGAAATTAAAAGATGAATTTTTGGAAGTCTTATCTATTACTATTCAAATACATGAACAGTGATTGAAATTTCATAATTTTGATGCTTCCAATGGTTTTAAAATGAAAAGCTGTGTGGGGTAAAGTAGAGGAACAAGTATGGGAAGCATTGGAATCAAAATGAGAATTTTTGAAAGAAAAAAGGAAGTTATTCAATTCTATCCAAAATAGTGTGTAGTTGCTAGAATTTGGGAATTCTAAGTCCATAAATGAATTCAGAGGGCCAAGTTGTGTAGGGTAAGGTCAAGACATCAATTGATTCAAAGGTTAAGTCAATTAGTAAAGATTAAGGGAAGTTATTTTAGTTAAGTAAGTTCAATGTTCAAGAGAGTTAGATTGTAATGAATGGATGGTAATGCTATGTTAGGAATTGATTGGTGTGCTCAAAAGAGGGCATCCATATATCAAGGAGAAGTAAGAAGGATGAAGCAAAGATAAAGTAAAGGAAAGTCAAGCATGGAGGTAGTAAACTATCCTAATCTTGTATATATTGGATATTATACTTGATTGTGCTATGGCTATGTTAAATTGTGTAGCATATGTGTATATGGTTGAAGATCTGTGCTATGATTACTTTGGCCAATTATATTTCATATGTTATATGGAATCATGCACATTACACAATGTTAACACTTTCACAGGGAAGCACAAGTATTTACATTAATGCATACATTGTTTAGTACCGTTTGCTACTGAGATTTTCCCAGAAATCTCACCCCATCCATGTAATCCCAATCCTAATAGGTTCATGAATGATGAAAGAAGATGAAGAAGCATGAAGAGAAGTTAGGGATTGGAAAGTATAAATGTTATATAATGAATGTATGAATTGTTATGTGTAATGATGTTAAATGACCAATTAGAGCAGCAATGTTCATGATGTAATGAAAACTAGTAAATGATGGAATAAATGTATGAAAATTTATAGACATTTAGTTAACAAGCTTCATTTTGACACTAAGTACACCTTATTTCAATGTCTGTACAAAGAGAACAAATTTTCTAAAGTTGGGGACCAGAATCTATTTTCAGAATTTTGACCAAATGAACAGTAAATATTTGACGTCACTCTGTTGACTGGTCAATTGGTCCAAGGACTTATTTTTCTCTTAAATTTCAAGATGTTAGCTTCCTTTAGATTTTTGAACTGCTTCATTTTAATTTTTATAGAATTAATTATGATTTTTTGAAGTTCATCACCGAATCTGGATATACTATATGATCAGTAACTCGTGAAGAGTGAAATTCCAGATTTAACTAATGGACTTCAAAGGTCATGTAATTGATTCTAAATGCTACTGAATGGTCCCTAAGATGTACGAAAGTAAGGATGTTACAAGAGATGGTAAGAGTAGCTAGAGGAGTAAGAGAATTCTTAAGGTAGATTGGCTTAGGCACCAAAAGAGATAGACATGTGTCCTAGAGAATTGATTGAGGCCTAAGACAATGATATTGGTTTATGAGAACAATCTTGGGGAATTGTCAGTATGTTGTCAACTAAATAGAGGCAGCTTAATCCTTTGGTTCAAAGTCTCCTAAAGACTTAGATACAGTACAGCGAAATAGCAATAGATTCCAAAGGATCGCAATTAGATCCGAGCATGGCTTGAAGAGAGATAAAGTTCCAGGGTCACAGTAGATCCAGAGGTTGTAATAGACCTAGCCTAAGGAAAGTTGATGAGCCACAAGAGTAAGAGTACAATATCTCTTTGGAACGACGACAGAGGAAGAAACCTCTTAAGTTGGTGAACTAATACAGAGAAAGTACCCATGACTTTCTTCCAGATAACCTTATCATTGATTAGGCTGAGCTCTATTCTTTTCTAATTAATAAAGGAAAGCCAGAGCTAGAGGAGTTAGAGCCATAAACCTTAGACAAGAAGCAGTTAATCTATCCTAGATAGAAGAAAAACCCCCTTGTGATACGAAAATAGACTGAGTATTGATGGATAGATTTGTTAGACTCCAATATTTTGATGATGACAATTGAAAAATGATTTCAAAACTTAAATATTTTTGTTAAGAGCATTTATCGATAAGAGATCTGCTTTATAAGTTTTTCGATAAATGAGAAAGAAACTTGTGAGAAGAATTTGTCTTCTTAAGTACATTTATCGAAGCCCTATTTGATAAGGATGCTTATGGATAAAACCTTTGATAAATGAACAACAAAATCAGTCTTAGTCTTTATTTTGAAAACTTAATTTCTCTAAGACTTATTTGATAATGCAGTTTATCGATAAAGCCTTCAATAAATTAGAAAATGACTTAGAGTATTATATGAAATCATTCATCCAAGTGCTTATCGATAAGAATATTGCTCGATAAAGACTTCAAACATATAGCTTTTTGAAAATGATTCTTGAAATGAATTTATCGAAGTCTTAATCAATAAATGAATTTATCGATAAAGCCTTCGATAAATGAAAAATCAAATAGTTTCTGTGTTTTGAAAACTTATCAATTTATCGATACATATCAAGTCTGTTAAGTGTTTCCAATTTCAAAAGACTTAATTTATCAAAGTACTATTCGATAAGGGAATTTATCAAAGAACACTTCAATTAATAAGAGAAAATTTCAATAACAGACTCGCTGAAGTTATAGACTTAAAGTATTTCTATTTTAAATATAATCTTGAAACTTTAGAAGTTAGTTTTTTAGGATTTATCGATAAGTTATTCGATAAGGTTATTCGAATAACACTTAGATAAATCAGATGCAATAAAATAAATTCATGTCTGATTCAGCTTATGTTATTTATCGATAACCTATTTGAATAGGCCATTTATCGATAAGATGAGAAACTATTCATTAAAGACGTTTATTCAAGTCTTATCAAAGTCCTCTTCGATAAGCTATCTTATCGATGAACTCTTCGATAAATAGTGACAGAAATTCAAAAGATTTTCATATTAGATTTTGATATAATAGTTTAGTCTTAGAGTAATTATTTATATATGCTTTTAATCATTATCTATTACTCTCACAACGTCTTCGTAGTTGGTTTACGTTACAGAGAACTTCAAGAGGCGAAGTTATGACAAAAAACAAATTTGTCAGAAGTGCATTAAATATAACTACCTACTACCATTATCCGCCAATGGTTTTGTCTCAGCTTCATTCAAACCTTCATGTATCTAACGGATAACTCTCAAGCTGAAGCTATAAATAGGAGACAAATTCAATGTCGGAGTTAAGAAGTGTAACAACCTACGACGAGAGCATTGATTCACATTCATTTTTATTCTTTGTGTTCAATGTTCATACTCTGTTATACCCTATTTCACTTAGCGTGAACAGAGTACTTTTTCTGAGAGAGAAATTATTATACTTTAGTGTTTATCATAAATCCTCTACTGAGAGAGTATGTAATTTATCAATCATCTTTATTGAGTTACTCAATAGTGTGGGACTCTTGAATGGATTGTATCCTTACCAGTCTAAGGGAGAGTGAGAGGGATTCTCATAGTTGATTTACTGAGGTGTCAAGAGTCAAGCTAATCTTAGAAGAATTACTGAAAATCTCATAGGGAATCTGAGGACTGGACGTAGGCCAAGAGGTTAGGCTGAACCAGGATAAATCATCTGTGTCAACTTCTTCCTTCAGCTACTCTCGGTGATATCATTCTTAACTTTTGACATCATCAAAAAAGGGGAGAAATGTTAGACTCCAAATGTTTTGGTGATGATAATTAATTGAGAAAAGATTTTAAAATGAAACTTAACTGATAAAGACCATTTATTGATAAGGTAGTTATTCAATAAGTTCTTCGATAAATGAGAGAGAACTTCTAAAGAAAAATATAATTTTTGAAATATATTTATCGAAGACCTATTTGATAAGGTTCCTTATCAAAAAAGACTTCAATAAATCAACATAAATTTTCTTTTGAAAAGTCTAAGTTGTTTTAAATCTGAAAATTATTCGAAGACCTATTCGATAGTAGGATTTATCGAAGAAGCCTTGGATAAGTTTTATAAAGACGGAGTTTGTGAAAATAATTTTATAAAGGTTATTGATAAGACACAATTTGTGTATGGTTTCTGCGACATTTTTAATGGTTTTATAACAGTTTTACCATTCATTCATGCCTTTAATTGTGCTTTTGTGGTAATACATGATTGTGCTTGGTAATGTACTATTTTAAGGGTAAAATGGTAAAATAACTCCTCTAAACTGCATATATGTTATTCCCTTACTGGTGGGACTTTTACAATGAGCTTTGGTTTTCAATTGCAGGTATTTTAGAGGAGCAAGGACTAATGTGAGCAGGAAAAAAATCACAAGACAGGGAATAAAAGCAAGGAAGCAGCTTCTGTATGTTTCAGTCGCGACCAAAGTGTCCACAGGTCGTGACCTAATTTCTCCTGGGAAGCTTATCTGCGTTTATAGGTCGCAAAAAAAAAATGGATATGGTCATGACCAGAGAAGACAGTAGTGAAGCTACGTGTTTCTGATTAGGTCAAGCTGCTGTTAAAAGGAGAGGGAAGCTACAGACATCTGGGAGGCTGGTTTTTGACCTGATTAGGCTAAGAAGCAGTGCTCAAACTCTCTCTACTCTCTCTCACCACCTACACACATCTTCCATCATTCATCTCTTCATCTCACCTACTACTTGTCTCCATGGCATCATATTTGAACAGTGATTGCAGCATAATATGAGTCATGAGAGGCTAAACCATTAGTCTCCTGGTGATGGATCTGATATCTTAAGCTTATAGACTGCATGGGGAGTTTTCTGTTTTGATCTACACCTCTTCTTTCATGTTTTGATTCTGCTAGATCTAGGGTTTCATTATATGAACAAGGGAATTGAATTTCGATTGATTATTCAAAGATTAGAACTATTGTAATTTACTTTGGATGTTTTGAATGCTGGATTTAATACAATATTTCAGTTTTGATTTTAAGATAGTTGAACTATTATCAACGATCGTTGCTAATTAATTCAATTGCTTGAAATCTAGGGTTAGTCGATCGACGCTCATTCGAGGGCATTTTCAACATCTGGTTTAAATTATACACTAAGTGTTTCTTAACAGTTCATTAAAAGTTCTTAAACTAGCTTTGATCAAAGGAATTTAGGAAATATTAATGCTCTGGACTCAATCGATCGATTGAGGTTTTATTTAAGACTTAGTGATTTCAAACTCCATATCAATTGAGAGTAAGGATAGATACGTTTTCATCATCAAGAGTCTATCATCACATACTACTTTCACAAACCAACTCGTTTTCATCTAAATCAAAAGCACAAAAACATTTCCTTTATTGCACTTTTATTTTACTACACCAACCAAAACCCAAAACCATTTCACTTTCACTCAAGTTTTCAATAGTTTTGATGTAACATCCTGATTTTTGGGTCTAGGAGAACTGGGAGGTAGTCTGATATAGGCAGGCTGCTAAATCCGCAGTCCCAGGATAGTAATCTGATATGGGCATATCACTTACCTATATTTTGTAGGAATCTGAGGGATGAGCTAAGTTCCTCAGGATTTAAAGATGAGTTAAGTCTTTGACCTACAAAATAGGGACAGCTCACCTAGGTTCAAAAAGAGGAATGTAAAGAATATCCTAAGTCTTAAGCCTAGGAATTCTGCAGGTAGCTAGATATGGGCTGGCTCCTGAGTAAGATAACCTGATATGGGCGGGTTGTCGAGCCTTTCAAATAACAATGACTCTCGAAGAGTTTAAGGGATGAGTTGTTGAAAGAGAATTTTGAGAACTTAAGATGAAGGATAAGAAAAGATGTCAGAAAGAGAATACAGGGGCATAATCGTAATTATGGAAAAGATCGGGCTGGTAGCCGATGAGTACCATATTTTACCATAAATTAGAGAAAATTATGCTGATCATTTCACTGAACTGTGAAATATGCATATGAGATAAATCAGTTCTCAAAGTAAAGGTCCACAATAAGGAACTTAAGAGTAAAGTTTTAATTTCTGGGCTTAAGTTGAGATATAATCAAGCCAACATCACTTTCGCAAGTGTACTCTGAGGAGTCTAAGGGAGGATGTTTCATTTGACACCAATAAGCTAGGTCTCCAATAGAAAAGCTCCTCGAGAAGAACAATAGGGTTATGCCTTATACTACATTATTTGGTGCAAACATAACTTATTTTGAAGGGTTGGAAGGCGACAATCCAACCTGTTCATCAGTTATTTATTGAAGTATTAATCAATCAAGCTGCTTATTGATAAAATCTTCGATTAATATAGTCTATTTTCAAAAGATGGCATCCCATTTTCAAAGCTTTAGTTATCAAATGACTATTAGATAAGTGAATTTATCGAATAACTCTTCAATAAATAAAAAAAACTGAGTTTTCAAAAGCACTGATAAAAGATATTTCATATTTTTGCTACATGCTTTTGATGAGATATTATCTTGTTTGCTTCTTCTGGAAATGTTTTATAAAAATTTATGATCAGAGAATGAAAAGTTTTTTTATGAGATCTAAATTCTGATCATATGATTTTCAAGCTTAACTGAATCTCTATCTTTTAGAATGATTTTGACAAGTGATTTATCTGTTTTGTCTACTTCTCAAATTAATCTTTAAAATCTTGAGTTTCAATTTTATAAGATCAAATAAAAGGAAGAGAAGATAAGTTGTTTCAAATTTAAATTGTCACATCCTTATTTTTATATATCTTAAGGACCAATCAGTAGCACTTAGAACCACTTTCAGGGTCATTGAAGTCTAAACTCTTAATCTGGAATTTTATTCTCATCGGGTACTGTTCACTGTGGCAAAATCCAGATGAGTGTCCTGACTTTGAAAATTCATAACTAATTCTAGAAAAATAGAAATGAAGTGGTTCAAATTTCTACATGAAGATAACTTAATTATGTTTTAGGGAAAAATCATTGGTTGACCATTCCTTGACAAATTCAACGTGGGTCAACGTTTCAACTTTACTGTTCATCCAGTGATTTTCTCCTGAATCCAGCATTCTGGTCCCAACTTTAACAATTTATATCTTTTCGTATATACATCCAAATGAGTCATTCTACATATAAGATCAAATCTTAGGGTGTCTACTATTTACCATAAAAATATCATACATTTATTCAACCATTTGCTATTTTTAATGATTTACCAAACATCAATAGGTCTCCACGGATTACTGTTCACAAGGCCATTTTTCAGCAACCAACCTTACATATTAGTGCATACATACACCACATATCAGTCAAATATGCCAGATAACAATCATTCTTAAACAATTAATTGTTATACATTAGTGCAGGATTAACATCCTATTATTCCGTTGTCTAAAATTCGGCAGCATATCTGCTACATTCCTTCTATAGAAAGTAACCGATCTTGTACCGATTCGGTAATTCCCGTAGGAACTACCATTCTACGTAAGTACCCAGGAAAGACTGGATGAACCTGCTAGGTCCACTCACTTCCAGCCTCCTTAGACAGCACCTACGTACATAGTACGTATCAGTTCCTTTCTTTGTTCCTGCTTCGTTGCCGGAATTTCGGCAGCCTACCGGCGTCTCTTAAAATTTCCAAATTTTATTTTGACAGAACCTCCCCTGTAATGTTATATATAGGAATTAGATTCAAAAGAACCTCAGTAGCAACAATCATAACAATTTATGTAATGCAGAGTGACAGTGCTTGCTTGTGGTTGTGTACAGATAAGTATACTGCATGCTTCAATATTCAATAACATATGATCATAGCATTGTAATAGAGCTTCAAGCATAACATATAAGACAACAATCCAAACAAACAATAGCACAACAATTCACAAAGACATTACATAAAAGCTAGGATTAGTTACTACCTTAAAAGCAGAACTTCAGAACTTCTCTACTGCTTCCAAGTTCACCAGAACTTCCTTTCTTCTTTCTTTTTCTCACTTTCTCTCTCAAGAACTTCCTTATCTCTCTAAATGCTCCTTAGGCTATGGGAATGAAGAGCTAGGGGGTATTTATAGTTTTGGTCAATGGCATTCTTGTAATTTTGAAGCCATTTGATCCTGTGGTCCTGGTTTTTCCGAAATTTCCTATTTTTCCTTATTCCTTTTACTGCATCATGCATGACATCACTCAATGCCACCTCAAGGGACAACTCACCTCACACATTGATCACATGGAGAAATTTGGAGGGAGAAGAAGTCTTCTGGAAGCTTTCCGGTCTAATCCAGTACCGGCCCGGTCCGTTGCCTCGAAAACTGTACCGTTTTCTGAATCCAATTTTTCTGAAAACCTATGTTATTTTTTCTGACGTTACATTCAGTATCCAGACCCTTTATATCATTAACATTTTTATACTGGGTCTAAACTCAATTACAGATCACCTGCGAAATGACCAAAATACCCCTGGTGCCCTTTCATGCCCTATCTTAACCCTAAGGGCAAAATCATCATTTTACACCTTTCTGTACCTCATCAGGGCATATACTGACTCTGGTTAACTTCTCCAGTATATATCTTGGCCTCTAGGCCTATCCAGAATAACCAGAATGCCCTTCATACACCTATTACCCCTTTGGTACAACACAGGGGCATTTTCATAATTTCGCACTTTTCCGGGGTTCTGCCGGACACTGGCCCACCTATCAGTCCAAGAGTCTTATAGGGCCTTTGTTGACGCCATTATTGGGCCTTTCTGGGTCCATCACCTTTATGGCACGCAATTCGAGGAATCTTCCTATGGCACAGTTCACTGAATATTTTATTATTATTTACCGTTTATACACATTTTCGGACATCAGCTCCTTCTGTCAGATACACTGCCCTACTGCGTCTGGGCAGCCATTTGGGTCATAACGGGCATCTGACTGTTGCTACCCGACCTCATTCAGTCTTAGTTTAAATACCGATAAATCTCCCTATCGGATCCCTGGAGGCCTCATACTCCCGTCTGGATTTTCTAATTTGTGAATAACTTCTTCTATAGACCTCCTATCGGTATTCTGTCAGTTTCCCGACCTCCGCCCCATAAGGGTGCATCATCCTGTAATTTCTTACTTATATATGAAATCTAGGGTATTTGGTAGAAATTTTTATAACTTTTGGACGATCAGTCCAGTTTTGGCTATCTGGAGTCTTTAAAAATTCCAGTATTAGACTGGATTACCCAGCGTCACTTGCTTTACCTACTGGTGGGATATGGGACTGATCGGAGTACGATCACTGTTTTTGCCTATTTCAAGTCCAAGTTTTCATAATTACACTTTTGCCCCGGAAACTTTTCTTCTTTTCAACTAAGTCCCTTTATTTGGCTAAAATTACACTTTAAAACCCCATATTTTTGTCTACCTTTCTTTCTTAACCTTAGACTTTCCATAATTGCATTTAGGTCCTTTCATTTCCTTTCTTTTGCAATTTAATCCTTTTCTTTACACAAAGGACCACATCTTTTTCCTAAAAAAGAACTCATATATTCCATCTAATCTGTACATAAAAATTAGTACAAAAAATTAAGGATATTACACAAATCACTGAAAAACCACTTTTGATAAATGATTTCTTTTAACTATGATATGAGAAAACTGATGGTGATTTGATTGTTTGAATTGATGTTGAAGATGATTTGTTGCTCATGATATTATTGATCTATTTGAATCATCTATAGATTATTTAGTCTTAAATTTATGAAGATAAATTTATTCATGAAAGATTCAAAGTTTGACTCATTATGCTCTTATCGATAAATCTATTCAATCAGACCTCTTGTGGAAGAGATCTTCTATAAGAAAGGTTAAATTGAATTATATTGAAATATCTAATTGATAGTTCTGTGAATTTATTTGTTGAGCTTATGAATTACTTTGATTTAAGTGAATGAATGATCTTCATGAATTTATAGCTTGTTCATATTTGCTAAAGGATCTTTATAAGCTCATGATTTTTTTCACTGAATACTTATTTTCACTCGAACTTATATGATCTTATAATTTGCTATGATTTTGATCTAAATTGATAAATGATCTCTTGAGTATGTGTTTCCAAATATGCTACAATATTCTGAAGATCAAAGATTATTCAAAAGTCTGTTTAAAAGATTAAAAAGATGCTCTTCAGCATTTATGGATAAGCTATTCAAAGAGTCTATTTATCGAAGAATATTTCCACAATATGAAATATATCGATAAGTCTGAAAGTATATGTTTTGGAAAGAATATTTTTCAAAGAGATTTTGGAAAAGGTGACTTATCAAAGTCCTATTCGATAAATTTAGAACTTTTTGAAAGAAATTCATTGAAGATTTATCGAAGTCCTTTTTTATAAAATTAATTATAGAAGAATTGCTCGATAAGATTTAAACTGTTTCAATTAAATTTCTTCAGCAATTTATTGAACACCTTTTCGATAAGGGTTCTCTTCAATAAGCTCTTCAATAAATCGATCTGTATTGTGAAAAAGCAGACTTTATCAGATCTTGATCTTTAATTCTAAATCATTTGGAGATGATTTTTATATGCTTACATTGATTATATATCTTCACTAAATCATGTTTCGAGATCATTTGCAGTTAAACGAAGGAATTGATCAAAAAGCAAAAAGCATAGATTGTCCATGTCAACAGTAACAACTATAACATCCTTACTTTCGTACATCTTAGGGACCATTCGTTATCATTTAGAACCACTTACATGCCTTTGAAGTCCATTAGCTAAATCTGGAATTTTTACTCTTGGCGAGTTACTGTTCATATAGTATTTTAGATTTTGCGATGAAATTAAAAAAATCTTAATTAATTCTAGAAGCAACGGAATGAGGTGGCTCAAAATTCTACACGAAGCTAACATCTTTAAATTTAATGGAAAAATAAGTTTCTAACCAAATGCTTAGCCAATTGATACAGTTTATTCGTCAAAATTTACTGTTCATTTGGTCAAAAATTCTGAAAATATATTCTGGTCCCTATATTTGGAAAATTCGTTCTCTTTGTACATGCATCAAAATAAGGTGTTCTTGGTGTCAAAACGAAGCTTGACATGTTATCTAAATGTATGTAAAATTTAATATATTTATTCTATTATTTACTATTTTTCATTACATCATGAACATTGTTGCTTAAACTGGTCATACAGCATCATTACTTGCAACAAGTCTTCACATAACATCATATAACATTTACATTGACCAATCCCTAACTCCTCTTCATGCTTCTTCATCCTCTTTCATCATTCATAAACCTGTTGTGATTGGGATTACATGGATGGGTTGAGATTTTTGGAGAAATCTCAGTAGCAAACGGTACTAAACAATGCATGTATTAATATAAATACTTGTGCTTGCTTGTGAAAGTGTTAACATTGTGTAATGTGCATGCTTCAATGTATTATATGAAATACAATTGGCCAAGGTAACCATAAAGACAGAGCTTCAATCATCTACACATATGCACATAATTCAACAAAGCCATAGCACAATCAAGCATAACATTCAATACATACAAGTTTAGGGTAAGTTTACTACCTTATTGCTTTACTTCCTTTCACTTTAACTTTGCTTCTTCCTTCTTACTTTTCCTTGATGTGTGGCTGCCTCTTTTGAGTTCACAATCAAATCCTAACATAACATAATCATCCATTCATTACAATCTAACTTCTCTTGAACATTAAACTTACTTTAACTAACATAGCTTCCTTTAATCTTTACCAATTGACTTGGCCTTTGAATCAATTGATGTCTTGACCTTACCCTACACAATTTTATCTTTTGAATCAATTTATTACTATATTCTGGAGTTTTTGTCAACTACTTATTATACTTTCTAGTGCATATCTCTTATTACTTATTTGAGTATCTAGCAGAATTTCTTAACATCCGCAAAACTTCAACTTTTGCTTTCATATTATCGTACTTCTTTTACCTTATAAAATATATCATCCTTCTAATTGCTCTTATCATTTCTAATAATTCATCATAGTACAGAGAGAGGACTTATGTAACTATCCTTTCTTTGCTTTACTGTTAAGTAGGAGCATATACTCTAAAATGCATAATGCCTGGCCAACATATTACAGGACTGCATACCTGCTCATGAATGCAAAGCTCTAACATCAGAGCTCAAGCATTTCTTTCCTGAATATGCACAGCTCTAACACTCGGAGCTTGCATAGCTCTAACATGTGAAGCTTGCACTGCTCTAACTTCAGAGCTTTAGCATATTTTACAAACATAACATAATGCCTAGCATTTCATGCAAGGAGTGAAAGCTCTCACTTTCATCTGTAACATAACATTCAAACATCTTTTCCCTTTTTAAAAGGGAGCCTCTCTATCTGCTCAAAAAGTTACTTCTTACTATACTTTTCAATACACATTTCTCATTATGTGCCACATTACATGTTTATCATAGTGTATCTCATTACGTACTTCTCATGCTGTATCATGGCATATCTAGCCAAATCTGGCTATATCATGGTATATCTCACCCTTTCATGACTTATCTTATCTTATCATGACGTATCCTGTAATATCCCTAATTTTCTATACTGGTTTGTATGTACAGATTGAATGAAATATATGAATTATTTTTTAGGAAAAAGATGTGGTTATTTATGTAAAGAAAGGGATTAAATTGAAAAAGAAAGGAAATGAAAGGACTTAATTGTAATTATGGAAAGTCTAAGGCTAGGAAGGAAAGGTAGATAAAAATGTTGGGTCTTAAAGTGTAATTTTAGCCAAATAAAGGGACTTAAGTGTAAAGAAGAAAAAGTTCTCTAGGGCCAAAGTGTAATTAAAGAAAGTTAGGCCAGAAGTGGTTTGGACTGCCCGAAAGCATTTTAGTCCCAGATTTCACCAGTAGAGATAGTAAGTGATACTGGATAATCCAGCTTAATACATGAATTTTTTAAGACTCCAGATAGCCAAAATTGATCTGATAGTCTAAAAGTTATGAAAATTCCTACCGGATATCCTAGATTTCAGATATAAGTAAGAAATTACAGGATGATGCGTCCTGATGGGGAGGATGTCAGGAAACTGACTGAATACCGATAGGAGGTCTGTAGAAAAAGTTATTCACAAATTAGCAAATACAGATGGGAGTGTAAGGCCTTCGGGGATCCGATTAGGAGATTTATCGGTATTTAAATAGGGACTGAATGAGTTCGGATGACCTTAGTTAGATGACTTTTATGACCCACAGGGATGCCAGAACACAGTAGGCCAGTGTATATGGTAAAAGGAGCTAGTGTCCGGAGATGTGTATAAACGGTGTATAATAGTTAAAATATTCGATAAACTGTGCCGGGGAAGACTCCTCGTAAGACGTGCCATAAAGGTAATGGACCTTAAGAGGCCCAATAATGGCGCCATCAAAGGTCCAGTAAGACCCTTGGACTGATAGGTGGGCCAGTGTCCAGCAGAACCCGGGAAAAGTGCGAAATTACGAAAATGCCCCTGTATTGTACTAAAGGGTAGTAGAGAAATGGAGGGCATTTTGGTCATTCTGGACAGGCCCAGAAGCTAAGACATATACAGGTAAGGTTAACCAGGGTCAGTATATGCCCTGACAGGGTACAAAAAGGTGTAAAATGATGATTTTACCCTTAGGGTTAAGATAGTGCAAGAAAGGGCACCCAGGGGTATTTTAGTCATTTCACAGGGGATCGTAATTGAATTTAGACCCAGTATACAAATTTTAATGATATAAAGGACCCAGATACTAAATTTGAGGTCAGAAGACATAATATGGATTTTCAGAAAAATTAGATTCAGAAACAGTCCAGTTTTTGAGGAAATGGACCAGGCCGGTACCAGATTAGACTGGAAAGCTTCCAGAAGGCTTCTTCCTCTCCCAAAGTTCGCCATGTGAAGAATGTGAGGGATGAGGTGTCCCATTAGATGTCCCTTGATGACGCAGTAAAAGGAATAAAAGAAAATAGGAAATTTCAGAAAAAACGGTGGCCACAAGTTCAGAGGGCTTGGAAATTACGGGAATGCCATCCATCAAAACTATAAATACCCCCCTTTCCATCATTCATCATGGCCCCAAGAAAGAATTAGAGAGATAAGAAAGTTCTTGAGAGAGAAAGTGAGAGAAAGAAAGAAGAAAGGAAGTTCTGGCTGAGTTGAAAGCAGTATAGAGATTCTAGAGTTCTGCTAAGCTTTTGAGGTAGTAACTAATCCTAGCTTTTATGTAATGTCTGTGTGATTGGTTGTGCTATTGTTTGGTTGGATTTTTGTCTTATATATTATGCTTGAAGCTCTATTACAATGCTATGATCATATGTTATTGAGTATGGAAGCACACAGCATACTTATCTGTACACAATCACAAGCAAGCACTATCACTCTGCATTACATATATTGTTATGATTATTACTACTTAGATTCCCCCGAATCTCATCCCAATAAATAACCCATTATAGGGGAGGTTATGCCAAAGTAAATTTTGGGAATTATAAGAGACGCTGTTATATTGCCGAAATTATGACAAGATGGCAATAGTAAAGAAAGGAGCTGATACGTACTATGTACGTAGGTACTGTCTAAGGAGGATGGAAGTGAGTGGACCTAGCCGGTTCTTCCAGTCTTTCCTGGGTACTTACGTAGAATGGTAGTTCTCATGGGAATTACCAAATCAGTACAAGATCAGTTACTTTCTAAAGATGAAGCGTAGCAGTTATGCTGCCGGATTTCAGGCAAAAAAAGGTGTAATGGAAATATGAGAATTTTGTATATTCCCTGATGTATAATGTAACATCCCAATTTTTAAACCTAGATACGTAGAAATAGCCTAAGATTAAGAGGCTACTAGACCCCTTTTTAGCAGAAGTTCCAGAGGAACGTAAAGAGTTTCAGGGACTGAGCTACGAGTAAGTAAAAGTACGGGGACTTATGTGTAAACAGTGGAAGTCCCAAGGGGTAAATGGCCATTTGGGGATGATGTAAAGGTCAAAGGTTCAAGAGTTGACCAGTTAGGTCGCGATGATAGAGACTTTGGTCGCGACGAGAATGTATTATGGTCGCGACGAATATTGGCAGAGAGGCTTGGTCGTGACGGATATGTGTGTGGGTCGCGACTAATGAGTAGAATGAGCTTGGTTGCGACTAAAAAGTTATGTGGCCGCGACGAAAGACTGTTATGGGCGCGACTAAAGAATGTTGTGGTCGCGACTAATGAACACAGAAGGTGTTAAGTCGCGATGAGATGATGGCTAGGTCGCGACTAGTGGCTAAAGTGGGGTCAAGCGTATGGGCCAAGAGTGGTGAAGGTCCAAATGAGATAGTTACCCGGTTAGAGATAGACAGGAGGCAGGAGGCCAGATACAGGAAAGGTTATCTGGAAACCATGAGGTAGACTGATAAGGTATCCTCATGGGACCCACAAGATGCCACATGGCATTAGAGTGATGATTCAGTAACCTTTCAGTTGAGTAAAGTTACTCAGTTGGCACGAAAATCGAAGAGGTGATCAGATAAGTCTGGGACTTATCTGGATAGCATTGGGAAGCGTGCAAGGTCTCTTCCAGGCGCCACATGGCTCTAGTCTGGAGAAAGCAGATAAAGCTGAGTGCACGCATTACGAGGCAAGACACTGGACCGTTGAGTCAGCTGCTGAGGTGTCCAGGGATTTTTAGCATGTGAAAAATATGCTGCTGAGGTGTCCCGGTGAGGTGTCCCGATGATGTCATGCATGATGCAGTAAATGAGGAATTAAAGAAAATAGGAAAATCCAGGAAAAACCAGGACCGCAGGATCAGAGTTCATAGAAACTACGAAAATGCCATTGGAGGAGGTTATAAATACCCCCTCATTTGCATTCACGCATGGCTTGAGTAAGGGAGAGAAAGAAGAGAGAGAAGGAGAAGGAAAGGAAGAGAGAAAGGGAGAAAGGAAGTAAGGAAGTTCTGGCAGAGCTGGAAGCAGAATAGAGATAGTAAGGTTCTGCTGAGCTAGCCAGGTAGTAACTAATCCTAGCTTTTATGTAATGGCTTTGTGATTTAATGTGCTATTGTTTGGTTGGATTGTTGTCTTATATGTTATGTCTGAAGCTCTGCTGAAATGCTATGATCATATGTTATTAAGCATGGAAGCACGCAGCATACTTATCTGTACACAATCACAAGCAAGCACTGTCACTCTGCATTACATATATTGTTATGATTGTTGCTACTGAGATTCCCCCGAATCTCATCCCTATATATCCATAACCCATTACAGGGAGGTTATGCTGACTTGGATTTTGAGAAAGCCAAGAGACGCCGTTATGCTGCCGAAGTAAAGACTGAACATCAGTATATGATAAGTACTGTGTACGTATGTGCTGTCTAAGGAGGCTAGAAGTGAGTGGACCTAGCCGGTTCATCTAGTCTTTCGTGGGTACTACGTAGAATGGTATTTCTCATGAGGGGATTACCGAATCAGTACAGTTCAGTTCTTTGTACAGATGAAGCGTAGCGGTTATGCTGCCGAAGTTTAGGCAGAAAGAGATGTAATAGGGATAGCAAGATTATGTATATGTCTTGTTGTGTATGCCTTGTTGTATGACATGATGTTATTCAATGATAAATATTGTTTGGCATATGCAATTTATGTATGTTAAATTAAGAAGGGAAATTCGTAGGTCCTGAGGCAGCAGTATTCTGACCTCAGTTTGACCTAGTAAACGGAATAGTCTGGCCATGAGATTTGGTGAACTGGTAGTACACATCTGGGGCATTCCGTGGATAGGTATTAAGCCTCATTTGGATGTGTAGAAGGTGGGAAATCAGTTCTCACAGTAAAGGTTCAGAATAAGGAACTTAGGAGTTAAAAGTTCAATCTCTGGACTTAAGATAAGCTAAAATAGCTTCCGCAAGTGTACTCTAAGGAGTATAAAGGAGGATGTTTCATTTTGGTATCAGAGCAAGTGGTTCTGGCATAGACCAGAAAGGACTCTGGTTCAGAGCATAAGATTCTGGTACAGAACAGAAGGTTCTGGCTCAGTGATGCTCTGATTTAGAAAGAGTATTTTCCCTTTAGTGCGTGAGAATGGCATTGAGTCGCGACTAATATGGTTGTAGGTCGCGACTAGTTGCTCAAAGAGAGTTTTAGTCTCGACGAATAAATGGAGAGGTCGCGACAGTTATTTATAGAGAGATTAGGTCGCGACGTGTATGTTTCAAGGTCGCGACGGAATATCACAGAAAGCTCAGGTTACGACGGGAAAGGTCTTGTGTCGCGACTGAAGAGTTAAGGTTGCGACATAAGGAGGCCTAGGTCGCGACGAGTTAGACTCAGGTCGCGACGATAGAAGATTTAGGTCGCGACTAAAGGACAGAAATGTTAGGTTATGATGAGTTGAGTATGATGGTCACTGACGAAAGATCACAGAGGATGTGAGTCATGACTATCCAATACTCAGGTTGCGACAGACAGTTATTCATATAGAGGTTTAGAAAGCTCAGAGGAGATAAAGCTCCTAGACGAGATGTGTGTTCATTTTTCTTTTTGAAAAGGAAAAAGATGGTGAACATAAGAAAAGAATATAGAGCTTGAGTAGAGGAGCTGTGCATAGAGAAAGCTGGCAACTCCAATGAGGAAGACCCAATGCGAGTCATCCGTGCTAGGCGAGATGAGCAGCAAAGGATGATGTAGAGAATGATGATGAGTTAAGATGAGCTAGCCAGATAGCTAGTATGAGGTTTGCCTAGGAATGAGCCTAGGACATGGCCTAAGGCTAGAGACGTGATGGTTAATAGCTAAAGAGCTAATATTCCCTAAGCAGAGGAATTCCATCACAGAGAAGTGATAGACCTAGGGTAGAGTACCCTAGAAAGTAGAAATGATCGTAGAGATGATGAATGAGATCCATGCGATTGAAGTTCGCTAGGATCAAGAGAGAGACTGATCAGGAACCACAGTCCAGTCAAGAATAGACTGGGACTGATAAATAGACAGAAGAAGTAAAGAGATAGTAAAGAGGTAGCCACAGTTGAGAGATAAAGTGATTCCCCTATGTAAGAGGGAGTGATGAAGGGATGAGTCTGTACCCTGGTAAGAGGGTAGTGTGGCAGCCTAAGTAAATGTTCAAGATGACTAACCAAGATATGATAGGCAATATGATAAAGAAAATATGTCTTGAGGTTTAGTTAATCTGATGGATGGTTGAGCAAAGTATGATGATGATATGGCTTATGATGCCATAAGTTATGATAGTTGCATCTCCTTGCAGTTGTCATATGATGACATGCATGTTAGAGTATGCCATGATGTATGAATACTCCCCTTTTGCAATATGTGCAGGGTAGAGTATATATGAGTACAGATATGAGATAAGAAAGTTATGAGAAAGTATGTTGCTCCCATACCATATGACATGTAATGAGATATGTATTGAGGATGATAGATAGTCTCAGTTCATGGGACAATAAGTTATGGTATATAGATACGATTTATGATTGAGGTTACTCAGGTAATTCTGCGGACTTGTGAATGCAGTACTCAGAGCCATTTCTGTTGAAAGGAATGGTAGACAGAATGAAAAGCAGAAAAGAGTAAAGAGATTATTTCTAGATCACTCTTCAGATAAGAGTTGGATCTGAAACATATGGCTCTCAGATGGAGCTAGATTCATATGAGTATAGATCACTCTTCAGATAAGAGTTGGATCTGATACAGAATGCTCACAGTTAGAGCATAGTTCTAATGGCTCGCAGTTAGAGCACAGATTGAAATGATGAAACCATAGAATCGCAGGTGGTTAGACCATAAGGGCACAAGCCAATAGTAAGCCACAGTAAAGTAAGAAAGATGAGAAGGAACTCCTAAGTAAGAGAGAAAGTAAGTAAAGTCTGGGTAAATGATATGAGGCTATAAAATTTTTAGTTATGGAGTTATCAACAGGTGGAAGCAGTTAACCTTATAACTTAGTATGTTGGTTTAAGATCTTCGGGAGATATACAGTACAACAGAATCGCAGTTAGATTCTGGAGGGTCGCAGTTAGATCCTAACAGTTTCAGAGTCGCAATTAGATTCTGAAGAGGCTAACGGTTGATCGCAGTTAGATCCCGAGGTCGCAGTTAGACCTAGCCTAAGGAAAGTAATGAGCCATGAGTTATGAGTACGATGTAGTATCTCTTTGGGAAGATGAATGCCAAAGACAAGGTTAAGTTGAGGAAGCTTCACTAGTTGATCAACTCACGCAGAGAAATTATTTTATAACGATTTTCCTCAGGTAGCCTCTAGTATACAGACTAAACTTAGCTTTCCCTTAAACGAAGATGGAGTCCAAGTTCAAATCTGAGTACTGGGATTCAAAGTTGTGTAGAAGGATGCCTGAGAAGCAGAGAAGAGAATCCTCTGTGTAATGAGAAGCAGAGAAGAGAATCCTCTGTGTAATGAGAAGCAGATAAGAGAATCCTCTGTGTAATGAGAAGCAGAGAAGCAAATCCTCTGTGTAATGAGAAGCAGAGAAGAAAATCCTCAATGTAATAAGAACAGAAGAGTATGAGTAGATATTTTACCCCAGATGAGGATAAAGAGATTAAAAGGCTAGAGAAGACCTAGAGAAAGAGTTCTAAGGCAAAGCAAAGATAGAACTCAGTTCTATGAGGAAGAGAATGTTAGCCTTATGGTATCTCAAGATAAGTTATGAAAGGGTGATATACACCATGAGATAGCCAGAGTTGGCTATATATGCTATGATAAAGTATCAACGGCATGTAATGAGATACAGGGTAGTAAACGTGTAATATGACACGCACCTAGAGATGTGCATTTTATGAACAGACAGAGAGGCTCCCTTGTTAGTAGGGATCATATGTTTAAATGTTATGCTATGAAAAAGAATAGAAAATGAGAGCTTTCACTCCTTGCATGAGATGCTAGGCCTTATGTTATGCTAAAACTATGCAAGCTCCGAGTGTTAGAGCTGTGCCTAGTTAGAACAGGAATGCTTGAGCTCCGATGTTAGAGCTTTGCATTCATAAGCAGGTATGCAGTCCTGCAGTATGTTGGCCAAGCATTATGCATGTTAGAGTAGGTGCTCTTGTTTTGCAGCAAAGTAAAGAAAGATTAGCTGCGTAAGTCCTCTCTCTGTATGAAGTTAAGTGCTAAGAATGATGAGAATATATGATTATATGAAAAGAAAGATGAAATGTTGCAGATATTAAAGCAGTCTGCGAGATATCAAGAAAAGTAATACCAGATAGATGCTAAAAGTATGATGAGTAGTTAGAAGAAATTCCCGAATACAGTAATATTCGAGAGAATTTCATATGAAAGAAATGGATACTGCTCATAAGTGCAGTAAGTGATCCGTAAGAGAAAAGTAGATTTAAACTCTGATTCAGTGGATCCAGAGAAAGATAAGCATGATATAAAGAGATGTAAAGTTATGATGAGTACTTTGCCAGATGTTAAGTTAATTTGGCTATGGTACTGATTAAATTTTGAGGACAAAATTTATTTAAAGGGAAGGAGAAATGTAACATCCCAATTTTCAGACCTAGAGACGTAGAAATAGCCTAAGATTAAGAGGCTACTAGACCCCTTTTTAGCAGAAGTTCCAGAGGAACGTAAAGAGTTTCAGGGACTGAGCTGTGAGTAAGTAAAAGTACGGGGACTTATGTGTAAACAGTGGAAGTCCCAAGGGGTAAATGGCCATTTGGGGATGATGTAAAGGTCAAAGGTTCAAGAGTTGACCAGGTAGGTCACGATGATAGAGACTTTGGTCGCGACGAGAATGTATTATGGTCGCGACTAATATTAGCAGAGAGGCTTGGTCGTGACGGATATGTGTGTGGGTCGCGACTAATGAGTAGAATGAGCTTGGTTGCTACTAAAAAGTTATGTGGCCGCGACGAAAGACTGTTATGGGCGCGACTAAAGAATGTTGTGGTCGCGACTAGAGAATGTTGTGGTCGCGACTAATGAACACAGAAGGTGTTAAGTCGCGATGAGATGATGGCTAGGTCGCGACTAGTGGCTAAAGTGGGGCCAAGCGTATGGGCCAAGAGTAGTGAAGGTCCAAATGAGATAGTTACCCGGTTAGAGATAGACCAGAGGCAGGAGGCCAGATACAGGAAAGGTTATCTGGAAACCATGAGGTAGACTGATAAGGTATCCTCATGGGACCCACAAGATGCCACATGGCATTAGAGTGATGATTCAGTAACCTTTCAGTTGAGTAAAGTTACTCAGTTGGCACGAAAACCGAAGAGGTGATCAGATAAGTCTGGGACTTATCTGGATAGCATTGGGAAGCGTGCAAGGTCTCTTCCAGGCGCCACATGGCTCTAGTCTGGAGAAAGCAGATAAAGCTGAGTGCACGCATTACGAGGCAAGACACTGGACCGTTGAGTCAGCTGCTGAGGTGTCCAGGGATTTTTAGCATGTGAAAAATATGCTGCTGAGGTGTCCCGGTGAGGTGTCCCGATGATGTCATGCATGATGCAGTAAATGAGGAATTAAAGAAAATAGGAAAATCCAGGAAAAACCAGGACCGCAGGATCAGAGTTCATAGAAACTACGAAAATGCCATTGGAGGAGGTTATAAATACCCCCTCATTTGCATTCACGCATGGCTTGAGTAAGGGAGAGAAAGAAGAGAGAGAAGGAGAAGGAAAGGAAGAGAGAAAGGGAGAAAGGAAGTAAGGAAGTTCTGGCAGAGCTGGAAGCAGAATAGAGATAGTAAGGTTCTGCTGAGCTAGCCAGGTAGTAACTAATCCTAGCTTTTATGTAATGGCTTTGTGATTTAATGTGCTATTGTTTGGTTGGATTGTTGTCTTATATGTTATGTCTGAAGCTCTGCTGAAATGCTATGATCATATGTTATTAAGCATGGAAGCACGCAGCATACTTATCTGTACACAATCACAAGCAAGCACTGTCACTCTGCATTACATATATTGTTATGATTGTTGCTACTGAGATTCCCCCGAATCTCATCCCTATATATCCATAACCCATTACAGGGAGGTTATGCTGACTTGGATTTTGAGAAAGCCAAGAGACGCCGTTATGCTGCCGAAGTAAAGACTGAACATCAGTATATGATAAGTACTGTGTACGTATGTGCTGTCTAAGGAGGCTAGAAGTGAGTGGACCTAGCCGGTTCATCTAGTCTTTCGTGGGTACTACGTAGAATGGTATTTCTCATGAGGGGATTACCGAATCAGTACAGTTCAGTTCTTTGTACAGATGAAGCGTAGCGGTTATGCTGCCGGAGTTTAGGCAGAAAGAGATGTAATAGGGATAGCAAGATTATGTATATGTCTTGTTGTGTATGCCTTGTTGTATGACATGATGTTATTCAATGATAAATATTGTTTGGCATATGCAATTTATGTATGTTAAATTAAGAAGGGAAATTCGCAGGTCCTGAGGCAGCAGTATTCTGACATCAGTTTGACCTAGTAAACGGAGGAGTCTGGCCACGAGATTTGGTGAGCCGATAGTACACATCTGGGGCATTCCGTGGATAGGTATTAAGCCTCATTTGGATGTGTAAAAGGTGGGAAATCAGTTCTCACAGTAAAGGTTCAGAATAAGGAACTTAGGAGTTAAAAGTTCAATCTCTGGACTTAAGATAAGCTAAAATAGCTTCCGCAAGTGTACTCTGAGGAGTATAAAGGAAGATGTTTCATATAACAACTTAATATTTAATAATAAGTATTGTTTGTTATGTTTGACTGATATGTGATGGATATATGCATATGTATGTAAAGTTGATTGCTGGAAATTACCAATGTGAACAGTAACTTGTGGTGACCTAATGATGTTTGACCCATAATTAAAAATAGTAAATGGATGAACAAATGTATAAAATTTTTATGGTAAATAGTAGACATATTAAGATTCGATTTGATATATATAATACCTCATTTGGATGTCTATACATGGAGATATAAATTATCAAATTTGGGACCAGAATGCTGGATTTAGGGAAAAAACGTTGGATGAACAGTAAAATTGTAACGTTGTCCTACGTTGACTTGGTCAAATAATGATCAATGAGTGATTTTCTCCTGAAAGATAATTGAGTTAGATTTATGTATCAATTGGAACCACTTCATTTAGATTTTTCTATAATTAATTATGATTTTCCAAAGTCAGGTCACTCATCTGGAATTTACACAGTGAACAGTACTCGAGAAGAGTAAAATTCCAGTTTGAGAAATTGGACTTCAATGACCTTGAAAGTGATTCTAAATGCTACCAAATGATCCCTAAAATGGACAAAAGTAAGGATATTTCATTTTGGTATCAGAGCAAAGGATTCTGGCTTAGGAAATGCTCTGAATAGATGAATTATAGGTATACCATGATAAAGTTGTCATAATTGACACTAAGTTAGTGTTTGCAGGATGACTAGATATAGATCCGGATTCGAAACCACGGTGAACCAATGGCATCCTAGACTAGAGGTCTCTAGTTCAGATAGTTCGGAAAAGGAGATAATGAACAATGATTCTGATCCTTGGATACCTCCAGTAGTTAGTGACTCTGAAGTGGACAGTTCCTCAGTAGGATCAAACCTTATGATCAAGATGTCAGAGGATGATCAGGAAGAGATTATGTTCAATGGTCCTATTCCTGCCATTCCAATAAATACGGTACCTCCAAACATAGCAGGATCCAGTCAAGTACTTGATCAGATTGATGAGCCAGGTCCCAGTAGGCCCAGAGTGACACTAGTAGAGATACCTTTGGGAAATCTGATCATAAGGATGGTACTAGGGAGGAACCTGAGTAGAGAACAATTTGAGAGATCAGTAGTGTTAGCCCGACAGCTGTATGAGCTGAGGCAGACCTTGGTCATAGATGTAGATCAAGATTATATAGTTTATCAGGATTTTATCACAAGGGTAAAAGTGATATATCAAGCCTGGGATCCAAATGTGTTAACCGTGAGGCTTTGGCTGGAGATTATGGATTATGTATTGCCAACTACCCCTACCTAGAGAATAGAGTTGGATCGATATTTTGACGAAGAACCATATTATACCCTATCCGACTGGATCTACTTGGTAGGATAGTTTATTAGAATAAAGTTTAAGAAGGATTAGGGTGTGATAGAGAGGGTAATGTTTTCAATATATGTAATGTATAAAGAACTAGTATGGTAGTATATGTATGACTGTGACATATACGCATACCTTGTATGTATACTATGTTTGGAATGAAAGGGGAATTATGTTATTTATCGTATTCTCTTCTGCCTTATAGCATAACAAAATGGTTTAAACAAGAAGAACTATTCCAGCTGAAGAACCACGAGAGGCTGAAAATCTTAATCAAATAATTTTAGAACGATTAGAACAACAACAAAAGCTGATTGAGGAGATGCGGGCAGCTCAGGCACGCAATGAGCGGAAAAGAGATGCTGCCATAGCTGCAGCAGTAGCAGAAGCAATAAGCAACCTGAGACCGCCTGAGCTTTCAAGAACGGCTGGTAGAGAGCAGGAGAGAGTACAATAGCAGCCGGTACAGCCCCAAAGACGGGTGGATCCGAGAGAAGAGATAGTTAGCATCCAGCAATGGATGATCCGGTTCTGCAAGAACAATCCTCCAGTGTTCGAAGGAACATTCGAGGTGCAAATAGCGAAAGATTGGGTTAGTAGATTAGAAAAGATTTTCAAGGTCCTTGATTGTCCAACCGAAACCAAGGCCCAAATGGCCATCTATCAGCTAGAAAAAGATGCTGACAGGTGGTGGAAGAACACTGAGCTACTTCTGCAAGCAAGAGACATTCCGATCACCTGGGAAGTGTTTCTTGAGCAGTTTTATGAAAAATATTTCCCTCAGTCAGTTCAAGATGAAATAGAGGCTGAATTCCTTGTACTGAGACAAGGAGAAAAAGAATCTTTTGATGAATATCTTGCTAAGTTTATCCGGCTATCTCAATATTCCACTTATCTGCGCCAAGTGGATGATGAACGCTGGATGACGGAAAGGAAGATTCGAGGGTTGAACTCCACGCTAAAGGAGAAGTTAACTCCTCAATAATACAGCCAGTTTAATAAGGCCATGGAGGCATGCCATATTGTTGAAAATAGCATGAACCACCGAATGCTATTCAGATCGGGAAATATGGATCAGGAAGCTCCTGACAAGGCCGGTCAAATTCAAGAAGCTGCAAGTGGTAGTAGTGGCTACAGGAAAAGAAAGCGACCATGGCAGAACAGGAGGCCAAATAGAGGAAATTTTCGCGGAAGGTCCAACAACAGAGATTCGAAGGCCCAAACCTGTGATAAGTATGGAAAGAATCATGGTGATAGACCATGTTTAATGGGCCAGAATGTTTGTTATACCTGCGAAAAGCCCGGACATTTTTTCAAAGAATGCCCTCAAGCTATAACAAATCCAAGGCCAAGGACACCAGGACGAGTGTTTGCACTCACCAGGGAGGACGCTCAGCGATCACTTGAGATGATCCATGTGACATCCCATTTTTTAGGCCCAGAGACTCAGAAAGTAAGCCTGAAATAGATAGACTATCAGACCCCTTTGAGCAGAAGTCCTAGAAACATACAGAGGGTTTTTAGGGACTAAACTACAAATAAGTGAAAGTCCAGGGACTGATATGTAAATAGTGAAAGTCCCTAGGATATAGTGTCCATTTATGCAAGGAAAGGGGTTAAATTGCAAAAGAAAGAAAATAAAGGGACTTAAGTGCAAATATGAAAAGTATAAGGCTAAAAGGGAAAAGTAGACAAAAAGGTAGGGTCCTTAAGTGTAATTTTAGCCAAATAAAAAGGGACTTAATTGAAAAGAAGAAAAGTTCTCTGGGGCTAAATTGTAATTAAAGAAAGTTAGGCCGGAAGTGGTGTGGACTGCCCGAAAGCATTTCAGTCCCAGATTTCACCAGTAGGTAGAGCAAGTGACGCTGGGTAATCCAGCTTAGTACAGGAATTTTCTGAGGACTCCGGATAATCAAAATTGATCTGATAGTTGAAAAGTATAAAAAATTCCTACTGGATATCCTAGACCTCAGATATATGTGAGAAATTATAGGATGATGCATCCTGATAGGGAGGATGTTAGGAAACTGACAGAATACCGATAGGAGGTCTGTAGAAAAAGTTATTCACAAATTAGCAAATGCAGACGGGAGTGTGAGGCCTCCAGGTATCCGATAGGGAGATTTATCGATATTTAAACTGAGACTGAATGAGTTTGGATGACCTCAGTCAGACGACTATTATGACCCAAATGGATGCCTAGACATAGTAGGCCAGTATATCTGATAAAAGGAGTCGGTGTCCGGAGATGTGTATAAACGGTGTATAATAGCTAGAACACTCGATGAACATTGCCGGAGGAAGATTCCTCGTAATGCCTGCCATAAAAGGCCCAGTAAGACCCTTGGACTGATAGGTAGGCCAGTGTCCAGCAGAACCCCAGAAAAGTGTGAAATTATGAAAATGCCCCTGTGTTGTACTAAAGAGTAATAGATGAATGGAGGGCATTTTGGTCTTTCTGGACAGGCCCAGAAGCCAAGGCACATACAGATAAAGTTACTCAGAGTCAGTATATGCCCTGACAGGGTACAGAGAGGTGTAAAATGACAATTTTACCCTTAGGGTTAAGATAGTGCAAGAAAGGGCACCCAGGGGTATTTTGGTAATTTGCCAAGGGATGTTTCTTTGGAATCGAGCCATCAGAGTACTTAAGCTTGATCAGAGATCCAAGATGACATTCCAAAGCCCCAAAACGTAGCCCATGAATTATGCGAGGAAAATTGACATTAAAATAATATTTTAGTGACTTTTCAATAAAGTAGTTACTCGGTCGGCACGTTAACCGAGAAAGTGATCAGATAAAGTCCTGGACTTATCTAGATAGCATTAGATGGTGTGAAAGGTGCCAGCAAGATGTCACATGGCGCCAATATAGAGGAGGAAGAAAAAGTTAAGGACATGTGGCACGATCTCAGCCGTGTATTCCGGTGCAAGACTCTGGAACTATATGAAAACGCTGAGTCAGCTGATGAGGTGTCCAAGGAGCCTGCATTTGTACCATGTGATAGATTAGGTCCCCATGAGGTGTCCCTTGGATGATGTCATGATGATGCAGTAAAAGGAATAAAGAAAAATAGGAAATTTTAGAAAAACCGTGGCCACAAGTTCAGAGCTCTTGGAAATTACGGAAATGCCATCCATCAAAACTATATATACCCCCTTGCCTTTATTCATCACGGCTCAAGGCATGTTTAAGAGAGAGAAGTGAGTTCTAGAGAGAGAAAGTGAGAGGAAGAAAAAGAAAGGAAGTTCTGGCAGAGCTGAAAGCAGTATAGGGATTCTAGAGTTCTGCTAAGCTTTTGAGGTAGTAACTAATCCTAGCTTTTATGTAATAGCTTTGTGATTTGTTGTGCTATTGTTTGGTTGGATTGTTGTCTTATATGTTATGCTTGAAGCTTTTCTACAATGCTATGATCATATGTTATTGAGTATGGAAGCACGCAGCATACTTATCTGTAACAATCACAAGCAAGCACTGTCACTCTGCATTACATATATTGTTATGATTATTACTACTGAGATTCCCCCGAATCTCATCCCAACAAATAACCCATTACAGGGGAGGTTATGCTGAAGTAAATTTTGGGAATTTTAAGAGACGCCGTTATGCTGCCAAAATTACGACAAGATAGCAGTAGTGAAGAAAGGAGCTAATACGTACTGTGTACGTAGGTACTATCTATGGAGGATGGAAATGAGTGGACCTAGCCGGTTCATCCAGTCTTTCCTGGGTACTTACGTAGAATGGTAGTTCTCACGGGAATTACCGAATCGGTACAAGATCAGTTACTTTCTAAAGATGAAGCGTAGTGGTTATGCTGCCGGATTTCAGGCAGAAAAAGATGTAATGGAAATATGGGTATTTTGTATATTCCCTGATGTATAACAACTTATTATTTAATGATAAGTATTGTTTGTCATGTTTGACTGATATGTGATGGATATATGCATATGTATGTAAAGTTGATTGCTGGAAATTGGCACTGTGAACAGTAACTCGTAGTGACTTAATGATGTTTGACCCATAATTAAAAATAGTAAATGGATGAATAAATGTATGGAATTTTTATGGTAAATAGTAGACATATTAAGCTTCAATTTTATATATAGAATGCCTCATTCGGATATCTACACATGGAGATATAAATTATCAAAGTAGGGACCAGGATGCTGGATTCAGGAGAAAAACGCTGGATGAACAGTAAAGTTGTGACATTGATTGACGTTGACTCGGTCAATGCATGGTCAACAAGTTATTTTTCCCTGAAAGATAATTGAGGTAGTTTCAAGTATCAATTTGAACCACTTCATTTGTATATTTCTAGAATTAGTTATGATGTTTCAAAGTCAGGTCACTCATCTAGAATTTACACAGTGAACAGTACTCGATAAGAGTCAAACTCCAGATTGAGAAATTGGACTTCAATGACCTTGAAAGTGGTTCCAAATGCTACCAAATGGTCCCTAAGAGGTACGAAAGTAAGGATGTTTTATTTTGGTATCAGAGCAGAAGGTTCTGGCATAGACCAGAAAGGGCTCTGGTTCAGAGCATAAGATTCTGGCACAGAACAGAAGGTTCTGGCTTAGTGATGTTCTAAAATAGTTAAGATGTGTGGTATGTGGTATGGGTTATCCTAAATGTTTTACATGTGTACATATATTATTGTGCATATATATGACTTTCTTTCCCAATTCTAGAAAAAGAAGTAGAAGTCATGGTTAATACAAGAAGAACGGTTAGACCAGAAGTGGTAGAGCCCCAGGATGAGGGTATTAATAATTAGATAGACCCTATGCAAATTATTCTAGATAGGTTAGAACAATAACAACAAGTAATAGATGAGATACGGGCAACCCAGGCTCGCCAAGATCAAGAACGAGATTCTGTTATCGCTACGGCGGTTGCTGCTGCGGTTGCAAGATTACAATAGTCTGAGAAGGAGGTGGTACCAGAAAATAATATAGAACCTGAACCTCAGTCAGATCATGGGCAGACTAGAATGAATAGACATCAGGGGTCTATAGGAAATAACAATAACCAGGAAAGTCTGCAAACATGGATGGAACAATTCTATAAGTTTAATCTGCCCTTGTTTGAAGGGACTTTTGACACTCAAGTAGCCGAGGATTGGGTTAGACAGATAGAGAAAATCTTTAAGATTTTAGAATATCCCACTAAAAGAAAGGCCCAGCTGGCAGTTTACAAGCTAGAAAAAGATGCGGATAGGTGGTGGAGGAATACAGAAGTGATTATGCACTCAAGAAATATTCCACTTACATGGGAAATATTTCTTGAGCTGTTCAACGAGAAATATTTTTCACAGTCGGTAAGAGATGAACGTGAAGCAGAATTTTTAATGTTAAAGCAGGGTGAGCAAGAACCCTTTGATGATTATCTTGCTAGGTTCATTCGCCTTTCTCGATATTCCACTTACCTAAACTGTATGAATGATGAGAGGTGGACCACTGAGAAGTTAACTCGTGGATTGAATCCTACACTAAAGGAGAAGGTTTTTCCTAGACAGATATGAAGGTTTAATGAAGCAGTAGAGGTATGCAGGATCACAGAGAAGAATGTGCAATATCCAGAAAAGAGTGAGCCTGCTACATTAAGAATGGTGCCACCAGGTTCCTTGAGAGGGAAAAGCAAAAAGAGAAATGGACCAGTATATGGGTCAAAAGTTAATAAGAGATAGGGAAGTAGGCCAGGTAGTGGGTCAAGAGAAGTTAGTAGGTAACCAAGGCCTAATATATGTGGGAACTGTGGTCGAGACCATGGTACGAGGCCTTGTCTAGCAGGTCAAGGGTTAGGCTATAGGTGTGGAAAGTCTGGACATTATGCCAGGGAGTGTCCACAGAACACAACAGGCGAAAGATACCCGACTCAGGGAAGAGTATATACCCTGACTGGCAACGAGATAAGAAAGTCTCCTGCGCCAAATTAATGTACAAGTTTATTTGTGTTCTGTTTCCACTGGCTAATGAATGGATAAATCATGTATGTGATTGGATTATATTGTCCAGTATGCACACTATTGAGCTACCCTATACCTAGTATGTTGCCTTTGTATAAGGATGAGTATGATTATAGGTTTTAAAAGTAGGAAGTAGAGAAAACATATACAAAGCAATTAGGGTTAGTCAAACCCTTGGACGTTAAAGCTTATATTATGGTGGAAAAAAAATTTAAACCTGAGATAAGAAAGTATGAGATGTTATGGTTAATAGATAAAGAGCTAAATGTTCCCTGAGTAGAGGGATTCCATCACGAAGAAGTAGTAGACCTAGGGAAGAGTACCCTAGAGAACAGAAGTAATAGTGAGAGATGATGAATGAGATCCATGAAAATTAAGGATCAAGAGAAAGTCCAATAAGGAACCATAGTCCGATCAAGAATAGACTAGGACTGATGGATAGATAGAAGAAGTTAAGAGATAGTAAAGAGGTAGCCACAGTTTAAAAGATAAAGTGACTCCCCTATTCCTTATATAAGATAGAATAAAGAAGGGTTGAGTTTATACCCTGATAAGAGGGTAATGTGGTAGCCAAAGCTAGATGAGCTAGTCAGATGAGAAACCTGAAATAAGAATGTTATAAAGCTTACCTAATAGCAATGTGCAATGGATGGTTGAACAAATTATGATGATATGGCTTATGTTGCCATAAGTTACAATGAATAGTTGCATCTCATATGCAATAAGGAATGTATTGAGGATGATAGACAATCTCAGTGAGAGGGATAGTTTGTTGCAGTATGACTAGGGGTTACTCAGGTATTTCTATAGGCTTGTGAATACAGTACTCCAGGCCATTTCTATTGAGCGGAATAGTATACAGATAAAGTAGCAGATAACAGTAAAGAGATTGTTTTCAAGATCGCTCTTCAAATAAGAGTTGGATCTGGATTGCTCGTAGTTAGAACATAGTTCAAATGGCTCACAGTTAGAGCACAGATCGAAATAAGAAGTTATGCTGAGGCCATAACAACATAATGCAATGGCAAGTGGTTAGACCATAGCCAATGGTAAACCCCAGTAAAGTAAGAAAGATGAGAAGAGACTCCTGAGTAAGAAAGGAAGTAAGTAAAGTCTGGGTAAATAATATGAGGCTACTAAATATATTTTTAAAATTTTTACTGAGTTATCAACAAGTGGAAGCAGTTAACCTTATAACTTAGTCTGTTGGTTTAAGATCTTCGGGAGATATATAGTACAACAGAATCACAGTTAGATTCTGGAGGGTCGCAGTTAGATCCTAGCATGGCTCCAGGGTCATATTTAGATCTTAACAGCTTCAGAGTCGCAGTTAGATTCTGAAGAGGCTAACGGTTGATCGCAGTTAGATCCCGAGGTCGCAGTTAGACCTAGCCTAAGGAAAGTCATGAGCCATGAAGACATGAGTACAATGTAATATCTCTTTAGGAGATGAACACCAAAGACAAAGTTAAGGTAAGGAAGCTTCACTAATTGATAAACTCATCCAAAAAAATTATTTTATAATAGTTTTCTTCAGATAGTCTCTATTATATACCAACTGAACCTAGTTTTTCCTTAGGCGAAGACGGAGTCCAAGTTCAAATCTGAGTACTGATATTCAAAGTTTTGTAGAAGTATTCCTGAGAAACAGAGAAGAGAACCCCATATATTTTGAGAACAGAAAAGTGTGAGCAGATAGATCCCCCAGATGAGGGTAAAGAGATTAAAAGGCCAGAGAGACCCAGAGAAGAGGGTCTAAGGCAAAGCAAAGATAGAATGTAGTTCTATGAAATAGAATATTAGGGCCTAGAGCTATAAGAATAGTAACCTAGCCCTAACCCAGTAGTACGAAAGGTGCTAACGTAAGAGTAGCATAACGATAGATAAATCCTAAAGAGGGATAAGAAAGAATGCATATGCCACAAAAGTTTGGTATAGATGCATAAAGTTATATAAGAGGCTGAGAAAAGTTAAGAAAAGTTGCGAAATTATCTGAGTTATGAGTTTGTATTAAAGGAAGTCAGAAGAACAATAATTCTCCTAAGAGATTAGCAAAATATAAGAGGAGTGATGTAGACCCCAGAATTACATCAAAATTCTGAAGGGTAAGATATGAAAGAAATGGACACTACTCACAAGCTCAATGGGTTGTCCATAAGTATAAGAGGATGAATGCCCCAAGCCTTAGTCATAAACCAAGAAAGGATATACAGAGGAAATATATCCAGGATAGTTGATTAAGGTGCCAAGTAAATTTCGAGGACGAAATTTATTTTAAGGGGGTAGAAATGTGACATCCCAATTTTCAGGCCCAGAAACTCAAAAAGTAAGCCTGAAATAGATAGACTATCAGACCCCTTTGAGCAGAAGTCCTAGAAACATGCAGAGGGTTTTTAGGGACTAAACTGCAAATAAGTGAAAGTCTAGGGACTGATATGTAAATAGTGAAAGTCCCTAGGGATATAGTGGCCATTTATGCAAGGAAAGGGGTTAAATTGCAAAAGAAAGAAAATAAAGGGACTTAAGTGCAAATATGAAAAGTCTAAGGCTAAAAGGGAAAAGTAGACAAAAATGTGGGGTCCTTAAGTGTAATTTTAGCCAAATAAAATGGGACTTAATTGAAAAGAAGAAAAGTTCTCTGGGGCTAAATTGTAATTAAAGAAAGTTAGGCCAGAAGTGGTGTAGACTGCCCGAAAGCATTTCAGTCCCAGATTTCACTAGTAGGTAGAGCAAGTGACGCTGGGTAATCCAGCTTAATACAGGAATTTTCTGAGGACTCCGGATAGTCAAAATTGATCTGATAGTCGAAAAGTATAAAAAATTCCTATCGGATATCCTAGACCTCAGATATCTGTGAGAAATTACAGGATGATGCATCCTGATGGGGCGGATGTCAGGAAACTGACAGAATACCGATAGTAGGTCTGTAGAAAAAGTTATTCACAAATTAGCAAATGCAGACGGGAGTGTGAGGCCTCCAGGTATCCGATAGGGAGATTTATCGGTATTTAAACTGAGACTGAATGAGTTCAGATAACCTCAGTCAGATGACTGTTAAGACCCAAATGGATGCCTAGACACAGTAGGCCAGTGTATATGATAAAAGGAGTCGGTTTCCGGAGATGTGTATAAACGGTGTGTAATCGCTAGAACACTCGATGAACATTGCCGAGGGAAGATTCCTCGTAATACGTGCCATAAAGGTAATGGACCCTAGGAGGCCCAATAATGGCGCCATCAAAGGCCCAGTAAGACCCTTGGACTGATAGGTGGGCCAGTGTCCAGCAGAACCCCGGAAAAGTGTGAAATTATGAAAATGCCCCTGTGTTGTACTAAAGAGTAATAGATGAATGGAGGGCATTTTGGTCTTTCTGGACAGGCCCAGAAGCCAAGGCACATACAGATAAAGTTACTCAGAGTCAGTATATGCCCTGACAGGGTGCAGAGAGGTGTAAAATGATATTTTACCCTTAGGGTTAAGATAGTGCAAGAAAGGGCACCCAGGGGTATTTTGGTAATTTGCCAAGGGATGTTTCTTGGGGATTGAGCCATCAGAGTACTTGAGCTTGATCAGAGATCCAAGATGACATTCCAAAGCCCAAAAACGTAGCCCATGAATTATGTGAGGAAAAGTGACATTAAAATAATGTTTTAGTGACTTTTTAATAAAGTAGAGTTACTCGGTCGGCACGATAACCAAGAAAGTGATCAGATAAAGTCTTGGACTTATCTGGATAGCATTGGATGGCGTGAAAGGTGCCAGCAAGATGCCACATGGCGCCAACATAGAGGAGGAAGAAAAAGTTAAGGACACATGGCACGATCTCAGCCGTGTATTCTGGTGCAAGACTCTGGAACTATCTGGAAACGCTGAGTCGGCTGATAAGGTCTCCAAGGAGCCTGCATTTACGCCATGTGACAAATTAGGTGTCCCCATGAGGTGTCCCTTGGATGATGTCATGATGATGCAGTAAAAGGAATAAAGAAAAATAGGAAATTTCAGAAAAACCGTGGCCACAAGTTCAGAGCTATTGGAAATTACGGAAATGCCATCCATCAAAACTATAGATACCCCCTTGCCTTTATTCATCACGGATCAAGGCATGTTTAAGAGAGAGAAGTGAGTTCTAGAGAGAGAAAGTGAGAGGAAGAAAAAGAAAGGAAGTTCTGGCATAGCTGAAAGCAGTATAGGGATTCTAGAGTTCTGCTAAGCTTTTGAGGTAGTAACTAATCCTAGCTTTTATGTAATAGCTTTGTGATTTATTGTGCTATTGTTTGGTTGGATTATTGTCTTATATGTTATGCTTGAAGCTCTGCTACAATACTATGATCATATGTTATTGAGTATGGAAGCACGCAGCATACTTATCTGTACACAATCACAAGCAAGCACTGTCACTCTGCATTACATATATTGTTATGATTATTACTACTGAGATTCCCCCGAATCTCATCCCAACAAATAACCCATTACAGGGGAGGTTATGCTGAAGTAAATTTTGGGAATTTTAAGAGACGCCGTTATGCTGCCAAAATTACGACAAGATAGCAGTAGTGAAGAAAGGAGCTGATACGTACTGTGTACGTAGGTACTGTCTATAGAGGCTGGAAGTGAGTGGACCTAGCCGGTTCATCTAGTCTTTCCTGGGTACTTACGTAGAATGGTAGTTCTCACGGGAATTACCGAATCGGTACAAGATCAGTTACTTTCTAAAGATGAAGCGTAGCGGTTATGCTACCGGATTTCAGGCAGAAAAAGATGTAATGGAAATATGGGTATTTTGTATATTCCCTGATGTATAACAACTTATTATTTAATGATAAGTATTGTTTGTCATGTTTGACTGATATGTGATGGATATATGCATATGTATGTAAAGTTGATTGCTGGAAATTGC
This sequence comes from Leucaena leucocephala, assembly GCA_037074615.1. Classification (NCBI taxonomy): domain Eukaryota; kingdom Viridiplantae; phylum Streptophyta; class Magnoliopsida; order Fabales; family Fabaceae; genus Leucaena; species Leucaena leucocephala. Next base: position 5,748,190 of record CM073545.1, read on the forward strand.
CACTGTGAACAGTAACTCGTGGTGACTTAATGATGTTTGACCCATAATTAAAAATAGTAAATGGATGAATAAATGTATGGAATTTTTATGGTAAATAGTAGACATATTAAGCTTCAATTTTATATATAGAATGCCTCATTCGGATATCTACACATGGAGATATAAATTATCAAAGTAGGGACCAGGATGTTGGATTCAGGAGAAAAACGCTGGATGAACAGTAAAGTTGTGACATTGATTGACGTTGACTCGGTCAATGCATGGTCAACAAGTTATTTTTCCCTGAAAGATAATTGAGTTAGTTTCAAGTAGCAATTTGAACCACTTCATTTGTATATTTCTAGAATTAGTTATGATTTTTCAAAGTTAGGTCACTCATCTGGAATTTACACAGTGAACAGTACTCGATAAGAGTCAAACTCCAGATTGAGAAATTGGACTTCAATGACCTTGAAAGTGGTTCCAAATGCTACCAAATGGTCCCTAAGAGGTACGAAAGTAAGGATGTTTCAATCCAAGGTATAATCTATCTAAATGATCATGCTGTGACTGCTCTATTTGATTCGGGTGCAAGTCATTCCTTTATTTCCTATGAGTGTGCTAAATGCCTAGGCCTTCTGATTAGCAAGTTGCGTTATGATATACATGTGAAAACTCCCACCAATGTTAGGGTAATTATGTCTGATGCTTGTCTGAATAGTGTTGTGCGTTATGAGCACTGTTGTACCACCCTAGACTTGATATGTATGCCTTTCCGAGAGATCGATGTCATACTTGGTTTAAATTGGTTGTCCTCCAATAATGTGATGTTGGACTGCAGGAACAAGACCCTAGTTCTTGGTCCTAAGGTCACTGATCCGAGCTCAGAAGTACGACTGAACTTCATGACAGAGGCTCAGGCAGAAAAATATCTGCGGAAAGGATGTCAGGGATATGTGGTATTCTTTTCTGTTCAAACAGAAACAGAAGAAGGAATTGATAAGATCCCAGTAGTCAATGAATTTCCTGAAGTTTTTCCGAAGGAGATTCAGGGATTGCCTTCAGAACGTGAAGTGGAGTTTACGATTGACATTGTACCTGGAGCTGGACCAGTATCCAAAGCCCCATACCGAATGGCTCCTAATGAAATGATAGAATTGAAAAAGCAAATTGAGGAGCTATTGGAGAAGGGTTTCATAAGACCCAGTGTATCACCATGGGGTGCTCCAGTACTATTTGTCAAGAAGAAGGATGGTAGCCTAAGGCTATGCATTGACTACCAGGAGTTGAATAAGATTACGGTCAAGAATAAGTATCCTCTCCCCAGAATTGATGATCTACTAGACCAATTGGCAGGAGAGAGCTTATTCTCTAAGATTGACTTGAGATCTGGCTATCATCAGCTGAGGGTGAAGTCAGATGATATTCCAAAGACTGCTTTTAGGACACGCTACGGACATTTTGAGTTCCTTGTGATGCCTTTTGGGCTAACGAATACACCTGCTATTTTCATGGATTACATGAACCGGATCTTCAGGCCTTATTTAGATCAGTTCATTGTGGTCTTCATTGATGATATCTTGGTGTACTCCAAATCTGCAGAGGAACATGAAAGGCATTTGAGAATTGTTCTTAGTACCCTCAAAGAAAAGAAGCCCTATGCTAAACTGAGTAAGTGCGAGTTTTGGCTTTCAGAAGTCAAATTTCTTGGTCATGTCATATCCCGAGAAGGGGTAGCTGTGGATCCTAGCGAAGTTGAAGCAGTTTTGAGCTGGGAGCAGCCGAGGACAGTGACAGAGATCAGAAGTTTTCTTGTCTTAGCAGGGTACTATAGAAGATTTATTCAAGACTTTTCTCGAGTTGCCTTGCCACTTACCAAGCTTACCAGAAAGAATCAGCAGTTTAAGTGGGATGAGAAGTGCGAGGCTAGCTTCCAAGAGTTGAAGCAGAGATTAACCACTACTCCCGTGCTGATCATTCCAGACCCAACTCAGACCTATGTAGTCTACACTGATGCCAGCAAGCAGGGGTTGGGATGTGTGCTGATGCAGCAAGGTAGAGTAGTAGCCTACGCCTCTCGGCAGTTGAAGCCACATGAAGAGAATTATCCCACTCATGATCTGGAGCTTGCGGCGGTGGTTTACGCTCTGAAGATATGGAGACATTATTTATATGGAGCAGCTATAGAGTTGTATTGCGACCACAAAAGTTTGAAGTATCTACAAGATCAGAAAGAGCTTAATATGAGGCAACGGCGATGGATGGAATTGTTGAAAGATGATGACTTTCAAATTAAATACCATCCAGGAAAAGCCAATGTGGTAGCTGATGCCTTGAGTAGAAAAGTAGTACAGGTTGCACACATGATGATCAAAGAGTTGAAATTGATAGAAGATATGCGAGATTGGAGCCCTCTATATCAAATGCAACTGACGGAGAGTCCTTACGGAGGAGTTCATGTCAGAGCTTACATAGAAGATGAGATAAAAGAGGCTCAAAAGCAGGATAAGCTCGCAGCAATATTTAACGATAAGCTAGAGAGGGGGAAGACTAGGAATTTTGAGATTTCCCCAGATGGATTGTTGCAGTTCAGGGGAAGGCCCTATATTCCAAATGCCATGGGATTAAGAGAAAAGATTCTGGAGGAAGCACATAAAAGCCGGTATACAGCGGGAACATTGCAGCCTTTAGATATACCTGAATGGAAATGGGATGGCATTGCCATGGACTTTGTGGAAGGACTACCTATGACTCCAAGTAAACATGATGCAATATGGGTAGTAATTGATCGATTGACAAAGTTAGCACATTTCCTGGCAATCAATAAAAGAGATTCTCTAGAAAAGCTGGCAAAGTTGTATATAAAAGAGATTGTTAGGCTTCATGGTATCCCAAGCAGCATTGTGTCCGATAGAGACCCTCGATTTACTTCTAATTTCTGGAGGGCTTTACAGGAAGAAATGGGCACTACTCTTAGATTCAGTACAGCTTATCATCCTCAGACAGATGGTCAATCTGAGAGAACAATACAAACGTTAGAAGATATGCTGAGAGCATGTGCCTTAGATTTTAAGGGTAGCTGGGATATTCATTTACCACTCATAGAGTTTGCATATAATAATAGTTATCAGACTAGTATTCAGATGGCACCTTTTGAAGCTCTATATGGACATAAATGTAGATCCCCCTTATGCTGGTTAGAGTTGAGTGAGAGAAGAATGATTGGTCCTGATATAGTGGATCAAACTGCAGAACAGATCACAATGATTAGAAAATGATTGCTGACGGCTCAAAGCAGACAGAAAAGCTATGCAGATGTCAAAAGGAAGCCGTTGGAGTTTGAAGAAGGTGAAAATGTATTCCTTAAGTTAACTCCAACTACAGGAGCCGAACAATCGATTAAAGTGAATAAGCTACATCCAAGATACATCGGACCATTCTAAATTCTCTCGAAGATAGGGACAGTAGCCTACAAGTTAGCTCTTCCTCTAAATCTTAGCCAGATACATGATGTGTTTCATGTTTCCCAATTAAAGAAGTATGTTCCAGATCCATCTCATATGATTGATCAAGATGAAGTCACACTACGAGATGATCTGACCTATGAGGTTGGACCGGTACGAATTGCTGATCGAAAGGTCAAGCAGTTACGTAATAAGCAAATCCCTCTAGTAAAAGTGATCTGGAAAGGCTTAACTGAACATGAAGCTACATGGGAAATAAAAGAAAAGAAAGGGATTAAATTGAAAAAGAAAGGAAATGAAAGGACTTAATTGCAATTATGGAAAGTCTAAGGCTAGGAAGGAAAGGTAGACAAAAATGTGGGGTCTTAAAGTGTAATTTTAGCCAAATAAAGGGACTTAAGTGCAAAGAAGAAAAAGTTCTCTAGGGCCAAAGTGTAATTAGAGAAAGTTAGGCCAGAAGTGGTTTGGACTGCCCGAAAGCATTTTAGTCCCAGATTTCACCAGTAGAGAGAGTAAGTGATGCTGGGTAATCCAGCTTAATACAGGAATTTTTCAAGACTCCAGATAGCCAAAATTGATCTGATAGTCTAAAAGTTATAAAAATTTCTACCGGATATCCTAGATTTCAGATATAAGTAAGAAATTACAGGATGATGTGTCCTGATGGGGCGGATGTCAGGAAACTGACTGAATACCGATAGGAGGTCTGTAGAAAAAGTTATTCACAAATTAGCAAATACAGACGGGAGTGTGAGGCCTCCGGGGATCCGATTAGGAGATTTATCGGTATTTAAATAGGGACTGAATGAGTTCGGATGACCTTAGTCAGATGACTGTTATGACCCATAGGGATGCCAGAACACAGTAGGCCAGTGTATCTGGTAAAAGGAGCTAGTGTCCGGAGATGTGTATAAACGTTGTATAATAGTTAAAATATTCGATGAACTGTACCGGGGGAAGACTCCTCGTAAGATGTGCCATAAAGGTAATAGACCTTAAGAGGCCCAATAATGGCGCCATCAAAGGCCCAGTAAGACCCTTGGACTGATAGGTGGGCCAGTGTCCAGTAGAACCCCGGAAAAGTGCGAAATTACGAAAATGCCCATGTGTTGTACTAAAGGGTAGTAGAGGAATGGAGGGAATTTTGGTCATTCTGGACAGACCCAGAAGCCAAGACATATACAGGTAAGGTTAACCAGGGTCAGTATATTCCCTGACAGGGTACAGAAAGGTGTAAAATGACGATTTTACCCTTAGGGTTAAGATAGTGCAAGAAAGGGCACCCAGGGGTATTTTGATCATTTCACAGGGGATCTGTAATTGAGTTTAGACCCAGTATAAAAATGTTAATGATATAAAGGACCCAGATACTAAATTTGAGGTCAGAAGACATAATATGGATTTTCAGAAAAATTAGATTCAGAAAACAGTCCAGTTTTCGAGGAAACGGACCGGGCCGGTACCGGATTAGACTGGAAAGCTTCCAGAAGGCTTCTTGCTCTCCCAAATTTTGCCATGTGAAGAATGTGAGGGATGAGGTGTCCCATTAGGTGTCCCTTGATGATGCAGTAAAAGGAATAAAAGAAAATAGGAAATTTTAGAAAAAACGGTGGCCACAAATTCAGAGGGCTTGGAAATTACGGGAATTCCATCCATCAAAACTATAAATACCCCCCTTGCCTTCATTCGTCACGGCCCCAAGCAAGAATTAGAGAGATAAGGAAGTTCTTGAGAGAGAAAGTGAGAGAAAGAAAGAAGAAATGAAGTTCTGGCGGAGTTGAAAGCAGTATAGGGATTCTAGAGTTCTGCTAAGCTTTTGAGGTAGTAACTAATCCTAGCTTTTATGTAATGTCTTTGTGATTGGTTGGGCTATTGTTTAGTTGGATTGTTGTCTTATATGTTATGGTTGAAGCTCTATTACAATGCTATGGTTATATGTTATTGGGTATGGAAGCACGCATCATAGTTATCTGTACACAATCACAAGCAAGCACTATGACTCTGCATTACATATATTGTTATGATTATTACTACTGAGATTCCCCCGAATCTCATCCCAACAAATAACCCATTACAGGGGAGGTTATGCTGAAGTAAATTTTGGGAATTTTAAGAGACGCCGTTAAGCTGCCAAAGTTACGACAAGATAGCAGTAGTGAAGAAAGGAGCTGATACGTACTGTGTACGTAGGTACTGTCTATAGAGGCTAGAAGTGAGTGGACCTAGCCGGTTCATCCAGTCTTTCCTGGGTACTTACGTAGAATGGTAGTTCTCAAGGGAATTACCGAATCGGTACAAGATCAGTTACTTTCTAAAGATGAAGCGTAGCAGTTATGCTGCCGGATTTCAGGCAGAAAAAGGTGTAATGGGAATATGAGAATTTTGTATATTCCCTGATGTATAACAACTTAATATTAAATGATAAGTATTGTTTGTTATGTTTGACTGATATGTAATGGATATATGCATATGTATGTAAAGTTGATTGCTGGAAATTACCACTATGAACAGTAACTCGTGGTGACCTAATGATGTTTAACCCATAATTAAAAATAGTAAATAGATGAATAAATGTATGAAATTTTTATGGTAAATAGTATACATATTAAGCCTCGATTTGATATATATAATGCCTTATTTAGATGTCTACACATGGAGATATAAATTATCAAAGTTGGGACCAGAATGCTAGATTTAGGGGGAAAACGCTAGATGAACAGTAAAATTGTAACGTTGCCCTACGTTGACTTGGTCAAATAATGATCAATGAGTGATTTTTTCCTGAAATATAATTGAGTTAGATTTATGTATAAATTGGAACCACTTCATTTAGATTTTTCTATAATTAATTATGATTTTCCGAAGTCAGGTCACTCATCTGGAATTTACACATTGAACAGTACTCGAGAAGAGTAAAATTCCAGATTGAGAAATTGGACTTCAATGACCTTGAAAGTGATTCTAAATGCTACCAAATGATACCTAAAATGTAGGAAAGTAAGGACGTTTCATATCCTGAGATACCATAAGTCGAACATTCTCTTTAACTTATAACTTCGTTAGCCTCTCAGGAGAATATTGCTCTTTTGCTTCTCTTTCTCCTGAGCAAAGTCATAATTTAAATCTTTCATTTCAAATCCACTCTATTTGGACTCGACATAAGGGTTCTAGTCATTTCAAATTTTTCATTATCTGCCAGATCTCGATCATTCATTCATGAACTTGAGATAAATGCTCATTTACTTAGGCTGCCGTATTACCCTCTTGCTAGGGTACATACTCAACCCTTCATTACTCTTTCTTACATAGGGGATAAGGGAGTCACTTTATCTTTAAAACTGTGGCTACCTTTCTTTCTCTAGACATCATATATTTTTGTTTCTAATCTTGTATACATCTACCACTCTATTGAACTTCTATGACTACCTGAGAAAAATTCTTTGTAGCACGGAATTCAATCCGTGAATTAACTTCCCAGTCATTCAACTCTCACTGCTCTTATGCATGAACTCAGCTAAGTATTCATCAAAGGGTTTCTCTTTCTTTGCTTCAACCCTTAGCCTCACGCTCATCTATATCTAACTGAGAGGAATGCTTCTTGTAAAACTACTGAAGAAAACTTCTTAGGGGAGCTAATCAATCTCCATCTTTATGGAGTACTTTTGCATCTCTTTATTATCTTTTGTTTAGATATCAGTCCCAGTCTATTCTTGATCAGACTGTGGTTCCTTTCTGGGTCTTCTTCTTTATCCTAGCGAACTTAAGTCGCATGGATCTCATTCATCAACTACTATTATTACTTCTGTTCTCTAGGGTGCTCTACCTTAGGTCTGTTATGCTACTGTTTCTTCATAATGGGGTCCCTCTGTTTTGAGAACTTTAACTTTCTATCTATTAACCATTACGTCTCTAACCTTAAGCCATGTATTAGTCTCATTTCTTAGGCAAGTCTCATTTTAACTTTTGATTCTTTTGTTCAGGAAAAACTAACTGAACAAATTCTTTCGTATTGTAGATCTACTCCTGATGGTCACATGGAGGATCTACTTCTGAAGATCTTCTGTATCTTAGTACCTGTACTGTTTAGCTTACCTGTACCATATGCTAAACCTCTAAATGATAAACTTCAGTGAGGCTGGTATCTTCATTCATCATCAAGTCTCTGTGCATCCTAGTCGTGTCCTGAGTGTTGGTTAATATTGACTCATATTCTCTGTGAACTTTAGTCGCGACCATATCATTCTACTCGTCACCACTTGAGAGCTCTGGGTTCTTTAGTGGCAACCTCAGGTCTTATCTCGTTGTGACATGAACTGCGATGTGTATATTAGTCGCGTCCCATGACCTGACTAATTGCGACCTAATAGCTCTATGACTTTTTGTTGCGGCTAATAGTCTTTACTCGTCACGACCAAAACACCTCTATGATTATTTGTCGCGACCTGTGTCTTAACTCGTTGTGACTTAACTTCTCTGGGACTTCTAGTCATGACCTAAACTGCTTCAAATCATGACCTGGACATAGCTTTCTTTAAACATTCTGTTATAGTATTCTTGTTCAGTTTTTACTTTAGCAATTGCCAATTCTTATTCTTAACTTTAATGAGCTTGAATCACTTAAAACTTATCCATATCTATCTATCATAATTGAATTAAATAAGGAACTTATTCACATAGATGTTCAACCAACTATCATTTCATTATATCACAACAAAACTCATTTCATGTCACCATAAAATTTATACATACATTACATACATGTCAATTACATATACGAGGTAAGTCATAACTATTAAACATTTATGTAATTACTTCACTTTACACTATTTATATATTTACATTACCCCTCATCTCTTTTACATTCTTTTCTAGGGAATCGTAAACTATAAATATATTTGCATACGGAAATGCCACCCTTGTATATCAGTTAGCGGATCATTTGCCAAAAACTCACTTAGCTTTACATGCCACATAGGAGTATATGGCAATATTTGTCTTAAGACCATCTCATGCCAATCTTCTAGAATGTAAACCTAATTCAAGTTAATGCCCTATATTGTATATCTTTTTATCATCCTTGCTACGATATTGAGGAAATACAGATAGACTGACTGCTCTTGATCTCTACTCCTATCCATCTCTTGACCTAAACTAAGTAGTTCACTCTCCACAGCTTTCTTGAGACTGATATAGTCAACAGTATATATCTTTGGAAAATAAGGGTAGGATTGACTAGGACCAGGAAGATCCCTCTTATCTTTATCTATAATGTCATATATTCCTAGACTGTGAGAATAGGAAGGGATTGTCGTAGACTCGACTGGATCTCTGGATTACGGAACTACTATAAGTTACTCATATCAAATCTATCCTCAAACTCTGGTGGAGGAGTAATAATATCTGGTCTACCTATAATCCAGTACCAGTACTCAGCTTCCTCAGCCATAATCTATCCTCTCATCTGAGGAATAGAGCTTACATCAGGGTTAGAGGGCACTCTAACCAACTCATACTGTATAGAATTACTAAAATCATCATCATCTGGTGCATGCACTGTAACATCTCGATTTTTGGTCTAGGAGAACTGGGAAGTAGTCTGATATGGGCAGGCTGCTAAACCCGTACTCCCAGGGTAGTAATCTGATATGGGCGGATCACTTACCTGTATTTTGTAGGATCCGAGGGATGAGCTAAGTCCTTTAGGATGTAAAGATGAGTTAAGTCTTTAACCTACAGAATCGGGACAGTTCGCCTAGGTTCAAAATGAGGAATGTGAGGAATATCCTAAGTCTTAAGCCTAGGAATTCTGCAGGTAGCTTGATATGGGCTGGCTCCTGTGTAAGATAACCTGATATGGGCGGGTTGTCGAGCCTTTCAATTAACGATGACTCCCGAAGAGTTTAAGGGATGAGTTATTGAAAGAGAATTTCTAGAACTTAAGATGAAGGATAAGAAGATGAGAATAGATGCTCGAAAGAGAATGCAGGGGCAAAATCGTAATTATGGGAAAGATCGGGCTGGTAGCCGATGAGTACCATATTTTGCTAGAAAATAGAGAAAATTATGCTGATCATTTCACTGAACTGTGAAATGTGCATATGAGGTCTCTATGTGTATGAAAGAATTAGAAATGTGACCAGGGGTAAAATGGTCATTTTGGAAAAGTGTGCGCGTGAGTGCTTTTTCAGGCCAAAACAGCCCGGTCCGGATAAAATATCTGAAAATACCGGGAGATAGAGAAAATGATTCCGGGTTGAATGAGGAGTCACGGAATTTTGATTTGAGATCCCGATTTTTCTGTAAAAATTCCGGAAGATGGGAATTTACAGTTATAATCGGTAAAGGAAAAGCAGTTCCGATAGGGATGATCGGACTGTGGCCAGGGAGCCGTATAGTGTTTCTAAGGCCTATAGTGACACCAGGGAAGGTCCAGGCCCATAATATCAGTCCAGTGGTAAAAGGGGCCGGTGTCCGGGGAAAAGGTGCGAAATGATGAAAATGCCCCTATGTTATAGAACAGCTGAAGAATGAGTAAAGGGTATTTTGGTCATTTGCCTAAGGTTAGACAGTCCAGGGAAGTTATCTGGATAATTGACCAGGGTCAGAGAATACTCTGGTAAGATGGGAAAAGACAATAATGCCCCTAGACCTAGTAAAGTAAAGAAAGAGAGACTAAGGGCATTTTGGTAATTTGCCAAGGGGTGTTTCTTGGGAATCATGCCATCAGAGTACTTGGGCTGGATCAGAGACCCAAGATGATATTCTCAGGCCCAAAAACGTGGCCCAGTAGTTATGTGAGGAAAAGTGTCATTAAAATAATGATTTAATGACTTTTCAGTAAAGTAAAGTTACTCGGTTGGCACGATAACCGAGGAGGTGATCAGATAAAGTCCGGGACTTATCTGGATAGCATTGGAAGGCGTGAAAGGTCCATTCCAGGTGCCACATGGCGCAATCTTAGAGGCAGAAGAAAAGTAAGGACACGTATTACGGTGCAAGACTCTGGACCGGTACTGGATTGGACTGAACTGCTGAGTCAGCTGATGAGGTGTCCTGGGTTTTAGACATGTGAGAAATGTGCTGCTGAGGTGTCCGCTGAGGTGTCCACTGAGGTGTCCTGGATGATGCAGTAAAAAGGAATAAAAGAAAATAGGAAATTCCAGGAAAAACCAGGACCACAAGTTCATATGGCTTCAAAATTACAGGAATGCCATTGAAGGAAACTATAAATACCCCCTCCCCCTCCCATTTCATGCATCCCACGGTTTTGAGCCTTTTAGAGAGAGGAGGAGGTGCTAGAGAGAGAAAGTGAGAGGAAGGAAGAAAGAAAGAAAGGAAGTTCTGGCGGAGCTGGAAGCAGAATAGAGATAGTAGAGCTCTGCTAAGCTTTTGAGGTAGTAACTAATCCTAGCTTTTATGTAATGGCTTTGTGATTTGTTGTGCTATTGTTTGGTTGGATTGTTGTCTTATATGTTATGCTTGAAGCTCTATTGCAATGCTATGATCATATGTTATTGAGTATGGAAGCACGCAGCATACTTATCTGTACACAATCACAAGCAAGCACTATCACACTGCATTACATATATTGTTATGATTGTTGCTACTGAGATTCCCCCGAATCTCATCCCCATCCATAACCCATTACAGGGAGGTTATGCTGAAGTGGATTTTGAGAATTTTGAGAGACGTCGTTATGCTGCCGAAGTAAAGACTGAACATCAGTATATGATAAGTACTGTGTACGTAGTGCTGTCTAAGGAGGCTAGAAGTGAGTGGACCTAGCCGGTTCATCTAGTCTTTCCTGGGTACTACGTAGAATGGTAGTTCTCATGAGGGGATTACCGAATCAGTATAGTTCAGTTCTTTGTACAGATAAAGCGTAGCGGTTATGCTGCCGGAGTTTAGGCAGAAAGAGATGTAATAGAGATAGCAAGATTATGTATATGTCTTGTTGTGTATGCCATGCTGTATGAAATTATGTTATTCAATGATAAGTATTGTTTGGCATATTCAATTTATGTATGGTAAATTAAGGGGAAATTCGCAGGTCCTGAGGTAGCAGTGGTTTGACCTCAGTTTGACCTAGTAAACGAAGGAGTTTGTCTATGAAATTTGGCAGGCTAGTCGTACACATCTGGGGCATTACGTGGATAGGTAATAAGCCTCATTTGGATGTGTAGAATGAGATAAACCAGTTCTCAAAGTAAAGGTCCAGAATAAGGAACTTAAGAGTAGAAATTTTAAATTTCTGGGCTTAAGTTAAGATATGATCGAGCTAATATTGCTTCCGCAAGTGTATTCTGAGGAGTCTAAGGAAGGATGTTTCATGCACAACATCAAGCTGAATCGCTACATAATCTTTAGACTGTAGGTTTGAGTCTACAGAAACATCTATGGGATATTCTACTATAGAACTTCCTGACTGATCCCCTATACTATCGTTTGAACTCTCTTCACTATCTGAAGAATCACAGTCTGGATGTATATCATTTTCATATATCATTACTGGTCAGGGATCTCTCTGATTAATTGATGGCTCATACTTAACTTTATGAAACCCCATGTCTACTCCTGCAAGATTTGCCTAAAGAATCAATGCTAACTATTCCAATAAATACCCTAACTTAACAAAATACTTATTACTTAGAGTTAGGGTCTACGGATTATCCTATCTGATGCCAGAAACTTATGCTTTAATACCAAAATGTAACACCCTTACTTTCGTACGTCTTAGGGACCATTCATTAGCATTTAGAACCACTTACGTACCTTTGAAGTCCATTAGCTAAATCTGGAATTTTTACTCTTGGCGAGTTACTGTTCATATGGTATTCCAGATTCGGTGATGAAATTCAAAAAATCGTAATTAATTCTAGAAGCAACGGAATGAGGTGGCTCAAAATTCTATGCGAAGCTAACATCTTTAAATTTAATGGAAAAATAAGTTTATGACCAAATGCTTAGCCAATTGATACAGTTTATTCGTCAAAATTTACTGTTCATTTGGTCAAAAATTCTGAAAATAGATTCTGGTCCCTATTTTTAGAAAATTCGTTCTCTTTATACAGACATTGAAATAAGGTGTTCTTGGTGTCAAAATGAAGCTTGACATGTTATATAAATGTATGTAAAATTTAATATATTTATTCCATAATTTACTATTTTTCATTACATCATGAACATTGTTGCTTAAACTGGTCATACAACATCATTACTTGCAACAATTCTTCACATAACATCATATAACATTTACATTGACCAATCCCTAACTCCTCTTCATGCTTCTTCATCCTCTTTCATCATTCATAAACCTGTTGGGATTGAGATTACATGGATGGGGTGAGATTTCTGGGGAAATCTCAGTAGCAAATGGTACTAAACAATGCATGTATTAATGTAAATACTTGTACAATGTGCTTGCTTGAGAAAGTGTTAACATTGTGTAATGTGCATGCTTCAATGTATCATCTGAAATATAATTGGCCAAGGTAATCATAAATACAGAGCTTCAATCATCTACACATATGCACACAATTCAACAAAGCCATAGCACAATCAAGCATAGCATTCAATACATACAAGTTTAGGGTAAGTTTACTACCTTATTGCTTTACTTCCTTTCACTTTAACTTTGCTTCTTCCTTCTTACTTTTCCTTGATGTGTATAGTATTATGCTCACCAACTTTTACACTTTATATTTATTCATCACTGACTCTAACAAATTATGCTTCATTGTAGTGAGTTTAGAAATTATCTTAAGTGGTAACTACAAGGGCATGCGCATTCCGCTGACATTGATAAAAGCTTCCACCAAGAGTTCCCCAGTTGGTTTACACCTCAAATACATAATGATATCGGCACGTACACAAATGAACTCAAAACTCTTTCCCTCATTCCGATAGACCATGCAAGAAGGTATACCATGTATAATGTCAACGGGTTCAAGTTTTGTATAGTTGCACGTGATTAGTGATTGCTTACACAAACTTTAGAGTTTATGGCACATTCGTGGACGAGATGTTATGCTAGCAGTAGTGACAGCAACAAGCATTTTAGAGGTGTCACTTACTATAGAAAGCTGATTGACATCATTGAGTAAAGTTACTAACTTTTCACCATAACTCTTTTCAAGTGCTCATGGGTAAATACGACAGCTTCATGGGGACTCACTACTGATCACTTGGGCATCACCTCTGTTAATTTCTCTAGACTCATTCATACGCGGGAATCTGAATATGATGTGCCATATATTCTTTCCTCTAAGGCACACTAGGTTTACTATGTCCAAGATGAAAAGTATAAAAACTAGAATATGGTTGTCCACCTCAAGCTACAAGATTTTTATGACATGGGTTATGGTGACATTAACTATGACAGTGAACCTTTTCAACAGACGAATTTTGAAGACTTCTTTCCTCAAGGAGACGATAATTTAGCCATTGTCAGGTATATGTCTTTTATTAAATTATTTACTACTATTTTTTTCCTAAATATATTTAATTATAATCCTAACAATAATTTTTTAAATTTCTCCTTCTAGACAAGATGATCATCAAGAATAACATATTCAATAATCTCTATCACTCATGAAATAATTTATTTTTCACACATAAATTAAATATGTACAAATAAATCAAAATTGGTTCAATTTTTTTTAAAATTAAATATTTAAGATTTCTAGTCGTTTAGAGAACCACTAGAAATGTTTTGAGCCAAAAAACTGCTACAAAATGCACAAAACAGCTAGAAATCCTTTATAGACCTATAAATACCACATCACCTCCTCATTTATTCACTTTCTCATTTCTTTTCCTCCGCTCCTTCATCTCCTTCCTTAAAATTCCATATTCTCTTCTTCTACTTCATTTTTCTTTATATGGTAAGATGTTATTTATTTTGTAGATTTTAATTTATTTTATTTATCTCAATTTATAATTTACTTGCATATTTATATTTTTTCTTTCAGATTTTCTTTCTTTATCTCAACCAATCCAACCACTTCTTCAACTTAAGAATTGAAGTTAACACTACAAACTATCCCATCTCCAATTCTTGAATATCTACCTCAATTGCCTTATCAAATTAAATTCAATTCATATGATACAATCATAATTTAATACTTATTATTTATCACAACAATATTTTAATATAACATGTAATACATTGTTAATTACACATATCAATATAATCATCTAATATAATATATTTAATAGTTTCTTAATTAATAATATCATATTTTATAATAATAAAAAATTAGAATTTTATTTTTTTCGGCTGGAATGAACTTTCTAGCGGTTATGAAATAGCTAGAAAATTACAAACCTAGGAAAAAATTTAGCCAATTTCATATATCGTTCACATTGGCACCATATTTATATGCCATCCTAAAAATTTTATTTCTCGCTAACGAAAATGTTCTGCAATAAAGTTTTAGCAGTTGCTTTGACCATATATATTTTTTAAATTTCAATTTCCACCTAAATAATTTCTAGCGGTTGTAAAATGCTACTAATATCATCTCATTGGGCTTCTCCTACTACATTTTTATCTAGCATTTACTTGAACCGCTAGAAAAGTTCTAGCGTTTTGACCATAGGCCTAACTGTTCTAGGTAATTGTGACAAAACTGTTTATATCACATGATTTTCTTTATCTCGTGGTTATAACTACTATAAACAATACAAAATAACCGCTATAAAATATCTATTTTGTAGTGATATATAAGTGCATTTTGATGTGTGGTGCTTATTTCTAAGTATATCAGAATCTCTTTTGATATGTGGTGTTCAATCGGTAGGTAGTGGGGTTGTGTCAAAAAGCGCGGACTGCATTTTAAAAGTGATATTACCTTTTTTCTCTTCAAGGAAAAAAAATGCTTTTTTTATAGAATTTTGGTAAAGAATTATGATATAAATAAGTAAGAAGGAAAAATAAATTATCGTATATGTGTGTGGATGTATATGCGTGTTCGATTCTGGATATCTTGCGTAATTCTCTGTGTACTTTTTATTTCTGAATCATTTCATAAGTAACATTACACCAAAATTTTATGATTTTTAAAAATATTTTATGAAGATCCAATTATGAACGGATGAAAAAGCAATACAGTCAATGAAGTTTAGTTAATAAGGATTTAGTCATAACCCACATCCCCATGATCATGTGTTCAAATCCCACTTCAATATAATGAATTTATTAATGGGCAGTTTACAACTATTTCTAAAAGCATAAAAAAAAATTGTTTGAACTCAAAATCATGCCCTAATAATGAGGATGAAATTAAGTTAGGAGACCTATCCGCGAGGCATATTGTATAGTTTGATTAAATCTTAGTTTGGTCAAGTCTAACTTGTTTAACAGAAAAAGTCATGTTCAAGCCTTTAGTTAAGTTATTTATATAAATAGGCTTGAGCTCATCTAGTTAAAATATAACTAGACTTGAGGTATTTTCACTCTTAATCAATTTACTTTGATGAGCTCTCAAACTTCGTTTCGAGTCTATATCATAAAAAAAATTATGAAAAACATTCAACATTTTAAATATGTGTATATCTTTTCTTACGGCTTGGTTTGATAAAAGAAAAAAATAGAAAAAAAATAAAGGGAGAGAATAATATTTAAAAAAATTTAAAAATAATAAAAATTTACTATTTTTTATTTTTTTCCTTTTAATATTTGTCCTCTTTAATTTCTCACGTATTGAATAGTGAATATAATTTTGCAGTTGTTGGCTTGGCGTGGCTAACAACATTTTTCCTCCTAAAATAAAAAATAAATTCTCAACAACCTTTCAAATTAATTTTATACCCACACTTCTTTATAGAAAAGGAAAATACACATACACCTACCACATGCTCATTTAGGATTTGATCTCATAACCTCTCTCATATTGTGAATGTCATCATCAGATCACTTCGATCAGCCAAAGACTCCTTGGTATAATTAAAGTACAATAAGGGTTTATTTTTAAATTTTATGCTATGTATATATGGAAGGATTCACCTAATTATTCTTTAAAAACTAGGCATCTCATATTCAATAAAAATGAGTATATTCAATATAATCTATAATACAGTAATTCAATTCAGTTTAATTGACTTGATTCTGTCATTCTTTTTCCATGAAAAATTTTTGTGCCTATTTTAATTGACTTATCTTCTCCTTAATTAAACATACGTCACTTGCCTCTATTGTTTTTTATGGTATTGTTGTTATTTTTTGAAATGAAATTGATAGTTTCACACAGCAAGGAGTTGCATTATTTATTATCTAATTTATATAAACTAATATGGAATATTTTATAGATGTGCGTGCAACACGGGCTTTTACAGGTAATTTCTTTGAAGCTTCTTTTTGTATTTTTTGGGTCACGCACCACACAAATTTTCCACTATATAAAGAGAACGAAACCTTATATTGCTTTGCTTGTAATTACACCGATCCTATCATTCTCTTTATTATTCCTCTAAGTTCTTAATCCAAAATCATATCATTATGGTTCGGGAGAAGAAGCTCGTAGATGAAGTGTCCGGTTGGCTCAGACTTTATGATGACGGTTCAGTGGACCGGATATGGACAGGACCACCGGAGTTTAAGTTCATGGTAGAACCGATTCCTGCTCATGAAAAATTCGTTGACGGATTCGCGACTCGTGACGTCATCATCGATGACAAGTCTGGCGGTCGCGTTCGGCTTTATGTCCCCGAACCAGCTCCCGGTGATGACACCGGCAAGCTCCCAGTTCTCCTCCACTTCCATGGTGGCGGGTTCTGCATAAGCGAAGCTGATTGGTTCATGTACTACCATGTCTACGCTGAGTTCGTCCAATCTGCCCGAGTCATCTGTGTCTCTCCTTATCTCCGGCGAGCACCGGAGAACCGTCTTCCTGCCGCCATGGATGATGGGTTATCGTCACTTCTATGGCTTCAGTCCGTGGCTAAAGGTGACTCCCACGAATCGTGGCTCTCTAAACATGCCGACTTCAATCGTGTCTTCCTCATCGGAGACAGCTCCGGCGGGAATGTTGTCCACCAGGTGGCTGCAAGAGCTGGAAATTTAGACCTAAGCCCAGTGAGATTGGCTGGTGGGGTGCCGATCCACCCGGGTTTTGTCCGGTCGGCGAGGGGCAAGTCGGAGTTGGAAAAGCCCCAAACACCGTTCTTAACTCTGGACATGTTGGACAAATTCTTGAGTTTAGCGTTGCCAGTGGGTAGCAACAAGGACCACCCAATAACCTGCCCGATTGGCGCGGCTGCACCGCCATTGGAGGGGCTGAAGCTGCCGCCGATTCTGCTGTGCGTGGCGGAGATGGACTTGATCATAGACACTGAGATGGAGTACTATGACGCTATGAAGAAGGCTAACAAAGAAGTGGAGCTATTTGTGAGTTCGGGTATGACCCATAGCTTTTACCTGAACAAAGTTGCAGTGGATTCAGATCCAAGTACGGGTCAACAAACCCGATATCTTTTTGCAAAGGTGAAAGAGTTCATTGATAAGCACTGAAGCGAAGAGCAGCCAGCCCAACTTTTCGTTTAATTATTATAATAATAATTAATGTGATAATATTGGTGTGTCTTAGGTTCGAGTCTTTTAGCTTATATAATTAAAATAATTTTATGTGCTTTTTTCTAGTTCACTTTTCATTTATTTTTGTAATCTTTTTTGTCCTAAGAAGAGAATGTGTGTATTTGGAGTAGCCTTTTAAGAGAATTTTGTTTAAGACATGTCACAATTGGAATGACTTAAAGTAACTTTTAATATTTGGAGGCATTTGCTGCATATAAAAAAACAAAACGGAAAAAGGTAACTATTTAATTTAGAAATACTCTTAATAATAATAATAATAATAATTTTAATAAGTTTTGATTTTGGTAATGTAAACTACATTAGTTCTAATTAGTAGTCCATGTTAGCCTATTTAATAGTGTTTGTGCCATATCAGTGTATTTAACCCTAAAAATAATCACTAACAAGTAATAGTAAAGATGTAATATATATCTATCAAAAAGGAAACAAAATTTATATGAAAGCATGCAATCTTCGCTAAAAATGTATATTTAAATTTTAGGGTTAAGGAATAAATTTGTTTTAAAAGTTTTTTCACTCAAGATTTTTTTAGGTCGTTTAATATCGTTCCAAAATTTTATAAATTATAAAAATATCGACTCAATTATTATTCTGGTTAAATTTAATTATTAGTTGATTAAATTTGCTGAGTTGACAAGTCTATGTGTCATTTACTTCAAATTTTTCAAGTGAAGATACAAATTTGCCTCGACATATTTGGTCAACTAATGATCAAACTTAACTTAGATAACAGTTATGATAACATTATTAATATTTAAAAAAATTTCGGAGTAGCATTAAACCTAAAAAAAAATTCTGGATACCTAATGCTTCTGAATGAAAATTTTTAAGATAAATTTGTAGCTTAACAAAAAAATAAAATATATGACACGTGAACATACCAGCTCAACAAATTTAATAAAATAACGGTCAAACTTAATTTGAATAACAGTCAGAGAGACATTGCTATGATTTAGAAACCTCCCAAAGAACTTTTTAAATACACATTATTCACGAGTGAAAACTTCTAAGATAAATTTATAACATAACCCTAAATTTTATAAAAAAAAAAGCATTATATTAGAATATTAACTATTTTTAATAAATCATGACAGTAATAAAACTGAATACTAAATAGTTATATATAAAAAAAGGCTTTACAACTACTTAAAGCTAATTTAGATGTATTAAGATTAACGTTTAAAAATATAATTTTTATACTAACCGACTTTTATAAACTAAGCTGTAGTAAAAGTTAATTAATATAATGTGATTTATAAATTTTTTTATAAAAATGTTAGTTTGATGGAATGTTTTATGAATGGTATATCAAAAGATCAATTTCATTGTTTTAAATATCGGGAAAATAAAAAATTAAAGGTAAGAAAAAATTATTTAACTTTAGCATAGCTGTTGAGAGAAAGAAAAATCATTCTGGATAGATGCTGATTCAAACAGTATTAATCCAATATGGGTGTTGAATATGATTTTGACGTTGAAGTAAATACATATTTATATAATTGAAATTGACAAGCAGGGAAAGTTTGAGGAAGATGCCTAGAAAATTCACCCCAACCGAAAGTGCGAGGAGACTTCCAAGTGTGTTGCGTATGTGAATCATTTAACGTTATCACATGTATGAGATATATCTCTACCTTAGTGGGTAGTAGCCTAGTCAATGTTTTTCTTCTTTAATTTGATCCCAATTTAAATACTTTCTACCCATGTGTGTATGTGTGTTTCCCTTAACATTCCCCATATTGTACAAGGATTAAATGAATTTATTTTTCATTCAACACACACCCACACGTGTATATTGCAACAAAAAAATGACAAAAAATACTCTAGATAATAAGAAAACTCAATTAAAGAATTTAAAATTTTCAAATGACAAAAAAGATGAAAACTTATTATAGTATTTTGAAGTTTTAGGTGGAAAGATTAAAATGCTTACATCTTTCTTCTCTTCTCTCCCCTCTCCTCTCTAATCTCTCATTTCTTCTCTCTTTCCTCTTATCTCTTCTCTCTTCTCTCTCATCTCTCTCCACCTAGAAACTTTCCCTCTTCATCTTCTTCCACTGGTGGAAAATTGGCATTCGAAATCCCCATTCTTAAACCGGTCAATGCGGAAACGGTTTTGAAAAAATGACTGGTGGCATTTTTGTAAATAATATAAAATATTTACATCGTATTTACTTGTAATATCCTAAATTTTTTGTACTGATTTGTATGTACAGTTTGTAGGTAATATATGTTGGAATTTCATAATTTTAATGCTTCCAATGAGTCCAAAATGGAAAATTGTGTGGGGTTATAGTAGGAAGACAAGTATTGGAAGCATTGGAACCAAAATGAGAAATTTTGGAAAACAAGAGGTCACTTTTCGGTTCTGTACAGAAGTATAAGATGAAATTGGATTCTAGAATTTTTGAATGCATATTTGGATTCTACATGAAAAAATATGTGGAAATGAACCATGAGAGTTTAGTTTGGAAGGATGTAAACCTAAGTCACAAAGTAGAGAAAAAAAGGGGCTTAATGAAACCCTAGTCTTGAGAATGGTTTGAATTGAGTTATAACTTGGTAATTATTTGGTTATGCCTAGGTTTTGACATTTGTGGGAAGGAAGGATCAAGCCAAGAAGGAACTTACAAAGATACATAAGAGGTAGCAAGACTACTTAACTATAAACTCATATTGTTTGATTTATATGCTTGCTTGTTATGCATAAAGTTTGGTTGAGCATGATATGTTATGTGATGATGATTATGATGATGATGATGAATTATGAATATGTGCAACTCCTTGCAACCTATGTCATGACAATATGCATGTTAGAGTTTGCTTATGTATGATCATGAATTAGCTCCCAATGCATGATAACATGTTAGGCATTTAATCAAGCATGCATAACCTTATAGTTTGTATGTTTTGCTACTGAGATTTCTATGAAATCTCATTACTTCCATATGTATATAATCATGCTCTAGGTGCTGGAACTTCTCAAGGAAGAGGGTAATTATGAATGAATAATGTGTATATGACCTAGACGGCATATATTTAACCTAGAAAAGGTTGTATGGTATGTAAAAACGTATGCACTCACTGGAACCAACCGAGACAGAATGTTTCCATCGATCATTTGAGTGACTTATCCGACAACTTTTCATATGAAATTTGGCATGAACATAGCTAAGATCCAGAGATTTAATTTTACACCAAGAACGCCTAATTTGGTTAAGATTTCTAATTGATATGATTTTTCAAAGTTGTACCTAAAATCTGGATCAAGATAAAACGAGCCCAAAGAGGTAGCAAGATTCATGCGGGCTTTTCATATAGCAAATGAATGAATTTTTTTGCGAAATTTTATGAACTTAAAGTAGACATATGGATATTTAAATACATATGTAATATACCTCATTTGGATAAGTATACAAATAGAAATGAATTTTTGAAAATGAGACAGAATCTGGAAGTTCAAGATTTACCAAATGAACAGTGTTTTTTAACTAATAAACTGATTTCATTTGGACAAGTAAATCTCATTTTCATATTTTTCCTTCAAGGTTTGATGAAATATATTTCATTAGAAGTTGGAATCACCTCATTTTGATTTTTCTAAATTTAATTATGAATTTCCAAAGTTCATGCTGCAAACTGGAATTACCAAGTGAACAGTAAAGTGAACAGTACCGATAGCCTAATTCGTGGAAATTCATGTTTCTAAGGTAAAATGGTGTTCCAATATTCTAAAGTACTTCCAATTGAGTATATGTAAGCATGATATTAAGGATGTTTCATTACTCGTGACCGATGTGGAAAAATGTAGTCCGGTTTAGATGTTTACTTTCTACAGCGGATGTTATAGTGACCGATGTTGAAATATTTAGTCCAGTTTAGATTAACTCCGTCTGTATCCTTTCCTGCCATTTTATGTCAAGTCTTCTCAGACATGCGTAGTAGTTCATCATGATCACCTTCTCCGATATTTGTTTTATATTCATTTCTTCTATCTTCTATTTAACTCTCCAATGGCTTCTTCCTCATCCACCCCTCCTTCTCCGCCTCACAAAACACAAAGAACTAATTTTGAAGAAAAAAATGTATGTCATCATGATAACCCTTCAGTTACTTCTCCTCCCCTTGCTCCAGCAACTGGTGGAGTGCCTGGAGGAACTCATCCCGCGCTTCAATACCCTAGAGCGCTCGGTGGAAGAACTGGGCCTAAAAGTTGAGAGGATGAATCAACGTTTCAGAGCCTTCTGTTCTGAAGTTCGTCGCCATCAACAGGATGATTTCTTTCATCCTGTTGTTGATCCCAATTCTGACTCCCAAAACACTGACTCGGAAGATGATGATGAGTGAAAACGGGGTCACCTGCCTTTCCCTATTCCCCACCTCCTTTTTGATGTAATGAAAAGAATGAGGAGATGATGATATTGTATTTATACAGATTTTAAGATGTAAAGTTTGATAGTAAAGTTTAATTTGAATGAATGTGTTTAACAAGTTTCTTGTTCTGCATTGATGATCCGTTTATTTTTCATCTAAATCCAACTTTTAAACCGGTCACTGAGGAGAAGGCAGTTTAAAAAAAATTAAATTTTTACACCGGTTTTAAAAGTAACCGATTTAAAATATAAATACCCGGTGCAGATTAGCTTCATCCTATCTGCCTCTTTAGTTTCCTGTCTATGCTTTTCCGCGCGCTTTCTTTATTCTTTAGACCGTTCATTTCATTTCTTCGGTTCCCAACATTTGTAGTCATTATGATAGAAGGCCAATTGCATTCTTCTATATTTTTATTGATATGAACCATATATATATGTATACCATTCCTATGATCGATCTATACATTTCGTCTCATCACTTTATCTCTGTTTTATTTTCTTTTCATCTATCTGAATCCTCCAATGGCCTCTTCCTCATGCACGCCTCCTTCTCCGCCCCACAAAAGAAACAGAGACAACTTTGAAGACAAACATCCTGATCCTCACCCTTCTGTTCCTTCTCCTCCTCCCCTGGTTGTGACTCTGATGGAGCACCTTGAGGAACTCATACTGTACTTCAATAGGCTGGAGGACTCCGTGGAAGAACTGAATCAGAAAGTTGACAGATTGAAAGCAAGTTTCAGAGATTTTGGCTCAGAAGTTCACCGCCATCAACCCCGTGATAGCTTCTTTAATCCTGTTGATCTCACCCAATCTGATGACTCCAGAAACTCTGAGTCTAATGAGTAGTGAAAGATTAT
The DNA here is from genome assembly GCA_037074615.1 of Leucaena leucocephala. NCBI lineage: Eukaryota > Viridiplantae > Streptophyta > Magnoliopsida > Fabales > Fabaceae > Leucaena > Leucaena leucocephala. Next base: position 5,771,459 of record CM073545.1, read on the forward strand.
AACTTTTATATATTCTGATATATTTTTTTTGTGTAAAAGTTGATGACATAGTGGTCTATCACTTAAAAAAAACTGATATATTTTACACCGGTTTATATATATTGGCCGGTGTAAAATATACTCTCTATAACTGTTGTATATATATATCTACACAGGTGTAACATTTTGTCCGGTGTATATTTTCTTACAAAATAAACTCTTTTATTTGGTACATTTCTCGCGCCTTCTATCTCTCATTTTTCTCTGGTTCGCGCGTTAAGTCTTCTGACGCTTCACAGACGGTGAGTTTTGTTTTGAACTCCTCTCGAGAACTGAAAATTTATTCTCTCCATGCATTAGCTGCAACGTAATGGTTTCTTATTTTCTGTTTTTCTAGTTTCTTAGTCTTCCACAAATATGGATCGTAGTTGGATAAATGCTAAACGAACAAGTGTTGAGTATGCTGAGGGGGTAAAGGAGTTTTTGGATTTTGCTAAACAGAATGGTGATGATGACAATGGAAGGTTTTATTGTCCTTGTGTGAGTTATTTAAATGAGAGAAAACAAAGTCCTACTGATATTTACGCTCATCTAATTTGTGAGGGGTTTTACAATAGTTACACGGTATGGGTATGGCATGGTGAACAGGTGGAACAGACCTTTGACGATGACATGGATACTGATGATCGAGTAGAGGACATGATTCGTGATGTTGGAGAAGATTCTTTTATGCGGTCACATGCATATGATAATATGGGCAATGATGCAGAAAAGCCTCTATACCCAGGGTGCAGAAAATACAACCTGTTGAATGCGGTGTTGAGATTGGTAAGTGTGAAAGCTCGGTATGGGTGGAGTGACAGTGGTTTTTTAAAATTGCTTGAGTTGTTACAGGACATGTTTCCTGAAGAAAATACGTTACCCAAATGCTACTATGATGCAAAGAAAATAATAGGTCCTTTAGGCATTCAGTATAGAAAGATTCATGCATGCCCAAATGATTGCATATTGTACAAGAAAGAGTTTGAAGATGAGGAGAAGTGTCCAATATGTAAGACACCAAGGTATAGATCAAATGTAACATCCCAATTTTCAGGCCTTGAGACACGGAAATAGCCTGAGAATGAGAGGCTACCAGACCCCTTTTGAGCAGAAGTTCCAGAGACATAAGAGAGTTTTTAGGGACTAAGCTGCGAGTAAGTAAAGGTACGGGAACTTATGTGCAAACAGTGGAAGTCCCAAGGGGTAGAATGGCCATTTGGGGTGATGTAAAGGTCAAAGGTTGAAGAGTTACGAGCTGACCGTTCTGGTCGCGACTAGAGTAAAGCATGGTCGCGACTAGTGGTTACAGAAAGAGCTATACGCGACGAGAAAGCATTATGGTCGCGACTAGTGACTAAAGTGGCGCTAAGCGTACGGGCCAAGAGTGGTGAAGGTCCAAGAGAGATAGTTACCCGGTTGGAGATAGACCGGAGGCAGGATATCAGATACAGGAAAGGTTATCTGGAAACCATGAAGTAAACTGATAAGGTATACTCATGGGTCCCACAAGATGCCACATGGCATTAAAGTAATGGTTTAGTAGAATAAAGTTACTCGGTTGGCACAAAAATCGAGGAGGCACGATAACCGAGGAAATGATCAGATAAAGTCAGGGACTTATCTGGGTGGCATTGGGAAGTGTGCAAGGTCTCTTCCAGTCGCCACATGGCATTAGTCTGCAGAAAGCAGATAAAGTTGAGGGCACGCATTACGAGGCAAGAGACTGGACCGGTGAGTCAGCATGATGAGTCAGCATGCTGAGGTATCCCAGGAATTCAAGCATGTGATAAATGTGGTGCTGAGGTGTCCCGGTGAGTTGGCACGATGATGCAGTAAAAAAGGAATTAAGAAAAATAGGAAAATCCAGGAAAAACCAGGACCGCAGGATCAAAGTTCATGGTAATTACAGAATTGCCATTGAAGCCTCTTATAAATACCCCCTCCCCTCATTCCATTCTTGCATCACGCATGGAGAGGAGAATAAGAGAGAAAGAAGAGAGGGAAAGGGAAGGAAAGGAAGAGAGAAAGGAGAAAGGAAGAAAGGAAGTTCTGGCGGAGCTGGAAGCAGAATAGAGATAGTAGGGTTCTGCTGAGCTAGCCAGGTAGTAACTAATCCTAGCTTCTATGTAATGGCTTTGTGATTTGATGTGCTATTGTTTGGTTGGATTGTTGTCTTATATGTTATGTCTGAAGCTCTGCTGTAATGCTATGGTCATATGTTATTAAGCATGGAAGCACGTAGCATACTTATCTGTACACAATCACAAGCAAGCACTATCACACTGCATTACATATATTGTTATGATTGGTGCTACTGAGATTCCCCCGAATCTCATCCCCATCCATAACCCATTACAGGGAGGTTATGCTGAAGTGGATTTTGAGAATCCTAAGAGACGCCGTTATGCTGCCGGAGTAAAGACTGAACATCAGTATATGATAAGTACTGTGTACGTAGTGCTGTCTAAGGAGGCTAGAAGTGAGTGGACCTAGCCGGTTCATCTAGTCTTTCCTGGGTACTACGTAGAATGGTAGTTCTCATGAGGGAATTACCGAATCAGTACGGTTCAGTTCTTTGTACAGATGAAGTGTAACGGTTATGCTGCCGGAGTTTAGGCAGAAGAAGAGCTAGTATAGCTTCCGCAAGTGTACTCTGAGGGCTGTATGGGAGGATATTTCATCAAACAACTCTCCTGCCAAGTTGTTATGGTATCTTCCAATTGTACCATGGTTTAAGCGACTTTTTTCTAATGAAGATGATGCAAAGAAAATGTTATGGCATGCAAATGAAAGGATTAATGATGGAAAGATTCGTCATCCTGCTGACTCTTTGCAATAGAAGAAGATTGATGACTTATTTTCCGAGTTCGACAATGAACCACGAAACCTAAGGCTTGGACTTTGTACGGATGGCATGAACCCTTATAGTAGCCTTAGTAGTATACATAGTTCATGGCCCGTCCTTCTGGTGATTTACAACCTATCTCCCTTGTTGTGTATGAAATGGAAGTATGTAATATTGTCTATGCTGATCTCAGGACCAAAACAACCGCGAAATGACATAGACGTTTACCTAACACCCTTGATCGAAGATTTGAATAAGCTATGGGAAGGTGTGGATGTTTTTGATGCGGTTAAGAAGAGGTCTTCAATATGCGGGCCATGATCTTTTGTACAATTAATGACTTTCCTGCATACAGAAATTTGTCAGAGTACACTTGCGGAAGCAATTTTAGCTTAACTTAAGTCCAGAGATTGAACTTTTAACTCTTAAGTTCCTTATTCTGAACCTTTACTTTGAGAATTGGTTTCTCTCATTATACACATCCAAATGAGGCTTATTACCTATTCACGGAATGCCCCATATGTGTACTACCGGCTTAATAAATCTCGTGGCCAGACTCCTCCGTTTACTAGGTCAAACTGAGGTCAGAACACTGCTGCCTCAGGACCTACGAATTTCCCCTTAATTTACCATACATAAATTGAACATGCCAAACAGTATTTATCATTGAATATCAGAATGTCATACAAGATGGCATATACAACAAAGCATACATAGAATTCTCATATTTCTATTACATCTCTTTCTGCCTAAACTCCGGCAGCATAACCGCTACGCTTCATCTGTACAAAGAACTGAACTGTACTGATTCGGTAATTCCCTCATGAGAACTACCATTCTACGTAGTACCCAGGAAAGACTAGATGAACCGGCTAGGTCCACTCACTTCTAGCCTCCTTAGACAGCACTACGTACACAGTACTTATCATATACTGATGTTCAGTCTTAACTTCGGCAGCATAACGGCGTCTCTTAGCCTTCTCAAAATTTACTTCAACATAACCTCCCTGTAATGGGTTATATATGGGGATGAGATTCGGGGGAATCTCAGTAGCAACAATCATAACAGTATATGTAATGCAGAGTGACAGTGCTTGCTTGTGATTGTGTACAGATAAGTATGCTGCGTGCTTCCATACTCAATAACATATGATCATAGCATTGCAGTAGAGCTTCAGACATAACATATAAGACAACAATCCAACCAAACAATAGCACATCAAATCACAAAGCCATTACATAAAAGCTAGGATTAGTTACTACCTGGCTAGCTTAGCAGAACCCTACTATCTCTATTCTGCTTCCAGCTCCGCCAGAACTTCCTTTCTTCCTTTCCTCCTTTTCTCTCTTCCCTTCCTTCTCCTTCTCTCTCTTCTTTCTCTCCCTTCCCTTGCCCATGCGTGATGCAAATGAAGGCCAAGGGGGGGTTTATATAGCCTCCCTCAATGGCACTATCGTAGTTTCTTTGAACTCTGAATATGTGGTCCTGGTTTTTCCTGGATTTTCCTATTTTCCTTAATTCCTCCTTTACTGCATCATCGGGACACCTCAGCACCATATTTATCACATGTCACAATTCCTGGACACCTCAGCAGCTGACTCAGCATGCTGACTCACCGGTACAGAGTCCTACCTCGTAATGCGTGTCCTTAGCTTTATCTGCTTCCTCCAGATCAATGCCATGTGGTGCCTGGACTACCTTGCACGCTTCCCAATGCTATCCAGATAAGTCCTAGACTTATCTGATCACCTCCTTGCTTATCGTGCCAACCGAGTAACTTTACTCTACTGAAAGGTCACCGAATCACTACTCTAATGCCATGTGGCATCTTGTGGGTCCCATGAGGATGCCTTATCAGTCCATCTCATGGTCTCCAGATAACCTTTCCTGTATCTGACCTCTTTCCCCAGTTCTATCTCTAACCGGGTAACTATCTCATTTGGACCTTCACCACTCTTGGCCCATACGGCTAGCACTACTTTAGCCACTAGTCGTGACCTAGCCATCATCTCATCGCGACATAACACCTTCTGTGTTCATTAGTCGTGACCATAACATCCTTTAGTCGCGACCATAACAGTCTTTCGTCACGACCACATCACTTTTTAGTTGCAACCAGGCTTATTCTACTCATTAGTCGCGACACCACAACATTATCCGTCACGACCAATCCTCTCTGCCAATATTAGTCGCGACCATAATATACTCTCGTCGCGACCAACTTCTTTATCATCGCGACCTAACTGGTCAACTCTTGAACCTTTGACCTTTACATCATCCCCAAATGGCCATTTACCCCTTGGGACTTCCACTGTTTACACATAAGTCCCCGTACCTTTACTTACTCGCAGCTCAGTCCCTGAAACTCTTTATGTTCCTCTGGAACTTCTGCTAAAAAGGGGTCTAGCAGTCTCCTAATCTTAGGCTATCTCTGCATCTCTAGGCCTGAAAATTGGGATGTTACATTTCTCCTCCCCTTTAAATAAATTTCTTCCTCGAAATTTAATTAGTACCATAGCCAAATTTACTCAATATCTGGCAGAGTACCTTATCATAAAACTTTACATCTTTTATAACATACTTTTCTTTTCTCTGGATCAACTCAATCAGAGTTTAAAATCTACTTTTCTCTTATGGATCACTCACTGCACTCATAAGCAGTGTCCATTTCTTTCATATGAAATTCCCTTGAATATTACTGTATTCGGAAGTTTCATCTAACTACTCATCATTTCTTTTTCAACATCACACTTTCAGCATTTATCTCTCATTACTTCTCTTAATATCTCGCAGACTACTTTAAAATCTGCAACATTTCATCTTTCTTTTTATATAATCATATATTCTCATCATGCTTAGCACTTAACTTCATACAGAGAGAGGACTTACGCAGCTATTCTTTCTTTACTTTGCTGCTAAATGAGAGCATCTACTCTTAAATAAGAGCACCTATACATAATGTCTGGCCAGCATACTGCAAGACTGCATACCTGCTTATGAATGCAAAGCTCTAACATCGGAGCTCAAGCATTTTTGTTCTAATTATGCACAGCTCTAACATTTAGAGCTTGCACAGTTCTAGCATAACATATGGCCTGACATCTCATGCAACGAGGGAAAACTCTCATTTTCTATTTCATTCGTAACATAACATTTAAACATATGATCCCTACAAAAAGGGAAGCCTCTCTATCTGTTCATACAATGCATATTTCTCGGTGCGTGTCATATTACACGTTTACCACAGTGTATCTCATTACATGCTTTTGATACTTTATCATGGCATATGTAGCCAACTCTGGCTATCTTATAGTGTATTTCACTCTTTCGTAACTTATCTGGCCTTATCATGACTCATCCTGAGATACCATAAGGCTAACATTATCTTCCTCATAGAACTGTGTTCTATCTTTGTTTTGCCTTAGACCCTCTTTTCTAGGTCTTCTCTAGCCCTTTAATCTCTTTACCCTCATCTGGGGGAATCTATCTACTCATACTCTTCTGTTCTCATTACATTGAGGATTTTCTTCTCTGTTTCTCATTACACAGAGGATTCTCTTCTCTGCTTCTCAGGCATACTTCTACAAAACTTTGAATATCAGCACTCATATTTGAACTTGGACTCCATCTTCGTTTAAGGGAAAGCCAAATTTAGTCTGTATACTAGAGGCTACCTGAGGAAAATCATTATAAAACAATTTCTCTGGGTGAGTTTATCAACTAGTGAAGCTTCCTCAACTTAACTTCATCTTTGGCATTCATCTTCCCAAAGAGATACTACGTTGTACTCATATCTCATGGCTCATTACTTTCCTTAGGCTAGGTCTAACTGCGACCTCGGCATCTAACTGCGATCAACCGTTAGCCTCTTCAGAATCTATCTACGACTCTGAAGCTGTTAGGATCTAACTGCGATCCTGGAGCCATGCTAGGATCTAACTGCGATCAACCGTTAGCCTCTTCAGAATCTATCTACGACTCTGAAGCTGTTAGGATCTAACTGCGATCCCGGAGCCATGCTAGGATCTAACTGCGACCCTCCAGAATCTAACTGCGATTCTATTGTACTGTATATCTCCCGAAGATCTTAAACCAACAGACTAAGTTATAAGGTTAACTGCTTCCACCTGTTGATAACTCCATAAAAATTTTGTAGCCTCATATCGTTTATCCAGACTCTACTTACTTCCTCTCTTACTCAGGAGTTCCTTCTCATCTTTCTTACTTTACTGTGGCTTACCACGCCTTGTGTCATCATGGTCTAACCACCTGTCATTGCATTCTACTACATGGCCTCATCATACTTCTCACTTCAATTTGTGCTCTAACTGTGAGCCATTAGAACTATGCTCTAACTGCGAGCATTCTGTATCAGATCCAACTCTTATCTGAAGAGTGATCTATACTCATCTGAATCTAGCTCTATCTAAGAGCCATATGTTTCAGATCCAACTCTTATCTGAAGAGTGATCTAGAAACAATCTTTTTACTTTTTTCTGCTTTCTTTCTGTCTACCATTCCTTTCAACAAAAATGGCTCTGAGTACTGTATTCACAAGTCTGCAGAATTACCCGAGTAACCTCAATCATAACATATCTGAATATCATAGCTTATTGTCTCATAAACTGAGACTATCTATCATCCTCAATACATATCTCATTACATGTCATATGGTATGGGAGCCACATACTTTCTCATAACTTCTTAATCTCATATACACTCTACCCTACATATATTGCAAAAAGGGGAGTATTCATTTATTATGGCATACTCTAACATGCATGTCATCATATGACAACTGTAAGGAGATGCAACCATCATAACTTATGGCATCATAAGCCATATCATCATCATACTTTGCTTAACCATCCATCAGACTAACTAAGTGAGCCTCAAAACATATTTCCTTTATCATATTATTTGTCAGGTCATCATCTGATCATGCTTTCTATCGCATTATCTGTCAGATTATCAATCACATGATCAGGATCTGGCAAGATCATCTGTCTATATTACTTAGGCTGCCACACTACCCTCTTACCAGGGTATAGACTCAACCCTTCATTACTTTATCTTACATAGGGAATAGGGGAGTCACTTTATCTCTCAACTGTGGCTACCTCTTTACTATCTCTTAACTTCTTTTTCCATCAGTCCCAGTCTACTCTTAACTGGACTGTGGTTCCTGATCGGTCTTACTCTTGATCCTAGCGAACTTCAGTCGCATGGATCTCATTCCTCATCTTCTACTATCATTTTCATTCTCTAGGGTACTCTACCCTGGATCTATCACTTCTCCGTGATGGAATCCCTCTGCTTAGGGAATATTAGCTCTTTAGCTATTAACCATCACGTCTCTAGCCTTAGGCCATGTCCTAGGCTCATTCCTAGGCAAACCTCATACTAACTATCTGGCTAGCTCATCTTAACTCATCATCATCATTCTTTACATCATCCTTTGCTGCTCATCCTGCCTAGCACGGATGACTCGCATAGGGTATTGAAGTTCCCAGCTTTCTTTATGCACGGCTCCTCCACTCAAGCTCTATATTCTTTTCTTATGTTCACCATCTTTTTCCCTCAAAAAGAAAAATGAACACACATCTCATCTAGGAGCTTTATCTTCGCTGAGCTTTCTAAACCTCTATGTAAATAACTGTCTGTCGCAGCCTGAGCATTGGATAGTCGTGACTCACATCCTCTTTGATCTTTTGTCGCGACCATCGCACTCAACTCATCATGACCTAACATCTCTGTCCTTTCGTCGCGACCTCACTCCTCTCACGTCGTGACCTGGACCCCTTTGCACACTAGTCCCGCACTGCCACGTTACTCGTCGCGACCATAGGCCTCCTCACATCGCAACCTTAACTCTTCAGTCGCGACACAAGACCTTTCCCGTCGCAACCTGAGCTTTTTGCAATATACCGTCGTGACCTTGTAACATACAAGTCGCGACCTAATCTCTCTGTAAATAACTGTCGTGACCTGGACACTTAATCGTCGCGACTAAAACTCTCTTTGAGCTACCTGTCGTGACCTAACACCATATTAGTCGCAACCTGAGTGCCATTCTCTCGCACTCAAGGGAAAATACTCTATCAGAGCATCACTAAGCCAGAACCTTCTGTTATGTGCCAGAATCTTATACTCTGAACCAGAGTCCTTTCTGGTCTGTGCTAGAACCTCTTGCTCTGATACCAAAATGAAACGTCCTCCTTTAAACTCCTTAGAGTACACTTGCGGAAGCAATTTTAGCTTAACTTAAGTCCAGAGATTGAACTTTTAACTCTTAAGTTCCTTATTCTGAACCTTTACTTTGAGAATTGGTTTCTCTCATTATACACATCCAAATGAGGATTATTACCTATTCACGGAATGCCCCAGATGTGTACTACCGGCTCACTAAATCTCATGGCCAGACTCCTCCGTTTACTAGGTCAAACTGAGGTCAGAACACTGCTGCCTCAGGACCTACGAATTTCCCCTTAATTTACCATACATAAATTGAACATGCCAAACAGTATTTATCATTGAATATCAGAATGTCATACAAGATGGCATATACAACAAAGCATACATAGAATTCTCATATTTCTATTACATCTCTTTCTGCCTAAACTCCGGCAGCATAATCGCTACGCTTCATCTGTACAAAGAACTGAACTGTACTTATTCGGTAATTCCCTCATGAGAACTACCATTCTACGTAGTACCCAGGAAAGACTAGATGAACCGGCTAGGTCCACTCACTTCTAGCCTCCTTAGACAGCACTACATACACAGTACTTATCATATACTGATGTTCAGTCTTAACTTCGGTAGCATAATGGCGTCTCTTAGCCTTCTCAAAATTTACTTCAACATAACCTCCCTGTAATGGGTTATATATGGGGATAAGATTCGGGGGAATCTCAGTAGAAACAATCATAACAGTATATGTAATGCAGAGTGACAGTGCTTGCTTGTGATTGTGTACAGATAAGTATGCTGCGTGCTTCCATACTCAATAACATATGATCATAGCATTGCAGTAGAGCTTCAGACATAACATATAAGACAACAATCCAACCAAACAATAGCACATCAAATCACAAAGCCATTACATAAAAGCTAGGATTAGTTACTACCTGGCTAGCTTAGCAGAACCCTACTATCTCTATTCTGCTTCCAGCTCCGCCAGAACTTCCTTTCTTCCTTTCCTCCTTTTCTCTCTTCCCTTCCTTCTCCTTCTCTCTCTTCTTTCTCTCCCTTCCCTTGCCCATGCGTGATGCAAATGAAGGCCAAGGGGGGGTTTATATAGCCTCCCTCAATGGCACTATCGTAGTTTCTTTGAACTCTGAATATGTGGTCCTGGTTTTTCCTGGATTTTCCTATTTTCCTTAATTCCTCCTTTACTGCATCACCGGGACACCTCAGCACCATATTTATCACATGTCACAATTCCTGGACACCTCAGCATGCTGACTTACCGGTCCAGAGTCCTACCTCGTAATGCGTATCCTTAGCTTTATCTGCTTCCTCCAGATCAATGCCATGTGGCGCCTGGACTACCTTGCACGCTTCCCAATGCTATCCAGATAAGTCCTAGACTTATCTGATCACCTCCTTTCTTATCGTGCCAACCGAGTAACTTTACTCTATTGAAAGGTCACCGAATCACTGCTCTAATGCCATATGGCATCTTGTGGGTCCCATGAGGATGCCTTATCAGTCCATCTCATGGTCTCCAGATAACCTTTCCTGTATCTGACCTCATTCCCCAGTTCTATCTCTAACTGGGTAACTATCTCATTTGGACCTTCACCACTCTTGGCCCATACGGCTAGCACTACTTTAGCCACTAGTCGCGACCTAGCCATCATCTCATCGCGACATAACACCTTCTGTGTTCATTAGTCATGACCATAACATCCTTTAGTCGCGACCATAACAGTCTTTCGTCGCGACAACATCACTTTTTAGTCGCAACCAGGCTCATTCTACTCATTAGTCGCGACACCACAACATTATCCGTCACGACCAATCCTCTCTGCCAAAATTAGTCGCGACCATAATATACTCTCGTCGCGACCAACTTCTTTATCATCGCGACCTAACTGGTCAACTCTTGAACCTTTGACCTTTACATCATCCCCAAATGGCCATTTACCCCTTGGGACTTCCACTATTTACACATAAGTCCTCGTACCTTTACTTACTCTCAGCTCAGTCCCTGAAACTCTTTACGTTCCTTTGGAACTTCTGCTAAAAAGGGGTCTAGCAGTCTCCTAATCTTAGGCTATCTCTGCATCTCTAGGCCTAAAAATTGGGATGTTACACTACTATCAACTTCATCATGGAAGAAAGACAGTCTACCTAGGTTATAGGAGATTTCTAAGATAAGCCCACCCATACCGTCGACTAAAGAAGAAATTTTATGGTGGCCAAGAATTTGAAAATGCTCCAAAGCCATTGACTGGTGAATAAGTTTATGAAAAGGTGAAAGACATCAATGCCACTTTCGGTAAGATTACCATGAAAAGAGAGAAAAATGTATGGAAAAAAAGATCTGTGTTCTTTGAGCTTCCATATTGGCGACATCTTCATGTAAATCACTGTATTGATGTGATGCATGTGGAGAAAAATGTGTGTGACAGCATTGTTGGAACACTTCTCAACACACATGGTAGTTCCAAAGACGGTTTGAAGGTAAGATTGGATTTGAAAGAAATGGGAATACGAGAGGATTTACATCCGAGGCCAGATGGTGAAGGGAGCTATCATGTTGAAGAGACTAATATTTTGTCCAAGGCTGAGAGAAGAAGTATTTGTTAGTGTTTGCAAGGAATCAAAGTTCCCTCTGGGTACTCATCTAATCTTAAGAGGATTGTGTCCATGAAAGATTTGAAATTAGTAGGCCAAAAGTCTCATGATTGTCATGTATTGATGCAACAATTACTCCCAGTGGCTGTTCGAGGAATCCTTCAAGATGATTTGAGACACATTGTAACTTGCATTTGCTTCTTCTTTAATGCTATATGTGGCAAAGTCTTTGAGACTGAAAAGTTGGAGGAATTGGAGAACGAGGGTTATGTTATTTTGTGCCAGCTTGAAAAATAGTTTCTTCCTGCATTTTTTGACATCATGGTACACCTCATCGTTCATCTAGTACGAGAGATAAAACTGTGTGGCCCTGTATACTTACGATGGGTGTACCCATTTGAAAGATACATGAAAATCCTTAAAGGGTATATGAAGAATCCAAATCGGCCAAAAGTATCCATTGTTCAAAAATATGTTGCAGAATAAGCTATGGATTTTTGTCAACAATACCTGTCTAAAGTAAGACTTACTGGTCTCCACAAACCTCGTGCCAAACAGGGGGGTCAACGCGGAATGTCGGTGAGGAGTGTTGATCGTAATAAATTACAGCAAATACACTTACACATCTTGAATAACATTGATGAAGTTCAAGACTATATTGCTGTTCATAAAGATCTTGTCAGGAAAAAAATAATAGGATGACAGAGCAAAGGCTGATTAGAAACACAACAAATCTTTTGCACATTGGTTCAAACTGGAAGTTGAAAATGAGGATTGTGTTTCTGATACAGTTAGATGGTTGGCATGTAGTCCTGAACATAATGTGATCTACTAGAATTCATTTGATATCAACGGATATTCCTTTTATACAAAGTCCCTAGATGATAGAAGTAGCGTGCAAAATAGTGGTGTTATGTTAGTGGTTGAAGCTATGCATTTCTCTAGTTCAAAAGACAACAATCCTAAATTAGCACCCATCCCTTATTATGGCGTTGTTGAAGAGATTTGGGAGGTGGACTACTCCAAATTCAAAGTTCCATTGTTCAAATTCAAGTGGGCTAATGTAAACAACGGTGTTATGGTCGATCAGTTAGGATTTACACTGGTTGATTTGAATAATACAAGTTTTGGGGATGAGCCTTTCATTATGGCAGACCAAGCAAAGCAAGTGTTCTATATCATTAATCCTCAAAATGAAAGATGGTCTATTGCGCTCCAAGGAAAAAGGGTTGTTGACAATGATGATTCTATTTGTGAGATCCCTTCTTTTTCAGTAGGTTTACCAAAATTAAATGAAGAAGAAGTGGATTCTGATTGATTTCTATGTGTTTCTTGTTTTTGATATAGTCTAAACACGCAATATTAAGTTTCTTGTTATGATTGCGTATATGATTTTGATGTAATAATAAAAGAGACAGATTCTTGTTCTGATAAGAATATTATGACGCCAAGGATGGGATGATATGTATGATGATGGAGGTTAAAAAAATAACTACAACATTAAAACTGGTCTTTAGTGCTATCCGGTGTAAAAAGTCTACTACTGACAATTTGGTAAATAAATTATAGTTCGATTTTACACCGGTTTATACTTTATCCGGTGTTATATTTTAGACGGTGTTATTTTTTACACCGGTTTTATACTTTATCCTGTGTAAAATGTATCAATTTTACATCGGTTATTTTTTACCCTGCTTAGAATAATTTATATCCGGTGTAAAATGTTTATATTCATTTTTTAAGCCCGCCCCTTGGCACGACCATCATTCTCATTTCTCACGTACTCTGTCATATCTCCGCTCGTCGTGCTCTGTGATTTTCGTGAGGCTTCTTCGTGCTCAGTCATTCTTCTCTGTTGTCTCTCTCATTCTGCTATTCCGTGTACGTGTTCTCTGCACTTATTTTCCCCTATGTACGTGCTTCGCCGTTTTTATGTTCGTTTAATCTAGGTTTTCTATTTTTCCTGGTAAATGCTTGCACATCTTTTCATTCATAATTGCTAAAGGAACAAGTTTTGTGTACTCTGACGGGTTGAAGGAAAAAGGGTTAAGTCTGTTTACAATGTTTTTGATGTTGTTATTGCGTATATAGGAATATGGGGGATAGAGTTACTCAGATTGAGGCTAGCGATGCTCCAAGCGCCACTACGCAAAGGGAGGGCAGAAGTGCGACTCATTTGAAAAACATTACGAAGGACAGGATAGAGGGAAAACTGCTTCTGATAGAGTTTGACAGAAACTGGAACCCAACTGGTGAACACAGGGCAAAGTACGTAAGTTTTGTCAGCCTCCTAGCACGCAACAAGCCTAGCATCACCTATTTGACTTGGGATGCTGTGGATGATCGCGTGAAGAATCAAATTTGGGACACTATCCGAGTATAGGAACTATCTAATATTGCATGCAGAGCAATACCAAATACACAACTGTTTGTTGATTACTCTGCTTTCAATGGCAAACATTGCAGCTCACTTACGATGTTCCCAACAATGAGTTCTTGAAGAAGAAGACGTTGTCTTATTGCACTGAGCGTTGGAGGGCATTCAAGACACAACTAGCTCATCAGTATGTGCATGGACAGGACAGAAGTGGTCATCCTCAACCTTCTCCATGCAGCAAGTATCAATTCATTGACGAAGCTGCTTGGGAAGAATTTGTTAAGATTCGGACCACGCCAACAACAATGGTGAGTGTATCCTTTTGTATGTGTTGGCAGAAAACGTATCAGAATATCATATGTATTGATTTTAACTACTTCATGTCTTGTAAGAAAAAAGGGCAAAAGCGATTGAATACGCCCTCAAGAATGATTGCCCCACACAATGTCTTGAGGGGGTTATGCGAAGGCAGAAAGAGAGTTGTTGGGGGCCAAGAGGAAGAGGCTAGAAGAAAATGCTGGGTCGGATCCTAGTGTTTTTCTTGACCCCCCTCTCCTATACGTCGCGAAGAAAAATAGTTGTATGCTCGCCAAAGAAAGAGTGGAACATTTACAAGCAACAATGCTCACATGATTGCTGAAAAAATTGTAAGCACTACTTACATTATTTTGTTTTAGTAGACTATAATTATATCATTTTCCTTATGTTTGTTCTTTCTATGTTATAGAGTGATCTTAAACAACAAGAGTCCCATGGATCCTTCAAGTCAGATGGTAGGAATGACATCTTGACTATTGCCACTAGGAAACAAGAACATGGGGGCCGTGTCAGGGGAGTTGGAAGAGGTGTGGGTATAAGAGAATACTTTGGAACATCTCAAAGATGTTCCCCACATGTGGTGCCGAGGGCAGAGTTGGAATCCTTACTCTCCACCATAAGGGCAGAGGCTAAGGAAGAGGCTTGGATAGAGGCTAGGGCACAAGCAGAAGCTTCAATTGAGGGGCAATTACAAGAGGGGTTGGTAAAGATCAAGGAAGAAATGTTGTCCATGATGACATCAAGGCAGCAAGAGCAAAGTGATTCCCTCCCGCCCTCAAGTGCAGCCCGTCCAAGCACTAAGGGGAGCTGTTGCTTGCCGCTGTCAGAGGATGCAGAACATTATGATCTATATGTGGAGGATCCTCTTAGACGCTTAGTAGCACATGGCTCCATCCATAGCTTAGGGGCAACTGTTCACCACATCCAAATTCAGGATGATCAATTAAGGGTGACAGTTGAAGATGTGGTAATTGGAGATGCTCTTGTCCCAATTCCCACTGATGAGGTGAAGACAGTGAGCCAAGCAAAAGGGACTTTCATATTGTGGCCAAAGCATCTTGTTTCGGATCACGTCGCCTCATCCCCCATCCAACTACTCCCACTTTGAATGCCATGCAACGTGTGATCCTATTGGCATATGACATCACGTTCCATGTGGACGCATTGCCTATGGATTCAGTTGTGGGCGACTGGGGGGCACCGACCTTCCTTGACCATGCAGACGTTAAATCTCTGATCACTCCCAAGGAAGAACTGACCTCCGGCTGCATCCAAGTATTTTTTATGTAAGTATAATTTAAATGTAAATATATGTAATAATAAAGTTCAAGTCTTACAACTAATGTCGTGTATGCATTACATGTAGGTACATCCAAGCTAAGTTGGTTTCCTCCAAGGGCAAACAAAAAAAGTTCGGATTCCTATGCCCACTTCAGATTTATGCTAAAGGGACCTCTCAATCTTTGAGGCTTGCATACATTTCAAGGAGGCTCGGTGAAACCGATATTGATTGTTTCTTCGCACTATATATGCAGGAGTAAGAATAATAATATTTCATTTTATTTCATATATACTAGTTTTGTATTTGCTTAATTATAATACTCATTCTCTTTTAATTAATCTCTATAGCAATCATTGGCAACTTGTCATCCTATGTAAGCATAGCTATAAAGTTTTCTTCTTATGCTCCCTCCATTACAAGCCATCAGTTGATGTCAGGAAGATCATGAACACGTGAGTTCTCTTCTATACACAATGATCTTTGTGATAAATGGGTTACTAACTTTATAACTTTGGTCATAGGGCTATGAGGATGTTCGCAGTTGCAAGGGGCCTTAAGCACGCTAATTTGGTGAGGGACCCTGAATGGATCACACCGAAGGTAATAAAAGTATATATTAGGTGTTAGCTAGGTTCCCCGTTTTGATGATGAGAAATAATTTTTATCTTGTTAACATTACAGAGCCGAAGGCAACCCAGAGAAAGCAACTTGTGCGGCTTCTACATAGTTAGACACATGGTCAATATTATCTTGTCAAATAGGATTGACCTAACTGAGGAGGTAAAATTATATTTTTAATGATTTCATATTTCTTAATTGTCAATCTAATCTATATTAGTAATGCCTTAATTTCTTTGATTTTGATTTCATATTTCAGATGTTTGATCAACCTGATCCATTTCCTGACCAAGATATTGAGGACCTGCGTAATCGGTGGACAGAGTTTTTTGTTCAATTCCTTTCTTCTCAATAGTATTTGTCTTTCACTGAATACATTTTTCTACTTTTCTGTTCAAATTGTAGCATTTTTGTATTGAATTTTATTAAATGAATAATATAATGAGCAATTGAATTATATATGTCTCTGGCATCTTGAACTGATGATGATCGATGATTGAGTTGTATATTATATTTGGGCAGTATATTTATGAAGCTTCAGGCCAACGAAATATATTAAATATAAATTTAATAACATCTACATTAGAGGTATATACCTGCCGGTGTAGAAAGAACGTATATTATAATATAAATTTAATAACATCTACATCGGACGTATATACAACCGGTGCTAACATTTGAATAATCTATACCGTCCTAACATTCAACCGGTGTTAACATTTGAATAATCTACACCGTCCCAATATTCAACCGGTGTTAACATTTGAATAATCTACACCGTCCCAATATTCAACCGGTGTAGATGTTATAAAATAATACACCAGATGTAAAAGTGAACCGCTTTAAAATGCATACCGGTTTAAAAAAATATACATTCTACACCGGTCGTGTGATCGGTGTAAAATGTCTCACTTTTTACACAGTCCGTTTCTACACCGGTTATATATGCGATGTAGAATGCCATTTTTAACCGGTGTAGAAATCCTTTTTTCCAGTAGTGTTCCTTTCTCTTTATGATATGGGTGACGTAATAATGAATGGAAGGTGACTTGGCAAGCCGTATCTGATTCTTGTATTGTTCATGGACATTGGAGCTAACAACACGTGCATTTATGATCGTAGAGAAGGAAGGAAGTGTTCGTGTCTTCCAGGATATGGGTAAACTTCATCTATGGCTGGAAAGTTTCTACGGTGGGGAGAGATGAAGAGGGAAAGTTTCCACAGTGAGGAGAAAGGATATAGGCATTTTGGTCTGTTTAGGTAGAACTTTAAAATGTCAGAGTGAATCCTCGTCCCTTTCAGTCATTTAAAAATTTTAGAATCTCAAATTGAATTTTTCTATTTTCTAATTTTTTTTATCATTTTTCCTTACAATAATATCATATCTATGAGGCGAAGGATATTCTTCTATTATGAAAAATACTACTCCAGTCTTAAACGTGGAAACTTTAAGAATTTTTTTTATCATAAATATAATATGCTAATTTAGTTTATCTACTAAATTTATAGATTTTTCTCAAACTATCTTTATTAATTACATATATTAAATAGAAGGTTTTATAAATGAGAGTAATGATTAAAAGAGTAGTTTTAAAAAATTAAAACATATTTAATTTGTTATAAATAATTAACTTAAATATTTTCTATAATATTATTGTCTGTATTGCTTTCTGATGACTTTTACAGTTCCTTACCCTGATATATTAGGCTATTAACTACTGAAGCATTTTTTTAATATATGTATCACTTTATCTAGTTATTAATAAAATTGTGTCCTATTAGCAAAAATTAATTTTTTTAATATATATGTGTAAATTAATTACCTAACTTATATATTTATAATCTAAAGAGGTAAGTATACAAAATTAAGTTGACTTGACTCAAGAGACGAATGGATCTCACAAATAGAGTGTAATCAATTTGTGTTCTTTTCTTTTCTACTAAAGGAAGTTGATTTTGACAACCGCAACAAAGAGAGTAGTTAAGGCTCATTTATAAAGAAAAAATGGCTTTATAAATATTCTATATTTATTATTCTCAAATAAAAAATAATAGAGTTAAATATTTATTGTTAAGTAATGATGATATAAGCAGTGACGAACTCAACTTGACATTTGAGGGGGCCTAAAAATATTATAATTTACCGTTTTTCATTAAAGGACAATTGTATTATAAAAATAAAACGAAGTACATTAAAAAGGGCCTGAGCCTACTGAAGTATGTGGGATCTAACCCAAAACATCTTAGCAATGCACAAAACGCACTATAAGTTACAAAGAAACAAAAACAAGAACGAAGAAAACCAATAGTCGAGCTTGGAATAACATAAAGGGAGTGTTGTCGATGAGTTCGTGAGCCCAAAGCCCACAATTCGGTCTTCACCACCCCTTGAGTCTCCATGCTTGATCATTCTGAAAGCTCTAATGTTATGGGGAAATCATGCCACGAACACACTCGCAGAGCCTTCCTAAATAAGTAAAAGCCACCATGAGGCATCAGTCGATCTTGATGCCTGATGAATTTTTATTTTATTATATTATTTTTTATATATTTCAGAAAATTTATCATATTTAATATATATTATAGTAGTAGTTTTGTTCACTTTATGATTTAATTGATTATATGAATTAAATGATTAAAAATATATTTTTTTGTATTTTTATTGATTTTATTATTTTTCTTGATATGATTTGCATTAAGGTATTTTACTTTTATGTATTTCCGAAAATTAAGAAAAATAAATAAATGATGAATAGGGCCCACATCAACTACTACACAATTATGTTGAAACTGACTATATCATCAGAGGGGGTGAATTAAGTGATTTTAAAAGTTTTAAAAACTCTAAAAATATTATAATAAAATTAAAGAGTAGAGTTCAAGAAAGATATTGAAAAATCCTTACTTTCGTACGTCTTAAGGACCATTTGGTAGCATTTAGACCCACTTTCAAGGTCATTGAAGTCCAATTTATAAATCTGGAGTTTTACTCTTATCGAGTACTGTTCACTGTGTAAATTCCCGATGAATGACCTGACTTTGAAAAATCATAATTAATTCTAGAAAAATTGAAATGAAGTGGTTCAAAGTGATACATGAAGCTAACTCAATTATCTTTCAGGGAAAATCATTTGTTGACCATTCCTTGACCAAGTCAACGTGAGTCAACGTTACAACTTTGCTGTTCATCCAGCATTTTTCCCTGAATCCAGCATCTTAATCCCAACTTTGATAATTTATATCTCCATGTGTAGACATCCAAATGAGGCATTCTATATATCAAATAGAATCTTAGTATGTCTACTACTTACCATAAAAATATCATACATTTATTCATCCATTTACTATTTTTAATTATGGATCAAACACCATCAAGTTACCATGTGTTACTGTTCATAGTGGTAAATTCCAGCACTCAACTTTGCATACATATGCGTACATCCATCACATATCAGTCAAACATGCCAACCAATACCATTACTAAATAATAAGTCGTTATACATCAGTGTATGTACAAAATTCTCATATTTCTATTATATTTTTCCTGCCTGAAATCCGGCAGCATAACCGCTATGCTTCATCTTTAGAAAGTAACTGATCTTGTACCCATTCGGTAATTCCTGTGAGAACTACCATTCTACGTAAGTACCCAGGAAAGACTGGATGAACCGGCTAGGTCCACTCACTTCCAGCCTCCTTAGACAGTACCTACGTACACAGTACGTATCAGCTCCTTTCTTTGTTACCGCCACTTTGCCAGAATTTCGGCAGTATAACGGCTTCTTTTAAAATTTCCAAAATTTACTTCGACATAGCCTCCCCTGTAATGGGTTATTCATTGGGATGAGATTCGGGGGAATCTCAGTAGTAATAATCATAACAATATGTGTAATGCAGAGTGACAGTGCTTGCTTGTGATTATGTACAGATAAGTATGCTGCGTGCTTCCATACTCAATAACATATGATCATAGCATTATAATAGAGCTTCAAGCATAACATAAAAGACAACAATCCAACCAAACAATAGCACAACAAATCACAAAGCCATTACATAAAAGCTAGGATTAGTTACTACCTCAAGAGTTTAGCAGAATTCTAGAATCTCTATACTGCTTTCAACTCCGCCAAAACTTCCTTTCTTCTTTCTTCCTTGCACCTTCTCTCTCAAGAACTCACTTCTCTCTCTATTTCTTACTCTTGGCCGTGATGCAAATGAAGGCAAGGGGGTTATTTATAGTTTTGATGGATGGCATTTCCGTAATTTCCAAGCACTCTGAACTTGTGGCCACCGTTTTCTGGAATTTCTTATTTTCTTTATTCCCTTTACTGCATCATCATGACATCATCCCAAGGGACACCTCATGGGACACCTAATCCCTCACATTTCTCACTTGGCAAAATTGAAGGGCCAAGAAGCCTCTGGAGAAATTCCAATCCAATCTGGTACCGGCCCGGTCCGATTCTTTGAAAATTGGACTGTTTTCCGAATCTATTTTTTTGGAAATCCATATTATGTCTACTGACCTCAAATTTAGTATTTGGGTCCTTTATAGCATTGACATTTTATACTAGGTCTAATCTTAATTACAGATCCCCTGTGAAATGACCAAAATACCCCTGGGTGTCCTTTCTTGCCCTATCTTAACCCTAAAGGTAAAATCGTCATTTTACACCTTTCTGTACCCCGTCAGAGCATACACTGACTCTGGTTAACCTCACCTATGTATGTCTTGGCTTCTGGGCCTGTCCAGAATGACCAAAATGCCCTCCATTAATCTATTACTCTTTAGTACAACACAGGGGCATTTTCGTAATTTTGCACTTTTCCGGGGTTCTGCTGGACACTGACCCACCTATCAGTCTAAGGGTCTTACTGGGCCTTTGATGGCACCATTATTGGTCCTCCTAGGGTCCATTACCTTTATGGCATGTATTACGAGGAATCTTCCCCCGGCAATATTCATCGAGTCTTTTAACTATTATACACCGTTTATACATATCTCCGGACACCGACTCCTTTCATCAGACACACTGGCCTACTGTGTCTAGGCATCTATTTGGGTCATAATAGGCATCTGACTGATATCATCTGACCTCATTCAGTCTCAGTTTAAATACCGATAAATCTCCCTATCGGATACCTGGAGGCCTCACACTCTCGTCTGTATTTGCTAATTTGTGAATAACTTTTTCTACAGACCTCCTATCGGTATTCTGTCAGTTTCCTGACATCCGCCTCATCAGGACGCATCATCCTAAATTTTCTCATATATATCTGAGGTCTAGGATATCCGGTAGGAATTTTTTATACTTTTAGACTATCAGATGAATTTTGGCTATCTGGAGTCATAAAAAATTCCTGTATTAAGCTGGATTACCCAGCGTCACTTGCTCTATCTACTGGTGAAATATGGGGCTGATCTGAATACGATCACTGTTTTTGCCTATTTCCGGTCCAGGTTTTCATAATTACACTTTTGTCCCGAAAACTTTTCTTCTTTTCAACTAAGTCCCTTTATTTGGCTAAAATTACACTTAAAGACCCCACATTTTTGTCTACTTTTCCTTCTTAACCTTAAACTTTCCATAATTGCATGTAAGTCCTTTCATTTTCTTTCTTTTTCAATTTAATCCCTTTCTTTACATAAATAGCCACATCTTTTACTGAAAAAAATAACTCATATATTTCATTCAATCTGTACATACAAATCAGTACAAAAAATTAGGGATATTACAGATATCACCGAAGGAAGTAAATAATGAAGAAATGTTACACAAGATGATTTATACTGGTTTGGCTCAATCCACTTAGCCTATGTCCAGTCTCCAGAAAGCTCCTCTGAGTGTTTCACTCCCAAGATTCCACAAGCTCTTAGTGTCTCAGTACATCAACGTTAGAATCCCCTCTTACTCCCCCTTATAACCCGTAAAGTTATCACAAATGAGAATCCCCTCTTACTCTCCCTTAGAACCAGTAAGGTGATAATCCTGCTTAAGAGTCACCCACTATTAAGCAATACAGAAAATATATTGATACAAGTAAAATTCTCTCTCAATAGAAGTATTTTGATAAACAACTAAGCTCAATCTTTCTAAATCTCTCTTTCTCAGGAATATATGCTCTGAACCAAATGAGAGAAATAGAGTGAAATAGAAATACAGTCACTAAATGTAATCGAAGTGCATTGTAAGCATTTCTTGTTTTTTCTTTCATATCTTTCAAATTCTTCAAGTTTCTCATTTTTGCATTCTTCTTTTATACTTGGTTCTTCATAATTCCGTTAAAGTAGCCATTAAGGTAGCCGTTGATGTCACATCCTAATTTTTCCCTATCTGTATAATACTGATAAAGGAAAGAGGTTTGGAAAGGATTGTGATGATGAATAGAGAAGAAAAGGATGATTAGATGAAGGTTTAAAGAAGATGGACTAAATTGAAAAGTATAAAAGTTCCATGGTGCAAAATGCAAAGTAGACATAAACTTTAGGCCATTAAGTGTAATTATAAAAAGTTGAGGGCCTAAAGTATAATTTTCAAAAGTTCCAGGGAAAAATGGTAATTATGAGAAAGTTGAGCCAGAAAAGGCCCAAAAATGCCCGAAATCAGTTTAGTCCCAAAGTTTTCCAGTAAATAGAGAAAATTATTCTGATCAGTTTAACGCAACACAGAATTTTGATTTGATGTCCCAAAAAATTGATATGAATTTTTGAAGAAAGAAAAGTTGATACAGTATACCCTGGACCTCAGAATCAGATGAAATTTGGCAGTAAATTCTTATGAAACTGACAAAACTAAAAAAGAAGTTCTGTAGAATTTATTATGGAATATACAATAGATTAAAACACTCGATAAATACGTTTCAGGGAAATTTCTCAGGAGTTGAGCCCATGAATGCAGTGGATCATGTAGAAGGCCCAAAATGGTGCCTTATAGGCCTAATAATATTTTTAGATAAGTATTTGGGTCAGGGTTAATAAAGACCCCAAAAAATATAAAATTACGAAAATGCCACTGAGTATGCCATTGTGTTGTGTCATTGAGCCAGAGATAGACGAAGGGCATTTTGGTCCTTTGACTAAGGTTAGATGGTCAAGGAGAGTTCCCAGAATAGTTGAACAAGGTCAGGGAATACTCTGATGAGGTGTGAAAAGATGATAATGCCCTTGAGATATTAAAGTAAATAAAGAAGAGCCAAGGGGCGTTTTGGTAATTTGCCAAGGGATCTGTGATTAAGTTTAGACCCAGTACAATAATGTCAATGGTAGAAAGTATCTAGATACTGGATTTAAGGTCAGAAAGCATATTATGGAATCTCAGAAAAATTAGATTCAGAAAATAGTCTGGTTTTTAGGGAATCGGACTGACCCGGTACCGGATTGGACTAGAATTTTTCCAGATGCTTCTTCCCTTGAAAATTTTGCCACATGTCCTGTGAGCTGTCCCTTGATGATGTCATGGATGATGTCATAATTGGCTTTTAAGAAAAGTTAATCCAAGTGTGAGCCATTAGATCAAATAGTGCACAAAGTGATCTTGGCCATCCATTTTCCTTTGGATTTTTCTATAAATACCCCCATATTTTTTGCTCAAAATCGTGAGTGAAGGAACCCTTGGGGAAGCTATGTCCAATTGAAAACTCAAGCCAAGCCAAGAAGAATCCAAGGTCCAAAGTTCTAGCAAGCTAGAGATTAAAGGTAAGTAATCTATCCTAACTTATTTTTCTTTGATTTGGGAGCTTGAACTTAGGGTTTTTGTGGAAGAAATTTGAGCTTTCTCTAAGGTGTATATGCTATTCAAAACCTTATATGAAAGGAGAAAGAAGAAATTAAAGTTAGAGTTATGTGATTGAAGCTTAAACAAGCTAGTTAGATGATTGGTTGTTGAATCAAGTTGATATTCTTGACTTTGCCATGGTTTAGACCTTTTGGTCTGCACTGTTCATGTTAGAAGGAGATAGAATTTCAATGATCTAATGCTTCCAATGAATTTATATGATGATTTTGTCTAGGACTGGATAGGTTTTGGAACTTTGGAAGCATTGGAATTGAAGGTTGTAATGTTTAGAATTCTTTTCTGTTACTCTTCACTCCTATGAACAGTGATTAGATTTTCATAATTTTGATACTTCCAATGGTTTTAAAATGAAAAGTTGTGTGGGATGAAGTAGAGAAACAAGTATGGGAAGCATTGGAATCAAAATGAGAATTTTTGGAAGGATTATGTATGTTTTTTTTTAAATCTGTCTAGAACAATGCATGGAGCTGGAATTTCATGATTCTAAGCTCATAAATGGATTCAAAAGATGAAATTGTGTAGGGTAAGGTTAAGACATCAATTGATTCAAAGGCCAAGTCAATTGGTAAAGATTAAAGGAATTTATGTTAGTTAAAGTAAGTTTAATGTTCAAGAAAAGTTAGATTGTAATGAATGGATGATTATGTGATGTTAGGGTTTGATTGTGGACTCAAAAGAGGCCTTACTGCATGAAGGGTTCAACTTGGTTGAAATTTATCAAACATGTCTATGTGCCTAGAGTTTCTCTATGGCAGTGAGTCTAAAAATTCATATTCTCCAACTGGTTTTCCAATAGGAGGAAATAAAGTTGATGTGGAAGGACTAGGAGGAGAATCATCTATGCGATGAGGGTGGTTAAAAGATGTCTCCATGTCATCAAAGTACCTTGAACAGAAAGTTAGGATCTTATCTCTAGAATAACCTTATGCTATTATCCCCTCTGGCCATAGCTTATTCCTAACATATGATTTTAATTTTCCCAAATATCTGTAGGTTAATATTTCATTAATAATTTTGAGCAATTGAAATAAAAATATTAAAATTTAAAAGGCCATTTGGTACCTCTCTATAGGGTAGATCTATTTTTATTGAACTGAGCCAGCAACCTTTGCTTCTCGAATAAGGTGGATGGTCAATTGAACTATGACAGTGAAAAATGATGGAGGAAATATGATCTCCAAGTAACAAAGTGTAAAAATTATTTTATTTTGCAGCTGATCGAGCTCTTCAGGTATAAGAATTATTTTATTTGTAGATGATCGAGCTCTTCAAGTATCAAGACCTTCGAACACAATTTCCTGAAAAATGAACACAACTCTACCAAAACCACTTATACATAAGAAGGAAGTTTGATTCTCAAAGCCAGTGGGAGTAACTATTGCATAAGAATATGGGAGTCATGACTCTTTGACCCAGTAACCTTTCAAGCTTGGAGATCGATATACCTTGAGATGTTGATAGAATATCCATCAGGTACTTTTATGTTCTTTAGTGTTGAAAGGAAGATATCCTTGTTCTTCTTCATCAAGGTGAATATAGATGGCTAAAACTGATTATTTTCATCAAGCCAAGCCTCTTCACGAATTACCCAGGCCCGTAAATATTTTCTAGCCGCTAAATAGTCTTTGGACTTTCTTGCTTCATTGAGCAACGTATATACCATATTATCGCACTCATTTTTCTCAATGTGTATAACGTCCAAACTATGATGTAGCAAATTATATTCCTAATAGGGAAGACTGAAAAATATGCTTCTCTTTCGCTACTGTATAGGCTGAGCATAAGATGTTCCACGAGACCGTCGTCTTAGTCGTTTAGGATCCTCATTCTTGCCAAATTTGACATCAACATCTAGTAACTACATCATGATATCCCCACCAGACAAAGTAACAGGAGGATCTCTCTTTTCTTGGTTTCTATTAAAGCGAATCCGTTACAATCTAAATATGTGCTTAGAATTGAGGAACTGTCGATGTCCCATGAAGCACTACTTGTGACTGTGTAGAAGGTGACATGCTATTGAGTCAAAGTTGCACTCAAGATAGGCCAACCCAGTAAGCACATTCCAGCCAGACACTAGGGAAATAACTTATCGTCCACATTAAGGCTACACGGAGGTTGAATAGTCATTTCTCATAGGAGTCATACGTCTCAACACCATCCATCCATAGCTTCATCAATTCTTGTATTAATGGCTGCAAGTACATGTCTATATCATTCCCCAGTGCTTTCTTGCTAGGAATGATCATGGAAAGCAAAAATGAGCTATATTTCATGCATGTCCAAGGCGAAAGATTGTACAGAATTAACACCACCGGCTAGATACTGTAGCTTGTGCTCATGCTTCCGAAGGGATTAAAATTATTGGTTGCTAATGCAAGACGGACATTTCTGGGATCACCAGTAAAGTTTAGAAATTTTACATCAAATGCTTTCCACGCCTCTGAATCTTATGGGTGTCTTAACTTACCATCTAGATTCTACTCAGTCACATGCCAACCTCATGTGCTCAGCTACTTGATGACATATACATTTTTGCAACAGCGATTTCAAAGGAAAGTATCTAACAATTCAATGTATTGAGAACTTCATTAAATTTTGTTTAGAGACATAATAAGTAACACATTTCAATAAATTATACCTTAGAATTTTGGCTAGTTTCTTCTTCTGCCTTTTCTCCTTCTATACTGACTTATAGTGAGATGTCTTACATCGATTACAAATCTCCTTATTTGTATCCTCTCCCCAATACAGCATACAGTCATTTAGGTATGCATATATCTTCTTGTAGTTCAAGCCAAGTTTGTTAATAATCTTCTTTGCTTGATAAAAAGATGGAGGGAATTCAACTTGAGGGAAAGCATCTCTTAGTAACTCCAATAGCATTGACATCACCTTTTAAGTCATGCCGCACAAGCATTTGATATGATATAGCTTTACCAAGAATGACAACTTAGAATACTTTTGTTTCTAATGAACTTTGGATAAGGCACTTCTACTTCATCCAGCTCCTTACTTTCATGAATGTAGAAAGCACCACACGTAACATCCTTCATGTATCAGATTTTTTCGATCAAATTCCCATTTCTGAAATTACAAGAGTTGACTCACTAATCATATATGGTTGTTCCCCATGTAGGTGCCAAATTATATACTCTCGTAGGAAGGGTTTAAATATCAAATGCTTTTCCCTCTGTCGCAACTTTTCCCTATATAGATTAAATGGAAAAAGTAATCATTTACAAATTATATACACATATACAATGTATAAATTATTTTTATGTACTTACAATTTTATCATAGACGATAACAAAGCTCTTGGACCCTCCCCTATAACGCACTATCTATTGCCTGATGCTCTCAACATTTCTTCGGGAAAGGTCCTAAAACAAAATGTATACAAACTTGGTCAAATCGGACAAAAAATATCAATTTTTTTTAAATTAATGCAATAATAGTAATATCATATATACCTGATACTTATGCAAGATTCTTAAGTAGACAAAATTGGATTAATCTTGCTTCGGGACTCTATTGGGTATATCCGCCAGTATCTCCTACAAGAGCCTTGCCTCATCACCATTGTTCTCGCGCCATAGATCACCTATATGGTTCTTCTATGATGCCCCTAATCTTTTTAGGGTACCCGCCTTCAACTCCTCTCACAAGATAAATTTACACTATAATTAAATAAATAAAAAAAGTTATATTCATTATATGGACTATATAGATTTAATATATATTATATATAAATCTATATATAGATTATATAGCTTTAATATATTAAATCTATCAAATAATTAAGTACTTTAAATAAAAAATATATATTAACTTTATCAATTCCCAAGCTTCCTATTTCTTCTGTTCTATGATACTCTTCCAGTCCTTCACAAAAATGGAAAACATGGTTCACTGCTTATCAACAAGGCGCAAATACTTACTATATAGCTAGCCCCCTCCCCTAGCCGGTTGGCTCAAATTATTCAGCTGCACAATAGACCTGTTCTCCTGAGAGTCTGCAATGTACAATTGGAAAATTAATTATATATGAATTAGATTTAAAATTTTTATATAAATCAAATAGTTACCCTCGAACTCCACTTCAAAGCCAGTTTGACGCCTTGGAGCATGACGCGGCTCATTCTGGGGACCTCATTCTGTTGATCCTCCTGTTCTGGAGAATCATAAATATGGGGTTGCCCACTCCCCTGATCATCCCCTTGTGAATCAACCTAATGAATAGGTCAGATTGTCGTCTTCCGATCCATCAAAATAATAATGTTTACACCCAATAATATAGTATAAGGCATAACCCTATCGTTCTTCTCGTGGAGCTTTTCTATTGGAGACCTAGCGTATTGGTGCCAAATCTGTTAAAAACCTGAGTGAAAGCAAAATGGGTTTTGGGGTTTGGTTGATTTTTGAAGCAATAAAATGATGGTGCAGTAAAGTAAATATTTTTGTCTTTTTGATTAAGATGCAAATGCGTTGGTTTGTGAAAGAGGTATGTGATGACAGACTCTTGATGATGAAAGCGTATCTATCCTTGCTCTTAATTTGATATGGAGTTTTTGAAATCGTTAATTCTTAAACAAAACCTCAATCGATCGATTGAGTCCAGAGAATTAATATTTCTTAAACTCCTTTGATCAAAGCTAGTTTAAAAATTCTTAATGCACTGTTAAAATCCACTTAGTGTGTAATTCAAATCGGATGATGAAAATACCCTCGAATGGTTATCGATCGACAAATCCTATATTTCAAGCAATTGAATTAATTAGCAACGCTCGTTGATAACAGTTCAACTAACTTAAAATTGAAACTGAAATATTATATTAAAACGATATTCAAAGCATCCCAAGTCAATTACAAATGATAAATGAACAAGTTTTTTCATGAAATTTTATGGCCTTAAAGTACACATCTGGAGATTTAAATCCATACGTAACACTCCTCAATTGGATAAGTGAACAAAGAGAAATGAATTTTTGAAAATAAGGTAAGGAAACTGGAACTTCTAGATTTACCAAATAAACAGTATTTTTCAACGAATAAACTGATTTCATTTGGAAAAGGAAACCTCAATTTCATATTTTTCGTTCAAAGTTAAATAAAAGAGCTTTCATTAGAAATTGGAACCACCCTATTTCAATTTTTCTAAATTTAATTATGAATTTTCAAAATTTAGACTATATTCTAGATTACCAAATGAACAGTACCAATAACCCTTTTCTTGAAAATTCATGTTTCTAAGCTAAAGAGGTAATCAATTGGTACAAGCTACTTCCAATTGAGTATATGTAAAGGTGAAATTAAGGATACGATATTTTGGTATCAGAGCAAAGGATTCTGGCTTAGAAAATGCTCTGAATAGTTTATTTATAGACAGATACATAATTGAAAATTGTCATAATTGACATTAAGTTAGTGATTGCAGGTTAAAGATGACTAAACATAAGACTAGATCAGAAACCACAGTTAATCAAGGAGATCCTATTCTAGAGGTTTTTAGTTCAGATAAATCTGTATTAAAGTCAAAAGAGGAGTTTATGATGGATAATGATCCCGACTATTGGCTTCCTCCAGTAATACATGTCCCAGATTCTAGTGATTATGAGTTAGACAGATCTGATAGTTCTTCAGTAGGATCAAATTATGTGGATGGTGCATCAGAGGAACCTATCCCAGCTTCTCCTTTAAATGTTGTGCTTCCTGATATGGCCAATTCTAGTTCAACAGTTGATGCACCCCAGAGAGATGAAAGAGACATAGCATTCCCTCAACCATTACAATATGATGAATTCCATTCTCAGGTTATGGGTACAGTAGAACCTACAATTAAACAGCCTATTAACCTAGATATTCCAGGACCTAGTCAATTACCAGATCAAACAGATATTCCAGGTCCCAGTAAATCCAAGATGCCAAACGTAGTGATACACTTGGAAACACAAAACATAGAACTAGTAACTGGAAAGAATATGAATGAGGAACAGTTTTAGAGAGCTATGGAATTGGCTAGATAGTTGTATGATTTAGGACGACCGTTGGTCAGAGAGATAGACCAAAACTATAGAATCTACCAAGATTTTATAACTAGAGTATGGGATACTTACCAAGCCTTTGATCCAAATACCTTTACCCTTGATGATTGGACTAATATTATGATGACATCTTACCCAACACTCAGACATGGAGAGCGGGGTTAGATCATTACTTTGAGGAAGAACCATATGCCTGCATACCAGACTGGATCTTCATGGTGGAAGAATTTATTAGAAGAACTTTTAAGAAGTAGTGTACACTTATGAATGATAATGTTATCCATGTACTTGAGTAATGTATAAAAGATCTGTATGATAGTGTATGTATGACATTGCTAGACTTGTTGTATATAATGTTTTGAATGAAATATAAGTTATGTTATTTACTTTATTTCCTCTCTTACTTAGATAGTAAAACGGAATGGTACGAACAAGAAGAACTGTTTTATCTGAGGAACCACAAAACCATGTGGATATTAACCAATTAATCTTGGAACGCCTAGAGCAGCAACAACAAATGATAGAGGAAATGTGTCACATCCTTATTTTTACATATCTTAAGGACCAATCAGTAGCACTTAGAACCACCTTCAGGGTCATTGAAGTCTAAACTCTTAATCTAGAATTTTATTCTCATCGGGTACTGTTCACTATGGCAAAATCCAGATGAGTGACCTGACTTTGAAAAATCATAATTAATTCTAGAAAAATCAAAATGAAGTGGTTCAAATTGATACATGAATATAACTTAATTATGTTTCAGGGAAAAATCATTGGTTGACCATTCCTTGACAAATTCAACGTGGGTCAACGTTTCAACTTTACTGTTTATCCAGTGATTTTCTCCTGAATCCAGCATTCTGGTCCCAATTGTTGGGTCTAGTTGAACTGGAAGGTAGTCTGATATGGGCAGGCTGCTAAACCTGTAGTCCTAGGGTAGTAATCTGATATGGACGGATTATTTACCTGAATTTTGTAGGATCCGAGGGATGAGCTAAGTCCTTCAGGATGTAAAGATGAGTTAAGTCTTTAACCTACAGAATCGGGACAGTTCACCTAGGTTCAAAATGAGGAATGTGAGGAATATCCTAAGTCTTAAGCCTAGGAATTCTGCAGGTAGCTTGATATGGGCTGGCTCCTGTGTAAGATAACCTGATATGGACGAGTTGTCGAGCCTTTCAAGTAATGATGACTCCCGAAGAATTTAAGGGATGAGTTATTGAAAGAGAATTTCTAGAACTTACGATAAAGGATGAGAAGATGAGCAATGAGGCCAGAAAGTGAATGCAGGGGCCAAATCGTAATTATGGGAAAGATCGGGCTGGTAGCCGATGAGTACCATATTTTTCCAGAAAATAGAGAAAATTATACTGATCATTTCACTGAACTGTGAAATGTGCATACGGGGTCTCTATGAGTATGAAAGAATTATGGAAAGTTTAAGGACAAAAAGGTGGGGTCCTTAAGTGTAATTTTAGCCAAATAAAAAGGGATTTAAATGAAAAGAAGAAAAGTTCCTTGGGGCCAAAGTGTAATTAAAGAAAGTCAGGCTGGAAGTGGTTTGGACTGTCCGACAGCATTTCAGTTCCAGATTTCACCGGTAGAGAGAGCAAGTGACGCTGGGTAATCCAGCTTAATACAGGAATTTTTCATGACTCCAGATAGCCAAAATTCATCTGATAGGAGGAAATACAGGATGATGAGTCCTTATGGGGTGGTTGTCAGGAAACTGACAGAATACCGATAGGAGGCCTGTAGAAAAAGTTATTCGCAAATTAGAAAATCCAGACGGGAGTGTGAGGCTCCGGGTATCCGATAGGGAAATTTATCGGTATTTGAAAAGGGACTGAATGAGTTCGGATAACCTCAGTCAGATGATTGATATGACTCACAGGGATGCCTGAACAACGCAGGCCAGTGTATCGGACAGAAGGAGCTGGTGTCCGGATATGTGTATAAACTGTGAAAAATAGATAAAATATTCGATAAACATTAACGGGGGAAGATTCCTCGTAATACGTGCCATGAAGGTAATGGACCCTGAAAGGCCCAATAATGGCGCCAACAAAGGCCCAGTAAGACACTTGGACTGATAGGTGGGCCAGTGTCCGGCAGAACCCCGGAAAAGTGCAAAATTACGAAAATGCCCCTGTGTTGTACTAAAGGGGTAGGAGATGAATGAGGGCATTTTGGTTATTATGGACTGGCCCGAAAGCCAGGGTACATATAGATAAAGTTACTTAGAGTCAGTATATGCCCTGACAGAGTACAGAAGGGTGTAAAATGATGATTTTACACTTAGGGTTAAAATAGTGCAAGAAAGGGCACCCAGGGGTATTTTGGTAATTTGCAAAGGGCTGTTTCTTGGGAATCATGCCATCAGAGTACTTGGGCTGGATCAGAGACCCAAGATGATATTCCCAGGCCCAAAAACGTAGCCCATGAAGTACGTGGGAAAAAGTGACATTAAAATACTATTTTAATGCTGTTTCAATAAAGTAAAGTTACTCGGTCGGCACGATAACTGAGGAGGTGATCAGATAAAGTCTGAGACTTATCTGGATAGCATTGAAAGGCGTGAAAGGTCCCTTCCAGATGCCACATGGCATCATCTTAGAGGCAGAAGAAAAGTTAAGGACACGTATTACGGAAAGATGAATGCCAAAGACATGCGTACGATGTAGTATCTCTTTGGAAAGATGAATGCCAAAGACAAAGTTAAGGTAAGGAAGCTTCACTAGTTGATACACTCAGTTAGAAAATTTTTATAATTATTTTCTCAGATAGCCTCTACAGACTGAACTTAGCTTTCCCTTAAACAAGATGGAATCCAAGTTCAAATCTGAGTACTGAGATTCAAAGTTTTGTGAAAGTATGCCTGAGAAGCAGAGAAGAGAATCCTCTGTGTAATGAGAAGCAGAGAAGAGAATCCTCTGTGTAATGAGAAGCAGAGAAGAAAATCCTCAATGTAATGAGAACAGAAGAGTATGAATAGATAGATTCCCCAGATGAGGGTAAAGAGATTAAAAGGCTAGAAAAGACCTAGAGAAGAAGGTCTAAGGCAAAGCTGAGATAGAACTCAGTGCTATGAGGAAGAGAATGTTAGCCTTATGGTGTCTCGAGATAGGTTACAAAAGGGTGATATACACCATGAGATAGCTAGAGTGGGCTTGATATGCCATGATAAAGTATCAAAGGCATGTAATGAGATACACG
This sequence comes from Leucaena leucocephala, assembly GCA_037074615.1. NCBI lineage: Eukaryota > Viridiplantae > Streptophyta > Magnoliopsida > Fabales > Fabaceae > Leucaena > Leucaena leucocephala. The sequence continues at coordinate 5,804,782 of CM073545.1, forward strand.
GTAGTAAACGTGTAATATGATACGCACCTAGAGATGTGCATTGTATAAACAGGCTGAGAGGCTCCCTGTTTGGTAGGACTCAGATGTTTGAATGATATGCTATGAAAGAGAATAGAAAATGAGAGCTTTCACTCTTTGCATGAGATGTCAGGCTTAATGTTATGCTAAAACTATGCAAGCTCCGAGTGTTAGAGCTGTGCCTAGTTAGAACAGGAATGGTTAAGCTCCGATGTTAGAGCTTTGCATTCATAAGCAGGTATGCAGTCCTGCAGTATGTTGGCCAAGCATTATGCATATTAGAGTAGGTGCTTTTGTTTAGCAGCAAAGTAAAGAAAGAATAGCTGCGTAAGTCCTTTCTCTATATGACGTTAAGTGCAAAGAAAGATGAAATGTTGCAGATTTTAAAGCAGTCTGCGAGATATCAAGAGAAGTAGTAAGAATATGATGCTTAAAGTATGATGAGTAGTTAGAAGAAATTCCCGAATACAGTAATATTCGAGAGAATTTCATATGAAAGAAATGGACACTACTCATAAGTGTAGTAAGTGGTCCATAAGAGGAAAGTAGATTTCAACTCTGATTGAGTTGACCCAGAGAAAAGATAAGCATGTTATAAAGAGATGTAAAGTTATGATGAGTACTTTGCCAGATGTTAAGTTAATTTGGCTATGGTACTGATTAAATTTCGAGGACGAAATTTATTTAAAGGGGAGGAGAAATGTAACATCCTAATTTTCAGGCCTTGAGACACGGAAATAGCCTGAGAATGAGAGGCTACCAGACCCTTTTTGAGCAGAAGTCCCAGAGACCTAAGAGAGTTTTCAGGGACTGAGCTACGAGTAAGTAAAGGTACGGGGACTTATGTGCAAACAGTGGAAGTCCCAAGGGGTAGAATGGCCATTTGGGGTGATGTAAAGGTCAAAGGTTGAAGAGTTACGAGCTGACCGTTCTGGTCGCGACTAGAGTAAAGTATGGTCGCGACTAGTGGTTACAGAAAGAGCTATACGCGACAAGAAAGCATTATGGTCGCGACATAAAAGAAGTATGGTCGCGACTAGAAAGCAGTGATATCGCGACTAATAGTGGCAGAAAGCCTTAGACGCGACTAAAAAGTGTTATGGTCGCGACTAAAATGTGTTGTGGTCGCGACGATAGAATGTTTTGGTCGCGACGAGAAGATGTTTTGGTCGCGACAAATGTACACAGAATTGTAAGGTCGCGACAAGATGATGTTGAGGTCGCGACTAGTGACTAAAGTGGCGCTAAGCGTACGGGCCAAGAGTGGTGAAGGTTCAAGAGAGATAGTTACCCGGTTGGAGATAGACCAGAGGCAGGATATCAGATACAGGAAAGGTTATCTGGAAACCATGAAGTAAACTGATAAGGTATACTCATGGGTCCCACAAGATGCCACATGGCATTAAAGTAATAATTCAGTAAAGTAAGGATACTCGGTTGGCACGAAAACCGAGGAGGCACGATAACCGAGGAAATGATCAGATAAAGTCAGGGACTTATCTGGATGGCATTGGGAAGCGTGCAAGGTCTTTTCCAGTCGCCACATGGCATTAGTCTGCGAAAAGCAGATAAAGTTGATGGCACGCATTACGAGGCAGGAGACTGGACCGGTGAGTCAGCATGCTGAGGTGTCCCGGGAATTCAAGCATGTGAAAAATGAGGCGCTGAGTCAGCATGGTGAGTTGGCACGATGATGCAGTAAATGAGGAATTAAAGAAAATAGGAAATTCCAGGAAAAACCAGGACCGCAGGATCAAAGTTCATGGTATTTACGATTGTGCCATTGAGGGAGGCTATAAATACCCCCCCCATGGCCTTCATTTGCACGCAAGAGCAAGAGGAGAATGAGAGAGAAAGAAGAGAGAGAAGGGGAAGGAAAGGAAGAGAGAAAGGAGAAAGGAAGAAAGGAAGTTCTGGCGGAGCTGGAAGCAGAATAGAGATAGTAGGGTTCTGCTGAGCTAGCCAGGTAGTAACTAATCCTAGCTTTTATGTAATGGCTTTGTGATTGATGTGCTATTGTTTGGTTGGATTGTTGTCTTATATGTTATGTCTGAAGCTCTACTGCAATGCTATGATCATATGTTATTGAGTATGGAAGCACGCAGCATACTTATCTGTACACAATCACAAGCAAGCACTGTCACACTGCATTACATATATTGTTATGATTGTTGCTACTGAGATTCCCCCGAATCTCATCCCCATCCATAACCCATTACAGGGAGGTTATGTTGAAGTAGATTTTGAGAAAGCCAGGAGACGCCGTTATGCTGCCCAAGTTAAGACTGAACGTCATAGTATATGATAAGTACTGTGTACGTAGTGCTGTCTAAGGAGGCTAGAAGTGAGTGGACCTAGCCGGTTCATCTAGTCTTTCCTGGGTACTACGTAGAATGGTAGTCCTCATGAGGAGATTACTGAATCAGTACAGTTCAGTTCTTTATACAGCTGAAGCGTAGCGGTTATGCTGCCGAAGTTTAGGCAAAACAAGATGTAATAGAGATATGAGGATTATGTATATGTCTTGTTGTATATACCATATTGTATGACATTTTATGATTCAATGATAAATATGGTTTGGCATATTCAAATTATGAATGATGAAATTAAGCTATTTTAAGCTAATATTGCTTCCGCTAGTGTACTCTGAGGGCTGTAAGGGAGGATGTTTCATTATGCCACTCGATAGTTAAAGCCACATGAAGAAAATTATCCCACTTATGATCTAGAACTTGCAGCAGTAGTTTATGCTTTCAAGATATGGAGACATTATTTGTATGGAGCTACCATAGAATTGTATTGTGACCACAAAAACCTGAAGTATCTGCATGATAAAAAAGAATTAAATATGACACAGCGGCGATGGATGGAATTGTTAAAGGATTATGATTTCCAAATTAAATACCATCCAAGGAAAACAAATGTGGTGGCTGATGCTTTAAGTAGAAAAGTGGTGCAGGTGGCAAGTCTGATGATCAAAGAATTGAAATTAATAGAAGATGTCAGAGATTGGAGTCCTTTATACCAGATGCAGATGAAAGAAAGTCCTTATGGAGGAGTACATGTCAGAGCTTTCATTGAAGATGAGATAAAAGAAGCACAGAAGCATGATAAGCTCGTAGTAATTTTTAAAGATAAGTTTAGAAGAGGGGAAACTAAAAATTTTGAAATATCTTAGGACGGATTGCTACGATTTAAGGGAAGACCGTATATCCCTAATGCTATGGGATTAAAAGAGAAAATTTTAGATGAAGCACGTAAAAGCCGATATACAGTACATCCAGGTATGACCAAGATATATCATGATCTTAAAAGTTTGTTTTGGTGGCCTAGATTAAAGAAAGATGTTGTGGCTTATGTATCAAAGTGCTTGACATGTCAAAAAGTAAAGATTAAACATCAGAAGCTAGCAGGAAAATTGCAACCTTTAGATATTCCTGAGTGGAAATGGGATAGTATTGCCATGCATTTTGTTAAAGGAATACCCATGATTCTGACTAAGCATGATGCAATATGGGTAATAATTGATCGATTGACAAAGTCAGCTCATTTCCTGGCAATAAATAAGAGAGATTCTCTAGAGAAGCTGGCAAAGTTGTATATAAAGGAGATTGTTAGGTTCCACGGTATCTCAAATAGTATTGTGTCAGACAGAGACCCTCGATTTACATCAAATTTTTGGCGAGCTTTACATAAAGAAATGGACACTACTCTCAGATTTAGCACAGCCTATCATCCTCAGATGGATGGTCAATCTAAGAGAACAATCCAAACACTAGAAGATATACTAAGAGCTTGTGTTTTGGATTTCAAAGGAAGTTAGGATGTTCATCTGCCACTAGTAAAATTTGTTTATAACAATAGTTATCAAACTAGTATTCAGATGGCCCCATTTGAAGCACTCTGTGGATGTAAGTGTAGATCTCCATTATGCTGGCTAGAGTTGAGCGAGAGGAGAATGTTTGGTCCTGATATAGTAGATCAAACTGCAGCACAGATTGACATGATCAGAAGAATATTGTTGACGGCTCAGAGTAGATAGAAAAGTTATGCAGATGTCAGAAGAAAACCATTGGAATTTGAAGAAGGAGAGCATGTATTCCTTAAGTTGACTCCAATTACGGGAGCCGGACGATCAATCAAGGTGAAGAAGTTACATCCTAAGTACATAGGATCATTTCAGATTCTCTCAAAGATAGGATCAGTGGCATACAAGTTAGCTCTTCCCCCAAATCTCAGCTAGATACATGATGTATTTCATGTTTCCCAATTAAAAAAGTATGTTTCAGACTCATCACATATGATTGAACAAGATGAGGTTGCGCTGCGAGATGACCTAACCTATAAGGTTGGACCAGTATGGATTATTAATCGAAAGGTCTAGCAGCTACGTAATAAAAAAATTTCTTTAGTCAAAGTGGTTTGGAAAGGTTTAACTGACAATGAAGCTACATGGGAAGTACAGGAAAGAATGAAGGAGATGTATCCTGAGTTGTTTCTTTAATATGTATATATTATAAATTTTGAGGACGAAATTTATTTTAAGGGGGAGAGAAATGTCATATCCCTAATTTTCTTGTTTGGTTTGTATGTACAGTTGGTACGTAATATATATGAGATTTTCTAAGAAAAGTGTTGCAATTTAAGGAAGGAAAGGGATTGAATTGAAAATAATAGAAAGTTCAAGGACCTAAGTGAAATTTATAAAAGTTTTAGGGCCAAAATAGAATGTATACATAAATGCTGGGCCATTAAGTGTAATTTCAAAAAGTTTAAGGACTTAAATGTAATTTATCAAAAGTTCAAATGGCAAAAGTGTAATTATGAAAAAATTGAGCCAAAAAAGCCCAAAAATGGCCTAGAACAAATTAGTCCCAAATTTTACCAGTAACTAGAGAAAATTATTCCGGTTAATTTGACGCAACACAGAATTTTGATTTAAGGTCCCGATAAATTGATATAAATTTATGAAGTTAGAAAATAATCTCAGAATCAGATGAAGCTTTATAGTAAATTCTTATAATTAATATGAGAATTTATAAAACTGACAGGGTAAGAAAAGGAATCCTATAGAATTTTTAATGGGATTTACAGTGGGATAAAATATCCAATAAATACTTTCGGGAGAGGTTTCTCAGGATTTGTGCCATAAAGGTAGTGGACCCATATAAAGGCCCAAAATGGCGTCTCAAAGGCCCAATAAGGTAACTGAATAGTTATGTGGGCCAGTGTCCGGAGGAACCCCAGAAAGATGCAAAATTACGAAAATGCCCCAAGGTTATAGTAATGTACAAGAGATGAATGGAGGGCATTTTTGAAACATCCTCCCTTAAACTCCTCAGAGTACACTTGCGGAAGCAATTTTAGCTTAACTTAAGTCCAGAGATTGAACTTTTACTCCTAAGTTCCTTATTCTGAACCTTTACTTTTAGAAATGGTTTCTCTCATTGTACACATCCAAATGAGGCTTATTACCTATTCACGGAATGCCCCAGATGTGTACTATCGGCTCACTAAATCTCGTGCCCAGAATCCTCTGTTTACTAGGTCAAACTGAGGTCAGAATACTGCTGCCTCAGGACCTGCGAATTTCCCCTTAATTTACCATACATAAATTGAATATGCCAAACAATATTTATCATTGAATATCATAATGTCATACAACAAGGCATACACAACAAGACGTATACATAATCTTTCTATCTCTATTACATCTCTTTCTGCCTAAACTCCGGCAGCATAACCGCTACGCTTTATCTGTACAAAGAACTGAATTGTACTGATTTGGTAATTCCCTCATAAGAACTACCATTCTACGTAGTACCCAGGAAAGACTAGATGAACCGGCTAGGTCCACTCACTTCTAGCCTCCTTAGACAGCACTACGTACACAGTACTTATCATATACTGATGTTCAGTCTTTACTTCGGCAGCATAACGGTGTCTCTTAGCATTCTCAAAATCCACTTCAGCATAACCTCCCTGTAATGGGTTATGTATGGGGATGAGATTCGGGGGAATCTCAGTAGCAACAATCATAACAATATATGTAATGCCGTATGACAGTGCTTGCTTGTGATTGTGTACAGATAAGTATGCTGCGTGCTTCCATACTCAATAACATATGATCATAGCATTGCAGTAGAGCTTCAGACATAACATATAAGACAACAATCCAACCAAACAATAGCACATCAAATCACAAAGCCATTATATAAAAGCTAGGATTAGTTACTACCTGGCTAGCTTAGCAGAACCCTACTATCTCTATTCTGCTTCCCGCTTCGCCAGAACTTCCTTTCTTCCTTTCCTCCTTTTCTCTCTTCCCTTCCTTCTCCTTCTCTCTCTTCTTTCTCTCCCTTCCCTTGCCCATGCGTGATACAAATGAAGGCCAAGGGGGGGTATTTATACTCTCATACAATGGCATTTTCGTAGTTTCTAAGCCATCTGAACATGTGGTGTTGGTTTTTCCTGGAATTTCCTATTTTCCTTTATTCGTCTTTACTGCATCATCATGCCACCTCAGCCTGCCACCTCAGTGGGACACCTCAGTAGCATATTTTCCACATGTTAAAAATCCTGGACACCTCAGCATGCTGACTCACCGGTCCAGAGTCCTGCCTCGTAATGCGTGTCCTTAACTTTATCTGCTTCCTCCAGATCAATGCCATGTGGCTCCTAGAAGAGACCTTGCACGCTACCCAATGCTATCCAGATAAGTCCCAGACTTATCTGATCACTTCCTTAGTTTTCGTGCCAACCGAGTAACTTTACTCTACTGAAAGGTCACCGAATCACTACTCTACTGCCATGTGGAATCTTGTGGGTCCCATGAGGATACCTTATTAGTCCATCTCATGGTTTCCAGATAACCTTTCCTGTATCTGACCTTCTTCCCCAGTTCTATCTCTAACCGGGTAACTATCTCATTTGGACCTTCACCACTCTTGGCCCATACGACTAGCACTACTTTAGCCACTAGTCGAGACCTAGCCATCATCTCATCGCGACATAACACCTTTTGGTTCATTAGTCGCGACCACAACATCCTTTAGTCGCGACTATAACAGTCTTTCGTCGCGACCACATCCCTTTTTTAGTCGCAACCAAGCTCATTGTACTCATTAGTCGCGACACCACATACATATCCGTCACGACCAATCCTCTCTGCCAATATTAGTCGCGACCATAATATACTCTCATCGCGACCAACTTCTTTATCATCACGTCAACTCTTGAACCTTTGACCTTTACATCATCCCCAAATGGCCATTTACCCCTTGGGACTTCCACTGTTTACACATAAGTCCCCGTACCTTTACTTACTCGCAGCTTAGTCCCTGAAACTCTTTACGTTCCTCTGGGACTTATGCTAAAAAGGGGTCTAGGAATCTCCTAATTTTAGGCTATCTCTGTATCTCTAGGCCTGAAAACTGGGATGTTACAATTTTGATCATTTTGGATAGGCCAAAATGCCAAGGCAAGTGTAGGAATGATTATTCAGAGTCAGTATATGCCCTGATAAGGTATAAAGAGGTGTGAAATGACAATTATGCCCTAAAGGTTAATATAGTGCAAGAAAGGACACCAAGGGTATTTTGGTCATTTCTTAAAAGATGGATAGCAGATAAATACTCAGTATAACAATGTCAATGGTAGGAGAAACCTAGACACTGGTTTACATGACAGAATACATATTCTGGAATATTATAAAAATTGGGAACATAAAACAGTCTGGTTTTTATGAAACTGGCCGTATCAGTACCGGACTGGACTAAAATTTTTCCTATCAGTATTTTCCAATTTATTGCACCAAACATAGCCTTCATGATGTCATGGATGATGTCATTAATGAGGCTTCTAGGGCAAGCTTCTTGCAAGGTGGATTATGGACCACTAGATCAAATAGTAACTAAAGTAATCTTGGCCTTCCATTTCCACCCAAATTTTCTATAAATACCCCCTAAAATTCAGACTTAGTCGGCATTCTTGGTACCTTAGGGAACCTCTTGCAAAATTTCTATTGAAGCAAGAAAGAAGCAAGCATCTTGGAAGAACAAGAAAGGTAACTAATTCCCTTGATCTTGGACTCTATTCTAGCAAGTTTGCTCTTGGTTTTAAGGGGTTTTTGTGACATATTTCCCTTGAGGGTGCTGCTGGACATGCTGTTTATATATGATAAGAATGTGAGTTTTATGTTATGGATAGTTTAGACAAGCTTAAACAAGCTAGAATCAAGTGGTACTAGCTTGGAAATCCAAGTATGCATGTGAATAGACTGTTGTGTTCTGGGCTGTGACTGTACGAAACACTGTTCATATGTTATAATTTCATGATTTTAATGCTTCCAATGTGTTTAAAATGGAAAATTGTGTGGGGATAAAGTAGAGAAACAAGTATTGGAAGCATTGGAATCAAAATGAGAATTTTTGGAAAACATAGGAAGCATTTCGGTTCTGTACAGCAGCCAAGGATCTGATTTGATTTTGGAAATTCTGATTTCATATTTGGATTCTAGATGAAAATTTATGTGGAAATCAGCCATGATAATTTATTTTATAAAGATGGAAGTATAAGTCCTAAGTTAGACAAAGAATGGAATGTAGTGAAAACCTAGTCTTGGAATTGTTTTGGAGTTGAGTGTAACTTGATGTTACTTTGTAATGGCTAGGTTTTGACATTTGTGAAAGGAGAAGATCATTTCAAGAAGAGAGTAACAAGGATATCTAAGAGATAGCAAGAATACCTAACTATAATCTTATGTTTGTTTGATTTTATGCTTGCTTGTTAGTTATGATTCTTGGTTGAGCTTGACATGATGTTTTGATAATGATGATGAAGTATGAATATTTGCAACTCCTTGCAACTAATGTCATGAAAATATGCATGTTAGAGTTTGCTTATGTATGTTTACAAAGTGGCTCCCATATCATGATAACATGTTAGGCATTTAATCAAGAATGCATGTTATTATAGTTTATATGACTTGCTATTGAGATTTCCATGAAATCTCATTCTTTCCATATACATAACCATGTTATAGGTGCTGGAACATATCAAGGAAAAAGGGTAAATATGGATGGTTGAATTTGTATATGAATTAAAGTTGAGTACTTGACCTTAGAAGATGATATTTTGATATGCATGGTGTATGATACTATGTACCTATTCCGAGGAAGTACTCTTTCGACGGTAGTTTTCATGACTTAGACAACACATTTTGACATGAAATTTTGTATACAAATAGTTAATATCCAGATATTTAAATGGACACCAAGAACACCTCAATTGGTTAAGTATTCGATTTGTTATGATTTTTCAAAGTTGAAAATAAAATCTGGAACAAGATAAAATGAGCAACCAGAGGCTGTAAGGTTCATGCGCGAATTTCAAATGATAAATGAACGAGTTTTTCCATGAAATTTTATGGGATTAAAATACACATAAGGATATTTAAATCCATATGTAACACAGCTCAATTGGATAAGTGAACAAAGAGAAATGAATTTTTGAAAATAAAGTAAGGAAACTGGAACTTCCAGATTTACTAAATGAACATTATTTTTCAACGAATAAATTGATTTCATTTGGACAAGGAAATCTAAGTTTAATATTTTTCATTAAAAGTTAAATAAAAGAGCTTTCATTAGAAATTGGAACATCCCTATTTAGATTTTTCTAAATTTAATTATGAATTTTCAGAATTTAGACTGTATTCTGGATTACCAAATGAACAGTGCCAGTAAACAGTAACCGATAACCCTTTTCTTGAAAATTCATGTTTCTAAGGTAAAGAGGTAATTGTCACATCCCCACTCTCCTAGCTTCATCTTCTCCAAACCAATACCCTGTTATGTTTGGAAAAGGTAGGGGTGAGATTTCGGGGGAAATCTCAGTAGTAAACGGTACCTCAAACAATGTATGTAAGTATATGCTTAGTGTTAAACATGCTTGCTTTACTATGATTATGCTTGCATTATGACATATACATGCTTCTATATTCTTGCTTATAACATATGGCCATAGCATAAAAAGAAACAGAGCATTATCAATCAACCATGCTTCACATAACCAAGACAAATCAATAGCATATTAACAACACTCAAGCAGTAAGCATACAAGTTTAGGTATAAGTCCACTACCTGGCATGCAGCCTTTCTTTTAGTCCTTAGCCTTTGCTCTGAGATCCCTTCTTTATAGAGGTCAGAGCCTATACATAGCATAATAATATTCTTATTATTATCTTATCTAGCATAACTCCACTTAACTCAAGCTTATCTTGAGATAAAACCCCTGTTCTGACCATCCCCTAACTTTCTTTCTATCCATGGCTAACCTTATAGAGAAAGATATTTCTCTATTCTAACTATCTAATTTATAAAAAGAATCCTCTAATTTATTAGAGCATGGACTAGAATAAATTACGTACCTTATTCCTAAGCTCGTCGAGTCCCTAAGCTCCTTGGATTGCTCCTAGCTTAGCCAGAACTCCTTCTTTCTCTTCCTTTCTTTCTTTCTTCCTTCCTTTCTTTCTTTCTTTCTTTCTTTCTTTCTCTCTTTCTTTATTTCTCTCTCTCTCTCTTCCTTTCTCTTCTTCTTGGCCGTGGGTGTGCTTTGGAATGGGAGGGGGCGAGGGGTATTTATTGTAACATCCCGATTTTTGGGTCTAGGAGAACTGGGAGGTAGTCTGATATGGGCAGGCTATTAAACCCGTAGTCCCAGGATAGTAATCTGATATGGGCAGATCACTTACCTATATTTTGTAGGAATCCAAGGGATGAGTTAAGTCCCTCAGGATTTAAAGATGAGTTAAGTCTTTGACCTACAAAATAGGGACAGTTCACCTAGGTTCAAAAAGAGGAATATAAGGAATATCCTAAGTCTTAAGCCTAGGAATTCTGCAGGTAGCTAGATATGGGCTGGCTACTGAGTAAGATAACCTGATATGGGCAGGTTGTTGAGCCTTTCAATTAACAATTACTCCCGAAGAGTTCAGGGGATGAGTGGTTGAAAGAGAATTTTGAGAACTTAAGATGAAGGATAAGAAGATAAGTAAAGATGTCAGAAAGAGAATATAGGGGCATAATCGTAATTATGGGAAAGATCGGGCTGGTAGCCGATGAGTACCATATTTTACCAAAAAATAGAGAAAATTATGCTGATCATTTCACTGAACTGTGAAATATGCATATGAGGTCCCTATGAGTATGTAAGAATTATGGAAAGTTAAGGGACTTAAGTGAAAAGAAGAAAAGTTTCCAGGGGCAAAATGGTAATTATGGAAAGTTCAGCCGAAAGTGGCTTAGAACTGCCCGGAAGCATTTCAGTCCTAAATTTTATCAGTAGATAGAGGAAAATGATGCTGGATAATCCAGCTTAATACAGGAATTTTATCAGGACTCCAGATAGCCGAAATTTATCTAATAGTCTAAAAGTATAAAAAATTCTTATCAGATATCCTAGACCTCAGATATGAGTGAAAAACTGTAGGAAGATGCATCCTGTAGAGACGGATGTCAGGGAACTGATAGAATACCGAAAGGAGGTCTGTAGAAAAAGTTATTCACAAATTAGTGAATTGAGACGGGAGTTTGTGACCTCCGGGTATCCGATTGAGAGATTTATTGGTATTCAAATTAAGACTAAATGAGCCCAGATGACATAACGCAAATGCCCATAGTGACACCAAGGGAGGCCCAGACCCAGGATATCAGTTCATCGGATAAAAGGGGCCAGTGTCCAGAAATGTGCTGAAAATGTGCAAAATGATGAAAATGCCCTTATGTTATAAAATAGTGAAAGAATGAGTAAAGGGTATTTTGGTCATTTGGCTAAGGTTAGACAGTCAAGAAAGGTTATCTGGATAGTTGACTAGGGTCAGAGAATACTCTGGTGAAATGTGAAAAGACAATAATGCCCCTAGACTAATTAAAGTAAATAAAGATGAACCAAGGGCATTTTAGTAATTTGCCAAGGGATGTTTCTTGGGAATCGAGCCATCAGAGTACTTGATCTTGATCAGATACCCAAGATAGCATTTCTAGAGTGCAAAAACGTAGCCCAAGGAATATGTGAGTAAAAGTAGCATTAAAATACTATTTTAGTGCTATTTCCGTAAAGTAAAGTTACTCGGTCGAAGTGGTAATCGGGGGGTTGATCAGATAAAGCTTTGGACTTACCTGGAAGTCATGGGATGGCGTGAAAGGTGCCAGCAAGATGCCACATGACACTGATCTAGAGGGAGAAGAAGAAAAGCTGAGGACACGTGGCACGATCTCAGCCGTGTATTCCGGTGCAAGACTCTAGAATACTTTAGAGCACTGAGTCAGCATGTTGAATTAGCAGGTGATTATAAAAGGCCAGGAGTCATCATGATGAGTCATCAAGATGACATCACCATGATGATGCAATAAGTTGGATTAAAGAAAATAGGAAATTCCAGGAAAATCGGTGGCCATAAGATCAAAGTGAAGGGAATTGGAAAGCACGCAGCGGAAATTAACTTAAAAATTTTTCCAATTCTTGCCAGGATCTACCGAGTGTGTTTAAGTCAAGGAGTAAGAAGTGTTATCTTCGGTATTTGAGTTTCAGTCGCGATCTCCTCAACTTCTAGTCATGACTTGTCGTCTCTGGAGTTTTCAGTCACGACCTCCTCAGCTTCTAGTCGCGACCTGTCGTCTCTGGAGTTTGTAGTCGTGACCTCCTAAGCTTCTAGTCACGACTTATCATCTCTGGAGTTGTCAGTCGCGACCTACTCAGCTTCTAGTCACGACCTATCATCTCTGGAGTTGTTAGTCGTGACCTACTCAGCTTCTAGTCACGACCTATCGTCTCAGGAGTTGTCAGTCGTGACCTCCTCAGCTTTTAGTCGCGACTGGAAGGCTCTCTTCGATTTTCTGACGTTCAGATGCCTGTTTGGTCACGACATTAGTGTCAACTAGTCACGACTTATCGTCGTACCTGGTTGTCTCTTCTCGATCCTAAGAAGTTGACAACTCAGATCGGCTTCCTCTACCGGTATCCACACGAACAGCGTTCCAACCACGAACGACGTGCTAGCGCCTCTTGTCCCTCTAGGGCTTTCTCGAGAATCCGTCCTCACCGTCTCTATTTTGGTCGTTTCTTATCTGTAAACCTTTTGCACTCTCCTTGTCGCTCTCATTCGTGTAGCAAACCCTAGCCCCTCATGTCAAATATATGGATGCTATCGGTGTTCACACTGAGTTGGATTTCAGAATTAATCTTATATTAATTCTAAAATTAATACAATATCATATATTGCATAATCTAATAAAAACTAATTAAATAAATATGGTTTATATTAAATCCGTCCCACAGATTTAATTTACCTATTCATTTAGTTTAAAATAAAGATAAGCTATAATTATATTTGATTTATTCTTATAAATCAAATTTGAGATATCATATCAATTTAAATTTCAAATTCAAATAGATCATATCCATTTAAATTAAAATTTAAAAGTGATAGAGATTTAATTTATCCTTATAAATAAATCTTATAAATATCTCTTATATTATATATAATATATATATACGAATTTATATATATAAAATATATATATCCACCCTAGATTATTCATTGAATCTGGACATGTCTTAGATTCAATGAATCTGGATATCATGGCTAGTGTTGGGCTATTTTGTGTGAGACCTTGTAGGCCCATATGAAGTTGGAAGTGGGCCAGTTACTATACTGACCCACAAGTCGTAAGCGACCTCTAGCAAGACATTACGACTAACCAAATCATATGAGGATCGATGAATGATGTAACCTTTCATACAACCATATCACGTCCCTTTTGTCACACGATATTTCGGTCAAGGATGAGGCATGGTGAACGTCATCCTCCTGTTCCTGACCGTTAGTTTCTCGATCCCTGAGTAGTCTGAATATAGAAATGGAACTACCGTTCCATTCCAGTATGGCCATACATTTCTCAGACTAACTCATCGAGGGGCCCAGTAATATCTCTCTACGAATGTGAGAGACAAATTTCATCTTGACCATTCACATTCCTCCGCATGAAAAATCACTAAGCCCAAACATAGTCTTTATGATCACTCGGTCAAAAGTGACTTTTGACTAGGTCAAAGCTGAGAGTTTGTCATGTAGGAATCCATGATGATCTCAGGTCAAAGGGCATAGTGACATGGTTTGTATATAAGAGAAGCTTATGACTTAACCCATGCAGCTTTCTCATAGCAGGTCGGTCCAACACCCTGTACTCTTACATGTGCTTATGACTTTGATTTATATCTCTATACATCTTCAAAGTTATACTGGTCTTATTTCATCTCTACTCCCGCATAGATAACTGACCAGGGACATTTAGGATAAGATCATGACTTATCCAAGGATGGTCATCATAGTAAACATGCTAATAATGTGATAACATTATTTAGAAATTCATAAATAAACAATGTTCGTAATACAATGATTGGCCCCTAGGGCACAATATCCAACACAAAGTTCTTGAGAATTACAGAAATGCCATCCATGAAAACTATAAATACCCCCTGCCCCTCCCATTTTCATTCATCTCACGGCATACACAAAGAAAGGAAGAGAAAGAAGAGAGAGAAAGAGAAAGAAAGAAAGAAGGAAGTTCTGGCGGAACTGGGAGTGTAACATCCCTAATTTTCTGTATTGAGTTGTATGGACAGATTGAATGAAATATATATGAGATTTATCATGAAAATATGTTGCCATATTTATGTAAAGAAAGGGATTAAATTGGAAAAGGAAGAAAGTGTAAGAGCCAAAGTGCAAAATTACGATAATGCCCCTCTGATGCCCTAAGAAACCAGAAGTGAATGGAGGGCATTTTGGTCATTTTAGACAGGCTAAAATGCCAAGGTAGGTATAGGAAGGATTAGTCAGAGCCAGTATATGCTCTGATAAGGTACAAAGAGGTGTGAAATGACAATTTTGCCCTTAGGATCAATATAGTGAAAGAAATGGCACCAAGGATATTTTGGTCATTTCACAATGGATGGATATCAGATGAAATTTGATAGTAAATTATTATAGTTAATATGAGAATTTATGGAGTTGACAGAAGTCAAAAAGGAGTCTTGTAGAATTAATTATGGAATTTACGGTGAAAAAGGACACCGATAAAGGATTAAAGGAAATGTATGTAATTTTTATCAGGACTTCTGGGTCTCAGAAAATTATGAAACTTTGTAGAGAATTCATTTTATATTATAATGAATTTCTAAAAATGTTAGAACAATTAAAAGAGGTGTTTAACATTTATTCTAAGATCAGGGTAATTTAAGGATATCGGTATAAGGAAAGTACATTGGGATTTGGGCCAATTAGCTATTGGACCTAAAAGAAGCCTAACATTTCGTCCTAGGCCAGCCTAATAAGTCCCAAAAGTTATCTTGGAGCCCAAGTCCAATAATGAATAATTTATGGATTTTTGAAAAGAAAAAAAAGAGAGAATAAAGTAAAAATTAGGGTTTGCACATGGTGGGACCCACAAGGACTTCAAAATAGATCCAAAACAAAGAGCTTACGTGTCCCAAGTGATGTCATGTTGATGATGTCATGGTGGTGATGTCATGAGTGAAAAGAGAAAGACATTCCAAGATTAAACCTTTAACCATTAGATCAAATAGTTCCCAAGGTGATCTTGGCCTTCAATTTTCCCAAGATTTTTCTATAAATACGCCCTCAAATCCAAGCCAAAACCATGAAGGAGAAGTGTAGGGAACCTCTTGCAAAATTTTCTCTCAAGCTTAGAGGAAGCAAGGATCTTGAAGAAACAAGGTAAGTTGTCTCCTTGCTTCTACCCTTTGTTCTTATGGTTTGTGCTTGAATTTAAGTGGTTTTTGAGGCTCAAATCTTGGGGAGGTGCTGCTGGAATTTTTGTGTATATGTGAAAGGAATATGAGTTTTAGGTCATAGATAGCTAAGACAAGCTTAAACAAGCAAGTTACATGCTTGGTTGTGAAGTAAGTTGATGTTCTTGACTTTACCATTTCGGGTTGCACTGTTCATGATAGAAGGAAATGGAATTTCAATTATTTAATGCTTCCATTGAGTTTATATGATGATTTTGTGTAGGATTGGAAAGGTTTTGAACCTTGGAAACCATTGGAATTAAATGTTATAATGTTGAAAATTCCTCACGGTTACTGTTCACTCGCATGAACCGCGATTTGAATTTCATGATTTTGATGCTTCCAATGGTCTTAAAATGAGATTTTGTGTGGAGGTAAAGTGGAGGAACAAGTATGGGAAGCATTGGAATCAAAATGAGAATTTTTGGAAGAATTATGTAGGCTTTTCGAAATCTGTATAGAACAGTGCCTTGTTGCTGGAATTTGGTTATTTTGATTCATAAATGGATTCAAAAGGTGAAATTGTGTAGGGTAAGGTCAAGACATCAATTGATTCAAAGGCCAAGTTAATTGGTAAAGATTAAAGGAAGTTATGTTAGTTAAAGCAAGTTAAAGATTCAAGAGAGGTAGTCTTGAGTAGTGTTTGAGTTCATGGTCCTAATGGATTATGTAATGAATATGAATGTGTTTAGGACCTTGAAACCTCTAAGAAGGTGTTGGGGAATGATTGACCAAAAAGCTTGGGAAGCAAGTGCAAGCATAAGAAAGAGAGCTTAAATCCAAGGTAGTGAACTTACCCTAAACTTGTATATATGTAATGTATGCTTGATTGTGCTATGGTTTGGTTGAATTGTGTGTATATGGTAGATGATTGAAGCTCTGTTATTTTATGATTACTTGGCCAATTGTATTTCATATGATACATGGAAGCATGCCCATCACACTATGATAACACTTTCACAAGCAAGCACAAGTCTTTACATTAATACATGCATTGTTTGGTATTATTTGCTACTGAGATTCTTTAGAATCTCACCACCCCATAACCATGATCTAGGTGCTGGAATATCACAAGGAAGGAGGTAATTGTGGATGTATGAATGGTATATGACTTGAAAAGCATGCCTTTAATTTAGATGATGATATATTGGTATGTATAATGAATATACTCACTAGATCCGAGCTGAGGCAGACCACTTCCAGCGATAGTTTGAGTGACTTATCCTATTCGGTTTCACATGAAATTTGTCATGAACATAGATAAGATCCAGAGATTTAATTGGACACAAATAAAGCCTAATTTGGTTAAGTTTTCAAATTGATATGATTTTTCAAAGTTGGACTTAAACTCTGGATCAAAGATAAAACAAGTCAGGCGATACAGTGAGGTTCCTACGCTGTTTTTATATAGTAAATGAATGAGTTTTTCTGTAATATTTGGTGAGCTGAAAGTAAACATTCTAAGATTTAAATAAATAGGTAATTCAATTCAATTGGATAAGTACACAAGGAGAAATGAATTTTTGAAAATGGGGTAAAGAAACTTGAACTTCCAGATTTACCAAATGAACAGTAGTTTTCAACAAATAGACTTATTTGATCTGGACCAGAAAACCTCATTTTCATATTTTTTTCTATCAAATTTGAATGAAATAGCTTTCATTAGAATTTGGAACCACATCAAAACAATTTTTATAGATTTAATTATGAATTTCCAAGATTTAGGCTGTAATCTAGAATTACCCAGTGAACAGTGATGGTGAACAGTACCCGTAAGCCCAACTCTTGGAAATACATGTTTTTAGGTTAAGAGGTATTCCAACGTTCTAAAATAATTCCAATTGAGTATAAGTAAGGTTAAGGTTTAAGCTCAAAATTTTAAGGTCAAGGTTTAAGGATTGAGATTAAGGATATTTACTAGAAAATGCTGTTATACTGGAATAATATCAAAAGTACTGTGTACGTAGGTGCTGTCTAAGGAGGCTGGAAGTGAGTGGACCTAGCCAGTTCATCCAGTCTTTTCTGGGTACTTACGTAGAATGGTAGTTCTCATAGGACTTACCGAATCAGTACAGTTATCTTTTGCCAGGATTTTTGGCAAAGAGAGATATAATAAAGTTAAGATTACTTCCGTAAGTGTACTCTGAGAGGTTTAAAGGAGGATGTTTCAGGGAGTAGTATAAAGATAGTAGAATTCTGCTAAGCTTGTGAGGTAGTAACTAATCCTAGCTTTTATATAATGGCTTTGTCATGTGATGTGCTATTGTTTGGTTGGATTGTTGTCTTATATGTTATGTCTGAAGCTCTACTACATAATGCTATGATCATATGTTATTGAGTATGGAAGCACGTGGCATACTTATCTGTACACAATCACAAGCAAGCACTGTCACTCTGCATTACATATATTGTTATGATTGTTACTACTGAGATTCCCCCGAAACTCATTCCCTATGTATAACCCATTACAGGGAAGTTATGTCAAAGTGAATTTTAAGAATGCTAAGAGACGCCGTTATGTTGCCAAAATTATGGCAAAAGATCAGTTATGAAGGAAGGAGATGATACGTATTGTGTACGTAGGTACTGTCTAAAGAGTCTGGAAGTGAGTGGACCTAGCCGGTTCATCCAGTCTTTCCTGGGTACTTACGTAGAATGGTAGTTCTCATGGGAATTACCGAATCAGTACAAGATCAGTTATTTGTAAAGATGAAGCCTAGTAGTTATACTGCACAATTTCAAGCAGGAAAAGATGTAATAGAGATATGAGGATTTTGTGCATGCCCTATTGTATAACAATTTTTTTTTAATAATAAATATTGTTTGGCATATTCAATTTGTGTATGAGAAATTATGACAGAGAAATTCGCAGGTCCTGAGGTAGCAGTGTTTTGACCTCAACTTGACCTAGTAAATGAAGGAATTTGGCCATGAAATTTAGTGAGCCAGTAGCACTTTGCGGCATTACGTGGATAGGTAATAAGCCTCATTTGGATGTGTAGAATGAGATAAATCAGTTTTCAAAGTAAAGGTTCAGAATAAGAAACTTAAGAGTAAAGTTTCAATTTCTGGGCTAAGATAAGATATAATTGAGCCAACATCACTTCCGCAAGTGTACTCTGAGGGATCTATGGGAGGATGTTTCATTTATAGGTGGAGCAAGGTGGAATGGACGGCTAAGATCTAATCGCGATGAACGGCTCAGATCGCTCAGCTTCCTCAAGAAGCTTCGCCTGCATCATCGTCATCCTCAATGACTTATCAAAATGACATCATCCATGGACACCTCACATGCTTAGGTGGCACAATGGTGGGGCCCTCGGGACACCTCACCAGCTGACTCAGTGCTTCCAGAAAATTCCAGAGTCTTATCTCGGAATAAAATACTGAGATCATGCCATGTGTCCTTATCTTTTTCTTCTTCCTCTATATTAGTGCCATGTGGCACCTTATGGGTACCTTTGATGCCACCTCATGGCTTCTGGATAAGTCCAGAGCTTTATGTGATCAATTCCCTGGTTATCACTTCAACCGGGTAACTTTACTTTATTGAAAACTCACTAAAATATTATTTTAATGCCACTTTAACTCACATAACTCTTGGGCTACGTTTTTGGGCTTTTGGAATGTCATCTTGGGTCTCTGATCAAGCTCAAGTACTCTGATGGCTCAATTCCCAAGAAACATCCCTTGGCAAATTACCCAAATGCCCTTGGTTCCTCTTTATTTACTTTAATGAGTCTAGGGGCATTATTATCTTTTCACACCTTACCAGAGTATTCCCTGACCCTGGTCAACTATCCAGATAACCTTTTTTGACTGTCTAACCTTAGTTAAATGACCAAAATACCCTTTACTCATTCTTTAACTATTTTATAACATAGGGGTATTTTAGTCATTTCGCACATTTTCTGGACCCTGGCCCCTTTTATCGCTGAACTGATATCATGGGCCTGGGCCTCCCTTGGCATCATTATGGGCCTCTATGTGACATCATTTGGGCTCATTCAGTCCCAGTTTGCTTACTGCTTAATTTCTGAATCAGATATCGGGCGTTCACGAACTCCCGTCAAAATTCACTAATATGTGAATAACTTTTCTTACAGATCTCCTTTCGAGACTCCGTCAGTTCCTTGACCTCTATCTTCATAGGACGCATCTTCCTATAACTTTTTACTTATATCTGAGGTCCAAAAGATCTGATAAAAATTTTAGATAACTTTCAAACTATTAGATAAATTTCAGCTATCTAAAACTCTGATAAAAATCCTATATTAAGCTAGATTAACCAGCATCATTTCCTCTATCTACTGATGAAATTTGGGACTAAAATGCTTTTGGGTAGTTCTAAGCCATTTCCGGCTCAACTTTCTATAATTACCATTTTGCCCCTGGAAACTTTTCCTCTTTTCAATCAAGTCCCTCAACTTTCCATAATTACACTTAATGGCCCACAACTCGTGTCTACTTTTATTTTTGCACCATGTGTCACATCCTTATTTTTATACATCTTAAGGACCATTCAGTAGCACTTAGAACCACTTTCAGGGTCATTGAAGTCTAAACTCTTAATCTGGAATTTTATTCATATCGGGTACTGTTCACTGTGGCAAATTCCAGATGAGTGACCTGACTTTGAAAATTCATAACTAATTCTAGAAAAATCGAAATGAAGTAGTTCAAATTGCTACATGAATATAACTTAAGTATATTTCAGGGAAAATACTTGTTTGACCATTCCTTGACAAATTCAACGTGGGTCAACGTTTCAATCTTACTGTTCATCCAATGACTTTCTCCTGAATCCAGCATTCTGGTCCCAACTTTACCAATTTATATCTTTTCGTGTATACATCCAAATGATTCACTCTATATATCAAATTAAATCTTAAGATGTATACTATTTACCATAAAAATATCATACATTTAATCAACCATTCTCTATTTTTAAAGATTTATCAAACGTCCATAGGTCTCCACGGGTTACTGTTCACAAGGCCATTTTTCAGCAACCAACTTTACATATTAGTGCATACATACATCACATATCAGTCAAACATGCCAGATAACAATTATTATTAAATAATCTAATGTTATACATCAGTGTATGTTTAACATTCTCATATTTCTGTTACACTTTCCGTTGTCTAAAATTCGACAGCATAACTGCTACATTTCGTCTGTAGAAAGTAACCGATCTTGTACCGATTCAGTAATTCCCGTAGGAGCTACCATTCTACGTAGGTACCCAGAAAAGACTGGATGAACCTGCTAGGTCCACTCACTTCCAGCCTCCTTAGACAGCACCTACGTACACAGTACGTATCAGTTCGTTTCTTTGTTCCTTCTTCGTTGCCGGAATTTCGGCAGCCTACCGGCGTCTCTTAAAATTTCCAAATTTTATTTTGACAAAACCTCCCCTGTAATGTTATATATGGGAATGAGATTCAAAAGAATCCCAGTAGCAATAATCATAACAATATATGTAATGCAGAGTGACGGTGCTTGCTTGTGATTGTGTACAGATAAGTATGCTGCATGCTTCCATATTCAATAACATATGATCATAGAATTGGAATAGAGCTTCAAGCATAACATATAAGACAACAATCCAACCAAACAAAAGCACAACAAATCACAAAGACATTACATAAGAGCTAGGATTAGTTGCGACCTCAAAAGCAGAGCTTCAGAACTTCTCTACTACTTCCAACTTCACCAGAACTTCCTTACTTCTTTCTTTCTCTCACTTTCTCTCTCAAGAACTTCTTTCTTCCTCTCTTTCTTTCTTGTACCGAAATGAGGAGCTAGGGGGGGTATTTATAGTGTTGAGCAATGGCAATCTTGTAATTTTGAAGACTTATGATCCTATGGTCCTGGTTTTTCCTGAATTTCCTATTTTTCTTTATTCCTTTTACTGTATCATGCATGACATCACTCAATGCTAACTCATGGGACACCTCACCTCCCACATTCTTCACATTGTGCAATTTGGAGAGGGAAGAAGTCTTCTGGAAGCTTTCCGGTCCAATCCGGTACCGGCCCGGTCCGTCGCCTCGAAAACTGAACCGTTTTCTGAATCTACTTTTTCTGGAAACCCATATTATGTCTTCTGACCTTACATTTAGTATCTAGGTCCTTTATATCATTAACATTTTAATACTGGGTCTAATCTCAATTACAGATCCCCTGCGCAATGACCAAAATACCCCTGGGTGCCCTTTCATGCCCTATCTTAACCCTAAGGGCAGAATCATCATTTTACACCCTTCTGTAACTCATCAGGGCATTTACCGACTCTGGTTAACTTCTCCGGTATATATACTGGCCTCTAGGCCTGTCTAGAATGACCAAAATGCCCTTCATACGCTTATTACCCCTTTGGTACAATACAGGGGCATTTTCATAATTTCGTATTTTTCCGGGGTTCTGCCGGACACTGGCCCACCTATCAGTCCAAGAGTCTTATTGGGCCTTTGTTGGCGCCATTATTGGGCCTTTTTGGGTCCATCACCTTTATGGCACGCATTTTGAGGAATCTTCCTCTGGCACAGTTCACTGAATATTTTATTATTATTTACCGTTTATACACATTTCTGGACACCGGCTCCTTCTGTCAGATACACTGCCCTATTGTGTCTGGGCAGCCATTTGGGTTCTAACGGGCATCTGACTGTTGTCACCCGACCTCATTCAGTCTTAGTTTAAATACCGATAAATCTCCCTATCGGATCCCTGGAGGCCTCATACCCCGTCTGGATTTTCTAATTCGCGGATAACTTTTCCTACAGACCTCCTATCGGTATTCTGTCAGTTTCCCGATATCTGCCCCATAAAGGTGCATCATCCTGTAATTTCTTACTTATATCTAAAATCTAGGGTATCCGGTATGAATTTTTATAACTTTTGGACGATCAGTCCATTTCTGGATATCTAGAGTCTTCAAAAATTCCAGTATTAGGCTGGATTATCCAGCGCCACTTGCCCTACCTTCTGGTGGAATATGGGACTGATCGGAGTACGATCACTATTTTTGCCTATTTCCGGTCCAAGTTTTCATAATTAAACTTTTGCCCCGGAAACTTTTCTTCTTTTCAACTAAGTCCCTTTATTTGACTAAAATTACACTTAAGGACCCCACATTCTTGTCTACCTTTCTTTCCTATCCTTAAACTTTCCATAATTGCATTTAAGTCCTTTCATTTCTTTTCTTTTGCAATTTAATCCTTTTCTTTACATAAAGGACCACATCTTTTTCCTGAAAAAGAACTCATATATTCCATTTAATCTATACATGGAAATCAGTACAGAAATTAAGGATATTACATTTCTCTCCCCCTTAAAATAAATTTTGTCCTCAAAATTTACATTACATCTATCCTATAGAAACAATTCAGGGTACGTTTCTCTCATCTTTTCTTCTGTTTCCCATGTAGCCTCTTGTTCAGTCAAACCTTTCCAGATCACTTTAACTAAAGGAATTTGCTTATTCCGCAACTGCTTGACTTTTCTATCAGCAATTCGCACAGGTCCAACCTCATAGGTCAAGTCATCTCGCAGTGCGACCTCATCTTGTTCAATCACATGAGATGGATCTGGAACATACTTCTTTAATTGGGAAACATGGAACACATGTATCTGGCTGAGATTAGGAGGAAGAGACAACTTGTAGGCTACTGCTCCTATCTTTGAGAAAATTTGGAATGGTCCGATGTATCTTGGATGCAATTTCTTCACTTTGATCGATCGTCCGGCTCCTGTGGTTGGAGCTAACTTAAGGAATACATGTTCTCCTTCTTCAAACTCCAACGGCTTCCTTCTGACATCTGCATAGCTTTTCTGTCTGCTTTGAGCCGTCAACAATCATTTTCTAATTATCGTAACCTGCTCTGCGGTTTGATCCACTATATCCGGACCAAGCATCCTTCTCTCGCTCAGCTCTAGCCAGCATAAGGGGGATCTATATTTCCGTCCATAAAGTGCTTCAAAAGGGGCCATCTGAATACTGGCCTAATAACTATTGTTATAAGCAAACTCTATAAGGGGTAAATGGATATCCCAGCTGCCTTTAAAATCTAAGACACATGCTCTCAGCATATCCTCTAACGTTTGTATTGTTCTTTCAGATTGACCATCTGTCTGAGGATGATAAGCTGTACTAAATTTGAGAGTAGTGCCCATTTCTTCCTGTAAAGCCCTCCAGAAATTTGAAGTAAATCGAGGGTCTCTATCAGACACAATGCTGCTCGGGATACCATGAAGTATAACTATCTCCTTTATATACAGCCTTGCCAGCTTTTCAAGAGAATCTCTCTTATTGATTACCAGAAAATGTGCTGACTTTGTCAGTCGGTCAATTACTACCCACACTGCATCATGTCTACTTGGAGTCAAGGGTAGTCCTTCCACAAAGTCCATGATAATCCCATCCCATTTCCACTCAGGGATTTCTAGAGGCTGTAATGTTCCTGCTGGCTTTTGATGTTCAACTTTGACTTTCTAGCAGGTTAAGCACTTAGACACGTAAGTCACAACATCTTTCTTCAATCCAGGCCACCAAAATAACCTTTTGACATCATGGTACATCTTAGTTATACCTGGATGTACAGTATACTGACTTTTATGTGCTTCCTCCAGAATCCTTTCCCTTAATCCCACAACATTAGGGATATAGGGTCTTCCCCGAAACTGTAGTAATCCGTCTAGGGAAATCTCAAAATTCCTTGTCTTCCCCTTCTCCAGTTTGTCTTTGAATATTGCTGCGAGCTTATCCTGCTTTTGAGCCTCTTTTATCTCATCTTCCATGCAAGCTCTGACATGAACTCCTCCAAAAGGATTCTCCGTCAGTTGCATTTGATATAGAGGGCTCCAGTCGCGCATATCTTCTATAAATTCCAATTCCTTGATCATCATGTATGCAACCTGCACCACCTTTCTACTTAGGGCATCAGCTACCACATTGGCTTTTCCTAGATGATATTTAATCTGGAAGTCATAATCTTTCAATAACTCCATCCATCGCCGTTGCCTCATATTCAGCTCCTTCTGATCTTGTAGATATTTCTGGCTTTTGTGGTTGCAAAACAACTTTATCGTTGCTCCATATAAATAGTGTCTCCATATCTTCAGGGCATAGACCACCGCAGCAAGCTCCAGATCATGAGTGGGATAATTTTCTTCATGTGGCTTAAACTGCCGAGAGGCATAGGCTACTACTCGACCTTGTTGCATCAGCACACATCTCAACCCCTGCTTGCTAGCATCAGTGTAGACTACGTAAGTCTGAGTTGGGTCTGGAATAATCAGCACGGGAGTAGTGGTTAATCTCTGCTTCAACTCTTGGAAGCTAGCCTCGTACTTCTCATCCCACTTAAACTGCTGATTCTTTCTGGTCAGCTTGGTAAGTGGTAAGGCAATTCGAGAAAAGTCTTGAATAAATCTTCTGTAGTACCCTGCTAGGCCGAGAAAACTTTTGATCTCCGTCACTGTCCTTGGCTGCTCCCAGCTTAAAACTGCTTCAACTTTGCTAGGATCTATAGCTACCCCGTCTCGGGATATGACATGACCGAGAAATTTGACTTCTGACAGCCAAAACTCGCATTTACTCAGCTTAGCATAGAGCTTCTTTTCTTTAAGGGTACCCAGAACAATCCTCAAATGCCTTTCATGCTCATTTGGAGATTTGGAGTACACCAGAATATCATCAATGAAGACCACAATGAACTGATCTAGATAAGGCCTGAAGATCCGATTCATGTAGTCCATGAAAATAGCAGGTGCATTGGTTAGTCCAAAAGGCATCACAAGAAACTCAAAATGCCCGTAGCGCGTCCTGAATGCCGTCTTTGGAATATCATCTGGCTTGACCCTTAGTTGATGGTAGCCAGATCTCAAGTCAATCTTGGAGAATAAGCTCGCTCCTGCCAACTGGTCCAGCAGGTCGTCGATTCTGGGAAGAGGATACTTATTCTTAACTGTAAGCTTATTTAATTCCCTGTAGTCAATACATAGCCTTAAACTGCCATCTTTCTTCTTGACAAATAGCACTGGAGCACCCCATGGCGATACACTGGGTCGTATGAAACCCTTTTCCAATAGCTCCTCAATTTGCTTCTTCAGTTCCATCATTTCATTGGGAGCCATCCTGTACGGGGCTTTTGACACTGGTCCAGCTCCAGGTATAATGTCGATCGCAAATTCTACTTCACGCTCTGAAGGCAATCCCTGAATCTCCTTTGGAAAGACTTCAGGAAATTCATTGACTACAGGAATCTCCTCGATGCCTTCTTCTACTTCTGTTTGGACAGAAAAGAATACCACATATCCCTGACATCCTTTCCGTAAACATTTTTTTGCCTGAGCCTCCGTCATGAAGTTCAGTTGCACTTCTGAGCTCCGATCAGTGATCTTTGGACCAAGAACCAGGGTCTTGTTTCTGCAGTCCAACATCACATTATTGGAGGATAGCCAATTTAAGCCGAGTATGACCTCAATCTATCGGAAAGGCATACAGATCAGGTCTAGAGTGGTACTACAGTGCTCATAACGCACAACAATATTTAGACAGGCATCAGACATAATTACTTTAGCGTTGGTGGGGGTTTTCACCTGTATATCATAACGCAATTTACTGATCAGAAGGCCTAGGCTTTTAGCACAGTTATAAGATATAAAGGAATGACTCGCACCTGAATCAAATAGAGCAGTCACAGCATGATCATTGAGATAGATTGTACCTTGGATCATCTCAGATGATCGCTGAGCATCTACTCTAGTAAGTGCAAACACTCGTCCTACTGTCCTTGGCCTTGGATCAGTTATGGCTTGAGGACATTCTCTGGAAAAATGTCCGGGCTTTCCGCAGGTGTAACATATCGCATCCTTACTTTAATACCCATATATGATCCATTAGTAGCCTTTGGAACCACTTTAGGATCAATTAAAGTTGGAATCAAAGATCTGAAATTGTTGAAAATCTCTCTCGGTACTGTTCATATAGCACTTTTCAGATTTTTTCCAAAATTTGGAAATTCATATTTAAATCTAGAAAACTCCAAATGAGGTGATTCCAATTCCTAATGAAAGATATTTAAAAACTCTTTATGGGAAAAATAATGAATAGGTTCAAGCGCAACTACAAAGTTCCAAAACAAATTCGTAAACATACACTGTTCATATGGTAATTTTCCAGTTTTCCAGAATCCAACTCTTAACTTTGAAAATTCACCATAAATTCGTTTAATATCCAAATTGGACGTACTTGGTGTCTATATAAATATTAAGATGTAAACTTTAAGTATACTAAATTTCAACATTTAATTCATACAATACCATATCCAAAATATGTTGTAAAGCTCACTGCCTTCTAACAGAACTTACATTAAGTACTCTTTGTTCCATATTTACATAATATAAGTGTATCTAACACAACCAAGCATACTTCAAACACCATCAATTAGCTCTTTACCTCTTCAATGCTCAGCACCTACCATGGTTTAATATGAAAAAGAGTGAGATTTCCAAAGAAATCCCAATAGCATTCAACACAACTTTAACATCATCAAGTAATTATTTAAAGCATGTTATATGATATGGGAGCCACACATTCATTCTCATATTGTTGGCATTCTCTAACATGCATTTGTCATGACATCTTAGCAAGGAGATTACCACATAATCAAGCCCATCAAGCTTGCACATCATCACATAATATCATGCTCAACCAAACATCATAAACAACAAGACCAATAAATAATTACAAGACAATGATAAAGTTAGAGTTGTTGCTACCTCTTGGAGATCCTTGTGTTTCCTTGTTGACTTGAAGTTCTTTAGGTGCACAAATGTAAAATCCTAATTATTGAACAACAATTTCATGTCATTACACTTCTCAAACATAATCCAAACTTAAAAATCCTAACTACCCTTTCTTGAATGCACTTAGGGTTTTATTTATCCCAAACACTAACATTAACTCTTGGGATCCTATCCTACATAATTTTGGCTAAGGAATCCAATGGTGTGATCCAAATTTTGAAATTGCTTCATCTCCTATACTGTACGTACGGACAGAAACCAAAATTGCAACTTAGGGTTTTCTAAAACTTCCATTTTGAAGTCTAAGGCTTCCAATTAGGGTCTCCCTACTATACCCTACACAAAATTGCATTTTGAACACATTGGAGGCCTTAAAATCATCATATCTTAACCCTAGAACAAAGTTCATAAATCTGGACAGCAAGGTAGTTCAAGAACAATTCCAAGAAACCATTGATTCCATGAACTAAAACATGTTAAATCTTTTCCTTTTCAACTTGTCTTTGCTATCCTTATCATGACTTTCATCTTCTCCTAATTTGGGCAGCATCTCCCCTTGTAAATTCATGGTTCCCAACCCTTAAAAACCATAAATCAAACTTCCAAACAAATCATTAAAAGCTTGGAAGTATGCTTACCTTAGTATCCTTGAACTTTGGGAGGTTGGAAGCTTTGTCTTTGGCTTGAGTTTTGAATTGACAAGAGTTTCTCCTATGTAAAGAGGGCTGCACGAAATTGAAGTCTTTTGAGGGGGTATTTATAGGAAAAATTGAGGGAAAACAAGGGCTAAGATCCAATTCCTAAAAGCTTGATCCAAGGGTTATAATTTCACCTCCTTTTTCATTGTAATTATGACAACTTTTGAGTTGTCATCTCCTTTTTCCTTCTCCCTCACCATTTGGGTCCAAATCAACAAGTCTTGAGGCTTCATGGAGTTTCTTGGACCTTCTTGGAGCTTCTAGGACTTTTCTTCAATTTTTCGGTATTAACCGGTACCGATTCGGGTGATTTTTGGGAAAAAATAAATTATTTAATGGCATGATATTTTCTAGAACACCCTCTGACCCTGTCTAACATATCTAAAATCATTATTGACCCTTTAAATATTTATCTCCATTTTCTCATATTTTTCTGAGGTCTTTTTATAGTCCTAATACTTAATTTTTTTCGGATACCTTCAAAGAAACTATAATACGATAAAAATTCATATAGGGGTATTTTTGTTATTTCCCCTTTATAAAAATGTCTTAGAACCTCATTTTCCATTTTATGGAATTTATTGGGATTTTTCTGAATATTTTTCAAAACTGCCATTTCCGGCCCGAAATTTCCCGAAATTACAATTTTGCCCCTATTTTAGTTTGGGCTCATACTGGCTATTGGACTTTGACTTGGCCCATAATAACCCATCTAAATTTATTTTAAGCCTCCTGGTAAAATTTCATGGTCTTCAGTTTAGATTTGGTCCTTCAACGAATAAAATCCTAATTTTTAGAGCCGGTAGACAAGCTCCTAAAATTCCTTTAAAATTCTATTTAAAATTATCTGGACCTCTTTTGGAAGTGTGGTCTTTTTTACAATATCCCATAATTCACAAAGTATCTTCTATCATAATCTCACAGAATTCTGAAGTCCAGTCAGTCTCCTAAAAATTCCAGGTTATTTTCCCAGACTTACCGAATTTTTATCAATTAATCGGGACCTCAAATCAAAATTCTGATGTCTCTCATTCAACCCGAAATTTTGTGCTTTATCTCCCAGTATTTTCATATCTTAAATCCGTACTGGGCTATTTTGGGCTGAAAGTACAGTTTTTGGGAATTTTCACAAATCACATTTAGGTCCCTTGACCTTTTTCATCTTTACAGTTTAGTCCCTGAAGTTTTGTCTACTTTGGACTTTTGGCCATAATACTTTCTAACTTTACAATTTGATCCTTTATTTAATCAGTCATACCATTTACATTTCTCCAATCATTTCCTTAGCTAGAAACTTAGGGTTTTCGGCTAGGGAAATTCTAGGATGTTACATAACAAACATTCTGGCCCATTAAACATGGTCTATCACCATGATTTCTTTCACACTTTTCACATACTGGGGCCTTTGAATCCCTGTTGTTGGACCTGCCGCGAAAATTTCCTCTATTTGGCTTTTTGTTCTGCCACGGTCGCTTCCTCTTCTTATACTGCTCCCACCTACAGCTTCTTGATTTTGACCGGCCTTTTCCGGGGTCGCCTGATCTCTACTCCCGGGTCTGGACAGGATTCGATGATTCATGCTGTTTTCTACAATTCGGCACGCTTCCACAGCCTTATTGAACTGGCTGTATTGTTTCGGAGTTAACTTCTCCTTTAGCGTGGAATTCAATCCCCGAATCATTCTTTCTGTCATCCAGCGTTCGTCATCCACTTGGCGTAGATACGTAGAATACTGGGATAGCCGGATGAACTTGGCCAAATATTCGTCAAAAGCTTCTTTTTCTCCTTGTCTTAGTACAAGGAATTCAGCCTCCCGTTCATCTCTGATGGATTGAGGGAAATATTTCTCGTAAAACTGCTCAAGAAACACTTCCCAGGTAACTAGCATGTCTCTTTCTTGGAGAAGTAACTCTGTATTCTTCCACCATCTATCTGCATCCTTTTCCAATTGATAGATAGCCATTTGGGCCTTGGTTTCAGTTGGGCAGTCGAGGACCTTAAAGATCTTCTCTAATCTGCTGACCCAATTCTCTGCTACCTGTACTTCGAATGTCCCTTCGAATACTGGAGGATTGTGTTTACAAAATCGAACCATCCATTGTTGGATTCCTACTGCCTCCTCCCTCGATTCAACCCGTCTCTGGGGCTGCTCCGCCTGCTGTGGAACTTCTTCAGGTTCTCTACTAGTTGCTCCTGAAGGCTCTGGTAGTCTTAAATTATTTACCGCTGTTACTACTGCTGCGGCTATGGCAGCATCTCTTTCCTGCTCATTTCGTGCCTGAGCAGCTCTCATCTCTTCTATCATCTTTTGTTGTTGCTCTAATCGCTCTAAAATTAGTTGATTAAGATTTCCAGCTTCCTGTGGTTCCTCTGCCGGGGTCGTTCTTCTTGTTCGAACCATTTTGTTATGCTCTAACATAAAAAGGAATGCGATAAACAACAACATTTCTCATTTTATTTCAAACATAGCATACAAAGTACATATCACAGTTATACATATGCTACTGTACTGATCTTTACTCATTGGAAACATTACCCTAATTTTTCTTAAACTTCATTCTAATATATTCTCCTACTAGGTAGATCCAGTCGGATATGGTACAGTATGGTTCTCTATCAAAATATTGGTCCAACTCCGATCTCCAGGTAGGAGTTGTCGGCAGTACATCATTCATAATTTCTAGCCAAAGCCCCATGGTCAACACGTTTGGATCCCAGGCTTGATATATGGCTTTCACCCTTGTGATAAACTCCTGGTAGACCGTATAATCTTGATCTGTGTTTCTGATCAAAGTCTACCTCAGCTCGTATAGTTGTCGGGCTAATGCTACCGAGCTCTCGAATTGTTCTCTACTCAGGTTCCTCCCTGGGACCATTCTTACGATTAGACTCCCCAAATATATTTCTACTAGGGTCACTTCGAGCCTACTGGGACCTGGCACATTACTCTGATCACGTACTTGGCTGGATCCTGAACTGTCTGTTATATTCAAGGGTACCGCACTTATAGGAATAGCAGGAATAGGACCTTCCAATACCATCTCCTCCCGATCATCAGTGGGAAAGTTTGATCCTACCGAGGAACTTTCCTCTTCAGAGTCACCAACTACTGGAGGTGTCCAGGGGTCAGAATCATTGTTCACTATCTCCCCTTCTGAACTATCTGAACTAGAGACCTCTGGTCTTAACTCCCATTGGTTTACTGTAGTTTCAGACCCGAATCTATGTCTAGCCATCCTGCAAACACTAACTTAGTGTCAATTTTGACGGCTTTATCATAGTATGTCTATCTATAAATCATCTACTCAGAGCATTTCCTAAGCCAGAATCCTTTGCTCTGATACCAAAATGTCACATCCTTATTTTTATACATCTTAAGGACCATTCAGTAGCACTTAGAACCACTTTCAGGGTCATTGAAGTCTAAACTCTTAATCTGGAATTTTATTCATATCGGGTACTGTTTACTGTGGCAAATTCCAGATGAGTGACCTGACTTTGAAAATTCATAACTAATTCTAGAAAAATCGAAATGAAGTGGTTCAAATTGATACATGAAGATAACTTAAGTATATTTCAGGGAAAATCATTGGTTGACCAATCCTTGACAAATTCAACGTGGGTCAACGTTTCAATCTTACTGTTCATCCAATGACTTTCTCCAGAATCCAGCATTCTGGTCCCAAATTTACCAATTTATATCTTTTCGTGTATACATCCAAATGATTCACTCTATATATCAAATTAAATCTTAAGATGTATACTATTTACCATAAAAATATCATACATTTAATCAACCATTCTCTATTTTTAAAGATTTATCAAACGTCCATAGGTCTCCACGGGTTACTGTTCACAAGGCCATTTTTCAGCAACCAACTTTACATATTAGTGCATACATACATCACATATCAGTCAAACATGCCAGATAACAATTATTATTAAATAATCTAATGTTATACATCAGTGTATGTTTAACATTCTCATATTTCTGTTACACTTTCCGTTGTCTAAAATCTGACAGCATAACTACTATATTCCGTCTGTAGAAAGTAACCGATCTTGTACCGATTCGGTAATTCCCGTAGGAGCTACCATTCTACGTAGGTACCCAGGAAAGACTGGATGAATCTGCTAGGTCCACTCACTTCCAGCCTCCTTAGACAGCACCTACGTACACAGTACGTATCAGTTCCTTTCTTTGTTCCTTCTTCGTTGCCGGAATTTCGGCAGCCTACCGGCGTCTCTTAAAATTTCCAAATTTTATTTTGACAAAACCTCCCCTGTAATGTTATATATGGGAATGAGATTCAAAAGAATCCCAGTAGCAATAATCATAACAATATATGTAATGCAGAGTGACGGTGCTTGCTTGTAATTGTGTACAGATAAGTATGCTGCATGCTTCCATATTCAATAACATATGATCATAGCATTGGAATAGAACTTCAACCATAACATATAAGACAACAATCCAACCAAACAAAAGCACAACAAATCACAAAGACATTACATAAGAGCTAGGATTAGTTGCTACCTCAAAAGCAGAGCTTCAGAACTTCTCTACTACTTCCAACTTCACCAGAACTTCCTTACTTCTTTCTTTCTCTCACTTTCTCTCTCAAGAACTTCTTTCTTCCTCTCTTTCTTTCTTGTACCGAAATGAGGAGCTAGGGGGTATTTATAGTGTTGAGCAATGGCAATCTTGTAATTTTGAAGACTTATGATCCTGTGGTCCTGGTTTTTCCTGAATTTCCTATTTTTCTTTATTCCTTTTACTGCATCATGCATGACATCACTCAATGCCAACTCATGGTACACCTCACCTCCCACATTCTTCACATTGTGCAATTTGGAGAGGGAAGAATTCTTCTGGAAGCTTTCCGGTTCAATCCGGTACCGGCCCGGTCCGTCGCCTCGAAAACTGAACCGTTTTCTGAATCTACTTTTTCTGGAAACCCATATTATGTCTTCTGACCTTACATTTAGTATCTAGGCCCTTTATATCATTAACATTTTAATACTGGGTCTAATCTCAATTACAGATCCCCTGCGAAATGACCAAAATACCCCTAGGTGCTCTTTCATGCCCTATCTTAACCCTAAGGGCAGAATCATCATTTTACACCCTTCTGTACCGCATCAGGGCATTTACTGACTCTGGTTAACTTCTCCGGTATATATATTGGCCTCTAGGCCTGTCTAGAATGACCAAAATGCCCTTCATACGCCTATTACCCCTTTGGTACAACACAGGGGCATTTTCGTAATTTCACACTTTTTCGGGGTTCTGCTGGACACTGGCCCACCTATCAGTCCAAGAGTCTTATTGGGCCTTTGTTGGCGCCATTATTGGGCCTTTCTGGGTCCATCACCTTTATGGCATGCATTTCGAGGAATCTTCCTCTGGCACAGTTCACTGAATATTTTATTATTATTTACCGTTTATACACATTTCCGAACACCGGCTCCTTCTGTCAGATACACTGCCCTATTGTGTCTGGGCAGCCATTTGGGTTCTAACGGGCATCTGACTGTTGTCACCCGACCTCATTCAGTCTTAGTTTAAATACCGATAAATCTCCCTATCGGATCCCTGGAGGCCTAATACCCCGTCTGGATTTTCTAATTCGCGGATAACTTTTCCTACAGACCTCCTATCGGTATTCTGTCAGTTTCCCGACATCCGCCCCATAAAGGTGCATCATCCTGTAATTTCTTACTTATATCTGAAATCTAGGGTATCCGGTATGAATTTTTATAACTTTTGGACGATCAGTCCATTTCTGGCTATCTGGAGTCTTCAAAAATTCCAGTATTAGGCTGGATTATCCAGCGCCACTGCCCTACCTTCTGGTGGAATATGGGACTGATCGGAGTACGATCACTGTTTTTGCTTATTTCCGGTCCAAGTTTTCATAATTACACTTTTGCCCCGGAAACTTTTCTTCTTTTCAACTAAGTCCCTTTATTTGGCTAAAATTACACTTAAGGACCCCACATTCTTGTCTACCTTTCTTTCCTATCCTTAAACTTTCCATAATTGCATTTAAGTCCTTTCATTTCCTTTCTTTTGCAATTTAATCCTTTTCTTTACATAAAGGACCACATCTTTTTCCTAAAAAAGAACTCATATATTCCATTTAATCTGTACATGGAAATCAGTACAGAAATTAAGGATATTACACCATGGGACTTTTAACCTTTCACTTTAGTCCCTTTCTTTTCTAAAATGACCATTATGCCCCTAGGGACTTTCACTATTTACACACAAGTCCCTGTACTTTCACTTAATTGCAGTTTAGTCCCTAAAAACCCTCTGTATGTTTTTGGGACTTTTGCTCAAAGGGGTCTGGTAGCCTATCTATTTTAGGCTACTTTTTGAATCTCTGGGCCTGAAAATTGGGATGTTACAGTAATCAATTGGTATAAGCTACTTCTAATTGAGTATATGTAAAGGTGAAATTAAGGATACGATAGTTTGCTTTCCTTTGTATGGTGGACTCTGCACGATCACTTCCTCTTCTTGCTTCTCTTGTAGTTCCTCTTGTGCTTGTGCTTTCTCTTCTTGGGTTGCCTTCTTAATCATGAGCTGCCGTTCTTTAAGACTTTTTGATTTCCCAATCTTTATCTATGATAATGTTGAGTTTTCAACTTCATCATCTTCAAAATCTTCCTTTAGTGCATAATCTTCCTTAAAATGCACTTGTCTTCCACTTCTGAGTGATATGGCATTCAGACCCTTCGGATTCATGACAGTGTTTGAAGGTATGCTGCCATTGCTCTTTGTTTGGATGTCACTTACTGTATTGGAGACTTGAGTTAGATGACTAGTACTATCTACATTCTTAGAACTTAAATCCTCAAGTTTCCTATGCACATCTGCACTATTCTTCTGCATCGTTTAAAGAATTGAAGCTATGGAGGTGAATTGACCATCATTCTCTGAGCTTGTTATCTATATTAGTCATTCTACAATCCATATTGTTCATTTATGCTGTCATACTCTTCAGTAATTGAGAAGTCATATCTGGTCTTGATGCCACTAAAGTATTAGGTTGAGTTGGAAATATAAACCTTGCATTACTTTGGTAGTTGCTTGAGGAATCACCACCTCCTTAGAATTGATTTGGCCTGTTTTCCCCACTCCCCCACCTAAAATTTGGGTGGTCTCTCTAGCCAGGATTGTATGTGTTGGAGTATGGGTCTCTCTTCTAGTATTGGTGGTCTCTACCTTGATACATTGCTGCTACTTCTTTAAACTGTCTATCACATGTATTTGTAGCATGCATCATTGAACCACATGACTCACATCCTGTAACCAGTGTTTGTGAGGTACCTACTGCATGAACTTGTTTCGTAGAATGTAGCTCTCTTTCAATTAAGTTCATCCTCTTTTCCATTCGGTTTCCTAGAGATGCTATTTCTGCTAAGATCTCATTTGAATTACCCGAAGATGATGTGGGCATTCTCCTTAGATCTTCAGTATGATGATCTTCATTAGCCATTTTCTGGAATAACTCCCAACTGGCTTGTGGAGTTTTATCTCTCAAAGACCCATTTACTGCTGCATTCAAGGATACCTTGTTGTGAGAAAGTAGACCATCAAAGAAAATGTCTACTAAATCAGTCTTCGTGATGTTATGATGGGGACATCGGGCCAACAAATTGATAAATCTCGCCCAGTATTCATGTAGTGACTCCCCATCCTGTTACAGGATATTTGTAATCTCCTTCTTCATCTGAGTAGTCTTAGAGGCTGGGAAGAACTGTTCTAGAAATGTCGACTTCAACTGTTCCTAGGTAAGAGTGGAGAAATGATTTGGTAGATTGTATAATCACTCCTTAGCCTTCCATTCCATAGTGAAATAGAAACACCTCCTTAAGACGTCATAATATGCAATCATTTGAGGCTTCATCGAAAAGCAGATCATATGCATAGTTTGCAAGTGGCGATTTGGGCATTCTCTTGCAAAACCATGAAATTTAGGTAAGGCAGCAATCAAAGCTCCTTTAATTTCAAAATTAGCTTCTTCAGTATAGAAACCATAAGGATCATAATTCACATGCGAATGGTTTATTTCCATCACGCTTCTATTATCTTCCATATTTATTGGTATTTTATTTTGTCCTTGTCTGTTATACCCATTATGCCCATTATGATTTATCTTAGTCATGTTAGATTCTGATGATCTCGCCTTTTCTCTAAGTTCTCTCCTTAATTAGTTTCCTAAGTTGTCTCTCAATTTTAGGTTCAAAAGGCACTAAATGTTCAGTCCTTCTACACATGCAACTCAGAAACAATAAAGAATAGCTAGGCAAGCAATTAGAATTAAACACAGAAGCTTCACAGCAAAAAGATTCAACTAGTCGCGGCACAAGGGTGTGGAGGTCATGACTGAAGAACACAGAGAGCAAGAGTTCTTAAAAATGGTTATCAGGTCGCGACACAAAAGTCCTCAGGTGACTAAATAACACAGAGAACAGATTTTCCAAAACTGTCACGACCAGAAGTTATGAAAGTCGTGACTAAATTTTACAGAGAGTAATTAGTACCACAGCAAAGCAATTTGGTTGCGACACAAATGAGGTTTGGTCGCAACTCAATGTCACAGATAGTGATTTCACAAATGTTGGAAATTGTGCCCTAGGGGCCAATCATTGTATCGGGTTATCACATTATTTGCATGTTTACTGTGATGACCATCCTTGGATAACTCGTGATCTTATGGGCCTACAGGGTCGCACACAAAACAGCCCAATACGAGCTATGATATCCAGATTCATTGAATCTAAGAGATGTCTAGATTCAATGAATAATCTAGGGTGGATATTTATTTTATATATATATAAATTAGTTTATATATATTATATATATAATATAAGAGATATTTGTAAGATTTAATTTATAAGGATAAATTAAATCTCTATCATTTTTGAATTTGAATTTAAATGGAAATGATCTATTTGAATTTGAAATTCAAATTGATAAGATATCTCAAATTTGATTTATGAGAATAAATCAAATATAATTCTGTCTTATCTTTATTTTAAATTAAATAAATAGATGAATTAAATCTGTGGGACGGATTTAATATAAACCATATTTATTTAATTAGTTTCTTATTAAATTATGCAATATATGATATTGTATTAATTCAGAATTAATATAAGATTAATTCTGAAGCCCGGCCCTAT
Source organism: Leucaena leucocephala (assembly GCA_037074615.1). NCBI lineage: Eukaryota > Viridiplantae > Streptophyta > Magnoliopsida > Fabales > Fabaceae > Leucaena > Leucaena leucocephala. The sequence goes on from CM073545.1 coordinate 5,842,386, forward strand.
TAGAAGCCCGATAGTTTCCTATATATTTGACATTAGGAGCTAGGGTTCCACACACAAGATAGATCTCTACACACACATTCAGACGTGAGAAGAGGGGGCAGGGAGAGTGCAAAAGGTTTGCACACAAGAAACTGCCGAGATAGAGACGGTGAGGACGGAATCTCTAGAAAGCCCTAGAGGGACAGGAGGCGCTAGCACGTCATTCACGATTGGAACGCTGTTCGTGTGGATACCGGTAGAGGAAGGCGATCTGAGTTGTCGACTTCTACGATACGACCAGACACGAAGCAAGGTCGCGACCAGAACACCCTGAGGTCGCGACCATACGGGCATCTGAACGTCAGAAATCCGAAAAGAAGAGGCAGGTCGCGACTTGAAGCTGACGAGGTCGCGACTACAAACTCCAGAGACTTCAGGTCGCGACGAGAAGCAGAGGAGGTCGCGACTAAAATGTTCCAGAGGCGAAGAGTCGCGACTAGTGGACACTGAGGTCGAGACCAAAGCTTGAAACCGAAGGTAACACTTCTTTCTCCTTGACTTAAACACATTCGGTAGATCCTGGCTGGGAATGGAAAAATTTTTAAAGTTAATTTCCGCTGCGTGTCTTCCAATTCCCTTCAGTGGTATCAGAGCCATGCCGTTTTGTGTTTAAGTTAGGTTTGATTGTTGATACATGTGATGTATGTTAGACTTCTTAGCTGATTATATGATAACATGCGAGATATGTATGACATATATGGAATCTGTTTATGTATGACATATACGGAATCTAAAAGGAAACTGAAATCGGTGGTGTATGTTAATTGATTTGATCAATTAATATTGATGGGGTATAAAGGAAAAAGAATTAAGATTCTTGATTATTTATCAAAAAAATTTCTATTGGGGCGCTGCCCCACACCCCGCCCGCTATTTAATCGTAGCGCAACATAATCGTAATATGTACTGACTTTCCTAATATATGAATGTTTTGAAACATTTATTACCCTTCAAATAGTATGAATTTTGTAACATCCCGATTTTTGGTCTAGGAGATCGGGACAGTTCATCTAGGTCCAAGACGAGGAATGTGAGAAATGTCCTAAGTCTCAAGCCTAGGAATTCTGCAGGTAGCTTGATATGGGCTGGCTCCTGTGTAAGATAACCTGATATGGGCGGGTTGTCGAGCTTTTCAATTAACGATGACTCCCGAAGAGTTTAGGGGATGAGTTATTGGAAGGGAATTTCTAGAACTTAAGATGAAGGATGAGAAGATGAGTAATAGATGCCAGAAAGAGAATGCAGGGGCAAAATCGTAATTTTGGGAAAGATCGGGCTAGTAGCCGATGAGTACCATATTTTGCCAGAAAATAGAGAAAATTATGCTAATCATTTCACTGAACTGTGAAATGTGCATATGAGGTCTCTATGTATATGAAAGAATTAGAAATATGACCAGGGGTAAAATGGTCATTTTGGAAAAGTGTGCGCGTGAGTGCTTTTTCAGGCCAAAACAGCCCGGTCCGGATAAAATATCTGAAAATACCGGGAGATAGAGAAAAGGATTCCGGGTTGAATGAGGAGTCACAGAATTTTGATTTGAGGTCCCGATTTTTCTGTAAAAATTCCAGAAGATGGGAATTTACAGTTATAATCGGTAAAGGAAAAGCAGTTCCGATAGGGATAATCGGACTGTGGCCAGGAGGCCGTATAGTGTTTCTAAGGCCTTTAGTGACACCAGGGAAGGCCCAGGCCCATTAGATCAGTCCAGTGGTAAAAGGGGCCGGTGTCCGGGGAAAAGGTGCGAAATGACGAAAATGCCCCTATGTTATAGAACAGCTGAAGAATGAGTAAAGGGTATTTTGGTCATTTGCCTAAGGTTAGACAGTCCAGGGAAGTTATCTGGATAGTTGACCAGGGTCAAAGAATACTCTGGTAAGATGGGAAAAGATAATAATGCCCCTAGACCTAATAAAGTAAAGAAAGAGAGACTAAGGGCATTTTGGTAATTTGCCAAGGGGTGTTTCTTGGGAAGCGTGCCATCAGAGTACTTGGGCTGGATCAGAGACCCAAGATGATATTCCCAGGCCAAAAAACGCAGGCCCAGTGATTCAGGGGGAAAAGTGGCATTAAAATAATGATTTAATGACCTTTCAGTAAAGTAAAGTTACTCGGGTGGCACGAAAACCGAGGAGGTGATCAGATAAGTCTGGGACTTATCTGGATAGCATTGGGAAGCGTGCAAGGTCTCTTCCAGGCGCCACATGGCATTAGTCTGGAGAAAGCAGATAAAGCTGAGGACACGCTTTACGAGGCAAGAGACTGGACCGGTGAGTCAGCATGCTGAGTCAGCTGCTGAGGTGTCCAGGATTTCAGACATGTGATAAATGTGGCGCTGAGGTGTCCCGGTGAGGTGTCCTGGATGATGTCATGCATGATGCAGTAAAAAGGAATAAAAGAAAATAGGAAATTCCAGGAAAAACCAGGACCACAAGTTCATATGGCTTCAAAATTACAGGAATGCCATTGAAGGAAACTATAAATACCCCCTCCCCCTCCCATTTCATGCATCCCACGGTTTTGAGCCTTTTAGAGAGAGGAGGAGGTGCTAGAGAGAGAAAGTGAGAGGAAGAAAGAAAGAAAGGAAGTTCTGGCGGAGCTGGAAGCAGAATACAGATAGTAGAGCTCTGCTAAGCCTTTGAGGTAGTAACTAATCCTAGCTTTTATGTAATGGCTTTGTGATTTGTTGTGCTATTGTTTGGTTGGATTGTTGTCTTATATGTTATGCTTGAAGCTCTACTGCAATGCTATGATCATATGTTATTGAGTATGGAAGCACGCAGCATACTTATCTGTACACAATCACAAGCAAGCACTATCACACTGCATTACATATATTGTTATGATCGTTGCTACTGAGATTCCCCCGAATCTCATCCCCATCCATAACCCATTACAGGGAGGTTATGCTGAAGTGGATTTTGAGAATCCTAGGAGACGCCGTTATGCTGCCGAAGTAAAGACTGAACATCAGTATATGATAAGTACTGTGTACGTAGTGCTGTCTAAGGAGGCTAGAAGTGAGTGGACCTAGCCGGTTCATCTAGTCTTTCCTGGGTACTACGTAGAATGGTAGTTCTCATGAGGGAATTACCGAATCAGTACAGTTCAGTTCTTTGTACAGATGAAGCGTAGCGGTTATGCTGCCGGAGTTTAGGCAGAAAGAGATGTAATAGAGATAGCAAGATTATGTATATGTCTTGTTGTGTATGCCATGCTGTATGACATTATGTTATTCAATGATAAGTGTTGTTTGGCATATTCAATTTATGTATGGTAAATTAAGGGGAAATTCGCAGGTCCTGAGGTAGCAGTGTTTTGACCTCAGATTGACCTAGTAAACGAAGGAGTTTGGCTACGAAATTTGGTGAGCCAGTTGTACACATCTGGGGCATTACGTGGATAGGTAATAAGCCTCATTTGGATGTGCAGAATGAGATTAATTAATTTTCAAATTAAAGGTCTAGAATAAGGAACTTAAGAGTGAAATTTTGAATTTCTGGGCTTAAGTTAAGATATATCAAGCTAATATCGCTTCCGCAAGTGTACTCTGAGGAGTCTAAGGGAGGATGTTTCATTTTGGTATCAGAGCAATAGGTTCTGGCATAGACCAGACAGGATTCTGGTTCAGAGCATAAGATTCTGGCACAGAACAGAAGGTTCTGGCTCAGTGATGCTCTGATTTAGAAATGTTATTTCCCTAGAGTACATAAAGGTTTAGAAAAGCCCAGTGGAGGTAAAGCTCTTAAATGAGAAAGTGAGATAAGGTAGACCCCGGAATTACGTCAAGATGGGGTAAGATATGAAAGAAATGGACACTACTCACAAGTCCAGTAAGTTGTCCATAAGCATAAGCAGATAAATAGATGATAAAAGATTGATGAGCTATAATGAGATAGCTAGAATGAGATTTGTCTAGGAATGATCCTAGGACATGGCCTAAGGCTAGAGATGTGATGGGCTGATGTTCCCTAAGAAGAGGGATTCCATCACAGAGAAGTGATAGACCTAGGGTAGAGTACCCTAGAGAACAGAAATGATATGATTGAGGATGATAGATAGTCTCAGTTATGGGACGATAAGTTATGATATTCAGATAGAGAAGCATTGGCTAAGAGCACTCTGGGAGGTAGCTCAAGTTGTGAAGCCAATAGCAAGAGAAAGAGGCAATAGTTCAGGCAGGGGTCTGATCAAGGTGAAGATCAGGTTGGAGAGCAGAGATGTCAAAGTGGTGAGCCATGGCACATAGGATTGTCGAGCAGGGCAATGCAGTGGTGAGAGAAAGGCCACTTGGCGAGAGTTGCCTTATGAATGCTGACATTCCTAGGAAAGGTATTTGCTCTTACCCCAGACAGAGTCTCCAATTTTCCCTGAGGTCAACCCTAAGAATGGTTAAGAGGAACCATAGCTATAAGGGCGACTGAGCTGTAAGGAACTATATGCCTAGATGATGATGTGGACGAAGAGTTCTTTTCTGATCTAGAGAATGTGGTTATTATAACGAGTTATGAGAAATAATTAGTAAGATAATAAATCTGTCTTACCTCAGTGATGAGGTTGCTCTATGAGGGGTTAGAACATGGATAGCTGTAAGCAACTATAATGAAAGATGTTAGTTGCTAAGAATCCATGTGGAAGGTCTGGGACCAAGCTGTTGCTCCTCTAGACCATCACTGGAGTGAGGATAAGACAGAGAGGGATGATCTTACTGGTTATATATATGACTGCGTTATAAGAATCACATAGCTGTATAGGTCAGTAAGAAGTTCTCTTCAGGAAAGATGAGGTATCCCTTAAAATTTCGAGGACGAAATTTTTTAAAAGGGGAGGAGAATTGTAACATCCCGATTTTTGGTCTAGGAGATCGGGACAGTTCATCTAGGTCCAAGACGAGGAATGTGAGAAATGTCCTAAGTCTCAAGCCTAGGAATTCTGCAGGTAGCTTGATATAGGCTGGCTCCTGTGTAAGATAACCTGATATGGGCGGGTTGTCGAGCTTTTCAATTAACGATGACTCCCGAAGAGTTTAGGGGATGAGTTATTGGAAGGGAATTTCTAGAACTTAAGATGAAGGATGAGAAGATGAGTAATAGATGCCAGAAAGAGAATGCAGGGGCAAAATCGTAATTTTGGGAAAGATCGGGCTAGTAGCCGATGAGTACCATATTTTGCCAGAAAATAGAGAAAATTATGCTAATCATTTCACTGAACTGTGAAATGTGCATATGAGGTCTCTATGTATATGAAAGAATTAGAAATATGACCAGGGGTAAAATGGTCATTTTGGAAAAGTGTGCGCGTGAGTGCTTTTTCAGGCCAAAACAGCCCGGTCCGGATAAAATATCTGAAAATACCGGGAGATAGAGAAAAGGATTCCGGGTTGAATGAGGAGTCACAGAATTTTGATTTGAGGTCCCGATTTTTCTGTAAAAATTCCAGAAGATGGGAATTTACAGTTATAATCGGTAAAGGAAAAGCAGTTCCGATAGGGATAATCGGACTGTGGCCAGGAGGCCGTATAGTGTTTCTAAGGCCTTTAGTGACACCAGGGAAGGCCCAGGCCCATTAGATCAGTCCAGTGGTAAAAGGGGCCGGTGTCCGGGGAAAAGGTGCGAAATGACGAAAATGCCCCTATGTTATAGAACAGCTGAAGAATGAGTAAAGGGTATTTTGGTCATTTGCCTAAGGTTAGACAGTCCAGGGAAGTTATCTGGATAGTTGACCAGGGTCAAAGAATACTCTGGTAAGATGGGAAAAGATAATAATGCCCCTAGACCTAATAAAGTAAAGAAAGAGAGACTAAGGGCATTTTGGTAATTTGCCAAGGGGTGTTTCTTGGGAAGCGTGCCATCAGAGTACTTGGGCTGGATCAGAGACCCAAGATGATATTCCCAGGCCAAAAAACGCAGGCCCAGTGATTCAGGGGGAAAAGTGGCATTAAAATAATGATTTAATGACCTTTCAGTAAAGTAAAGTTACTCGGTTGGCACGAAAACCGAGGAGGTGATCAGATAAGTCTGGGACTTATCTGGATAGCATTGGGAAGCGTGCAAGGTCTCTTCCAGGCACCACATGGCATTAGTCTGGAGAAAGCAGATAAAGCTGAGGACACGCTTTACGAGGCAAGAGACTGGACCGGTGAGTCAGCATGCTGAGTCAGCTGCTGAGGTGTCCAGGATTTCAGACATGTGATAAATGTGGTGCTGAGGTGTCCCGGTGAGGTGTCCTGGATGATGTCATGCATGATGCAGTAAAAAGGAATAAAAGAAAATAGGAAATTCCAGGAAAAACCAGGACCACAAGTTCATATGGCTTCAAAATTACAGGAATGCCATTGAAGGAAACTATAAATACCCCCTCCCCCTCCCATTTCATGCATCCCACGGTTTTGAGCCTTTTAGAGAGAGGAGGAGGTGCTAGAGAGAGAAAGTGAGAGGAAGAAAGAAAGAAAGGAAGTTCTGGCGGAGCTGGAAGCAGAATACAGATAGTAGAGCTCTGCTAAGCCTTTGAGGTAGTAACTAATCCTAGCTTTTATGTAATGGCTTTGTGATTTGTTGTGCTATTGTTTGGTTGGATTGTTGTCTTATATGTTATGCTTGAAGCTCTACTGCAATGCTATGATCATATGTTATTGAGTATGGAAGCACGCAGCATACTTATCTGTACACAATCACAAGCAAGCACTATCACACTGCATTACATATATTGTTATGATCGTTGCTACTGAGATTCCCCCGAATCTCATCCCCATCCATAACCCATTACAGGGAGGTTATGCTGAAGTGGATTTTGAGAATCCTAGGAGACGCCGTTATGCTGCCGAAGTAAAGACTGAACATCAGTATATGATAAGTACTGTGTACGTAGTGCTGTCTAAGGAGGCTAGAAGTGAGTGGACCTAGCCGGTTCATCTAGTCTTTCCTGGGTACTACGTAGAATGGTAGTTCTCATGAGGGAATTACCGAATCAGTACAGTTCAGTTCTTTGTACAGATGAAGCGTAGCGGTTATGCTGCCGGAGTTTAGGCAGAAAGAGATGTAATAGAGATAGCAAGATTATGTATATGTCTTGTTGTGTATGCCATGCTGTATGACATTATGTTATTCAATGATAAGTGTTGTTTGGCATATTCAATTTATGTATGGTAAATTAAGGGGAAATTCGCAGGTCCTGAGGTAGCAGTGTTTTGACCTCAGATTGACCTAGTAAACGAAGGAGTTTGGCTACGAAATTTGGTGAGCCAGTTGTACACATCTGGGGCATTACGTGGATAGGTAATAAGCCTCATTTGGATGTGCAGAATGAGATTAATTAATTTTCAAATTAAAGGTCTAGAATAAGGAACTTAAGAGTGAAATTTTGAATTTCTGGGCTTAAGTTAAGATATATCAAGCTAATATCGCTTCCGCAAGTGTACTCTGAGGAGTCTAAGGGAGGATGTTTCAAATTTTGATTCTTGAATGTTTGGGTATGGTGAACAATATGGCTCTAGATTACAAGTGTTGTAATTTTTCTAAATACGGCCTGCGTGTCGTGCCTTCCTCTAATGACTCTCGTTGTACATTCTCTTCTCATCTCACTCCCCTCGAATGTTAAAACGAGGTTTCCTTATGTACTTTTCCTATTCTAATTAGAGAGCTCCTCTCATTGGCTTGAGGGGACTTAGGATAGGTGAGCCATATTGTATCACGTTTAAGATTATGCATCTTATGATTAGATCATAGCATGTATGTTTTATATGCATAATACTGGTATGAGATACAAACGAGATACATGCAAACCGGATAATTAATTAAACCCTCTAAAAGGAATCTTAAGTCATATGCCGTCAATTAATGAACACTTGTCAAAACCTCGATCGCTCATTTGTAGGTCCACCAAAGTGGGTGCATTTGAGTTATCTTGGGGAGATAAGCAAGAGTAATGGTGCTACTCTTATGTTTGTTATTGTTTGACTTAATTGAGATTATCAAAACGGTTTTGGGTCTCAAGGCATTAGATGGGATTAAAACATGCCGGATCATATGATGATGGAATCCCATAAACATCTAAGAGTTACATGTGATGTAATTGGTAAAGTTGTTACCTACCTAAATAACTTAAAGTTGAGCGTCCTGCCAAAGCGGACTCAAGTTTAAGCCAAATATGGATCTTAGCCCACTAATTATTACATTGAGGGTTGTTTTATTCAGTGGGAGATTGCTAATTCGATTGCATATTTTAATTGTAGAATCATGACGACTAGTAATACTGCTACATTATCGTTGCGATCTGTCCTTGAGAAGGACAAACTCAATGGGATAAACTTTCTTGACTGGTTCAGGAACTTGAGAATTGTTCTCAAGCAGGAAAGAAAAGTATATGTCCTAGATCACCCCATTCCTGAGGAGCCAGCAGCCAATGCTCTTAGAGCTCAGAGAGATTCTTATGCGAAGCATAAGGAAGACTCTGTTGATGTGGGATGCTTGATGCTTGCCACTATGGTTCCGGAGCTTCAAAGAGATCTGGAACACATGGAGGCTCATGAGATGATTGTGCATCTTAAGGAAATGTTCCAGCAACAGGCAAGGCAAGAGAGGTATGAGACCACTAAGGCCTTACATTCCTGCAGGATGGCTGAAGGTGCATCAGTGAGTACTCATGTCTTAAAGATGAAAGGGTACATAGATCACCTTGAGAGGCTTGGATTTCCCATGAGCCAGGAGTTAGCTACAGATTTGATCTTGAACTCACTCCCGGAAAGTTATGACCAGTTTGTCATGAACTACAACATGAACAACATGGAGAAATCTATTTCTGAACTGCATGGGATGCTTAAAACTGCTGAGCCGACTGTTAAGAAGAAGCCCAGTACTGTTTTGATGGTTCAGAAAGGAAAGGGTATGAAAAAGAAAGGCAAGGGTAAGGGGAAGGGTCACGGCTCATCTGGTAAGACCAAAGAGTCAGGCAAGCCTTGGATAACTCGTGATCTTATCCTAAATGTCCCTGGTCGGTCATTTATGCGGGAGCAGAGATGAAATAAGACCAGTATGACTTTGAAGATATATAGAGATATAAATCAAAGTTATAAGCACATGTAAGAGTACAGGGTGCTGGACCGACCCGTCATGAGAGAGCTGCATGGGTCAAGTCATAAGCTTCTCTCATATACAAGCCATGTCACTATGCCCTTTGACCTGAGATCATCATGGATTCCTACATGACAAACGCTCAGCTTTGACCTAGTCAAAAGTCACTTTTGACCGAGTGATCATAAAGGCTATGCTCGGGCTTAGTGGTTTTTCATGCGGAGGAATGTGAATGGTCAAGATGGAATTTGTCCCTCACATTCGTAGAGAGATATTACTGGGCCCCTCGATGAGTGAGTCTGAGAAATGTATGGCCATACTGGAATGGAAGGGTAGTTCCATTTCTATATTCAGACTACTCAGGGATCGAGAAAGTAACGGTCAGGAACAGGAGGATGACGTTCTCCATGCCTCATCCTTGACCGAAATATCGTGTGACAAAAGGGACGTGATATGGTTGTATGAAAGGTTACATCGTTTATCGATCCTCATATGTTTTGGGTAGTCGTAATGCCTTGCTAGAGACCGCTTACGACTTGTGGGTCAGTATAGTAACTGGCCCACTGCCAACTTCATATGGGCCTACAGGGTCGCACACAAAACAGCCCAATACGAGCTATGATGTCCAGATTCATTGAATCTAAGAGATGTCTAGATTCAATGAATAATCTAGGGTGGATATATATTATATATATATATATAAATTAGTTTATATATATATTATATATATAATATAAGAGATATTTGTAAGATTTAATTTATAAGGATAAATTAAATCTCTATCATTTTTGAATTTAAATTTAAATGGATATGATCTATTTGAATTTGAAATTCAAATTGATAAGATATCTCAAATTTGATTTATGAGAATAAATCAAATATAATTCTGTCTTATCTTTATTTTAAATTAAATAAATAGGTGAATTAAATCTGTGGGACGGATTTAATATAAACCATATTTATTTAATTAGTTTCTTATTAAATTATGCAATATATGATATCGTATTAATTCATAATTAATATAAGATTAATTCTGAAGCCCGGCCCTATTAGAAGCCCGATAGCTTCCTATATATTTGACATTAGGAGCTAGGGTTCCACACACAAGATAGATCTCTACACACACATTCAGACGTGAGAAGAGGGGGCAGGGAGAGTGCAAAAGGTTTGCACACAAGAAACTGCCGAGATAGAGATGGTGAGGATGGAATCTCTAGAAAGCCCTAGAGGGACAGGAGGCGCTAGCACATCATTCGCGATTGGAACGCTGTTCGTGTGGATACCGGTAGAGGAAGGCGATCTGAGCTGTCGACTTCTACGATACGACCAGACACGAAGCAAGGTCGCGACCAGAAAACCCTGAAGTCGCTACCATACGGGCATCTTAACGTCAGAAATCCGAAAAGAAGAGGCAGGTCGCGACTTGAAGCTGACGAGGTCGCGACTACAAACTCCAGAGACTTCAGGTCGCGACGAGAAGCAGAGGAGGTCGCGACTAAAATGTTCCAGAGGCGAAGAGTCGCGACTAGTGGACACTGAGGTCGCGACCAAAGCTTGAAACCGAAGGTAACACTTCTTTCTCCTTGACTTAAACACATTCGGTAGATCCTGGCTGGGAATGGAAAAATTTTTAAAGTTAATTTCCGCTGCGTGTCTTCCAATTCCCTTCAACAAACACTGAGAAAAAAATGCAGAATTCAATGCAATTAAAAATGACAAAAACTAAATTTAAAAAAAAATCACTCAGGTAAATAATGGAATTGACAATCAATCACTAAGAAACCAGTTACTTGGCTCCCCGGCAATAGCACCATTGATGAACAGGTCGGATTATCGTCTTCCGATCCATCAAAATAATAATATTTACACCCAATAATATAGTATAAGGCACAGCCCTATCGTTCTTCTTGTGGAGCTTTTCTATTGGAGACCTAGGGTATTGGTGCCAAATCTATTAAAAATATGAGTGAAAGCAAAATGGGTTTTGGGGTTTGGTTGATTTTTGATGCAATAAAATAAAGGTGCAGTAAAGTAAATATTTTTGTCTTTTTGAAAGCGTATCTATCCTTGCTCTTAATTTGATATGGAGTTTTTGAAATTGCTAAGTCTTAAACAAAACCTTAATCGATCGATTGAGTCCATAACCTTAATATTCCTTAAACTCCTTTGATCAGAGCTAGTTTGAAAATTCTTAATGCACTGTTAAAATCCACTTAGTGTGTAATTCAAATCGGATGATGAAAATGCCCTCAAATGGTCGTCGATCGACAAACCCTATATTTCAAGCAATTGAATTAATTAGCAACGATCGTTGATAACAATTCAACTAACTTAAAATTGAAACTGAAATATTATATTAAAACGACATTCAAAGCATCCCAAGTCAATTACAATTGTCTAATCTGAGAGTAATCAATCGACACTCAATCACTTGTTCATATAATGAAAACCCTAGATCTAGAAGTGTAACACCCCAAATTTTTAGGCCTAGAGATGCCAGAAGGAGAATTCAAGGGCATAATCGTAATTATAGGAAAGATCGGACTGGTAGCCGATGAGTACCATATTTTGTCAGAAAATAGAGAAAATTATGCTGATCATTTCACTGAACTGTGAAATGTGCATATGAGGTATCTAGGTGTATAAAAGAATTAGAAATATGACCAGGGGTAAAATGGTCATTTTGGAAAAGTGTGCGCGTGAGTGCTTTTTCAGGCCAAAACAGCGCGGTCCGGATAAAATATCTGAAAATACCGGGAGATAGAGGAAAGGATTCCGGATTGAATGAGGAGTCACAGAATTTTGATTTGAGGTCCCGATTTTTCTGTAAAAATTCCTGAAGATGGGAATTTACAGTTATAATCGGTAAAGGAAAGGCAGTCCGAATATAAATGATCGGACTATGGCCAGAGGCCATACAGTATTGTCTAAGGCCCGTAGTGACACCAGGGAAGGCCCAAGCCCATAATACCAGTTCAGTGGTAAGAGGGGCCGGTGTCAGGGAAAAATGTGCAAAATGACGAAAATGCCCTTATGTTATAGAATAACTGAAGAATGAGTAAAGGGTATTTTGGTCATTTGGCTAAGGTTAGACAGTCAAGAAGGGGTATCTGGATAGTTGACCAGGGCCAGAGAATACTCTGGTAAAATATGAAAAGACAATAATGCCCCTAGACCTAGTAAAGGAAATGAAAGGACTTAAGTGTAATTATGGAAAGTTTCAAGGCCAAAAAGGAAAGTAGACAAAAATATGGGGTCCTTAAGTGTAATTTTAGCCAAATAAAAAGGGACTTAAATGAAAAGAAGAAAAGTTCCCTGGGGCTAAATTGTAATTAAAGAAAGTCAGGCCGGAAGTGGTTTGGACTGTCCGAAAGCATTTCAGTCCCAAATTTCACCGGTAGAGAGAGCAAGTGACGCTCAGTAATCTGGCTTAATACAGGAATTTTTGAAGACTCCAGATAGCCAGAAATGGACTGATCGTCCAAAAGTTATAAAAATTCATACCGGATATCCTAGAATTCAGATCTAGGTGAGAAAATACAGGATGATACGTCCTTATGGGACGGATGTTGGGAAACTGACAGAATACCGATAGGAGGCCTGTAGAAAAAGTTATTCACAAATCAGAAAATCCAGACGGGAGTGTGAGGCCTCGGGAGATCTGATAGGGAGATTTATCGGTATTTGAAAAGGGACTGAATGAGTTCGGATGACCTCAGTCAGATGACTGATATGACTCACAGGGATGCCTGAACACCGCAGGCTAGTGTTTCGGACAGAAGGAGCCGGTGTCCGGATATGTGTATAAACGGTGAATAATAGATAAAATATTCAATAATTATTAACGGGGGAAGATTCCTCGTAATGCGTGCCATGAAGGTAATGGACCCTGAAAGGCCCAATAATGGCGCCAACAGAGGCCCAGTAAGACCCTTAGACTGATAGGTGGGCCAGTGTTCAGCAGAACCCCGGAAAAGTACAAAATTACGAAAATGCCCCCGTGTTGTACAAAAGTGTAACAGATGAATGGAGGGCATTTTGGTAATTCTGGACAGGCCCAGAGGCCAAGGTATATACAGATAAAGCTACTTAGAGTCAGTATATGCCCTGACAGAGTACAGAAGGGTGTAAAATGACAATTTTACCCTTAGGGTAAATATAGGGCAAGAAAGGGCACCCAAGGGTATTTTGGTAATTTGCCAAGGGCTGTTTCTTGGGAATCGAGCCATCAGAGTACTTGAGCTTGATCAGGATCCAAGACAACATTCCCAGAGCCCAAAAACGTAGGCCCAGTAATGTGTGGGAAAAAGTGGCATTAAAATACTATTTTAATGCTGTTTCAATAAAGTAAAGTTACTCGGTCGGCACGATAACCGAGGAGGTGATCAGATAAAGTCCTGGATTTATCTGGATAGCATTGGAAGGCGTGACAGGTGCCAGTAAGATGACACATGGCGCCAACATAAAGGCAGAAAAAAAAGTTGAGGACACGTATTACGAGACAAGAGACTGGACTGGTGAGTCAGCATGCTGAGTCAGCTGCTGAGGTGTCCAGGAATTTCAAAATGTGGAAAATGTGGCGCTGAGGTGTCCTGGTGAGGTGTCCCAATGATGTCATGCATGATGCAGTAAAGGAGGAATTAAAGAAAATAGGAAAATCCAGGAAAAACCAGGACCGCAGGATCAAAGTTCATAGAAACTGCAGAATTGCCATTGAAGGCAATTATAAATACCCCCCTCCATTCCATTTTCATTCACGCAAGGCAAGGGAGAAGGGAGAGAAAGAAGAGAGAGAAGGAGAAGGAAAGGAAGAGAGAAAGGAGAAAAGGAAGTAAGGAAGTTCTAGCGAAGCTGGAAGCAGAATAAGGATAGTGGAGTTCTGCTAAGCTAGCCAGGTAGTAACTAATCCTAGCTTTATTGTAATGGCTTTGTGATTCGTTGTGCTATTGTTTGGTTGGATTGTTGTCTTATATGTTATGTCTGAAGCTCTGCTGTAATGCTATGATCATATGTTATTAAGCATGGAAGCACGCAGCATACTTATCTGTAAACAATCACAAGCAAGCACTGTCACTCTGCATTACATATATTGTTATGATTGTTGCTACTGAGATTCTCCCGAATCTCATCCCAATAAATAACCCATTACAGGGAAGGTTATGTCAAAATGAATTCTGGGAATTTTAAGAGACGCCGTTATGCTGCCGAAGTAAAGACTGAACATCAGTATATGATAAGTACTGTGTACGTAGTGCTGTCTAAGGAGGCTAGAAGTGAGTGGACCTAGCCGGTTCATCTAGTCTTTCCTGGGTACTACGTAGAATGGTAGTTCTCATGAGGGGATTACCGAATCAGTACGGTTCAGTTCTTTGTACAGATGAAGCGTAGCGGTTATGCTGCCGGATTTCAGGCAGAAAAAGATGTAATAGCAGTATGAGAGTTTATGTACATACCCTGATGTAAAACAACTTATTAATTAATAATAATTGTTGTTTGGCATGTTTGACTGATATATGATGGATGTATGCCTATGTATGTAATATTGGTTGCTGAAAATTAACTCTATGAACAGTAACCCGTGGGGACATGAGGATGTTTGACCCATAATTACAAATAGTAAATGGATGAATTAATGTATGATATTTTTATGGTAGATAGTAGACATACCAAGATTTAATTTGATATATAAAACGTATCATTTGGATGTCTACACAAGGAGATATAAATTATCAAAGTTGGGACCAGAATGCTGGATTCAGGAGAAAAACGCTGGATGAACAGTAAAGTTGAAACGTTGACTGGCGTGGACTCGGTCAACGAATTGTTGGAAATCGTGCCCTAGGGGCCAATCATTGTCTTATGAACATTATTGATTTATGAATTTATTAATTAAGTTATCATATTATTTGCATGTTTACTATGATGACCATCCTTGGATAATTCATGATATTATCCTAAATGTCCCTGGTCGATCATCTATGTGGGAGCACAGATGAAATAAGACCAGTATGACTTTGAAGATGTATAGAGATATAAATCAAAGTCATAAGCACATGTAAGAGTACAGGGTGTTGGACCGACCCGCTATGAGAGAACTGCATGGGTAACGTCATAAGCTTCTCTCATATACAAACCATGTCAATATGCCCTTTGACCTGAGATCATCATGGATTCCTACATGACAAAACGCTCAGCTTTGACCTAGTCAAAAGTCACTTTTGACCGAGTGATCATAAAGACTATGTTCGGGCTTAGTGGTTTTTCATGCGGAGGAATGTGAATGGTCAAGATGGAATTTGTCCCTCACATTCGTGGAGAGATATTACTGGGCCCCTCGATGAGTGAGTCTGAGAAATGTATGGCCATACTGTAATGGAAAGGTAGTTCCATTTCTATAGTCAGACTACTCAGGGATCGAGAAAGTAACGGTCGGGAATAGGAGGATGACATTATCCATGCCTCATCCATGACCAAAATATCGCGTGACAGAAGGGACATGATATGGTTGTATAAAAGGTTACATCGTTTATCGATCCTCATATGATTTGGGTAGTTGTTATGTCTTGCTAGAGACCGCTTGCGACTTGTGGGCTAGTATAGCAAATGGCCCACTGCCAACTTCATATGGGCCTACAGGGTCGCACACAAAATAGCCCAACACGAGCTATGATGTCCAGATTCATTGAATCTAAGACATGTCCAGATTCAATGAAAGATCCAGGTGAATGTATATATATTTATTTATATTCGTATATATATAAATTCGTATATATATATATATTATATATATGAGATATATGAGATTTAATTTATAAGGATAAATTAAATCCCTATCACGTTTGAATTCGAAATTCAAATTGATAGGATATCTCATATAAGAGATATTTATAAGATTTAATTTATAAGGATAAATTAAATCTCTATCACGTTTGAAATTCGAAATTCAAATTGATAGGATATCTCATATAAGAGATATTTATAAGATTTAATTTATAAGGATAAATTAAATCTCTATCACGTTTGAAATTCGAAATTTAAATTGATAGGATATCTCAAATTTGATTTATGGGAATAAATCAAATATAACTCAGTCTCATCTTTATTTAAAGTTAAATAAATAAGTAATTAAATCTGTGGGACGGATTTAATATTATTTTATTTAATTAGTTTCTTATAAAATTATACAATATATGATATTGTATCAATTCGGAATTAATATAAGATCAACTCCAAAATCCAATTAGGTCAAGTGGAAAAACGCATAGCATCCTCTATATCTGATTGGAGGAGCTACGTTTGAAAATAACACAGAACACAAAAGGCCGAAGGGAATCTGCAAAAGGTTTGCAGACAAGAAACTGCCGAAATAGAGACGGAGACTTGTGAAAGCCTTGGAGGGACAGGAGACGCTAGCACGTCGTTCGTGGTTGGAACGCTGTTCGTGTGGATACCAGTAGAGGAAGCCGACCTGAGGCGTCGACTTCTTGTGATCGGAAAGAGATCACCACCCACGTAGAGAAGCTGTGAAATTCGCTGAGCAACACTAAGGGTAATGATTCTTTCCACTTGACTTAAACACATACGGCAGATCCTGGCAAGGAATGGAAAAATTTTAAAGTTTATTTCCGCTGCGTGTCTTCCAATTCCTTTCACGAATGGTCAACGAATTATTTTTCCCTGAAACATAAGTGAGTTAGCTTAATGTATCAATTGGAACCACTTCATTTTGATTTTTCTAGAATTAGTTATGATTTTTCGAAGTCGGATCACTCATCTGGAATTTACACAGTGAACAGTACTCGATAAGAATAAAACTCCAGATTGAGAAATTGGACTTCAATGACCTTGAAAGTGGTTCTAAATGCTACTGAATGGTCCCTAAGACATACGAACGTAAGGATGTTTCATTTTGGTATCAGAGCAAAGGATTCTGGATTAGGAAATGCTCTGAACAGATAATTTATGGTGTTAGTACAGAATAAGGTTAGCACAGAACAAAGGGTTCTGGCTCCGAGCATAAGATTCTGGCACAGAACAGAAGGTTCTGGCTCAGTGATGCTCTGGTTTAGTTAGTTTGATTCCTTAAACAAATGAGAAGTTTGAGTGGTCCTCTCCCTAGAGTAGGATATAGGGATGGTGTTCACTGCTTGGAAAGGTTTAGACAGAAGACAGTGACACCCAGATGTATGAGGCTGGACCCCGAGCTTTATAGTCTTACGAAGGATATGATTATGATGGGCTAATCTTAGTCAGCCGATACAGTCGAGGTCTCCTGTTTACTAACACAATATGGCTGGACTAAGCAGAATAATGTTTAAGAAGCAGTTTCCTCTAGAGATAGAGACAGAATCTGATCAGTTCACGACTAAGGAAGCTGCAAGAGTAGCTCGAGGTATCGTGTTGTAACCAGATACTGTAGTGAGGATGCCAGATATCCAAGTTACAACAAGTTAAGTCACGATGAGATGTGGGCAACCCAGGCTCGCCAAGATCAAGAGCGAGATTCTGCTATCACTACGGCGGTTGCTGCTGCGGTTGCAAGATTACAGCAGTCTGGGAAGGAGGTAGTACCAGAGAATGATATAGAACCTGAACCTCAGCCAGATCATGAGCAGACTGGAATGAATAGACGTCAGGGGTCTATAGGAAATAACAATAACCAGGGAAGTTTGCAAACATGGATGGAGCGATTCCATAAGTTTAATCCGCCCATGTTTGAAGGGACTTTTGACACTCAAGTAGCTGAGGATTGGGTAAGCCAGTTAGAGAAAATCTTTAAGGTTTTAGAATGTCCCACTGAAAGAAAGACCCAGGTGGCAGTTTACAAGCTAGAAAGGAATGTGTAATAACCAGAAAAGAGTGAGCCTACTCCATCAGTACCACTGAAAGTGATGCCACCAGGTTCCCTGAGAAGGAACAGTAAGAAGAGAAATGAGTCAGTATATGGGTCAAAAGTTAATAAGAAGCAAGGAAGTAGGCCAGGTAGTGGGCCAAGAGAAGTTAGTAGGCAACCAAGGCCTAATGAATGTAGGAACTGTGGTCGAGACCATGGTATGAGGCCTTGTCCAGTAGGTCAAGGGTTACGCTATAGGTGTGGAAAGTATGGACATTATGCCAGGGAGTGTCCACAGAATACAACAGGAGAAAAATACTTGACTTAGGGAAGAATATATACCCTGACTGGCAATGAGATAAGAAAGTCTCCTGTGCCAAACTAAGGTACGAGTTTATTTGTGTTCTGGCTAATGAACGGATAAATCCTGTATTTGATTGGATTGTATTGTCCAGAATGCACACTATTGAGCTACCCTATACCTAGTATGTTTCCGTTGTATGAGGATGAGTATGACTACATGTTTTAAAAGTAGGAAGTAGAGAAGAGGGGTCTTATGTCGCGACTAATATGTACAGATAAGTTGATGTTGTGACGTAAGAAGACCTCAGGTCGCGATGAGTAATATTGCAGTACGCGACCAGTGTACAAAGGAGTCCAGGTCATGATGTTATGAGAGATAGGTCGTGACTAAAGGACGCAGAGATGCCAGGTTGTGACGAGTAGTGTGCGACGGTTGCGACTAAAAGTCGCAGAGCATGTGAGTTGTGACTATGCAGTTCTCAGGTCACAACAAAAGATAGCAGAGGCCATATGAATGAAGGCACCAAACTCGCTGAAGTCCACCAGCTAAAGGATTGGTATAGCATATGGTAAGCCAGACAGTACAAAGGTACTGAGGTACGAAAGATCAGTGTAAGACAATGTGAAAACGTAGATCCTCTATGTGGTAACTAAGAGTAGATCTACGTTACAGGGGTTTTATTCAGCTAATCTGAAAAGAAGACCTAAAAGCTAGAATGAGATTTGCTCAGGAATGATCCTAGTACATGGCCTAATGTTAAAAACGTGATGGGTAATAGATAAAGAGCTCAATGTTCCCTGAGCAGAGGGATTCCATCACGGAGAAGTGATAGACCTAGGGCATAGTACCCTAGAAAGTAGAAGTAATAGTAAAAGATGATGAATGGGATCCATGCGACTCAAGTTCGCTAGGATGAAAAGAAAGACCAATAAGGAACCATAGTCCGGTCAAGAATAAATCAGGACTGATAGGGACTGATGGAAAGATAGAAGAAGTTGAGAGATAGTAAAGAGGTAGCCACAGTTAAGAGATAAAGTGACTCCCCTATATCCTATATGAGATAGAGTAATGAAGGGTTGAGTCTATACCCTGGTAAGAGGGTAGTGTGGCAGCCTAAGTAAGATAGACTGATATGCTTGTCAGATCCTGAGCATGTGATTGATAATCTGACAGATAATACGATAGATGGTATGATCAGATGATGATCTGACAAATAATATGATAAAGGAAATACGTTTGAGGCTTATTTAGACTATTATGATGTCTAATGGATGGTTGAGCAAAATATGATGATGATATGGCTTATGTTGCCATAATTTATGATAGTTGCATCTCCTTGCAGTTGTCATATGATGACATGCATGTTAGAGTATGCTATGATGAATGGATACTCCCCTTTTTCAAGTGCATGCAGGGTAGAGTATATATGAGTACATATATGAGATAAGAAAGTTATGAAAAAGTAGGTTACTCCCATACCATATGATATGAATGTATTGAGGATGATAGATAGTCTCAGTTTATGGGACGATAAGTTATGATATGATATTCAGATATGATTTATGATTGAGGTTACTCAGGTATTTCTAAAGGCTTGTGAATACAGTACTCAGGCTATTTCTATTGAAATGAATGATGTACAGAAAGAGTAACAGATAAAAGCAAAAAGGAATTGTTTCTAGATCACTCTTCAGATAAGAGTTGGATCTGAAACAGATGGCTCTCAGATAGAGCTAGATTCAGATGGGTACAGATCACTCTTCAGATAAGAGTTGGATCTGGTATAGAATGCTCGCAGTTAGAGCATAGTTCAAATGGCTCGCAGTTAGAGCACAAGTTGAAAGATGAGAAGGAACTCCTGAGTAAGAGAGGAAGTAAGTAAAGTCTGGGTAAATGATATAAGGCTATAACATTTTTAAAATTTCTATTTATGGAGTTATCAACAGGTGGAAGCAGTTAACCTTATAACCTAGTCTGTTGGTTTAAGATCTTCGGGAGATATACAGTACAACAGAATCACAGTTAGATTCTGGAGGGTCACAGTTAGATCCTAGCATGGCTCCAGGGTCGCAGATAGATCCTAAAAGCTTCAGAGTCGCAGTTGGATTCTGAAGAGGCTAATGGTTGATCGCAGTTAGATCCCGAGGTCGCAGTTAGACCTAGCCTAAGGAAAGTAATGAGCCATGAGATATGAGTACAATGTAGTATCTCTTTGGGAAGATGAATGCCAAAGACGAAGTTAAGGTGAGGAAGCTTCACTAGTTGATAAACTCACCCAGAGAAATTATTTTATAATGGTTTTCTCAGATAGCCTCTAGTATACAGACTAAACTTAGCTTTCCCTTAGCAAAGACGGAGTCCAAGTACAAAGCTGAGTACTGATATTCAAAGTTTGATAGAAGTATGCCTGAGAAGTAAAGAACAGAATCCTCTATGTGTTGAAAATAGAAAAGCATTGGCTTAGAGCACTCTGGGAGGTAGCTCAAGTTGTAAAGCCAATAGCAAGAGAAAGAGGTAATAGTTCAGGCAGGGGGATTGATCAAGGTGATGATCAGATTGGAGAGCAGAGATGTCAATATGGTGGAAAGAGCCATGGCACATGGGAGTGTCGAGCAGGGCAAAGCAGTTGTGGTAAGAAAGGCCACTTTGCAAGAGGTTGCCCTAAGAATGCGGACATCCCTAGGAAAGGTATTTGCTCTTACCCCAGACACAGTCTTCAATATTCCCTAAGGTCGACCCTAAGAATGGTTAAGAAGAACTATAGCTGTAAGGGCGACTGAGCTGTAAGGAACTATAGGCCTAGATAATGATGTGGATAATGAAGAGTTCTTTTCTGATCTAAAGGAAATGGTAATAAAAGGCCAGAGAGACCTAGAGAAGAGGGTCTAAGGCAAAGATAGAACGTAGTTCTATAAGAAAGAGATTGCTAGGGTCTAAAGCTATATAAAGAGTAATCTAGCCCTAACCCAATAGCACGTTAAATTGAAAGGTGCTAAGGCAAGAGTAGCCTAAAGATATGTAAGCCCTAAGAAGGGATAAGAAAGTGCAAATGCCACAAAGGTTTGGCATAGATGCATGAAGTTATGAGAACAGTTAAGAAAAGTCAAAGAAGTTATCTGGGTTATGATCTCGTATCAGGAGAAAGAAAGTCAGAAGAACAATATCTCTCCTGAGAGATTAGCAAAGTGTAAGAAGAGTAAAGTAGACCCCAGAATTACATCAGAATTCTGCGGAATAAAATATGAAAGAAATGGACACTACTCACAAGTGTAATGAATTATCCATAAGTATAAGAGGTTGAATGCCCCAAGCCTTAGTCATAAACCAGGAAAGGATATACAGAAGAGCTATATCCAGGATCGTTGACTAAGATGCCAAGTAAATTTCGAGGACGAAATTTATTTTAAGGGAGGTAGAAATGTAACACCCCAAATTTTTAGGCCTAGAGATGCCAGAAGGAGAATTCAAGGGCATAATCATAATTATGGGAAAGATCGGACTGGTAGCCGATGAGTACCATATTTTGCCAGAAAATAGAGAAAATTATGCTGATCATTTCACTGAACTGTGAAATGTGCATATGAGGTATCTAGGTGTATGAAAGAATTAGAAATATGACCAGGGGTAAAATGGTCATTTTGGAAAAGTGTGCGCGTGAGTGCTTTTTCAGGCCAAAACAGCCCGGTCCGGATAAAATATCTGAAAATACCGGGAGATAGAGGAAAGGATTCCGGATTGAATGAGGAGTCACAGAATTTTGATTTGAGGTCCCGATTTTTCTGTAAAAATTCCTGAAGATGGGAATTTACAGTTATAATCGGTAAAGGAAAGGCAGTCCGAATATAAATGATCGGACTATGGCCAGAGGCCATACAGTATTGTCTAAGGCCCGTAGTGACACCAGGGAAGGCCCAAACCCATAATACCAGTTCAGTGGTAAGAGGGGCCGGTGTCCGGGAAAAATGTGCAAAATGACGAAAATGCCCTTATGTTATAGAATAACTGAAGAATGAGTAAAGGGTATTTTGGTCATTTGGCTAAGGTTAGACAGTCAAGAAGGGGTATCTGGATAGTTGACCAGGGCCAGAGAATACTCTAGTAAAATATGAAAAGACAATAATGCCCCTAGACCTAGTAAGGAAATGAAAGGACTTAAGTGCAATTATGGAAAGTTTCAAGGCCAAAAAGGAAAGTAGACAAAAATGTGGGGTCCTTAAGTGTAATTTTAGCCAAATAAAAAGGGACTTAAATGAAAAGAAGAAAAGTTCCCTGGGGCTAAATTGTAATTAAAGAAAGTCAGGCCGGAAGTGGTTTGGACTGTCCGAAAGCATTTCAGTCCCAAATTTCACCGGTAGAGAGAGCAAGTGACGCTCAGTAATCTGGCTTAATACAGGAATTTTTGAAGACTCCAGATAGCCAGAAATGAACTGATCGTCCAAAAGTTATAAAAATTCATACCGGATATCCTAGAATTCAGATCTAGGTGAGAAAATACAGGATGATACGTCCTTATGGGACGGATGTTGGGAAACTGACAGAATACCAATAGGAGGCCTGTAGAAAAAGTTATTCACAAATCAGAAAATCCAGACGGGAGTGTGAGGCCTCGGGAGATCCGATATGGAGATTTATCGGTATTTGAAAAGGGACTGAATGAGTTCGGATGACCTTAGTCAGATGACTGATATGACTCACAGGGATGCCTGAACACCGCAGGCTAGTGTTTCGGACAGAAGGAGCCGGTGTCCAGATATGTGTATAAACGGTGAATAATAGATAAAATATTCAATAATTATTAACGGGGGAAGATTCCTCGTAATGCGTGCCATGAAGGTAATGGACCCTGAAAGGCCCAATAATGGCGCCAACAGAGGCCCAGTAAGACCCTTAGACTGATAGGTGGGCCAGTGTTCAGCAGAACCCCGGAAAAGTGCGAAATTACGAAAATGCCCCCTTGTTGTACAAAAGTGTAACAGATGAATGGAGGGCATTTTGGTAATTCTGGACAGGCCCAGAGGCCAAGGTATATACAGATAAAGCTACATAGAGTCAGTATATGCCCTGACAGAGTACAGAAGGGTGTAAAATGACAATTTTACCCTTAGGGTAAATATAGGGCAAGAAAGGGCACCCAAGGGTATTTTGGTAATTTGCCAAGGGCTGTTTCTTGGGAATCGAGCCATCAGAGTACTTGAGCTTGATCAGGATCCAAGACAACATTCCCAGAGCCCAAAAACGTAGGCCCAGTAATGTGTGGGAAAAAGTGGCATTAAAATACTATTTTAATGCTGTTTCAATAAAGTAAAGTTACTCGGTCGGCACGATAACCGAGGAGGTGATCAGATAAAGTCCTGGATATATCTGGATAGCATTGGAAGGCGTGACAGGTGCCAGTAAGATGACACATGGCGCCAACATAAAGGCAGAAGAAAAAGTTGAGGACACGTATTACGAGGCAAGAGACTAGACCGGTGAGTCAGCATGCTGAGTCAGCTGCTGAGGTGTCCAGGAATTTCAGCATGTGGAAAATGTGGCGCTAAGGTGTCCTGGTGAGGTGTCCCAATGATGTCATGCATGATGCAGTAAAGGAGGAATTAAAGAAAATAGGAAAATCCAGGAAAAACCAGGACCGCAGGATCAAAGTTCATAGAAACTGCAGAATTGCCATTGAAGGCAATTATAAATACCCCCCTCCATTCCATTTTCATTCACGCAAGGCAAGGGAGAAGGGAGAGAAAGAAGAGAGAGAAGGAGAAGGAAAGGAAGAGAGAAAGGAGAAAAGGAAGTAAGGAAGTTCTGGCGAAGCTAGAAGCAGAATAAGGATAGTGGAGTTCTGCTAAGCTAGCCAGGTAGTAACTAATCCTAGCTTTATTGTAATGGCTTTGTGATTCGTTGTGCTATTGTTTGGTTGGATTGTTGTCTTATATGTTATGTCTGAAGCTCTGCTGTAATGCTATGATCATATGTTATTAAGCATGGAAGCACGCAGCATACTTATCTGTACAGTCTGCATTACATATATTGTTATGATTGTTGCTACTGAGATTCCCCCGAATCTCATCCCAATAAATAACCCATTACAGGGAAGGTTATGTCAAAATGAATTCTGGGAATTTTAAGAGACGCCGTTATGCTGCCGAAGTAAAGACTGAACATCAGTATATGATAAGTACTGTGTACGTAGTGCTGTCTAAGGAGGCTAGAAGTGAGTGGACCTAGCCGGTTCATCTAGTCTTTCCTGGGTACTACGTAGAATGGTAGTTCTCATGAGGGGATTACCGAATCAGTACGGTTCAGTTCTTTGTACAGATGAAGCGTAGCGGTTATGCTGCCGGATTTCAGGCAGAAAAAGTTGTAATAGCAGTATGAGAGTTTATGTACATACCCTGATGTAAAACAACTTATTAATTAATAATAATTGTTGTTTGGCATGTTTGACTGATATATGATGGATGTATGCCTATGTATGTAATATTGGTTGCTGAAAATTAACGCTATGAACAGTAACCCGTGGGGACATGAGGATGTTTGACCCATAATTAAAAATAGTAAATGGATGAATTAATGTATGATTTTTTATGGTAGATATTATACATACCAAGCTTTAATTTTATATATAAAACGTATCATTTGGATATCTACACAAGGAGATATAAATTATCAAAGTTGGGACCAGAATGCTGGATTCAGGAGAAAAACGCTGGATGAACAGTAAAGTTGAAACGTTGACTGGCGTGGACTCGGTCAACGAATGGTCAACGAATTATTTTTCCCTGAAATATAAGTGAGTTAGCTTAATGTATCAATTGGAACCACTTCATTTTGATTTTTCTAGAATTAGTTATGATTTTTCGAAGTCGGGTCACTCATCTGGAATTTACACAGTGAACAGTACTCGATAAGAATAAAACTCCAGATTGAGAAATTGGACTTCAATGACCTTGAAAGTGGTTCTAAATGCTACTGAATGGTCCCTAAGACATACGAACATAAGGATATTTCAAGAAGCATCAAAACATGAAATAGGTGAAGATTAAAATAGAAAACTCCCCAGTGTAGTCCATGAGCTCAAGACATGAGATCCATCACCAAGAGACTAAGGATTTAGCCTCTCATGACTCCTATTACGTGACAATCGCTGTTCAAATATGATGCCATAAAGACAAGTAGAAGGTGAGATGAAGAGATGAATGATGGAAGATGGGTGTAGGTAGTGGAGAGAGTGTATAGAGAGTTCGAGCACTGCTTCTTAGCCTAATTAGGTTAAAAACCAACCTCCTCTACGTCTGCGGCTTGCTACTCCTTTTAACAGCAGGTTGACCTAATAAAAAATGCGCATCTTCACAACTGTCTTCTCTGGTCGCGACCAGATCCATGCTTTGGTCGTGACCTAGAAACTCAGAGAAGCTTCCCTGGAGAAATTAGGTCGTGACCTGTGGACACTTTGGTCGCGACTAAAATACACAGAGCTGCTTCCTTGATTTTTTTTTCTACTCACATTAGTCCTTGCTCCTCTAAAATACCTACAATTCAAAACCAAAGCTTATTGTAAAAGTCCCACCAGTAAAGTAATATCATATATGCAGTTTAGAAGAGTTAATTTACCATTTTACCCTTAAAACATCACATTGCCAAGCACAATCATGTATTACCACAAAAATACAATTATAGGCATAAAATGAATGGTAAAGTTATTATAAAACCCTTAAAAATGTCACAGAAACCATACACAAATTGTGTCTTATCACAACCTCATCATTATGAGGGACTTCATTTGCCATGAATTTCAAGATCCCATTATCAGTAAAACCGTAATCCTTAATGCTTATATCTACCTCAGAAGTACCACCCCTAGAAGTAGGATCCTCGCTGTGTGTATATTATGATCAATAGACTTTTTCCAGGATGATGACTCATGCTAATAATATCAAATAATAATTGATATAAACAATAAATAATATCAAATAATAATTTAAGAAATATAATAAATAAAATAAAATAAAAAATAAATTGAGAAATAATTGAGAACTAAATTTCTATTCTTACTTGGAAATATGGAGTACAATTTAGATCTAAATTCGAAATTGATTTGTGGAGAGAATTCACCAGAGCTTTGAAACATCCTTCTTTATATCTCTCAGAGTACTCTTGCTATAGCACTCTCAACTGGATTATATCTCTCTTGCTGGAAATCCTGGCAGAAAATAACTGTACTGATTCGGTAATTTCCCATGAGAACTGAAACATCCTGCCTTAGACTCCTCATAGCACACCCGCGGAAGCTATACTAGCTGTACTGATTCGGTAATTCTCTCATTAGAACTACCATTCTACATAAGAAACCAGGAAAGACTGGATGAACCGGCTAGGTCTACTCACTACCAGCCTCCTTAGACAGTACCTACGTACACAGTACGCATCATATCCTTTCCCCACTACTGCTATCTCCGCCAAAATTTCAGCAGCATAACGGCGTCTCTCAAAATTCTCAAAATCTACCTCGACATAACCTCCCTGAAATGGTTATACAAGGGGGATGAGATTCGGGGGAATCTCAGTAGTAATAATCATAACAATATATGTAATGCAGTGTGACAGTGCTTGCTTGTGATTGTGTACAGATAAGTATGCCGCGTGCTTCCATACTCAATAACATATGATCATAGCATTGCAGTAGAGCTTCAGACATAACATATAAGACAACAATCCAACCAAACAATATCACATCAAATCACAAAGCCATTACATAAAAGCTAGGATTAGTTACTACCTGGCTAGCTCAGCAGAACTCTACTATCTTTATTCTGCTTCCAGCTCCGCCAGAACTTCCTTACTTTATTTCTCTCTTCCTTTCCTCCTCCTTCTCTCTAATCTTTCTCTCTCACTACTCTTGCCATGCGTGGAGCAAATGAATGAAGGGGGGGTTTATATAGATTTCCTCAATGGCACTTCCGTAATTTCCATGCCATCTGAACATGTGGTCCTGGTTTTTCCTAGAATTTCCTATTTTTCTTTATTTCCTTTTACTGCATCATCAGTGCCACCTCAGGGGACACCTCAGCAGCCACCTCACCAGCACATTTTCCACATGTCAAAAATCCTGGGACACCTCATCAGCTGACTCAGCATGCCGACTCACTGGTCTAGAGTCTTGCCTCGTAATACGTGTCCTCAGCTTTATCTGCTTCCTCCAGATCAATGCCATGTGGCGCCTGGAAGAGACCTCTCACGCCTTCCAATGCTATCCAGATAAGTCCCAGACTTATCTGATCACCTCCTCGGTTATCGTGTAAACCGAGTAACTTTACTCTACTGAAAGGTCACTGAACCATGCTCTAATGCCATGTGTCATCTTGTGGGTCCCATGAGAACACCTTATCAGTCCACCTCATGGTTTCCAGATAACCTTTCCTTTATCTGACCTTCTTCCCCAGTTCTATCTCTAATCGGGTAACTATCTCCTTTGGACCTTCACAACTCTTGGCCCACTAGATCTCATACGGCTAGCACCACTTATAGTCACTAGTCGCGACCTATCCATCATCTCATCGCGACATAACACCTTCTGTGTTTATTAGTCGCGACCACAGCATTGGCTAGTCGCGACCACAACATTCTTTAGTCGCGACCATAACATATTCTAGTCGTAACCAGGCTCATATACCCATTAGTCGCGACACCACATACATATCCGTCACGACCAATCATCTCTGCCAATATTAGTCGCGACCAATCTACTTCCTCGTCGTGCCCAAAAGTCACCAATACATCTTTCTCATACTGTCTGCTTTCTTTCTTATGGACAACTCTACTGCTCAGTGTCTATTCCTTTCATATCTCACCCCACAGAATCTTAGCATAATTTTGGGGTCTATCTTATCTCACTTTCTTCTTATCCTTCATCTTAAGTTCTAGAAATTCTCTTTCAATAACTCATCCCCTACTCTTCGGGAGTCCTTGTTAATTGAAAGGCTCGACAACCCTCTATATAAGGTTATCTTACATAGGAGCCAGTCCATATCAAGCTACCTGCAGAATTCCTAGACTTAAGACTTAGGACATTCCTCCCATTCCTCATTTTGAACCTAGGTGAACTGTCCCGATTCTGTAGGTTAAAGACTTAACTCATCTTTACATCCTAAAGGACTTAGCTCATCCCTCGGATCCTACAAAATACAGGTAAATAATCCGCCCATATCAGATTACTACCCTAGGACTACGGGTTTAGCAGCCTGCCCATATCAGACTACCTCCCAGTTCAACTAGACCCAAAAATTGGGTTGTTACAAGAACTACCATTCTACATAAGTACCCAGGAAAGATTGGATGAACCGGCTAGGTCCACTCACTTCCAGCCTCCTTAGACAGCACCTATGTACATAGTACTCTATATAGTCTACCAGCACAACGGCATTTTCTAGTAAATATCTTTAAATCTTGACCTTAAATCTTAACCTTACATATACTCAATTGGAATTATCTTAGATCATTGGAATACCTTTTAACCTTAAAAACATGAATTTCCAAGAGTTGGGCTTACGGGTATTGTTCACTGTTCACTGGGTAATTTCAGATTATAGCCTGAACTTTGGAAATTCATAGTTAAATCTAGAAAAATAGTTTTGAGGTAATTCCAATTTCTAATGAAATCTATTTCATTTAAATTTAAGAAAAAAATAATGAAAATAAGGTTTCCTTGTCCAGATCAAATCAATTTATTCGTTGAACTTTACTGTTCATTTGGTAAATTTGGAATTTCCAGTTTCTTTGTCCTATTTTCAAAAATTCATTTCTCCTTATATACTTATCTAATTGAGTCGAATTGCCTATGGATTTACATCTCAGAATGTTTAATTTTAGCTCACCAAAAATCACGGAAAAACTCATTCATTTGCTATATGAAAACCGCGTTGGAACCTTACTGTATCGGATGACTTGTTTTATCTTGATCCAGAGTTTAAGTCCAAATTTGAAAAGTCATATCAATTTGAAAACTTAACTAAATTATGCGTTCTTGGTGTCCAATTAAAGCTTTGGAACTTAGCTATTTTAATACCAAATTTCACGTGAAACCAAAACAGATAAGTTACTCAAACTATCGCTGGAAGGTCACTCCCTCATCTCGGATCCAGTGAGTATTTACCATGTACATACCAATATATCATCACATAAATTAAAGGCATGCTTTTCAAGTCATATATACATTGTTCATTCCCATTTACCTTCCTCCTTGTGAAGTTCCAGCACCTAGAGCAATATTTATTGATATGGAAGGAATGAGATTTCATGGAAATCACAATAGCAAGTAATACAAACTATAAGGTTATGCATGTTTGATTAAATGCCTAACATGTTATCATGCAATGGGAGCTAATTCATGCTTATACATAAGCAAACTCTAACATGCATATTGTTATGACATATATTGCAAGGAGTGGCACATATTCATAGCACATCATCATCATCATAAACATCATCACATAATATCCCATGCTCAACCAAACCTTCATGCATAACAAGTAAGAAAATCAATCAAAGCACATAAGTTTATAGTTAGGTATTCTTGCTACCTCTTATGGATCCTTGTCCTTCCCTTCTTGAAGTGATTTTTCCTTGCCACAAATGTCAAAACCCAGACATTACAAGATAATTACCAAATTACAAGTCTAGTTTCAATAAGCTCCTTTCTTTCTCTACTTTATGACATTTGTTTACATCTTTCTAAACTAAACTCTCATGGTTCATTTATACATAATTTTTCATGTAGAATCCAAATATGTATTCAAAAATTCCAGAATCCAATTGCTTCCCAAAGTTCTGCACAGTACCAAAAAGTGGCTCCTTTTTTTTCCAAAAATTCCCATTTTGGTTCCAATGCTTCCAATACTTGTTTTTCCTACTATAACCCCACACAAAATTCCATTATAAATCCATTGGAAGCATCAAAACCATGAAATTCCAACATATAAACAGTTATTCCGTATTGTACAGAAAAGAACACCTTCATGGATTCACAAACACACATGGATTCCTAAGCCATTATCATGTGATTCAAGCTTGTTTAAGCTTGTGCAAACTATCTAGAACATAAACACATGTTCCTATCACATATCCAAAGAAATTTCAATAGCATTTCCCAAGATTCAAGCCTCAAAACCAACTTAAACTCAAGAAGAAATTATAAGAACAAAGTCTAGAAGCAAGGGAGCAACTTACCTTACAAGCTTCTTCAAGATCCTTGCTTCTTCCTTGCTTGACAAAATATTTTGCAAGAGGTTCCCTACACTTTCTCCTCCACGGTTTTGGCTTAGAATGAGGGGGTATTTATAGCAAAATCTTGGGAAAATTGAAGGCTAAGATCACCTTGGGAACTATTTGATCTAATGGTTAAAGGTTTGATCTTGGAATGTCTTTTCTCTTTTCACTCATGACATCACCACCATGACATCACCAACATGACATCACTTGGGACACCTAAGCCTCCTCTTTGGCTCCATTTTGTGTGTGTGAGTTCCAAGAAAAGTTTTAACCCAATTCAGTCCCATCCAGTCCAATCCGGTACCGGCCCGATCCGATTTTCCGTAAACCGGACTATTTTCTTAATCTAATTTTTATGGGACTTCATAATATATATTTTTTCAATATTTAAATCCTTCATACCATTGAAATTCTCATATTGGGTTTAAATTTAATTTTAAATACCTTGGAAAATTACCAAAATACCTTTAGTACTTTTCCTTGCACTATATTAAACCCAAGGGCATAATTGTCATTTATCACCTCTTTAGACCTTGTCAAAATATATATTGACTCCGACTAACTTTTCCTGCACTTGTCTTGGTGTTTTGGCCTATCCAAAATGACCAAAATGCCCTCCCTTCATTTATGGTTTCTTAGGGCATCACAGGGGCATTTTTGTAATTTTGCACTTTTTTGGGGTTCCTCTGGACACTAGCCCACCCATCAGTCCACTTATTTTATTGGGCCTTAATAACGCCATTTTTGGGCCTTTTAGGTTTCAATACCTTTGTGGCACAAATTCCTAGCAAACTCTCCCGGCAATATTCATCGGGTATTTTATTCCACTATAAATTCCATTAAAAATTCTACAGGATTCCTTTTCTGATCCTGTCAATTTTATAAATTCTTATATCAACTATAGGAATTTACTGGAAGGCCTCATCTGATTCTGAGATCTGAAAAATATTGTAATAATTTTATCTAACTTCAGAAATTTATATCAATTTTTCGGGACCTCAAATCAAAATTCTGTGTTACGTCAAACAACCTAGAATAATTTTCTCTATTTACTGGAAAAATTTGGGTCTGATCAGAACACGGTCATTTTTGGCCTATTTTCAGTCCAAAATTCCCATATTTACAGTTTTGACCCTTGACTTACCACAAATCACAACTTTTCATAATTACACTTAAAGACCCCACATTTTTGTCTACCTTTTCTTTTAATCTTAAACTTTCTTCCTCTTCCAATTTAATCCCTTTCTTTACATAAATATGGCCACATCTTTTCCTGAAAAATCTCATATATATTTTATTCAATCTGTACATATAACTTAGTACAGAATTAGGGATGTTACAAGCTTCACTTCATAGCTCGCCAAAAGTGACAAAATGAGGATTGTAGGGTTATACATAGGTTATTAATTTCTAGTGACTGTATCCAAAACTGCTAGAAATTGGAAACCTTAAACCCTTTACCACCCGCTGTTCTTGGCATGTGTTAGGACCCCTTGAGACACCAACACATTTCTAGTGGTTTTTCAAGCAACCGCTAGAAATATCATCCAATATTTATAGCGGTTGTCTCATAATCGCTAGAAATTTTGATAACCGTCCCCCTGGCCACCCCCGCTCTTGGCACATGTCAGGACTCCTCAAGAAACTAACACATTTCTAGCGGTTACCAAAATGCTAAAAAATACAGTGACCTTTCGCATTCTTTAGCAGTTTCCCCAACCAAACCGCTAGAAAAAGACCGCTAGAAAAAGATCGCTAGAAATGTGGCACAAACTTTGTGCCATGTGGCGCCAATAAATGTTGAAGTCTTTTTCTAGTGGTTGGGGTTGAAGCGTTAGAAAGTTGTAGGGCTCGTACACATTATGGTCAAAATGTTTAGAATTTCTAGTGGTTTGTTGTATAACCGTTAGAAATCCTATTAGTTTCTAGCGATTTGTGTCAACTGTTAGAAACTAGTTGCTACTAACAACCATTTTTTTGTAGTGTACATACATACATACATATATATACATACATACATACATACATACATACATGTGTAGGTCTATGCTGTCTTATACAGAGATAAAGTTGAAAAAATTATTCTATTTAAGACAAATTTAATGAGTTAACTAATCTTCTTTAGTTAATAGTTATAATGAACTAGTTGAAAGTGACTTGTGTGCGAGAAAATGAGGCACTAAAAGATAAAATTGAAGTCATTCACAGTGAATGATTTCACTTTTTTGACATGACAGGCATGAAAATTCTTGCATGAAGAGGTGAAGAAGTTGTTTAAAGGATGTTAAACTTTAGAAATTGTTCAATCCAAGATGAACTTCTATTGTACGAAAATAGTATCTTGGTAATAATTCCCCCATATAGCATTTGAGCAATTTCTTTTACTGTTTGTAGTGCATTGGTAAATTAACAAGACGAATATGAGCTTTAAACAACTAATTCCCCCATGAAAATAATACTTTTAGAGAGAATATGTGTTTGGTTTTGATTCCAAACCATGGTTTTAGAGACTAAAACATAGTTTGAGAAAAAAGCTATCCAAACACCCTTTATGAGCTTTAACAATTTCAACAAGAAAATTAATAAGACGAATATGAGCATTAAAAAAATGAATAAGGGTATTAACAAGACAAATAGGGGAATTAACAATAACAAGACAAGTAGGGGCATTGACAAGATGAATACGGGAATCGAACGTTGAATATGGCTGCATCACCCAAGAGAGGGTGAATTGGGTATTTTAAAAATTTTGAAAACTCTAAGAAAATTAGAATAAATTTAAAGAGTAGAGTTTAGAAGGATATCTCCTAAGGAAGAAGTTTATGAAGAAATATTGCACAGGATGATTTATACTAGTTTGACACAATCTATTTAGCCTACATCTAGTCCCCAAAGCTCCTCTTGTGTTCTACTATTTTTTAAGATTAGCTGGGCTCTTTGTAACATCCCAAATTTTCTATATCTGTATAAGATTGATAGAGGAAAGAGGTTATGAAGGTCTTGTGAAACGTCCTTACTTTCTTACATCTTAAGGACCATTTAGTAGCATTTAGAACCACTTTCAAGGTCATTGAAGTCCAGTTTCTCAATCTGGAGTTTTACTCTTATCGAGTACTGTTCACTATGTAAATTCCAGAAGAGTGACCTAACTTCAAAAAAATCATAACTAATTCCAGAAAAATCAAAATGAAGTGGTTCAAATTGCTACATGAAGATAACTCAATTATATTTCAGGGAAAATCACTCATTGACCACCCTTTGACCAAGTCAACGTAGGTCAACATTACAATTTTACTGTTCATCCTGCATTTTTCTCCTAAATTCAGGATTTCGGTCCCAACTTTGATAATTTATATCTCCATGTGTAGACATCCAAATGAGTCATTCTATATATCAAATCGAAGCTTAATAGGTCTACTATTTACCACAAAAATATCATACATTTATTCATACATTTACTATTTTTAATTATGGATCAAACATCATCAAGTCACCACATGTTTCTGTTCATAGTGGTAAATTCCAGCACTCAACTTTGCATACATATGCATATATCCATCACATATTAGTCAAACATGCCAAACAATACCTATTATTAAATAAGTCATCATACAACAGAATATGTACAAAATTCTCATATTTCTATTACATCTTTCCTGCCTGAAATTCGGCAGCATAACCGCTACGCTTCATCTTTAGAAAGTAACTGATCTTGTACCGATTCGGTAATTCCCGTGAGAACTACCATTCTATG
This sequence comes from Leucaena leucocephala, assembly GCA_037074615.1. Taxonomy (NCBI): domain Eukaryota; kingdom Viridiplantae; phylum Streptophyta; class Magnoliopsida; order Fabales; family Fabaceae; genus Leucaena; species Leucaena leucocephala. Next base: position 5,876,642 of record CM073545.1, read on the forward strand.
TAAGTACCCAGGAAAGGATGGATGAACCGGCTAGGTCCACTCACTTCCAGCCTCCTTAGACAGTGCCTACGTACACAGTACGTATCAGCTCCTTTTTTTACTATTTCCATCTTGTCATAATTTCGACAGCATAACGGCGTCTCTTAAAATTCCCAAAATTTACTTCGGCATAACCTCCCCTGTAATGGGTTATTTATTGGGATGAGATTCGGGGGAATCTCAGTAGTAATAATCATAACAATATATGTAATGCAGAGTGACAGTGCTTGCTTGTGATTGTGTACAGATAAGTATGCTGCGTGCTTCCATACTCAATAACATATGATCATAGCATTGTAATAGAGCTTCAAGCATAACATATAAGACAACAATCCAACCAAACAATAGCACAACCAATCACAAAGATATTACATAAAAGCTAGGATTAGTTACTACCTTAAAAGCTTAGCAGAACTCTAAAATCTTTGTACTGCTTTCCACACTGGCAGAACTTCCTTTCTTCCTCTCACTAAATCTTGCTCTTGGCCGTGAGAATGAATGGCAAGGGGGGTATTTATAGTTTTGATGGATGGCATTTTCGTAATTTCCAAGCACTCTGAACTTGTGGCCACCGTTTTTCTGGAATTTCTTATTTTCTTTATTCCTTTTACTGCATCATCATGACATCATCCCAAGGGATACCTCATGGGACACCTCATCCCTCATATTTGTCACATGGCAAAATTGAGAGAGCCAAGAAGCCTCTGGAAAATTTCCAGTCCAATCCGGTACCGCCCGGTCCGTTTCCTCAAAAACTGGACTGTTTTCTGAATCTAATTTTTCTGAAAATCCATATTATGTCTTCTGACCTTAATTAAGTATCTGGGTCCTTTATATCTTTGACATTTTATACTGGGTCTAAACTCAATTACAGATCCCCTGTGAAATGACCAAAATACCCCTGGGTGCCCTTTCTTGCACTATCTTAACCCTAAGGGTAAAATCATCATTTTACACATTTCTGTACCCTATCAGGGCATATACTGTCTCTGTTTAGCCTCACCTGTATATGTCTTGGCTTCTGGGCCTGTCCAGAATGACCAAAATGCCCTCCATTCATCTATTACCCTTTAGTACAACACAGGGGCATTTTCGTCATTTCGCACTGTTCTGGGGTTCTGCTGGACACTGGCCCACCTATCAGTCCAAGGGTCTTACTGGGCCTTTGATGGCGCCATTATTGGACCTTTTAGGGTCCATTACCTTTATGACACGTATTACGAGGAATCTTCCCCAGTCAATGTTCATCGAGTATTTTAGCTATTATACACCGTTTATACAAATCTACGGACACCGACTCCTTTTACCAGATACACTGGCCTACTGTGTTTAGACATCCCTGTGGGTCATAACAGTCATCTGACTGAGGTCATCTGAACTCATTCAGTCCCTATTTAAATACCGATAAATCTCCTAATCGGATCCCGGAGGCCTCACACTTCCGTCTGTATTTGCTAATTTATGAATAACTTTTTCTACAGACCTCCTATCGGTATTCTGTCAGTTTCCTGACATCCGCCCCATCAGGACGCATTATCCTGTAATTTGTCGCTTATATCTGAGATCTAGGATATCCGATAGGAAATTTTTATACTTTTAGACTATCAGATCAATTTTGGCTATCTGGAGTCTTCAGAAAATTCCTGTATTAAGCTGGATTACCCAGCATCACTTGCTCTATCTACTGGTGAAATCTGGGACTGAAAGGCTTTCGGGCAGTCCAAACCACTTTCGGGCTAACTTTATTTAATTACACTTAAGCCCCAGGGAACTTTTCTTCTTTGCACTTAAGTCCCTTTATTTGGCTAAAATTACACTTAAAGACCCCACATTTTTGTCTACTTTTCCTTTCTAGCCTTAGACTTTTCATAATCGCACTTAAGTCCTTTCCTTTTCTTTCTTTTTCAATTTAATCTCTTTCTTTACATAAATAACCAGATAGCCAAATAAAGCAAGTGACGCTCGGTAATCTAGCTTAATACAGGAATTTTTCAAGACTCCAGATAGCCAGAATTGATCTGATAATGAAAAAGTTATAAAAATTCCTACCGGATATCCTAGATTTTAGATATAGGTGAGAAAATACAGGATGATGCGTCCTTATAGGACAGATGTCAGGAAACTGACAGAATACCGATAGGAGGCCTGTAGAAAAAGTTATTCGTAAAACAGAAAATCCAGACGGGAGTGTGAGGCCCCCGGGTATCCGATAGGGAGATTTATCGGTATTTGAAAAGGGACTGAATGAGTTTGGATGACCCAGTCAGATGATTGATTTGACTCACAGGGATGCCTGAACGCCGCAGGCCAGTGTATCGGACAGAAGGAGCCGGTGTCCGGATATGTGTATAAACGGTGAATAATAGATAAAATATTCAATAATCATTGACAAAGGAGGATTCCTCGTAATGTGTGCCATGGAGGTAATGGACCCTGAAAGGCCTAATAATGGCGCCATCAAAGGCCCAGTAAGACACTTGGACTGATAGGTGGGCCAGTGTCTAGCACAACCCCGGAAAAGTGCAAAATTACTAAAATGCCCCTGTGTGGTACTAAAGGGGTAGTAGATGTATGAAGGCATTTTGGTCATTTTGGACAGGTCCAGGAGCTAAGGCACATACAGATAAAGTTACTCAGAGTCAGTATATGCCCTGATAGGGTATAGAAGGGTGTAAAATGACGATTTTACCCTTAGGGTTAAAATAGTGCAAGAAAGGGCACCCAAGGGTATTTTGGTAATTTGTCAAGGGATGATCCAAGATAACATTCTCAGATAAAAAAAATGTAGGCCCAACAATGTGTGGGAAAAAGTGGCATTAAAATACTATTTTAATGTTGTTTCAATAAAGTAAAGTTACTCGGTCGACACGATAACCGAGGAGATGATCAGATAAAGTCCTGGACTTATCTGGATAGAATTGGAAGGAGTGAAAGGTCCCTTCCAGATGCCACATGGCGTCATCTTAGAGGCAGAAGAAAAGTTAAGGACACGTGGCACAATCTCAACCGTTCAGTTTGGTTTGTGGGAAATCGGACCCGACCGGTACTGGATTGGACTGGAAATGCTGAGTCAGCTGATGAGGTGTCCAGGAATTGTGACATGTGAAGAATGTAGCAATGAGTTGTCCCGGTGAGGTGTCCTAGGTGATGCAGTAAAAAGGAATAAAAAAAAATGGGAAATTCCAGGAAAAACCAGGACAACATGTTCAGATGGCTTCAAAATTACAGGAATGCCATTGAGGAAAACTATAAATACCCCTCCCCCTCCCATTTCATGCATTCCATGGTTTTGGCAAGAGAAAGAGAGAGAAAGAAGAGAGAGAAGGAGAAAGAAAGAAGAAAGGAAGTTCTGGCGGAGCTGGAAGCAATATAGAGATAGTAGAGTTCTGCTAAGCTTTTGAGGTAGTAACTAATCCTAGCTTTTATGTAATGACTTTGTGATTTGTTGTGCTATTGTTTGGTTGGATTGTTGTCTTATATGTTATGCCTGAAGCTCTACTGCAATGCTATGATCATATGTTATTGAGTATGGAAGCACGCAGCATACTTATCTGTACACAATCACAAGCAAGCACTGTCACTCTGCATTACATATATTATTATGATTGTTGCTACTAAGATTCCCCCGAATCTCATCCCAATAAGTAAACCATTACAGGGGAGGTTATGTCAAAGTGAATTTTGGGAATTTTAAGAGACGCCGTTATGCTGCCGAAATTATGACAAGATGGCAATAGTAGAGAAAGCAGCTGATACGTACTGTGTACGTAGGTACTGTCTAAGGAGGCTGGAAGTGAGTGGACCTAGCCGGTTCATCCAGTCTTTCCTGGGTACTTACGTAGAATGGTAGTTCTCATGGGAATTACCGAATCGGTACAAGATCAGTTACTTTCTGAAGATGAAGCGTAGCGGTTATGCTGCCGGATTTCAGGCAGGAAATGATGTAATAGAAATATGAGGATTTCATACATGCCCTGATGTATAATGACTTATTATTTAATAAAGATATTGTTTGGCATGTTTGACTGATATATGATGGATGTATGCATATGTATGCAAAGTTGATTGCTGGGAATTACCACTGTGAACAGTAACACGTGGTGACAAGGTCATGTTTGATAAATGGTTAAAAATAGTAAATGGATGAATAAATGTATGAAATTTTTATGGTAAATAGTAGACATACCAAGATTTAATTTGATATATAAAACATCTCATTTGGATGTCTACACATGAAGATATGAATTGTCAAAGTTGGGACCAGAATGCTGGATTCAGGAGAAAAACGTTGGATGAACAGTAAATTTGTGACGTTGGCTGACGTTGACTCGGTCAATGAATGGTCAACAAGTTATTTTTCCCTGAAATATAATTGAGTTATCTTCATTTAGCAATTGGAACCACTTGATTGGAAGTTTTTTAGAATTAGTTATGATTTTTCGATGTCAGGTCACTCATCTGGAATTTACATAGTGAACAGTACTCGATAAGAGTAAAACTCCAGATTGAGAAATTGGATTTCAATGACCTTGAAAGTGGTTCTAAATGCTACCAAATGGTCCCTAAGACGTATGGAAGTAAGGATGTTTCAGAAGAGCCAACCTATAGGCTACTACCCCTATCTTTGAAAGAATTTGAAATGGTCCTATGTATCTTGGATGTAATTTCTTTACTTTGATCGATCGCCCGGCTCCCGTCATTGGAGTTAACTTAAGGAATACATGCTCTCCTTCTTCAAACTCCAATGGCTTCCTTCTAACATCTTCATAGCTTTTCTATCTGCTTTGAGCCGTCAGCAATCATTTTCTAATCATCGCAATCTGTTCTGCGGTTTGATCCACTATATCAGGACCAAGCATTCTTCTCTCGCTCAACTCTAGCCAGCATAAGGGGGATCTAAATTTACATCCATATAGAGCTTCAAAAGGTGCCATCTGAATGCTAGTCTGATAACTATTATTATATACAAACTCTATGAGTAGTAAATGGATATCCCAGCTGCCTTTGAAATCCAAAACACATGCTCTTAGCATATCTTCTAGCGTTTAGATTGTTCTCTCCAACTGGCCATCCATTTGAGGATGATAGGCTGTACTAAATCTGAGAGTAGTACCCATTTCTTCCTGTAAAGCCCTCCAAAAATTTGAAGTAAATCGAGGGTCTCTATCGGACACAATGCTGCTTGGGATACCATGCAATCTAGCAATCTCCTTTATATACAACTTTGCTAGCTTCTCTAGAGAATCCCTCTTATTGATTGACAGGAAATGTACTGACTTCATCAATCGATCAATTATTACCCATACTGTATCATGTTTACTTGGAGTCATGGATAGTCCTTCCACAAAGTCCATGGCAATACCATCCCATTTCTACTCAGGGATATCTAGAGGTTACAATATTCCCGCTGGCTTTTGATGTTCAATTTTTACTTTCTGGCAGGTCAAGCACTTGGACACATAAGCCACTACATCTTTCTTCAATCCAGGCCACCAAAATAACCTTTTAACATCATGGTACATCTTGGTCATACCTGGATGTACTGTATACTGGCTTTTATGTGCTTCCTCCAGAATCTTTTCTCTTAATCCCATAGCATTAGGGATATAGGGCCTTCCCCTGAACTGTAACAATCTATCTGGGGAAACCTCAAAATTCCTAGTCTTCCCCCTCTCCAGCTTATCTTTAAATATTTCTGCGAGCTTATCCTGCTTTTGAGCCTCTTTTATCTCATCTTCTATGCAAGCTCTGACATGAACTCCTCCATAAGGACTCTCTGTCAGTTGCATTTGATATAGAGGGCTCCAATCCCGCATATCTTCTATCAATTCAAACTCTTTGAGCATCATATGGGCTACCTGCACCACTTTTCTACTCAGAGCATCAGCTACCACATTGGCTTTTCCTGGATGGTATTTAATTTGAAAGTCATAATCTTTTAACAATTCCATCCATCGCCGCTGCCTCATATTCAGCTCTTTCTGATCCTGTAGATACTTCAGGCTTTTGTGGTCAAAATACAACTCTATAGTTGCTCCATATAAATAATATCTCCATAACTTCAGAGCGTAAACCGCCGCCGCAAGCTCCAGATCATGAGTAGGATAATTCTCTTCATGTGGCTTTAACTGCCGAGAGGCGTAGGCTACTACTCTACCTTGCTGCATCAGCACACATCCCAACCCCTGCTTGCTAGCATCAGTGTAGACTACATAAGTCTGAGTTGGGTCTGGAATAATCAACACGGGAGTAGTGGTTAATCTCTGCTTTAACTCTTGGAAGCTAGCCTCGCACTTCTCATCCCGCTTAAACTACTGATTCTTTCTGGTAAGCTTGGTAAGTGACAAGGCAACTCAAGAAAAGTTTTGAATAAATCTTCTATAGTACCCTGCTAAGCCAAGAAAACTTCTTATCTATGTCACTGTCCTTGGCTGCTCCCAGCTCAAAACTGCTTCAATGTTGCTAGGATCCACAGCTACCCCTTCTCGGGATATGACATGACCGAGAAATTTGACTTTTGAAAGCCAAAACTCGCACTTACTCAGCTTAGCATAGAGCTACTTTTCTTTAAGGGTACTAAGAACAATTCTCAAATGCCTTTCATGTTCCTCTGCAGATTTGGAGTACACCAAGATATCATTAATGAAGACCATGACAAACTGATCTAAATAAGTCCTGAAGATCCAGTTCATGTAATCCATGAAAATAGCAGGTGCATTCGTTAGCCCAAAAGGCATCACAAGAAACTCAAAATGTCCATAGCGCGTCCTAAACGCAGTCTTTGGAATATCATCGGACTTAACCCTTAGCTGATGATAGCCAGATCTCAAGTCAATCTTAGAGAATAAGCTCGCTCCTACCAATTGGTCTAGCAGGTCATCGATTCTGGGGAGAGGATACTTATTCTTGACTGTAATCTTATTCAATTCCTGGTAGTCAATGCATAGCCTTAGGCTGCCATCCTTCTTCTTGACAAATAGCACTAGAGCACCCCATGGTGATACTCTGGGTCTTATGAAACCCTTCTCCAATAGCTCCTCAATTTGCTTTTTTAGTTCCATCATTTCATTAGGAGCCATTCGATATGGGGCTTTGGATACTGGTCTAGCTCCAGGTACAATGTCAATCGCAAACTCTACCTCACGTTCTGAAGGTAATCCTTGAATCTCCTTCGGAAAAACTTCAGGAAATTCATTGACTACTGGAATCTCATTAATTCCTTCTTCTACTTTTGTTTGAACAGAAAAGAATACTCTATATCCTTGACACCCTTTCCGCAACCATTTATTTGCCTGAGCCTCCGCTATGAAATTCAATCTTACTTCTGAGCTCAGATCAGCGACCTTTGGACCAAGAACTAGAGTCTTGTTCTTGCAGTCCAGCATTACATTATTGGAGGCTAACCAATTCAAACTAAGTATGACATCGATCTCTCGGAAAGGCATACATATCAAGTCTAGAGTGGTACAGCAGTGCTCATAACGCACAATACTATTCAAACAAGCATCAGACGCAACTACCCTAGCATTGGTGGGAGTTTTCACATGTATATCATAATGCAACTTGCTAATCAGAAGGCCTAGGCATTTAGCACACTCATAGGAAATAAAGGAATAACTTGCACCCGAATCAAATAGAGCAGTCCTAGCATGATCATTGAGATAGATTGTACCTTGGATCATCTCAGGTGATCGCTGAGCGTCCCCCTGGTGAGTGCAAACACTCGTCCTGGCGTCCTTGGACTTAGATTAGCTATAGCTTGAGGGCATTCTCGGGAAAAATGTCCAGGCTTCCCGTAGGTATAACAAACATTCTGGCCCATTAAACATGGTCTATCACCATGGTTCTTTCCATAATTGTCACATGCTCGGGCCTTTGAATCTCTATTGTTGGACCTCCCGTGGAAATTTCCTCTATTTGGCCTCCTGTTCTGCCATGGTCACTTTCTTTTTCTGTAGCCGCTACCACTTGCAGCTTCTTGGTTTTGACCTGCTTTGTCAGGAGCTGCCTGATCCCTATTTCCCGATCTGAATAGCATTCGGTGATTCATGCTATTCTCAACAATACGGCATGCCTCCACGGCCTTATTAAATTGGCTGTATTGTTGAGGAGTTAACTTCTCCTTTAGCGTGGAGTTCAACCCTCGAATCATCCTTTCCGTCATCCAGCGCTCATCATCCACTTGGCGCAGATAAGTGGAATATTGAGATAGATGGATAAACTTAGCAAGGTATTCATCAAAAGATTCTTTCTCTCCTTGTCTCAGTACAAGGAATTCGGCCTCTCTTTCATCTCTGACTGACTAAGGAAAATATTTTTCATAAAATTGCTCAAGAAACACTTCCCAAGTGATCGGAATGTCTCTTGCTTGCAGAAGTAACTCAGTGTTCTTCCACCACCTGTCAGTGTAACATCCCAATTTTTGGTCTAGGAGAACTGGGAAGTAGTCTGATATGGGCAGGCTGCTAAACCCGTAGTCCTAGGGTGGTAATCTGATATGGGCGGATTACTTACCTGTATTTTGTAGGAATCCGAGGGATGAGTAAGTCCTTCAGGATTTAAAGATGAGTTAAGTCTTTAACCTACAGAATCGGGACAGTTCACCTAGGTTCAAAATGAGGAATGTGAGGAATATCCTAAGTCTTAAGCCTAGAAATTCTGCAGGTAGCTTGATATGGGCTGGCTCCTGGGTAAGGTAACCTGATATGGGCGGGTTGTCGAGCCTTTCAATTAACGATGACTCCTGAAGAGTTTAGGGGATGAGTTATTGAAAGAGAATTTCTAGAACTTAAGATGAAGGATAAGAAGATGAGAATAGATGCCAGAAAGAGAATGCAGGGGCAAAATCGTAATTTTGGGAAAGATTGGGCTGGTAGCCGATGAGAACCATATTTTGCCAGGAAATAGAGAAAATTATGCTGATCATTTCACTGAACTGTGAAATATGCATATGAGGTCTCTATGTGTATGAAAGAATTAGAAATGTGACCAGGGGTAAAATGGTCATTTTGGAAAAGTGTGCACGTGAGACCTTTTTCAAGCCAAAACAGCCCGGTCCGGATAAAATATCTGAAAATACTGGGAGATAGAGAAAAGTATTCCTAGTTGAATAAGCAGTCACAAAATTTTGATTTGAGGTCCCGATTTTTCTGTAAAAATTCCGGAAGATGGGAATTTACAGTTATAATCGGTAAAGGAAAAGCAGTCCCGATTGGATGATCGGACTGTGGCCAGGGGGCCGTATAGTGTTTCTAAGGCCTTTAGTGACACCAGGGAAGGCCCAGGCCCATTAGATCAGTCCAGTGGTAAAAGGGGCCGGTGTCCGGGAAAAAGGTGCGAAATGACGAAAATGCCCCTATGTTATAGAACCGCTGAAGAATGAGTAAAGGGTATTTTGGTCATTTGCCTAAGGTTAGAAAGTCCAGGGAAGTTATCTGGATAGTTGACCAGGGTCAAAGAATACTCTAGTAAGATGGGAAAAGACAATAATGCCCCTAGACCTAGTAAAGTAAAGAAAGAGAGACTAAGGGCATTTGCTAATTTGCCAAGGGGTGTTTCTTGGGAATCGTGCCATTAGAGTACTTGGGCTAGATCAAAGACCCAAGATGATATTCCTAGGCCCAAAAACGTATCCCAGTATATATGTGGAAAAAAGTGGCATTAAAATAATGATTTAATGACTTTTCAGTAAAGTAAAGTTACCCGGTTTGCACGATAACCGAGGGGTGATCAGATAAAGTCCGGGACAAATCTGGATAGCATTGGAAGGCGTGAAAGGTTCCTTCCAGGTGCCACATGGCATCATCTTAGAGGCAGAAGAAAAGTTAAGGACACGTGGCACAATCTCAGCCGTTGAGTCCGGTTTGTGGGAAATCGGACCGAACCGGTACTGGATTAGACTGGAAATGCTGAGTCAGCTGATGAGGTATCCAGGAATTATGACATGTGAAGAATGTGGCGATGAGGTGTCCTGGATGATGCAGTAAAAAGGAATAAAAGAAAATAGGAAATTCCAGGAAAAACCAGGACCACATGTTCAGATGGCTTCAAAATTACAGGAATGCCATTGAGGGAAACTATAAATACCCCCTCCCCCTCCCATTTCATGCATCCCACGGTTTTGGCAAAAGAAAGAGAGAGAAAGAAGAGAGAGAAGGAGAAAGAAAGAAGAAAGGAAGTCCTGGTGGAGCTGGAAGCAGTATAGAGATAGTCGAGTTCTGCTAAGCTTTTGAGGTAGTAACTAATCCTAGGTTTTATGTAATGGCTTTGTGATTTGTTGTGCTATTGTTTGGTTGGATTTTTATCTTATATGTTATGCCTGAAGCTCTACTGCAATGCTATGATCATATGTTATTGAGTATGGAAGCACGCAGCATACTTATCTGTACACAATCACAAGCAAGCACTGTCACTCTGCATTACATATATTGTTATGATTATTACTACTGAGATTCCCCCGAATCTCATTCCCCATATCTAACCCATTACAGGGAGATTATGTTGAAGTGAATTTTATGAATCTTGAGAGACGCCGTTATGCTGCCGAAACTAAGACTGAACATCAGTATATGATAAGTACTGTGTACGTTTGTGCTGTCTAAGGAAGCTGGAAGTGAGTGGACCTAGCCGGTTCATCCAGTCTTTCCTGGGTACTACGTAGAATGGTAGTTCTCATGAGGGAATTACCGAATCAGTACGGTTCAGTTCTTTGTACAGATGAAGCCTAGCGGTTATACTGCCGAAGTTCGGGCAGGAAAAGATGTAATAGAATATGAGAATTTTGTGTATGACTTGTTATATGACATTGTATTATTTAATAATAATTATTGTTTGGCATGTTCAATTTGTGAATGAGAAATGAAAAGAGAAATTCGCAGGTCCTGAGGTAGCAGTGTTTTGACCTCAGTTTGACCTAGTAAACGAAGGAGTTTGGCTATGAAATTTGGTGAGCCAGTGGTACACATCTGGGGCATTCCGTGGATAGGTAATAAGCCTTGTTTGGATGTGTAGAATGGGATTAATCAGTTCTCAAATTAAAGGTTCAGAATAAGGAACTTAAAAGTAGAAATTTTAATTTGTGGGCTTAAGTTAAGATATTATCAAGCTAATATTGCTTCCGTAAGTGTACTCTGAGTGGTCTAAAGGAGGATGTTTCATTTTGGTATCAGAGCAATAGGTTCTGGCATAGACCAGAAAGAATTCTGGTTCTGAACATAAGATTCTAGCACAGAATAGAAGGTGCTGGCTCAGTGATGCTCTGATTTAGAAAGGTTATTTCCCTAGAGTACATAGAGGTTTAGAAAAGCCCAGTGGAGGTAAAGCTCTTAAATGAGAAAGTGAGATAAGGTAGACCCCGGAATTACGTCAAGATGGGGTAAGATATGAAAGAAATGGACACTGCTTATAAGTGCAGTAAGTTATCCATAAGAAGGAGAGCAGATAGTATGAAAAAGGTGCAAAGTTTGATGAGATAGCTAAAATGAGATTTGCCTAGGAATAATCCTAGGACATGGCCTAATGCTAGAGATGTGATGGGCTGATGTTCCCTAAGCAGAGGGATTCCGTCACAGATAAGTAGTAAACCTAGGGTATAGTACCCTAGAGAACAGAAGTGATAATAAGAGATGATGAATGAGATCCATGCGACTAGAGTTCGCTAGGATCAAGAGAGAGAAGTAAAGAAGCATTGGCTAAGAGTACTCTAGGAGGTAGCTCAAGTTGTGAAGCCAATAGCAAGAGAAAGAGGCAATAGTTCAGGCAGGGGACTGATCAAGGTGAGGATCAGGTTAGAGAGCAGAGATGTCAAAGTGATGGAAAGAGCTATGGCACATGGGAGTGTCGAGCAGGGCAAAGCAGTTGTGGTAAGAAAGGCCACTTTGTAAGAGGTTGCCCTACGAATGCTGACATCCCTAGGAAAGGTGTTTGCTCTTACCACAGACAAAGTCTCCAATTCCCTGAGGTCGACCCTAAGAATGGTTAAGAAGAACCATAGCTGTAAGGGCGACTTAGCTGTAAAGAACGGTATGCCTAGATGTATATGATGTGATTAATGAAGAGTTCTTTTCTGACCTAGAGAATGTGGTCATTATAACGAGTCATGAGAAATAATTAGTAAGATAATAAATCTGTCTTAACTCAGTGATGAGGGTGCTGTATGAGGGGTTAGAACATGGATAGCTGTAAGCAACTATAATGAGAGATGTTAGTTGCTAAGAATCCATGTGGAAGGTCTGGGACCAAGCTGTTGCTCCTCTAGACCATCACTGGAGTGAGGATAAGACAGAGAGGGATGATCTTACTGGTTATATATATGACTCCGTTATAAGAATCACATAGCTGTATAGGTCAGTAAGAAGTTCTCTTCAGGGAAATATGAGGTATCCCTTAAAATTTCGAGGACGAAATTTTTAAAAGGGGAGGAGAATTGTAACATCCCGATTTTTGGTCTAGGAGAACTGGGAAGTAGTCTGATATGGGCAGGCTCTAAACCCGTAGTCCTAGGGTGGTAATCTGATATGGGCAGATTACTTACCTGTATTTTGTAGGAATCCGAGGGATGAGTAAGTCCTTCAGGATTTAAAGATGAGTTAAGTCTTTAACCTACAGAATCGGGACAGTTCACCTAGGTTCAAAATGAGGAATGTGAGGAATATCCTAAGTCTTAAGCCTAGAAATTCTGCAGGTAGCTTGATATGGGCTGGCTCCTGTGTAAGATAACCTGATATGGGCGGGTTGTCGAGCCTTTCAATTAACGATGACTCCTGAAGAGTTTAGGGGATGAGTTAATGAAAGAGAATTTCTAGAACTTAAGATGAAGGATAAGAAGATGAGAATAGATACTAGAAAGAGAATGCAGGGGCAAAATCGTAATTTTGGGAAAGATCGGGCTGGTAGCCGATGAGTACCATATTTTTCCAAAAAATAGAGAAAATTATGCTGATCATTTCACTGAACTGTGAAATGTGCATATGAGGTCTCTATGTGTATGAAAGAATTAGAAATATGACCAGGGGTAAAATGATCATTTTGGAAAAGTGTGCGCGTGAGCGCTTTTTCAGGCCAAAATAGCCGGTCCAGATGAAATATCTGAAAATACTGGGAGATAGAGAAAAGGATTCCGGGTTGAATGAGCAGTCTAGAAATTTTGATTTGAGGTCCCGATTTTTCTGTAAAAATTCCGGAAGACGGGAATTTACAGTTATAATCGATAAAGGAAAAGCAGTCCCGATAGGGATGATCGGACTGTGGCCAGGGGCCGTATAGTGTTTCTAAGGCTTTTAGTGACACCAGGGAAGGCCCAGGCCCATTAGATCAGTCCAGTGGCAAAAGGGGCCGGTGTCCGGGAAAAAGGTGCGAAATGATGAAAATGTCCCTATGTTATAGAACCGCTGAAGAATGAGTAAAGGGTATTTTGGTCATTTGCCTAAGGTTAGATAGTCCAGGGAAGTTATCTGGATAGTTGACCAGGGTCAAAGAATACTCTAGTAAGATGGGAAAAGACAATAATGCCCCTAGATCTAGTAAAGTAAAGAAAGAGAGACTAAGGGCATTTTGCTAATTTGCCAAGGGGTGTTTCTTGGGAATCATGCCATCAGAGTACTTGGGCTGGATCAAAGACCCAAGATGATATTCCTAGGCCCAAAAACGTATCCCAGTATATATGTGGGAAAAAGTGGCATTAAAATAATGATTTAATGACTTTTCAGTAAAGTAAAGTTACCCGGTTTGCACGATAACCGAGGGGTGATCAGATAAAGTTCGGGACTTATCTGGATAGCATTGGAAGGAGTGAAAGGTTCCTTCCAGGTGCCACATGGCATCATCTTAGAGGCAGAAGAAAAGTTAAGGACACGTGGCACAATCTCAGCCGTTGAGTCCGGTTTGTGGGAAATCAGACCGGACTGGTACTGGATTAGACTGGAAATGCTGAGTCAGCTGATGAGGTATCCAGGAATTGTGACATGTGAAGAATGTGGCGATGAGGTGTCCCGGTGAGGTGTCCTGGATGATGCAGTAAAAAGGAATAAAAGAAAATAGGAAATTCCAGGAAAAACCAAGACCACATGTTCAGATGGCTTCAAAATTACAGGAATGCCATTGAGGGAAACTATAAATACCCCCTCCCCCTCCCATTTCATGCATCCCACGGTTTTGGCAAAAGAAAGAGAGAGAAAGAAGAGAGAGAAGGAGAAAGAAAGAAGAAAGGAAGTTTTGGCAGAGCTGGAAGCAGTATAGAGATAGTAGAGTTTTGCTAAGCTTTTGAGGTAGTAACTAATTCTAGCATTTATGTAATGGCTTTGTGATTTGTTGTGCTATTGTTTGGTTAGATTGTTGTCTTATATGTTATGGTTGAAGCTCTATTACAATGCCATGATCATATGTTATTGAGTATGGAAGCACGCAGCATACTTATCTGTACACAATCATAAGCAAGCACTGTCACTCTGCATTACATATATTGTTATGATTATTACTACTGAGATTCCCCCGAATCTCATTGCCCATATCTAACCCATTACAAGGAGATTATGTTGAAGTGAATTTTAAGAATCTTGAGAGACGTCGTTATGCTGCCGAAACTAAGACTGAACATCAGTATATGATAAGTACTGTGTACATTTGTGCTGTCTAAGGAGGCTGGAAGTGAGTGGACCTAGCCGGTTCATCCAGTCTTTCCTGGGTACTACGTAGAATGGTAGTTCTCATGAGGGAATTACCGAATCAGTACGGTTCAGTTCTTTGTACAGATGAAGCCTAGCGGTTATACTGCCGAAGTTCGGGCAGGAAAAGATGTAATAGAATATGAGAATTTTGTGTATGACTTGTTATATGACATTGTATTATTTAATAATAATTATTGTTTGGCATGTTCAATTTGTGAATGAGAAATGAAAAGAGAAATTCGCAGGTCCTGAGGTAGCAGTGTTTTGACCTCAGTTTGACCTAGTAAACGAAGGAGTTTGGCTATGAAATTTGGTGAGCCAGTGGTACACATCTGGGGCATTCCGTGGATAGGTAATAAGCCTTGTTTGGATGTGTAGAATGGGATTAATCAGTTCTCAAATTAAAGGTTCAGAATAAGGAACTTAAAAGTATAAATTTTAATTTCTGGGCTTAAGTTAAGATACTATCAAGCTAATATTGCTTCCGTAAGTGTACTCTGAGTGGTCCAAGGGAGGATGTTTCAGTCAGCATCTTTTTCTAGCTGATAGATGGCAATTTGCGCTTTGGTTTCAGTCGGGCAATCAAGGACCTTAAAGATCTTTTCTAGTCTGCTAATCCAATCCTCATCTATCTGTACCTCGAACGTTCCTTCAAACACTGGAGGATTGTACTTGTAGAACCTGATCCTCCATTGTTGGATGCTAGCTACATCCTCTCTAGGATCAACCCGTCTCTAGGGATGTACCGGCTACTGTTATACTCTCTCTGGTTCTTTACCAGCTGCTCCTGAAGGCTCAGGTGGTCTTAGGTTGCTACTGCTTTGCTACTGCTGCAGCTATAGCAGCATCTCTCTCCTGCTCATTGCGTGCCTGAGCTACCCGCATCTCCTCAATCATCTTTTGTTGTTGTTCTAATCGTTCTAAAATTATTTGATTAAGATTTCCAGCCTCTCGTGGTTCCTCTACTGGAATAGTTCTTCTTGTTTGAACCATTTTGTTGTACTATAAGGTAGAAAAAGAATGCGATAAATAACATAATTCTCATTCCATTCCAAACATAGTATACATACAAGGTATGCGTATATGTCACAGTCATACATACACTACCATTCTAGCCTTTTATACATCACATACATACATTGAGAACATTACCCTTTCTAACAAACCCTAATCTTTCTTAAACTTTATTCTAATAAACTCTCCTACCAGGTAAATTGTAACACCCCAATTTTTAGGCCTAGAGATGCCAGAAAGAGAATTAAAGGGCATAATCGTAATTATGGGAAAGATCGGGCTGGTAGCCGATGAGTACTATATTTTTCCAGAAAATAGAGAAAATTATGCTGACCATTTCACTGAACTGTGAAATGTGCATATGAGGTCTCTAGGTGTATGAAAGAATTAGAAATATGACCAGGGGTAAAATGGTCATTTTGGAAAAGTGTGCGCGTGAGTGCTTTTTCAGGCCAAAATAGCCCGGTCCGGATAAAATATCTGAAAATACTGGGAGATAGAGAAAAGGATTCCGGATTGAATGAGGAGTCACAGAATTTTGATTTGAGGTCCCGATTTTTCTGTAAAAATCCTCGAAGATGGGAAATTACAGTTATAATCGGTAAAGGAAGAGCAGTCCGAATAGAGATGATCGGACTATGGCCAGAGGCCATACAGTGTTGTCTAAGGCCCGTAGTGACACCAGGGAAGGCCCAAGCCCATAATACCAGTTCAGTGGTAAGGGGGGCCGGTGTCCGGGAAAAATGTGCAAAATGACGAAAATGCCCTTATGTTATAGAATAACTGAAGAATGAGTAAAGGGTATTTTGGTCATTTGGCTAAGGTTAGACAGTCAAGAAGGGGTATCTGGATAGTTGACCAGGGCCAGAGAATACTCTGGTAAAATATGAAAAGAAAATAATGCCCCTAGACCTAGTAAAGGAAATGAAAGGATTTAAGTGCAGTTATGGAAAGTTTCAAGGCCAAAAAGGAAAGTAGACAAAAATGTAGGGTCCTTAAGTGTAATTTTAGCCAAGTAAAAAGGGACTAAAATGAAAAGAAGAAAAGTTCCCTGGGGCTAAATTGTAATTAAAGAAAGTCAGGCCGGAAGTGGTTTGGACTGTCCGAAAGCATTTCAGTCCCAGATTTCACCGGTAGAGAGAGCAAGGGACGCTCGGTAATCTGGCTTAATACAGGAATTTTTGAAGACTCCAGATAGCCAGAAATGGACTGATCGTCCAAAAGTTATAAAAATTCATACCGGATATCCTGGATATCAGATCTAGGTGAGAAAATACAGGATGATACGTCCTTATGGGACGGATGTCGGGAAACTGACAGAATACCGATAGGAGGCCTGTAGAAAAAGTTATTCGCAAATCAGAAAATCCAGACGGGAGTGTGAGGCCTCCGGGGATCCGATAGGGAGATTTATCGGTATTTGAAAGGGGACTGAATGAGTTCGGATGACCTCAGTCAGATGACTGATATGACTCACAGGGATGCCTGAACACCGCGGGCTAGTGTTTCGGACAGAAGGAGCCGGTGTCCGGATATGTGGTGAATAATAGATAAAATATTCAATAATTATTAACGGGGGAAGATTCCTCGTAATGCGTGCCATGAGGGTATTGGACCCAGAAAGGCCCAATAATGGCGTCATCAGAGGCCCAGTAAGACACTTGGACTGATAGGTGGGCCAGTGTCCGGCAGAACCCCGGAAAAGTGCGAAATTACAAAAATGCCCCTGTGTTGTACAAAAGTGTAACAGATGAATAAAGGGCATTTTGGTAATTCTGAACAGGCCCAGGAGCCAAGGTACATACAGATAAAGTTACTGAGAGTCAGTATATACCCTTACAGAGTACAGAAGGGTATGAAATGACGATTTTACCCTTAGGGTTAAAATAGTGCAAGAAAGGGCACCCAAGGGTATTTTGGTAATTTGCCAAGGGCTGTTTCTTGGGAATCGAGCCATCAGAGTACTTGAGCTTGATCAGGATCCAAGACAACATTCCCAGAGCCCAAAAACGTAGGCCCAGTAATGTGTGGGAAAAAGTGGCATTAAAATATTATTTTAATGCTGTTTCAATAAAGTAAAGTTACTCGGTTGGCACGATAACCGAGGAGGTGATCAGATAAAGTCCTGGATTTATCTGGATAGCATTGGAAGGCGTGACAGGTGCCAGTAAGATGACACATGGCGCCAACATAAAGGCAGAAGAAAAAGTTGAGGACACGTATTACGAGGCAAGAGACTGGACCGGTGAGTCAATATGCTGAGTCAGCTGCTGAGGTGTCCAGGATTTCAGACATGTGATAAATATGGCGCTGAGGTGTCCTGGTGAGGTGTCCCAATGATGTCATGCATGATGCAGTAAAGGAGGAATTAAAGAAAATAGGAAAATCCAGGAAAAACCAGGACCGCAGGATCAAAGTTCATGGAAATTACAGAATTGCCATTGAAGGCAATTATAAATACCCCCCCTCCATTCCATTCTTGCATTCACGCAAGGCAAGGGAGAAGGGAGAGAAAGAAGAGAGAGAAGGAGAAGGAAAGGAAGAGAGAAAGGAGAAAAGGAAGTAAGGAAGTTCTGGCGGAGCTGGAAGCAGAATAAGGATAGTGGAGTTCTGCTAAGCTAGCCAGGTAGTAACTAATCCTAACTTTTATGTAATTGCTTTGTGATTTATTGTGCTATTGTTTGGTTGGATTGTTGTCTTATATGTTATGTCTGAAGCTCTGCTGTAATGCTATGATCATATGTTATTAAGCATGGAAGCACGTAGCATACTTATCTGTACACAATCACAAGCAAGTACTGTCACTCTGCATTCCATATATTGTTATGATTGTTGCTACTGAGATTCCCCCAAATCTCATCCCAATAAATAACCCATTACAGGGGAGGTTATGTCAAAATGAATTTTGGGAATTTTAAGAGAAGCCGTTATGCTGCCAAAATTATATGTTATTGAGTATAGTGATTTAAGGAAAGGAAGAGAGAAAGAGAGAAAGAGAGAAAGGAAGGAAGAAAGTTCTGGCGGAGCTGGAAGCAGTATAGTGATAGTAGAGTTCTGCTAAGCTAGCCAGGTAGTAACTAATCCTAGCTTTTATGTAATGACTTTGTGATTTGTTGTGCTATTGTTTGGTTGGATTGTTGTCTTATATGTTATGCTTGAAGCTCTACTGCAATGCTGTGATCATATGTTATTGAGTATGGAAGCACGCGGGATACTTATCTGTACACAATCACAAGCAAGCACTGTCACTCTGCATTCCATATATTGTTATGATTGTTGCTACTGAGATTCCCCCAAATCTCATCCCAATGAATAACCCATTACAGGGAGGTTATGTCGAAGTAAATTCTGAGAATGCTAAGAGACGCCGTTATGCTGCCAAAATTATGATAAGATAGCAGTAGTGAGGAAAGAAGCTGATACGTACTGTGTACGTAGGTGCTGTCTAAGGAGGCTGAAAGTGAGTGGACCTAGCAGGTTCATCCAGTCTTTCCTGGGTACTTATGTAGAATGGTAGTTCTCACGGGAATTACTGAATCGGTACAAGATCAGTAACTTTCTAAAGACACAGCGTAGCAGTTATGCTGCCAAATTTCAGGCAGGAATGATGTAATAGAAACATGAGGATTTTGTATGTGCCCTATTGTATGACATTTGTTTATTCAATAATAAATATTGTTTGGCATATTAAATCTATGAGGAATTGAGAGAGAATTCGCAGGTCCTGAGGTAGCAGTGCTTTGACCACAGTTTGACCTAGTAAACGGAAATAAGCCTCAGTTGGATGTGTAGAATGAGATTAATCAGTACCCAAAGTAAAAGTTCAGAATAAGGAACTTAAGAGTAAAATTCTGAATGTCTGGGTTTAAGTTAAGGTATAATCAAGCTATTTAGCTTCCGCAAGTGTACTCTGAGGGGTTTAAAGGAGGATGTTTCATTTTGGTATCAGAGCAAAAGATTCTAGCATAGACCAGAAAAGGCTCTGGTTCAGAGCAATAGGTTCTGGCTCAGTGATGCTCTGAAATAGTGAGATTGATGAGTTAAAGATTAGAAAGGTTATGTCCCTAGAGTATGAGTTAATGACGCTCAAGGTCGCGACAAATATGGGTGTAGGTCGGGACAGGGAGCTTAAGGTCGCGGCAAAGATGGGTATAGGTCGCGACAGTTTTTCACGGAGAGAGTAGGTCGTGTCACATCCTTATTTTTATATATCTTAAGGACCATTCAGTAGCACTTAGAATCACTTTCAGTGTCATTGAAGTCTAAACTCTTAATCTGGAATTTTATTCTTATCGGGTACTGTTCACTGTGGCAAATTTCAAATAAGTGACCTGACTTTGATAAATTATAACTAATACTAGAAAAATCGAAATGAAGTGGTTTAAATTGCTACATGAATATAACTTAATTATATTTCAGGGAAAAATCACTGTTTGACCATTCCTTGACAAATTCAACATGGGTCAACATTTCAACTTTACTGTTCATCCAGTGATTTTCTCTTGAATCCAGCATTCTGGTCCCAAATTTAACAATTTATATCTTTTAGTGTATACATCCAAATGAGGCAATCCATATATCAAATTAAATCTTATGATGTATACTATTTACCATAAAAATATCATACATTTATTTAACCATTTACTATTTTTAATGATTTATCAAACATCAATAGGTCTTCACGGATTACTGTTCACAAGGCCATTTTTCAGCAACCAACCTTACATATTAGTGCATACACATCATATATCAGTCAAACATGCCAGATAACAATTATTATTGAATAATCTGCTGTTATACATCAGTGCATGATTAACATCCTCATATTTCTATTACATTTTCCGTTGTCTAAAATTCGGCAGCATAACTGCTACCTTCCTTCTGTAGAAAGTAACCGATCTTGTACCGATTCGGTAATTCCCGTAGGAGCTACCATTCTATGTAAGTACCCAGGAAAGACTGGATGAACCTGCTAGGTCCACTCACTTCTAGCCTCCTTAGACAGCACCTACGTACACAGTACGTATCAGTTCCTTTCTTTGTTCCTTCTTCGTTGCCAGAATTTCGGCAGCCTAACGGCGTCCCTTAAAATTTCCAAATTTTATTTTGACAGAACCTCTCCTGTAATGTTATATATGGGAATGAGATTCAAAAGAATCCCAGTAGCAACAATCATAACAATATATGTAATGCAGTGTGACAGTGCCTGCTTGTGATTGTGTACAGATAAGTATGCTGCATGCTTCAATATTCAATAACATATGATCATAGCATTGTAATAGAGCTTCAAGCATAACATATAAGACCACAATTCAACCAAACAATAGCACAACAAATCACAAAGACATTACATAAAAGCTGAGTTTAGTTACTACCTCAAAAGCAGAACTTCAGAACTTCTCTACTGCTTCCAACTCCACCAGAACTTCCTTTCTTCTTTCTTTTTCTCACTTTCTCTCTCAAGAAATTCCTTATCTCTCTAAATGCTCCTTAGGCCGTGGGAATGAAGAGCTAGGGGGGTATTTATAGTTTTGGTCAATGGCATTCTTGTAATTTTGAAGCCATCTGATCCCGTGGTCCTGGTTTTTCCGAAATTTCCTATTTTTCTTTATTCCTTTTACTGCATCATGCATGACATCACTCAATGCCACCTCATGGGACACCTCACCTCACACATTGATCACATGGAAAAATTTGGAGAGGGAAGAAGTCTTCTGGAAGCTTTCCGATCTAATTCGGTACCGGCCCGGTGCGTCGCCTCGAAAATTGGACCGTTTTCTGAATCCAATTTTTCTGAAAACCTATATTATGTCTTCTAACCTTACATTCAGTATCTAGACCCTTTATATCATTAACATTTTTATACTGGGTCTAAATTCAATTACAGATCCCCTGCGAAATGACCAAAATACCCCTGGGTGCCATTTCATACACTATCTTAACTCTAAGGGCAAAATCATCATTTTACACCTTTTTGTACCTTGTAAGGGCATATACTGACTCTGGTGAACTTCTCCTGTATATATCTTGGCCTCTAGGCCTATCCAGAATGACCAAAATGCCCTTCATACGCCTATTACCCCTTTGGTACAACACAGGGGCATTTTCGTAATTTCGCACTTTTTCGGGGTTCTACCAGACACTGGCCCACCTATCAGTCCAAGAGTCTTATTGGGCCTTTATTGGCGCCATTATTGGGCCTTTCTGGGTCCATTAACTTTATGGCATATATTTTGAGGAATCTTCCTCTGGCACAATTCACTGAATATTTTATTATTATTCATCGTTTATACACTTTTTCGGACACCGGCTCCTTCTGCCAGATACATTGCCCTATTGTGTCTGGGCAGCCATTTGGGTCATAACGGGTATCTGACTGTTGTTACCCGACCTTATTCAGTCTTAGTTTAAATACTAATAAATCCCCTTATCGGATCCCTTGAGGCCTCATACCCCGTCTGGATTTTCTAATTCGTGGATAACTTTTCCTACAGACCTCCTATTGGTATTCTGTCAGTTTCCCAAGCATCATCCTGTAATTTTTTACTTATATCTGAAATCTAGGGTATCCGGTAGGAATTTTTATCACTTTTAGACAATCAGTCCAGTTTTGGCTATCTGGAGTCTTCAAAAATTTCGGTATTAGGCTGGATTACCTAGTGCCACCTGCCCTATCTTCTGGTAAAATCTGGGACTGAAATGCCATCGGGCAGTCAAACCCACTTCTGGTCTATTTTTCCTTAATTATACTTTAGCCCCAGGAAACTTTTCTTCTTTGCATTTAAGTCCCTTTATTTGGCTAAAATTACACTTTAAGACCCCACATTTTTGTCTACCTTTCTTTCTTAACCTTAAACTTTCCATAATTGCATTGTAGTCCTTTCATTTCCTTTATTTTGCAATTTAATCCTTTTCTTTACATAAAGAACCACATATTTTTCCTGAAAAAGAACTCATATATTTCATCTAATCTGTACATGGAAATTAGTACAAAAAATTAAGGATATTACAGGTCGCGATGAATATGTTTCAGATTCGCGACTAGTAATCATAGAGAGCTGAGGTTGCGACGAGAAAGGTCTTGTGTTGTGACTAGTATGTATAGAAGAGTTAAAGGTTAAGATATGAGAAGGCCTATGGTCGCGACAAGTGATGTTGCAGTACGCGACTAGTGTACAAAGGAGTCCAGGTCATGACGTTATAAGAGATAGGTCGCGACTAAAGGACACAAAAATGCCAGGTCATGATGAGTAGCGTGCGACAGTCACGACTAAAAGTCACAGAGTGAAACATCCTCCCTTAGACTCCTCAGAGTACACTTACGGAAGCAATATTAGCTTGATATATCTTAACTTAAGCCCAGAAATTCAAAATTTCACTCTTAAGTTCCTTATTCTGGACCTTTAATTTAAAAATTAATTTCTCTCGTTCTACACATCCAAACAAGGCTTATTACCTATCCACGTAATGCCCCAGATGTGTATCACTGGCTCACCAAATTTCGTAGCCAAACTCCTTCGTTTACTAGGTCAAACTGAGTCCAGAACACTGCTACCTCAGGACCTGCGAATTTCTCCCTTTATTCCCCATTCACAAATTGAACATGCCAAACAACATTTATTATTAAATAATAAAATGTCATACAACAAGGCATACAGCAAATTATCATATTTCTATTACATCTCTTCCTGTCTAAAATCCGGCAGCATAACTGCTACATTCCTTCTGTAGAAAGTAACCGATCTTGTACCGATTCGGTAATTCCCGTAGGAGCTACCATTCTACGTAAGTACCCAGGAAAGACTGGATGAACCGGCTAGGTCCACTCACTTCCAGCCTCCTTAGACAGCACCTACGTACATAGTACGTATCAGTTCCTTTCTTTGTTCCTTCTTCGTTGCCAGAATTTCGGCAGCCTAACGGCGTCTCTTAAAATTTTCAGATTTTATTTTGACAGAACCTCCCCTGTAATGTTATATATGGGAATGAGATTCGGGGGAATCTCAGTAGTAATAATCATAACAATATATGTAATGCAGAGTGACGGTGCTTGCTTGTGATTGTGTATAGATAAGTATGCTGCGTGCTTCCATATTCAATAACATATGATCATAGCATTGTAATAGAGCTTCAAGCATAACATATAAGACAACAATCCAACCAAACAATAGCACAACAAATCACAAAGACATTACATAAGAGCTAGGATTAGTTACTACCTCAAAAGCAGAGCTCCAGAACTTCTATACTGCTTCCAACTCCACCAGAACTTCCTTTCTTTCTTTCTTTCTCCTTCTCTCTCTTCTTTCTCTCTCTTTTCTTGCCAAAAACGTGGGATGCATAAAATGGGAGGGGAAGGGGGTATTTATAGCTTTAATGGATGGCATTTCTGTAATTTTGAAGCCATCTGAACATGTGGTCCTGGCTTCTAGGCCTGTCCAGAATGACCAAAATGCCCTCATACATCTACTACCCCTTTAGTACAACACAGGGGCATTTTCGTAATTTCACACTTTTCCGGGGTTCTGCCGGACACTGGCCCACCTATCAGTCCGAGTGTCTTACTGGGCCTTGTTGGTGCCATTATTGGGCCTCTCAGGGTCCATTACCTTCATGGCACGCATTACGAGGAATCTTCCCCTGTTAATGTTTATTGAATATTTTATCTATTTTTCACCGTTTATACACATATCCGGACACCGGCTCCTTCTGTCCGATACACTGGCCTGCGGTGTTCAGGCATCCCTGTGAGTCATATCAGTCATCTGACCGAGGTCATCCGAACTCATTCCGTCCCTTTTTAAATACCGATAAATTTCCCTATCGGATACCCGGAGGCCTCACACTCCCGTCTGGATTTTCTAATTTGCGAATAACTTTTTCTACAGGCCTCCTATCGGTATTCTGTCAGTTTCCCCACGTCCGCCCCATAAGGACGCATCATCCTGTATTTTCTCACCTAGATCTGAAATCTAGGATATCCGATATGAATTTTTATAACTTTTGGACGATCAGTCCATTTCTTGCTATCTGGAGTCTTCAAAAATTCCTGTATTAAGCCAGATTACCGAGCGTCCCTTGCTCTCTCTACCGGTGAAATCTGGGACTGAAATGCCGTCGGACAGTCCAAACCACTTCCGGCCTGACTTTCTTTAATTACACTTTAGCCCCAAGGAACTTTTCTTCTTTTCATTTAAGTCCCTTTTTGTTTGGCTAAAATTACACTTAAGGACCCCACCTTTTTGTCCTTAAACTTTCCATAATTCTTTCATACTCATAGAGACCTCGTATGCATATTTCACAGTTCAGTGAAATGATCAGCATAATTTTCTCTATTTTCTGGCAAAATATGGTACTCATCGGCTACCAGCCCGATCTTTCCCATAATTACGATTTTGCCCCTGCATTCTCTTTCTGGCCTCATTGCTCATCGTCTCATCCCTTATCTTAAGTTCTAGAAATTCTCTTTCAATAACTCATCCCTTAAACTCTTCGGGAGTCATCGTTAATTGAAAACCTCGACAACCCGCCCATATCAGGTTATCTTACACAGGAGCCAGCCCATATCAAGCTTCCTGCAGAATTCCTAGGCTTAAGACTTAGGTTATTCCTCACATTCCTCATTTTGAACCTAGGCGAACTGTCCCGATTCTGTAGGTTAAAGACTTAACTCATCTTTACATCCTGAAGGACTTAGCTCATCCCTCGGATCCTACAAAATACAGGTAAGTGATCCGCCCATATCAGATTACTACCCTGGGACTATGGTTTTAGCAGCCTGCCCATATCAGACTACTTCTCAGTTCTCCTAGACCAAAAATCGGGATGTTACACAGAGCATGTGAGTTGCGACTATGCAGTTCTCAGGTCCAATAAAAGATAGCAGAGGCCATATGATAATGAAGGTACTACCCTTGCTAAAGTCCTTCAGCTATAGGATTGGAAGAGTGTATGATCAAGTTAAACAGTACGAAGTGCTGAGATACGAAAGATCAGTTTATGATAATATTGACAATTAGATTAAAATTTGCCTAGGAATGATCCTAGCACATGGCCTAAGGCTAGAAATATGATGGTTAATAGATAAAGAGCTAAATGTTCCCTAAGCAGAGGGATTCCATCACGAAGAAGTAGTAGACCTAGGGTACTCTCCCCTAGAGATCAGAAGGAATAGTAAGAGATGGCAAATGAGATCCATGCGACTCAAGGATCAAGAGAAAGGCCATTAAGGAACCATAGTCCGATCAAGAATAGACTGGGACTGATGGATAGATAGAAAAAGTTAAGAAATAGTAGAGAGGTAGCCACAGTTTAAAAGATAACGTGACTTCCCTATTCCCTATATAAGATAGAGCAAGGAAGGGTTGAGTCTATACCTGGTAAGAGGGTAGTGTGGCAGTCTAAGTAAGATAGACAGATGTTCTTGTCAGATCATGATCATGTGATCGGTAATCTAATCAGATAATCTGACAGATAATGTGATAAAGGAAGTGATGATTACCTTATTGCAGTATGCGATGGATGGTTGAGCAAAATTATGATAATGATATGGCTTATGTTGCTATAAGTTGTGATGGTTGCATCTCCTTGCAGTTGTCATATGATGACATGCATATGCTATGATGAATGGATACTCCCCTTTTGCAGTGCATGCAGGGTAGAGTATATATGAGTACATATATGAGATGAGAAAGTTATGAGAAAGTATGTTGCTCCCATACCATATGATATGCAATAAGGAGGGTATTGAGGATGATAGATAGTCTCGATTTATGGGATGATAAGTTATGATATGATATTCAGACATGATTTATGATTGAGGTTACTCAGGTATTTCTATAGGCTTGTGAATACAGTACTCAGGGCCATTTCTATTGAAAGGAATGGTATACGGAAAGAGAAGCAGATAAAAGTAAAGAGATTGTTTTCAGACCACTCTTCAGATAAGAGTTAAATTTGAAACAGATGGCTCTCAGATAGAGCTAGATTCAGATGAGTATAGATCACTCTTCAGATAAGAGTTGGATATGATATAAAATGGCTCGCAGTTAAAGCATAGTTCAAATGGCTCACAGTTAGAGCATAGTTCAAATGGCTCGCAGTTAGAGCATAGCTCAAATGGCTTGCAGTTAGAGCACATGTTGAAAAATGAGAAGGAACTCCTGAGTAAGAGAGAAAGTAAGTAAAGTCTAGGTAAATGATATGAGGCTATAAAAATTTTTAAAATTTTTATTTATTAAGTTATCAACAGGTGGAAGCAGTTAACCTTATAACTAGTCTGTTGGTTTAAGATCTTCAGGAGATATACAGTACAACAGAATCACAGTTAGATTATGGAGGGTCGCAGTTAGATCCTAGCATGGCTCCAAGGTCGCAGTTAGATCCTGAAGGATCGCAGCTAGATCCTAAGAGCTTCAGAGTCGCAGTTAGATTCTGAAGAGGCTAACGGTTGATCGCAGTTAGATCCCGAGGTCGCAGTTAGACCTAGCCTAAGAAAGTAATGAGCCATGAGATATGAGTACAATGTAGTATCTCTTTGGGAAGATGAATGCCAAAGACGAAAGTTAAGGTAAGGGCATTTCACTAGTTGATAAACTCATCCAGAAAAATTATTTGTAATGGTTTTCTCAGATAGCCTCTATTATACAGACTGAACTTAGTTTTCCTTAAACGAAGACGGAGTCCAAGTCCAAATCTGAGTACTGATATTCAAAGTTTTGTAGAAGTATGCCTGAGAAACAGAAAAGAGAATTCCCTGTGTATTGAGAATAGAAAAGCATTGGCTAAGAGCACTCTGGGAGGTAGCTCAAGTTGTGAAGTCAATAGCAAGTGAAAGAGGCAATAGTTCAGGCAGGGGACTGATCAAGGTAATAATTAGGTTGGAGAGCAGAGATGTCAATGTGGTGGAAAGAGCCATGGCACATGGGAGTGTCAAGCAGGGCAAAGCAGTTGTGGTGAGAAAGGTCACTTTGCAAGAGGTTGCCCTAAGAATGCTAACATCCCTAGGAAAGGTATTTGTTCTTACCATAGACAGAGTCTCCAATATTCCCTGAGGTCGACCCTAAGAATGGTTAAGAACAACCATAGCTGTAAGGGCGACTGAGCTGTAAGGAACTATATGCCTAGATGATGATGTGGATAATGAAGAGTTCTTTTCTGATCTAAAGAAATTGGTCATTATAACAAGTCATGAGAGATTAAAAGGCCAGAGAGACCTAGAGAAGAAGGTCTAAGGCAAGGCAAAGATAGAACGTAGTTCAATAAGAAAGAGATTGCTAGGGCCTAAAGCTATACAAAGAGTAATCTGGCCCTAACCTAGTAGTACGTTTAATTGAAATGTGCTAAGGCAAGTGTAGCCTAACTATAGATAAGCCTAAGAAGGGATAAAAAGAGTGCAAGTGCCACAGAGGTTTGGCATAGATGCATGAAGTTATGAGAAAAGTTAAGAAAAGTTAGAGAAGTTATGAAAAGAAAGAAGATAGAACCATTTATGTTATGATCATAATTTGAATTATGGTTTTGTATCAGGAGAAGAGAAGTTAGAAGAGCAATGCTTCTCCTAAGAGATTAGCAAAGTGTAAGAGGAGTGAGGTAGACCCCAGAATTACATTAGAATTCTGAAGGGTAAGATATGAAAGAAATGGACACTACTCACAAGTTCAATGGGTTGTCCATAAGTATAAGAGGATGAATGCCCCAAGCCTTAGTCATAAACCAGGAAAGGATATACAGAGGAGCTATATCCAGGATAGTTGATTAAGGTACTAAGTAAATTTCGAGGACGAAATTTATTTTAAGGGGGGTAGAAATGTAACATCCCAATTTTCAGGCCTAGAGATGCAGGAAATAGCCTGAGATTGAAAGGATACCAGACCCCTTTTGGACAGGAGTTCCAAGAGGTAGAATGGCCATTTTGGGATAAAGATTGGAAAGTCAAGTGTTGACCGTGCTGGACGTGACTTTAGAGTATTATGGTCGCGACTAAAATCGACAGAGAGGTATGGTCGCGACGGGAAGATGTGTGTGTCGCGACTAAAAGACAAAATGAGCCTGGTTGCAACTAGAAAATGATGGGGTCACTACTAGATTGTGTTGAGGTCGCGCCTAGATGGTCTTGTGGTCGCTACTAATGAACACATAAAGGGTAGGTCGTGATCAGATGATGTTAGGTCGCGACTATGTAATAAGAAAGATGTTAGACGTATGGGCTAAGAGTTATGAAGGTTCAAGAGAGATAGTTACCCAGTTGAGGATAGAACTGGGGAAAAGGTCAGATAGAGACAGTCAAGAAAGGTTATCTGAATTATTAACCAGGGTCAGGGAATACTCTGGTAAGATGAGAAAAGCCGATACTGCCCCTAGACTTATTAAAGTAGATAAAGAGGAACCAAGGGCATTTTGGTAATTTACCAAGGGATGTGTCTTGGGAATTGAGCCATCAGAGTACTTGGGCTTGATCAGAGATCCAAGATGATATTCCAGAGGCCCAAAAACGTAGCTAGTAGTGATGTGAGGAAAAGTGGCATTAAAATGATGTTTTGATGACTTTTCCATAAAGTAAAGTTACTCGGTTGGCATAATAACTGAGGAGGTGATCAGATAGAGTCTTGGACTTATCTGGATAGCATTGGATGGTGTAAAAGGTGCCACCTTATCACCACATGACACTGATCTGAAGGAAGCAGATAAAGCTAAGGACACGTATTACGGTGCAAGACTCTGGACCGGTGAGTCAGCAGGTAATTATGAAAGGCTATGAGTCAGTATGGCAAGTAAGCATGCTGAGTCAGCAGGTAATTATGAAAGGATGAGTCAGCATGATGATGCAGTAAAGAAAATAAAGAAAATAGGAAATTCCAGAAAAACCGTGGCCACAAGATCAGAGTTCTTGGAAATTACAGAATTGCCATTGGGAGAAACTATAAATACCCCCTTCCCCATTCATTTGGCTTCACGCATGGGCAAGGAAAAGAGAGAGAAAGAATAGAGAGAAGGAGG
This sequence comes from Leucaena leucocephala, assembly GCA_037074615.1. Classification (NCBI taxonomy): domain Eukaryota; kingdom Viridiplantae; phylum Streptophyta; class Magnoliopsida; order Fabales; family Fabaceae; genus Leucaena; species Leucaena leucocephala. The sequence continues at coordinate 5,906,356 of CM073545.1, forward strand.
AAGAAAGAAAGAGAGAAAGGAAGAAAGGAAGGAAGAAAGTTCTCGCGGAGCTGGAAGCAGTATAGTGATAGTAGAGTTCTGCTAAGCTAGCCAGGTAGTAACTAATCCTAGCTTTTATGTAATGACTTTGTGATTTGTTGTTCTATTGTTTGGTTGGATTGTTGTCTTATATGTTATGCTTGAAGCTCTACTGTAATGCTGTGATCATATGTTATTGAGTATGGAAGCACGCGGCATACTTATCTGTACACAATCACAAGCAAGCACTGTCACTCTGCATTCCATATATTGTTATGATTGTTGCTACTGAGATTCCCCCAAATCTCATCCTAATGAATAACCCATTACAGGGAGGTTATGTCGAAGTAAATTCTGAGAATGCTAAGAGACGCTGTTATGCTGCCAAAATTATGATAAGATAGTAGTAGTGAGGAAAGAAGCTGATACGTACTGTGTACGTAGGTACTGTCTAAGGAGGCTGGAAGTGAGTGGACCTAGCAGGTTCATCCATTCTTTCCTGGGTACTTATGTAGAATGGTAGTTCTCACGGGAATTACCGAATCGGTACAAGATCAGTTACTTTCTAAAGACACAGCGTAGCAGTTATGCTGCCAGATTTCAGGCAGGAATGATGTAATAGAAATATGAGGACTTTGTATGTGCCCTATTGTATGACATTTGTTTATTCAATAATAAATATTGTTTGGCATATTAAATCTATGAGGAATTGAGAGAGAATTCGTAGGTCCTAAGGTAGCAGTGCTTTGACCTCAGTTTGACCTAGTAAACGGAAGAGTTTGGCCACGAAATTTGGTGAGCCAGTAGTATACATCTGGGGCATTACGGGGATAGGTAATAAGCCTCAGTTGGATGTGTAGAATGAGATTAATCAGTACCCAAAGTAAAAGTTCAGAATAAGGAACTTAAGAGTAAAATTCTGAATGTCTGGGTTTAAGTTAAGGTATAATCAAGCTATTTAGCTTCCGCAAGTGTACTCTGAGGGGTGTAAAGGAGGATGTTTCAGAGGAACTGTCCACTTCAGAGTCACTAACTACTGGAGGTATCCAATGATTAGAATCATTATTTATTATCTCCTCTTCCGAACTATCCGAACTAGAGATCTCTGGTCTAGGATCCCATTGATTCACTGTGGTTTCGGATCTGGATCTATATCTAGCTATCCTGCAAATACTAACTTAGTGTCCATTATGACAGCTTTATCATGGTATATCTATCTATAAATCATCTATTCAGAGCATTTTCTAAGCCAGAATCCTTTACTCTGATACCAAAATAAAACGTCCTTACTTTCGTATGTCTTAAGGACCATTTGGTAGCATTTAGAACCACTTTCAAGGTCATTGAAGTCTAGTTTCTCAATCTGGAGTTTTACTCTTATCGAGTACTGTTCACTGTGTAAATTCCAGAGGAGTGACCTAACTTCGAAAAAATCATAACTAATTCCAAAAAAATTGAAATGAAGTGGTTCAAATTGCTACATGAAGATAACTCAATTATATTTCAGGGAAAAATCACTCATTGACCACCCTTTGACCAAGTCAACGTAGGTCAACGTTACAATTTTACTATTCATCCTACGTTTTTCTCCTGAATTCAGGATTTTGGTCCCAACTTTGATAATTTATATCTCCATGTGTAGACATCCAAATGAGGCATTCTATATATTAAATCGAAGCTTAATAGGTCTACTATTTACCATAAAAATACCATACATTTATTCATACATTTACTATTTTTAATTATGGATCAAACATCATCAAGTCACCACATGTTACTGTTTATAGTGGTAAATTCCAACACTCAACTTTGCATACATATGCATATATCCATCACATATCAGTCAAACATGCCAAACAATACCTATTATTAAATAAGTCATCATACAACAGAATATGTACAAAATTCTCATATTTCTATTACATCTTTCCTACCTGAAATCCGACAGCATAACCGCTACGCTTCATCTTTAGAAAGTAACTGATTTTGTACCGATTCAGTAATTCCCGTGAGAACTACCATTCTACGTAAGTACCCAGGAAAGACTGGATGAACCGGCTAGGTTCACTCACTTCCAGCCTCCTTAGACAGTACCTACGTACACAGTACGTATCAACTCCTTTCTTTACTATTGCCATCTTGTCATAATTTCGATAGCATAACGGCGTCTCTTAAAATTCCCAAAATTTACTTCGGCATAACCTCCCTTGTAATGGGTTATTTATTGGGATGAGATTCGGGGGAATCTCAGTAGTAATAATCATAACAATATATGTAATGCAAAGTGACAGTGCTTGCTTGTGATTGTGTACAGATAAGTATGCTGCGTGCTTCCATACTCAATAACATATGATCATAGCATTGTAATATAGCTTCAAGCATAACATATAAGACAACAATACAACCAAACAATAGCACAACCAATCACAAAGATATTACATAAAAGCTAGGATTAGTTACTACCTCAAAAGCTTAACATAACTCTAGAATCTTTGTACTGCTTTCCACACCGCCAGAACTTCCTTTCTTCCTCTCACTTTCTCTCTCCAGAACCTCCTTATCTCTCTAAATATTGCTCTTGGCTGTAAGAATGAATGGCAAGGGGGTATTTATAGTTTTGATGGATGGCATTTTCGTAATTTCCAAGCACTCTGAACTTATGGCCACCGTTTTTCTGGATTTTCTTATTTTCTTTATTCCCTTTACTGCATCATCATGACATCATCCCAAGGGACACCTCATGGGACACCTCATTCCTCACATTTCTCACATGGAGAAATTGAGAGAGCCAAGAAGCCTCTGGAAAATTTCCAGTCCAATCCGGTACCGCCCCGGTCCGTTTCCTCGAAAACTGGACTATTTTCTTAATCTAATTTTTCTGAAAATCCATATTATGTCTTCTGACCTTAAATTAAGTATCTGGGTCCTTTATATGTTTTACATTTTATACTGGGTCTAAACTCAATTACAGATCCCCTGTGAAATGACCAAAATACCCCTGGGTGCCCTTTCTTGCACTATCTTAGCCCTAAGGGTAAAATCATCATTTTACACCTTTCTGTAGCCTATCAGGGCATATATTGACTCTGTTTAGCCTCACCTGTGTATGTCTTGGCTTCTGGACCTGTCCAGAATGACCAAAATGCCCTCCATTCATCTATTACCCTTTAGTATAACACAGAGGCATTTTTGTAATTTCGCACTGTTCTGGGGTTCTGCTGGACACTGGCCCACCTATCAGTCCAAAGGTCTTACTGGGCCTTTGATAGCGCCATTATTGGGCCTTTCAGGGTTCATTACCTTTATGGCACGCATTATGAGGAATCTTCCCCCGTCAATGTTCATCGAGTATTTTAGCTATTATACACCGTTTATACAAATCTCTGGACACCGACTCCTTTTACCAGATACACTGGCCTACTGTGTTTAGACATCCCTGTGGGTCATAACAGTCATCTAACTGAGGTCATCTGAACTCATTCAGTCCCTATTTAAATACCGATAAATCTCCTAATCGGATCCCCGGAGTCCTCACACTTCCATCTGTATTTGCTAATTTGTGAATAACTTTTTCTATAGACCTTCTATCGGTATTCTGTCAGTTTCCTGACATCCGCCCCATCAGGACGCATCATCCTGTAATTTGTCACTTATATCTGAGATCTAGGATATCCGGTAGGAAATTTTTATACTTTTAGACTATCAGATCAATTTTGGCTATCTGGAGTCTTCAGAAAATTCCTATATTAAGCTGGATTACCCAGCATCACTTGCTCTATCTACTGGTGAAATCTGGGACTGAAAGGCTTTCGGGCAGTCCAAACCACTTTTGGGCTAACTTTCTTTAATTACACTTAAGCCCCAGGGAACTTTTCTTCTTTGCACTTAAGTCCCTTTATTTGGCTAAAATTACACTTAAAGACCCCACATTTTTGTATACTTTTCCTTTCTAGCCTTAGACTTTTCATAATCGCACTTAAGTCCTTTCCTTTTCTTTCTTTTTCAATTTAATCCCTTTCTTTACATAAATAACCACATCTTTTTCCTGAAAAATAACTCATATATTCCATTCAATATGTACATAAAAATTAGTACAGAAAATTAGGGATATTACATCTTGGGATGGTAATCAAAAGGAAAGATAATGATTAAGATAAGTTTTAAGCTAAAGAAAGAGAGAATGTATGAAGTTGTAAAGAAAAGGGGACTAAATTGTAATTAATGAAAGTTTCAAGGACATAATGGACATTTTGAAAAAGAAAGGGATTAAAGTGAAAGTCTAAACATTCCATGGTGTAAAATGGAAGTAGACATAAACTTTGGGCCATTAAGTGTAATTATGAAAAGTTGAGGGGCTAAAGTGTAATTTTTAAAAGTTCAGGGCAAAATAGTAATTACAAAAAGTTGAGCCAGAAAAGGCTCGAAAATGCCTGAAAATGGTTTAGCACCAAATTTTCCCAGTAAATAGAGAAAAAGATTCTGATCAGTTTAACACAACGCAGAATTTTGATTTGAGGTCCCGATAAATTGATATTAATTTCTGAAGTCAGGAGATTATTACAGTATCCTATGGACCTCATAATCAGATAAAATGTGGCAGTAAATTCTTATAAATAATATAAGAATTTATGAAACTGACAAAAGTAAAAAAGGAGTCCTGTAGAATTAATTATGGAATTTAAGGTGAAATCGGACACCGATAAAGGGTTAAAGGAAATGTAGGGACTTTTATCAGGACTTTTGGGTCTCAAAAAATTATGAGACTTTGCAATAAATTCATTTTATATTAGAATTAATTTCTAAAAATGTCAAAACCAATAAAAAAGGTGTTTAGAATTTATTTGAAAATTAGGGTAATTTAAGGATATCGGTATAGGAAGTACCTTGGGATATGTGCCAAAATTATAGTTTGGCCCAATTAAGCCCAACATGGCCTCATAGAGGTGTCCATGGAGCCCAAGAAATTGTCATGTGTTCAAATGATTTTTTTAGAATATTTTATGTATTTTTAAAAGAAAAGAATTCAAGAAAACTCAAGAAGCATGTGAGGTATTCTTGTGGGACGCACAAGCTTTACACATGGCACCAGGAAGAAGAAGAAAGGGTTATGACATGGGCTAAAATGTAATAAAATAATATAAGAATTAACCTAATGATGATTAAGGATAATTAATCCAAAAACCAACCAATCAAGTTCATAATTAAGGAGTTGTAATAATTAGGAAAATTGGGGTTATTATGGACCTAAGGTGACAAAGTTTTGGCTATAAATACCCCTCCCATTCTTCACAAAAATGTTCCCCCTTGGTTCCCTTGGAGAAACTCTTGTCATTTGAAAACTCAACCAAGATAAAGGCAATTCAAGGCACTTTAAGGTCAAGGTAGTTAAGGCATAAGGTAAGCAATCCTTCCTAACTTATTTATATATGTTTTGGAAGGATAAAACCTAGGTTTTATTGGTTGGAAATTCCATTAAACCTAGAGCATGCTTGCTGTCCAAATTTTAAGTTGAAGTAGGAAGAAGGAAATAAAGCTATAACTCTGTGATTAATGCTTGGATAAGTTAGTTTAGGTGATTGGTTATTGAATTAAGTTATGATCTTGACTTTACCATTGATGAGGCCATTTGGCCTAGGGCTGTTCTAGACCAAGAAGAATGAATTTCAATGATCTAATGCTTCCATTGAATTTAAATGATGATTTTGTGTAGGATTGGATAGGTTTGAAACCTTGGAAGCATTGGAATTGGAAGTTGTAATTTTTAAGTCTTCTCTATTACTGTTCACACACATGAACAGTGATTGGATTTCATGATTTTGATGCGTCCAATGGTTTTAAAATGAAAAATTGTGTGGGTTAAAGTAGGGAAAAAAGTATTGGAAGCATTGGAATCAAAATGAGAATTTTTGAAAGAAAAAGAGAAGTTTTTGGGTTCTGTCTAGAACATGTTGCAGCTGCTGGAATTTGGGAATTTTGAGTTCATAAATGGATTCAGAAGGCCAAATTGTGTATGGTAAATTCAAGACACAATTGATTCAAAGATCAACCTAATTAACAAAGATTAAGGAAAGTTACTTTAGTAGATAAAGTTCAATGTTCAAGGAAGTTGGATTTTAATGAGTTAATGGTAATGCATGTGTATGAATATGCAATGCTTAGGATTTGATTTGTGTGTTCAAGAAGGCAACCTCACTTCAAGGAAAGGTGACAAGGAAGAGGATAAAAAGAAAGTGAAGCATTAAGGTAGTAAACTTACATAGACTTGTATGTGTTGAATGTATGGTTGATTGTGTTATGGCTTGATTGATGTTATTCATATGTAATTGTTGAAGCTCTGTGCTATGATTTCTTTGGACAATTATATTTTATATGTTACATGAAAGCATGCACATTATATTATGTTGACACAATCACAAGCAAGCACTAATACCAAGCATTGATGCATAAATTGTTTAGTACCGTTTACTACTGATATTTCCCTAGAAATCTCACCCCAAATTATATCTCCAATCAACAGGAACTTCAAGCATGAGAGAGGAAGATTGTTAGATGATGATATAGTTTGCTTGTATGGTTATATATATAGACAAGTTTTGAGATGAATGTATGTAAAGTTAGTTGTTAAAATTCTATACATGAACACTAGACAATTTGGAGCTATGGTACTTGGTCTGTAATTAAAGATAGTTAATGATACAATAAATGTATGATATTTTAGAAGTAGTTAGTTAACATGTCAAGCTTCTTTTTGACACCAAGTACGCCTTATTTCAATGTTTGTACAAAGAGAACAAATTTTCCAAATTTGGGGACCAGAATTTATTTTTTCAGAATTTTGACCAAATGAACAGTAAAATTTAACGTCAGAGTTGACTTAGTTGAATGGTCAATTGGTCCAAGTAAGTATTTTTCACTTCAATATCAAGATGTTATCTTCAATTATCCTTTTGAACCATTTCATTTATATTTTTCTAGAATTAGTTATGAATTTTCAAAGTTCATCACTGAATCTGGAATTACCAAATGAACAGTAACATTAAACTTAAAATTTTCTGATTTTGATATTGAACTTCAATGGACTTGTAAGTGGTTCTAAATGCTTCCAAATGGTCCCTAACATGTATAAAAGTAAGGTGTTACACTCTTGGTGGCTCAGTACATTGATGTGAGAATCCCTCTCACTCCCCCTTATAACCCATAAGGTGATCTCTAGTGAGAATTTCTCTCACTCCCCCTTACAACCATAAGGTAATATTATGCTCAAGAAACCTACTTGAGTAAATTAGTAAATTAAATATAGATTTAGAAATCTCTCTCTCAACTAGAGGAATTATGATACACACTTAAGCTCAAACTTTCTAAGTTTCTCTCTTTCAAGAATATGGGTATGCTCTGAACCAAAGTAGAAAAATAGAGGGAACAGAGATATAATCACTGTGTATAATCAAAGTGCATATTTGGATATGTCTTGTTTTTCCTTACGTCTTTTCTAACTTCTTCAGCTTTCTCTTTTTGACTTCTTCTTCTTGTATAGTTGAGTTTTTTTATAAATTTGTTAGATAGCCATTAGAGTAGTCGTTGAATAATATATCTATTACTACTAACGTATGCATTTCACTTTTTATGAGATTATTTGTTTGATCTGCAAATGATCTTGAAACATGCTTTAGAGAAAATATATAATCAGTATAAGCATAAAGCAATTGTTTCAAAGTGAGTTAGATTTAAAGATCAAAATATGTCAAGTCTGGTTTAAAGATCTTTTCACAAATCAGCTGGATAGGATAATAACACTAGTAGAAAATAGGCTTTCTAAATCGGTTAAAAATAGACTTCTACACCGAACTTTGATCCGGTGTAGAAACAGCCCGTGTAAAAAGTTTAATATTCTACACCGGATGTATATGACCGGTGTAAACAATAAGCTTTTTTAAATCGGTTATTCCTTACAACCGGTTTAAAATGTAATGTCAAAATAAAAAAAATCCAGAATAAAAAAACTCTAGGTCCAAAATTATTTTCTTCTACGTCACAAATCTGAAGGAGGAGGAGAGTGATGAAGAAGAATAGGTACCTGTAAAATGCAACTAGAGAATAAAAAAGAGGAAGAAAGAAAAAGCCAGAGAACCCAGAAACGAATGAAACAAAAACTCAGATATATGCACATAAATAAAAAACCATAAACATCGTCACCTAATTGAAGATGTCAAAAAAATATCGTCACAATTCCTTTGGGTTACCTGCTCAAAAGCAAACAAAAATATATTTAAATAGAACCCAAAAATGAATGAGACAAAAACCCAAATATATACATAAAAATGAAAACCTAGAAACGCCGTTACCTAATTGAAGATATCACAGAAACATCGTCACAATTCCTCCAACTTACCTAGTTAAAAGTGAACAGAAATATATTTAAACAAAATTGAGAAAGAAAGGAACAAAAAAATAGACACCCACTATCGTAAATCTGGGTCTTCTTCTTTGGCGAGCTTTAGAGGCTACAACGACTGACTTCAACAATAGAGAATGACGAGCACAGGTATGGGTCATCGCATATCTAGGTCTTCTTCTTCTGCGAGCTTTAGACGGTGTGTTACGAAGGTGGAGCTTCTTGTCACCATGTGTTCTCCCTTGTCTAGTTTTCTCTATGGATGATGATATGATTTGTGAAGATAGGGAATCGTAAAAAATTAACGCTTTTTGTTAGATTTTTAATAGCAAAGACATTCTACACCAGATTAATTCTATCATCTGTAGATAAGACTGGTTTAAAAATATGCTTTTTAAAGCCCCATTTTTAAAACGGTCACTGCGGAACCGGTTTAAAAAAATGACTTGTGGCATTTTTATAAATAAGATAAAATATTTACACCGGTCATGACTTTTTACACCGGTCATGTGTACAACCGGTGTAAATCTTTTATCTTATTTACAAAATACCACCGGTCATAACTTTTTACACCGGTCATGACTTTTTACACCGGTCATGTTTACAACCAGTGTAAATATTTCATTTTATTTACAAAAATGTCACCGGTCATTTTTTTTAAACCGTCTCCGCAGTGACCAGTTTAAAAATGGGGCTTTAAAAAGCCTATTTTCCACTAGTGATAATAAGAATATTATTATGCTATGTATAGGCTCTGACCTCTATAAAGAAGGGATCTCAGAGCAAAGTTAAGGACTAAAGGAAGAGCTACACGCCAGGTAGTGAACTTACCTACTTGTATGCTTATGTTGCTTGAATGTTTTATGTGATATTTACTTACTTTGATGATGTGAAGCATGTATGATTAAATGATGCTCTGTTTCTTTTTATACTATGGCCATATGTTTTAATTAAAGGACATGAAGCATGTAAGTTATCAATATGCAAGCATGATCATTAAGTACACACATAGTAACATCAAGCATATAGTTGCATACATTTTATGGTTTCCATTTGCTACTGAGATTTCTCCCGAAATCTCACCCCTTCCATATCAATCCAATTACAGCAGGTCTTCTCAAGATGGAGGAGAAGAGGATTCATGAAGAGAAGTTAAGAATTATTTAGCATGATTGATATGTGATTGATGTATGTCATGCATATGTATGTAAAGTTGGTTGCTGGAATTTACCACCATGAACAGTAACTCTTGGTGAGGTAGTGACCTTTAATTTGTAATTAAAAATAGTAAATGGTTGAATAAATGTATGATATTTTTACAGTAAATATTAGACATATAAATATTTTAATTGATATATATAAAACCTTATTTGAATGTCTACACATGGAGATATACTTTTTTAAAGTTGGGACCAAAATGCTGGATTCAAGGAAAAAATGTTGGATGAATAGTACAATTGTAGCATTGGCTGACGTTGACTTGGTCAAGGCGTGGTCAACGAGTTATTTTTCCTTGAAAGAGAATTAAGTTAGCTTCATGTAGCAATTTGAACCACTTGTTTTTTATTTTTATAGAATTAGTTATGATTTTTCAAAGCCAGGTCACTTTTCTGGAATTTACACAGTGAACAGTACTCGATAGAGTAACACTCCAGATTGGGAAATTTGACTTCAATGGCCTTAAAAGTGGTTCTAGATGCTACCAAATGGTCCTTAAGATATAAGAAAGTAAGGATGTGATAAAATGCATGGACATGGAAAACATGTTATTCATAACATATTCAACATCATTTATCATGTCACAATATCATTCAATCATCATATACATGTCAACACATAAGCATACCATATCAAGCACATAAAGAGGTAAGTCCACTACCTTAAACATAAACTTTTCTCTTGTTCTTGCACTTGCTCCCTAAACTTCCAACCAAAGATTGGCTGCTTGGAGATCCTCTTTAACTCATTTTCTTTGACATATCATGGCCCTAAATACAATTACATTGTGTATACAACTCATTAGAGCCATTACATAAACATTGCATACTAACTTCCTTAAAAACCCTAACTCTAAACTTAAATCTTGGACTTAGTGGTTGAGCTTTGAAATAATTATTTCCTTAGACCAATCCTACATTATTTTGTCCAAGGAATTCAAATATGAGGTTAGAATTTCAAAATTCCAAATCCTCCCTTAAGGCCTGGACAAAACAGAAATGTGGCACAACAAGGTTTTCTCTAAAAATTCTTATTTTGATTCTAATGCTTCAAATACTTGCTTCTCTACTTTACTATACATAATTTTTTATTTTAAATCTATTGGAAGCATCAGAATCATGTAATTCCTACATATGAACAGTTATACATATAGTAGCAGCCAAGAGCATAAAACAATAATTCCATGCATACTTGAATTTCCAACCAATACTACTTGATTCTAGCTTGTTTAAGCTTATCTAAACTATCCATAAGATAAAACTCATATTCCCACCACATATGAACAGCATGTCCAGCAGCAACATCAAAGAGAAAATTCCATAAAAACCACTTAAAACCAAGAGCACACTTGTTAGAATAAAGTCCAAGATCAAAGGAACTAGTTACCTTTCTTTTTGCTCTAAGTTGTATGCTTCTTCCTAGATCCAAAATAAATTTTGGTAGAGTTTCCCTAGGGTTGTCAAGGCCGCCAAAATGTGCTGTGAGGGGGTATTTATAGAAAAATTTGGGTGGAAATAGAAGGCCAAGATTACTTTGGTTACTATTTGATCTAATGGTCCATATTCAATCTTCCACCAAGCTTGCCCTAGAAGCCACTTTATGACATCGTCCATGACATCATTTAGGGCCTTAATTGGAAAAATTTAGGACTAGGATCTTATTGGAAAATTTTTAGTCCAATCTGCTACAGGCTTGGTCAAATTTCACAAAAACCAGATTGTTTAGTAACTCAAATTTTTCTGAGATTCCATGATATGTCTTCTGGCCTTAAATAAAGTATCTAGATTTTTCCTACCATTGACATTATTGGACTGGGTATTTATCTACTTGCCATCCTTTGAAAAATGACTGAAATGCCCTTGGTTCATTATCTTACACTATATTAGCCTTAAGTGCATAATAATCATTTCACACCATTTTACATCTTACTAGGGAATATACTGACTCTGATTAATCATTCCTATCTCTCCCTTGACATTTTGACCATGCCCAAATGACCAAAATGCCCTCTATTCATCTCTTGTTCAGTATAACAACACATGGGATTTTTGTAATTTTACATAACATAATGGCATTTTCATAATTTTATATTTTTTAGGGTCTTTATTAGCACTAGCCCACATACCTATATGAAAATATAATTGGGCCTATGAGGTGCCATTTTGGGCCTTCTACATGGTCCCCTGTCTTCATGGGCTCAACTCCTAAGAAATTCCCCCAAAAAGTATTTATCGGGTGTTTTATTCTGCTATAAATTCTATAATAAATTTTACATAGCTCCTTTTTGAGTTCTGTCAGTTTCATAAATTCTCATATTAATTATAAGAATTTACTATAAAATTTCATCTGATTCTGAGGTCCAAAAGTTACTGTACTAGTTTTTCTAAACTTCAAAAATTCATATCAATTCATCAGGACCTCAAATCAAAATTCTGTTTTACATTAAATTGATCAGAATATTTTTCTCTATTTACTGATAAAATTTGGGCAAATTTTTCTGAGCAATTTTGAACCTTTTCTAGTTCAACTTCTTCATAATTACAATTTTGCCCTTGAACCTTTGATAAATTACATTAAAGTCCCTCAAACTTTTTGTAATTACACTTATTGGCCCAACATTTATCTCTTCATTTTATTTTGGCCCTAGAACTTTTATAAATTTCACTTAGGTCCTTGAACTTTCCATTATTTACAACTTAATCCCTTTCTTTCCTTAAATTGCAACATTTTCCTTAGAGAATCTCTTGTATATTACATCCAAACTATACATACATACTAGATAAGAAAATTGGGAATATGACAGGGTGCAATCATTATTTTGCTGGATCAGACGACGGCAATATGAGCCTATCAATAGCGCCGTTGCTGAGGAGCCAAGTAATTGGTTCCCTCATAATAGGTTGTCAATTCTATTGTCTACCTGAGTCATTTCTTTTTGTTTGAACCTTAGTTTTTGTTCTTTTCTTTGTATAGCATACAAAATTTTAGAAATAGAAACAAATTGTTATTTTCTTTCACTTTGGCATCTGCATCATTGCATAGCATTCTGTATTTTGTCTAAGTTCCTATGAAACAACTCTCTGTGCCTTTACGTCATGACCAAACCTTAGTTGTGTTGTAACCTGATTGCTTTGCTGAGGTACGTGAATGCTCTGTGTGATATTTAGTTGTGACTTTTATAACTGTTTATCGTTACTAGTTTGAAAGATTTGCTCTCTGTCAACTTTAGTCGCGAATATTGGTGATATTAGTCGCGACCTGAAATCCATTTTTAAGAATTTTTTCTCTCTGTGTTTAGGAGTCACGACATGAACATCCTTTTGTCATGACCAAATTAAATTTTTCTTCTATGAAACTTCTGTGTCTAATTTTGATTAATTGCTTGGTTGTTCATTATTATTTTTGTGTTGCATGCATAGAAGAAATGAACCATTAGGGCCTTTTAATCCTAAAATTGAAAGGAAACTTAGGAAACTAAGAAGAGAATTTAGAGAAGAAGGAACTAATAAAGTTGTAGCTGAATAAGAGGTAAGATCAACAGAATCTAGTTCATCCTCTAGTGTCCCGGGATCTGAAATTAAACTTAATTTAGATATTCTATTAGAAATTTCAAATATGGCTGAGATTAATCCTAATGGGTATAATAGATAGGGAGAGAATGAAATACCGAATAATGTAGAATATAATAGAAGTGTGAAGAAAATAAATCATTCTCATGTGATTTATGATCCTTATGATTTTTACACTGAAGAGGCTAATTTTGAAATTAAAGGAGCTTTGATTGCAGCCTGACCTAAAGTTCATGGTTTTACAGGAGAATGTCTACATCGGCACGTACAAACCATGCATATGATTTGCTCTTCAATGAAGCCTCCAATGATTGCATTGGATGACGTCTTAAGGAGGTGTTTCTATTTCACTATGGAAGGGAAGGACAAGGAGTGGTTATACAATCTGCCAACTTATTTTTTAACTCTTACATGGGATCAGTTGAAGTCAACATTTTTAGAACAGTTCTTCCCGGCCTCAAAGACAACTCAGATAAAGGAGATTACAAACATTTTGTAACAGGATGGAGAGTCATTACATGAATATTGGACAACATTTATCAATTTATTGGATCGATGTCTGCATCACAATATTAAAAAGGCTGATTTAGTAGACATATTCTTTGATGGTCTACTTCCTCACAACAAGGTATCCTTGAAGCAAATGGATCTTTCAGAGATAAAAATCCACAAGCAAGTTAGGAGTTATTCCAAAAAATGGCTAATGAAGACCATCAGACGAGGATGAAAGAAGAATGCTCACATCTTGTTCAGGTAATTCTAAGGAAATTTTAGCAAAAATTACAGCTTTAGGAAACTGAATGGAAAAGAGAATGAATTTACTTGAAAGAGAATTGTATTCTACAAAGCAAGTTCATGCAGTGGAAACCTCACAAGCATTAGTTAACAGGGTCTATGGTTCCTACTCATATTGAAGAGTATATGGTTCCTACTCAACCTAATGCTTTAGCAGCATCAAGACCAAATGAGACTTCTCATTGTTGAAGAGTATACTGCGCAAATGACTAATATGGACAGTAGAATGACTAATATAGATAACAAGTTCAAAGAGAATAATAGTCAATTCACCTCCACAGCTTCAATTCTTCAAAGTATACAGAAGTATATTACAGATGTACACAAGAAGCTTGAGGAGTTAATTTCTAAGAATATGGATATTACAAGTTATTTAACTCAAGTTTCCAATACAGTGAGTGACATCCAAACAAAGAGCAATTGCATTATACCTTCTAATACTGTTATTAATCCGAAGGGTCTGAATGCTATATCACTCAAAAGTGGGAGAAAAGTTCATTTTAAGGAAGATGATGCACCGAAGGAGGATATGGAAGATTTTGAATTTGAAAATACATCATTGTCACAAATAAAGATTGGGAAATTAGAGAGTGTGAGAAAACAACAGCTTATGACTAAGAAAGCAACCCAAGAGGAGAATCCCAAGTACAAGAGATTCAAGAAGAGGAAGAGATAATGCAAAATGTAGCATACAAAGGGAAGTAAACTGAGGAGAAGGTAGAGTAAAGCACGCAAGGAGCCTCTATGCCTTTAGGTGAGGAGGTAAGTATAAAGGATCTCCCTTTTCCTAAAGCTTACTTTGCTGGAACGAAAAACATTGATCCTGAATTTGCAAAAGATGCTTATACTCTTTTCAATAAATTAGAAATAAATATTTCTATAGTTGAATTCCTCAAAAGGAACCCTAAGTATGCTAAATTTTTGAAAGAATTGTATGCTGATGAGAAAAACTTTAGGCCTCGTAAGAGAATTCAGGTAAGTGCTAATGTGTCATCACTTTTTAAGGCTGAATTACTGGTTAAGTGCCAAGACCTAGGATCTTACACAATCTCATGCACAATAGGAAAGGTTCATATTAAGGGAGGGTTATTAGATCTAGGGGCTACCATTAATGTAATGCCTTGGTTAGTATACTTAGCCTTAAGTATTAATAATCTTAGAGATACAAGTGTAGTGCTCCAATTAGATGATAGATCAATTAGGTATCCTAAGGGAATTCTTGAGGATATTCTAGTGCAGGTCAAGAAATTAGTGTTCCCAGCTAATTTTTATGTTTTAGACATGCTAGTGAGCTAGTGAATGAGAACACTTTGATCCTAGGCATATCTTTCCTCCAAACTTCCAAGACAATCATTAGTATGAAGCATAGTTCCATTACAATAGAAGTTGGAGAACATGTAGTCACTTTTAACATGAATGAAGTAATGAAATTTCCTTTTGACAATTATGCTTTTATTAGGTTAAATGCTATTGATTATGTTGTTGAAGAGACTAGGGATGAGCATGAATTGAGTTTGCATGATAGGCATGATTCTATGCTACATAATTCCCAAAATTCCCATGAAGCAACTCATGAGCATGTTGATTCAAACTAATCTTTGAGTGCCTACGATGATTATTTTGTGTCTCTACCTTCTATGTATTCTTTCTCTTGTTCTCGTGGAAGAGATACACCATGTTTTAATTGCTTGGACGTTAATCACATGCTCTTTGTTTCTTAAGATTTCTCATTAACATCAAATTTTGATTCTATTTTATCATTTGCGAGGGACATTGCTTTTGGCAAGGATTTGTTGAGAAATATTGTAGGTTCACAAGATATTGTTCTCCTTCTTTTAGCCACATTTATCTCCTGCGTGCTATCAAGTTCTATTTTAGCCCTTTATGTGCCCTAGTAGTCTTCCATTTCTTTTCTAACAGAAGTTAAGACCTTCCCACTCTTTTGCTGTAGAGATTAAAGGTATTTCTTTGTTCCCTTTTATTTTCTTTTAGTTTTCTTATCCCTTTAATATGGATTATAGGTTTTAGTTATTTTTGATTTTGAGGGATATTTGGGAACTTAGAAATGATGTTGTCGTAATGGGTAGTGTAAAATCCCAATTTTCAACCCAAAGACTTAGTACGTAGCCTGAAATAGATATATCCCTTTGAGCAGAAGTCCCAAAAACATATAGAGGGTTTTTAGGGACTAAACTGCAAATAAGTGAAAGTCCAGGGACTTATGTGTAAATAGTGAAAGTCCCTAGGGATATGATGGCCATTTATGCAAAGAAAGGGATTAAATTGCAAAAGAAAGAAAATGAAGGGACTTAGATGCAATTATGAAAAAGTGCAAGGCCAAAAAGGAAAAGTAGACAAAAAGGTGGGGTCCTTAAGTGTAATTTTAACCAAATAAGAAGGGACTTAAATGAAAAGAAGAAAAGTTCCTTGGGGCTAAAGTATAATTAAAGAAAGTCAGGCCGGAAGTGGTTTGGACTGCCCGAAAGCATTTCAGTCCCAGATTTCACCAGTAGAGAGAGCAAGTGACGCTTGGTAATCTGGCTTAATACAGGAATTTTTCAAGACTCCAGATAGCCAGAATTGATCTGATAGTCCAAAAGTTATAAAAATTCCTACCGGGTATCCTAGATTTCAGATCTAAGTGAGAAAATACAGGATGATGCGTCCTTATGAGACGGATGTCAGAAAACTGACAGAATACCAATTGGAGGCCTGTAGAAAAAGTTATTCGCAAATTGGAAAATCCAGAAGGGAGTGTGAGGCCTCCGGGTATCCGATAGGGAGATTTATCGGTATTTGAAAAGGGACTGAATGAGTTCGGATGACCTCAGTCAGATGACTGTTATGACTCACAGGGATGCCAGAACACAGTAGGCTAGTGTATCTGGTAAAAGGAGCCGGTGTCCGGAGATGTGTATAAACGGGGTATAATAGTTAAAATATTCGAGGAACCGTGTCGAGGGAAGATTCCTCGTAATGTGTGCCATGGAGGTAATGGACCCTGAAAGGCCCAATAATGGCACCATCAAAGGCCCAATAAGACACTTGGACTGATAGGTGGGCCAGTGTCCTGCAGAACCCCGGAAAAGTGTGAAATTACGAAAATGCCCCTGTGTTGTACTAAAGGGGTAGTAGATGTATGAGGGCATTTTGGTCATTCTGGACAGGCCCAGGAGCCAAGGCACATACAGATAAAGTTAATCAGAGTCAGTATATGCCCTGACAGAGTACAGAAGGGTGTAAAATGACGATTTTACCCTTAGGGTTAAAATAGTGCAAGAAATGGCACCCAAGGGTATTGTGGTAATTTGCCAAGGGATGTTTCTTGGGAATCAAGCCATCAGAGTACTTGAGCTTGATTAGGATCCAAGATAACATTACCAGAGCCCAAAAACGTAGGCCCAGTGATATGTGGGGAAAAGTGGCATTAAAATACTATTTTAATGCTGTTTCAATAAAGTAAAGTTACTCGGTCGGCACGATAACCGAGGAGGTGACCAGATAAAGTCTTGGACTTATCTGGATAGCATTGGATGGCGTGACAGGTGCCAGTAAGATGCCACATGGCGCCAACATAGAGGAGAAAGGAAAAGTTAAGGACATGTGGCATAATCTTAGCCGGTGAGTCCAGTTTGTGGGAAATTGGACCGAACCGGTACTGGATCTGCTGAGTCAGCTGATGAGGTGTCCAAGAAGCTTGCAATTTCGCCACGTGAGAAATGTACATGATGAGGTGTCCCATGAGGTGGCTTTGAGATGATGTCATGCATGATGCAGTAAAAGGAATAAAGAAAAATAGAAAATTCCGAAAAAACCAGGACCACAGGATCAGATGGCTTCAAAATTACAAGAATGCCATTGACCAAAACTATAAATACCCCCTTGCTCTTCATTATGCACAGCCAAGCATGAGAAAGAGAGAGAAGGAAGTGCTAGAGAGAGAAAGTGAGAGGAAGGAAGAAAGAAAGGAAGTTCTGGCGGAACTGGAAGCAGTATAGGGATAATAGAGTTCTGCTAAGCTCTTGAGGTAGTAACAATGCATTACATATATTGTTATGATTGTTGCTACTGAGATTCCCCCGAATCTCATCCCAATAAGTAAATCATTACAGGGGAGGTTATGTCAAAATGAATTCTGGAAATTTTAAGAGACGCCGTTATGCTGCCCAAATTATGACAAGATAAAGATAGCAGCTGATACGTACTGTGTACGTAGGTACTGTCTAAGGAGGCTGGAAGTGAGTGGACCTAACCGGTTCATCTAGTCTTTCCTGGGTACTTACGTAGAATGGTAGTTCTCATGGGAATTACCGAATCGGTACAAGATCAGTTACTTTCTGAAGATGAAGCGTAGCGGTTATGCTGCCGGATTTCAGGCAGAAAAAGATGTAATAGAGATATGGGAAATTTTGTACATACCCAGATGTAAAACAACTTATTAATTAATAATAAGTGTTGTTTGGCATGTTTGACTGATATATGATGGATGTATGCATATGTATGCAAAGTAGAAATGCTGAAATTTGCCATTGTGAACAGTAACACGTGGTGATCTAGTCATGTTTGATAAATGATCAAAAATAGTAAATGGATGAATAAATGTATGAAATTTTAGATAGTAGACATACCAATCTTCAATTTGATATATAAAAAGTCTCATTTGGATGCCTACACATGGAGAAATAAATTATCAAAATTGGGACCAGAATGCTGGATTCAGGAGAAAAAAGTTGAATGAACAGTAAAGTTGTGATGTTGACTGACGTTGACTCAGTCAATGAATGGCCAACGAGTTATTTTTCCCTGAAATATAATTGAGTTAGAATCAATTATCAATTTGAACCACTTCATTTCTATTTTTTTAGAATTAGTTATGATTTTTCGAATTTAGGTCACTCATCTGGAATTTTCATAGTGAACAGTACTCGATAAGGGTAAAATTCCAGATTGAGAAATTGGACTTCAATGACCTTGAAAGTGGTTCCAAATGCTACCAAATGGTCCATAAGACGTATGAAAGTAAGGATGTTTCAGGTAGTGATTTTTTAGATTTTATATCTATTTTAGGCTAAGCTTTGGCGAGTTTTGCCACATCCTCACTTCCCTAGCTTCATCTTCTCCAAACCAGTACCCTGTTATGTTTGGAAAAGATAAGGGTGAGATTTCGGGGGAAATATCAGTAGCAAACGGTACTAAACAGTGTATGCATCAATGATTGGTATTAGTGCTTGCCTGTGATTGTGTTAACTTAATGTAATGTGCATGCTTCCATGTAACATATGAAATACAATTGGCCAAAGTAATCATAGCATAGATCTTCAATAATTACATATTAACATCAATCAATCAAGCCATAACACAATCAACCATACATTCAACACATACAAGTTTAGGTAAGTTTACTACCTAGCTTGTAGCCCTTCCTCTAGTCCTTAACCTTTGATCGGAGGTTCCACCTTTTTATAGGTCAGATCCTATACATAGCATAATAATATTTCATTATTATCTTATCCAGCATAACTCCACTTAACTCAGGCTTATCTTGAAGCAATATGTAATATCCTTAATTTTCTGTACTGGTTCCTATGTACAGATTAAACGGAATATATGAGCTCTGTTTCAGGAAAAACATGTGGACCTTTATGTAAAGAAAAGGATTAAATTGCAAAAGAAAGGAAATTAAGGGACCTAAATGCAATTATGGAAAGTTCAAAGTTAGGAATGAAAGGTAGACAAAAATGTGGGGTCTTAAAGTGTAATTTTAGCCAAATTAAGGGACTTAATTATAAAGAAGGAAAAGTTCCCTGGGGCTAAAGTATAATTAAAGAAAATAGGCCAGAAGTGGTTTGCACCGCCCGACAGCATTTCAGTCCCAGATTCTACCAGAAGGTAGGGCGGTGACGCCGGGTAACCAAGCCTAATACCGGAATTTTTGAAGACTCCAGATAGCCAGAAATGGACTGATCGTCCAAAAGTTATAAAAATTTATACCGGATACCCTAGATTTCAGATATAAGTGGGAAAATACAGGATGATGCGCCTTTATGGGGCGGATGTCGGGAAACTAACAGGATACCGATAGGAGGTCTGTAGGAAAAGTTATTCACAAAATAAAAAATCCAGACGGGAGTGTGAGGCCTCCGGGGATCCGGGTAGGAGATTTATCGGTATTTTTAAAGGGGCTGAATGTGAAACATCCTCCCTTAGGCTCCTCAGAGTACACTTGCGGAAGCCATATTAGCTCGATTATATCTTAACTTAAGCCCAGAAATTCAAAATTTCACTCTTAAGTTCCTTATTCTGAACCTTTAATTTGAAAATTAATTAATCTCATTCTACACAACCAAATGAGGCTTATTACCTATCCACGTAATGCCCCAGATGTGTACGACTGGCCTGCCAAATTTCGTGGCCAAACCCCTTCTTTTACTAGGTCAATCTGAGGTCAAAACACTGCTACCTCAGGACCTGCGAATTTCCCCTTAATTTACCATACATAAATTGAATATGCCAAACAACACTTATCATTGAATAACATAATGTCATACAGCATGGCATACACAACAAGACATATACATAATCTTGCTATCTCTATTACATCTCTTTCTACCTAAACTCCGGCAGCATAACCGCTACGCTTCATCTGTACAAAGAACTGAACTGTACTGATTCGGTAATCCCCTCGTGAGAACTACCATTCTACGTAGTACCCAGGAAAGACTAGATGAACCGGCTAGGTCCACTCACTTCTAGCCTCCTTAGACAGCACTACGTACACAGTACTTATCATATACTGATGTTCAGTCTTTACTTCGGCAGCATAACGGCGTCTCATAGGATTCTCAAAATCCACTTCAGCATAACCTCCCTGTAATGGGTTATGGATGGGGGATGAGATTCGGGGGAATCTCAGTAGCAACAATCATAACAATATATGTAATGCAGTGTGATAGTGCTTGCTTGTGATTGTGTACAGATAAGTATGCTGCGTGCTTCCATACTCAATAACATATGATCATAGCATTGCAGTAGAGCTTCAAGCATAACATATAAGACAACAATCCAACCAAACAATAGCACAACAAATCACAAAGCCATTACATAAAAGCTAGGATTAGTTACTACCTCAAAAGCTTAGCAGAGCTCTACTATCTCTATTCTGCTTCCAGCTCCGCCAGAACTTCCTTTCTTTCTTTCTTCCTCTCACTTTCTCTCTCTAGCACCTCCTCCTCTCTCTAAAAGGCTCAAAACCGTGGGATGCATGAAATGGGAGGGGGAGGGGGTATTTATAGTTTCCTTCAATGGCATTCCTGTAATTTTGAAGCCATATGAACTTGTGGTCCTGGTTTTTCCTGGAATTTCCTATTTTCTTTTATTCCTTTTTACTGCATCATGCATGACATCATCCAGGACACCTCACCGGGACACCTCAGCGCCACATTTATCACATGTCCGAAATCCTGGACACCTCAGCAGCTGACTCAGCATGCTGACTCACCGGTCCAGTCTCTTGCCTCGTAAAGCGTGTCCTCAGCTTTATCTGCTTTCTCCAGACTAATGCCATGTGGCGCCTGGAAGAGACCTTGCATGCTTCCCAATGCTATCCAGATAAGTCCCAGACTTATCTGATCACCTCCTCGGTTTTCGTGCCAACCGAGTAACTTTACTTTACTGAAAAGTCATTAAATCATTATTTTAATGCCACTTTTCCCCCTGAATCACTGGGCCTGCGTTTTTGGGCCTGGAAATATCATCTTGGGTCTCTGATCCAGCCCAAGTACTCTAATGGCACGATTCCCAAGAAACACCCCTTGGCAAATTACCAAAATGCCCTTAGTCTCTCTCTCTTTACTTTATTAGGTCTAGGGGCATTATTGTCTTTTTCCATCTTACCAGAGTATTCTTTGACCCTGGTCAACTATCCAGATAACTTCCCTGGACTGTCTAACCTTAGGCAAATGACCAAAATACCCTTTACTCATTCTTCAGCTGTTCTATAACATAGGGGCATTTTCGTCATTTTGCACCTTTTTCCCGGACACCGGCCCCTTTTATCACTGGACTGATCTAATGGGCCTGGGCCTTCCCTGGTGTCACTAAAGGCCTTAGAAACACTATACGGCCCCCTGGCCACAGTCCGATCATCCCTATCGGAACTGCTTTTCCTTTACCGATTATAACTGTAAATTCACATCTTCAGGAATTTTTACAGAAAAATCGGGACCTCAAATCAAAATTCCGTGACCCCTCATTCAACCCGGAATTCTTTTCTCTATCTCCCGGTATTTTCAGATATTTTATCCGGACCGGACTGTTTTGGCCTGAAAAAGCACTCACGCGCACACTTTTCCAAAATGACCATTTTACCCCTGGTCACATTTCTAATTCTTTCATACACATAGAGACCTCATATGCACATTTCACAGTTCAGTGAAATGATCAGCATAATTTTCTCTATTTTCTGGGAAAATATGGTACTCATCGGCTACCAGCCCAATCTTTCCCATAATTACGATTTTGCCCCTGCATTCCCTTTCTAGCATCTATTCTTATCTTCTTATCCTTCATCTTAAGTTCTAGAAATTCTCTTTCAAAAACTCATCCCTTAAACTCTTCGGCAGTCATCGTTAATTGAAAAGCTTGACAACCCGCCCATATCAGGTTATCTTACACAGGAGCCAGCCCATATCAAGCTACCTGCAGAATTCCTAGGCTTAAGACTTAGGATATTCCTCACATTCCTCATCTTGGACCTAGATGAACTGTCCCGATCTCCTAGACCAAAAATCGGGATGTTACAGAATGCGATCGGATGACTTCGGTCAGATGACCGTTATAACCCCCAACGATGCCTGAACACAATAGGACACTATATCTGGGAAAAAGAGCCGGTGTCCCGAAAAGGTATATAATCGGTAAATAATAGTTAAAATATTCAATGAACTGTGTTAAAGGAAGATTCCTCGTAATGCGTGCATACAGGTAATGGACCCAGGAAGCCCAAAAATGACGCCATTAGAGGCCCAATAAGACTCTTGGACTGATAGGTGGGCCAGGGTCCAGCAGGACCCCGGAAAAGTGCGAAATTACGAAAATGCCCCTATGTTGTACAAAAAGGGCAGCAGATGAATAAAGGGTATTCTGGTCATTTTGGACAGACCCAGAGGTCAAGACATGTCTAAATAAGGTTGACTAGAGCCAGTATAAGCTTTGACCGGGTCCAGAAAGGTGTGAAATGACGATTTTGCCCTTAGGGTTAAAATAGGACAACATAGGGCACCAAGGGCATTTTGGTCATTTCGCAGGAGATCTGTAATTGAGTCTGGACCCAGTATTAAAAATTTAATGATATAAAGGGTCTAGATACTAAATGTGAGGTCAGTAGACATAAAAAGGATCTTCAGAAACATCAGATTCAGAAAAAGGCACGTTTTTCGAGGCGATGGACCGGGCCGGTACCGGATTGGACTGGAAAGCTTCCAGAACCTCCAAATTTCATCACATGAAGAATATGGGTGGTGAGGTGTCCCATGAGGTGTCCAGGGTGATGCAGTAAAAAAGAATTAAAGAAAATAGGAAATTCCAGGAAAAACCAGGACCACAGGATCATAAGTCTTCCTAATTACAAGATTGCCATTGCTCAACACTATAAATACCCCCACCTAGCCCCTCATTTCGGCATGAGCAAGGAAGAAGGGAAGAGAGAAGTTCTTGAGAGAGAAAGTGTGAGAAAGAAAGAAGTAAGGAAGTTCTGGTGAAGTTGGAAGTAGTAGGGAAGTTCTGAAGCACTGCTTTTGAGGTAACAACTAATCCTAGCTCTTATGTAATGTCTTTGTGATGTGTTGTTTTGTTTGGTTGATTGTTGTCCTATATGTTATGCTTGAAGCTCTATTCCAATGCTATGATCATATGTTATTGAATATGGAAGCATGCAGCATACTTATCTGTACACAGTCACAAGCAAGCACCGTCACTCTGCATTACATATTTTGTTATGATTATTGTTACTGGGATTCTTTTGAATCTCATTCCCAAACATAACATTACAGGGGAGGTTCTGTCAAAATAAAATTTGGAAATCTTAAGAGACGCCGGTAGGCTGCCGAAATTCCGGCAACGAAGACGGAACAAAGAAAGGAACTGATACGTACTGTGTACGTAGTGCTGTCTAAGGAGGCTGGAAGTGAGTGGACCCAGCAGGTTCATCCAGTCTTTCCTGGGTACTACGTAGAATGGTAGTTCTCATAAGGGAATTACCGAATCGGTACAACATCGGTTACTTTCTAAAGAAGAATTGTAGCAGTTATGCTGCCGGATTTTAGACAGAGAAGGATGTAATAAAATATGAGGGAGTTAATCATGCACTGATATATAATAGTTGATTATTTGATATTAATTATTATCTGGCTTGTATGACTGATATGTGTTGGTTGTATGCTTGGATATGTAAAGACTAAATGCTGAAAATAGGCTCAGTGAACAGTAACTCGTGAAGACCCATTCATGTTTGATAAATCATTAAAAATAGTAAATGATTGAATTAATGTACGAAATTTGTAGGGTAAAAAGTAGACATACTAAGATTTAATTTGATATATAGAATGTCTAATTTGGATGTATACACGAAAAGATATAAATTGTTAAAGTTGGGACCAGAATGCTGGATTCAGGAGAAAGTCATTGGATGAACAGTAAGATTGAAACGTTGACCCACGTTAAATTTGTCAAGGATTGGTCAACCAATGATTTTTCCCTGAAATATATTTGAGTTAGCTTCATGTAGCAATTTGAACCACTTCATTTCGATTTTTCTAGAATTAGTTATGAATTTTTAAAATCAGGTCACTCATCTGGAATTTGCCACAGTTTAAGTGTTTAGACTTCAATGACCCTGAAAGTGGTTTAAGTGCTACTGAATGGTCCCTAAGATGTATAAAAATAAGGATGTGACATTTTGGTAACAGAGGAAAGGATTCTGGCTTAAGAAATTCTCTGAGTAGATGATTTATAGAAAGATATACCATGATAAAGCCGTCATAATTGACACTAAGTTAGTGTTTGCAGGATGGCTAGACATAGATTTGGGTCTGAAACTACAGTAAACCAATGGGAATTAAGACCAGAGGTCTCTAGTTCAGATAGTTCAGAAGAAGAGATAGTAAGCAATGATTCTGACCTCTGGACACCTCCAGTAGCTGGTGATTCTGAGGAGGATAGTTCCTCGGTAGGATCAAACTTTCCAATTGATGATCAGGAGGTGATGACAACAGAAGGCCCTATTCCTGCCATTCCTATAAGTGCGGTACCCTTGAATATAACAGACAGTTCAGGATCCAGCCAAGTACGTGTTCAGAGTAATGCGCATGGTCCCAGTAGGCCCGAAGTGACTCTAGTAGAAATGTATTTGGGAGGTTTAATCGTAAGAATGGTCCCAGGGAGGAACCTGAGTAGAGAGCAACTTGAGAGCTCGGTAGCATTAGCCCAACAACTATACGAGTTGAGGCCGACCCTGTTCGAAAACATAGATCAAGATTATTCGGTCTACCAGGAGTTTATCACAAGGGTGAAAGCCATATATCAAGCCTGGGATCCAAATGTGTTAACCATGGGGCTTTGGCTAGAAATTATGAATGAAGTATTGCCGAAGACTCCTACCTGGAGATCGGAGTTGGACCAGTATTTTGATAGAGAATCATATTGTACCATATCCGACTGGATCTACCTAGTAGGAGAATATATTAGAATGAAGTTTAAGAAAAATTAGAGTAATATTTCTAATGTATAAAAGACTAGAATGGTACTGTGATATGTACATATACTCTGTATGTATATTATGTGTGAAATGAAATGAAAAGGAATTATGTTATTTATCGTATTCCCTTCTGTTTTTAAGTATAACAAAATGGTACGAACGAGGAGAACTATTCCAGCTGAGGAACCCCGAGAGGCTGGAAACCTTAATCAAATGATTCTAGAACGACTAGAACAGCAACAAAAGATGATAGAAGAAATGAGAGCTGCTCAAGCACGAAATGAACAAGAAAGAGATGCTGCCATAGCCGCGGCAGTAGCAGCAGCTGTAAATAATTTAAGACCGCCAGAGCCTTCAGGAGCAACTAGTAGAGAACCTGAAGAAGTACCACAGCAGGCGAAACAGCCCCAGAGAAGGGTTGAATCAAGGGAGGAGGCAGTTGGCATCCAATAATGGATGGTGCGATTTTGCAAACACAATCCTCCCATATTCGAAGGGACATTTGAAGTACATGTAGCAGAAAATTGGGTCAGCAGATTAGAGAAGATCTTTAAGGTTCTCGACTGCCCGACTGAAACCAAGGCCTAAATGGCCATCTATCAATTGGAAAAGGATACGAATAGATGGTGGAAGAATACAGAGTTACTTCTCCAAGCAAGAGATATTCCAGTTACCTGGGAAGTATTTCTTGAGCAATTTTATGAGAAATATTTCCCTCAATCTGTCAGAGATGAAAGGGAGGCTGAATTCCTTGTGCTGAGGCAAGGAGAAAAAGAAGCTTTTGATGAATATTTGGCCAAGTTCATCCAGCTATCTCAATATTCAACTTACCTACGCCAAGTGGATGACGAACCCTGGATGACAGAAAGAATGATTCGAGGGCTGAATTCTATGTTAAAGGAGAAGTTAACTCCCCAACAATACAGCCAGTTCAATAAGGCTGTGGAAGCATGTCGAATCGTTGAGAACAGCATGAATCATAGAGTGCTATCCAGATCTGGGAGTAAAGATCAAGCGACTCCTGATAAGGCAGGACGGAATCAAGAAGCGGCCAGTGAGAGCGGCTATAAGAAAAGAAAGCGCCCGTGGCAGACCAAGAGGCCTAATAGGGGAAATTTCCGCAGAAGATCCAATAACAGGGATCCAAAGGCCCCAGTATGTGAAAAGTGTGGAAAGAATCATGGTGACAGACCATGCTTGATGGGCCAGAATGTATGCTACACCTGCGGAAAGCCCGGACATTTTTCCAGGGAATGTCCTCAAGCTATAACTGATCCAAGGCTAAGGACGGCGGGACGAGTGTTTGCACTCACTAGAGAGGATGCTCAGCGATCATCTGAGATGATCCAAGGTACAATCTATCTCAATTATCATGCTGTGACTGCCCTATTTGATTCGGGTGCAAGCCATTCCTTTATATCTTATGAATGTGCTAAATGCCTAGGCCTTCTGATCAGCAAGTTACATTATGATATACAGGTGAAAACCCCACCAACGCTAGGGTGATCACATCTGATGCCTGTCTAAATAGTGTGGTGTATTATGAGCACTGCAGTACCACCCTGGACCTGATCTGTATGCCTTTCCAGGAGATTAAGGTCATACTCGGTTTAAATTGGTTATCCTCCAATAATGTGATGTTGGACTACAGAAACAAGACCCTAGTTCTTGGTCCAAAGATCACTGATCAGAGCTTAGAAGTACAACTGAACTTCGTGACAGAGGCTCAGGCAGAAAAATATCTACGGAAAGGATGTCAGGGATATGTGGTATTCTTTTCTGTTCAAACAGAAGTGGAGGAAGGCATTGAGGAGGTTCCTGTAGTCAATGAATTTCCTGAAGTCTTTCCAAAGGAGATTCAGGGATTGCCTTCGGAGCGTGAAGTGGAGTTTGCGATCGACATTGTACCTGGAGCTGGACCAGTATCAAAAGCCCCATACAGGATGGCTCCCAACGAAATGATGGAACTGAAGAAGCAAATTGAGGAGCTATTGGAGAAGGGTTTTATACGACCCAGTGTATCGCCATGGGGTGCTCCAGTACTGTTCGTCAAGAAGAAAGATGGTAGCTTAAGGCTGTGCATTGACTACAGGGAATTAAATAAGCTTACAGTTAAGAACAAGTATCCTCTTCCCAGAATTGATGACCTGCTAGATCAATTGGCAGGAGCGAGCTTATTCTCCAAGATTGACTTGAGATCTGGCTACCATCAACTAAGGGTCAAGCCAGATGATATTCCAAAGACGGCGTTCAGAACGCGCTACGGACATTTTGAATTTTTGGTGATGCCTTTTGGACTAACCAATGCACCTGCTATTTTCATGGACTATATGAACCAGATTTTCAGGCCTTATCTAGATCAGTTCGTTGTGGTCTTTATTGATGATATTCTGGTGTACTCCAAATCTCCAGAGGAGCATGAAAGGTATTTGAGGATTGTTCTTGGTACCCTTAAAGAGAAGAAGCTCTATGCTAAGTTGAGTAAATGCGAGTTTTGGCTGTCAGAAGTCAAATTTCTCGGTCATGTCATATCCCGAGACGGGGTAGCTGTAGATCCTAGCAAAGTTGAAGCAGTTTTGAGCTGGGAACAGCCAAGGACAGTGACAGAGATTAGAAGTTTTCTCGGCCTAGCAGGGTACTACAGACGATTCATTCAAGACTTTTCTCGAATTGCCTTACCACTTACCAAGCTGACCAGAAAGAATCAGCAGTTTAAGTGGGATGAGAAGTGCGAGGCTAGCTTCCAGCAGTTGAAGCAGAGATTAACGACTACTCCTGTGCTGATTATTCCAGACCCAACTCAGACTTATGTAGTCTACACTGATGCTAGCAAGCAGGGGCTGGGATGTGTGCTTATGCAGCAAGGTCGAGTAGTAGCCTACGCCTCTCGGCAGTTAAAGCCACATGAAGAGAATTATCCCACTCATGATCTGGAGCTTGCGGCGGTGGTCTATGCCCTGAAGATATGGAGGCACTATTTATACGGAGCAACGATAGAGTTGTTTTGCGACCACAAAAGCCTGAAGTATCTGCAGGATCAGAAGGAGCTGAACATGAGGCAGCTGCGATGGATGGAATTATTAAAAGATTATGACTTCCAGATTAAATACCATCCAGGAAAAGCCAATGTGGTAGCTGATGCCCTGAGTAGAAAGGTGGTGCAGGTTGCATACATGATGATCAAGGAATTGGAACTGATAGAAGATATGCGCGACTGGAGCCCTCTATATCAAATGAAACTGACGGAGAATCCTTTTGGAGGAGTTCATGTCAGAACTTGCATAGAAGATGAGATCAAAGAGGCTCAGGAGCAGGATAAGCTCGCAGCAATATTCAAAGACAAGCTGGAGAAAGGGAAGACAAGGAATTTTGAGATGTCCCCAGACGGATTGCTACAGTTTAGGGGAAAACCCTATATCCCAAATGTTGGGGGATTAAGGGAAAGGATTCTGGAGGAAGAACATAAAAGCCGATATACGGTACATCCAGGTATGACCAAAATGTACCATGATGTTAAAAGGTTATTCTGGTGGCCTGGACTGAAGAAAGATGTTGTAGCTTACGTATCTAAGTGCTTAACCTGCCAGAAAGTGAAAGTTGAACATCAAAAGCCAGCAGGAACGTTGCAGCCTTTAGATATCCCTGAGTGGAAATGGGATGGGATTGCCATGGACTTTGTGGAAGGACTACCCTTGACACCAAGTAGACATGATGCGGTTTGGGTACTAATCGATCGACTGACAAAGTCAGCACATTTCCTGGCAATCAATAAGAGAGATTATCTAGAAAAGCTGGCAAAGCTGTATATAAAGGAGATCGTTAGGCTCCATGGTATCCCAAGCAGCATTGTGTCTGATAGAGATCCTCGATTTACTTCAAATTTTTGGAGGGCTCTACAGGAAGAAATGGGCACTACTCTTAGATTCAGTACAACTTATCATCCTCAGACAGATGGTCAATCTGAAAGAACAATACAGACGTTAGAGGATATGCTGAGAGCATGTGTCCTAGATTTCAAAGGCAGTTGGGATATCCATTTACCCCTTATAGAGTTTGCATATAACAATAGTTATCAGGCCAGTATACAGATGGCACCTTTTGAAGCACTCTATGGACGGAAATGTAGATCCCCCTTATGCTGGCTAGAGTTGAGCGAGAGAAGAATGATTGGTCCGGATATAGTGGATCAAACTGCAGAACAAGTTGCGGTAATTAGAAAACGATTATTGACGGCTCAAAGCAGACAAAAGAGCTATGCAGATGTCAGAAGGAAGCCGTTGGAGTTTGAAGAAGGAGAATATGTATTCCTTAAGTTAACTCCAACCACAGGAGCCGGACGATCGATTAAGGTGAAGAAGTTGCATCCAAGATACATCGGGCCATTCCAGATTCTCTCAAAGATAGGAGCAGTAGCCTACAAGTTGGCTCTTCCTCCGAATCTCAGCCAGATACATGATGTGTTCCATGTTTCCCAATTAAAGAAGTATATTCCAGATCCATCTCATGTGATTAAGCAAGATGAGGTCACACTGCGAGATGACTTGACCTATGAGGTTGGACCGGTGCGAATTGCTGATAGAAAAGTCAAGCAGTTGCGGAATAAGCAAATTCCTTTAGTTAAAGTGATCTGGAAAGGCTTGACTGAACAAGAGGCTACATGGGAAACAGAAGAAAAGATGAAAGAGAAGTATCCGGAATTGTTTCTATAGGATAGGTGTAATGTAAATTTCGGGGACGAAATTTATTTTAAGGGGGAGAGAAATGTAATATCCTTAATTTTCTGTACTGGTTCCTATGTACAGATTAAACGGAATATATGAGCTCTATTTCAGGAAAAACATGTGGACCTTTATGTAAAGAAAAGGATTAAATTGCAAAAGAAAGGAAATTAAGGGACCTAAATGCAATTATGGAAAGTTTAAAGTTAGGAATGAAAGGTAGACAAAAATGTGGGGTCTTAAAGTGTAATTTTAGCCAAATTAAGGGACTTAATTATAAAGAAGGAAAAGTTCCCTGGGGCTAAAGTATAATTAAAGAAAATAGGCCAGAAGTGGTTTGCACCGCCCGATAGCATTTCAGTCCCAGATTCTACCAGAAGGTAGGGCAGGTGACGCCGGGTAACCAAGCCTAATACCGGAATTTTTGAAGACTCCAGATAGCCAGAAATGGACTGATCGTCCAAAAGTTATAAAAATTTATACCGGATACCCTTGATTTCAGATATAAGTGGGAAAATACAGGATGATGCGCCTTTATGGGCGGATGTCGGGAAACTGACAGGATACCGATAGGAGGTCTGTAGGAAAAGTTATTCACAAAATAAAAAATCCAGACGGGAGTGTGAGGCCTCCGGGGATCCGGGTAGGAGATTTATCGGTATTTTTAAAGGGGCTGAATGCGATCGGATGACTTCGGTCAGATGACCGTTATAACCCCCAACGATGCCTGAACACAGTAGGACACTATATCTGGGAAAAAGAGCCGGTGTCCGGAAAAGGTATATAATCGGTAAATAATAGTTAAAATATTCAATGAACTGTGTTAAAGGAAGATTCCTCGTAATACGTGCCATACAGGTAATGGACCCAGGAAGCCCAAAAATGGCGCCATTAGAGGCCCAATAAGACTCTTGGACTGATAGGTGGGCCAGGGTCCAGCAGAACCCCGGAAAAGTGCGAAATTACGAAAATGCCCCTATGTTGTACAAAAAGGGCAGCAGATGAATAAAGGGTATTCTGGTCATTTTGGATAGACCCAGAGGTCAAGACATGTCTAAATAAGGTTGACTAGAGCCAGTATAAGCTTTGACCGGGTCCAGAAAGGTGTGAAATGACAATTTTGCCCTTAGGGTTAAAATAGGACAACATAGGGCACCAAGGGCATTTTGGTCATTTAGCAGGGGATCTGTAAATGAGTCTGGACCCAGTATTAAAAATTTAATGATATAAAGGGTCTAGATACTAAATGTGAGGTTAGTAGACATAAAAAGGATCTTCAGAAACATCAGATTCAGAAAACGGCACATTTTTCGAGGTGATGGACCGGGCCGGTACAGGATTGGACCGGAAAGCTTCCAGAACCTACAAATTTCGTCACATGAAGAATATGGGTGGTGAGGTGTCCCATGAGGTGTCCAGGGTGATGCAGTAAAAAGAATTAAAGAAAATAGGAAATTCCAGGAAAAACCAGGACCACAGGATCATAAGTCTTCCTAATTACAAGATTGCCATTGCTCAACACTATAAATACCCCCACCTAGCCCCTCATTTCGGCATGAGCAAGGAAGAAGGGAAGAGAGAAGTTCTTGAGAGAGAAAGTGTGAGAAAGAAAGAAGTAAGGAAGTTCTGGTGAAGTTGGAAGTAGTAGGGAAGTTCTGAAGCACTGCTTTTGAGGTAACAACTAATCCTAGCTCTTATGTAATGTCTTTGTGATGTGTTGTTTTGTTTGGTTGACTGTTGTCCTATATGTTATGCTTGAAGCTCTATTCCAATGCTATGATCATATGTTATTTTATATGGAAGCATGCAGCATACTTATCTGTACACAGTCACAAGCAAGCACCGTCACTCTGCATTACATATTTTGTTATGATTATTACTACTGAGATTCCCCCGAATCTCATTCCCATATATAACATTACAGGGGAGGTTCTGTCAAAATAGAATTTGGAAATCTTAAGAGACGCCGTTAGGCTGCCGAAATTCTGGCAACAGAGCAAGGACAAAGAAAGGAACTGATACGTACTGTGTACGTAGTGCTGTCTAAGGAGGTTGGAAGTGAGTGGACCCAGCAGGTTAATCCAGTCTTTCCTGGGTACTACGTAGAATGGTAGTTCTCATAAGGGAATTACCGAATCGGTACAACATCGGTTACTTTCTAAAGAAGAATTGTAGCAGTTATGCTGCCGGATTTTAGACAGAGAAGGATGTAATAAAATATGAGGGAGTTAATCATGCATTGATATATAATAGTTGATTATTTGATATTAATTATTATCTGGCTTGTATGACTGATATGTGTTGGTTGTATGCTTGGATATGTAAAGACTAAATGCTGAAAATAGGCTCAGTGAACAGTAACTCGTGAAGACCCATTCATGTTTGATAAATCATTAAAAATAGTAAATGATTGAATTAATGTACGAAATTTGTAGGGTACAAAGTAGACATACTAAGATTTAATTTGATATATAGAATGTATAATTTTTATGTATACACGAAAAGATATAAATTGTTAAATTTGGGACCAGAATGCTGGATTCAGGAGAAAGTCATTGGATGAACAGTAAGATTGAAACATTGACCCACGTTAAATTTGTCAAGGATTGGTCAACCAATGATTTTTCCCTGAAATATATTTGAGTTATCTTCATGTAGCAATTTGAACCACTTCATTTTGATTTTTCTAGAATTAGTTATGAATTTTTAAAATCAGGTCACTCATCTAGAATTTGCCACAGTGAACAGTACTCGATATGAATAAAATTCCAGATTAAGTGTTTAGACTTCAATGACCCTGAAAGTGGTTTAAGTGCTACTGAATGGTCCCTAAGATGTATAAAAATAAGGATGTGACACAATACCCCTATTCTAATAATACCCCTATACAATACCCCTAGCTTTCTTGCTATCCACAGCTAACCTTATAGAGAGATATTTCTCTATTCTAACTATTTAATTTATAAGAACAATTATCTAATTTATTAGAGCAGGGACTAGAATAAATTACTTACCTTATTCCTAAGCTTGGCGAGTCCCTAAGCTCCTTGGATTGCTCCTAGCTCAGCCAGAACTCCTTCTTTCTCTTCCTTTATTTCTTTCTTTCTTTCTCTCTCTCTCTCTTCCTTTCTCTTCTTCTTGGCTGTGGGTGTGCTTTGGAATAGGAGGGGGTGAGGGGTATTTATAGGTGGAGCAAGGTGGAATGGACGGCTTAGATCGAATCACGATGAACGGCTCAGTGTAACACCCCAATTTTTAGGCCTAGAGATGCCAGAAAGAGAATTAAAGGGCATAATCGTAATTATGGGAAAGATCGGGCTGGTAGCCGATGAGTACCATATTTTTCCAGAAAATAGAGAAAATTATGCTGACCATTTCACTGAACTGTGAAATGTGCATATGAGGTCTCTAGGTGTATGAAAGAATTAGAAATATGACCAGGGGTAAAATGGTCATTTTGGAAAAGTGTGCGCGTGAGTGCTTTTTCAGGCCAAAATAGCCCGGTCCGGATAAAATATCTGAAAATACTGGGAGATAGAGAAAAGGATTCCGGATTGAATGAGGAGTCACAGAATTTTGATTTGAGGTCCCGATTTTTCTGTAAAAATCCTCGAAGATGGGAAATTACAGTTATAATCGGTAAAGGAAGAGCAGTCCGAATAGAGATGATCGGACTATGGCCAGAGGCCATACAGTGTTGTCTAAGGCCCGTAGTGACACCAGGGAAGGCCCAAGCCCATAATACCAGTTCAGTGGTAAGGGGGGCCGGTGTCCGGGAAAAATGTGCAAAATGACGAAAATGCCCTTATGTTATAGAATAACTGAAGAATGAGTAAAGGGTATTTTGGTCATTTGGCTAAGGTTAGACAGTCAAGAAGGGGTATCTGGATAGTTGACCAGGGCCAGAGAATACTCTGGTAAAATATGAAAAGAAAATAATGCCCCTAGACCTAGTAAAGGAAATGAAAGGATTTAAGTGCAGTTATGGAAAGTTTCAAGGCTAAAAAGGAAAGTAGACAAAAATGTAGGGTCCTTAAGTGTAATTTTAGCCAAGTAAAAAGGGACTAAAATGAAAAGAAGAAAAGTTCCCTGGGGCTAAATTGTAATTAAAGAAAGTCAGGCCGGAAGTGGTTTGGACTGTCCGAAAGCATTTCAGTCCCAGATTTCACCGGTAGAGAGAGCAAGGGACGCTCGGTAATCTGGCTTAATACAGGAATTTTTGAAGACTCCAGATAGCCAGAAATGGACTGATCGTCCAAAAGTTATAAAAATTCATACCGGATATCCTGGATATCAGATCTAGGTGAGAAAATACAGGATGATACGTCCTTATGGGACGGATGTCGGGAAACTGACAGAATACCGATAGGAGGCCTGTAGAAAAAGTTATTCGCAAATCAGAAAATCCAGACGGGAGTGTGAGGCCTCCGGGGATCCGATAGGGAGATTTATCGGTATTTGAAAGGGGACTGAATGAGTTCGGATGACCTCAGTCAGATGACTGATATGACTCACAGGGATGCCTGAACACCGCGGGCTAGTGTTTCGGACAGAAGGAGCCGGTGTCCGGATATGTGGTGAATAATAGATAAAATATTCAATAATTATTAACGGGTATTGGACCCAGAAAGGCCCAATAATGGCGTCATCAGAGGCCCAGTAAGACACTTGGACTGATAGGTGGGCCAGTGTCCGGCAGAACCCCGGAAAAGTGCGAAATTACAAAAATGCCCCTGTGTTGTACAAAAGTGTAACAGATGAATGAAGGGCATTTTGGTAATTCTGAACAGGCCCAGGAGCCAAGGTACATACAGATAAAGTTACTGAGAGTCAGTATATACCCTTACAGAGTACAGAAGGGTATGAAATGACGATTTTACCCTTAGGGTTAAAATAGTGCAAGAAAGGGCACCCAAGGGTATTTTGGTAATTTGCCAAGGGCTGTTTCTTGGGAATCGAGCCATCAGAGTACTTGAGCTTGATCAGGATCCAAGACAACATTCCCAGAGCCCAAAAACGTAGGCCCAGTAATGTGTGGGAAAAAGTGGCATTAAAATATTATTTTAATGCTGTTTCAATAAAGTAAAGTTACTCGGTTGGCACGATAACCGAGGAGGTGATCAGATAAAGTCCTGGATTTATCTGGATAGCATTGGAAGGCGTGATAGGTGCCAGTAAGATGACACATGGCGCCAACATAAAGGCAGAAGAAAAAGTTGAGGACACGTATTACGAGGCAAGAGACTGGACCGGTGAGTCAGTATGCTGAGTCAGCTGCTGAGGTGTCCAGGATTTCAGACATGTGATAAATATGGCGCTGAGGTGTCCTGGTGAGGTGTCCCAATGATGTCATGCATGATGCAGTAAAGGAGGAATTAAAGAAAATAGGAAAATCCAGGAAAAACCAGGACCGCAGGATCAAAGTTCATGGAAATTACAGAATTGCCATTGAAGGCAATTATAAATACCCCCCCTCCATTCCATTCTT
Source organism: Leucaena leucocephala (assembly GCA_037074615.1). NCBI lineage: Eukaryota > Viridiplantae > Streptophyta > Magnoliopsida > Fabales > Fabaceae > Leucaena > Leucaena leucocephala. The sequence goes on from CM073545.1 coordinate 5,942,306, forward strand.
GCATTCACGCAAGGCAAGGGAGAAGGGAGAGAAAGAAGAGAGAGAAGGAGAAGGAAAGGAAGAGAGAAAGGAGAAAAGGAAGTAAGGAAGTTCTGGCGGAGCTGGAAGCAGAATAAGGATAGTGGAGTTCTGCTAAGCTAGCCAGGTAGTAACTAATCCTAACTTTTATGTAATTGCTTTGTGATTTATTGTGCTATTGTTTGGTTGGATTGTTGTCTTATATGTTATGTCTGAAGCTCTGCTGTAATGCTATGATCATATGTTATTAAGCATGGAAGCACGCAGCATACTTATCTGTACACAATCACAAGCAAGTACTGTCACTCTGCATTACATATATTGTTATGATTATTACTACTGAGATTCCCCCGAATCTCATCCCAATAAATAACCCATTACAGGGGAGGTTATGTCAAAATGAATTTTGGGAATTTTAAGAGATGCCGTTATGCTGCCGAAGTAAAGACTGAACATCAGTATATGATAAGTACTGTGTACGTAGTGCTGTCTAAGGAGGCTAGAAGTGAGTGGACCTAGCCGGTTCATCTAGTCTTTCCTGGGTACTACGTAGAATGGTAGTTCTCATGAGGGGATTACCGAATCAGTACGGTTCAGTTCTTTGTACAGATGAAGCGTAGCGGTTATGCTGCCGGAGTTTAGGCAGAAAAAGATGTAATAGAGATATGGGAATTTATGTACATGTCCAGATGTAAAACAACTTATTAATTAATAATAATTGTTGTTTGGCATGTTTGACTGATGTATGATGAATGTATGTATATGTATGCAAAGTAGAAATGCTGAAAATTAACGCTATGAACAGTAACCCGTGGGGACATGAGGATGTTGGATCCATAATTAAAAATAGTAAATGGATGAATTAATGTATGAAATTTTTATGGTAAATAGTAGACATATCAAGGTTCGATTTGATATATAGTATGACTCATTTGGATGTCTACACAAGGAGATATAAATTATCAAAGTTGGGACCAGAATGCTGGATTCAGGAGAAAAACGCTGGATGAACAGTAAATTATAAACGTTGACTGACGTTGACTCGGTCAATGCATGGTCAACGAGTTAGTTTTACCTGAAAGATAATTGAGTTAGATTTATTTATCAATTGGAACCACTTCATTTAGATTTTTCTAGAATTAGTTATGATTTTTCGAAGTCAGGTCACTCATCTGGAATTTTCACAGTGAACAGTACTCGATAAGAGTAAAACTCCAGATTGAGAAATTGGACTTCAATGACCCTGAAAGTGGTTCTAAATGCTACTGAATGGTCCCTGAGACATATGAAAGTAAGGATGTTTCACTCAGATCGCTTAGCTTTCTCAAGAAGCTTCACCTGCATCATCGTGATGACATCATCATCCTCAATGACTCACTAAAGTGACATCATCAAGGGACACCTCACATGCGTAGGTGGCGTAATAGTGGGGCCCTCGGGACACCTCACCAGCTGATTCAGCGCTTCCAGAGAATTCCAGAGTCTTGTCCCGGAATAAATGGCTGAGGTCGTGCCACGTGTCCTTATCTTTTTCTTCTTTCTCTAGATTAGTGCCATGTGGCACCTTATGGGTAGCTTTGATGCCACCTTATGGCTTTCGGATGAGTCTCAAGCTTTATCTTATCAATTCCCCGATTATCACTTCAACTGGGTAACTCTACTTTATTGAAAACTCACTAAAGTATTACTTTAATACTACTTTAACTCACATAATTATTGGGCTACGTTTTTGGACTTCTGGGAATGCCATCTTGGGTCTCTGATCATGCTCAAGTACTCTGATGGCTCAATTCCCAAGAAACATCCCTTGGCAAATTACCAAAAGGCCCTTGGTTCCTCTTTATTTACTTTAATGAGTCTAGGGGCATTATTGTCTTTTCACATCTTACCAGAGTATTCCCTGACCCTGGTCAACTATCCAGATAACCTTCCTTGACTGTCTAACCTTAGTCAAATGACCAAAATACCCTTTACTCATTCTTTAATTATTTTATAACATAGGGGTATTTTTGTCATTTTGCATATTTTTTGGACACTAGCCCCTTTTACACGATGAACTGATATCATGGGCCTAGCCTCACTTGGTGTCATCATGGGCCTCTATGTGACATCATCTAGGCTCATTCAGTCCCAGTTTGCTTACTGATTAATTTCCCAATCGGATATCGGGCGTTCACGAACTCTAGTCAAAATTCACTAATATGTGAATAACTTTTTCTACATAACTCCTTTCAAGATTCTGTCAGTTCCCTGACCTCTGGCTTCACAGGACACATCTTCCTGTAATTTTTTACTTATATATGAGGTCCAGAAGATCTGATAAAATTTTAGATAACTTTATGACTATCAGATAAATATCACCTATCTGAAACTCTAATAAAATTTATGTATTAGGCTAAATTAACAAGCACAACTTTCTCTATCTACTAATGAAATTTGGGACTGAAATGCTTCCAAGCAGTTCTAAGCCACTTCCGGCTTAACTTTCTATAATTACCATTTTGCCCCTGGAAACTTTTCCTCTTTTCAATTAAATCCCTTAACTTTTCATAATTACACTTAATGGCCCACAACTTGTGTTTACTTTCATCTTTGCACCATAGAACTTTTAAACTTTCACTTTAGTCCCTTTCTTTTCTAAAATGACCATTATACCCTAGGGACTTTCACTATTTATATATAAGTCCCTGTAATTTCACTTATTTGAAGTTTAGTCCCTAAAAACCCTCTGTATGTTTCTAGTACTTCTGCTCAAAGGGGTCTAGTAGTGAAACATCCTTACTTTCCTAGCTCCATCTTCTCCAAACCAGCACCCTGTTATGGTTGGAAAAGGTAGGGGTGAGATTTCTGGGGAAATCACAGTAGTAAACGGTGTCATTCAATGCATACAAGATGAATGAAAGTAGATGATATGTGTGTATCCTTTATCCTTATTTAGCTTTCATTTGCATACTTTTATGCTCTATGCCTATCACTATTATGGATAACCATCAACTCATAAAAAGGCAGAGCATACATCGTCATTATTATCACATATCACAATCATATTAACACACAAGCATATACATCAAGCATACAAGAATGGGTATGTCCACTACCTGGCATGCAGTTTTCCTTAACCTTTGATCTGAGGTTCCACCTTCTCATAGGTCAGAGCCTATACATATCATAACAATATTTTATTATTATCTTATCCAGCATAACTCCACTTAACTCAAGCTTATCTTGAGATAATACCCCCATCCTGTTCATCCCCTAACTTTCTTTCTATCCACGGCTAACCTTATAGAGAGAGATATTCCTCTATTCTAGCTACTGAATTCATAAGAATAATATTCTAATTTATTAGAGCAGGGCTTAGAATAAATTACCTTATTCCCAAGCTCTTTAGGCTGCTCCTAGCTCAGCTAGAACTCATTTTCCTTCCTTCCTTTCTCTCCTTCTCTCTTTCTCTTTCTCTCTCTTCCTTCCTTGCTCTTCATCGTGGAATGAAATGGGAAGGGGGTGGGGGTATTTATATGGAGGCAAGTGGAATGGATGGCCCAGATCAAATCTCGATGAATGACTCAGATCGCTTGCTTCCTCAGGAAGGTTTGCTTACCTCATCATGATGATATCATTATCCCTAATGACTCATCACTTATGACATCATCCTAGGGACACCTCACATGCTTAGGTGGGGCCTAGGTGGGGCCCTTGGGATACCTCACATGCTGACTCAGCGCTTCCAGAGAATTCCAGAGTATTTTCCTGGAATGAGCGGCTGAGATCGTGCCACGTGTCCTTTACCTTTTTCTCTTTCCATTAACTCAATGTCATGTGGCATCTTGTGGGTCCCATGAGGACACCTCTTCATGCCACCTCATGGTTCTGGATAACCTTTACTTTATCCGATCCTTTCCCCAGTTCTATCTCCAACCGGGTAACTATACTTTATTAAAATATCATTTCAATCTCTCTTGGACCTTCATACTCTTGGCACACTTGGTTCCATACGTCTTAACATCTTTTCATTACAAAGTCGCGACCTAACTATCCTTCCGTCGTAACTTAATGCCTTCTGCGTTCATTAGTCACGACCTCAACATCCATTAGTCACGACCTAATCACTTTTTAGTCGCGACCTCATTACTTTTCAATCGCAACCAGGCTCATTTTGCCTATTAGTCGCGACACACTCATCTTCCAGTCGCGCCTAAACCTTTCTGTAAAACTCAGTCGCGACCACACTACTTTCTAGTCGTGACCAAACTGGTCAACTCTCAACTCTATAACCTTTGACCTTTACATTCTCCAAAATGGCCATTCTACCCCTTGGGAGTTTCACGTTTACACATATGTCCCTATACCTTCGTTTATTCGTAGTTTAGTCCCTGAAACCTCTCTGTGTCTCTCTGGGACTTCTGCTCAAAGGGGGTTTGGTAGCCTCTCAATCTTAGGCTATTTATGCGTCTCTAGGCTGAAAATTAGGATGTTACAGGTAGCCTATCTATTTCAGGCTACTTTCTGAATCTCTAGGCCTAAAAATTGGGATATTATATTTCTACCCCCTTAAAATAAATTTTGTCCTCAAAATTTACCTTAGCCAAATTATTTTGGATATACCTCCTCCTTATATTATTTCCTACTTTATGACTAAAGCTTGGGGTATCCATCTACTTATACTTATGGACAACTCATTATACTGAACTTATGAGCAGTGTCCATTTCTTTCATATCTTACCCTTCAGAATTTTGATGTAATTCTGGGGTCTACATCATTCCTCTTAAACTTTGTTAATTTCTCAAGAGAAATACTGTTCTTTTTGCCTTTCTTTCTCCTGATACAAAATCATAATTTAGATTATGATTATAACATAAGAGGTTATATTCTCTTACTTTTTATAACTTCTCTAACTTTAATTCTTCGTAACTTTTCTTATCCTTTTATATAATTTTATGCATCTATGCCAAACCTTTACGGCATTTGCACTCTTTCTTGTCCCTTCTCAGGGCTTACCTATCATTAGGATACTCTTACCTTAGCACCTTTCGTGCTACTATGTTAGAGCTAGGTTACTCTTTGTATAGCTCTAGGCCCTAGCATTCTCGTTCTCATAGAACTACGTTCTATCTTTGCTCTGCCTTAGACCCTCTTCTCTAGGTCTCTCTGGACTTTTAATCTCTTTATCCTTATCTGAAGGATCTATCTGATCATACTTCTCTGTTCTCAAAACATATGGGGTTCTCTTCTCTGTTCCCAGGCATACCTCTACAAAACTTTGAATATCAGCATTCAGATTTGAACTTTGGACTCCGTCTCCGTTTAAGGGACAACTAAGTTCAGTCTGCATATAATAGAGGCTATATGAGGAAAACCATTATAAATAATTTTTATGGATGAGTTTATCAACAAGTGAAGCTTCCTTACCTTCGTCTTTGGCATTCATCTTCCTAAAGAGATACTACATTATACTCATATCTTCATGGCTCATTACTTTTCTTAGGCTAGGTCTAACTACGACCTCGGGATCTAACTGCGATAAACAATTTGCCTCTTCAGAATCTAACTGCGACTCTGAAGTTGTTAGGATCTAACTGCGATCCTGGAGTCATGCTAGGATATAACTGTGACCCTATAGAATCTAACTATGATTCTGTTGTTCTGTATCATAATCTCTGGAAGATCTTAAACCAACAGACTAAGTTATAAGGTTAACTGCTTCCACTTGTTGATAACTTAATAAATTTTTTTAAAATATTACGTTCAGTAGCCCATATTATTTACCAAGACTTTACTTATTTCCTCTCTTACTCAGGAGTTGTAACATCCCAATTTTTGGGTCTAAATAACTGGGAGGTAGTCTGATATGGGCAGGCAGCTAAACCCGTAGTCCCAGGGTAGTAATATGATATGGGCGGATCACTTACCTATATTTTGTAGGAATCCGAGGGATGAGTTAAGTCCTTCAGGATGGAAAGATGAGTTAAGTCTTTGACCTACAAAATCAGGACAGTTCACCTAGGTTCAAAATGAGGAATGTGAGGAATATCCTAAGTCTTAAGCCTAGGAATTCTACAGGTAGCTTGATATGGGCTGGCTTCTGTGTAAGATAACCTGATATGGGCGGGTTGTCGAGCCTTTCAATTAACAATGACTCTCGAAGAGTTCAAGGGATGAGTTATTTAAAGAGAATTTCTAGAACTTAAGATGAAGGATGAGAAGATGAGAAAAGATGTCGGAAAGAGAATGCAGGGGCATAATCGTAATTATGGGAAAGATCAGGCTGGTAGCCGATGAGTGCCATATTTTTCCAGAAAATAGAGAAAATTATGATGATCATTTCACTAAACTGTGAAATGTACATATGAGGTCTCTATGAGTATGAAAGAATTAGAAATGTAACCAAGGGTAAAATGGTCATTTTGGAAAGTGTGCGTGTGAGCGTACTTTCAGGCAAAAATAGCCCGGTCCGGATTTAATATCTTAAAATACTGGGAGATAGAGAATAGAATTCCGGGTTGAATGAGGAGTCACGGAATTTTGATTTGAGGTCCCGATTTTTCTGTAAAAATTCCTGAAGATGGGAATTTATAGTTATAATCGGTAAAGGAAAAAGCAGTCCAAATAGAGATGATCGGACTGTGGACAGAGGCCATATAGTGTTTCTAAGGCCCATAGTGACACCAGGGAAGGCCCAGGCCCATGATATCAGTTCAGTGGTAAAAGGGGCCGGTGTCCGGGGAAAAAGGTGCAAAATGACGAAAATGCCCTTATGTTATAAAATAGCTGAAGAATGAGAAAAGGGTATTTTGGTCATTTGGCTAAGGTTAGACAGTCCAGAGAGGCTATCTGGATAGTTGACCAGGGTCAGAGAATACTCTGGTAAGATGTGAAAAGACAATAATGCCCCTAGATGAATTAAAGTAAAGAAAGAGGGACCAAGGGCATTTTGGTAATTTGCCAAGGGATGGTTCTTGGGAATTGAGCCATCAGAGTACTTGGGCTGGATCAGAAACCCAAGATGACATTCCAAAGGTCCAAAAACGTAGGTCCAGTGATACATGGGGAAAAGTGGCATTAAAATAATGTTTTAGTAACTTTTCAATAAAGTAAAGTTACTCGGTTGGCGTGATGACTGGGGAGGTGATCAGATAAGGTCCTGGATTTATCTGGAGGCCATGAGATGGCGAAAAAGGTGTCCTCATGGGACCCACAAGGCGCCACATGGCATGAGTATAAGGAAAGTAGAAAGCTAGAGACACGTGGCTCGACCTCAGCCGTGTATTCCGGGACAAGACTCTGGAATTCTCTGGAAACGCTGAGTCAGCTGGTGAGGTGTCCCAAGGGCCCCACCATTGCGCCACCTAGCATGTGAGGTGTCCCTTGGATGATGTCATGATGATGATGTCATAAATGGAAAAGAAAATAGGAAATTCCAGGACAAACGGTGGCCACAAGTTCAGAGTTCTTGAGAATTACGAAACTGCCATCCGTTGAAACTATAAATACCCCCTCCCTCTTTCATTTGTTCTCACGGCCAAGAGCAAGATTTAGAGAGAGAAGGAAGTTCTAGAGAAAAAAAGTGAGAGGAAAGAAAGTGAGGAAGTTCTGGCGGAACTGGAAGCAGAATAGAGATAGTAGAGTTTTGTTTAGCTAGCCAGGTAGTAACTAATCCTAGCTTTTATGTAATAGCTTTGTGATTTGTTGTGCTATTGTTTGGTTAGATTGTTGTCTTATATATTATGCTTGAAGCTCTACTACAATGCTATGATCATATGTTATTGAGTATGGAAGCACGCAGCATACTTATCTGTACACAATCACAAGCAAGCGCTGTCACACTGCATTACATATATTGTTATGGTTGTTGCTACTGAGATTTCCCCGAATCTCATCCCCCATGTATAACCCATTTCAGGGAGGTTATGTCGAGGTAGATTTTGAGAATTCTGAGAGACGCCGTTATGCTGCTAAAATTTCGGCGGGATGGAGGAAGGATATGATGCGTACTGTGTACGTAGGTACTGTCTAAGGAGGCTTGAAGTCAGTGGACCTAGCCGATTCATCCAGTCTTTCCTGGGTACTTACATAGAATGGTAGTTCTAATGGGAGAATTACCGAATCAGTACAGCTAGTATCGCTTCTGCAGGTGTACTCTGAGGGATGTAAGGGAGGATGTTTCATTTTGGTATCAGAGCATAGGTTCTGGCGTACACCAGATAGGGTTCTGGTTCAGAGCATAAGATTCTTGCACAGAACAGAAGGTTCTGGCTCAGTGATGCTCTGAGATAGTTATATTTTATGTTTAAATAAGTTAAAGATGTGATTTAGAAAGAGTATTTTCCCTTAAGTGCGAGAGAATGGCACTCAGGTCGCGACTAATGTGGGTTTAGGTCGCGACGATTAATCACAGAGAGCTGAGGTTGCGATGTGAGAAGACCTATGGTCGCAACAAGTAATGTTGCAGCACGCGACTAGTGTGCAAGGGGTCCAGGTCGCGATAGTATAAGAGTTAGGTCGCGACTAAAGTACACAGAAATGTTAAGTCGTGACGAGTAGAGTGCGATGGTCTCGACGAAAGATCACAGAGGATATGAGTCATGACTATCCAACACTCACGACGCGACAGTTATTCACGTTGAGGTTTAGAAAAGCCCAGTGGAGATAAAGCTCCTAGATGGGTAAGTAGTAGGATGTGATGTGCTCACTTTTCTTTTTGAGAAGAAAAAAAAGATGGTGAACACAAGACAAGAACGTAAAGCTTGAGTGGAGGAGCCATGCATAGAGGAAGCTAGCAACTTCAATATGCGAGTCATCCTTGCTAGGCGAGATGAGCAGCAAGGGATGATGCAAAGAGTGATAATGATGAGTTAAGATAAGCTAGCTAGATGAGATAGCTAGTATGAGATTTGCCTAGGAATGATCCTAGGACATGGCCTAAGGCTAGAGATGTGATGGTTGATGTTCCCTGAGCAAGAGGGATTCCATCACGGAGAAGTAGTAGACCTAGGGTAGAGTACCCTAGAGAACAAAAGTGATAATAAGAGATGATGAATGAGATCCATGCGACTGAAGTTCGCTAGGATCAAAAAGAAAAGAGATAAAGAAGAATTGGCTAAGAGTACTCTGGGAGGTAGCTCAAGTTATGAAGCCAATAGCAAGAGAAAGAGGCAATAGTTCAGGCAGGGGACTGATCAAGGTGAGGATCAGGTTGGAGAGCAGCGATGTCAAAGTGGTGGAAAGAGCTATGGCACATGGGAGTATCGAGCAGGGCAAAGTAGTTATGGTAAGAAAGGCCACTTTGCAAGAGGTTGCCCTAAGAATGCTGACATCCCTAGGAAAGGTGTTTGCTCTTACCATAGACAGAGTCTCCAATTTCCCTGAGGTCGACCCTAAGAATGGTTAAGAAGAACCATAGCTGTAAGGGCGACTGAGCTGTAAGGAACTATATGCCTAGGTGATGATGTGTGAAACATCCTCACTTTCATACGTCTTAGGGACCATTTGGAAGCATTTAGAATCACTTTCAAGGTCATTGAAGTCCAATTTCTCAATCTAGAGTTTTACTCTTATCGAGTACTGTTCACTATGAAAATTCCAGATGAGTGACCTGACTTTGAAAAATCATAACTAATTTTAGAAAAATAGAAATGAAGTGGTTCCAATTGATACATGAAGCTAACTTAATTATCTTTCCGGGAAAAATAACTCGTTGACCATGCATTGACCGAGTAACGTCAGTAACATTTCTACTTTACTGTTCATACAGCGTTTTTCTCCTGAATCCAACATTCTGGTCCCAACTTTGATAATTTATACCTCCATATGTAGACATCCAGATGGAGCATTCTATATATCAAATCGAACCTGGGTATGTCTACTATTTACCTTAAAAATATCATACATTTATTCATTCATTTACTATTTTTACTTATTTATCAAACCTCATTAGGTCACCACGAATTACTGTTCATGGTGGTAAATTTTAGCATTCAACTTTGCATACATATGCATACATCCATCATATATCAGTCAAACATGCCAAACAACACTTATTATTAATTAATAAGTTGTTTTACATCTGGGTATGTACAAAATCCTCATATTTCTATTACATCTTTTCCTGCCTAAAATCCGGCAGCATAACCGCTATGCTTCGTCTTCAGAAAGTAACTGATCTTGTACCGATTCGGTAATTCCCGTGAGAACTACCATTCTACGTAAGTACCCAGGAAAGACTGGATGAACCGGTTAGGTCTACTCACTTCCAGCGTCCTTAGACAGTACCTACGTACACAGTACGTATCAGCTGCTTTCCTTATCTTGTCATAATTCCGGCAGCATAACGGCGTCTCTTAAAATTCCCAAAATTCACTTTGACATAACCTCCCATGTAATGGGTTATTTATTGGGATGAGATTCGGGGGAATCTTAGTAGCAACAATCATAACAATATCTGTAATATAGAGTGACAGTGCTTGCTTGTGATTGTGTACAGATAAGTATGCTGCGTGCTTCCATACTCAATAACATATGAACATAGCATTGTAGTAGAGCTTCAAGCATAACATATAAGACAACAATCCAACCAAACAATAGCACAATAAGTCACAAAGCCATTACATAAAAGCTAGGATTAGTTACTACCTCAAGAGTTTAGCAGAACTCTAGAATCCCTATACTGCTTCCAGCTCCGCCAGAACTTCCTTTCTTTCTCTCTTCCTCTCACTTTCTCTCTCTAGTACTTCCTTCTCTCTCTTACTCTTGCTTGGCCGTGATGCATATGAAGGCAAGGGGGGTATTTATAGTTTTGATGGATGGCATTTTCGTAATTTTGAAGCCATCTGAACTTGTGGTCCTGGTTTTTCCGGAATTTCCTAGTTTTCTTTATTCCTTTTACTGCATCATCCATGACATCATCCCAAGTCCACCTCATGGGACACCTCATATGTCACATGGCAAAATTGCAAGCTCTTGGGACACCTCATCAGCTGACTCAGCGGTTCCAGATAGTTCCAGAGTCTTGCACCGGAATACACGGCTGAGATCGTGCCACGTGTCCTTAACTTTTTCTTCCCCCTTTATGTTGGCACCATGTGGCATCTTACTGGAACCTATCACGCCATCCAATGCTATCCAGATAAGTCCAGGACTTTATCTGGTCACCTCATCGGTTATCATGCCGACCGAGTAACTTTACTTTATTGAAACAGCATTAAAATAGTATTTTAATGCCAGTTTTTCCCACATACTTCATGGGCTACATTTTTGGGCTTTGGAATGTCATCTTGGATCTCTGATCAAGCTCAAGTAATCTGATGGCTAGATTCCCAAGAAACATCCCTTGGCAAATTACCAAAATACCCCTAGGTGCCCTTTCTTGCACTGTCTTAACCCTAAGAGTAAAATCGTCATTTTACACCCTTCTGTACCCTGTCAGGGCATATACTGACTCTGAGTAACTTTATCTGTATGTGCCTTGGCTCTTGGGCCTATCCAGAATGACCAAAATGCCCTTCTTACATCTACTACCCCTTTAGTACAACACAGGGGCATTTTCATAATTTCGCACTTTTCCGGGGTTCTGCTGGACACTGGCCCAGCTATCAGTCCAAGTGTCTTATTGGGCCTTTGATGGTGCCATTATTGGGCCTTTCAGGGTCCACTACCTTCATGGCACACATTACGAGGAATCTTCCCCCGTCAATGTTCATCGAGTAGTTCCGCCGTTATACACCGTTTCTACACATCTCCGGGCACCGGGTCCTTTTACTAGATACACTGGCCTGCTGTGTTTAGGCATCCCTGTGGGTCATAACAGTCATCTGAATGAGGTCATTTGAACTCATTCAGTCCCTTTTTAAATACCGATAAATTCCCTAATCGGATCCCCGGAGGCCTCACACTCCCGTCTATATTTGCTAATTTGTGAATAACTTTTTCTACAGGCCTCCTATCAGTATTCTGTCAGTTTCCTGACATCCGCCCCATCAGGACGCATCATCCTGTAATTTCTCACTTATATCTGAAATCTAGGATATCTGGTAGGAATTTTTATAACTTTTAGACATCAGATCAATTTTGGCTATCTGGAGTCTTGAAAAATTCCTGTATTAAGTTGGATTACCCAGCGTCACTTGCTCTATCTACTGGTGAAATATGGGACTGAAATGCTTTCGGACAGTCCAAACCACTTCTGGCCTGACTTTCTTTAATTACAATTTAGCCCCAGAGGACTTTTCTTCTTTTCAATTAAGTCCCTTTTATTTGGCTAAAATTACACTTAAGGACCCCACCTTTTTGTCTACCTTTCCCTTTTAACCTTATACTTTTTATATTTGCACTTAAGCCCCTTCATTTTCTTTCTTTTGTAATTTAATCCCTTTCTTTGCATAAATGGCCATCATATCCCTAGGAACTTTCACTGTTTACATATAAGTCCCTGGACTTTCACTTATTTGCAGTTTAGTCCCTAAAAACTCTCTGTATGTTTCGGGGACTTCTGCTCAAAGGGATATATCTATTTCAGGCTACTTTCTAAGTTTCTAGCCTAAAAATTGGGATGTCACAATGTGGATAATGAAGAGTTCTTTTCTAATCTAGAGAAAGTGGTCATTATAACGAGTCATGAGAGATAATTAGTAAGATAAGAAATCTGTCTTAACTCAGTGATGAGGGTGCTGTATGAGGGGTTAGAACATGGATAGCTGTAAGCAACTATAATGAGAGATATTAGTTGCTAAGAATCCATGTGAAAGGTCTGGGACCAAGCTGTTGCTCCTCTAGACCATCACTGGAGTGAGGATAAGACAAAGAGGGATGATCTTACTGGTCATATATATGACTGTGTTATAAGAACCATATAGCTGTATAGATCAGCAAGAAGTTCTCTTCAGAGAAGATGGGTACCCCTTAAAATTTCGAGGACAAAATTTTTAAAAAGGGAGGAGAATTGTAACATCCCAATTTTTGGGTCTAGGAGAACTGGGAGGTAGTCTGATATGGGCAGGCTGCTAAACCCGTAGTCCCAGGGTAGTAATATGATATGGGCGGATCACTTACCTATATTTTATAGGAATCTGAGGGATGAGTTAAGTCCTTCAGGATTTAAAGATGAGTTAAGTCTTTGACCTACAAAATTGGGACAGTTCACCTAGGTTCAAAATGAGGAATGTGAGGAATATCCTAAGTCTTAAGCCTAGGAATTCTGCAGGTAGCTTGATATAGGCTGGCTCCTGTGTAAGATAACCTGATATGGGCGGGTTGTCGAGCCTTTCAATTAACAATGACTCCCGAAGAGTTCAAGGGATGAGTTATTGAAAGAGAATTTCTAGAACTTAAGATGAAGGATGAGAAGATGAGAAAAGATGTCGGAAAGAGAATGCAGGGGCATAATCATAATTATGGGAAAGATCGGGCTGATAGCCGATGAGTACAATATTTTTTCAGAAAATAGAGAAAATTATGATGATCATTTCACTAAACTGTGAAATGTGCATATGAGGTCTCTATGAGTATGAAAGAATTAGAAATGTGACCAAGGGTAAAATGGTCATTTTGGAAAGTGTGCGCGTGAGCGTACTTTCAGGCAAAGATAGCCCAGTCCGGATTTAAAATCTGAAAATACCGAGAGAAAGAGAATAGAATTCCTGGTTGAATGAGGAGTTACGAAATTTTGATTTGAGGTCCCAATTTTTCTCTAAAAATTCCTGAAGATGGGAATTTATAGTTATAATCGGTAAAGGAAAAAGCAGTCCAAATAGAGATGATCGGACTGTGGCCAGAGGAGATATAGTGTTTCTAAGGCCCATAGTGACACCAGGGAAGGCCCAGGCCCATGATATCAGTTCAGTGGTAAAAGGGGCCGGTGTCCGGGGAAAAAGGTGCAAAATGACGAAAATACCCTTATGTTATAAAATAGCTGAAGAATGAGTAAAGGGTATTTTGGTCATTTGGCTAAGGTTAGACAGTCCAGAGAGGCTATTTGGATAGTTGACCAGGGTCAGAGAATACTCTGGTAAGATGTGAAAAGACAATAATGCCCCTAGATGCATTAAAGTAAAGAAAGAGGGACCAAGGGCATTTTGATAATTTGCCAAGCGATGGTTCTTGGGAATTGAGCCATCAGAGTACTTGGATTGGATCAGAAACCCAAGATGACATTCCAGAGGCCCAAAAACGTAGGCCCAGTGATACATGGGGAAAAGTGGCATTAAAATAATGTTTTAGTTACTTTTCAATAAAGTAAAGTTACTCGGTTGGCGTGATGACCGGGGAGGTGATCAGATAAGGTCCTGGATTTATCTGGAGGCCATGAGGTGGCGAAAAAGGTGTCCTCATAGGACCCACAAGGCGCCACATGGCATGAGTATAAGGAAAGTAGAAAGCTAGAGACACGTGGCTCGACCTCAGCCGTGTATTCCGGGATAAGACTGGAATTCTCTGGAAACACTGAGTCAGCTGGTGAGGTGTCCCAAGGGCCCCACCATTTTGCCACCTAGCATGTGAGGTGTCCCTTGGATGATGTCATGATGATGATGTCATAAATGGAAAAGAAAATAGGAAATTTCAGAAAAAACGGTGGCCACAAGTTCAGAGTTCTTGAGAATTACGAAACTGCCATCCGTGGAAACTATAAATACCCCCTCCCCCTTTCATTTGTTCTCACGGCCAAGAGCAAGATTTAGAGAGAGAAGGAAGTTCTAGAGAAAAAAAGTGAGAGGAAAGAAAGTGAGGAAGTTCTGGCGGAGCTGGAAGCAGAATAGAGATAGTAGAGTTCTGCTCAGCTAGCCAGGTAGTAACTAATCCTAGCTTTTATGTAATGGCTTTGTGATTTGTTGTGCTATTGTTTGGTTGGATTGTTGTCTTATATGTTATGCTTGAAGCTCTACTACAATGCTATGATCATATGTTATTGAGTATGGAAGCACGCAGCATACTTATCGGTACACAATCACAAGCAAGCACTGTAAAACTGCATTACATATATTGTTATGGTTGTTACTACTGAGATTCCCCCGAATCTCATCCCCCATGTAAAACCCATTTCAGGGAGGTTATGTCAAGGTAGATTTTGAGAATTTTGAGAGACGCCGTTATACTTCTAAAATTTCGGCGGGATGGAGGAAGGATATGATGCGTACTATGTACGTAGGTACTATCTAAGGAGGCTGGAAGTGAGTGGACCTAGCCGGTTCATCCAGTCTTTCCTGGGTACTTACGTAGAATGGTAGTTCTAATGGGAGAATTACCAAATCAGTACAGCTAGTACCACTTCTGCAGGTGTACTCTGAGGGATGTAAGGGAGGATGTTTCAGGAGTTCCTTCTCATCTTTCTTACTTTACTGTGGCTTACCAAGCCTTGTGCAATCATGGTCTAACCACCTGCCATTGTATTATGCTACTAAGGCCTCATCATAATTTCTCATTTCAATCTATGCTCTAACTGCTAGCCATTTGAACTTTGCTCTAACTGCGAGCCATTTGAACTATGCTCTAACTGTAAGCAATCTGTATCAGATCCAACTCTTATCTGAAGAGTGATCTATACTCATCTAATCTAAAGAGTGATCTGAAAACAACCTCTTTACTATTATCTGTTGCTCTTTCTGTATCCATTCCTTTCAATAAAAATGGCCCTGAGTACTGTATTCACAAGCCTATAGAAATACCTGAGTAACCCCAATCATACTGTAACTGACTGTCCCACTTATTGAGACTGTCTGTCATTTTGGGTACATTCCTATTGCATGTCGTAAGGTATGGGTGCAACATAACTTTCTTATAACTTCCTCATCATATATACTCATATATACTTTACCCTGCATGTACTGCAAAAGGGGAATATTCATTCATCATAGCTTACTCTAACATGTATGTCATCACATGACAACTGCAAGGAAATGCAACTATCATAACTTATGGCAACATAAGCCATATCATCATCATAATTTGCTCAACAATCCATCGCACACTGCAATTAGGTAAGCTTTATAATATTCTTATTTCAGGTTTCTCATCTAACTAGCTCATCTAACTTAGGCTGCCACATTACCCTCTTATCAGGGTATAAACTCAACCCTTCATTACTCTATCATATATAAGGGAGTCACTTTATCTTTTAAACTGTGGCTACCTCTCTACTATCTCTTAACTTCTTCTATTTATCTATAGTCCCAGCCTCATTAATGGTACCGTTTGCTACTGAGATTTCCCCCGAAATCTCACCCCTACCTTTTCCAAACATAACAGGGTACTGGTTTTGAGAAGATGGAGCTAGGAAAGTGAGGATGTGACACTCATCATCCTCATTGTAGTGTCTAGTCACAGAATGATACTGATAAGACATATTTTGTATATGGTTTTCACAACATTTTTAAGAGCTTTATTGTAACTTTACCATTCATTTCATGCCTTAAATTGTACTTTTGTGTATTACATGATTGTGCGTGATAAATGGCTAATTAAAAGGTAAAATGGTAAAATAACTCTTCCAAACTGCACATATACTGTTATTTACTGATTTGGACTTTTACAGCGAGCTTTTATATTGAATTGCAGGTATTTTGGAAGAGAGCAAAGACCAAGAAAGAAATCACAAGTTAACGAAAGTCAAATCACATTTCTGCGGGAAGCTTCTGGAAGTGTCATCCCGTCGCGACCTTGATTCTTCTGGAAGCTTCTCTGCGTTTACAGGTCGTGACCAAAATAAGGACCTGGTCACGACTAGAGAAGATAGTCGTGAAGTTCCGCATTTCTAGTTAGGTCAAGCTGCTTTTAAAAGGCGAGGCAAGCTGCTGTCAAAGGGGAGGCTGGTTTTAGACCTGATTAGGCTAAGAAGTAGTACTCGAGCACTCTTTGATAACCTTCTCCACATATTCCATCATTTTACACCTTTCCACGGAACTCTACACATCTCTACACCATTCACCCTTCATCTTTCCATCGTTTCTTCATGGCATCACACCTGAACAGCGATTGCAGTGCAGCAGAAGTCATGAGAGGCTAAACCCTTAGTCTCCTGGTGATTGATCTCATATCTTGAGCTCATGGACTAAACCGGGGAGTTTCTTCTGTTCTAATTTGCATCTTGTCATATTATGATTGCTGCTAGATCTAGGGTTTTCATCATATGAACAAGTTTTGGATATCGATTGATCATTCTCAGATTAGGCTGTTGTAATTTGATTCTGGATGAGCCAAGTAATTGGTACCCTAGTAATTGTTTGTCGATTTCATTAGCTACCTGAGTCATTTTTCTTATTTTTGTTTGCAGTTTAGTTTTTAGTAGTTTTCAAATTGCATTTTTCTAAGTTTCTGCAAAAATCAGTCTCTGTTACCTTAAGTCGCACGACCTAAACTTACTTGAGTCGCGATAATTACTCTCTGTGACGTTAAGTCGCGACCAAAACTCATTTGTGTCACGACCTGATTGCTTTTGTATGAAATTTGATTACTGTACGAAAACCAGTCTCGACTATTTCTCTCTATGATATTAAGTCGCGACTAAAACACTCTTGAGTTGTAACATCCCTAATTTCTGTACTAAGTTGTATGTACAGATTGAATAAAATATATGAGATGTTTAGGAAAATATGTGGCCATGTTTATGTAAAGAAAAGGATTAATTGGAAGAGGAAGAAAGTCTAAGAGCCAAAGTGCAAAATTACGAAAATGTCACTGTGATGCCCTAAGAAACCAGAAGTAAATGGAGGGCATTTTGGTCATTTCACACAATGGATGGATATCAGAGGAAATTTGATAGTAAATTATTATAATTAATATGAGAATTTATGGAGTTGACAGAAGTCAAAAAGGAATCCTGTAGAATTAATTATGGAATTTACGGTGAAAAATGACACCGATAAAGGGTTAAAGGAAACATATAATTTTTAACAGGACTTCTGGGTCTCAGAAAATTATGAAACTTTGTAGAGAATTCATTTTATATTAGAATGAATTTCTAAAAATGTTAGAACAATTAAAAGAGGTGTTTAGCATTTATGCTAAGATCAGGGTAAGTTACGGATATCGGTATGAGGAAAGTACATTGGGATTTAGGCCAGTTAGCTATTGGACCTAAAAGAGGCCCAATATTTCATCCTAGGCCAGCCCAATAAGGCCAAAAGTTATCTTGGAGCCCAAGTCCAAATAATAAATAATTTATGGATTTTTGAAAAGAAAGAAAAAGAGAATAAAGTAAGAATTAGGTGTTGCACATGGTGGGACCCACAAGGACACAAGAATGGCACCCAAAAAGAGGAAGGGTTAGGTGTACCAAGGGAGGCCATGCTAGTGATGTCATGGTGGTAAGGTCTTGAGTGAAAAGTGAAAAGACATTCCAAGATCAAACCTTTAACCATTAGATCAAATAGTTTCCAAAGTGATCTTAGCCTTCAAATGGCACATGACTTTTGCTATAAATACCCCCCCTTTCCATTCATTCTTCACACCCAAGAGCTCCTTTAGAAAGAGAAGTGAGTTCTAGAGAAAGAATGTGGAAGAAAGCAAGGGTCTTGAAGGAGCAAGTAAGGTAAGTTGTCTCCTTACTTCTACCTTTTGTTTTTATGGTTTGTGCTTGAGTTTAAGTGACTTTTTAGGCTTAAATCTTGGGGAAATGCTGCTGGAATTTTTGTGTATATGTGAAAGGAATATGAGTTTTAAGTCATAGATAGTTAAGACAAGCTTAAACAAGTTAGTTACATGCTTGGTTGTTGGATTAAGTTGATGTTCTTGACTTTACCATGGAAGAACATTTCGGTTTGCACTGTTCATGATAGAAGGAAATGGAATTTCAATGATTTAATGCTTCCATTGAGTTTATATGATGATTTTGTGTAGGATTGGAAAGGTTTTGAACCTTGGAAACCATTGGAATTAAAGGTTATAATGTTGAAAATTCCTCATGGTTACTGTTCACTCGCGTGAACAGTGATTTGAATTTCATGATTTTGATGCTTCCAATGGTCTTAAAATGAGATTTTGTGTGGGGGAAAAGTGGAGGAACAAGTATGGGAAGCATTGGAATCAAAATGAGAATTTTTGAAAGAATTATGCATGTTTTTCAAATCTGTCCGGAACAGTGCATAGTTGCTGGAATTTGGTTGTTTTGAGTTCATAAATGGATTCAAAAGGCCAAATTGTGTAGGGTAAGGTCAAGACATCAATTGATTCAAAGGCCAAGTCAATTGGTAAAGATTAAAGGAAGTTATGTTACTTAAAGTAAGCTTAGTGTTCAAGAGAAGTTAGATTGTAATGGTTGGATGGTAATGTGATGTTAGGAATTGCTTGGTGTGCTCAAAAGAGGGCAGCCACATAGCAAGGAAAAGTAAGAAGGAAGCAGCAAAGTTAAAGTGGAAAGAAGTAAAGCAATAAGGTAGTAAACTTACCCTAAACTTGTATGTATTGAATGTTATGCTTGATTGTGCTATGACTTTGTGGAATTGTGTGCATATGTGTATATGATTGAAGCTCTGTTTCTATGATTACCTTGGCCAATTGTATTTCATATGTTACATGGAAGCATGCACATTACACAATGTTTACACTTTCACAAGTAAGCACAAGTATTTACTTTAATGCATGCATTGTTTAGTACCGTTTGCTACTGAGATTCCCCCGAATCTCATCCCCTATTTATAACCCATTACAGAGAGGTTATGTCAAAGTGAATTTTGAGAATGCTGTAAGACGCCGTTATGCTGCCGATTTTCAGACTGAACATAAGGAGATGATACGTACTGTGTACGTAGGTACTGTCTAAGGAGTCTGGAAGTGAGTGGACCTAGTCGGTTCATCCAGTCTTTCCTGGGTACTTAAGTAGAGTGGTAATTCTCACGGGAATTACCGAATCAGTACAAGATCAGTTATTTTTACAGATGAAGTATAGTAGTTATACTGCTGGATTTCAGGAAGGAAAGATGTAATAGAGATACGAGGATTTTGTTCATGCCCTATTGTATAAAGATTTATTATTTAATTATAAGTATTGTTTGGCATGTTTGTTTGATATGTGATTGATGTATGCATATGTATGTAAAGTTGCTTGCTGGAATTTGCCACCATGAACAGTAACTCGTGGTGATATAGTGATGTTTGATCTATAATTAAAAATAGTAAATGATTAAATAAATGTATGATATGTTTATGATAAATAGTAGACATACCAAGCTTCGATTTGATATATAGAATGTCTCATTTCGATGTCTACACATGGAGATATAAATTATCAAAGTTGGGACCAAAATGCTGGATTCAGGAGAAAAACGCTGGATGAATAGTAAAGTTGTAACTTTGACTGATGTCGACTTGGACAAGGAATGGTCAACGAGTATTTTTCCTTGAAATAGTATTGAGTTAGATTCATGTAGCAATTTGAACCACTGTATTCAGATTTTTCTAGAATTAGTTATGATTTTTTGAAGTCAGGTCACTCATTTGGAATTTACACAGTGAACAGTACTCGATAAGAGTAAAACTCCAGATTGAGAAATTGGACTTCAATGACCTTGAAAGTGGTTCTAAATACTACCAATTGGTCCCTAAGATGTATGAAAATAAGGATGTTTCACTTGAGTCGCTACTAACTGAAAAAATTTTCTACTGTGAAGTTTCTGTATCTGACTCTGATTGATTGCATTGATTGTTATTGACTATTTCTGCATTGCATGCGTAAAAAAACTGAACCATTAGTGCCTTTTAAATCTGAAATACCTATGAATGTAGAGGATAATGGAAGTGTGAGGGAAATTAATCATTCGCATGTGAATTATGATCCTTATGGATTCTATACGGAAGAAGCTAACTTTGAGATTAAAGGAGCTTTGAGCCTTACCCAAATTTCATGGTTTTGCATGAGAATGTCCACACAGGCACTCACAAACCATGCATATGATCTGTTCCTCAATGAAGCCTCTAATGACTGCTCTGGATGATGTTTTAAGGAGGTGTTTCCATTTCACCTTGGAAGGGAAGGCTAAAGAGTGGCTATACAATTTGCCAACTCATTTCTCAACTCTTACATGGGATCAGCTGAAATCAACTTATCTTGAACAGTTTTTCCCAGCTTTAAAGACCACTCGAATGAAGAAGGAGATCACTAATATTCTGTAATAGGATGGAGAGTCTTTACATAAGTACTGGACGAGGTTTCTTAATCTGTTGGCTAGATGCCCTCACCACAACATGAGCAAGGCTGATTTAGTAGACATTTTCTTTGATGGTCTACTTCCTCATAATCAGGTTTTCTTGAATTCAACAGCAAATGGTTCTTTGAGAGATAAGACCCCACAAGCAAGTTGGGAGTTATTCCAGAAAATGGCCAATGAAGACCATCTGGGGATCCAAGAAGAACAACCACCTCATCTTCAGGTGTAACATCCCAATTTTTGGGTCTAGTTGAACTGGGAAGTAGTCTGATATGGGCAGGCTGCTAAACCCGTAGTCCTAGGGTAGTAATCTGATATGGGCGGATTACTTACCTTTATTTTGTAGGAATCCGAGGGATGAGCTAAGTCCTTCAGGATTTAAAGATGAGTTAAGTCTTTAACCTACAGAATAGGGACAGTTCACCTAGGTTCAAAATGAGGAATGTGAGGAATATCCTAAGTCTTAAGCCTAGGAATTCTGCAGGTAGCTTGATATGGGCTGGCTCCTGTGTAAAATAACCTGATATGGGCGGGTTGTCGAGCCTTTCAAGTAATGATGACTCCCGAAGAGTTTAAGGGATGAGTTATTGAAAGAGAATTTCTAGAACTTAAGATAAAGGATGAGAAGATGAGCAATGAGGCCAGAAAGAGAATGCAGGGGCAAAATCGTAATTATGGGAAAGATCGGGCTGGTAGCCGATGAGTACCATATTTTGCCAGAAAATAGAGAAAATTATGCTGATCATTTCACTGAACTGTGAAATGTGCATATGAGGTCTCTATGTGTATGAAAGAATTAGAAATATGACCAGGGGTAAAATGGTCATTTTGGAAAAGTGTACGCGTGAGTGCTTTTTCAGGCCAAAACAGCCCGGTCCAGATAAAATATCTGAAAATACCGGGAGATAGAGAAAAGGATTCCGGGTTGAATGAGGAGTCACGAAACTTTGTTTTGAGGCCCCGATTTTTCTGTAAAAATTTCGGAAGATGGGAATTTACAGTTATAATCGGTAAAGAAAAAGCAGTCCCGATAGGGATGATCGGACTGTGGCCAGGGGACCGTATAGTGTTTCTAAGGCCTTTAGTGACACCAGGGAAGGCCCAGGCCCATTAGATCAGTCCAGTGGTAAAAGGGGCCGGTGTCCGGGAAAAAGGTGCGAAATGACGAAAATGCCCCTATGTTATAGAACAGCTGAAGAATGAGTAAAGGGTATTTTGGTCATTGGGCTAAGGTTAGTAAGTCCAGACAGGGTATCTGGATAGTTGACCAGGGTCAAAGAATACTCTGGTAAGATGGGAAAAGACAATAATGCCCCTAGACCTAATAAAGTAAAGAAAAAGGAACCAAGGGCATTTTGGTAATTTGCCAAGGGGTGTTTCTTGGGAATCGTGCCATCAGAGTACTTGGGCTGGATCAGAGACCCAAGAGGATATTCCCAGGCCCAAAAACGTAGCCCATGAAGTATGTGGGAAAAAGTGGCATTAAAATACTATTTTAATGCCGTTTCAGTGGAGTAAAGTTACTCGGTTGGCACGAAAACCGAGGAGGTGATCAGATAAGTCTGGGACTTATCTGGATAGCATTGGGAAGCGTGCAAGGTCTCTTCCAGGCGCCACATGGCATTAGTCTGGAGAAAGCAGATAAAGCTGAGGACACGCTTTACGAGGTAAGAGACTGGACCGGTGAGTCAGCATGCTGAGTCAGCTACTGAGGTGTCTAGGATTTCAGACATGTGATAAATGTGGCGATGAGGTGTCCCGGTGAGGTGTCCTGGATGATGTCATGCATGATGCAGTAAAAAGGAATAAAAGAAAATAGGAAAATCCAGGAAAAACCAGGACCACAAGTTCATATGGCTTCAAAATTACAGGAATGCCATTGAAGGAAACTATAAATACCCCCTCCCCCTCCCATTTCATGCATCCCACGGTTTTGGAAAGAAAGGAGAGAGAAGGAGGTGCTAGAGAGAGAAAGTGAGAGGAAGAAAGAAAGGAAGGAAGTTCTGGCGGAGCTGGAAGCAGAATAGAGATAGTAGAGCTCTGCTAAGCCTTTGAGGTAGTAACTAATCCTAGCTTTTATGTAATGGCTTTGTGATTTGTTGTGCTATTGTTTGGTTGGATTGTTGTCTTATATGCTATGCTTGAAGCTCTACTGTAATGCTATGATCATATGTTATTGAGTATGGAAGCACGCAGCATACCTATCTGTACACAATCACAAGCAAGCACTGTCACTCTGCATTACATATATTGTTATGATTGTTGCTACTGAGATTCCCCCGAATCTCATCCCCATCCATAACCCATTACAGGGAGGTTATGCTGAAGTGGATTTTGAGAATCCTAAGAGACGCCGTTATGCTGCCGAAGTAAAGACTGAACATCAGTATATGATAAGTACTGTGTACGTAGTGCTGTCTAAGGAGGCTAGAAGTGAGTGGACCTAGCCGGTTCATCTAGTCTTTCCTGGGTACTACGTAGAATGGTAGTTCTCATGAGGGGATTACCGAATCAGTACAGTTCAGTTCTTTCTACAGATAAAGCGTAGCGGTTATGCTGCCGGAGTTTAGGCAGAAAGAGATGTAATAGAGATAGCAAGATTATGTATATGTCTTGTTGTGTATGCCATGCTGTATGACATTATGTTATTCAATGATAAGTATTGTTTGGCATATTCAATTTATGTATGGTAAATTAAGGGGAAATTCGCAGGTCCTGAGGCAGCAGTGTTCTGACCTCAGTTTGACCTAGTAAACGGAGGAGTCCAGTCACGAGATTTGGTGAGCCGGTAGTACACATCTGGGGCATTCTGTGGATAGGTAATAAGCCTCATTTGGATGTGTAGAATGAGATTAATTAATTTTCAAATTAAAGGTCCAGAATAAGGAACTTAAGAGTGAAATTTTTAATTTCTGGGCTTAAGTTAAGATATGATCGAGCTAATATCGCTTCCGTAAGTGTACTCTGAGGGGTCTAAGGGAGGATGTTTCATCAGGCAATTCAAATGTAATCTTAGCTGAAATAGCAGCCTTAGGAAACCGAATGGAGAAGAGGATGAATCTGATTGAAAGAGAGCTTCATTCCACAAAACAAGTTCATGTAGTGGATACCTCACAACCCTTAGTTACAGGATGTGAATCCTGTGGTTCAATGATGCATGCTACAAGTACATGTGATAGACAGTTTGAAGAAGTTGCAGCAATGTATCAAGGAAGAGAGAATAATTAGCAGAAGAGAGACCCATACTCCAACACATATAACCCTGGCTGGAGAGACTACCCAAACTTTAGGTGGGGGAGTGATAGGCCAAATCAATTCCAAGGGGGTGATGCTTCTTCAAGCAACTACCAAAGTAATGTAAGGTCTATGGTTCCAACACAACCTAATGCCTTAGTGGCATCAAGGCCAGATGAGACCTCTCAATTATTGAAGAGTATGGCAGCACAAATGAACAATATGGATGGTAGAATGACCAATATAGACCACAAGCTCAAGGAGAATGATGGTCAGTTCACCTCCATAGCTTTAATTCTCTAAAGTATGCAGAAAGATAAAGCAGATGTACACAAAAAACTTGAAAAGTTAAGTTGTAAGAATGCATATATCACAAGTCACTTAACTCAAGTTTCCAATACAGTGAATGACATTCAAGGAAAGCACAGTGGTAGCATACCTTCAAACACTATCATAAATCCAATGGGTTTGAATGCTATATCTCTAAGGAGTGGAAGACAAGTGCACTTTGAAAAAGCTGAAACACCAGAAAGGGATGAAGAAGATGCTAAAATTGAGAATTCATCTGCAGAAAGGGATGAAGAAGCTAAAATAAACATTCCTATGGTTGAATTCCTCGAGAAACCCTAAGTATGCTAAATTTTTAAAAGAATTGTGTGCTGATAAAAGGAAGTTTAGACCTCTTGAGAGAATTCAGGTGATTGCTAATGTGTCATCACTTTTTAAGGCTGAACTACCAGTTAAGTGCCAAGACCCAGGCTCACAATCCTATGCACTATAGGAAATATTCCTATTAAGGGAGCGTTGCTAGATCTAGGGTCGGCCATTAACATAATGCCTTGGTCAGTATACAAAGCCTTAGGTATTAACAATCTTAGAGACATAAATGTAGTTCTCCAGTTAGCTAATAGGTCAATTAGGTATCCTAAGGGAATCCTTGAGGATATTCTAGTGCAGGTCAAGGACTTAGTGTTCCCAGCTGACTTTTATGTTTTGGACATGTCCAATGAGTTAGTGAATGACAACACTTTAATCCTAGGCAGACTATAACATCCTTACTTTTATACGTCTTAGGAACCATTCGGTAGCATTTAGAACCACTTACATGACCCTTGAAGTCCATTAGCTAAATCTGGAATTTTTACTCTTGGCGAGTTACTGTTCATATGGTATTCCAGATTAGGCGACAAACTTCAAAAAATCATAATTAATTCTAGAAAAATTGAAATGAAGTGGTTCAAAATTCTAATCAAATATAACATCTTTAAGTTTAAGGAAAAAATAATTTCCTGACTAAATGCTTAGCAAATTAATATAGGTTAATCGTTAAATATTACTGTTCATTTGGTCAAAAATTCTGAAAATAGATTCTGGTCCTTGACTTTGAAAAATTCATTCTCTTTGTACAGACATCGAAATAAGGCGTTCTTGGTGTCAAAATGAAGCTTGACATGTTAACTAAATGTATATAAAATTTTATACATTTATCTCATCATTTACTATTTTCCATTACATCATGACCATCACTGCTCAGATTGGTCATATAGCAATATTACATATAACAATTCTTCACATAACCTCATATAACATTTACATTAACCAATCATAACTCCTCTTCATGCTTCTTCATCCTCTTTCATCATTCATAAACCTGTTGAGATTGGGAGTACATGGAGGGGTGAGATTTCTGGGGAAATCTTAGTATCAAATAGTACTAAACAATGCATGTATTAATGTAAATACTTATGCTTGCTTGTGAAAGTGTTAACATTGTGTAATGTGCATGCTTCAATGTATCATATGAAATATAATTGGTCAAAGTAATCATATAAATAGAGCTTCAATCATATACACATATGAAACAATTCAACATAGCTATAGCACAACCAAGCATACATTCAATACATACAAGTTCAGGATAAATTTACTACCTTATTGCTTTACTTCCTTTCACTTTAACTTTGTTTCTTCCTTCTTACTTTTCCTTGATGTGTGGCTACCTCTTTTGAGTCCACAATCAAATCCTAACATCACATAATCATCCATCCATTACAATCTAACTTCTCTTGAACATTGAGCTTATTTAACTACATTAACTTTCTTTAATCTTTACTAATTGAGTTGGCATTTCAATCAATTGAAGTCTTGACTTTACCCTACACAATTTCACCTTTTGAATCCATTTATGAGCTTAGAATCATGAAATTCCAGCTCCCATGCACTGTTCTGGACAGATTTGAAAAACATGCATAATTCTTCCAAAAATTCTCATTTTGATTCCAAAGCTTCACATACTTGTTTCTCTACTTTATCCCACACAACTTTTCATTTTAAAACAATTGGAAGCATCAAAATCATGAAAATCCAATCACTATTTATGCATGTGAACAGTAACAGAGAAAGCTTTCAACAATTACAACTTTAATTCCAATGCTTCCAAGGTTCAAAACCCATCCAATTCTACACAAAATCATCATATAAATTAAATGGAAGCATTAGATCATTAAAATTCATTCTTCTTCTATCATGAACAGTGCAAACTGAAAGGTCCCTTTCATGGTAAAATCAAGAATATCAACTTGATTCAATAACCAATCATCTTAACCAACTTATCTAAGCCTTAATCACATAGTTCTACCTTTATCTACTTCCTCCTCCTTTAACTTAAGATTTGGACAGCAAGTATACTCTAGGTTTAATGGAATTTCCAACCACTAAAACCTAGGTTTTACCCTTCCAAAACACATATAAATAAACTAAGAAGGATTGCTTACCTTAGGTACTTGCTTGGGTGGCTTCCCCAAGGTTACTCTAGGTGCACGAAATTGTGAAGACAAGGTGGGGTATTTATAGCAAAAACTTTGGCACCTTGAGTCCATAATGTCCTCACTTTTCCTAATTATTACAATAGCTTAATCTTGAATTTGATTGGTTAGTTTTTGGATTAATTAACCTTAATCATCATTAGGTTAATTCTTATATTATTTTATTACATTTTAGCACATGGGATAACCTTCCTTTCTTCTTCTTGGTGCCAAGTGTAAAGCTTGTGGAACCCACCATGTGCAAAACCCTAATTCTCCTTTATCCCTTTTTTTTCAAAAATTCATAAATTATTCATTATTGGATTTGGGCTCCAAGACAACTTTTGGGACTTATTGGGCTGCCCTAGGACGAAATCTTGAGCCTTCCTTAGGTTCAATTGCTAATTAGCATAAATCCCAAGGCACTTCTCTTATACCGATATCCTTAAATTACCCTAGTCTTGAAATAAATGCTAGACACCTCTTTTAATGGTTCTAATATTTTTATAAATTCATTCTAATATAAAATTAATTCCCTACAAAGTCTCATAATTTTCTGAGACCTAGAAGTCCTGATAAAAATTACATACATTTCCTTTAAACCATTTATCGGTGTCCTTTTTCACCGTAAATTCCATAATTAATTCTACAGGACTCATTTTTTACTTCTGTCAGTTTTATAAATTCTCATATTAATTATAATAATTTACTACCAAATTTTATCTGATTATGAGGTTCAGAAGATACTACAATAATTACCAAACTTTTGAAATTAATATCAATTATTCGGGACCTCAAATCAAAATTCTGTGTTGCGTTCAACTGATCAAAATAATTTTCTCTATTTACTGGGAAAATTTGGGACTAAACTGATTTTGGGCATTTTTTGGCCTTTTCCGACTCAACTTTTCATAATTACACTTTAGGCCCTCAACTTTTCATAATTACACTTAATGGCCAAAAGCTTTTGTCTACTTTACATTTCATACCATAGAACTTTTAGACTTTTAATTTTAGTCCATCTTCTTTGTTCCTTTGTCTAGTCATCACTTTTTCTCTCATTTCATCATCATAATCCTTTCCAAACCTCTTTCCTCTATCAGTCTTACACAGATAGAGAAAATTAGGATATGACACAGACCTTTCCTCCAAACTTCCAAGACCATCATTAGTATGAAGCATAGTTCCATCACACTGGAAGTTGGAGAACTTGTGGTAGCTTTTAACATGAATGAAGCAATGAAATTCCCTTTTGATAATTCTACTTTTACTGCTTTCAATGCCATTGATTATGCTGTTAAAGAGACTAGGTATGAGCATGAACTGAGTTTGCATGACAATGATAATGTGTTTGCAAAAGAGTTGTTGAGTGATTTTGTAGAGTCCCAAGATGTTCTGGAAGTTAGAAGTGGAATAAATATTGGAAGGAAGCCTCTATGTGAAACCAGGTTATGACAAGAAAACTTTATGGTCGCCACTATAAACTTCAGAGACATCCAGACGCGACAATTGCATGAGGAGGTCGCCACCAAATATTCCAGAAACAGACTCTATAAACATGAGTCGCGATGAGAAATGAAGATAAACCTAATGGGTCGCGACCAGAAATGGCAGAAGCAACCAATGACTTCTCCAGACCTCCAGTTCCTTGCTCCACTATTTTGGTTAAAGGGCCAATACATTCTAACCCTACTTCTCCTCACTCATAGTTAAAAATTACCTCTCATACCTTAAGATTTTTAAATAATTTGCTCCTTACTAATAGTGCAGGTATGAAAGAGAGTGCCCTTAAGCACGTTGCAGTTGAAGACCAACCTCAGCTTGGTGTGATGTTTAAGGAAGTAGATGACAGATTAGGAACCCCACACAAGCTGGATAAGGGAAACTTCAAGGGATATACAAAGGATGCGAAGGAAACATCTCCTAAGCTTGTTGCTCCTACTTGCCAACCACAGTTGGGCAAGTTCAAGTTTAGAGAGGAAACATTCAAGACGAGCTTGGATGGGCTTCATGATGTAAGCAGAGTGCATGATCCTGGGAAGCCAGAGTAGAGAGAGAAGACAATAAGGGCAACTTCCCAATCAAACAGCCATCTCTCAAAGCTTTATGAGTTTCCACCTCCATCTTGATGGCCAAGTTGTCCGTTTCCTATCTCTTACCTTTTACAAGTTTTCCTAATGCTATATGCTTGATATTGTGGTTTGATGATTGGAAAAGGATGACTCAGTAGGATATTTTTATTTTCAGTTTATTTCTGTTTATTCTAGGTTTCTTACTATTTTGAATAACACCCCATTACTATCCATGTGCTGCATACTCATTGATTTTTCTCTGAGACACCTACACACTCACATGCATGACTTTAGCTTACCCATCCTGTCATCTTCGCTTTACTCGTATTGCTTTATATGACTTGAATGTGACTGCATGCCTAACTGGAAAATTTGCATTGAGTAATGAGATTACTTGCTGTGTTAGAGCTAGATTTGATTGACTTTATAAAGTGCTGTGATTTCTAAAGTTCTGCTGATAGTAAGAACCCTGTCAAGTTTAAGTATAGGGGAGGATGTCCTTGTTTCTGTGCTAATAATGTAAAAATTCTTCCATAATCCAATCTTTCGTCATAAAACTTTTGATTTTTGATCTTAATGTGTGATGAATTGCTAAAAATTGGATCCCCACTTGAAACTGGTTTGTTATTTACTAAAAAGGTGTTAGTATGAAATATTTTGGGATTTTGAAAACTATCACATGGTATTCTCTGTGAACATTGGTCGCGACTTCACTACTTTCATTCGCGACCTAGAACAAAATATTGGACTTAATATGCTCTTTGTGTTATTCAGTCGTGACTCTAGTGTCTTTAGGTCGCGACTAAACCTCTCTGTGATTTTATGTCGCGACAGGAACATGTAATGGTCACGACTAGTTGTGGAAGTTTAGAGACTGCACTCACTATGACATTTGGTCGCAACCTTGATTGTTTTGGGTCGCGACCATAGTACGCAAATGTCCATTTACCTTATCTTTACCTTGTGCAATGCTGTATGGAAGGTTCCTTTTGAACTACTGAAATGCTCTTATAAATGATTCATTGCCCCTTATTTCAAAATCCTTTTAGAAACCATTGCCACACTTGAATTTTTCTTTAACAATCTTGGATATTGAATTTGAAACACCTAAGCTATTGCTGTTAAATTTGGGATTATCACATGGTTCTAAGTGATTACCTTAAAACTTTTAAATCATCGTTTAAAGGGTTTTCAGTTGTGATAAGCGTTTTGATGCCTAGTGAATGATGAACATTGTTTGAGACTTTAGCTTGTGAGCAAATCAGATCACAACCCTTGTTGGAAGGATTCTCGGCCTTAAATTCTATATTGTGTGATTATTCAATTGGTTTATACCCTCTAGAACTTGTCTTGGCTCTGAGTTGAGAATTACTTGCGCATTTATGAATTAAACATGATAGAGGCATGTTGGAAATTATGCCCTAGGGGCCAATCATTGTATCAAGTTATCACATTATTTGCATGTTTATTATGATGACCATCCTTGGATAACTCATGATCTTATCCTAAATGTCCCTGGTCGATCATCTATGCGGGAGCAAAGATGAAATAAGACCAGTATGACTTTGAAGATATATAGAGATATACATCAAAGTCATAGGCATATGTAAGAGTACAGGGTTCTGGACCGACCCGCTATGAGAGAGCTGCATGGGTTAAGTCATAAGCTTCTGGCATATACAAGCCATGTCACTATGCCCTTTGACCTGAGATCATCATGGATTCCTACATGACAAATGCTCAACTTTGACCTAGTCAAAAGTCACTTTTGATAGAGTGATCATAAAGGCTATGTTCGGGCTTAGTGTTTTTTCATGCGGAGGAATGTGAATGGTCAAGATGGAATTTGTCCCTCACATTCGTAGAGAGATATTACTAGGCCCCTCGATAAGTGAGTCTGAGAAATATATGGTCATACTGTAATGGAAGGGTAGTTCCATTACTATAGTCAGACTGCTCAGGGATCGAGAAAATAACGGTTAGGAATAGGAGTATGATGTTCACCATGCCTCATCCATGACCGAAATATTGTGTGACAAAAGGGATGTGATATAGTTGTATGAAAGGTAACATCGTTCATCGATCCTCATATATTTTGGGTAGTCGTAATGTCTTGCTAGAGGACGCTTACGACTTGTGGGTTAGTATAGTAACTGGCCCACTGCCAACTTCATATTGGCCTACAGGGTCGCACACAAAATAGCCCAACTCGAGCTGTGATGTCCAGATTCATTGAACCTAAGAGATGTCTAGATTCAATGAATAGTCTAGGGTGGATTTATATATTTTATATATATAAATTTGTATATATATTATATATATAATATAAGAGATATTTGCAACATTTAATTTATAAGGATAAATTAAATTTCTATCACTTTTGAATTTGAATTTAAATGGATATGATCTATTTGAATTTGAAATTCAAATTGATAAGATATCTCAAATTTGATTTATGAGAATAAATCAAATATAATTCCGTCTTATCTTTATTTTAAATTAAATAAATAGGTGAATTAATTCTGTGAGACGGATTTAATAAAAGCCGTATTTATTTAATTAGTTTCTTATCAAATTATGCAATAAATGATATTGTATTAATTTCAGAATTAATATAAGATTAATTTTGAAGCCCGGCCCAATTAGAAGCCCGATAACATCCTATATATTTGACATTAGGAGCTAGGGTTCTACATAAGACATAGACACAACACACAAGAAAAGGGGCAAGGAGAATGCAAAAGGTTTGCAGATAAGAAACTGCCGGAATAGAGACGGTGAGGGCAAAATCTTGAGAAAACCCTAGAGAGACAAGAGGCGCTAGCACGTCGTTCGTGGTTGGAACGCTATTCGTGTGGATACCGGTAGAGGAAGCCGATCTTAATTGTCGACTTCTTGCGAACGAGAAAAAGAGCGCCAGGTACGACTAGGTCGAGACCAGTTGACACATAGGTCACGACCAAATTAGCTTCTGAACGTCAGAAATCTGAAAAGAGACTATAAGTCACGACTAGTAGCAGAATAGGTCGCGATTACAAATTCCAGAGACGACAGGTCGCGACTAGAAGATGAGGAGGTCACGGCAAAAAACTCCAGAGGCGACAGGTTACGACCAGAAGCTGAGTTGGTCACAACTGAAAGTTCTAGAGGCGAAGAGTCGCGACTAGTGGACACTGAGGTCGCGACCAAAGCTTGAATACGAAGGTAACACTTCTTTCTCCTTAACTTAAACATATTCAGTAGATCCTGGCTGGGAATAATTTTTTTTTTTTAAAGTTAACTTCCGCTGCGTGTCTTCCAATTCCCTTCAAGGCATTCTTTTCTAAACCCTTTTATCCCAAACACAAGCCCACTACATATTGTATTCTTAGTCACCCCTTTGAGGCCATCGCTTTTTCTTTTCATCATTTTTTTATATAGAAAGTCATATATGCATAAACACCATTTCAAAATAAATGTTCATTCATTCATGTCAAAAAATTCATTACTATCGTGATGCTATGCTACAGCTTTGTGCAAGAGGTGCCAAATAAAAGAAAAAGAGAAAAAACATATTGCATTGGAAAAAAAAAAGAGAGAGTGCAAGAAAAGATTGAAGAAAAGAAAACAAAAAGAAAATAAAAGAGAAATGAGGAAGGCACCATTATCAACTCCAATTAGCACTGTCATATCCTAATTTTTCCCTGTCTGTATGAAATAGATAGTGGAACTGTAAGGGACAGATAGAGGAAAGAGTTTTGAAAGGGATTATGACGATGATTAGAATGAATGATAAATGTTAGATGAGTTTTGAAGAAAGAGAGAGACTAAACTGAAAAGTTTAAAAGGTCCAGGGTACAAGATAAAATGTAGAGATAAAGTTTGGGCCCTTAAGCGTAATTTTAGAAAGTTTGAGGGACTAAAATGCAATTTGTCAAAAGTTCAAGGGCAAAATTGTAATTATGAGAAAGTTGAGCCGAAAAAGGCCCAAAATTGCCCAAAAACAATTCAGTACCAAATTTTATCAGCAGATAGAGAAAATTATTCTGATTAGTTTAACGCAACACATAATTTTGATTTTAGGTCCCGATGAATTGATATAAATTTTTGAAGTTGGGAAAAATTATTGCAGTATTTTTTGGACCTCAGAATCAGATAAAAATTTATAATAAATTCTTATAATTAATATGAGAATTTATTAAACTGACAGAACTCAAAAAGGAGTTATGTAGAATTTATTATGGAATTTACAGTAGAATAAAACACCCGATAAGTACTTTTCGGGGGAATTTCTTAGGATTTGTGCCATAAAGGTAGTGGACCCATGTAAAGGCCCAAAATGGCATCTCAAAGGCCTAACAAGATAACTAAGCAGTTATGTGGGCCAGTGTCCAAAGGAACCCTGAAAAAATACGAAATTACGAAAATGCCCCTATGTTGCAATAATGAGCAAGAGACGAATGGAGGGCATTTTTGTAATACCCCTAATTTCTATACTGAATAGTATGTACACTTTGTACGTAATATATGTGAGATTTTTTGAGCAAAATGTGGTCATTTATGTAAAGAAAGGGATTAAATTGAAAAAGGAAGAAAATGCAAGGACTTAAGTGGAATTATAAAAGTTTTAAGGCCAAAAGAGAAAGTAGACAAAAATGTGGGGTCTTTAAGTGTAATTTTAGCCAAATTTGAGGGACTTAATTGAAAAGAAGAAAAGTTCCCAGGGATTATTGATAAACTCATATTTGTATTGATTTTTAATATGTTAAAAGAGAGTTTATTATTGATTTTATCCACATTTAATACTATGTTGAGCAAATTAGTTAAAAATATGAAATTGGACAAGTGAGAATTAAATGATGTGATTTTAGTGCTTAATTGGATAAATGATCTATTAAATGTCCATTTTAGGTCAATACAGCAATCAGTCAGCAAAGTGGAGATTCCCTGGGGAATTTAGTTGTGACCGTATTCACCGTCGCGACCAAACTTCAATCAGTGAAGAAGAAGTGTTCTCTGTAAATATTAGTCGCGACCTTATGTATATAATGTCACGACCAAAACTCAAATGCATAAATCAATCAGCGAATGACAGAAGGGACAGCTGGACAGAAAGGTGACTTAAGCATGGGATGGATTGCATAGCTGGACTTAACAGATTGCAAGTGGGAGATCAAACATGTGCAGCAACAGAAATGAACTCCACATATCTGGCACTATTCACGCGCGCACTGTACACATCAGCACACTCCATCTGAACAGAATGAGCAAGTTGCCAACAGCAAGTGGGAAGCATGTGCTGAACAGAATACCAGATCATGTGCTGACAGCTGGAGATTAAGGGCATCTGGATAGCTCCATTGATTCACTCAAGCATTTCAGACTTCATATATATCACATCATGCGCACATCATTGACGATCCGATACATACACATCATTCCAGGGGTAGCATCCATATTCATAACTGATGCACATCATCTTTTTCTTCTCCATTCTCATTTCCTATTTGCAACTTTGCTCTATTCTAGTTAATAGAACCAGAGCAAAGTTCTGCAGTTCATCATCTTCATTTTCTCCTTCCATTTCCACATGACTACTGCTGCTGTACCGATGTTTACTGCTGGAGTTCAGATAGCAATGCAAGGCTGAGCTGCTGTGCTTCCTTGGAGATGATGCCAACCAGAGTCTTCACGCTTAACAGGGAGTGTCATTGAGTCTTTGAGTCAGATTTAACTATATCTAGTTGATGTATTCATTTCTGGTTTATTGATTCAATTAGAGTAATAGATGACAAGGAATTAGGAACTGAGTTAGATTCTTTCTTCTTACAGTAATGATCATTTGATTAATATTCATATTCTATTATCTCTAAGTTGAACAATTCCTATTCTCTATTGATGTCTGCGAGTTGTAGCTTTAATTGAGATTTAGCTAGCGAGTTGTTAGCTAACCTATTCTAGTTCAATTGATTAACTCTTGATATTCTGTGGACAATGAAGGTAAGGTAATCTCCAAGGGAATACACTTGTCATCATTCATTCATCTCATCATTATAAACACTTGAAATCATAAAAAATAGGATAGAATTTACATTCAGTTATAGTTCAAACAGTCAACACACAACTCATCTGCTTAATTTGTTAAATTGTGGCTTAATAGATTAATTAGGAACTCTAACATCCATTTAGGCTCCTTGAGATTCGACCTAGGTTAGCCTCCACTTACTATTGGTTAGCTTAGTTTTGTTTGATAATTAGAAATGACAGTTATCAAAATGGCGCCGTTGCCGGGGAGCCTTACTTGTTAAGGTTTCCTAAGCAATCTCCTGGGCTCCAAAAAAAAATAGTAGGTAGTTGATTTGAGTTTTTATGCGATTTTTCTGTTTCATATCTGTAAGGTCGCGACCATTTAGCTTTTTTGCCGCAACTAAAGTGCTCTATGATTTCTAGTCGTGACCAGATACACACTTGGTCACAACCAGAAATCAGTTTTAAACTCACATTTACTCTCTAACACTTTTCGTCGTGACTTAAGATCTAATTGGTCGCAACCAAAAATATTTTCTTCAAATTTTTTATCTCTGTGATTTGTAGTTGCGAACAAATTGACACTTAGTCACTACTAAACCTCTCTGTGATATTTAGTCGCGACCTTAGTGCATTTTGGTCGCAACCACAAATCTATTATTTCAAACATTTGCTCTCTCAAATTTCTAGTCGCAGCCAGATTGACACTTAGTCATGACTAAAACTCTCTGTGATTTTTAGTAGCGACCAAAGTGTATTTTGGTCGCAACCAGAAATTTTGGACTTAAGCATTTGCTCTCTGTGATTTTTTAGTCGCAACCAAAGTGACATTTGGCCGCGACCAAAAATCCATATTCAGATAATTTTGCTCTCTGTGACTGATAGTCATGACTTGTGGTTCATTTTTATCGCGATATTAGCTCTTTGTGATTTTGAGTCGCAACCTTTAGTCCTTTTTGTCGCGACCTTATATTTCTAAACTGCGACTAACTAATTTCATTTGCTGAATTTGCTGCATTATTGATATATCTGATCTTCTGCATCATTGTTAAGCTTGAATTGCATGAACAAGAGCTCTGAACTCATTCCTTTGGATAGAGAAATTAATAGGACACTTAGGAAAATTAAGAAAGCTAAGAGTCAAGCTAGTGTTGCATCTGTTGCTGCTAATACTAGACCTGCATCTTGTGCTATATTAGATAATCATCTTGTCATGGAGCATGCTAATGTAGGTGAAGCTCAAACTCATAATCAGAATAATCAACAAGAGCAGTATGCAGAAAATAACATGAACAATAGAAGGCCACATAGGAGCATAAGAGAACTCACTTCTTCTAATGCAAACTATGATCCTTTTCAAACTTGTCCTGCTTTAGATGTGAACTTTGAGTTGAAAGGTCCTTTGTTGAGTAACTTACCAAAGTATTATGGATTGGCAGTGAGGATCCTTTCAAGCATTTGCAGACTATGCAATAGGTTTGTTCAATTATGAAGCTTGTAGGAGCTGACATAGATGCTGTGCAGAGACAAGTCTTTCATTTCACACTGGAAGGAAAGGCAAAAGAATGGTTCTATATGCTGCCACATCATACACCTCAAGCTCTACACTCCTGGAACAACTTGAAAAGTGCATTCTTGGAGAGATATTTTCCTTCATCAAAGACTGCTGCATTACGGAAGGAAATCTTTGCTGCAAAACAGTATGCTGAAGAATATTTCTATGAGTTTTGGGTCAGATTTGAAGAGTTGCTGGCTAGATGTCCATATCATCAGATTCCAATGGAACACTTGGTGCAGTACTTTCATTCAGGATTGCGCTTTACATGCAGAAAGAATTTGGATGCAGCTGCTGGGGGTTCAATTGATAATTTAACTCCTGATGAAGCATGGGGCTTGATTGAGAAGATATCAAACAATGACCAACAGTATGGAGGATTAGATGCTACACAAGTGCATGAGGTTTCTACAAGGTCTTCTCATGATCATAGTAATCTGTCTTCTCAAGTTGCTGCTATGAGTGCTCAGATCAACAACTTAGCTGCACAATTGAACAATCCACATGTTCAGATCCCATATTCTCAAGCTCTAGTTTCTCCTAGCTGTTAGTTTTGTTCTTCTCTAATGCATATCAGTGCTAATTGCCCTTCACACTATGAGGATGTCTCAGCCATTTATTAAGGGAGACCAAACCAGTATCTACAAAGGAATCTATACTCCAACATATACAATGAAGGATGGAGAGATCATCCTAATTTTAAATAGAGAGATGGAGGTGGAGCTGTAGGTTAGAATAGATTTAACAATGACAAGCAAGTGGCTGAATCCTCCAGAGCCATAGAAGTGTCTACTGCTATAAAGGATGATGGAATTTCTGAGATACTCAAGAGCATTACTGTGATAATTCAAATATAAATTCCATCAACACAAACTTCTGCTCTAACTTCAAGGATTTGAGGTCTACAGTGGAGAGCAATCAAGAAAAGACTAGCTCTAGATTTGCTGCTTTGGAGAACAGAATTGAACAGTGGGAAACCAACACTTCAAACATGAATGGCTATGTATCACAATTAGCCAATTCAATAAGTGATGTTCAGGCAAGAATCAGTAGAGATCTACCTTCTAATATAGTTCTTAACCCCCAACCTTTAAATGCTATAAATCTGCAACATGAAGAACAAGTTACTGAAGCTAAAAATGAAGATGAAGGATAGGTGGACATTGATTCTAGCAGTCTAATGAGTAGCATTGAGAAACCTGAAAGCAAGGAGGAAGCACAATATCTTGAGAAGGAAGAAGTTACATAAATTCAAATTGATTCTGCACAAGACTCTGAAGGTACTGGCAGCCAAATAGCAATAAAACTGAACTACTTAAAGCCTTGGATTATGAATCAAGAAATCCTAGTGAGGATACAACAGAAGCACAATCAGCAGAAAGTTCAGAGCTCAAGCAGGAAGAAATTCATTCTGGTTCAGCTGAAAATGAGGGACACCTGAAGGATTTACTTGTCCCAAAAGAACTCATGAGCAGCAAGGAAATCTTAAAGGAGCAGAATAAAGAAATCATTAATTGTTTCAGCAAGATTGAAGAAAATATGCCTATGCTAGAGAGGGTGCAGAGAGTACCTGAATTTGCAAAGTGTTTGAGGGAGAGTTGCAACCATAGGAAAAGAGACACCCCTAATGAACTGGTGCAATTAGGACCTAAATCTTCTGCACTCTTCAGAGTTCAATTTCTAGAGAAGTGTAAAGATCCAGGTGCATTTTCCATTCCCTGCACAATTGGTGAGATAACTGTTTCTAGAGCATTATTAGACTTAGGCGCTGCTATTAATGTGATGCCTAGTTCAGTTTATCATGCTTTAAATATGAATTTGATTAAACCAACTAAGGTGTTAGCTCAATTGGCTAATAAGAGTATTATAAGGCCTAAGGGAATCTTAGAAGACATTTTAGTTCAAGTTAAGGACCTTGTTTTTCCTGTGGACTTTTATGTTTTGGATATGAAGGATAAGTCCCTTGATGATAGTACTCTTATTCTAGGAAGGCCATTCATGAGGACAGCTAACACCATGATTTGCATGAAGGAGGGAATTATTAAAATGGAATTTGGTGGTCACATAATTCAGTTTAATATGTATAGACACCCACATTAGCATAATTCTCTCATAGGACTTAGAATGGTTGGAGCATTACTTGAAAAAGAGTGTGATAATAGTTGTGAGCTTGATAATGATGATGAAGTTGAAGGACTTTCCATTTCTTTCCCCGCCACTGATTTCTCTTCTTTTTCTTCATCCAATAGTGAGGTGTTATGCATTAATTCTAAGATTGATGACTGGCTTTCCACTATGGGTGATTTTTCTTCATCTCCATCTACTATCTCTTTCTTTGGAACTAACCACACTTTTTCAAGTGATGCCCAATATTCAGGAATGTTTATGGCAGATCTGCAGGGCAATGTCATTACAGTAGATTGTGAGAGACAAGAACTCATAATTTATGGGTTAAGGAAAATTTCATTTAATATCCTGTATTCTAACCTTGTTCATTTGAGTTTCAAACTTTTAGTCATCTCAGGGCTGCAGAAATTAAAGGATGTTCTTCAACATCAACAGAATCGCACTGCTGTAATTTCAAAAAGAATTGCTGCTGGATATGATGCTGAATTGGTGCAGGAATCAGAGAGCAATGAATCTGGAGTAGAGTTTAAGAAGTTGAGCCTATCTGTTATTCAAACTCTAGAGATTGAGCTTGAACAACTTCCAAAGAGTCTTAAGTATCCAAGACAATTCAATATGAAGGGCCATCTATGGAAGCTGTTCAAGGAGAATTTTAAACCCCCATAACAGTCAGGTTGTCTCCTTCCTTGTTTCCCCACTTACAATAGTCTGCTTTGATCAGTTTTATTATATACTTGAGGTATATTTGTTGATTAAGTGTGGGGGAGGA
The DNA here is from genome assembly GCA_037074615.1 of Leucaena leucocephala. Classification (NCBI taxonomy): domain Eukaryota; kingdom Viridiplantae; phylum Streptophyta; class Magnoliopsida; order Fabales; family Fabaceae; genus Leucaena; species Leucaena leucocephala. Next base: position 5,982,020 of record CM073545.1, read on the forward strand.
GACCAAGTCAGTAGGGTAGATAAATAATCCCATGAATAAATCAAAGATTTTGGTTCAGTGTTGCCATCATTATTGCTGCTTTGCATGTGTTCATTACTTCTTCACGTTGTGGACAATGTAGAATTTAAGTGTGGGGGAGGATGAACTTGATGGGTGAATAAAAATTAGATATTTGCTGTAATATTGTATTTTGGTCACGACCTCGTACATTTTATGTCGCGACCTTTTCTTATTTTTGCCATGACTAAAAGTTCAATTTTTTCTGATGTTTACCCACCTGTGATGTTTAGGCGTGGTCTGTGCTTATCTTTGTCGCGACTGTAGCTCTCTTTGAATAACCGTCGCGACTATGTTGTGATTTGGTCGCGACAAGAAATTGTTTGTTTAACAAGATTACTCTCGGTGATTTTGTGTCGCGACCTTTGTCAATTTATGTCGCGACTATTCTTCTCTGTATAAAACAGTCACGACATGATGACCTGTTTGTCGCGACTAACATCTATCTTTTGCTGAAAATTCCTTCTATTGTGTTTTGGTTGTTGCTTGGTCTTTGGAATTTACTGTCATGGATTCTAAATTGAATTTTAAACATATGATTTTGAACATTGTCAAGTTTGATGAAGTGTTAGTTGCTTGTTTCATCAATTCACTACTGGAAATTGTGCATCATGAATGATTAATCTCATGTATTTTGTTTAAAATTCATGCAATCTAGTCCTGTGAGCTGATTAGGGAGAGTAAACCAGATGGAAGCATTTTGAGCCTTCAACATATACTCATTTACATTGTGTGACATCATCTAGTTTGATAACTTTGCAGAACTTGTCTCAATCCTTGATTTAAAACCACATTAGCTCCATGGAATTGTGAAAATGATAAGGGCATTTCTTTCAAAACCCTCTTTACCAAACAGAAACCACATAAATATTAAATCCTTTGCTTTACCCCTTTGAGACCTTCACTTTCTTTTAAATCCATCCTTGATTAATGAATACTGTGCAAGATAGTTGTTGCTGCAGTAAGTCTTTAATTGTGAAGTTTCAATTACTTGTTGAATTCTAAACTTCAATGTATTTGCTATCTGGTTCAAGGAAATGAAGACAAAGGAAAAAATACAGAGAAAAGAAAAAGAAAAGTACAAAGAAAATACAGAGAAAAGAAAAACCAGATGTAGAAATTGCTATTCAACTAGTATGAAAAGAATTAGTTTGTGACTTGCAGCTGCATGATTGAACCTTTGATTATGTACAGTATTTCATTAATCATTGACATGTGAAACATCCTCCTTTAAACCTCTCAAAGTACACTTATGGAAGTAATCTTAACTTTATTATATTTCTCTTTGCCAAAAATCCTGGTAGAAGATAACTGTACTGATTCGGTAAGTCCCATGAGAACTACCATTCTACGTAAGTACCTAGGAAAGACTGGATGAACCGGTTAGGTCCACTCACTTCCAGCCTCCTTAGACAGCACCTATGTACATAGTACTTTCGATATTCTGCCAGTATAACAGCATTTTCTAGTAAATATCCTTAATCTCAATCCTTAAAACCTTGACCTTAAATTTTGAACTTAAACCTTAACCTTAATTATACTCAATTGGAACTATTTTAGAACATTCGAATACCTCTTAACCTCAAAAATATGTATTTCCAAGAGTTGGGCTTACGGGTCCTGTTCACCGTCACTGTTCACTGGGTAATTCCAGATTATAGCATAAACTTTGGAAATTCATAACTAAATCTAGAAAAATCGTATTGAGGTGATTCCAATTTCTAATGAAATCTATTTCCTTTAAATTTGATATAAAAATATGAAAATGAGGTTTACTTGTCCAGATCAAATCAGTTTATTCATTGAACTTTACTGTTCATTTGGTAAATCTGGAAGTTTCAGTTTCTTTGCCCCATTTTCAAAAATTCATTTCTCCTTGTATACTTATCCAATTGAGTCTAATTACATATAGATTTAAACCTCATAATGTGTACTTTAATCTCACCAAATATCGTGGACAAACTCATTCATTTACTATATGAAAACTGTGCATGAACCTTACTGTATCGGATGACTTGTTTTATCTTGATCCAGAGTTTAAGTACAACTTTGAAAAATTATATCAATTTGAAAACTTAACCAAATTCCACATCATATCTCTGTTTATCATCCTTGCTACGGCATTGAGGAACTGCAGCTAAACTGGCTGCTCTTGATTTCTACTTCTTTCCATCCCTTAACCTAAACTAAGTAGTTCACTCCCCACAGCCTTCTTGAGACTAGTATAGTCATATTGTCTGTCTTTCATACAGAAGGTGAAACATCCTCCTTTATACTCCTCAGAGTACACTTGCGGAAGCAATATAAGCTGTACTTAAGTCCAGAGATTGAACTTTTACTCCTAAGTTCCTTATTCTGAACCTTTACTTTGAGAACTAATTTATCACCTTCTACACATCCAAACGAGGCTTAATACCTATCCACGGAATGCCCCAGATGTGTACTACCGGCTCACCAAGTCTCGTGGCCAGACTCCTCCGTTTACTAGGTCAAACTGAGGTCAGAATACTGCTGCCTCAGGACCTGCGAATTTCCCTCTTAATTTAACATACATAAATTGAATAACATAATGTCATACAAGATGGCATATACAACAAAGCATACATAGAATTCTCATATTACTATTACATCTCTTCCTACCTAAACTCCGGCAGCATAACCTCTACGCTTCATCGGTACAAAGAGATGAACTGTACTGATTCGGTAATCCCCTCATGAGAACTACCATTCTACGTAGTACCCAGGAAAGACTAGATGAACCGGCTAGGTCCACTCACTTCTAGCCTCCTTAGACAGCACTACGTACACAGTACTTATCATATACTGATGTTCAGTCTTTACTTCGGCCGCATAACGGCGTCTCTTAGGATTCTCAAAATCCACTTCAGCATAACCTCCCTGTAATGGGTTATGTATATATAGGGATGAGATTCGGGGGAATCTCAGTAGCAATAATCATAACAATATATGTAATGTAGAGTGACAGTGCTTGCTTGTGATTGTGTACAGATAAGTATGCTGCGTGCTTCCATGCTTAATAACATATGATCATAGCATTACAGCAGAGCTTCAGTCATAACATATAAGACAACAATCCAACCAAACAATAGCATAACAAATCAAAAGCCATTACATAAAAGCTAGGATTAGTTACTACCTGGCTAGCTCAGCAGAACCTTACTATCTCTACTCTGCTTCCAGCTCCGCCAGAACTTCCTTACTTCCTTTCTCCCTTTCTCTCTTCCCTTCCTTCTCCTTCTCTCTCTTCTTTCTCTCCCTTACTCAAGCCATGCGTGAATGCCAAATGAAATGGGGGGTATTTATAACCTCCTCCAATGGCATTTTGGTAGTTTCTATGAACTCTGATCCTGCGGTCCTGGTTTTTCCTGGATTTTCCTATTTTCTTTAATTCCTCCTTTACTGCATCATGCATGACATCATCGAGACACCTCACCGGGACACCTCAGCGCCATATTTATCACATGCTGAAAATCCTGAACACCTCAGCAGCTGACTCAGCATGCTGACTCACCGATCCAGTCTCCTGCCTCGTAATGCGTGCCCTCAGCTTTATCTACTTTCTGCAGACTAATGCCATGTGGTGCCTGGAGGAGACCTTGTACGCTTCCTAATGCTATCCAGATAAGTCCCAGACTTATCTGATCACCTCCTTGGTTCTCGTGCCAACCGAGTAACTTTACTCTACTGAAAGGTTACTGAACCATCACTCTAATGCCATGTGGCATCTTGTGGGTGCCATGAGGATACCTTATCAGTCTACCTCATGGTTTCCAGATAACCTTTCCTGTATCTGGCCTCCTACCTCTGGTCTATCTCTAACCGGGTATCTATCTCTTTTGGACCTTCTCAACTCATGGCCCATACGCTTGGCACTACTTTAGCCACTAGTCGCGACCTCGCCATCATCTCATCGCGTCTTAACACCTTCTGTGTTCATTAGTCGCGACTACAGCACCCTCTAGTCGCGACCACAACATCCTTTAGTCGCGACCATAACAGTCTTTCGTCGCGACCACATCACTTTTTAGTCGCAACCAGGCTTATTCTACTCATTAGTCGCGACACCACATACATATCCGTCACGACCAAGCCTCTCTGCCAATATTAGTCGCGACCATAATACACTCTCGTCGCGACCAACTTCTTTATCATCGCGACCTCACTGGTGAACTCTTGAACCTTTGACCTTTACATCATCCCCAAATGGCTATTTACCCCTTGGGACTTCCACTGTTTACACATAAGTCCCAGTACCTTTACTTACTCGTAGCTCAGTCCCTGATACTCTTTACGTTCCTCTGGAACTTCTGCGAAAAAGGGGTCTAGTAGCCTCTTAATCTTAGGCTATCTCTGCATCTCTAGGCCTGAAAATTGGGATGTTACATTTCTCCTCCCCTTTAAATAAATTTCGTCCTCGAAATTTAATCAGTACCATAGCCAAATTAACTTAACATCTGGCAAAGTACTCATCATAACTTTATATCTCTTCGTAACATGCTTATCTTTCCTCTGGATCAACTCAATCAGAGCTGAAATATACTTTTCTCTTATGGATCACTTACTGCACTTATGAGCAGTGCCATTTCTTTCATATGAAATTCTCTCGAATATTACTGTATTCGGGAATTTCTTCTAACTACTCATCACACTTGTAGCATTTATCTCTTATTACTTCTCTTAATATCTCGCAGACTGCTTTAAAATCTGCAACATTTCATCTGTCTTTGCACTAAACGTCATACAGAGAGAGGACTTACGCAGCTATCCTTTCTTTACTGTGCTGCTAAATGAAAGCACCTACTCTAACATGCATAATGCCTGGCCAACATACTGCAGGACTGCATACCTGCTTATGAATGCAAAGCTCTAACATCGGAGCTCAAGCATTCCTGTTCTAACTAAGCACAGCTCTAACACTTGGAGCTTGCCTAGTTTTAGCATAACATAAGGCCTAACATCTCATGCAAGGAGTGAAAGCTCTCGTTTTCCATTCTCTTTCATAGCATAACATTTAAACATATGATCCCTACCAAAAAGGGAGCCTCTTTGTCTGTTCATAACATGCATATTTCTCGGTGCGCATCATATTACACGTCTACCTTGGTGTATCTCATTGCATGCTTTTGATACTTTTATCATAGCATATCTAGCCAACTCTGGCTATCTCATGGTGTATACCACCCTTTCATAACTTATCTTGAGATACCATAAAACTAACATTCTCTTCCTCATAGAACTGCGTTCTATCTTTGCTTTGCCTTAGACCCTCTTCTCTAGGTCTTTTCTAGCCTTTTAATTTCTTTTCACCCTCATCTGGGGGAATCTATCTACTCATACTCTTCTGTTCTCATTACATTGAGGATTTTCTTCTCTGCTTCTCAGGCATACTTCTACAAAACTTCTTTGAATCCCAGTACTCAGATTTGAACTTGGACTCCATCTTCATTTAAGGGAAAGCTAAGTTCAGTCTGTAGAGGCTATCTGAGAAAAACCATTATAAAACAATTTCTCTGGGTGAATTTATCAACTAGTGAAGCTTCCTCACCTTAACTTCGTCTTTGGCATTCATCTTCCAAAAGAGATACTACATCGTACTCATAACTCATGGCTCATTACTTTCCTTAGGCTAGGTCTAACTGCGACCTCGGGATCTAACTGCGTTCAACCGTTAGCCTCTTCAGAATCTAACTGCGACTCTGAAACTATTAGGATCTAACTACGACCCTGGAGCCATGTTAGGATCTAACTGCGACCCTCCATAATCTAACTGCGATTCTGTTGTACTGTATATCTCCCGAAGATCTTAAACCAACAGACTAAGTTATAAGGTTAACTGCTTCCACCTGTTGATAACTCCATAAAAATTTTATAGCCTTATATCATTTACTCAGACTTTACCTACTTCCTCTCTTACTCAGGAGTTCCTTCTCATTTTTCTTACTTTACTATGGCTTAACATTGGCTTGTACCATCATGGTCTAACCCCTGCCATTCTATGGTTTTATCATTTCAATCTGTGCTCTAACTGCGAGCCATTTAAACTATGCTCTAATTGCGAGCATTCTATATCAGATCTAACTCTTATCTGAAGAGTGATCTATACTCATCTGAATCTAGCTCTATCTGGGAGCCATCTGTTTCAGATCCAACTCTTATCTGCTGAAGAGTGATCTAGAAACAATCTCTTTACTCTTATTTGCTTTCTTTCTGTCTACCATCTCTTTCAACAGAAATGGCTCTGAGTACTGTATTCACAAGTCTGCAGAATTACCCGAGTAACCTCAATCATAACATATCTGAATATCATAGCTTATTGTCCCATAAACTGGGACTATCTATCATCCTCAATACATATCTCATTACATGTCATATGGTATGGGAGCAACATACTTTCCTCATAACTTCCTCATCTAATATCTGTACTCATATATATATACTCTACCCTGCATGCACTGCAAAAGGGGAGTATCCATTCATCATGGCATACTCTAACATGCATGTCATCATATGACAACTGCAAGGAGATGCAACCATCATAACTTATGGCATCATAAGCCATATCATCATCATACTTTGCTCAACCATCCATCAGACTAACTAAACCTCAAGGCATATTTTCTTTATCATATTGCCTATCATATCTTAGTCAGTTATCCTGAACACTTATCTATTTCACTTAGGCTGCCACACTACCCTCTTACCAGGGTATAGACTCAACCCTTCATTACTCTTTCTTACATAGGGGATAGGGGAGTCACTGTATCTCGTAATCTGTGGCTACCTTTCTACTATCTCTTTACTTCTTCTGTCTATCCATCAGTCCTAGTCTATTCTTGACCAGACTGTGGTTCCTGATCAGTCTCTCTCTTGATCCTAGCGAACTTCAGTCGCATAGATCTCATTCCTCATCTCTTGCTATCATTTCCATTCTCTAGGTTACTCTACTCTGGATCTATTACTTCTCTGTGATGGAATTCCTCTGCTTAGGGAATATTAGCTCTTTAGTTATTAACCATCACGTCTCTAGCCTAAGGTCATGTCCTAGGCTCATTCCTAGGCAAACCTAATACTAGCTATCTGGCTAGCTCATCTTAACTCATCATCATTCTTTACATCATCCTTTGCTGCTCATCCTGCCTAGCACGGATGACTCACATAGGGTCTACCTCATTGGAATTGCTAGCTTCCTCTATGCACAGCTCCTCCACTCAAGCTCTATATTCTTTTCTCATGTTCACCATCTTTTTTCCTCAAAAAGAAAAATGAACACACATCTCATCTAGGAGCTTTATCTCCTCTGAGCTTTCTAAACCTCTATGTGAATAACTGTCTGTCGCAACCTGAGTATTGGATAGTAGTGACTTACATCCTTTGTGATCATTAGTCAGTGACCATCATACTCAATATTTCTATTCATTCATCGCGACCTGAGTATTGGATAGTCGTGACTCTATGATCTTGCGTCGCAACCATCATACTCAACTCATCATAACCTAATATTTCTGTCCTTTAGTCGCGACCTCAATATTCTATCGTCGCGACCTGAACCTACCTCGTCGCGACCTAGGCCTCCTTACGTCGCAACCTGAGCTTCCTGCAATATACCGTCGCGACCTTGTAACATACACGTCGCGACCTAATCTCTCTGTAAATAACAGTCGCGACCTCTACACTTCTTCGTCGCGACTAAAACTCTCTTTGAGCTACCCGTCGCGACCTAAAACCATATTAGTCGCGACTCAATGCCATTCTCTCGCAAGGGAAAATACTCCATCAGAGCATCACTAAGCCAGAACCTTCTGTTCTGTGCCAGAATCTTATACTCTAAACCAGAGTCCTTTATGGTCTATGCCAGAACCTCTTGCTTTGATACCAAAATGAAACATCCTCCTTTATACTCCTCAGAGTACACTTGCGGAAGCAATATAAGCTGTACTTAAGTCTAGAGATTGAACTTTTACTCCTAAGTTCCTTATTCTGAACCTTTACTTTGAGAACTAATTTATCACCTTCTACACATCCAAACGAGGCTTAATACCTATCCACGGAATGCCCCAGATGTGTACTACCGGCTCACCAAGTCTCGTGGCCATACTCCTCCGTTTACTAGGTCAAACTGAGGTCAGAATACTGCTGCCTCAGGACCTGCGAATTTCCCTCTTAATTTAACATACATAAATTGAATAACATAATGTCATACAAGATGGCATATACAACAAAGCATACATAGAATTCTCATATTACTATTACATCTCTTCCTACCTAAACTCCGGCAGCATAACCGCTACGCTTCATCTGTAGAAAGAGCTGAACTGTACTGATTCGGTAATCCCCTCATGAGAACTACCATTCTACGTAGTACCCAGGAAAGACTAGATGAACCGGCTAGGTCCACTCACTTCTAGCCTCCTTAGACAGCACTACGTACATAGTACTTATCATATACTGATGTTCAGTCTTTACTTCAGCCGCATAACGGCATCTCTTAGGATTCTCAAAATCCACTTCAGCATAACCTCCCTGTAATGGGTTATGTATATATAGGGATGAGATTCGGGGGAATCTCAGTAGCAATAATCATAACAATATATGTAATGTAGAGTGACAGTGCTTGCTTGTGATTGTGTACAGATAAGTATGCTGCGTGCTTCCATGCTTAATAACATATGATCATAGCATTACAGCAGAGCTTCAGTCATAACATATAAGACAACAATCCAACCAAACAATAGCACAACAAATCAAAAGCCATTACATAAAAGCTAGGATTAGTTACTACCTGGCTAGCTCAGTAGAACCTTACTATCTCTACTCTGCTTCCAGCTCCGCCAGAACTTCCTTACTTCCTTTCTCCCTTTCTCTCTTCCCTTCCTTCTCCTTCTCTCTCTTCTTTCTCTCCCTTACTCAAGCCATGCGTGAATGCCAAATGAAATGGGGGGTATTTATAACCTCCTCCAATGGCATTTTGGTAGTTTCTATGAACTCTGATCCTGCGGTCCTGGTTTTTCCTGGATTTTCCTATTTTCTTTAATTCCTCCTTTACTGCATCATGCATGACATCATTGGGACACCTTAGCTCCATATTTATCACATGCTGAAAATCCTGAACACCTCAGCAGCTGACTCAGCATGCTGACTCATCGGTCCAGTCTCCTACCTCGTAATGCGTGCCCTCAGCTTTATCTGCTTTCTGCAGACTAATGCCATGTGGCGCCTGGAAGAGACCTTGCACGCTTCCTAATGCTATCCAGATAAGTCCCAGACTTATCTGATCACCTCCTCAGTTCTCGTGCCAACTGAGTAACTTTACTCTACTGAAAGGTTACTGAACCATCACTCTAATGCCATATGCCATCTTGTGGGTCCCATGAGGATACCTTATCAGTCTACCTCATGGTTTCCAGATAACCTTTCCTGTATCTGGCCTCCATCCTCTGGTCTATCTCTAACCGGGTATCTATCTCTTTTGGACCTTCTCAACTCATGGCCCATACACTTGGCACTACTTTAGCCACTAGTCGCGACCTCGCCATCATCTCATCGCTACTTAACACCTTCTGTGTTCATTAGTCGCGACCACAGCACCCTTTAGTCGCGACCACAACATCCTTTAGTCGCGACCATAACAGTCTTTCGTCGCGACCACATCACTTTTTAGTCGCAACCAGGCTTATTATACTCATTAGTCGCGACACCACATACATATCCGTCACGACCAAACCTCTCTGCCAATATTAGTCGCGACCATAATACACTCTCGTCGCGACCAACTTCTTTATCATCGCGACCTAACTGGTCAACTCTTGAACCTTTGACCTTTACATCATCCCACATGGCCATTTACCCCTTGGGACTTCCACTGTTTACACATAAGTCCCCGTACCTTTACTTACTCGTAGCTCAGTCCCTGAAACTCTTTACATTCCTCTGGAACTTCTGCTAAAAAGGGGTATAGTAGCCTCTTAATCTTAGGCTATCTCTGCATCTCTAGGCCTAAAAATTGGGATGTTACAGAAGGCTAGGGTGGATTAGGGCTAGGAACATCCTTTTAATCTTTATCTATAACCTCATATATTCCTGGACTGCGATAATAGGAAGGGATATCATAAATTATAACTGGATCTTAGGGTACTCATATCAAACTATCCTCAAACTCTAGCAGAGGAGGAATAATATTTGGCCTACCCATAGTCTAGTACCAGTACTCAGCTTCCTCAGATGTAATCTGTCCTCTCATCGGAGGAATAGAGCTTATATCAGGGTTAGAGAGCACTATATCAAACTCATCTTGTACATAATTATTAGTCCCATCATTATCTAGTGCAGAACTATCTGGTGCATACACAACATCTGACTGAATTTCTCATAATCTCCAGCCTGTAAATTTGAGTCTACAAAAATATGCATGGGGTACCTTACTATAAACCTTCCTGATTGAGTCCCTTATGCTATCATTTGAACTCTCTTCACTACCTGAAGAGTCAAAGTCTGGGTGTGCCTCATCTTTATACAGCATTACAGGTTGGGGGTCTCACTGATTAACTGATATTTCAAGCTTAACTTTATGAATCCCCATGTCTACTACTGCAACATTTGCTCTGTGTTCTGTCGTTGCGACCAAAAGTCTTCTCTCATCATGACTTATGACTTAACTTGTCACAACTTGGATATCTGGCATCCTCACTGTAGTATCTGGTCACAGCATGATACCTCGAGCTACTCTTGCAGTTTCCTTAGTCGTGAACTGATTAGCTTCTATCTCTATCCATAGAGGAAACTGCTTCTTAAACATTATTCTGCTTAGTCCAGCCACATTGTGTTAATAAACACGAGACCTCGGCTGTATTGGCTAACTAAGATTAGCCCATCGTAATCATATCCTTCGTAAGACTATAAAACTCAGGGTATAGTCTCATTCATCTGGGTGTCACTGTCTTCTGCCTAAACCTTTCCAAGCAGTGAACACCATCCCTATATCATACTCTAGGGAGAGAACCACTCAAACTTCTCATTTGTTTAGGGGATCATTCTAACTAAACCAGAGCATCACTGAGCCAGAACCTTCCCAGAATCTTATGCTCTAAGCCAGAACCCTTTGTTCTGTGCTAACCTTATTCTGTACTAACACCATAAATCATCTGTTCAGAGTATTTCCTAAGATAGAATCCTTTGGTCTGATACCAAAATGAAACATCCTCCTTTAAACCTCTCAGAGTACACTTATGGAAGTAATCTTAACTTTATTATATTTCTCTTTGCCAAAAATCCTGGCAGAAGATAACTGTACTAATTCGGTAAGTCCCATGAGAACTACCTTTCTACGTAAGTACCCAGAAAAGACTGGATGAACCGGCTAGGTCCACTCACTTCCAGCCTCCTTAGACAGTACCTACATACACAGTACTTTCGATATTCTGCCAGTATAACAGCATTTTCTAGTAAATATCCTTAATCTCAATCCTTAAAACCTTGAACTTAAATTTTGAACTTAAACCTTAACCTTAATTATACTCAATTGGAACTATTTTAGAACATTCGAATACCTCTTAACCTAAAAAACATGTATTTCTAAGAGTTGGGCTTACGGGTACTGTTCACCGTCACTGTTCACTGGGTAATTCCAGGTTATAGCATAAACTTTGGAAATTCATAACTAAATCTAGAAAAATCGTATTGAGGTGATTCCAATTTCTAATGAAATATATTTCCTTTAAATTTGATATAAAAATATGAAAACGAGGTTTACTTGTCCATATCAAATCAGTTTATTCGTTGAACTTTACTGTTCATTTGGTAAATCTGGAAGTTTCAGTTTCTTTGCCCCATTTTCAAAAATTCATTTCTCCTTGTATGCTTATCCAATTGAGTCTAATTACATATAGATTTAAACCTCATAATGTTTACTTTAATCTCACCAAATATTGCGGACAAACTCATTCATTTACTATATGAAAACTGTGCATGAACCTTACTGTATCGGATGACTTGTTTTATCTTGATCCAGAGTTTAAGTCCAACTTTGAAAAATCATATCAATTTCAAAACTTAACCAAATTCCACGTTATTGGTGTCCAATTAAATATCTGGATCTTATCTATGTTCATACCAAATTTCACATAAAAAATCGCTGGATAAGGTACTCAAACTATCGCTGGAAGTAGACTGCCTCTCATCGGATCCAGTGCATGCATACATTATACATACCATTATATCATCACATAAATTAAAGGCATGCTTTCCAAGTCATACACCATTCATACATCCACAATTACCTCCTTCTTTGTTATGTTCCATCACCTAGATCATGGTTATGGGGGGGTGAGATTCGGGGGAATCTCAGTAGCAAACAATACCAAACAATGCATGTATTAATGTAAAGACTTGTGCTTGCTTGTGAAAGTGTTATCATAGTGTGATGAGCATGCTTCCATGTATCATATGAAATACAATTGGCCAAAGTAATCATAAAAATAGAGATTCAATCTGAAGGGAATTGGAAGACACACAGCGGAAATTAACTTTAAAAATTTTTCCATTCCCAGCCAGGATCTACCGAATGTGTTTAAGTCAAGGAGAAAGAAGTGTTACCTTCGGTATTCGAACTTTGGTCGCTACCTCAGTGTCCACTAGTCGCGACTCCTCGCCTCTGAAACTTTCAGTCGCGACCTCCTCAACTTCTAGTCCCGACCTACTCTGCTTCTCGTCACGACCGGACATCTTTGGAGTTTGTAGTCGCGACCTCGTCAGCTTCAAGTCGCGACCTGTCTCCTCTTTTCGGATTTCTGACGTTCAGATGCCCGTATGGTCGCGACCTCAGTGTCAATAGGTCGCGACCTTGCTTCGTGTCTCGTCGATCGTAAGAAGTCGACAGCTCAGATCGGCTTCCTCCACCGGTATCCACACGAACAGCATTCTAATCGTGAACGACGTGCTAGCGCCTCTTGTCCCTCTAGGGCTTTCTAGAGTTTCCGTCCTCACCGTCTCTATTTCGGCAGTTTCTTATCTGCAAACCTTTTGCACTCTCCATGCCCCCTTTTCTCACTTCTGAATGTGTGTGTAGAGATGTATTGAACCCTAGCTCCTAATGTCAAATATATAGGAAGCTATCGGGCTTCAGAATTAATCTTATATTAATTATGAATTAATACAATATCATATATTGCATAATTTAATAAGAAACTAATTAAATAAATATGGTTTATATTAAATCCATCCCACAGATTTAATTCACCTATTTATTTAATTTAAAATAAAGATAAGACAGAATTATATTTGATTTATTCTCATAAATCAAATTTGAGATATCTTATCAATTTGAATTTCAAATTCAAATAGATCATATCCATTTAAATTCAAATTCAAAAGTGATAGAGATTTAATTTAGCCTTATAAATTAAATATTACAAATATCTCTTATATTATATATATATATACACTAGTTTATATATATAAAAAATATATATCCACCCTAGATTATTCATTGAATCTAGACATCTCTTATATTCAATGAATCTGGACATCATAGCTCGCATTGGGCTGTTTTGTGTGTGACCCTGTAGGCCCATATGAAGTTGGCAGTGGCCCAGTTACTATACTGACCCACAAGTCGTAAGCGGTCTCTAGCAAGGCATTACAACTACCCAAAACATATGAGGATCGATAAACGATGTAACCTTTCATACAACCATATCGCGTCCCTTTTGTCACACGATATTTTGGTCAAAGATGAGGCATGGAGAACGTCATCCTCCTATTCCTGACCGTTACTTTCTCGACCCTGAGTAGTCTGAATATAGAAATGGAACTACCCTTCCATTCCAGTATGACCATACATTTCTCAGACTCACTCATCGAGGGACCCAGTAATATCTCTCTACGAATGTGAGGGACAAATTCCATCTTGACCATTCACATTCCTCCGCATGAAAAACCACTGAGCCCGAACATAGCCTTTATGATCACTCGGTCAAAAGTGACTTTTGACTAGGTCAAAGCTGAACGTTTATCATGTAGGAATCCATGATGATCTCAGGTCAAAGGGCATAGTGACATGGCTTGTATATGAGAGAAGCTTATGACTTGACCCATGCAGCTCTCTCATGACGGGTCGGTCCAACACGCTGTACTCTTACATGTGCCTATGACTTTGATTTATATCTCTATATATCTTCAAAGTCATACTGGTCTTATTTCATCTCTGCTCCCGCATAGATGACCGACCAGGGACATTTAGGATAAGATCACGAGTTATCCAAGGATTATCATCATAGTAAACATGCAAATAATATGATAACATAATTAAGAAATTTATAAATCAACAATGTTCATAAGATAATGATTGGCCCCTTGGGCACAATCTCCAACACAATCATCTACCATATACACACAATTCAACCAAGCCATAGCACAATCAAGCATAACATTCAATACATACAAGTTTAGGGTAAGTTCATTACCTTGGATTTAAGCTCTCTTTCTTATACTTGCACTTGCTTCCCAAGCTTTTTGGTCAATCTTTCCCCAACACCTTCTTAGAGATTTCAAGGTCCTTACTTGTTTCTCCAAGATCCTTACTTCCTCCAAGCTTGAGAGAAAATTTTGCAAGAGGTTCCCTACACTTTCTCCTCCATGGTTTTGTCTTAGAATGAGGGGGTATTTATAGAAAAATCTTGGGAAAATTGAAGGCCAAGATCACATTGGGAACTATTTGATCTAATGGTTAAAGGTTTGATCTTGGAATATCTTTTCACTTCTCACTCATGACACTACCACCATGACATCACTAGCATGACCTCCCTTGGGCCACCTAACCCTTCCTCTTTGTGATGTCCTTGTGGGTCCCACCATGTGCAAACCCTAGTTTTTACTTTATTCTCTTTTCTTTTCTTTTCAAAAATCCATAAATTATTTATTATTGGACTTGGGCTCCAAGATAACTTTTGGGCCTTATTGGGCTGGCCTAGGATGACATGTTGGGCCTCTTTTAGGTCCAATAGCTAATTGGCCCAAATCCCAATGTACTTTCCTTATACCGATATCCGTAAATTACGCTGATCTTAGCATAAATGCTAAACACCTCTTTTAATTATTCTAACATTTTTATAAATTCCTTCTAATATAAAATTTATTCTCTACAAAGTTCATAATTTTTTGAGACCCAGAAGTCCTGATAAAAATTTACATACATTTCCTTTAACCCTTTATCGTTGTCCTTTTTTGTAATATCCTTAATTTATGTACTGATTTCTATGTACAGATTAAATGGAATATATGAGTTCTTTTTCAGGAAAAAGATGTGGTCCTTTATGTAAAGAAAAGGGTTAAATTGCAAAAGAAAGGAAATGAAAGGACTTAAATGCAATTAAGGAAAGTTTAAGGTTAGGAAAGAAAGGTAGACAAAAATGTGGGGTCCTTAAGTATAATTTTAGCCAAATAAAGGGACTTAGATGAAAAGAAGAAAAGTTTCTGGGTCAAAAGTGTAATTATGAAAACTTGGACCGGAAATAGGCAAAAGAGTGATCGTACTCCGATCAGCCCCATATTCTACCAGAAGGTAGGGCAAGTGACGCTGGGTAATCCATCCTAATACTGGAATTTTTGAAGACTCCAGATACCCAGAAATGGACTGATCGTCCAAAAGTTATAAAAATTCATACCGGATACCCTAGATTTCAGATATAAGTGAGAAATTACAGGATGATACACCCTTATAGGGCGGATGTCAGGAAACTGACAGAATACCGATAGGAGGTCTATAGAAAAAGTTATTCAAAAATTAGAAAATCTAGACGGGAGTATGAGGCCTCCAGAGATCTGATAGGGAGATTTATCGGTATTTAAACTAAGACTGAATGAGGTCGGGTAACAACAGTCAGATGCCCGTTATGACCCAAATGGATGCCCAAATACAGTAGGGCAGTGTATCTGACAGAAGGAGCCGGTGTCCGAAAATGTGTATAAAAGGTAAATAATAATAAAATATTCAGTGAACTGTGCCGAGGAAGATTCCTCAAAATGCGTGCCATACAGGTGATAGACCCAGAAAGGCCCAATAATGGCGCCAACAAAGGCCCAATAAGACTCTTGGACTGATAGGTGGGCCAGTGTCCGGCAGAACCCCGGAAAAATGCGAAATTACGAAAATGCCCCTGTGTTGTACCAAAGGGGTAATAGGCGTATGAAGGGCATTTTGGTCATTCTGGACAGGCCTAGAGGCCAAGACATATACAGATGAAGTTAATCAGAGTCAGTATATGCTCTGATAAAGTATAGAAAGTTGTAAAATGACAGTTTTGCCCTTAGGGTTAAAATGGTGCAAGAATGGGCACCCAGGGGTATTTTGGTAATTTGCCAAGTGCTGTTTCTTGGGAATTGAAACATCCTTATTTTCGTACGTCTTAGGGATCAATTGGTAGTATTTAGAACCACTTTCAAGGTCATTGAAGTCCAATTTCTCAATCTGGAGTTTTACTCTTATCGAGTACTGTTCACTATGTAAATTCCAGATGAGTGACCTGACTTCGAAAAATCATAACTAATTCTAGAAAAATCAGAATGCAGTGGTTCAAATTGCTACATGAAGCTAACTCAATACTCTTTCAAGGAAAAATAACTCATTTACCATTCCTTGTCCAAGTCAACGTCAGTCAAATTTACAACTTTACTGTTTATCCAGCATTTTTCTCCTGAATCTAGCATTTTGGTCCCAACTTTGATAATTTATATCTCCATGTGTAGACATCTAAATGAGACATTCTATATATCAAATCGAAGCTTGGTATATCTAATATTTATCATAAATATATCATACATTTATTTAATCATTTACTATTTTTAATTATAGATCAAACATCACTATATCACCACGAGTTACTGTTCATGGTGGCAAATTCCAGCAAGCAACTTTACATACATATGCATACATCAATCACATGTCAAACAAACATGCCAAACAATACTTATCATTAAATAATAAATCTTTATACAACAGGGCATGAACAAAATCCTCGTATCTCTATTACATCTTTCCTGCCTGAAATCCGGCAGTATAACTACTATACTTCATCTGTAAAAATAACTGATCTTGTACTGATTCGGTAATTCCCGTGAGAATTACCATTCTACGTAAGTACCCAGGAAAGACTGGATGAACCGACTAGGTCCACTCACTTCCAGACTCCTTAGACAGTACCTACGTACACAGTACGTATCATCTCCTTATGTTCAGTCTGAAAATCGGCAGCATAACGGCGTCTTACAGCATTCTCAAAATTCACTTCGACATAACCTCTCTGTAATGGGTTATAAATAGGGGATGAGATTCGGGGGAATCTTAGTAGCAAACGGTACTAAACAATGCATGCATTAAAGTAAATACTTGTGCTTGCTTGTGAAAGTGTAAACATTGTGTAATGTGCATGCTTCCATGTAACATATGAAATACAATTGGCCAAGGTAATCATAGAAACAGAGCTTCAATCATATACACATATGCACACAATTCAACAAAGTCATAGCACAATCAAGCATAACATTCAATACATACAAGTTTAGGGTAAGTTTACTACCTTATTGCTTTACTTCTTTCCACTTTAACTTTGCTTCTTCCTTCTTACTTTTCCTTGCTATGTGGCTGCCCTCTTTTGAGCACACCAAGCAATTCCTAACATCACATTACCATCCAACCATTACAATCTAACTTCTCTTGAACACTAAGCTTACTTTAAGTAACATAACTTCCTTTAATCTTTACCAATTGACTTAGCCTTTGAATCAATTGATGTCTTGACCTTACCCTACACAATTTGGCCTTTTGAATCCATTTATGAACTCAAAACAACCAAATTCCAGCAACTATGCACTGTTCCGGACAGATTTGAAAAACATGCATAATTCTTTCAAAAATTCTCATTTTGATTCCAATGCTTCCCATACTTGTTCCTCCACTTTCCCCCCACACAAAATCTCATTTTAAGACCATTGGAAGCATCAAAATCATGAAATTCAAATCACTGTTCATGCGAGTGAACAGTACCGTGAGGAATTTTCAACATTGTAACCTTTAATTCCAATGGTTTCCAAGGTTCAAAACCTTTCCAATCCTACACAAAATCATCATATAAACTCAATGGAAGCATTAAATCATTGAAATTCCATTTCCTTCTATCATGAACAGTGCATGAACAGTGCAAACCGAAATGTTCTTCCACGGTAAAGTCAAGAGCATCAACTTAATCCAACAACCAAGCATGTAACTAACTTGTTTAAGCTTATCTTAACTATCTATGACTTAAAACTCATATTCCTTTCACATATACACAAAAATTCCAGCAGCATTTCCCCAAGATTTAAGCCTAAAAAGTCACTTAAACTCAAGCACAAACCATAAGAACAAAAGGTAGAAGCAAGGAGACAACTTACCTTACTTGCTCCTTCAAGACCCTTGCTTCTTCCTTGCTTTCTTCCACATTCTTTCTCTAGAACTCACTTCTCTTTCTAAAGGAGCTCTTGGGTGTGAAGAATGAATGGAAAGGGGGGCTATTTATAGCAAAAGTCATGTGCCATTTGAAGGCTAAGATCACTTTGAAAACTATTTGATCTAATGGTTAAAGGTTTGATCTTGGAATGTCTTTTCACTTTTCACTCAAGACCTTACCACCATGACATCACTAGCATGGCCTCCCTTGGTACACCTAACCCTTCCTCTTTTTGGGTGCCATTCTTGTGTCCTTGTGGGTCCCACCATGTGCAACACCTAATTCTTACTTTATTCTCTTTTTCTTTCTTTTCAAAAATTCATAAATTATTTATTATTTGGACTTGGGCTCCAAGATAACTTTTGGGCCTTATTGGGCTGGCCTAGGACGAAATATTGGGCCTCTTTTAGGTCCAATAGCTAACTGGCCCAAATCCCAATGTACTCTCCTCATACCGATATCCGTAACTTACCCTGATCTTAACATAAATGCTAAACACCTCTTTTAATTGTTCTAACATTTTTAGAAATTAATTCTAATATAAAATGAATTCTCTACAAAGTTTCATAATTTTCTGAGACCCAGAAGTCCTGTTAAAAATTACATATGTTTCCTTTAACCCTTTATCGGTGTCATTTTTCACCGTAAATTCCATAATTAATTCTACAGGACTCCTTTTTGACTTCTGTCAACTCCATAAATTCTCATATTAATTATAATAATTTACTATCAAATTTCCTCTGATATCCATCCATTGTGTGAAATGACCAAAATGCCCTCCATTTACTTCTGGTTTCTTAGGGCATCACAGTGGCATTTTCGTAATTTTGCACTTTGGCTCTTAGACTTTCTTACTCTTCCAATTAATCCTTTTCTTTACATAAACATGGCCACATATTTTCCTAAACATCTCATATATTTTATTCAATCTGTACATACAACTTAGTACAGAAATTAGGGATGTTACAGGAATCGAGCCATCAGAGTACTTGAGCTTGATTAGAGACCCAAGATAATACTCCAAGGCCCAAAAACGTAGCCCATGGAGTATGTGGGAAAAAGTGGCATTAAAATACTATTTTAATGCTGTTTCAATGAAGTAAAGTTACTCGGTCGGCACGATAACTGAGGAGGTGATGAGATAAAGTCCTAGACTTATATCTGGATAGCATTGGATGGCGTGACAGGTTCCAGCAAGATGACACATGGTGCCTGAAACATCCTCCCTTAGACTCCTCAGAGTACACTTACGGAAGCAACATTAGCTTGATTATATCTTAACTTAAGCCCAGAAATTCAAAATTTCACTCTTAAGTTCCTTATTCTGGACCTTTAATTTGAAAACTGATTAATCTCATTCTACACATCCAAATAAGGCATATTACCTATCCACGGAATGCCCCAGATGTGTACTACTGGCTCACCAAATTTCATAGCCAAACTCCTCTGTTTACTAAGTCAAACTGAGGTCAGAACACTGCTACCTCAAGACCTGCGAATTTCTCTTTTAATTCCCCATTCACAAATTGAACATGCCAAACAACATTTATTATTAAATAATAAAATGTCATACAACAAGGCATACAGCAAATTATCATATTTCTATTACATCTTCTCCTGCCTAAAATCCGGCAGTATAACTGCTACAATTCTTCTTTAGAAAGTAACCGATGTTGTACCGATTCGGTAATTCCCTCATGAGAACTACCATTCTACGTAGTACCCAGGAAAGACTGGATGAACCTGCTGGGTCCACTCACTTCCAGCCTCCTTAGACAGCACTACGTACACAGTACGTATCAGTTCCTTTCCCTGTTCCTGCTTCCTTGCCGGAATTTCGGCAGCATAACGGCGTCTCTTAAAATTTCTAGATTTTATTTTGACAGAACCTCCCCTGTAATGTTATATTTGGGAATGAGATTCGGGGGAATCTCAGTAGTAATAATCATAGCAATATATGTAATGCAGAGTGACAGTGCTTGCTTGTGATTGTGTACAGATAAGTATGCTGCGTGCTTCCATATTCAATAACATATGATCATAGCATTGTAATAGAGCTTAAAACATAACATATAAGACAACAATCCAACCAAACAATAGCACAACAAATCACAAAGACATTACATAAGAGCTAGGATTAGTTACTACCTAAAAAGCAGCTCCAGAACTTCTATACTGCTTCCAACTCCACCAGAACTTCCTTTCTTTCTCCTTCTCTCTCTTCTTTCTCTCTCTTTTCTTGCCAAAAATGTGGGATGCATAAAATGGGAGGGGAAAGGGTATTTATAGCTTTAATGGATGGCATTTCTGTAATTTTAAAGCCATCTGAACATGTGGTCCTGGTTTTTCCTATTTTTCTTTATTCCTTTTTACTGCATCATGCATGACATCATCCAGGACACCTCACCGGGACACCTCATCGCCACATTCTTCACATGTCACAATTCCTGGACACCTCATCAGCTGACTCAGCAGTTCAGTCCAATCCAGTACCGGTCCAGAGTCTTGCACTGTAATACGTGTCCTCAACTTTTCTTCTGCCTCTAAGATTGCGCTATCGCACCTGGAAGGGACCTTTCACGCCTTCCAATGCTATCCAGATAAGTCCTGGACTTTATCTGATCACCTCCTCGGTTATCGTGCCGACCGAGTAACTTTACTTTATTGAAACAGCATTAAAATAGTATTTTAATGCCACTTTTTCTCACATACTCCATGGGCTACGTTTTTGGGCTCTGGGAATGTTGTCTTGGATCCTGATCAAGCCCAAGTACTCTGATGGCTCGATTCCCAAGAAACAGCCCTCGGCAAATTACCAAAATACCCCTGGGTGCCCTTTCTTGCACTATTTTAACCCTAAGGGTAAAATCGTCATTTTACACCTTTCTATACTCTGTCAGGGCATATACTGACTCTAAGTAACTTTATCTGTATGTGCCTTGGCTCCTGGGCCTGTCCAGAATGACCAAAATGCCCTCATACATCTACTACCCCTTTAGTACAACACAGGGGCATTTTTGTAATTTCGCACTTTTCTGGGGTTTTGCCGGACACTGGCCCACCTATCAGTCCAAGGGTCTTACTGGGCCTTGTTGGCGCCATTATTGGGCCTTTCAGGGTCCATTACCTTCATGGCACGTATTACGAGGAATCTTCCCTAGTTAATGTTTAATGAATATTTTATCTATTTTTCACCGTTTATACACATATCCGGACACCGGCTCCTTCTGTCCGATACACTGGCCTGCGGTGTTCAGGCATCCCTGTGAGTCATATCAGTCATCTGACCGAGGTTATCTGAACTCATTCAGTCCCTTTTCAAATACCGATAAATTTCCCTATCGGATACCCGGAGGCCTCACACTCCCGTCTGGATTTTCTAATTTTCGAATAACTTTTTGTACAGGCCTCCTATCGGTATTCTGTCAGTTTCCCGACATCCGCCCCATAAGGACGTATCATCCTGTATTTTCTCACCTAGATCTGAAATCTAGGATATCCGGTAGGAATTTTTATAACTTTTGGACGATCAGTCCATTTCTGGCTATCTGGAGTCTTCAAAAATTCCTGTATTAAGCCAGATTACCGAGCGTCCCTTGCTCTCTCTACCGGTGAAATCTGGGACTGAAATGCCGTCGGACAGTCCAAACCACTTCCGGCCTGAATTTCTTTAATTACACTTTAGCCCCAAGAAACTTTTCTTCGTTTCATTTAAGTCCCTTTTTATTTGGCTAAAATTACACTTAAGGACCCCACCTTTTTGTCTTTAAACTTTCCATAATTCTTTCATACTCATAGAGACCTCGTATGCACATTTCACAGTTCAGTGAAATGATCAGCATACTTTTCTCTATTTTTTGGCAAAATATGGTACTCATCGGCTACCAGCCCGATCTTTCCCATAATTACGATTTTGCCCTTACACTCTCTTTCTGGCATCTATTCTCATCTTCTTATCCTTCATCTTAAGTTCTAGAAATTCTCTTTCAATAACTCATCCCCTAAACTCTTCGGGAGTCATCGTTAATTGAAAAGCTCGACAACCCGCCCATATCAGGTTATCTTACACAGGAGCCAGCCCATATCAAGCTACCTGCAGAATTCCTAGGCTTAAGACTTAGGGTATTCCTCACATTCCTCATTTTGAACCTAGGTGAACTAGACCCAAAAATTGGGATGTTACAGTGCCAACATAGAGGAGAAAGAAAAAGTTAAGGACATATGGCATAATCTTAGCCGGTGAGTCCAATTTATGGGAAATCGGACCGGACCGGTACTGGATTGGGCTGGAACTGCTGAGTCAGCTGATGAGGTGTCCCAAGAGCTTGCAATTGTGCCATGTGAAGAATGTGGGAGGTGAGGTGTCCCATGAGTTGGCATTGAGTGATGTCATGCATGATGCAGTAAAAGGAATAAAGAAAAATAGGAAATTCCGAAAAAACCAGGACCACAGGATCAAATGGCTTCAAAATTATAAGAATGCCATTGAAGGAAACTATAAATACCCCCTAGCTCTTCATTCCCATGGCCTAAGGAGCATTTAGAGAGATAAGGAAGTGCTTGAGAGAGAAAGTGAGAAAAAGAAAGAAGAAAGGAAGTTCTGGTGAAGTGGGAAGCAGTAGAGAAGTTCTGAAGTTCTGCTTTCAAGGTAGTAACTAATCTTAGCTTTTATGTAATGTCTTTGTGAATTGTTGTGCTATTGTTTGGTTGGATTGTTGTCTTATATGTTATGCTTGAAGCTCTATTACAATGCTATGATCATATGTTATTGAATATTGAAGCATGCAGCATACTTATTTGTACACAATCACAAGTAGGCACTGTTACACTGCATTACATATATTGTTATGATTGTTGCTACTAGGATTCTTTTGAATCTCATTTCCATATATAACATTACAGGGGAGGTTCTGTCAAAATAGAATTTGGAAATTTTAGGAGACGCCGGTAGGCTGCCGAAATTCTGGCAACAAAGCAGGAACAAAGAAAGGAACTGATACGTACTATGTACGTAGGTGCTGTCTAAGGAGGCTGGAAGTGAGTGGGCCTAGCAGGTTCATCCAGTCTTTCCTGGGTACTTACGTAGAATGGTAGCTCCTACGGGAATTACCGAATCGGTACAAGATCGGTTACTTTCTACAGATGGAATGTAGCAGTTATGCTGCCGAATTTTAAACAATGGAAAGTGTAACAGAAATATGAGAATGTTAAACATGCACTGATGTATAACAGTAGATTATTTAATAATAATTGTTATCTGGCATGTTTGACTGATATGTGGTGTATGTATGCACTAATATGTAAAGTTGGTTGCTGAAAAATGGCCTTGTGAACAGTAATCCGTGGAGACCTATGGATGTTTGATAAATCTTTAAAAATAGAGAATGGTTGAATAAATGTATGATATTTTTATGGTAAATAGTAGACATCCTAAGATTTAATTTGATATATAGAGTGCCTCATTTGTATGTATACACGAAAAGATATAAATTGTTAAATTTGGGACCAGAATGCTGGATTCAGGAGAAAGTCATTGGATGAACAGTAAAATTGAAACGTTGACCCACGTTGAATTTGTCAAGGAATGGTCAACCAATGATTTTTCCCTGAAATATACTTAAGTTATCTTCATGTTTCAATTTAAACCACTTCATTTAGATTTTTCTAGAATTAGTTATGAATTTTCAAAGTCAGGTCACTCATCTGGAATTTGCCATAGTGAACAGTACCCGATATGAATAAAATTCCAGATTAAGAGTTTAGACTTCAATGACCCTGAAAGTGGTTCTAAGTGTTACTGAATGGTCCTTAAGATGTATAAAAATAAGGATGTGACATTTTTTACCGTAAATTCCATAATTAATTCTACAGGACTCCTTTTTAACTTCTGTCAACTCCATAAATTCTTATATTAATTATAATAATTTACTATCAAATTTCATCTTATATCCATCCATTGAATGAAATGACCAAAATATCCTTGGTGCCCATTTCTTTCACTATATTGATCCTAAGGGCAAAATTGTCATTTCACACCTCTTTGTACCTAATCAGAGCATATACTGGCTCTGACTAATTCTTCCTATATCTACCTTGGCGTTTTAGCCTATCTAAAATGACCAAAATGCCCTCCATTTACTTCTGGTTTCTTAGGGCATCACCGGGGCATTTTCATAATTTTGCACTTTGGCTCTTACACTTTCTTCCTCTTCCAATTTAATCCCTTTCTTTACATAAATATGGCCACATATTTTCCTGAAATATCTCATATATTTTATTCAATCTGTACATACAACTTAGTACAGAAATTAGGGATGTTACATTTCTCTCCCCCTTAAAATAAATTTCGTCCTCGAAATTTACTTAGTACCTTAGTCAACCATCTTGAATATATATATCCTCTTTAAGTCTCTTTCTACTTTATGACTAAGAATCGGGGTATCCATTTCTTATCCTCTATCTTGTTATCTAGCGGAATACTTTCACTATCCGCGAATCTGAATGTTTTTACTGTCATCACTTTTCTTTTCTGAATCAACTCAGTCAGAGTTGAACTTTACTTCATTATAGTACTTGCGTATGGACAACTCCTTACACTAGACTCATGAGTAGTGTCCATTTCTTTCATATCAAACTCTCTCGAATATTACTGTATTCGGGAGTTTTCATCAATCACTCGTCATACTTCTGGCTCTTATCTATTATTACTTCCTTAGTATCTCGCAGATTGCCTTAATATCTGCAACCTTTCATCTCTCTTTTCATATGATCATATGTTCTCAGCATCTTTAATAACTTAGCATCATGCAAAGAGAGGACTTATGTAACTATTCATTCTTTACTTTTGCTACTAAATAGGAGCACATACTCTAACATGCATAATTCCTGGCCCTCAAATTGCAGGACTGCATACCTGCTCGTAAAGGCAAAGCTCTAACATCAGAGCTCAAGCATTCCTTTTCTAAATATGCACAGCTCTAACACTTGGAGCTTTAGCATATTTATAAACATAACATAATGCCTGGCATTTTATGCAAGGAGTGAAAGCTCTCATCTCTATCTGTAGCATAACATTCATCATCTTATCCCTTTTTCAATAAGGGACCTCTCTATTTGCTCATAAAATGCACATTTCTCATTGCGTGTCACCTTACACTTTTATCCTAGTGTATCTCATTACATACTTCTGATGCTGTATCGTGGCATATCTAACCAAATTTGGCCATATCGTGATGTATCTTACTCTTTCATGACTTATCTTGCCTTATCATGACATATCCTGAGATACTATAAGTCTAACATTTTCTTTATCCTCATCTTAGGAGTCTCTATTAACTTCCCTTCATTCTTCACCTAAGAAGATTCTGAGTTCAGTCTATAATAATAATAAGGTTATCTGAAACTAACATCATGGGTACTCTCTCTGCTATGACTGAACAACTGGTGAAGGGCCTTTACCTTAACTTTGTCTTTGGCATTCATCTTCTCACAGAGATATTACATTGTACTCATATCTGCATGGCTCATTACTTTCCTTAGGCTAGGTCTAACTATGACCTCGGGATCTAATTGCGATCAACTGTTAGCCTCTTCAGAGTCTAACTGCGACTTGGAATTGTTAGGATCTAACTGCGACCCGCAGCCATGCTAGGATCTACTGCGATCCTCCAGAATCTAACTGCGATTTTGTTGTACTGTATCATTATCTCTGGAAGATCTTAAACCAACAGACTAAGTTATAAGGTTAGTTACCTTCACGTAGTTGCTACTCAACAGATAATTCCCCAAAACTGAACATAGAAGCCAATATTATATATTTAGACTTTACTTATTTCATCTAGCATTGAGGAATTTCTTACATCATTCTCATCTTTCATAACCTTGCTATATCTCTGACTACAAGGAGCTACATAGGCTCTACCATGCACATCTCTATCATGATCTGTATACCTTATATGATGGACATGGCTTCATCGTAAACTAAACTGTCCATTTTCTTAGCTCTATGTCATGAGCAATCTAATTCCATCGCAAGGCAATCTAGCTCTATTGCGAGAATGCTAACTTCTATTACATAGATGCTACTCACTCTTAGAGCTGTATCATCTTCCATGGCTTTACCTTATCTCATTTCATGCTCCTGGTACCTCATTCATATATCTTATTCCCAATGAAGAAATATATTCTGAGCACCGTAATCACATGCCTATGGATTTGCCATCAACATTCATCTTTAACCTCATTCTCTGTCTGTCTTTAATTTTCATTCTAAACTTTAGGGATTAACTGGCTAATTATCTCGTTTATCACTTGTCTATTGCTTTATCATCATTACCAAGTTGAATTATCCAATTGCATGTCATATGGTATAGGAGCAACATAACTTTCTCATCTCATATGTACTCTACCCTACATGTACTGCAAAAGGGGAGTATTGATTCGTCATAGCATACTCTAACATGCATAATATGCAAGGAGATGCAATTATTTAAGCATTCTCTAACATGCATGTCATTATATGACAACTGCAAGGATATACAACTAATCATCATATTCTATGGCAACATAAGCCATATCATCATCTAATCATCATAACTTATGGCAACAAAAGCTATATTATCATCACATAATTTGCTCCACCATCCATTATACGCACACTGCAATTAACCAATTAACTAGGTAATCCTTTTAAGTATTCTATCCCTTTATCACCTTCTCTGCCAGATCCCTATCATTTATTCATGAACTTGAGATAAATACTCATTTACTTAGGCTGCCACATTACCCCTTGCTAGGGTACAGATTCGAGCCTTCACTACTTTTTCTTACCTAGAGGATAGGGGAGTCACTCTATCTTTAAAATTGTGGCTACTTTTCTCTATCTAGGCATTATAGCTTTCTGTTTCTAATCCTGTATACATCTACCGCTCTATTGAACTTCTATGACTACCTGAGAAATCCTTTGTAGCAAAAAATTTAATCCGTGAATTAACTCTTTAATCATTCAACTTTCTCTGTTCATATATATGAACTTGGCTAAACATTCATCAAAAGGGTTTCTCTTTCTCTATTTAACCTTTGGCCTCACGCTCATCTCTATTTAACTGAGAGGAATACTTTTCATAAACTTACTCAAGAAATACTTGTCAGGTGAGAGGAACAGTCTCCATTTCTCTGGAGCAAGTTTGGTGTCTTTCTACTATCTCTCAACTCTTTCTGTGCATATACATCAATCTCAGTCTACTCTTGACCAGACTATGGTTCATTTCTGGTCTTTTTCTTGATTCTAACCAACTTAGATCACATAAATCTCATTCATAATCTAGCACTATTGCTTATGTTCTCTAACAGCCCAGTACCTTTCCACATAGATATTGTCCGCTTTTCCCTTAGGCATCCCTAAGGCCACACGAGAGCACAGTTTTGTTCTCCAGGCACATAAGGACTTTAACCCCTTAGGCACCCCAAAATGCGTCCTCTGGGTATCAGAGCTACACAGCGGAAGATATTATCCACTCTCCCCTTAGGCAGGCACCTCTAGGCCCACACGAGGTCAGGGTTTTGTTTCCCATGACACGAGGACTCAAACCCCTTAAGCCACAGGAACGAGTCCATGAGGGAGAGGTATCCACACCCTTATAAGGCATGCTTCGTTCACCTCCCCAACCGATGTGGGACTAATATCCTATTTCAGGGACTTTAACTTTTGAGAACTTCAAGCCATATGTTAGGCTCATTTCTTGAGCAAGCCTTATCCTAACTTTTGATTCTTTTGTTCATAAAAGACTAACTGAATAAAGTCTTTCTAAATGTAGATCTACTCTTGATAGTCACATAGAGGATCTACTTCTGAATATCATCTTAGACTAGCATGTATCTCTATTTCTCATACTGTTCAGCTTGCCTGCACCATGTGCTAAACCTCTAACTGATAAACTTCAGTGAGGCTATCATCTTCATCCTTCATCAGGTCCCTGCGTATCTTCATCGTGACCTAAGTATGAACTAAGCCAACGCATCCATGAACTTTAGTCGTGACCATCTCATTCTACTTGTTATGACTGGACAGCTCTACATTCTTTAGTCACGACCTCGGGTCACCTTTCGTCATGACCTAACTTCTCGGGGACTTCTAGCTGCGACCTAAACTGCTTTACATCTGACCTAGATCTAACTTGCTTTAAACATTCCTTTATAATGTTCTTGTCCAGTCTTTACCCTAGCAACGGCCGATCCTTGCACATCAGTTGTGAACCATTTGCCAAAAGCTCACTTAGCTTTACATGCCACTTAGGGTATATGGCAATATCTGGCTTATAGCCATCTCATATCATGCTACTAACATGAAAACTTAATTCAGGTCAATGCCCTATATCATATCTCTGTTTATCATCCTTGCTACGGCAATGAGGAACTGCAGCTAAACTGACTGCTCTTGATTTCTACTTCTTTCCATCCCTTAACCTAAACTAAGTAGTTCACTCCCCACAGCCTTCTTGAGACTAGTATAGTCATATTGTCTGTCTTTCATACAGAAGGCTGGGGTGGATTAGGGCTAGGAACATCCTTTTAATCTTTATCTATAACCTCATATATTCCTGGACTGCGATAATAGGAAGGGATATCATAAATTATAACTGGATCTTAGGCTACTCATATCAAACTTATCCTCAAACTCTAGCATAGAAGGAATAATATTTGGCCTACCCATAGTCCAGTACCAGTACTCAGCTTCCTCAGATGTAATTTGTCCTCTCATCGGAGGAATAGAGCTTATATCAGGGTTAGAGAGCACTCTATCAAACTCATCCTGTACATAATTATTAGTCCCATCATTATCTAGTACAGAACTATCTGGTGCATACATAACATCTGACTGAATTTCTCATAATCTCCAGCCTGTAAATTTGAGTCTACAAAAATATGCATAAGGTACCTTACTATAAATCTTCCTGATTGAGTCCCTTATGCTATCATTTGAACTCTCTTCACTACCTGAAGAGTCAAAGTCTGGGTGTACCTCATCTTTATACAGCATTATAGGTTGGGGGTCTCACTGATTAACTGATATTTCAAGCTTAACTTTATGAATCCCTATGTCTACTACTGCAACATTTGCTCTGTGTTCTGTCGTTGCGACCAAAAGTCTTCTCTCATCATGACTTATGACTTAACTTGTCACAACTTGGATATCTGGCATCCTCACTGTAGTATCTGGTCACAGCATGATACCTCGAGCTATTCTTGCAGCTTCCTTAGTCGTGAACTGATTAGCTTCTATCTCTATCCATAGAGGAAACTGCTTCTTAAACATTATTCTGCTTAGTCCAGCCACATTGTGTTAATAAACACGAGACCTCGACTATATCGGCTGACTAAGATTAGCCCATCATAATCATATCCTTCGTAAGACTATAAAGCTCAGGGTATAGTCTCATTCATCTGGGTGTCACTATCTTCTGTCCAAACCTTTCCAAGTAGTGAACACCATCCCTATATCATACTCTAGGGAGAGAACCACTCAAACTTCTCATTTGTTTAGGGGATCATTCTAACTAAACCAGAGCATCACTGAGCTAGAACCTTCTGTTCTGTGCCAGAATCTTATGCTCTGAGCCAGAACCCTTTGTTCTGTGCTAACCTTATTCTGTACTAACACCATAAATCATCTGTTCAGAGTATTTCCTAAGATAGAATCCTTTGATTTGATACCAAAATGAAACATCCTCCATTAAACCTCTCAGAGTACACTTATGAAAGTAATCTTAACTTTATTATATTTCTCTTTGCCAAAAATCCTGGCAGAAGATAACTGTACTAATTCGGTAAGTCCCATGAGAACTACCTTTCTACGTAAGTACCCAGAAAAGACTGGATGAACCGGCTAGGTCCACTCACTTTCAGCCTCCTTAGACAGCACCTACGTACACAGTATTTTCGATATTCTGCAAGTATAACAGCATTTTCTAGTAACTATCCTTAATCTCAATCCTTAAAACCTTGAACTTAAATTTTGAACTTAAACCTTAACCTTACTTATACTCAATTGGAACTATTTTAGAACATTGGAATACCTCTTAACCTCAAAAATATGTATTTCCAAGAGTTGGGCTTACGGGTACTGTTCATCGTCACTGTTCATTGGGTAATTCCAGATGATAGCCTAAACTTTGGAAATTCATAACTAAATCTAGACAAATCATATTGAGGTGATTCCAATTTCTAATGAAAGCTATTTCCTTTAAATTTGATATAAAAATATGAAAACAAGGTTTACTTGTCTAGATCAAATTAGTTTATTCGTTGAACTTTATTGTTCATTTATTAAATCTGGAATTTCCAGTTTCTTAGCCCCATTTTCAAAAATTAATTTCTCCTTGTATACTTATCCAATTGAGTCTAAATACATATAGATTTGAACCTCATAATGTGTAATTTAAGCTCACCAAATATCACGGACAAACTCATTCATTTACTATATGAAAACCGTGCAGGAACCTTACTGTATTGGATGACTTGTTTTATCTTGATCCAGAGTTTAAGTCCAAATTTGAAAAATCATATCAATTTGAAAACTTAACCAAATTCCACGTTCTTGGTGTCCAATTAAATATCTGGATCTTAGCTATATTTATACCAAGCTTCACATAAAAACTCGCTGGATAAGCTGCTCAAACTATCGCTGGAAGTAGACTGCCTCTCATCGGATCTAGTGCATGCATACATTATACATACCAATATATCATCACATAAATTAAAGGCATGCTTTCCAAGTCATACACCATTCATACATCCACAATTACCTCCTTCCTTGTGATGTTCCAGTACCTAGATCATGTTTATGGGGGTGAGATTCTGTTGGAGATTATGCCCGAGGGGCCAATCATTACCTTATGAACATTGTTGATTTATGAATTACTTAATTATGTTATCATATTATTTGCATGTTTAATATGATGACAATCCTTGGATAACTCATGATCTTATCCTAAATGTCCCTGGTCGGTCATCTATGCGGGAGCAGAGATGAAATAAGACCAGTATGACTTTGAAGATATATAGAGATATAAATCAAAGTCATAGGCACATGTAAGAGTACAGGGTGTCGGACCGACCTGCTATGAGAGAGCTGCATGGGTTAAGTCATAAGCTTCTCTCATATACAAGCCATGTCACTATGCCCTTTGACCTGAGATCATCATGGATTCCTACATGAGGAACGCTCAGCTTTGACCTAGTCAAAAGTCACTTTTGACCGAGTGATCATAAAGGCTATGTTCGGGCTTAGTGGTTTTTCATGCGGAGGAATGTGAATGGTCAAGATGGAATTTGTCCCTCGCATTCGTAGAGAGATATTACTGGGCCCCTCGATGGGTGAGTTTGAGAAATGTATGGCCATACTGGAATGGAAGGGTAGTTCCATTTCTATATTCAGACTACTCAGGGATCGAGAAAGTAACGGTCAGGAACAGGAGGATGACGTTCTCCACGCCTCATCCATGATTGAAATATCGTTGACAAAAGGGACGTGATATGGTTGTATGAAAGGTAACATCGTTTATCGATCCTCATATGATTTGGGTAGTCGTAATGCCTTGCTAGAGACTGCTTACGACTTGTGGGTCAATATAGTAACTGGCCCACTGCCAACTTCATATGGGCCTACAGAGTCACACACAAAATAGCCCAATGCGAGCTATGATGTCCAGATTTATTGAATCTAAGAGATGTCTAGATTTAATGAATAATCTAGGGTGGATATATATTTTATATATATAAATTTGTATATATATATTATATATATAATATAAGAGATATTTGCAAGATTTAATTTATAAGGATAAATTAAATTTCTATCACTTTTGAATTTTAATTTAAATGGATATGATCTATTTGAATTTGAAATTCAAATTGATAAGATATCTCAAATTTAATTTATAAGAATAAATCAAATTTAATTCCGTCTTATCTTTATTTAAATTAAATAAATAGGTGAATTAAATCTGTGGGACAGATTTAATATAAACCATATTTATTTAATTAGTTTCTTATTAAATTATGTAATATATGATATTGTATTAATTTCAGAATTAATATAAGATTAATTCTGAAGCCCGGCCCAATTAGAAGCCCGATAGCATCCTATGTATTTGACATTAGGAGCTAGGGTTAGATAGACATCTCTACACATCTATACGGACGTGAGAAAAGGGGACAGGGAGAGTGCAAAAGGTTTGCAGATAAGAAACTGCCGAAATAGAGACAGTGAGGACGGAATCTCTAGAAAGCCCTAGAGGGACAAGAGGCGCTAGCACGTCGTTCGTGGTTGGAACGCTGTTCGTATGGATACCGGTAGAGGAAGCCGATCTGAGCTGTCGACTTCTTGGGTATCATCGACTAAAGTTCTAGAATGTTTTCTATTTCTGCGGACTGGGCTGAGTTTAGCCCAGTCCATCCGTGCAAAAAAAAAAAATTTTTTGGGCCACAGTGAGTAGGCCCATTTTCAAAAAAAAAAAATTTTGGAGGCTGTAGGGGATTCGAATTTTTTTTTATTATTTTATTAAAAAAAAATTGGAGGAAATTCTGGTGGTTCACACGTGGCAGTGGCCACGTGGCAGCACCAGACTGGCGTGTGTAGTACACGCGCCAGAGGCTGAGAGTGGGCTTCGTTCAGTTTTTTTATTTTTTCTGAATTAATCCTTCTTGAGGTGCGGTTTATTCCTAAAAATCCCTAAAATCAAGATCTTCATTTTGATATATAATTTGCCTAATTTGGAGGCAATTATAGACCTATTTGTGGATATTCAGTGTATTTTCTGGTATTTTTTGTGTTTAAAAATTCCAGAAAATTATAATAATTAATATTTTTTATTATTTAGGTGAAAATGGCTTCATCCAGCACTGAATCTCTGGGACTAAGCTTAAATGATGACATCTCATTTCTGGATGATGTCAATAACCCGGAGGAGGACCTTCAAGAGGATCCCGAGGGGGAACCTGGAGAGGATCCAGAAGAAGATCTTGACGAACTTTCTGAAGAAGAACTAGAGGAGTTGATGGAGGAGGTTCCACATGAGGAACCACAAGTAACGTGTATTTCTGGACCGAGGTCAAAAACTTTATTCCCCATCGAACCCCTTCATTTGCAGGCTTTCATGGATTCTTCAGACTCCAAGTCGGTTCCTACTCTTCACGACGAATCTCCAGTTGAGGATGGAGAGGAAGTGGATCAACCTCTTACCCCTGCTTGGCTATGAGTATAGCTGAAAGAGATGCAGCTAAATTAACAAATATAAAAGGCGTTAATGGCGTGATTTACGACTACATTGATTTAATGACAGATAAGAAGAATACTGCATTCTACCTGAAAGTCATAATGGAGTACATAAGGGCAGTTAGGGTTAGAGGAAAGCCTAAACAAGGACGTTTAGGCAAGAAGTATTGGCTTAGAGTAATAGAATTTGTATCTAACCTTCGCAAGTCGCCTCGTAAGCTTAAGAAATTAAGAAAAGCAATGTTAGATTATTGTAAAGCTCATATCGAATGATGTATATTTGTATTTGATTACCATTGCTTTACTTAGTTAAGGACATGGTTTAATTACTTTCTTTGTAAAGACTTGCTATTTATTACATGCCTTATATGCAATGAAATTATGTTTTATTTTCATTTCTTTACAAGCTATGATTAATGTATGTCTTTTATAAGTGGGAGTCTTTTAGATAATGAGTCTTCTAAAAGTAAAACATGAGAGTGCTTATATTAATTTTGATAGAAAGTAATGACGCTGCTAGTGACTATGTGATGGGAGGTACAAACGTATTCTCTTGATCATGGGTCTAGTAATGTTATTATTTTCTGATCAAAAATGATAAAAGTACATGACATTGTATACTTTACATGTGCTATATATAAATTCACTTAAATGTTCTATGGTTCAATAAATTAATGTGGGATAGGTTTGTCACAGAACCGATATTGAACAATGGCTTCAAAGAACATTATTGCTGAATTAAACAAGGGGGAAAAACTCAACGGGGATAACTGGGATATTTTGCACCGAAAGGTCTAATATATTCTAGAAGAATAGGATGCGGTTGAGCCATTAACCATGGCAATGGTAGAGCCTGAAGCTGGAAATACAGCCCAGCACAGGAGGGACCAAGAAGCATACCTGTCATGGAAAAAGAAGAATAGCATATCAAGAATTACACTGCTGAGTGCAATGGCAAATGATTTGATGTGTGAGTTTGAGACACACAGAACGGCACAAGCTATGCGGATTGCCTTAAAGGATAAGTTTGGTGGAGTTTCCACGACCAAGCTTAAAAGGTTGATGATTAAATTCGATACCTATAAGCTGAAACCGAATAATCCTATGAGGCAACATCTGCGAGAGATGTCCATAATGATCTGTGAATTGAAGGAGGATGGACATAATTTATCTGACGAGTAGCAAGTACAAGTTGTCATCAGGTCGCTCCCTGCCAGTTGGGAGCACATGAAAGTCAATCTGACCCATAATGAGAACATCATCACTTTCAATGATGTAGCTAAGCATTTGGAGCTAGAGGATGAACGTCTGGAGGCTTATAAGGCCACTGGACAAGCCTATCTGACCGAAGGTGCTGGTCCTTCCCAATCTAAGCCTGAATTTAAAAAGGCCAAGAAATTTCAGAAAAATGGGAAGAAAGGCGGTCCTCCGCCAAAGAAAGGCAAGCAACAATACAAGAAGAAGGGAAAGAAAGGAGGCAAGAAAAAGCTAGACCTAAAGAAGGTCAAATGCTTTGCATGCCATAATATGGGACATTTTGCATGTGACTGTTCTAAACAGACCGAGAGCGGAAAGGTAAAAGTGAATTATGTGAATTCACATGTCTCATTTATTTCTAGTACTATTTTTCTAACAGAACCTGTTTCCTTTTCTTGGATTATTGACTCAGGCTCCACAGACCACATAAATCAAGATCGAGGATCCTTCGTGGAATACCGTCGGTTGCCATTTCAAAGCAAGTGGCTTTTCGTTGCCAATAATGCAAGGATCAAGGTTCGAGGCATTGAAACCTGTAAACTTGTTTTGCATGGTGGAAAGACCTTGATGCTGCATGATGTGCTTCATGCTCCTGACATCCGACGGAATTTAGTTCCTATAATTTGCTTATTGAACTTTGGGTTTAATGTAAACTCATGGTAAAGTTGCAGACATTTATAGCAACTCAATATTTTATGGTTCAGCTTTTCAATTTCAAAAGTTTATTTTGGATCTTGCTGGTGATTTTAATGTTCATGATTGCTTTGCTATTACTTCGAATAATCCTGATATGAATATCTGGCATGCTAGACTAGGACATATTAATCAAAATAGAATGATTAAACTGGAAAAAGAAGGCTTGTTGGGGGTAATCCCTAACATGGATATGTCATTATGCGAAAGTTGTATAGCAGGTAAAGCTACCAGAAAACCATTCGGTAAGGGAACACGAGCTGAAAATCCATTGCAATTAATTCATTCCGATATTTGCTATCCAATGAGTGTGAGGGCAAGACACGGAGCTTGGTATTTTATTACCTTTATTGATAATTTTTCACGATATGGTAATGTCTATTTGATTTCACACAAGTCCGAGGCACTAGAGTGCTTTAGACGATACATTAATAAAGTAGAGAATCAAATGGACAATAGAATCAAGGCATTACGCACTGATCGAGGTCGTGAATACCTTTCGGATCAATTAAAATAGCTCTGTGAAGAAAAAGGGATTATTAGGCAACTAACTATCCCTGGCACACCTCAACAGAATGGGGTTGCCGAAAGAAGAAATAGAACTCTTCTAGACATGGTTAGGTCAATGATGGCACAGGCAAATCTTCCAATTTCACATTGGGGTGATGCTTTATTGACAGCAGCCTTCATACTTAACTGTGTGCCCTCCAAGTCAGTCGCTTCTACACCCTACGAGTTATGGACTAAACGCCATCCAGATCTAAGCATCCTTAGACCATGGGGTTCGGCGGCCTATATCCATGACAGTTCTCATAAGCATGGGAAACTAGGTCCTATAGGGAAGAAATGTATCTTCATAAGGTACTCTGAACCCTCAAAAGGATATGTATTCATAAGTGAAATTGAAGATGGAACAGTGACTGAAACAGAATCAAGAGATGCTGTATTCATTGAAACAGAATTTCCCAGTAAGGGAGATGTTGACCGCACTGTATCTCTTTATGAGACTCAGGAACAGGACAGTGCTGAACAAATTGACAGACCAGGATCTTCCAGGTATGTCAATCTGAGTGGGAGCCAAGAACGGTCAACACAAAGACTGAGGCAAATGAGAAAAGATAAGCAAGTTGTTGTTGCTCCTACCAGAAAGAGTAACAGGGAAAGTGTTCCAAAGAGACGCTTCCAAATAGGAGGCGAAGCACTCTTAGTTACTCCAGAAGGGGATGATGAACCCCCACTGTTCATGAGGCCTTGGCAGGTCCTATTAAGGAGGAATGGAAGAAAGCAATAAAAGAGGAAATGGACTCAATGATGAAAAACCAAGTCTGGGAATTGGTTGATCTGCCAAAAGGGCGTAAAGTCATTGAGAACAAGTGGGTTCTCAAAATCAAAAGAAAGGTGGATGGATCAATTGACAAATTTAAAGCTCGATTGGTTGCAAAGGGATATACACAACAGGAAGGTATAGATTATGAGGATACTTTTTTACCTGTTGTGCGCTTCAACTCTATAAGACTTATTCTGGCAATAGTAAACAGTTTAAACCAGAGTTGCATCAGATGGATGTAAAAGCCGCATTCCTGAATGGTGATCTGGATGAAGAAATCTATATGGAACAACCAATAGGTTTCATTGAAAAAGGGTTTGAACACAAGAAGTGTAAACTCAAAAGATCCATTTATGGATTAAAACAGTCATCCAGACAGTGGTACTTGAGGTTTCATAAGGCAATAACCTCATATAACTTCCAAATGATAGAGGAAGACCACTGCGTCTATGTTAAGCGGTTTGAGGGTAACTTTGTAATATTATCCTTATACGTAGACGATATACTATTAGAGTCAAGATTATACGTAGACGATATGCAGAATACATACGTAGACGATATCCTTATCCTTATACGTAGACGATATACTATTATCCTTATACGTAGACGATATACTATTGAGGGTAACTTTGAAATAAAAGACATGGGTGAAGCAGAATACATACTTAGAGTCAAGATTCAAAAGAATCGCTCCAAGAGAATCCTTACTCTTTCACAAGAGAGTTATATCAAGAAAATACTTGAGCGATTCAATATGACTGAATGCAATCCTATGGATATCCCTGTAGCTACTAGAGTGGCCTTGAGTTCAGACATGTGTCCCAAAACTGATATAGACAGAAAGCAAATGAAAAGAGTTCCATATGCCAGTGCCGTTGGTAGCCTGATGTACGCAATGCTGTGCACAAGACCAGATATTTGTTATGCAGTGGGGCTGGTTAGCAGATTCCAGTCCAACCCCGATGAGAAACACTGGAAAGCAGTGAAGAGGATCTTGAGATACTTAAAGGGCACATCTTATTATGCGTTGTGTTATCAAGGAAGCGATCTGCGCCTAGTCGGTTATTTCGATGCTGATGTAGGAGGTGATGAAGAAGAACGAAGATCTACTTCAGGATACACCTTCTTGCTTAACAACGGAGCCATATGTTGGAGTAGCAAGAAGCAGACGTGCATTGCTTTACACTCCATGGAAGCTGAGTTTGTGGCATGCACTGCAGCAGCGTAAGAGGCTGTTTGGCTGAAGAGATTTATCGAACACCTAGGATTTGGGAACGAGAGTACCAATCCGGTGTTGATACACTATAACAATACTGCAGCCATAGCCTACACCAAAGACCCTAAGTATCACAGCAAGACCAAACACATTGATATCAAGTATAACTTTGTGAGGGATTATATAGCACAGAAAATTGTAACTGTACAATGCATTTCAACCAAGTGTATGGTTGCAGACCCCCTGACTAAGCCAATAGGCAAAGAAACATTTGAGAAACATGTAAAAGCCATTGGCATGCGAAAAATGTAAAGTTACAGACTGTATGTAATATTTTTGTTTTTATTAATGATATTATGTCATTTATTATTACTTATATGTCTGAGTAAAAGTATACAATATCTAGTATGTCGTACAGGTTGAAAAGGGTAGCTCTCTCACACGAGCAACTGCCTTTGATGCTAGAGAAGCGTTCAAAGATGAGACATGTGTTCACCAGTAAAGCAGGAAGAGTGCTGATATGGTAGAGAAGAAACACAATAAATGTCGCCTTGGATTAAATAGTGCAGTAAGTCAAGGTGAGATCCATGAGTATGGATATGGATCGAATAATGGATACCCACATCCATGAAACCTGTAGCCAGATAATAAATTCTTCAAAATTGACGTCATATTATGTGAATAGAGTTGAAGAGTTTGGGTTTAGATACTATAAGTGTCTGGACTTAAGTCTGTACGGTGTGATTGATAGAATCAAAATGACGTACACTCTTATGGGATAAGAGGAACACCGTAACATGTGATTCATACTACATGTGCTAAAGAACCGCAAATGGAAAGCAAGTGAATCAATCCCTGCTTCATTGTTGTGTGAGTTCCAGAAAGGTATCATCCTTTCATTAATGTCCTTTGACTTTGACAGTATTATGGAGGTATGTTTTAGCGATTGCTACTTTAGTATATGTCCTATGGTCAAATTACATATGAACCAAAGGTATTATGCTAGGAAAGCGGTTGATTCATATCAAAATGATATATGGGCGAAAGAAAGATTGCCAGAATATACACATCCATGCTAATGTCTGTGATCGATCCCTTGTGATATTATTTTGTTAATTTCATAAGTGTGGATACTATGCATAAGTGGAGGCTATCTGAGTTATATACTGACTCAAGAGGGATTAGATTAGCCATAAGAAAGTGTATATGGGCAAATCTAGGACATTCAAGGCACTATAACTTATTTGATCGAGCTGCACTAAAGGGTTGCTTTGTGCTGGTCTCTGTGAAAGGGATTTCTAGTACAAACGCCCGGAAGGAGACGTCATGCCTACGCGGTCACCGCAAAGCACCTAGTATGAAAGAAGGAAGAGAATGAGATTGGATCCAAGACATCTAATCCACCAAGTGTGAGTGGGAGATATTAGAAAATGGGCTAGTCCACCCATGGTGGATTAGGCCCAAGTCCATAAGAGGAGAGGGAGGGAACAATTTCTGTTGTTTGAAATAAGAGAAATGGAAGTTACAGAATGAAAACTTCCCCCACGCACGCAACCCCCCCTTATATACACACGTAGAAGCAAAAAAGAGAGCGAGAAACCAATTCCAGTGGGGTGGTTATTTGCTTCCGGTGGCTGTGTGTATTAGAACCGTTCCAAAGCAAGAGAAAAATGTTTCTCTTCTTCCTCTCTACTGTCCGATGCTCTGCCTCCTTCCTTCATCTGTGAATTTGCTGTGAAACGTGCCAGAGTCAATATAAGGTGCTTCGACGACGCGTGGCTATCTCGGTGAACAGGGAAACATCCAAGGTATGCCCGAAAAACCTTCAGTGGCATCAGAGCATGCTTCCGCAAGTTTCTGTCAATTTTCATTTTTTCTGGTAGCATGCTGTTCTTGCATATATTTCAATATAAACATGTTTGTTTTATGCCATGATACATATAGTGTAACACCCCAATTTTCAGGCCAGAGACTTAGTACGTAGCCTAAAATAGATATATCCCTTTGAGCAGAAGTCCCAAAAATATATAGAGGGTTTTTAGGGACTAAACTGCAAATAAGTAAAAGTCCAGGGACTTATGTGTGTCACTTATGTGTCCAGATTCATTGAATCTAAGAGATGTCTAGATTCAATGAATAATCTAGGGTGGATATATATTTTATATATATATATAAATTTGTATATATATATTATATATATAATATAAGAGATATTTGCAAGATTTAATTTATAAGGATAAATTAAATTTCTATCACTTTTGAATTTTAATTTAAATGGATATGATCTATTTGAATTTGAAATTCAAATTGATAAGATAACTCAAAATTGATTTATGAGAATAAATCAAATATAATTCTGTCTTATCTTTATTTTAAATTAAATAAATAGGTGAATTAAATCTGTGAGACGAATTTAATAAAAAAAGTATTTATTTAATTAGTTTCTTATCAAATTATGCAATATATGATATTGTATTAATTTCAGAATTAATATAAGATTAATTCTGAAGCCCGGCCCAATTAGAAGCCCGATAGCATCCTATATATTTGACATTAGTAGCTAGGGTTCTACACACAGAGACACAACACAAGTCATAAGAGAAAAAGGGGCAGGAGAGTGCAAAAGGTTTGCAGATAAGAAACTGCCAGAATAGAGACGATGAGGACAGAATCTTGAGAAAACCCTAGAGGGACAAGAGGCGCTAGCACGTCGTTCGTGGTTGGAACGCTATTCGCGTGGATACCGGTAGAGGAAGCCGATCTGAGTTGTCAACTTCTCGCGAACGAGAAAAGAGCACCAGGTACGATGAGGTCACGACCAGTTGACTCAAAGGTCGCGACCAAATTGGTTTCTGAACGTCAGAAATCCGAAAAGAGACTACAGGTCCCGACTAGTAGCAGAGGATGTAACATCCCTAATTTCTGTACTAAGTTGTATGTACAGATTGAATAAAATATATGAGATGTTTAGGAAAAGATGTGGCCATATTTATGTAAAGAAAAGGATTAATTTGAAGAGGAAGAAAGTCTAAGAGCCAAAGTGCAAAATTACGAAAATGCCACTGTGATGCCCTAAGAAACCAGAAGTAAATGGAGGGCATTTTGGTCATTTCACACAATGGATGGATATCAGAGGAAATTTGATAGTAAATTACTATAATTAATATGAGAATTTATGGAGTTGACAGAAGTCAAAAAGGAGTCCTGTAGAATTAATTATGGAATTTACGGTGAAAAAGGACACCGATAAAGGGTTAAAGGAAACATATGTAATTTTTAACAGGACTTCTGGGTCTCAGAAAATTATGAAACTTTGTAGAGAATTCATTTTATATTAGAATGAATTTCTAAAAATGTTAGAACAATTAAAGGAGGTGTTTAGCATTTATTCTGAGATCAGGATAATTTAAGGATATCGGTATAAGGAAAGTACATTGGGATTTGTGCCAATTAGCTATTGGACCTAAAAGAGGCCCAACATTTCTTCCTAGGCCAGCCCAATAAGGCCCAAAAGTTATCTTGGAGCCCAAGTCCAATAATGAATAATTTATGGATTTTTGAAAAGAAAGAAAAAGAGAATAAAGTAAGAATTAGGTGTTGCACATGGTGGGACCCACAAGGACTTCAAAATGGCACCCAAAAAGAGGAAGGGTTAGGTGTACCAAGTGAGGCCATGCTAGTGATGTCATGGTGGTAAGGTCTTGAGTGAAAAGTGAAAAGACATTCCAAGATCAAACCTTTAACCATTAGATCAAATAGTTTCCAAAGTGATCTTGGCCTTCAAATGGCACATGACTTTTGCTATAAATACCCCCCCTTTCCATTCATTCTTCACACCCAAGAGCTCCTTTACAAAGAGAAGTGATTTCTAGAGAAAGAAAGTGGAAGAAAGCAAGGAAGAAGCAAGGGTCTTGAAGGAGCAAGTAAGGTAAGTTGTCTCCTTACTTATACCTTTTGTTCTTATGGTTTGTGCTTGAGTTTAAGTGATTTTTGAGGCTTAAATCTTGGGGAAATGCTGCTGGAATTTTTATGTATATGTGAAAGGAATATGAGTTTTAAGTCATAGATAGTTAAGACAAGCTTAAACAAGTTAATTACATGATTGGTTGTGAAGTAAGTTGATGTTCTTGAATTTACCATTTCGGTTTGCACTATTCATCCACTGTTCATGATAGAAGGAAATGGAATTTCAATGATTTAATGCTTCCATTGAGTTTATATGATGATTTTGTGTAGGATTGGAAAGGTTTTGAACCTTGGAAACCATTGGAATTAAAGGTTATAATGTCGAAAATTCCTAATGGTACTGTTCACTCGTGTGAACAGTGATTTGAATTTCATGATTTTGATGCTTCCAATGGTCTTAAAATGAGATTTTGCGTGGGGGAAAAGTGGAGGAACAAGTATGGGAAGCATTGGAATCAAAATGAGAATTTTTGAAAGAATTATGCATGTTTTTCAAATCTGTCCGGAACAGTGTGTAGTTGCTGGAATTTGGTTGTTTTGAGTTCATAAATGGATTCAAAAGGCCAAATTGTGTAGGGTAAGGTCAAGACATCAATTGATTGAAAGGCAAAGTCAATTTGTAAAGATTAAAGGAAGTTATGTTACTTAAAGTAAGCTTAGTGTGCAAGAGAAGTTAGATTGTAATGGTTGGATGGTAATGTGATGTTAGGAATTGCTTGGTGTGCTCAAAAGAGGGCAGCCACATAGCAAGGAAAAGTAAGAAGGAAGAAGCAAAGTTAAAGTGGAAAGAAGTAAAGCAATAAGGTAGTAAACTTACCCTAAACTTGTATGTATTGAATGTTATGCTTGATTGTGCTATGACTTTGTTGAATTGTGTGCATATGTGTATATGATTGAAGCTCTGTTTCTATGATTACCTTGGCCAATTGTATTTCATATGTTACATGGAAGTATGCACATTACACAATGTTTACACTTTCACAAGCAAGCACAAGTATTTACTTTAATGCATGCATTGTTTAGTACCGTTTGCTACTGAGATTCCCCCGAATCTCATCCCCTATTTATAACCCATTACAGAGAGGTTATGTCGAAGTGAATTTTGAGAATGCTGTAAGACGCCGTTATGCTGCCGATTTTCAGACTGAACATAAGGAGATGATACGTACTGTGTACTTAGGTACTGTC
Source organism: Leucaena leucocephala (assembly GCA_037074615.1). Classification (NCBI taxonomy): domain Eukaryota; kingdom Viridiplantae; phylum Streptophyta; class Magnoliopsida; order Fabales; family Fabaceae; genus Leucaena; species Leucaena leucocephala. The sequence goes on from CM073545.1 coordinate 6,025,495, forward strand.
TAAGGAGTCTGGAAGTGAGTGGACCTAGTCGGTTCATCCAGTCTTTCCTGGGTACTTACGTAGAATGGTAATTCTCACGGGAATTACCGAATCAGTACAAGATCAGTTATTTTTACAGATGAAGTATAGTAGTTATACTGCCGGATTTCAGGCAGGAAAGATGTAATAGAGATACGAGGATTTTGTTCATGCCCTGTTGTATAAAGATTTATTATTTAATGATAAGTATTGTTTGGCATGTTTGTTTGACATGTGATTGATGTATGCATATGTATGTAAAGTTGCTTGCTGGAATTTGCCACCATGAACAGTAACTCGTGGTGATATAGTGATGTTTGATCTATAATTAAAAATAGTAAATGATTAAATAAATGTATGATATGTTTATGATAAATAGTAGACATACCAAGCTTCGATTTGATATATAGAATGTCTCATTTCGATGTCTACACATGGAGATATAAATTATCAAAGTTGGGACCAAAATGCTAGATTCAGGAGAAAAACGCTGGATAAACAGTAAAGTTGTAACTTTGACTGACGTTGACTTGGACAAGGAATGGTCAACGAGTTATTTTTCCTTGAAATAGTATTGAGTTAGCTTCATGTAGCAATTTGAACCACTGCATTCTGATTTTTCTAGAATTAGTTATGATTTTTCAAAGTCAGGTCACTCATCTGGAATTTACATAGTGAATAGTACTCGATAAGAGTAAAACTCCAGATTGAGAAATTGGACTTCAATGACCTTGAAAGTGGTTCTAAATACTACCAATTGGTCCCTAAGACGTACGAAAATAAGGATGTTTCAGAACTACCCTTCCATTATAGTATGGTCATACATTTCTCAAACTCACTCATCGAGGGGCCCAGTAATATCTCTCTACGAATGTGAGGGACAAATTCCATCTTGACCATTCACATTCCTCCGCATGAAAAACCACTGAGCCCGAACATAGCCTTTATGATCACTCGGTCAAAAGTGACTTTTGACTAGGTCAAAGCTGAGCGTTTGTCATGTAGGAATCCATGATGATCTCAGGTCAAAGGGCATAGTGACATGGCTTGTATATGAGAGAAGCTTATGACTTAACCCATGCAGCTCTCTCATAGCGGGTCAGTCCAGCACCCTGTACTCCTACATGTGCCTATGACTTTGATTTATATCTCTATATATCTTCAAAGTCATACTGGTCTTATTTCATCTTTGCTCCCGCATAGATGACCGACCAGGGACATTTAGGATGAGTTATCCAAGGATGGTCATCACAGTAAACATGCAAATAATGTGATAATTTGATACACTGATTGGCCCCTAGGGCACAATTTCCAACATCCTCCCACTTGCACTAGGATCAATCATTAATTTGTCTCAATCCTATTGACCAAACATGATGCTCATGTTTTGCCTGCACAAGCGGCTTTGTTAGAGGATCAGCAACATTGTATTCTTCTGCTACCTGGCATATTTTTATATCACCTCTATCATTGATTTCTCTAATAAGATGAAATCGCCTGAGTATATGCTTGGTCCTTTAGCCTGTGCAATAGCACCACTATTGTCACAGAACAAAGTTATTGGATCTGAGATGGTCTATACCACCCCTAGTTCAGCAATGAACTTCCTGATCCAAACGGCCTCCTTAGCTGCATCAGATGCTGCTATATACTCAGATTCTGTTGCAGAATCTGCTACAGTGCTTTGCTTAGAGCTCTTTCATCTTACTGCTCCATTATTCAAGAGGAATATGTATCCAGATTGCGATTTCTGGTCGTCCTGGTCAGTTTGGAAACTTGCATCTGTGTAACCAGTTACTTAGGAATATGTATCCAATCCACCATAGACCAAGAATAAGTCCTTAGTCCTTCTCAAGTACTTAAGGATATTCTTGACAGCAGTCCAATGGCCCTCACCGAGGTCCTGTTGATATCTCCTAGTCATGCTTAAGGAAAATGAGACATCCGGTCGAGTACATAACATGGCATACATGATGGTTCCTATGGCCGAGGCATATGGAACCTTACTCATGCGACCTCGCTGATCAGGTGTACTAGGACACAAATCCTTGCTGAGGTGAATACCATGAGACATGGGTATGAAATCCCTCTTTGATTCCTGCATACTAAACCTTTGCAGTATCTTGTCTATATATGTGCTCTGACTGAGTCCTAGAAGCCTTTTAGATCTATCTCTATAGATCCTAATTCCTAGGATGTAGGTGGCTTCACCCAAGTCTTTCATTGAGAAAGACTTTCCTAACCAAGACTTGACAATCTGCAAGGTAGGAATGTCATTCCCAGATGTCATCGACATAGAGTACCAAAAACACAACTGTGCTCCCACTAACCTTCTTGTACACACAAGGTTCATCAATGTTTTGAAGAAATCCAAACTCTTTGACTACTTCATCAAAATGATGAGTCCAACTCTGAGATGCTTGCTTCAGTCCATAAATGGACCTTTGAAGCTTGCACACCTTACCAGAGTCCTCGGAACGCATAAACCCTTCAGGTTGTATCATGTACACATCCTTAAGGAGCTTTCCATTAAGGAAGGCTGTCTTGACATCCATCTGCCATATTTCATAATCATAATATGCTGCAATGGCAAGGAGGATTCTGATTGATTTGGCCATTGCAACTGGGGAAAAGGTCTCATCATAGTCCACACCATGAGTTTGAGTAAATCCTTTTTCAACCAGTTGTGCCTTGAAGACATTTACATTGCCATCCATGTCAGTTTTCTCTTTAAAAACCCACTTGTACCCTACGGTATTTACACCTTCAGGCGGGTCGACTAAGGTCCATACCTTATTGTCGTACATGGATTGCATCTCAGACTTCATGGCTCTAAGCCATTTTTCAGAGTTTGGTCCCACTATAGCTTCTCGATAGGTAGTTGGCTCATTATGCTCAATGAGCAACACATCACGATTGTCAGCAATCAGAAATCCATATCTCTGAGGCTGAAGTCGTGCCCTATTAGATCGACGTGGGCCTTGCGTGACTTGAGGAGTCTCAACAACTTGTTGTGAGTCTTCTCCATTTTCCATCTCTAATTCTGTGGTGTCTTGTGGCTCTCGAACTTCTTCGAGATGTACCTTACTCCGACTGGTTCTTTTAAAGATAAATTCTCGTTTGAGAAAGATACCATTTCTGACAACAAACACTTTGTTATCAGTGGATTTATAGACATAATATCCCTTGGTTTTCTTAGGATATCCCACAAAAAGGCACTTTGAAGATTTGGGCGCTAACTTATCTGAGGCTTGTTGCTTAACATAGACCTCACATCCCCAAATCTTGAGAAAGGACAAACTAGGTTTCCTCCCAGTCCATATCTCATACGGAGTCTTTTCAACTGCCTTAGATGGAACACGATTCAGTGTGAACGCAGCTGTCTCTAGGGCGTGGCCCCAAAAGGACGGTGGAAGATTTGTTCGACTCATCATGGATCAAACCATATCTAATAGTGTTCGATTCCTTCGTTCAGAAACCCCATTCCATTGTGGTGTTCCTAGAGGAGTCAATTGTGAGACTATCCCACAATTCCTAAGATGATCGATAAACTCTTGGCTCAAATATTCACCACCTCGATCAGATCGAAGGGCTTTAATTATTTTACCAAGCTGGTTTTGTACTTCATTTTGAAATATCTTGAACATTTCAAAAGATTCGAATTTATGTTTCATTAGATAGATGTAGCCATATCTACTGAAATCATCTATGAATGTGATGAAGTACGAATAACCTCCTCTAGCATTTGTATTTATTGGTCCACACAGATCTGTATGTATAAGGACCAACAAATCAGTGGCCCTCTCACTATGCCCAGTGAAAGGTGACTTTGTCATCTTACCTAACAAACAAGATTCGCAAGTATCATATGATTCAAAATCAAATGAGTTGAGAAATCCATCTTGATGGAGTTTAGAAATACGTTTCTCATTTATGTGGCCCAGACAACAATGCCAGAGGAATGTCGGATTCAAATCATTTGGTTTGACCCTTTTGGCGGTTATGTTATAGATATTTCCATGATTGGGTTGTTCCAAGTTTAATATGTAATGATCGACATGCAAATCACCATGAGCGTAGAAAATATCATTACGATAAATGGAACATCTACCATTCCCAGCAATGGAAGTGTAACCTTCCTTATCCAAATAAGAAAGAGAAACAATGTTACTACTCAAAGCAGGAACATAATAACAATTGTTCAAAACTAACAAAAGCCCAGTGGGCAGAACTAATTCACAAGTGCCTACAGCTAAAGGAGCAACCTTTGCTCTATTTCCAACTCGTAGGTCAACTTCCCCCCTTTTTCAGCTTTCTACTGTCCTTTGGGCCCTGCACATTTGTACAAATGTGAGAACCACATGCAGTATCTAATACCCATGTAGTGGAAGTAGAGAGATGAATGTCTATAACATAAATACCTGAAGCGATAGCCCCGCTATCCTTCTTGTTCTTTTTCAGATCTTCAAGGCATAGTTTGCAATTTCTCTTCCAATGACCTAGTTCATTGCAGAAGAAACAAACTCCTTCCTTTAGAGGCTTTGCCTTCTTTGGTGTAGGCTTGGTTTCGGGCTTGCCTGACTCTTTGGTCTTACCAGATGAGCCATGACCCTTCCCCTTGCCTTTGCCTTTCTTTTTCATACCCTTTCCTTTCTGAACCATCAAAACTGTACTGGGCTTCTTCTTAACAGTCGGCTCAGCAGTTTTAAGCATCCCATGCAGTTCAAAAATAGATTTCTCCATGTTGTTCATGTTGTAGTTCATGACAAACTAGTCATAACTTTCTGGGATTGAGTTCAAGATCAAATATGTAGCTAACTCCTGGCTCATGGGAAATCCAAGCCTCTCAAGGTGATCAATGTACCCTTTCATCTTTAAGACATGAGTACTCACTGATGCACCTTCAGCCATCTTACAGGAATGTAAGGCCTTAGCGGTCTCATACCTCTCTTGCCTTGCCTGTTGCTGGAATATTTCCTTAAGATGCACAATCATCTCATAAGCCTCCATGTATTCCATATCTCTTTAGAGCTCCGGAACCATGGTGGCAAGCATCAAGCATCCCACATCGACAGAGTCTTCCTTATGCTTCGCATAAGAATCTCTCTGAGCTCTAGGAGCATTGGCTGCTGGCTCCTCAGGAATGGGTTGATCTAGGACATATACTTTTCTTTCCTGCTTGAGAATAATTCTCAAGTTCCTGAACCAGTCAAGAAAGTTTGTCCCATTGAGTTTGTCCTTCTCAAGGACAGATCGTAACGATAATGCAACAGTATTACTAGTCGTCATGATTCTACAATTAAAATATGCAAGCGAATTAGCAATCTCCCACTGAATAAAACAACCCTCAATATAATAATTAGTGGGCTAAGATCCATATTTGGCTTAAACTTGAGTCCGCTTTGGCAAGACGCTCAACTTTAAGTTGTTTAGGTAGGTAACAACTTTACCAATTACATCAAATGTAACTCTTAGATATTTATGGGATTCCATCATCATATGATCCGGCATGTTTTAATCCCATCTAATGCCTTGAGACCCAAAACCGTTTTGATAATCTCAATTAAATCAAACAGTAACAAACATAAGAGTAGCACAATTACTCTGGAGCCATGCACTTTCAGTGTTGCCATGTTTCAGAAATCCGAAAAGAGGAGACAGGTCGCGACTTGAAGCTGACAAGGTCGCGACTACAAACTCCAGAGATATTAGGTCGCGACTAGTAGCAGAGGAGGTCGCGACTAGTAGTAGAGGAGGTCGCGACTAAAAGATGAGTAGGTCGCGACTGAAAGTTTTAGAGGCGACAGGTCGCGACGAGAAGATGAGTAGGTCACGACTGAAAGTTCCAGAGGCGAGGAGTCGTGACTAGTGGATACGGAGGTCGCGACTAAAGCTCGAATACCGAAGGTAATTGGAAAGTTGCAACCCAACAGTGGTATCAGAGCCATAACGTTGTGTTTAAGTTAGGTTTGATTGTTGATACATGTGATGTATGTTAGACTTCTTAGCTGATTATATGATAACATGCGCGATATGTATGACATATATGGAATCCGTTTATGTATGACATATACGGAATCCGAAAGGAAACTGAAATCGGTGGTGTATGTTAATTGATTTGATCAATTAATATTAATGGGGTCTAAGGAAATAGAATTAAGATTCTATATCAAAAAGTCACTACATGACGAACGCTCAGCTTTGACCTAATCAAAAGTCACTTTTGACCGAGTGATCATAAAGTCTATGTTCGGGCTTAGTGGTTTTTCATGCGAAGGAATGTGAATGGTCAAGATGGAATTTGTCCCTCACATTCGTAGAGAGATATTACTGGGCCCCTCGATGGGTGAGTCTGAGAAATGTATGGCCATACTGGAATGGAAGGGTAGTTCCATTTCTATATTCAGACTACTCAGGGATTGAGAAAGTAATGGTCAGGAACAGGAGGATGACGTTCTCCATACCTCATCCATGACCAAAATATCGTGTGATAAAAGGGACGTGATATGGTTGTATGAAAGGTAACATCATTTATCGATCCTCATATGATTTGGGTGGTCGTAATGCCTTGCTAGAGACCGCTTACGACTTGTGGGTCAGTATAGTAACTGGCCCACTGCCAACTTCATATGGGCCTATAGGTTCACACACAAAACAACCCAATGTGAGTTATGATGTCCAGATTCATTGAATCTAAGAGATGTCTAGATTCAATGAATAATCTAGGGTGGATATATATTTTATATATATATAAATTTGTATATATATATTATATATATAATATAAGAGATATTTGCAAGATTTAATTTATAAGGATAAATTAAATTTCTATCACTTTTGAATTTTAATTTAAATGTATATGATCTATTTGAATTTGAAATTCAAATTGATAAGATATCTCAAATTTGATTTATGAGAATAAATCAAATTTAATTCTGTCTTATCTTTATTTAAATTAAATAAATAGGTGAATTAAATCTGTGAGACAAATTTAATATAAACCATATTTATTTAATTATTTTCTTATTAAATTATGCAATATATGATATTGTATTAATTTCAGAATTAATATAAGATTAACTCTGAAGCCCGGCCCAATTAGAAGCCCGATAGCATCCTATATATTTGACATTAGGAGCTAGGGTTAGATAGACATCTCTACACATCTATACGGACGTGAGAAAAGGGGGCAGGGAGAGTGCAAAAGGCTTGCAGATAAGAAACTGCCTAAATAGAGACAGTGAGGACGGAATCTCTAGAAAACCCTAGAGGGACAAGAGGCGCAGCACGTCGTTCGTGATTGGAATGCTGTTCGTGTGGATACCGGTAGAGGAAGCCGATCTGAGCTGTCGACTTCTTGTGATCGAGAAGAGAGCAGCACGACGACGAGTCGCGACTTGCAGACGCAAAGGTCGCGACTAAAAAGGGCATCTGAACGTCAAAAATCTGAAAAGAGGAGACAGGTCATGACTTGAAGCCGACGAGGTCGCGACTACAAACTCCAGAGACATCAGGTCGCGACTAGTAGCAGAGGAGGTCGCGACTAACAACTCCATAGGCGACAGGTCGTGACGAGAAGCTGAGTAGGTCGCGACTAAAAGTTCCAGAGGCGACAGGTCACGACGTGAAGCTTAGTAGGTCGCGACTAAAAGTTCCAGAGGCAAGGAGTCACGACTAGTGGATACGGAGGTCGCGACCAAAGCTTGAATACGAAGGTAACACTTCTTTCTCCTTGACTTAAACACATTCGGTAGATCCTGGTTGGGAATGGAAAAATTTTAAAGTTAATTTCCGCTGCGTGTCTTCCAATTCCCTTCAGATTCGGGGGAATCTCAGTAGCAAACAATACCAAACAATGCATGTATTAATGTAAAGACTTGTGCTTGCTTGTGAAAGTGTTATCATAGTGTGATGAGCATGCTTCCATGTATCATATGAAATACAATTGGCCAAAGTAATCATAAAAACAAAGCTTCAATAATCTACCATATACACACAATTCAACCAAGCCATAGCATAATCAAGCATAACATTCAATACATACAAGTTTAGGGTAAGTTCACTACCTTGGATTTAAGCTCTCTTTCTTATACTTGCACTTGCTTCCCAAGCTTTATGGTCAATCTTTCCCCAACACCTTCTTAGAGGTTTCAAGGCCCTTACTTGTTTCTCCAAGATCCTTGCTTCCTCCAAGCTTGAGAGAAAATTTTGCAAGAGGTTCCCTACACTTTCTCCTCCATGGTTTTGGCTTAGAATGAGGGGATATTTATAGAAAAATCTTGGGAAAATTGAAGGTCAAGATCACCTTGGGAACTATTTGATCTAATGGTTAAAGGTTTGATCTTGGAATATCTTTTCACTTCTCACTCATGACACTACCACCATGACATCACTAGCATGGCCTCCCTTGGGCCACCTAACCCTTCCTCTTTATGATGTCCTTGTGGGTCCCACTATGTGCAAACCCTAGTTCTTACTTTATTCTCTTTTCTTTTCTTTTCAAAAATCCATAAATTATTTATTATTGGACTTGGGCTCCAAGATAACTTTTGGGCCTTATTGGGCTGGCCTAGGATGACATGTTGGGCCTCTTTTAGGTCCAATAGCTAATTGGCCCAAATCCCAATGTACTTTCCTTATACCGATATTAGTAAATTACCCTGATCTTAGCATAAATGCTAAACACCTCTTTTAATTATTCTAACATTTTTATAAATTCCTTATAATATAAAATGAATTCTCTACAAAGTTTCATAATTTTCTGAGACCCAGAAGTCCTGATAAAAATTTACATACATTTCCTTTAACCCTTTATCGGTGTCCCTTTTCACCGTAAATTCCATAATTAATTCTACAGGACTCCTGTTTGACTTCTGTCAACTCCATAAATTCTTATATTAATTATAATAATTTACTATCAAATTTTATCTGATATTCGTCTATTGAATGAAATGACTAAAATATCCTTGGTGCCCCTTTCTTTCACTATATTGATCCTAAGGGCAAAATTATCATTTCACACCTCTTTATACCTAATCAGAGCATATACTGACTCTGACTAATCCTTCTTGTATCTGCCTTGGCGTTTTAGCCTATCTAAAATGACCAAAATGCCCTCCATTCACTTCTAGTTTCTTAGGACATCATCGGGATATTTTCATAATTTTGCACTTTGGCTCTTTTACTTTCTTCCTCTTCCAATTTAATCCCTTTTTTTACATAAATATGGCCACATATTTTCCTTAAAAATCTCATATTTTATTCAATCTGTACATACAACTTAGTACAGAAATTAGGGATGTTACAACATGCATTTCCATTTCATCATCCAACCTTTCCAACATTACAACCCTAATAAAGACCCTTTGATTCATAAAACCTTGTGGCATTCAGTGGTAGAGATGTAGGATGGGTACAAGCCTATGGGAAGCCTAAGCTAGATGGTTGAGTGAAATTACCTTGATAAGAGAGGGAGTGAAACTCTATACCTTGTGAGGAAATCTCAACCTAGTTGCTTACTATGATTGAATTGCATGAGTTAGATTCTTTGATTGATATGAGGTTAGTTTGGATTGTTGCCAATTGAAGGGAAAGATTAATGATTGCAAGTACTCATGCTGAATCTATTTTGCCAATTGTATTGAACATGTGTGTTTAAATTTAGTTTTGATCCATAATTTTGCTCGGAGTGCAAAAAGCTAAGTGTGGGGAGTTGATAAACTCATATTTGTACTAATTTTTAATGTTAAAAGAGAGTTTATTATTGATTCTTATCCACATTTACTACTATATTGAGCAAATTAGTTAATAATATGAAATTGGACAAGTGAGAATTAAATGATGTGATTTTAGTGCTTAATTGGATAAATAATCTATTAAATGTCCATTGCAGGTCAATACGGCAATCAATCAGAAAAGTGGAGCATCCCTGGGGAATTTAGTCGCGACCTTATGTATTCACCGTCGCGACCAAACTTCAATCAGCGAAGAAGAAGCGCTCTCTGTAAATATTAGTCGCGACCTTATGTATATAATGTCGGGACCAAAACTCAATGCAGAAATCAATCAGCGAATGACAGAAGGGACAGCTGGACAGAAAGGTGACTTAAGCATGGGATGGATTGCATAGCTGGACTTAACAGATTGCAAGTGGGAGATCAAACATGTGCAGCAACAGAAATGAACTCCACACATCTGGCACTGTTCACACGCGCATTGAAACATCCTTCCTTAGACCCTTCTAAGTACACTTATGGAAGTAATCTAAACTTTATTATATCTCTCTTGCCGAAAATCCTGGAAGAAAACAACTGTACTGATTCGGTAATTCCCCATGAGAACTACCATTCTATGTAAGTACCCAGGAAAGACTGGATGAATCGGCTAGGTCCACTCACTTCCAGCCTCCTTAGACAGCACCTACGTACACAGTACTCTGTATAGTCTACCAGCACAACGGCATTTTCTAGTAAATATCTTTAAATCTTAACCTTAAATATTGACCTTAAATCTTAACCTTACATATACTCAATTGGAATTATCTTAGATTATCGGAATACCTTTTAACCTCAAAAATATGAATTTCCAAGAGTTGGGCTTTCGGTACTGTTCACTATCACTGTTTACTGGGTAATTCTAGATTACAGCTTGAATTTTGAAAATTCATAATTAAATCTAGAAAAATCATATTGAGATGATTCCAATTTCTAATGAAATCTCTTTCATTTAAATTTGAGAGAAAAATATGAAAATGAGGTTTCCTTCTCCAGATCAAATCAGTTTATTCGTTGAACTTTACTGTTCATTTGGTAAATCTGGAAGTTCCAGTTTCTTTGCCCCATGTTCAAAAATTCATTTCTCCTTGTATACTTATCCAATTGAGTCGAATTACCTATGGATTTAAATCTCAGAATGTGTAATTTAATCTCACCAAAAATCACAGAAAAAATAATTCATTTACTATATGAAATTAGCGCATGAACCTAACTGCCTCTGAGTAGTCGTATTATCTTATCCAGATTTTAAATCCCGAATTTGAAAAATCATAACAATTCGAGTTCTTAACCAAATGAGGCGTTCTTAGTGTCCATTTAAATCTCTAGATCTTAGCTACGTTCATGCTAAATTTCATATGAAAACTCTGAAGGGAATTGGAAGACACGCAGCGGAAATTAACTTAAAATTTTTTTCCATTCCCAGCCAGGATCTACCGAATGTGTTTAAGTTAAGGAGAAAGAAGTGTTACCTTAGGTATTCGAGCTTTGGTCGCGACCTCAGTGTCCACTAGTCGCGACTCCTCGCCTCTGGAACTTTTAGTCACGACCTCCTCAGCTTCTAGTCGTGACCTGTCACCTCTGGAGTTGTTAGTCGCCACCTACTCTGCTTCTCGTCGCGACCGGACATCTCTGGAGTGTGTAGTCGCGACCTCGTCATCTTTAAGTCGAGACCTGTCTCCTCTTTTCAGATTTCTGACATTCAGATGCCCGTATGGTTGCGACCTCAGTGTCAATAGGTCGCGACCTTGCTTCGTGTCTGGTCGATCGCGAGAAGTCGATAGCTCAGATCGGCTTCCTCTACCGGTATCCACACGAACAGCGTTCCAATCGCGAACGACGTGCTAGTGCCTCTTGTCCCTCTAGGGCTTTCTAGAGATTCCGTCCTCACCGTCTCTATTTCAGCAGTTTCTTATCTCAAACCTTTTGTACTCTCTGTAACACCCGAATTTTTAGGCCTAGAGATGCCCGAAAGAGAAATCAAGGGCATAATCGTAATTATGGGAAAGATCGGGCTAGTAGCCGATGAGTACCATATTTTGCCAAAAAATAGAGAAAATTATTATGATCATTTCACTGAATTGTGAAATGTGCATATGAGGTCTCTATGTGTATGAAAAAAATAGAAATATGACCAGGGGTAAAATGGTCATTTTTGAAAAGTGTGCGCGAGAGCGTACTTTCAGGCCAAAATAGCTCGGTCCGGATAAAATATCTGAAAATACCAGGAGATGGAGAAAAGGATTCCGGATTGAATGACGCAACACAGAATTTTGATTTGAGGTCCCGATTTTTCTGTAAAAATTCCTGAAGATGGAAATTTACAGTTATAATCGGTAAAGGAAGAGCAGTCCAAATAGAGATGATCGGACAATGGCCAGAGGCCATACGGTGTTGTCTAAGGCCCGTAGTGACACCAGGGAAGGCCCAGGCCCATAATATTAGTTCAGTGGTAAGAGGGGCCGGTGTCCGGGAAAAATGTGTAAAATGACGAAAATGCCCTTATGTTATAGAATAACTGAAGAATGAGTAAAGGGTATTTTGGTCATTTGACTAAGGTTAGACAGTCAAGAAGGGGTATCTGGATAGTTGACCAGGGCCAGAGAATACTCTGGTAAAATATGAAAAGACAATAATGCCCCTAGACCTAGTAAAGGAAATGAAAGGACTCTGGACCGGTGAGTCAGCCTGGTAAGTCAGCTGCTGAGGTGTCCCAGGATTTCAGACATGTGATAAATGTGACACTGAGGTGGCATGCTGAGGTGTCCCGATGATGTCATGCATGATGCAGTAAATGAGGAATTAAAGAAAATAGAAAAATCTAGGAAAAACCAAGACCGCAGGATCAAAGTTCATGGTAATTACAAAAATGCCATTGGAGGAGGTTATAAATACCCCCCATTCATTCATATGCAGCACGGCTCAAGCAATTTTAGAGAGAGGAGGAGGTGCTAGAGAGAGAAAGTGAGAGGAAGAAAGAAAGAAAGGAAGTTCTGGCGGAGCTGGAAGCAGAATAGAGATAGTAGAGCTCTGCTGAGCCTTTGAGGTAGTAATTAATCTTAGCTTTTATGTAATGGCTTTGTGATTTGTTGTGCTATTGTTTGGTTGGATTGTTGTCTTATATGTTATGTCTGAAGCTCTGCTATAATGCTATGATCATATGTTATTAAGTATGGAAGCACGCAGCATACTTATCTGTACACAATCACAAGCAAGCACTGTCACTCTGCATTACATATATTATTATGATTGTTGCTACTGAGATTCCCCCGAATCTCATCCCAATAAGTAAACCATTACAGGGGAGGTTATGTCAAAATGAATTCAGGGAATTTTAAGAGACGCCGTTATGCTGCCGAAATTATGACAAGATAAGGAAAGCAACTGATACGTACTGTGTACGTAGGTACTGTCTAAGGAGGCTGAAAGTGAGTGGACCTAGCCGGTTCATCCAGTCTTTCCTGGGTACTTACGTAGAATGGTAGTTCCCACGGGAATTACCGAATCGGTACAAGATCTGTTATTTTCAAGAGACGAAGCGTAGCGGTTATGCTGCCGGACTTCAGGCAGGAAAAGATGCAATAGAGATATGAGAATTTATGTACATGGCCAGATGAAAAACAACTTATTAATTAATAATAATTATTGTTTGGCATGTTTGACTGATATATGATGGATGTATGCATATGTATGCAAAGTTGATTGCTGGAAATTACCACTGTGAACAGTAACACGTGGTGACATGATAATGTTTGATAAATAATTAAAAATAGTAAATGGATGAATAAATGTACGAAATATTTAAGGTAAGTAGTAGACATACCAAGCTTCAATTTGATATATAGTATGACTCATTTGGATGTCTACACAAGGAGATATAAATTATCAAAGTTGGGACCAGAAAGCTGGATTCAGGGAGAAAAACGTGGGATGAACAGTAAAGTTGACACGTTGACTGACGTTGACTTGGTCAATTAATGGTCAAAGAGTTATTTTTCCCTTAAATATAATTGAGTTAGATTCATTTACCAATTTGAACCACTTCATTTAGATTTTTCTAGAATTAGTTATAATTTTTTGAAGTTAGGTCACTCATCTGAAATTTTCAAAGTGAACAGTACTCGATAAGAGTAAAACTCCAGATTGGGGAATTGGACTTCAATGACCTTGAAAGTGGTTCTAAATGCTACCAAATGGTCACTAAGACATATGAAAGTAAGGATGTTTCATTTTGGTATCAGAGCAAAGGATTCTGGCTTAGGAAATGCTCTGAATAGATAATTTATGGTGTTAGTACAGAATAAGGATAGCACAGAACAAAGGGTTCTGGCTCCGAGCATAAGATTCTGGCACAGAACAAAAGGTTCTGGCTCAGTGATGCTCTGGTTTAGTTAGTTGATTCCTTAAACAAATGATAAGTTTGAGTGGTCCTCTCCCTAGAGTATGATATAGGGATGGTGTTCACTGCTTGGAAAGGTTTAGACAGAAGACAGTGACACCCAGATGAATGAGGCTGTACCCCGAGCTCTATAGTCTTACGAAGGATATCATTATGATGGGCTAATCTTAGTCAGCCGATACAGTCGAGGTCTCGTGTTTATTAACACAATATGGCTGGTGTAATATCCTTAATTTTCTGTACTGGTTTCTATGTACAGAATAAACGGAATATATGAGCTCTGTTTCAGGAAAAAGATGTGGTCCTTTATGTAAAGAAAATGATTAAATTGCAAAAGAAAGGAAAAGAAAGGACTTAAATGCAAATATGGAAAGTTTAAGGTAAGGAAGGAAAGGTAGACAAAAATGTGGGGTCTTAAAGTGTAATTTTAGCCAAATTAAGGGACTTAATTATAAAGAAGGAAAAGTTCCCTGGGGCTAAAGTATAATTAAAGAAAATAGGCCAGAAGTGGTTTGCACCGGCCGACAGCATTTCAGTCCCAGATTCTACCAGAAGGTAGGGCAGGTGACGCCGGGTAACCAAGCCTAATACCGGAATTTTTGAAGATTCCAGATAGCCAGAAATGGACTGATCGTCCAAAAGTTATAAAAATTAATACCGGATACCCTAGGTTTCAGATATAAGTGAGAAAATACAGGATGATGCACTCTTATGGGGCGGATGTCGGGAAACTGACAGGATACCGATAGGAGGTCTGTAGGAAAAGTTATTCACAAAATAAAAATTCCAGACGGGAGTGTGAGGCCTCCAGGGATCCGGGTTGGAGATTTATCGGTATTTTTAAAGGGGCTAAATGCGATCGAATGACTTCGGTCAGATGACCGTTATAACCCCCAAGGATGCCTGAACACAGTTGGACACTGTATCTGGGGAAAAGAGCCGGTGTCCGAAAAAGGTGTATAATCGGTAAATAATAGTTAAAATATTCAATGAACTGTGTTAAAGGAAGATTTCTCGTAATGCGTGCCATACAGGTAATGGACCCAGGAAGCCCAAAAATGGCGCCATTAGAGGCCCAATAAGACTCTTGGACTGATAGGTGGGCCAGTGTCCAGCATATCCCCGGAAAAGTGCGAAATTACGAAAATGCCCCTATGTTGTACAAAAAGGGCAGCAGATGAATAAAGGGTATTCTGGTCATTTTGGACAGACCCAGAGGTCAAGACATGTTAGATAAGGTTGACTAGAGCCAGTATAAGCTTTGACCGGGTCCAGAAAGGTGTGAAATGACGATTTTGCCCTTAGGGTTAAAATAGGACAAGATAGGGCACCAAGGGCATTTTGGTCATTTCGCAGGGGATCTGTAATTGAGTCTGGACCCAGTATTAAAAAGTTAATGATATAAAGGGTCTAGATACTAAATGTGAGGTCAGTAGACATAAAAAGGATCTTCAGAAACATCAGGTGCAGAAAACAGCACGTTTTTCGAGGCGATGGACCGGGCCGGTACCGGAGTGGACCGGAAAGCTTCCGGAAGGCTCTAGCTCCCTCTCAATTTCGCCATGTGAAGAATGTGGGAGGTGAGGTGTCCCATGAGTTGGCATTGAGTGATGTCATGCATGATGCAGTAAAAGGAATAAAGAAAAATAGGAAATTCAGGAAAAACCAGGACCACAGGATCATAAGTCTTCAAAATTACAAGATTGCCATTGCTCAACACTATAAATACCCCCCTTACCCCTTCATTTCGGTGCAAGCAAGAAAGAGAGGAAGAAAGAAGTTCTTGAGAGAGAAAGTGAGAGAAAGAAAGAAGTAAGGAAGTTCTGGTGAAGTTGGAAGTAGTAGGGAAGTTCTAAAGCACTGCTTTTGAGGTAACAACTAATCCTAGCTCTTATGTAATGTCTTTGTGATGTGTTGTCTTGTTTGGTTGATTGTTGTCCTATATGTTATGCTTGAAGCTCTATTCCAATGCTATGATCATATGTTATTGAATATGGAAGCATGCAGCATACTTATCTGTACACAGTCACAAGCAAGCACCGTCACTCTGCATTACATATTTTGTTATGATTATTGTTACTGGGATTCTTTTGAATCTCATTCCCAAACATAACATTACAGGGGAGGTTCTATCAAAATAAAATTTGGGAATCTTAAGAGACGCCGGTAGGCTGCCGAAATTCCGGCAACAAAGACGGAACAAAGAAAGGAACTGATACGTACTGTGTACGTAGTGCTGTCTAAGGAGGCTGGAAGTGAGTGGACCCAGAAGGTTCATCCAGTCTTTCCTGGGTACTACGTAGAATGGTAGTTCTCACAAGGGAATTACCGAATCGGTACAACATCGGTTACTTTCTAGAGAAGAATTGTAGCAGTTATGCTGCCGGATTTTAGACAGAGAAGGATGTAATAAAATATGAGAGAGTTAATCATGCACTGATATATAACAGTTGATTATTTGATATTAATTGTTATCTGGCTTGTATGACTGATATGTGTTGGTTGTATGCTTGGGTATGTAAAGACTAAATGCTGAAAATAGGCTCAGTGAACAGTAACTCGTGAAGACCCATTCAGGTTTGATAAATCATTAAAAATAGTAAATGATTGAATTAATGTACGAAATTTTTAGGGTATAAAGTAGACATACTAAGATTTAATTTGATATATATAATGTCTAATTTGGATGTATACACGAAAAGATATAAATGGTTAGAGTTGGGACCAGAATGCTGGATTCAGGAGAAAGTCATTGGATGAACAGTAATATTTGAACGTTGACCCACGTTAAATTTGTCAAGGATTGGTCAACAAATGATTTTTCCCTGAAATATATTTGAGTTAGCTTCACGTAGCAATTTGAACCACTTCATTTCGATTTTTCTAGAATTAGTTATGAATTTTCAAAATCAGGTCACTCATCTGGAATTTGCCACAGTGAACAGTACTCGATATGAATAAAATTCCAGATTAAGTGTTTAGACTTCAATGACCCTGAAAGTGGTTTAAGTGCTACTGAATGGTCCCTAAGATGTATAAAAATAAGGATGTGACATTTTGGTATCAGAGCAAAGGATTCTGGCTTAAGAAATGCTCTGAGTAGATGATTTATAGAAAGATATACCATGATAAAGCCGTCATAATTGACACTAAGTTAGTGTTTGCATGATGGCTAGACATAGATTTGGGTCTGAAACTACAGTAAACCAATGGGAATTAAGACCAGAGGTCTCTAGTTCAGATAGTTCAGAAGAAGAGATAGTAAGCAATGATTCTGACCTCTGGACACCTCCAGTAGCTGGTGATTCTGAGGAGGATAGTTCCTCGGTAGGATCAAACTTTCCAATTGATGATCAGGAGGTGATGATAACAGAAGGCCCTATTCCTGCCATTCCCATAAGTGCGGTACCCTTGAATATAACAGACAGTTCAGGATCCAGTCAAGTACGTGTTCAGAGTAATGCGCCAGATCCCAGTAGGCCCGAAGTGACTTTAGTAGAAATGTATTTGGGAGGTTTAATCGTAAGAATGGTCCCAGGGAGGAACCTGAGTAGAGAGCAACTTGGGAGCTCGGTAGCATTAGCCCGACAACTATACGAGTTGAGGCAGACCCTGTTCGAAAACATAGATCAAGATTATTCGGTCTACCAGGAGTTTATCACAAGGGTGAAAGCCATATATCAAGCCTGGGATCCAAATGTGTTAACCATGGGGCTTTGGCTAGAAATTATTAATGACGTATTGCCGAAGACTCCTACCTGGAGATCGGAGTTGGACCAGTATTTTGATAGAGAATCATATTGTACCATATCCGACTGGATCTACCTAGTAGGAGAATATATTAGAATGAAGTTTAAGAAAAATTAGAGTAATATTTCTAATGTATAAAAGACTAGAATGGTACTGTGATATGTACATATACTCTGTATGTATATTATGTGTGAAATGAAATGAAAAGGAATTATGTTATTTATCGTATTCCCTTCTGTTTTTAAGTATAACAAAATGGTACGAACGAGGAGAACTATTCCAGCTGAGGAACCCCGAGAGGCTGGAAACCTTAATCAAATGATTCTAGAACGATTAGAACAGCAACAAAAGATGATAGAAGAAATGAGAGCTGCTCAAGCACGAAATGAACAAGAAAGAGATGCTGCCATAGCCGCGGCAGTAGCAGCAGCTGTAAATAATTTAAGACCGCCAGAGCCTTCAGGAGCAACTAGTAGAGAACCTGAAGAAGTACCACAGTAGGCGGAACAGCCCCAGAGAAGGGTTGAATCAAGGGAGGAGGCAGTTGGCATCCAGCAATGGATGGTGCGATTTTGCAAACACAATCCTCCCATATTCGAAGGGACATTTGAAGTACATGTAGCAGAAAATTGGGTCAGCAGATTAGAGAAGATCTTTAAGGTCCTCGACTGCCCGACGGAAACCAAGGCCCAAATGGCCATCTATCAATTGGAAAAGGATGCGGATAGATGGTGGAAGAATACAGAGTTACTTCTCCAAGCAAGAGATATTCCAATTACCTGGGAAGTATTTCTTGAGCAATTTTATGAGAAATATTTTCCTCAATCTGTCAGAGATGAAAGGGAGGCTGAATTCCTTGTGCTGAGGCAAGGAGAAAAAGAATCTTTTGACGAATATTTGGCCAAGTTCATCCGGCTATCTCAATATTCAACTTACCTACGCCAAGTGGATGACGAACGCTGGATGACAGAAAGAATGATTCGAGGGCTAAATTCTATGTTAAAGGAGAAGTTAACTCCCCAACAATACAGCCAGTTCAATAAGGCTGTGGAAGCATGTCGAATCGTTGAGAACAGCATGAATCATAGAATGCTGTCCAGATCTGGGAGTAAAGATCAAGCGACTCCTGATAAGGCCGGACGGAATCAAGAAGCGGCCAGTGGGAGCAGCTATAAGAAAAGAAAGCGCCCGTGGCAGACCAAGAGGCCTAATAGGGGAAATTTCCGCGGAAGATCCAGTAACAGGGATCCAAAGGCCCCAGTATGTGAAAAGTGTGGAAAGAATCATGGTGACAGACCATGCTTGATGGGCCAGAATGTATGCTACACCTGCGGAAAGCCCGGACATTTTTCCAGGGAATGTCCTCAAGCTATAACTGATCCAAGGCCAAGGACAGCGGGACGAGTGTTTGCACTCACTAGAGAGGATGCTCAGCGATCATCTGAGATGATCCAAGGTACAATCTATCTCAATGATCATGCTGTGACTGCCCTATTTGATTCGGGTGCAAGTCATTCCTTTATATCTTATGAATGTGCTAAATGCCTAGGCCTTCTGATCAGCAAGTTATGTTATGATATACAGGTGAAAACCCCCACCAACGCTAGGGTGATCACATCTGATGCCTGTCTAAATAGTGTGGTGCGTTATGAGCACTGCAGTACCACCCTGGACCTGATCTGTATGCCTTTCCAGGAGATTGAGGTCATACTTGGTTTAAATTGGTTATCCTCCAATAATGTGATGTTGGACTGCAGAAACAAGACCCTAGTTCTTGGTCCAAAGATCACTGATCGGAGCCTAAAAGTACAACTGAACTTCGTGACAGAGGCTCAGGCAGAAAAATGTCTACGGAAAGGATGTCAGGGATATGTGGTATTCTTTTCTGTTCAAACAGAAGTAGAGGAAGGCATCGAGGAGGTTCCTGTAGTCAATGAATTTCCTGAAGTCTTTCCAAAGGAAATTCAGGGATTACCTTCGGAACGTGAAGTGGAGTTTGTGATCGACCTTGTACCTGGAACTGGACCAGTATCAAAAGCCCCATACAGGATGGCTCCCAACGAAATGATGGAACTGAAGAAGCAAATTGAGGAGCTATTGGAGAAGGGTTTTATACGACCCAGTGTATCGCCATGGGGTGCTCCAGTACTGTTCGTCAAGAAGAAAGATGGTAGCTTAAGGCTGTGCATTGACTACAGGGAATTAAATAAGCTTACAGTTAAGAACAAGTATCCTCTTCCCAGAATTGATGACCTGCTAGATCAATTGGCAGGAGCGAGCTTATTCTCCAAAATTGACTTGAGATCTGGCTACCATCAACTAAGGGTCAAGCCAGATGATATTCCAAAGACGGCGTTCAGAACGCGCTACGGACATTTTGAATTTTTGGTGATGCCTTTTGGACTAACCAATGCACCTGCTATTTTCATGGACTATATGAACCGGATTTTCAGGCCTTATCTAGATCAGTTTGTTGTGGTCTTTATTGATGATATTCTGGTGTACTCCAAATCTCCAGAGGAGCATGAAAGGCATTTGAGGATTGTTCTTGGTACCCTTAAAGAGAAGAAGCTCTATGCTAAGCTGAGTAAGTGCGAGTTTTGGCTTTCAGAAGTCAAATTTCTCGGTCATGTCATATCCCGAGACGGGGTAGCTGTGGATCCTAGCAAAGTTGAAGCAGTTTTGAGCTGGGAACAGCCAAGGACAGTGACAGAGATTAGAAGTTTTCTTGGCCTAGCAGGGTACTACAGACGATTCATTCAAGACTTTTCTCGAATTGCCTTACCACTTACCAAGCTGACCAGAAAGAATCAGCAGTTTAAGTGGGATGAGAAGTGCGAGGCTAGCTTCCAGCAGTTGAAGCAGAGATTAACGACTACTCCCGTGCTGATTATTCCAGACCCAACTCAGACTTATGTAGTCTACACTGATGCTAGCAAGCAGGGGCTGGGATGTGTGCTTATGCAGCAAGGTCGAGTAGTAGCCTACGCCTCTCGGCAGTTAAAGCCACATGAAGAGAATTATCCCACTCATGATCTGGAGCTTGCGGCGATGGTCTATGCCCTGAAGATATGGAGGCACTATTTATACGGAGCAACGATAGAGTTGTTTTGCGACCACAAAAGCCTGAAGTATCTGCAGGATCAGAAGGAGCTGAACATGAGGCAGCGGCGATGGATGGAATTGTTAAAAGATTATGACTTCCAGATTAAATACCATCCAGGAAAAGCCAATGTGGTAGCTGATGCCCTGAGTAGAAAGGTGGTGCAGGTGGCATACATGATGATCAAGGAATTGGAACTGATAGAAGATATGCGCGACTGGAGCCCTCTATATCAAATGCAACTGACGGAGAATCCTTTTGGAGGAGTTCATGTCAGATCTTGCATAGAAGATGAGATCAAAGGGGCTCAGGAACAGGATAAGCTCGCAGCAATATTCAAAGACAAGCTGGAGAAAGGGAAGACAAGGAATTTTGAGATGTCCCCAGACGGATTGCTACAGTTTAGGGGAAAACCCTATATCCCAAATGTTGGGGGATTAAGGGAAAGGATTCTGGAGGAAGCACATAAAAGCCGATATACGGTACATCCAGGAATGACCAAAATGTACCATGATGTTAAAAGGTTATTCTGGTGGCCTGGACTGAAGAAAGATGTTGTAGCTTACGTATCTAAGTGCTTAACCTGCCAGAAAGTGAAAGTTGAACATCAAAAGCCAGCAGGAACGTTGCAGCCTTTAGATATTCCTGAGTGGAAATGGGATGGGATTGCCATGGACTTTGTGGAAGGACTACCCTTGACACCAAGTAGACATGATGCGGTTTGGGTAGTAATCGATCGACTGACAAAGTCAGCACATTTCCTGGCAATCAATAAGAGAGATTCTCTAGAAAAGCTGGCAAAGCTGTATATAAAGGAGATCGTTAGGCTCCATGGTATCCCAAGCAGCATTGTGTCTGATAGAGATCCTCGATTTACTTCAAATTTCTGGAGGGCTCTACAGGAGGAAATGGGCACTACTCTCAGATTCAGTACAGCTTATCATCCTCAGACAGATGGCCAATCTGAAAGAACGATACAGACGTTAGAGGATATGCTGAGAGCATGTGTCCTAGATTTCAAAGGCAGCTGGGATATTCATTTACCCCTTATAGAGTTTGCATATAACAATGGTTATCAGGCCAGTATACAGATGGCACCTTTTGAAGCACTCTATGGACGGAAATGTAGATCCCCCTTATGCTGGCTAGAGTTGAGCGAGAGAAGAATGCTTGGTCCGGATATAGTGGATCAAACTGCAGAACAAGTTGCGGTAATTAGGAAACGATTGTTGACGGTTCAAAGCAGACAGAAGAGCTATGCAGATGTCAGAAGGAAGCCGTTGGAGTTTGAAGAAGGAGAACATGTATTCCTTAAGTTAACTCCAACCACAGGAGCCGGACGATCGATTAAGGTAAAGAAGTTGCATCCAAGATACATCGGGCCATTCCAGATTCTCTCAAAGATAGGAGCAGTAGCCTATAAGTTGGCTCTTCCTCCAAATCTCAGCCAGATACATGATGTGTTCCATGTTTCCCAATTAAAGAAGTATATTCCAGATCCATCTCATGTGATAGAGCAAGATGAGGTCGCACTGCGAGACGACTTGACCTATGAGGTTGGACCGGTACGAATTACTGATAGAAAAGTCAAGCAGTTGCGGAATAAGCAAATTCCTTTAGTTAAAGTGATCTGGAAAGGCTTGACTGAACAAGAGGCTACATGGGAAACAGAAGAAAAGATGAGAGAAAAGTACCCTGAATTATTTGTATAGGATAGATGTAATGTAAATTTCGGGGACGAAATTTATTTTAGGGGGAGAGAAATGTAATATCCTTAATTTTCTGTACTGGTTTCTATGTACAGAATAAACGGAATATATGAGCTCTGTTTCAGGAAAAAGATGTGGTCCTTTATGTAAAGAAAATGATTAAATTGCAAAAGAAAGGAAAAGAAAGGACTTAAATGCAAATATGGAAAGTTTAAGGTAAGGAAGGAAAGGTAGACAAAAATGTGGGGTCTTAAAGTGTAATTTTAGCCAAATTAAGGGACTTAATTATAAAGAAGGAAAAGTTCCCTGGGGCTAAAGTATAATTAAAGAAAATAGGCCAGAAGTGGTTTGCACCGGCCGACAGCATTTCAGTCCCAGATTCTACCAGAAGGTAGGGCAGGTGACGCCGGGTAACCAAGCCTAATACCGGAATTTTTGAAGATTCCAGATAGCCAGAAATGGACTGATCGTCCAAAAGTTATAAAAATTAATACCGGATACCCTAGGTTTCAGATATAAGTGAGAAAATACAGGATGATGCACTCTTATGGGGCGGATGTCGGGAAACTGACAGGATACCGATAGGAGGTCTGTAGGAAAAGTTATTCACAAAATAAAAATTCCAGACGGGAGTGTGAGGCCTCCAGGGATCCGGGTTGGAGATTTATCGGTATTTTTAAAGGGGCTAAATGCGATCGAATGACTTCGGTCAGATGACCGTTATAACCCCCAAGGATGCCTGAACACAGTTGGACACTGTATCTGGGGAAAAGAGCCGGTGTCCGAAAAAGGTGTATAATCGGTAAATAATAGTTAAAATATTCAATGAACTGTGTTAAAGGAAGATTTCTCGTAATGCGTGCCATACAGGTAATGGACCCAGGAAGCCCAAAAATGGCGCCATTAGAGGCCCAATAAGACTCTTGGACTGATAGGTGGGCCAGTGTCCAGCATATCCCCGGAAAAGTGCGAAATTACGAAAATGCCCCTATGTTGTACAAAAAGGGCAGCAGATGAATAAAGGGTATTCTGGTCATTTTGGACAGACCCAGAGGTCAAGACATGTTAGATAAGGTTGACTAGAGCCAGTATAAGCTTTGACCGGGTCCAGAAAGGTGTGAAATGACGATTTTGCCCTTAGGGTTAAAATAGGACAAGATAGGGCACCAAGGGCATTTTGGTCATTTCGCAGGGGATCTGTAATTGAGTCTGGACCCAGTATTAAAAAGTTAATGATATAAAGGGTCTAGATACTAAATGTGAGGTCAGTAGACATAAAAAGGATCTTCAGAAACATCAGGTGCAGAAAACAGCACGTTTTTCGAGGCGATGGACCGGGCCGGTACCGGAGTGGACCGGAAAGCTTCCGGAAGGCTCTAGCTCCCTCTCAATTTCGCCATGTGAAGAATGTGGGAGGTGAGGTGTCCCATGAGTTGGCATTGAGTGATGTCATGCATGATGCAGTAAAAGGAATAAAGAAAAATAGGAAATTCAGGAAAAACCAGGACCACAGGATCATAAGTCTTCAAAATTACAAGATTGCCATTGCTCAACACTATAAATACCCCCCTTACCCCTTCATTTCGGTGCAAGCAAGAAAGAGAGGAAGAAAGAAGTTCTTGAGAGAGAAAGTGAGAGAAAGAAAGAAGTAAGGAAGTTCTGGTGAAGTTGGAAGTAGTAGGGAAGTTCTAAAGCACTGCTTTTGAGGTAACAACTAATCCTAGCTCTTATGTAATGTCTTTGTGATGTGTTGTCTTGTTTGGTTGATTGTTGTCCTATATGTTATGCTTGAAGCTCTATTCCAATGCTATGATCATATGTTATTGAATATGGAAGCATGCAGCATACTTATCTGTACACAGTCACAAGCAAGCACCGTCACTCTGCATTACATATTTTGTTATGATTATTGTTACTGGGATTCTTTTGAATCTCATTCCCAAACATAACATTACAGGGGAGGTTCTGTCAAAATAAAATTTGGGAATCTTAAGAGACGCCGGTAGGCTGCCGAAATTCCGGCAACAAAGACGGAACAAAGAAAGGAACTGATACGTACTGTGTACGTAGTGCTGTCTAAGGAGGCTGGAAGTGAGTGGACCCAGAAGGTTCATCCAGTCTTTCCTGGGTACTACGTAGAATGGTAGTTCTCACAAGGGAATTACCGAATCGGTACAACATCGGTTACTTTCTAGAGAAGAATTGTAGCAGTTATGCTGCCGGATTTTAGACAGAGAAGGATGTAATAAAATATGAGAGAGTTAATCATGCACTGATATATAACAGTTGATTATTTGATATTAATTGTTATCTGGCTTGTATGACTGATATGTGTTGGTTGTATGCTTGGGTATGTAAAGACTAAATGCTGAAAATAGGCTCAGTGAACAGTAACTCGTGAAGACCCATTCAGGTTTGATAAATCATTAAAAATAGTAAATGATTGAATTAATGTACGAAATTTTTAGGGTATAAAGTAGACATACTAAGCTTTAATTTGATATATAGAATGTCTAATTTGGATGTATACACGAAAAGATATAAATGGTTAGAGTTGGGACCAGAATGCTGGATTCAGGAGAAAGTCATTGGATGAACAGTAATATTTGAACGTTGACCCACGTTAAATTTGTCAAGGATTGGTCAACCAATGATTTTTCCCTGAAATATATTTGAGTTAGCTTCACGTAGCAATTTGAACCACTTCATTTCGATTTTTCTAGAATTAGTTATGAATTTTCAAAATCAGGTCACTCATCTGGAATTTGTCACAGTGAACAGTACTCGATATGAATAAAATTCCAGATTAAGTGTTTAGACTTCAATGACCCTGAAAGTGGTTTAAGTGCTACTGAATGGTCCCTAAGATGTATAAAAATAAGGATGTGACAGCTGGACTAAGCAGAATAATGTTTAAGAAGCAGTTTCCTCTATGGATAGAGATGAAGCTGATCAGTGTACGACTAAGGAAGCTGCAAAGTGAAACATCCTCCTTTAAACATCTCAGCGTACACTTATGGAAGTAATCTTGACTTTATTATATCTCTCTTTGCCAAAAATTCTGGTAGAAGATAACTGTACTGATTCTGTAATTCCCCATGAGAACTACCATTCTACGTAAGTACCCAGGAAAGACTGGATGAACCCGCTAGGTCCACTCACTTCCAGCCTCCTTAGACAGCATTTACGTACACAGTACTTTGTATTGTCTACCAGCACAACGGTATTTTCTAGAAAATATCTTTGAATCTTAAACTTAACCTTAACTTCAAAAACATGAATTTTCCATTAATTGTTCCAGAACACATAATCAATCTCTTTGGCCTTTCATACATTCATATACATTATGGGGTTATGCCATAATTATTTGATACATTTATTTCATCATTTACTATTATACCTTTTCATCATGAACATCGTTACTCAACTTGTCATATAACAACATTACATGCAACAATTCGCACATTTATTACATAATATTCAAATCTTCCAATTCCCAACCTCTCTTCATGCCTCTTTATCTTCTTTACTCATTCGTAAACCTGTGGGTTTGGGATTACATGGATGGGGTGAGATTTCTGGGGAAATCTCAGCAGCAAACGGTACTAAACAATGCATGCATTAAAGTAATTACTTGTGCTTGCTTGTGAAAGTGTAAACATTGTGTAATGTGCATGCTTCCATGTAACATATGAAATACAATTGGCCAAGGTAATCATAGAAACAGAGCTTCAATCATATACACATATGCACACAATTCAACAAAGTCATAGCACAATCAAGCATAACATTCAATACATACAAGTTTAGGGTAAGTTTACTACCTTATTGCTTTACTTCTTTCCACTTTAACTTTGCTTCTTCCTTCTTACTTTTCCTTGCTATGTGGCTGCCCTCTTTTGAGCACACCAAGCAAATCCTAACATCACATTACCATCCAACCATTACAATCTAACTTCTCTTGAACACTAAGCTTACTTTAAGTAACATAACATCCTTTAATCTTTACCAATTGACTTGACCTTTGAATCAATTGATGTCTTGACCTTACCCTACACAATTTGGCCTTTTGAATCCATTTATGAACTCAAAACAACCAAATTCCAGCAACTATGCACTGTTCCGGACAGATTTGAAAAACATGCATAATTCTTTCAAAAATTCTCATTTTGATTCCAATGCTTCCCATACTTGTTCCTCCACTTTCCCCCACACAAAATCTCATTTTAAGACCATTGGAAGTATCAAAATCATGAAATTCAAATCACTGTTCACGCGAGTGAACAGTACCCGTGAGGAATTTTCAACATTATAACCTTTAATTCCAATGGTTTCCAAGGTTCAAAACCTTTCCAATCCTACACAAAATCATCATATAAACTCAATGGAAGCATTAAATCATTGAAATTCCATTTCCTTCTATCATGAACAGTGCATGAACAGTGCAAACTGAAATGTTCTTCCATGGTAAAGTCAAGAACATCAACTTAATCCAACAACCAACCATGCAACTAGCTTGTTTAAGCTTGTCTAAACTATCTATGACATAAAACTCATGTTCCTCTCACATATACATAGAAATTCCAGCAGCATTTCCACAATATTTAAGCCTAAAAAATCACTTAAACTCAAGCACAAACCATAAGAACAAAAGGTAGAAGCAAGGAGATAACTTACCTTACTTGCTCCTTCAAGACCCTTGCTTCTTCCTTGCTTTCTTCCACTTTCTTTCTCTAGAACTCACTTCTCTTTCTAAAGGAGCTCTTGGGTGTGAAGAATGAATGGAAAAGGGGGTATTTATAGCAAAAGTCATGTGCCATTTGAAGGCCAATATCACTTTGGAAACTATTTGATCTAATGGTTAAAGGTTTGATCTTGGAATGTCTTTTCACTTTTCACTCAAGACCTTACCACCATGACATCACTAGCATGGCCTCCCTTGGTACACCTAACCCTTCCTCTTTTTGGGTTCCATTCTTGTGTCCTTGTGGGTCCCACCATGTGCAACACCTAATTCTTACTTTATTCTCTTTTTCTTTCTTTTCAAAAATCCATAAATTATTTATTATTTGGACTTGGGCTCCAAGATAACTTTTGGGCCTTATTGGGCTGGCCTAGGACGAAATTTTGGGCCTCTTTTAGGTCTAATAGCTAACTGGCCCAAATCCCAATGTACTTTCCTCACACCGATATCCGTAAATTACCCTGATCTTAGCATAAATGCTAAACACCTCTTTTAATTGTTCTAACATTTTTAGAAATTCATTCTAATATAAAATGAATTCTCTACAAAGTTTCATAATTTTCTGAGACCCAGAAGTCCTGTTAAAAATTATATATATTTCCTTTAACCCTTTATCGGTGTCCTTTTTCACCGTAAATTCCATAATTAATTCTACAGGACTCCTTTTTTACTTCTGTAAACTCCATAAATTCTCATATTAATTATAATAATTTACTATCAAATTTCCTCTGATATCCATCCATTGTGTGAAATGACCAAAATGCCCTCCATTTACTTCTGGTTTCTTAGGGCATCACAGTGGCATTTTCGTAATTTTGCACTTTGGTTCTTAGACTTTCTTCCTCTTCCAATTAATCATTTTCTTTACATAAACATGGCCACATATTTTCCTAAACATCTCATATATTTTATTCAATCTGTACATACAACTTAGTACAGAAATTAGGGATGTTACATTTCTCTCCCCCTTAAAATAAATTTCGTCCTTGAAATTTACTTGTACCTTAGTCAACAATCTTAAATATACATCCTCTTTAAATCTCTTTCTTCTTTATGACTAAGAATTGGGGTATCCATCTCTTACCTTTTATCTTATTATCTAGTGGAGTACTTTCAATATCCGCTTCATGTCCTTGCTGTCATTACTCTTTTTTGTATCAGTCAACTTAATTGGAGTTTATTTCTACTTCATCACGGCACTTGATCTTGTGCTATGCATCCATTTGCTTATGGACAACTCCTTGTACTAGACTTGAGAGTAGTGTCCATTTCTTTCATATCAAACTCTCTCAAATATTATTGTATTCGGGAGTTTCCCTCACTCACTCATCATACTTTCTAACACTTATCCCTTATTACTTCTCTTAGCATCTCGCAGAATTCTTTAACATCCGCAAAGCTTCATCCTCTTTTTGTATAGAAACTCTTATAACTATTGTTGCTCTTATCATCTTTAATGATTCAACATCATACAGAGAGAGGACTTATGCAGTTATTCTTTTCTTTACTTTACTGCTAAGTAGGAGTATATACTCTAACATGCATAATGCCTGGCCAATATCTTGTAGGACTGTATACTTGCTCCTAAATGCAAAGCTCTAACATTCTCTTATGACTTTATCAGCTTCTCAGGAGAGTATTGCTCTTTTGCTTCTTGTTCTCCTGAACAAAGTCATAATTTAAATCTTTCATTTCAAATCCACTCTTATTTGGACTTGGCAGAAGGGTTTTAATCCTTTAATGTTCATAACCTTTCTAACTTTTCATAACTTTGTTTATCATTCATCATATATATGCCAAACTTCTATGGCATTTACACTCTTTCATATCTTACCCCTTAACATCTTGGTGTAACTCCAGGGTCTATCTTACTTTAACTTTTCACTTTTCTTACCTTGTCCATCTATACCAACTTCTGTGACAACTGGACCCTTTTTCATTACTCTTTCTTAGACTACTCTTGCCTTAACATCTTTCTGGACGAAGGCTACCTTACTCTTCTAAGCCTTAGCATTCTCTATCTCATATAACTACTGGGTTCTATCTTTACTTTAAACCTTCTTCTCTAGGTCTCTCTAGCCTTTTAATCTTTTTTTCCTCATCTGGAGGATTTATCTGCTCATACTTTTCTTTTCTCAAAACATATGGGGTTCTCTTCTTTGTTACTCAGGCATACTTCTATAAAACTTTTGAATATCAGCACTCAGACTTTAACTTGGACTCTGTCTTTGTTTAAAGAAAACTAAGTTCAGTCTGTATAATATAGGCTATATGAGGAAAATCATTATAAATAATTTTTTCTGGATGAGTTTATCAACTAGTGAAGCTTCCTTACCTTAACTTCGTCTTTGGCATTCATCTTCCCAAAGAGATACTATATTGTACTCATATCTCATGGCTCATTACTTTCCTTAGGCTAGGTCTAACTGCAACCTCGGGATCTAACTGCGATCAACCGTCAGCCTCTTCAGAATCTAACTGTGACTCTGGAACTGTTAGGATCTAACTGCGACCCTCCAGAATCTAACTGCGATTCTGTATATCTCCCGAAGATCTTAAACCAACAGACTAAGTTATAGGGTTCACCGCTTCTACTTGTTGATAACTCAATAAAATTTTAAAAATATTATGTTCAGTAGCCCATATTATTTCCCAAGACTTTACTTATTTCCTCTCTTACTCAGGAGTTCCTTCTCATCTTTCTTACCTTACTGTGGCTTACCATGCCTTGTGCAATCATGGTTTAACCAATTGCCATTGCATTCTGCTGCTATGGCCTCATCATAACTTCTCATGTAAATATGTGCTCTAACTGCGAGCCATTTGAACTATGCTCTAACTACGAGAAGACTGCATCAAATCCAACTCTTATCTGAAGAGTGATCTGTACTCATCTGAATCCAGTCTCTATCTCAGAGTCATCTGTTTCAAATCTAACTCTTTCTGTATATCATTCCTTTCAATAGCAATGGCTCTTAGTACTGCATTCACAAGCCTATAGAAAAACCTGAATCACCCCAATCATAAATCATATCAGAATATCATATCATAACTTATCGTCCCATAAACTGAGACTATCTATCATCCTCAATATATTCCTCATTGCATATCATATGGTATGGGAGCAACATAATTTTCTCATAACTTCCTCACCATATATACTCTACCCTGCATATACTACGAAATGGGAGTATTCATCATGGCATACTCTAACATGCATGTCATTATATGACAACTGCAAGGAGATGCAACTATTCATCATCATAATTTGCTCAACCATCCATCAGACATTGTAATGAACTAAGTAAGCCTCAAAACATATTTCCTTTATCATATTGCCTATCATATCTTGATCATTCATCCTAAAACATCTATCGATTTCACTTAGGCTGCCATGCTACCCTCTTATCAGGGTATAGACTTGACCCTTTTATCGAATAGGGGAGTTACTTTATCTTTAAAATTGTGGCTATTTTTCCCTGTCTAGGCATTATACATTTCTATTTCTAATCTTGTATACATCTACCGCTCTATTGAACTTCTATGACTACCCGAGAAATCCTTTGTAACATGAAATCCAATCTATAAATTAACTCTTTAATTATTCAACTCTCTCTGTTCATATATATGAACTTGGCTAAACATTCATCAAAAGGGTTTCTCTTTCTCTATTTAACCTTTAGCCTCACGCTCATCTCTATTTAACTGAGAGGAATACTTTTCATAAACTTTACTCAAGGAATACTTCTCAGGTGAGCGGAACAGTCTCCATTTCTCTGGAGCAACTTTGGTGTCTTTCTACTATCTCTCAACTCTTCCAGTGCATATACATCAGTCTCAGTCTACTCTTGACCGGACTATGGTTCATTTCTGGTCTTTTTCTTGACTCTAACCAACTTAGATCACATAAATCTCATTCATCATCTAGCACCATTACTTATATTCT
Organism: Leucaena leucocephala; assembly: GCA_037074615.1. Lineage (NCBI taxonomy): Eukaryota > Viridiplantae > Streptophyta > Magnoliopsida > Fabales > Fabaceae > Leucaena > Leucaena leucocephala. The sequence goes on from CM073545.1 coordinate 6,056,937, forward strand.
CTAGCAGCTCAACACCCTTCGACATAGATATTGTCCGCTTTCCCCTTAGGCAGGCCCCAGGCCCACATGAGGTCACAGTTTTATTCTCTAGGCACATGAGGACTTTAACCCCTTAGGCACCCGAACACGCGTCCTCCAGGTATCATAGCTATGTAGCGGAAGATATTGTCCCATCTCCCCTTAGGCAGGCGCCTATAGGCCCACACGAGGTTAGGGTTTTATTTCCCAACACTGCCTGCCTACCACTCGTGCCTGCCTACCCCCACTGGGGCGCTTGGTGACGAGGGCGCTTGGTGAGTACTGGAAATGCGTTCATGAGGGAGAGGTATCCACACCCTTATAATGCATGCTTCGTTCACCTCCCCAACCGATATGGGACTAATATCCTGTTTTAGGGACTTTAACTTTCGAGAACTTGAAGCCATATGTTAGGCTCATTTCTTGCGCAAGCCTTATCCTAACTTTTGATTCTTTTGTTCATAAAAGACTAAATGAACAAAGTCTTTCCAAATGTAGATTTACTCTTGATAGTTATATAGAGGATCTACTTCTGAACATCATCTTAGACTAGCACGTATCTCTATTTCTCATACTGTTTAGCTTGCCTACATCATGTGCTAAACCTCTAACTGATAACCTTCAGTGAGGCTGGCATCTTCATCCTTCATCAGGTCCCTGCGCATCTTCATCGTGACCTGAGTATGAACTAGGTGCAACGTATCCATGAACTTTAGTCGCGACTATCTCATTCTACTTGTCATGACTGGACAGCTTTAGTCACGACCTCGGGTCACCTTTCGTCATGGCCTAACTTCTCGAGGACTTCTAGCTGTGTCCCAAACTGCTTTACATCCGACCTGGATCTAACTTGCTTTAAACATTCCCTTAGAATGTTCTTGTCTAGTCTTTACCCTAGTAATGGCTGATCCTTACACATCAGTTGTGAACCATTTGCCAAAAGCTCACTTAGCTTTACATGCCACGTAGGGTATATGGCAATATCTGGCTTATGGCCATCTCATATCATGCTACTAACATGAAAACTTAATCCAGGTCAATGCCCTCTATCACATCTCTATTTATCATCCTTGCTACGTCATTGAGCAACTGCAGCTAAACTGACTGCTCTTGATTTCTACTTCCTTCCATCCCTTAACCTAAACAAAGTAGTTCACTTCCCACAGCCTTTCTTGAGACTAGTATAGTCACATTGTCTATCTTTCATAAAGAAGCTGGGGTGGATTAGGGCCAGGAACATCCCTTTAATCTTTATCTATAACCTCATATATTCCTGGACTGGGATAATAGGAATGGATGTCACAGATTATAACTGGTTCTTAAGCTACTCATATCAAACTTATCCTCAAACTCTAGTGGAGGAGGAATAATATCTAGCCTACTTATAATCCGGTATCAGTTCTCAGCTTCCTCAGCCGTAATCTATCCTCTTATCGAAGGAAGAGAGCTTATATCAGGGTTAGAGAGCACTCTATCAAACTCATCCTGTACATAATTACTAGACCCATCATTATCTAGTGCAGCATTATCTGATGCATACACAATATCTGACTGAATTTCTCATAATCTCCAGACTATAAATCTGAGTCTACAAAAATATGCATGGGGTACTTTACTATAAACCTTCCTGATTGAGTCCCTTATGATGTTATCTGAACTCTCTTCACTACCTGAAGAGTCCAAGTCTGGGTGTACCTCATCTTTATACAACATTACAGGTTGGGGGTTTCACTGATTAACTGATATTTCAAGCTTAACTTTATGAATCCCTATGTCTATTGCAGCAATATTTGCATTGTGTTTTGCGACCAAAGTCTTCTCTCATTATGACTTATGACTTAACTTGTCGCAACTTGGACATCTGGCATCCTTACTATAGTATCTAGTCATAACATGATACTTCGAGCTACTTTTAAAGCTTCCTTAGTCATGAACTGATCAGCTTCTATCTCTATCCATAGAGGAAATTGCTCCTTAAACATTATTCTGCTTAGTTCAGCCACATTGTTAATAAACATGAGACCCCAGCTGTATCGGCTGACTAGGATTAGCCTATCGTAATCATATCCTTCGTAAGACTGTAAAGCTCGGGGTATAGTCTCATTCATCTGGGTGTCACTGTCTTTTTGTCTAAACCTTTCCAAGTAGTGAACACCATCCCTATATCATACTCTAGGGAGAGAACCATTCAAATTTCTTATTTGTCTAAGGGATCAGTCTAACTAAACCAGAGCATCACTGAGCCAGAACCTTCTGTTCTGTGCCAGAATCTTATGCTCTAAGCCAGAACCCTTTGTTCTGTGCTAACTTTATTCTGTACTAATGCTAGAAATCATCTGTTCAGAGCATTTCCTAAGCCAGAATCCTTTGCTCTCATACCAAAATGAAACATCCTCCTTTAAACATCTCAACGTACACTTATGGAAGTAATATTGACTTTATTATATCTCTCTTTGCCAAAAATTCTGGTAGAAGATAACTGTACTGATTCGGTAATTCCCCATGAGAACTACCATTCTACGTAAGTACCCAGGAAAGACTGGATGAACCAGCTAGGTCCACTCACTTCCAGCCTCCATAGACAGCATTTACGTACACAGTACTTTGTATAGTCTACCAGCACAACGGTATTTTCTAGAAAATATCTTTGAATCTTAAACTTAACCTTAACTTCAAAAACATGAATTTTCCATTAATTGTTCCAGAACACATAATCAATCTCTTTGGCCTTTCATACATTCATATACATTATGGGGTTATGCCATAATTATTTGATACATTTATTTCATCATTTACTATTATACCTTTTCATCATGAACATCGTTACTCAACTTGTCATATAACAACATTACATGCAACAATTCGCACATTTATTACATAATATTCAAATCTTCCAATTCCCAACCTCTCTTCATGCCTCTTTATCTTCTTTACTCATTCGTAAACCTGTGGGTTTGGGATTACATGGATGGGGTGAGATTTCTGGGGAAATCTCAGCAGCAAACGGTACTAAACAATGCATGCATTAAAGTAATTACTTGTGCTTGCTTGTGAAAGTGTAAACATTGTGTAATGTGCATGCTTCCATGTAACATATGAAATACAATTGGCCAAGGTAATCATAGAAACAGAGCTTCAATCATATACACATATGCACACAATTCAACAAAGTCATAGCACAATCAAGCATAACATTCAATACATACAAGTTTAGGGTAAGTTTACTACCTTATTGCTTTACTTCTTTCCACTTTAACTTTGCTTCTTCCTTCTTACTTTTCCTTGCTATGTGGCTGCCCTCTTTTGAGCACACCAAGCAAATCCTAACATCACATTACCATCCAACCATTACAATCTAACTTCTCTTGAACACTAAGCTTACTTTAAGTAACATAACATCCTTTAATCTTTACCAATTGACTTGACCTTTGAATCAATTGATGTCTTGACCTTACCCTACACAATTTGGCCTTTTGAATCCATTTATGAACTCAAAACAACCAAATTCCAGCAACTATGCACTGTTCCGGACAGATTTGAAAAACATGCATAATTCTTTCAAAAATTCTCATTTTGATTCCAATGCTTCCCATACTTGTTCCTCCACTTTCCCCCACACAAAATCTCATTTTAAGACCATTGGAAGTATCAAAATCATGAAATTCAAATCACTGTTCACGCGAGTGAACAGTACCCGTGAGGAATTTTCAACATTATAACCTTTAATTCCAATGGTTTCCAAGGTTCAAAACCTTTCCAATCCTACACAAAATCATCATATAAACTCAATGGAAGCATTAAATCATTGAAATTCCATTTCCTTCTATCATGAACAGTGCATGAACAGTGCAAACTGAAATGTTCTTCCATGGTAAAGTCAAGAACATCAACTTAATCCAACAACCAACCATGCAACTAGCTTGTTTAAGCTTGTCTAAACTATCTATGACATAAAACTCATGTTCCTCTCACATATACATAGAAATTCCAGCAGCATTTCCACAATATTTAAGCCTAAAAAATCACTTAAACTCAAGCACAAACCATAAGAACAAAAGGTAGAAGCAAGGAGATAACTTACCTTACTTGCTCCTTCAAGACCCTTGCTTCTTCCTTGCTTTCTTCCACTTTCTTTCTCTAGAACTCACTTCTCTTTCTAAAGGAGCTCTTGGGTGTGAAGAATGAATGGAAAAGGGGGTATTTATAGCAAAAGTCATGTGCCATTTGAAGGCCAATATCACTTTGGAAACTATTTGATCTAATGGTTAAAGGTTTGATCTTGGAATGTCTTTTCACTTTTCACTCAAGACCTTACCACCATGACATCACTAGCATGGCCTCCCTTGGTACACCTAACCCTTCCTCTTTTTGGGTTCCATTCTTGTGTCCTTGTGGGTCCCACCATGTGCAACACCTAATTCTTACTTTATTCTCTTTTTCTTTCTTTTCAAAAATCCATAAATTATTTATTATTTGGACTTGGGCTCCAAGATAACTTTTGGGCCTTATTGGGCTGGCCTAGGACGAAATTGTGGGCCTCTTTTAGGTCCAATAGCTAACTGGCCCAAATCCCAATGTACTTTCCTCACACCGATATCCGTAAATTACCCTGATCTTAGCATAAATGCTAAACACCTCTTTTAATTGTTCTAACATTTTTAGAAATTCATTCTAATATAAAATGAATTCTCTACAAAGTTTCATAATTTTTTGAGACCCAGAAGTCCTGTTAAAAATTATATATATTTAATTTAACCCTTTATCGGTGTCCTTTTTCACCGTAAATTCCATAATTAATTCTACAGAACTCCTTTTTTACTTATGTCAACTCCATAAATTCTCATATTAATTATAATAATTTACTATCAAATTTCCTCTGATATCCATCTATTGTGTGAAATGACCAAAATGCCCTCCATTTACTTCTGGTTTCTTAGGGCATCACAGTGGCATTTTCGTAATTTTGCACTTTGGCTCTTAGACTTTCTTCCTCTTCCAATTAATCATTTTCTTTACATAAACATGGCCACATATTTTCCTAAACATCTCATATATTTTATTCAATCTGTACATACAACTTAGTACAGAAATTAGGGATGTTACACAAAGAGTAGCTCGAGGTAGCGTGTTGTGACCAGATATTATAGTGAGGATGCCAGATATCCAAGTTACAACAAGTTAAGTCATAAGTCACGATGAGATGCAGGCAACCCAGGCTTGCCAAGATCAAGAATGAGATTCTGCTATCGCTACGGTGGTTGCTGCTGCAGTTGCTAGCTTACGGCAGACTGGGAAGGAGGTAGTACCAAAAAAATGACATAGAACCTGAACCTCAGCCAGATCATGAGCAGACTAGAATGAATAGACATAAGAGGTCTATAGGAAATAACAACGACCGGGAAAGTCTGCAAACATGGATGGACCGATTCCATAAGTTTAATCCGCCCATGATTGAAGGGACTTTTGACACTCAAGTAGCTGAGGATTGGGTTAGCCAGTTAGAAAATCTTTAAGATTTTAGAATGTCCCACTAAAAGAGAGGCCCAGCTGGCAGTTTACAAGCTAGAAAAAGATGCGAATAGGTGGTGGAGGAACACAGAAGTGATTCTGCACTCAAGAAATATTCCACTTATATGGGAAACATTTCTTGAGCAGTTCAATGAGAAATATTTTCCACAGTCGGTAAGGGATGAACGTGAAGCATAATTCTTAATGTTAAAGTAGGGTGAGCAAGAACCCTTGCTAGGTTCACGATACTCCACTTACCTAAACTGTATGAATGATGAGAGGTGGTTCACTGAGAAGTTAACTCGTGGGTTAAATCCTACATTAAAGGAAAAGGTTTTTCCTAGACAGATATGGAGGTTTAATGAAGCAGTAGAGGTATGCAGGATCACAGAAAAGAATATGCAATGTCTAGAAAAGAGTGAGCCTGCTACATCAAGAGTGATGCCACTAGGTTCCTTAAGAGGGAACAGTAAGAAGAGAAATGGGCCAGTATATGGGTCAGAAGATAATAATAAATAGGGAAGTAGGCCAGGTAGTGGGCCAAGAAAAGTTAGTAGGCAACCATGGCCTAATGTATGTGGGAACTGTGGTTGAGACCATGGTACGAGGCCTTGTCCAGTAGGTCAAGGGTTATGCTATAGGTGTGGAAAGTATGGACATTATGCCAAGGAGTGTCCACAGAACACAACAGGCGAAAGATACCCGACTCAGGGAAGAGTATATACCTGACTGGCAACGAGATAAGAAAGTCGCCTGTGCCAAATTAAGGTACGAGTTTATGTGTGTTTTGTTTCCACTGGCTAATGAATGGATAAATTCGGTATGTGATTGGATTGTATTATCCAGTATGCACACTATTGAGCTACCCTATACCTAGTATGTTGCCGTTGTATGAGAATGAATATGATTACAGGTTTTAAAAGTAGGAAGTAGAGAAGAGGGGTCATATGTCGCGACTAATATGTACAGATAAGTTGATGTTGCGACGTGAGAAGACCTCAGGTCGCGATGAGTAATATGGCAGTACGCGACCAGTGTACAAAGGAGTTCAGGTAGCGATGCTATAGGTTGCAACTAAAGGACGCAGAGCTGCCAGGTCGTGACGAGTAGTGTGCGACAGTTGCGACTAAAAGTCACAGAGCATGTGATGCGACTATGAAGTTCTCAAGTCGCGACTATAATTGGCAGAGGCTATATGATGAAGAGAATGAAGGTACCAAACTCGCTGAAGTCCACTAGCTAGAGGATTAGTATAACATATGATAAGCTAGACAGTACAAAGGTACTGAGAAATGAAAGATCAGTTTGAGACAAGGTTTAAAGTAGATCCTCCATGTGATAACTAAGAGTAGATCTACATTACAGGGATTTTATTCAGCTAATCTGAATAGAAGACCTAAAAGTTAGATTGAGATTTGCCTAGGAATGATCCTAGCATATGGCCTAATGTTAAAAATGTGATGGGTAATAGATAAAGAGCTCAATGTTCCCTGAGCAGAGGGATTCCATCACGGAGAAGTGATAGACCTAGGGCATAGTACCCTAGAAAGTAGAAGTAATAGTAAAAGATGATGAATGGGATCCAGGCGACTCAAGTTCGCTAGGATAAAAAGAAAGATCAATAAAGAACCATAGTCCGGTCATGAGTAGACTAGGACTAATGGAAAGATAGAAGAAGTTGAGAGATAGTAAAGAGGTAGCCACAGTTAAGAGATAAAGCGACTCCCCTATTCCTTATGTAAGATAAAATAGTGAAGGGTTGAGTCTATACCCTGGTAAGAGGGTAGTGTGGCAGCCTAAGTAAGCTAGACAGAGGTGCCTGTCAGATTCTGAGCATGTGATTGATAATCTGACAGATAATGCGATAGATAGTATGATCAGATGATGATCTGACAAATAATGTGATAAAGGAAATATGTTTTGAGGCTTACTTAGATTATTATAATGTCTGATGGATGGTTGAGCAAAATATGATAATGATATGGCTTATGTTGCCATAAGTTATGATAGTTGCATCTCCTTGCAGTTGTCATATGATGACATGCATGTTAGAGTATGCTATGATGAATGGATACTCCCCTTTTGCAGTGCATGCAGGGTAGAATATATATGGGTACACTTATGAGATGAGAAAGTTATGAGAAATTATGTTGCTCCCATACCATATGATATGAGGATGATATGATTGTATTGAGGATGATAGATAGTCTCAGTTTATGGGACGATAAGTTATGATATGATATTCAGATATGAATTATGATTGAGGTTACTCAGGTATTTCTATAAGCTTGTGAATACAGTACTCAGGGCCATTTCTATTGAGCGGAATGGTATACATATAACGGTAAAGGGATTGTTTCTAGATTCATATGGGTACAGATCACTCTTCAGATAAGAGTTAGATCTGGTACAGAATGCTCGCAGTTAGAGCATAGTTCAAATGGCTTATAGTTAGAGTACAGGTTGAAAGATGAGAAGGAACTCCTGAGTAAAAGAGGAAGTAAGTAAAGTCTGGGTAAATGATATGAGGCTATAAAATTTTCAAATGTTTATTTATTGAGTTATCAACAGGTAGAAGCAGTTAACCTTATAACTTAGTTTATTGGTTTAAAATCTTTGGGAGATATACAGTACAACAGAATCGTAGTTAGATTCTGGAGGGTCACAGATAGATCCTAGCATGGCTCCAGGGTCGCAGTTAGATCCTAATAGCTTCAGAGTCGCAGTTAGATTCTGAAGAGGCTAACAGTTGATCGCCGTTAGATCCCGAGGTCGCAGTTAGACCTAGCCTAAAGAAAGTAATGAGCCATGAAGATATAAGTACAATGTAGTATCTCTTCGGGAAGATAAACACCAAAGACGAAGTTAAGGTAAGGAAGCTTCACTAGTTGATACGCTCACCCAGAGAAATTATTTTATAATGGTTTTCTCAGATAGCCTCTAGTATACAGACTAAACTTAGTTTTCCCTTAGCAAAGATGGAGTCCAAGTCCAAAGCTGAGTACATATATTCAAAGTTTTGTAGAGGTATGCCTGAGAAGCAGAAAAGAACAGAATTCCTCTATGTGTTGAGAATAGAAAAGCATTAGCTAAGAGCACTCTGGGAGGTAGCTCAAGTTGTAAAGCCAATAGCAAGAGAAAGAGGCGATAGTTCAAACAAGGGACTGATCAATGTAATGATCAGATTGGAGAGCAGAGATGTCCATGTGGTGGAAAGAGCCATGGCACATGGGAGTGTCGAGCAAGGCAAAACAGTTGTGGTGGAAGGCCACTTTGCAAAAGGTTGCCTAAGAATGCTGACATCCCTAGGAAAGGTATTTGCTCTTACCCCAGACAGAGTCTTCAATATTCCCTAAGGTCGACCCTAAGAATGGTTAAGAAGAACCATAGCTGTAAGGGCGACTAAGCTGTAAGGAACTATATGCCTAGATGATGATGTGGATAATGAAGAGTTCTTTTCTGATCTAAAGAAAGTGGTCATGATAACAAGTCATGAGAGATTAAAAGGCCAGATAGACCTAGAGAAGAGGGTCTAAGGCAAGGCAAAGATAGAACGTAGTTCTATAAGAAAGAGATTGCTAGGGCCTAAAGCTATATAAAGAGTAATCTAGCCCTAACTCAGTAGCACGTTAAATTGAAAGGTGCTAAGGCAAGAGTAGCCTAAAGATATGTAAGCCCTAAGAAGGGATAAGAAAGTGCAAATGCCATAAAAGTTGGGCATAGGTGCATGAAGTTATGAGAAAAGTCAGAGAAGTTATCTGGGTTATGATCTCGTATCAGGAGAAAGAAAGTCATAAGAACAATGTTTCTCCTAAGAGATTAGCAAAGTATAAGAGGAGTGAGGTAGACCCCAGAATTACATAAAAATTCTAAGGGATAAGATATGAAAGAAATGGACACTACTCACAAGTGTAATGAGTTGTCCATAAGTATAAGAGGATTATGCCCCAAGCCTTAGTCATAAACCAGGAAAGGATATACAGAAGAGCTATATCCCGAATCGTTGACTAAGATGCCAAGTAAATTTCGAGGACGAAATTTATTTTAAGGGGGGTAGAAATGTAACACCCTAATTTTTAGGCCTAGAGATACCCGAAAGAGAAATCAATGGCATAATCGTAATTATGGGAAAGATCGGGCTGGTAGCCGATGAGTACCATATTTTGCCAGAAAATAGAGAAAATTATGCTGATCATTTCACTTAACTGTGAAATGTGCATACGAGGTCTCTATGAGTATGAAAGAATTATGGAAAGTTTAAGGACAAAAAGGTGGGGTCCTTAAGTGTAATTTTAGCCAAATAAAAAGGGACTTAAATGAAAAGAAGAAAAGTTTCTTGGGGCTAAATTGTAATTAAAGAAAGTCAGGCCGGAAGTGGTTTGGACTGTCCGAAAGCACTTCAGTCCCAGATTTCACCGGTAGAGAGAGCAAGGGACGCTCGGTAATATGGCTTAATACATGAATTTTTGAAGACTCCAGATAGCCAGAAATGGACTGATCGTCCAAAAGTTATAAAAATTCATACCGGATATCCTAGATTTCAGATCTAGGTGAGAAAATACAGGATGATGCGTCCTTATGGGGCGGATGTCAGGAAACTGACAGAATACCGATAGGAGGCATGTAGAAAAAGTTATTCGCAAATTAGAAAATTCAGACGGGAGTGTGAGGCCTCCGGGTATCCGATAGGGAGATTTATCGGTACTTGAAAAGGGACTGAATGAGTTCGGATGACCTCGGTCAGATGATTGATATGACTCACAGGGATGCCTGAACACCGCAGGCCAGTGTATCGGACAGAAGGAGCCGGTGTCCGGATATGTGTATAAACGGTGAAAAATAGATTAAATATTCAATAAACATTAACGGGGGAGATTCCTCGTAATGCGTGCCATGAGGATATTGGACCCAGAAAGGCCCAATAATGGCGCCAACAGAGGCCCAGTAAGACACTTGGACTGATAGGTGGGCCAGTGTCCGGCAGAACCCCGGAAAAGTGCGAAATTACGAAAATGCCCCTGTGTTGTACTAAAGGGGTAGGAGATGAATGAGGGCATTTTGGTCATTCTGGACAGGCCCAGAAGCCAAGGCACATACAGATAAAGTTACTTAGAGTCAGTATATGCCCTGACAGAGTACAGAAGGCTGTAAAATGACGATTTTACCCTTAGGGTTAAAATAGTACAAGAAAGGGCACCCAAGGGCATTTTGGTAATTTGCCAAGGGCTGTTTCTTGGGAATCGAGCCATCAGAGTACTTGGGCTTGATCAGGATCCAAGACAACATTCCCAGAGCCCAAAAACGTAGCCCATGAAGTATGTGGGAAAAAGTGGCATTAAAATACTATTTTAATGCTATTTCAATAAAGTAAAGTTACTCGGTTGGCACGATAACCGAGGAGGTGATCAGATAAAGTCTAGGACTTATCTGGATAGCATTGGAAGGCGTGAAAGGTCCCTTCCAGGATCCACATGGAGTCATCTTAGAGGCAGAAGAAAAGTTGAGGACACGTATTACGGTGCAAGACTCTGGACCTGTACTGGATTAGACTGAACTGCTGAGTCAGCTGATGAGGTGTCCAGGAATTGTGACATGTGAAGAATGTGGCGATGAGGTGTCCCGGTGAGGTGTCCTGGATGATGTCATGCATGATGCAGTAAAAAGGAATAAAGAAAAATAGGAAAATCTAGGAAAAATCAGGACCACATGTTCAGATGGGTTCAAAATTACAGAAATGCCATCCATTAAAGCTATAAATACCCCCTTCCCCTCCCATTTTATGCATCCCACGTTTTTGGCAAGAAAAGAGAGAGAAAGAAGAGAGAGAAGGAGAAAGAAAGAAAGGAAGGAAGTTCTGGTGGAGTTGGAAGCAGTATAGAAGTTCTGGAGTTCTGCTTTTGAGGTAGTAACTAATCCTAGCTCTTATGTAATGTCTTTGTGATTTGTTGTGCTATTGTTTGGTTGGATTGTTGTCTTATATGTTATGCTTGAAGCTCTATTACAATGCTATGATCATATGTTATTGAATATGGAAGCACGCAGCATACTTATCTATACACAATCACAAGCAAGCACCGTCACTCTGCATTACATATATTGTTATGATTATTACTACTGAGATTCCCCCGAATCTCATTCCCAAATATAACATTACAGGGGAGGTTCTGTCAAAATAAAATCTGGAAATTTTAAGAGACGCCGTTAGGCTGCCGAAATTCTGGCAACGAAGAAGGAACAGAGAAAGGAACTGATACGTACTGTGTACGTAGGTGCTGTCTAAGGAGGCTGGAAGTGAGTGGACCTAGCCGGTTCATCCAGTCTTTCCTGGGTACTACGTAGAATGGTAGTTCCTATGGGAATTATCGAATCGGTACAAGATCGGTTACTTTCTACAGAAGGAATGTAGCAGTTATGCTGCCGGATTTTAGACAGTGAAAGATGTAATGGAAATAAGAGAATTTGGTGTATGCTTTGTTGTATGACATTTTATTATCTAATAATAAATATTGTTTGGCATGTTAAACTTGTGTATGACGAATTAAGGGAGAAATTCGCAAGTCCTAAGGTAGCAGTGTTTTGACCTCAGTTTGACCTAGTAAACGAAGGAGTTTGGCTATGAAATTTGATGAGCCAGTTGTACACATCTGGGGCATTAAGTGGATAGGTAATAAGCCTCATTTGGATGTGTAGAATGAGATTAATCAGTTCTCAAATTAAAGGTCCAAAATAAGGAACTTAAGAGTAAAATTTTGAATTTCTGGGCTTAAGTTAAGATATAATCAAGCTAATGTTGCTTCCACAAGTGTACTCTGAGGAGTCTAAGGGAGGATGTTTCACAAGACATTAGAAACCATGGGGAGCCTCTTGCAAAATGAAAACTCAAGCCAAGATCAAGGCAACTCAAGAGGCAAACAAGCAAGGATCCAAGGTAACTTCTTTCTCCTATCTTTGTATTGTGTTGTAGGAAGATTTCTCTTGGATTTGAATGGTTGAAACACCATTTTTCTCTCCATGGAAGCTTCTGGATGTTCTGTCTTGATGGGGAAGAAGATGAATATTAAGTTATAAAATGTTTAGACAAGCTTAAACAAGATAGAATTATGTGGTTTGGACTTTGGAAATCATGTAATCTTGGAATTTTAATCTTGAGATTCTCTCTGTCACTATTCATGCACCTGGAAAGAGTTATAACTTCATGATTTTGATGTTTCCAATGGTTTCAAAATGAAAAATTGTGTGGGATAAAGTAGAGAAATAAGTATTGGAAGCATTTGAATCAAAATGAGAATTTTTGGATTCCTTAGAGGGTACCCACAGTTTCTGTCCAGTTCATGGGGAAGGAGATTGATTTTTATAAATCTAAGCTCATATTTAGATTCCTCATGAAAAATTGTGTGGGATTGACCTATGGAAGTAATTTTTAGAAAGATGGATAGAAATCCCTAAAGTTGAAGTAAATAGTTCAATATTCAAGAGGGATAGTCTTGAATAATGCTTGAGTTCATGGTCCTAATGAATTATGTGATGAATATGAATGTGTTTAGGACCTTGAAACATCCAAGAAGATGTTGAGAAGTGATTGACCGAAAGGCTTCATGGTTGGAAAGCTTAGGGAGCAAGTGCAAGAATAAGGAAGAAAGCTTAAGTTCAAGGTAGTAGACTTACCTCTTTATGTGCTTGATGCGGCATGCTTATGTGTTGACATGTATATGATGATTGAATGATGTTGTGACATGACGAATGATGTTGAATGTGTTATGAATAGCATATTTCCATGGCCATGCATTTTATACAAAGCTTATAGCATGATAGCATGTCACTAAATGAAGAAAGTTTAATGAAATTACATATCATGTATTAGCATCCATCTTGCATATTTAAGTGGTAATGTTGGCTACTGAGATTCCCTAGAATCTCACCCTCCTAGAACCAACCAATTTAGGTCAAGCATGATGGAACATGTATGCATGGAGAAGAGCTAAAGAATGGAAGAAAGAAAGTGAACAATTTCACATTCTATCCTATGATGTATGATCTTTCCTAGTTATGTAAAGTGTCTATTTATGTGATGAAAATGTATGAAATAATTATGGAATAACCCCATGATGTATATGAATGTGTGAGAGACCAAAGAGATGGTTTATGCATGTTGGAACAATTATTGGGAATTAAATGAAAGAAATTGAAATGGTAAAAATGTAGGTCCTGAAGCAGTTGTGTTGTGGCTTCAGTTTGACCTAGCAAATGAAAGAATTAATTCACGAAATTTTATGAGCATGTAGTAAACATCCATATCTTTCAATTCATAGGTATACGATTCATTTTGATGTTTATATCAAGAGAAACGAATTTCCAAATTTACAAGATAGAATCTGGAATTTCCAGAATTTGCTAAATGAACAGTAAAAAGTAACGCTTTAACTGTATTGATTGGCAAGTTAAATGTCCATATTTATATTTTTTTTTCTAAAGATCTATGAAAGAGCTTCAATTATAAATTTAGGTCAACTCCATACAATTTTTTACAATTAATTATGAATTTTCAAAGTTGGACTGTCAATATGGAAATTACCTAATGAACAGTACCCGTGAAGAAAGTTTTAAAATTTTTAATTTTTGGGCCAACGTAATGCTTCCGCTAATCAAATACGCTTCCGAATATGTACTTTGAGAGGTTAAAAGTAGGATGTTTCATTTTGGTGTCAGAGCAAAAGGTTTTGGCATTGGTACTGAATAAAGTTTTAGCACAGAATAGAGGTTCTAGTGCAAGATAAACTTGCTCTGCTAGGAAACAGAGTACATAACGGATTAGCTAAGGCCTAATTAAGATCGAGGTTAGTGATGGGTTACATGTTCATAGTCCAACTAAGATTATGAATTGAAGGTGATTACTCTATGGTAAGTATGTTAGACGTGATAAGTCAACCTTAGGTCGCGATTAAAGAAGACAAAAAATGTAGGTTGCGACCAAATGGTGTTGTGGTCGCGATGAATGAACACAGAAGATGTTAGTCGTGACGAGTCAATAGTTTGGTTATGACTAGACAACACAGTGATCCTTAAATGTTTAATGGGAAAGTAAAAGATAGCTTCTCACCTGATAGTAATCCTTGAGGATAGGGGAAACTTAAAAGTATGAATGGCATAGAGATATGAGCCAAACCTTTCCTCAGTTAGTTAAAGGGATGCAGCTGACTCAGTTAAGGATTACAGTGAAGCCAAGGACACAAAAGTCCTTTAGGCTAGAGACACATAAGTTTTACAGGTGATGGGAGATGTTATGATGAAATAAAAATAAGCATGACTAGTATGTAGCCACAGAGACTCCTCTATCTTAGAAAGAGAAATGCTTGAAAGTTAGATAAAGCAGTTAAGGGTTGAGTCTATACCCTGGTAGATGTAGGGAATTGGAAGACACGCAGCGGAAATTAACTTTTAAAATTTTTCCATTCCCAGCTAGATCTACCGAATGTGTTTAAGTCAAGGAGAAAGAAGTGTTACCTTCGGTATTCAAGCTTTAGTCGCGACCTACATATCCACTAGTCACGACTCTTCGCCTCTGGAACTTTCAGTCGCGACCTACTCAACTTCTCGTCGCGACCTTTCGCCTATGGAACTTTCAGTCGTGACCTACTCAGCTTCTCGTCGTGACCTGTCACCTCTAGAGTTTGAAGTCGCGACCTAATCAGCTTCTAGTCACGACCTGTCATCTCTGGAGTTTGCAGTCGCGACTTCCTCTGCTTCTAGTCGCGACCTGTCGTCTCTTTTTGAATTTCTGACGTTCAGAAGCCAATTTGGCCGTGACCTCTGTGTCAACTGGTCGCGACCTCGTCGTACCTGGTGCTCTTTTCTCGTTCGCAAGAAGTCGACAACTCAGATCGGCTTCCTCTACCAGTATCCACACGAATAGTGTTCCAACAAGAACGACATGCTAGCTCCTCTTGTCCCTCTAGGGTTTTCTCAAGATTCTGTCCTCACTGTCTCTATTCTGGCAGTTTCTTATATGCAAACCTTTTGCACTCTCCTTACCCCTTTTTCACTTGTGTGTTATGTTGTGTGTAGAACCCTAGCCCCTAATGTCAAATATATAGGATGCTATTGGGCTTCTAATTGGGCCGGGCTTCAGAATTAATCTTATATTAATTCTAAAATTAATACAATATCATATATTGCATAGTTTGATAAGAAACTAATTAAACAAATATGATTTTTATTAAATCCGTCCCACAGATTTAAATCACCTATTTATTTAATAAATATAAGACAAAATTATATTTGATTTATTCTCATAAATCAAATTTGAGATATTTATCAATTTGAATTTCAAATTCAAATAGATCATATCCATTTAAATTCAAATTCAAAAGTGATAGAGATTTAATTTATCCTTATAAATTAAATCTTGCAAATATCTCTTATATTATATATATAATATATACAAATTTATATATATATATAAAATATATATATCCACCCTAGACTATTCATTGAATCTAGACATCTCTTAGATTCAATGAATCTGGACATCACAGCTCGTGTTGGGCTATTTTGTGTGCGACCCTGTAGGCCCATATGAAGTTGGCAGTGGGCTAGTTACTATAATAACCCACAAGTCGTAAGCGGCCTCTAGCAAGACATTACGACTACCCAAATCATATGAGGATCGATGAACGATGTTACCTTTCATACAACCATATCACGTCCCTTTTGTCACACGATATTTCGGTCATGGATGAGGCATGGTGAACGTCATCCTCCTATTCCTGACCGTTACTTTCTCGATCCCTGAGTAGTCTGACTATAGAAATGGAACTACCCTTCCATTACAGTATGGCCATACATTTCTCAGACTCACTCATCGAGGGGCCCAGTAATATCTCTCTACGATGTGAGGGACAAATTTCATCTTGACCATTCACATTCCTCCACATGAAAAACCACTAAGCCCGAACATAGCCTTTATGATCACTCGGTCAAAAGTGACTTTTGACTAGGTCAAAGATGAGCGTTTGTCATGTAGGAATCCATGATGATCTCAGGTCAAAAGTGACTTTAAAGGGCATAGTGACATGGCTTGTATATGAGAGAAGCTTATGACTTGACCCATGTAGCTCTCTCATAGCCGGTCGGTCCAACACCCTGTACTCTTACATGTGCCTATGACTTTGATTTATATCTCTATATATCTTCAAAGTCATACTGGTCTTATTTCATCTTTGCTCCCGCATAGATGACCGACCAGGGACATTTAGGATAAGATCATGAATTATCCAAGGATGGTCATCACTGTAAACATGCAAATAATGTGATAACATAATTAAGAAATTCATAAAAGAATAATGTTTATAAGATAATGATTGGCCCTTAGGGCACAATTTCTAACATTCTCCCACTTGCACTAGGAACAATCATTAATTTGTCTCAATCCTATTGACCAAACATGACGCTCATGTTTTGCCTGTATAAGCGGCTTTGTTAGAGGATCAGCAACATTGTCTATCATTGATTTCTCTGATGAGATGAAATCGCCTGAGTATATGCTTGGTCCTTTGATGTGACCTAGGCTCTTTCGCCTGTGCAATGGCACCACTATTGTCACAGAACAAAGTTATCGGATCTGAGATGGTAGGCATCACCCCTAGTTCAGTAATGAACTTCCTGATCCAAATGGCCTCCTTAGCTGCATCAGATGCTTCTATATACTCGGCTTCTGTTGCAGAATCTGCTACAGTGCTCTGCTTAGAGCTCTTCCAGCTTATTGCTATATTATTCAGGAGGAATATGTATCAAGATTGCAATTTTTGATCATCTTGGTCAGTTTGGAAACTTGCATCTGAGTAACCAGTTACACAGAGCTCGTCATCCAATCCACCATAGACCAAGAATAAGTCCTTAGTCCTTCTCAAGTACTTAAGGATATTCTTGACAACAGTCCAATGGCCCTCACCAGGGTCCTGTTGATATCTGCTAGTCATACTTAAGGCAAACGATGTTGGAAATTGTGCCTTAAGGGCCAATCATTGTCCTATAAACATTATTGTTTTATGAATTTCTTAATTATGTTATCACATTATTTGTATGTTTACTGTGATAACCATCCTTGGATAACTCATGATCCTATCCTAAATGTCCCTGGTCGGTCATCTATGCGGGAGCAAAGATGAAATAAGACCAGTATGACTTTGAAGATATATAGAGATATAAATCAAAGTCATAGGCACATGTAAGAGTACAGGGTGCTGGACCGACCCGCTATGAGAGAGCTGCATGGGTTAAGTCATAAGCTTCTCTCATATACAAGCCATGTCACTATGCCCTTTGACCTGAGATCATCATGGATTCCTACATGACAAACGCTCAGCTTTGACCTAGTCAAAAGTCACTTTTGAACGAGTGATCATAAAGGCTATGTTCGGGCTTAGTGGTTTTTCATGCGGAGGAATATGAATGGTCAAGATGGAATTTGTCCCTCACATTGATAGAGAGATATTACTGGGCCCCTCGATGAGTGAGTCTGAGAAATGTATGGCCATACTGGAATGGAAGGGTAGTTCCATTTCTATATTCAGACTACTCAGGGATCGAGAAAGTAACGGTCAGGAATAGGAGGATGACGTTCACCATGCCTCATCCATAACCGAAATATCGTGTGACAAAAGGGATGTGATATGGTTGTATGAAATGTTACATCGTTTATCGATCCTCATATATTTTGGGTAGTTGTAATGCCTTGCTAGAGACCGCTTACGACTTATGGGTCAATATAGTAACTGGGCCACTGCTAACTTCATATGGGCCTACAGGGTCGCACACAAAATTGCCCAATACGAGCATGATGTCTAGATTCATTGAATCTAAGAGATGTCTAGATTCATTGAATAATCTAGGGTGGATATATATTTTATATATATATATAAATTTGTATATATATATTATATATAATATAAGAGATATTTGTAAGATTTAATTTATAAGGATAAATTAAATCTCTATCACTTTTGAATTTGAATTTAAATGGATATGATCTATTTGAATTTAAAATTCAAATTGATAAGATATCTCAAATTTGATTTATGAGAATAAATCAAATATAATTCTGTCGTATCTTTATTAAATAAATAGGTGATTTAAATCTGTGGGACGGATTTAATAAAAATCATATTTATTTAATTAGTTTCTTATCAAACTATGCAATATATGATATTGTATTAATTTCAGAATTAATCTTATTTTAATTCTATATTAATATAGATGTCAAAGATGAAGTAGAGATGTTATAAATAAATCTATATTTATCTCTATAATGTCCAGGTATTTGTTGAGCTTATTAGCAAAATTAAGACTGTTAGTTCTTCGATAGCGCACAGCGCTTATCTATGTTATTATGCATGAGACCTTCCGTACAAAAATAGACTGTAAATCCCGCTTGAGATGATGAAAGGGCAGGTGAAACATCGTACGCAGTAGTGCATAATGGCTTAGAAATAGTCCGCAGGTGTTGGCTAGGAGATAACAGTATGACTAATCATGCTAATGACCTACCAAATTTCTTGATTCTCAAAGATAAGTAGATTTTTATTTATCTCACCACTATGGATCTGGAGGTGAAGATACTAATGTAAGGGAGAATTACGACTATTGAGCTTTCGTTTTCCTCCTGCTTTACTTTGTTCTTATTTCTTGTTCTTATCTGCACTTCTTACTTTCTACTCCTTACATTCTGCTTTATCGCTTTCTTATTTCTTTTATTTCTTCTGTTTATTTACTTTCTGCTCTTTACTTTTTAAGTATTTACTTTCTGTCCCTTTAAATTATGTCTTCTTTATTCCGTTCCTTTTCTTTCAAACGAAGTAGTGGAAACCCTTCTTCATCCACTTCTTCTTTTCTAAACGATGAGGAATTAAACGCTGTAACAAGCAACTCTTCAAACAAAAGAATTTTCAAAGAAGAAATTTCTTTTCAAAACATAAACCAAAACATTGACAATTGGACTTTACCACCAATTGCCACAAACGCACTTTATGTGCAAACTGAAGATAGGAAATGGTTCTCCAAATCCGATTATATAATCAGGACAGTTGAAGAATCAATTTCTATCCAACCTGAAAAAGAGGATTTTTACCTTCTTTCAAAAAAGTCGATTGAAAAACACTGAAAAGAGTATAACTTTTTACACATCGGATGTATTCAAATCGCAATTAAACCACTTTTTCGAAAAGGCATAAATGTATCGTGCTTATTGTGTCTTTTAGACAATAGACATGATATATTTCAAGATGCTATTCTTGCGGTAGCTGAAACTGGTCTACATGATAGACCTGTCTATTTTAATTGTTATCGAGATCGGATGACTGAGTTAAAAGATGAACATGTCCTTGAAAATATTAAACTTAAAATCAAATTAAATGGTTTACGCATGAAACCAGGATCTATACCTACTACCCTAATATACAGGATACAGTATAAGGTCTCAAACACTTCTACGTCTTTTGTTCAAATACTTTTTGAAAAAGACCAAACAACTGTTTTCTTAACTGATTTTAAAAATGTTAATTTGACAATCCCGAAAACTATTATGTGGGAAAATGTTAAATTACCATATGAATGGATAATGGAAAAAGCTGCACAGCCCATTCCACAACCCACTTCTCAGTTAAGTAGGATTTCACAAACATCTCATGGATCTGTCAGGTTATCCTTTGATCGGTCCAGAAGATCCTTTTCACAAACAAATAGATCAGAATCTTCAATATATGAGGATTGTAGATCTCTTCAAACTGAATCATCTAGATTCTCCTATTCTTCAATTCCTAGACCGCCTTCTATCATATATGGAATGGCATCCGAAACACCCACAGTAGTAGTTACCCAACCGCAAACGACTGCTACCAATGTTTCTCTCCAAGGAATTGATAGTTCTGTAAATATTCCCCAAACAGTGTATGAAAGAGATGAAGACTTAAAATCACATGAGTCTCCAACTTATTCATCACTAGGGATGGACCAAACTGGCTTTATTGGTTTCATTGAAAAAGATTTTCAAATTGACAAACAAACTTTACAAAAACAATTTTACTTGGACGAATATGTTCTCCAGAGAAAATGGTGTTTAGAAAACTTCAAAGGATCTGTTAGAAAAATGATTCAAGAAAAATTCTACAGATTCCTTGAAAGAATTCAAGTGAATATAACATTTTTTGATTGGTTTGGCGAATATGCTAAAACTTCAAAATTGGATTATCCATTTGAACAAACAATAGATGTTATTAAACATTAGACAACCTCTAGAGGAGAAAATATATCTTCTGGGTTTCTTTCAAACAAAACGGTACAAATTCCACAAGCTAGGGATGATCAAGGTCAACCAGTGCTTGCTGCACCTTTTAGATTTAAAAACGTTGCAGAATCTGTTGATTCAAATGACATCAAAAAGATTGTTGAACAGAATAATTATACTAACTTATATTTACAGCAGTTAGGTGATCATTTTGTTCAATCATCTACCATCTTAAACAATATTCCAAAACAATCCAAACCAAGGATTGAAACTCCTATTTTTAAACCTTTTCAGATTAATCCCCAGATGAAGTCTGAGATATACAACTAAAACAAATCCAAAATGATTGAAAGGATCAATCAGAGGATTCACCAAATTGCTCAAACCATGACTGTCCCAGAGTCACCCCAAAATGAGTCAACTTCATCCACTAGGCAATTAGGAGTCATAGATAGAGATTCCCAAGAAGCCTCTCAAACAGATTCTACATCAGAATCGCAACTACAACTCAACCACCAACACTGGAAACAGCCCTCTAAACTGTATTACCCTAGGGCCAGCCCTCCGGATATTCTGGTTGAAGAACGAGTTTCCCAAAATCCTACTTGCTTCAATAGAGATAACATTTATGAATGGAACATAGATGGCCAAAACGAAGCTAGTATCCTCCAAACGATGCAGCAGATGACAATGTTGTGTACTGTGTATCAAACACAAAACAACTACACAGATGAACAAATAACTAGTCTTTTGGTATCCGGTTTTACAGGTCAACTGAAGAACTGGTGGGATCATTATCTTACCCCAGAAGACAAACAGATTATTTTTTCATCTATCCAAACTGAGTCTGATGGAACACCTACCCTTTACAACGGTGAAACCTGTCCAAATTCTGTCCAAACTTTGTTTTTACAATTGTTAAACATTTTGTTGGCGATCTGTCTATTTGGAAAGACAGATCAGCTGAATTATTGTCAAATCTTAAGTGTAGAACCCTTTCTAATTTCAGATGGTATAGGGATACTTTTCTTGCTTGAGTTCTCACAAGAGAAGATGCCAAACAACCCTTTTGGAAAGAAAAATTCCTAGCTGGATTACCTAAATCTTTGGGTGATAAAGTTAGAGAAAAATTTAGAAATCAAAATGATGGCAAAATTCCTTATGAGTTCTTGACATATGGAGAATTAATCTCTTATGTTCAAAAAATTGCTCTTAAGATCTGTCATGATGATAGCATCCAACATCAACTTGCAAAAGAAAAAGCCATAAACCGTAGAGAGTTAGGAACTTTCTGTGAACAATTTAGCCTTCCTTCTTGCAAACAAACCAAACCTTCTCGGAAATCCCATAGGAGACCATTCCGTAGAAGATCTGAGAAAAACAAGCCTGTCTACCAAAGGTATAAATATGATACACCTCCCCGTAGACTCAAACAGGAATTTAGATCCAAACCTAAGATAGATTTTCCCGAACAAAATAAGGTCAAATGTTTTAAGTGTGGCAAATTAGGTCATATTTCAAGATATTGTGCCTTGCGAAGAAAACTAAAGAAGATTAGGTGTATTGATGAACCTCTTCTTGAACAAATAAATAATCTTTTGATTGAAAACACTTCTAGTTCAGAAACTGAAAGTACAAGGGATGATTCTTCTTCTGAGGATATTCAAAACATTCAAAATGATGATATCCCAGAATCTTCCTCTATCAATGTTATTACGAAAGAACAAGATTTACTTCTTGATATTATTGATAAACTTCCAGACTCTGAAAAAGGAGAATATTTGTTTAAGTTCCGAGAGTTAGTTAATCAATAACCTCCATCTTCCAAACCTAAACTACCTTTTTCTTCAAACAAATACGATTTAACAAATATTTTAAACAAGTTCCAACATACTGTCAAACCAACCACCATACACGACCTTCACCAAGAGGTACGTAACCTTAAGGCTGAAGTGAGTCTACTCAAACTTTAACAAGAAACACATGCAGTAGCTATATCCCAAATACAAGATATACAGCTTGCATCCAAAATAGAAAATCTTGACATCCACACTGATGATAATGAGAACAAAGAAGATGAAAATTTTTTAGATCTCATTTCAAGAATTTCTATCCAAAAATTTTATATCCATGCTAAGATTATTATTCATAATGATTTTATCTTGGATCAAACTGTCTTATTTGACACAGGGGCTGATTCTAATTGTTTTAATGAAGGAATCATTCCTACAAAATATTTTGAAAAAACTCCTGAAAAGTTTAATGGCGTCAATGGCTCACGCTTAGATGTCCGTTACAAAGTTTCAAACGTTGTTGTTGAAAATGAAGCATTGAGACTTGAAACTCCGTTTATATTAGTTAAAAATATGGGAACCCAGATCATTCTAGGGGAGCCTTTTGCTAGGTTATTATTCCCGTATATGACTGATGAAAATGGAATTTCAAAAGAGTATCTGGGTAAAACAATTTTATTCCCTTTTACTCAAAAACCAAAAATCAAGGAACTCAATCTTTTGACTTCTAAACAACGACAAATAAACTTTTTAAAAGAAGAGATTTCTCTTAAAACGATAGAGCAGCAACTGTGTCAAAAAGATATTCAAAAGAGAATCCAAAGTTGTCTTGAACAAATACAAACTACTATTTGTTCGGATTTACCAAATGCTTTTTGGAAAAGAAAACAACACGTGGTAGATTTACCATATGAAAAAGATCTTTCTGAAAAGAAAATACCGACAAAGGCCAGACCCATCCAGATGAGTCTGGAGCTTTTGGAAACTTGTAAACAAGAGATCCAAGATCTTTTAAACAAAAAATTGATTCGTAAGTCAAGAAGCCCATGGTCTTGTGCTGCTTTTTATGTCAATAAAAATGCCGAGATAGAACGTGGAGCACCTAGGCTTGTAATTAATTACAAACCTTTAAACGAAGCATTACAATGGATCAGGTATCCAATTCCAAACAAATCTGATCTACTGAAACGATTGTATTCTGCAAAAATCTTTTCAAAGTTTGATATGAAATCTGGATTTTGGCAAATATAGATTTATGAAAATGATAGGTATAAAACTGCTTTTACTGTCCCTTTTGGTCAGTATGAGTGGAATGTTATGCCTTTTGGTTTAAAAAATGCTCCTTCTGAATTCCAGAGAATCATGAATGAGATCTTCAATGATAGTAGTCAATACATCATTGTTTACATTGATGATGTATTAGTCTATAGTCATTCTATAGATCAACATTTTAGACATATCTCCAAATTCATTAGAATTGCAGAAACAAACGGTTTAGTAGTTCTAAACCAAAAATTAGTTTATTCTAAACTATAATCAGGTTTTTGGGTCATTGGATACATCAAGGGTCCATTACACCGATTGAAAGAGCAATTCAATTTGCTGACAAATTTCCCGATCAAATCAATGATAAAACACAACTTCAACGATTTTTGGGATGTTTAAACTATGTTGCGGAATTTATACCTTATCTTAGCAACTTCATTAAACTGCTTCATCAGCGACTCAAGGAAAGTCCGCCTCCCTGGACTGACCTCCATTCAAACATTGTCAGACAGATTAAATCCCAGGTTAAGGAACTTCCTTATCTTAGCCTTCCAGATCCGTCTGCATTCAAAATTGTTGAAATTGATGCCAGTGACATAGGTTTTGGTGGCATTCTTAAATAGTAGTGCCAGTGGATTAATTCACCTTCTGGCATTAAAAATTGTTGGACTGTGGTCCGTCCAGTGCTCTACTTCCTTTCTCCTCCCTCTTTTTTATTCCTTTCGGTCCTTTCGGGGTCCTCCCTCAAGTTCGTATCAGAGCCAGAAGGTGAAGTAGAGATGTTATAAATAAATCTATATTTATCTCTGTGATGTCCAGGTATTTGTTGAGCTTATTAGCATAATTAAGACTGTTAGTTCTTCGATAGCACATAGCGCTTATCTATGTTATTATGCATGAGACCTTCCGTACGAAAATAGACTGTAAGTCCCGCTTGAGATGATGAAAGGGCAGGTGAAATATCGTACGCAATAGTGCATAATGGCTTAGAAATAGTTCGCAGGTGTTGGCTAGGAGATAACAATATGACTAATCATGCTAATGACCTAACAAATTTCTTGATTCTCAAAGATAAGTAGATTTTTATTTATCTCACCACTATGGACCTGGAGGTTAAGATACTAATGTAAGGGAGAATTGCGACTATTGAGCTTTTGTTTCCTCCTGCTTTACTTTGTTCTTATTTCTTGTTCTTATCTGCACTTCTTACTTTCTGCTCCTTACATTCTGCTTTATCGCTTTCTTATTTCTTTTATTTCTTCTGTTTATTTACTTTCTGCTATTTACTTTTTAAGTATTTACTTTCTGTATTTACTTTTTATCCCTTTAAATTATGTCTTCTTTATTCCGTTCCTTTTCTTTCAAACGAAGTAGTGGAACCTTACTCATGCGACCTCGCTGATCAGGTGTACTAGACACAAATCCTTGCTGTGGTGAATGCCATGAGGCATGGGTATGAAACCCCTCTTTGATTCTTGCATACTAAACCTATGCAGTATCTTATCTATATATGTGCTCTAACTGAGTCCTAGAAGCCTTTTTGATCTATCTCTATAGATCCTAATTCCTAGGATGTAGGTGGCTTCACCCAAGTCTTTCATCGAGAAAGACTTTCCTAACCAAGACTTGACAATCTACAAGGTAGGAATGTCATTCCCAATAAGTAGGACGTCATCGACATAGAGTACCAAAAATACAACTGTGCTCCCACTAACTTTCTTGTACACACAAGGTTCATCAATGTTTTGAAGAAATCCAAACTCTTTGACTACTTCATCGAAACTATGATTCCAACTCCGAGATGCTTGCTTCAGTCTATAAATGGACCTTTGAAGCTTGCACACCTTACCAGAGTCCTCAGAACGTACAAACCCTTCAGGTTGTGTCATGTACACATCCTCAAGGAGCTTTCTATTAAGGAAGGCTATCTTGACGTCCATCTGCCATATTTCATAGTCATAATATGCTGCAATGGCAAGGAGGATTCTGATTGATTTGGCCATTGCAACTGGGGAAAAGGTCTCATCATAGTCCACACCATGAGTTTGAGTAAATCCTTTTGTAACCAGTCGTGCCTTGAAGACATTTACATTGCCATCCATGTCGATTTTCTCTTTAAAAACCCACTTGCACCCGACGGTTTTTACACCTTCAGGCGGGTCGACTAAGGTCCATACCTTATTGTCGTACATGGATTGCATCTCAGACTTCATAGCATTTAGCCATTTTCAGAGTTTGGTCCCACTACAGCTTCTCGATAGGTAGTTGGCTCATTATGCTCAATGAGCAACACATCACGATTGTCAGCAATCAGAAATCCATATCTCTGAGGATGAAGTCGTGCCTTATTAGATCGCCGTGGGCCTTGCTTGACTTGAGGAGTCTCAACAACTTGTTGTGAGTCTTCTCCATTTTCCATCTGTGGTTCTATGGTGTCTTGTGGCTCTCAAACTTCTTCAAGGTGTACCTTGCTCCCAGTGGTTCTTTTAGAGATAAATTCTCGTTCGAGAAAGATACCATTTCTGACAACAAACACTTTGTTATCAGTGGGGTTGTAGACATAATATCCCTTGGTTTCCTTAGGATATCCCACAAAAAGGCACTTTGAGGATTTGGGCGCTAACTTATCTGAGGCTTGTTGCTTAACATAGACCTCACATCCCCAAGTCTTGAGAAAAGACAAACTAGGTTTCCTCCCAGTCCATATCTCATACGGAGTCTTTTCAACTGCCTTAGATAGAACACGATTCAGTGTGAACGCAGCTGTCTCTAGGGCGTGGCCCCAAAAGGACGGTGGAAGATCTGTTCGACTCATCATGGATCAAACCATATCTAATAGTGTTCGATTCCTCCGTTCAGAAACGCCATTCCATTGTGGTATTCCTGGAGGAGTCAATTGTGAGACTATCCCACAATTCCTAAGATGATCGATAAACTCTTGGCTCAAATATTCACCACCTCGATCAGATCGAAGGGCTTTAATTATTTTACCAAGCTGGTTTTGTACTTCATTTTGAAATATCTTGAACATTTCAAAAGATTCGGATTTATGTTTCATTAGATAGACGTAGCCATATCTACTGAAATCATCTATGAATGTGATAAAGTACGAATAACCTCCTCTAGCATTTGTATTCATCGGTCCATACACATCTGTATGTATAAGGCCCAACAAATCAGTGGCCCTCTCATTGTGCCCAGTGAAAGGTGACTTTGTCATCTTACCTAACAAACAAGATTCGCAAGTATCATATGATTCAAAATCAAATGAGTTAAGAAATCCATCTTGATGGAGTTTAGAAATGCGTTTCTCATTTATGTGGCCCAGACGACAGTGCCAGAGGTATGTCAGATTCAAATCATTTGGTTTGACCCTTTTGGCGGTTATATTATAGATATTTCCATGATTGGTGAAACATCCTCCCTTAGACCCCTCAGAGTACACTTACGGAAGCAATATTAGCTCGATTATATCTTAACTTAAGCCCAGAAATTTAAAATTTTACTCTTAAGTTCCTTATTCTGAACCTTTATTTTGAGAACTGATTAATCTCCTTCTACACATCCAAACAAGGCTTCTTACCTATCCACATAATGCCCCAGATGTGTACCATTGGCTCACCAAATTTCGTGGCCAAACTCCTTCATTTACTAGGTCAAACTGAGGTCAAAACACTGCTACCTCAGGACCTGCGAATTTCTCTTTTAATTTCTCATTCGCAAATTGAACATGCCAAACAATATTTATTATTAAATAATAAAATGTCATACAACAAGTCATACACAAAATTCTCATATTTCCATTACATCTTTTCCTGCCTAAAAATCCGGCAGCACAACCGCTAGGCTTCATCTGTACAAAGAACTAAACCGTACTGATTCGGTAATTCCCTCATGAAAATTACAATTCTACGTAGTACCTAGGAAAGACTGGATGAATCGGCTAGGTCCACTCACTTCTGGCCTCCTTAGACAGCACTGCGTACACAGTACTTATCATATTATGATGTTCAGTCTTAAATTCGGCAGCATAACGGCGTCTCTCAAAATTCTTAGAATTCAGTTCAACATAATCTCCCTGTAATGGGTTAGATATGGGGAATGAGATTCGAGGGAATCTCAGTAGTAATAATCATAACAATATATGTAATGCAGTGTGATAGTGCCTGCTTGTGATTGTGTACAGATAAGTATGCAGCATGCTTCAATATTCAATAACATATGATCATAGCATTGTAATAGAGCTTCAAGCATAACATATAAGACAACAATCCAACCAAACAATAGCACAACAAATCTCAAAGACATTACATAAAAGCTAGGATTAGTTACTACCTCAAAAGCAGAACTTCAGAACTTCTCTACTGCTTCCAACTTCACCAGCACTTCCTTTCTTCTTTCTTTCTCCTTCTCTCTCTTCTCTCTCTCTCTTTCTCTTGCCAAAACCGTGCATAATGAAGGTAAGGGGGTATTTATAGTTTTGGTCAATGGTATTATTGTAATTTTGAAGCCATCTGACCCTGTGGTCCTGGTTTTTCCATAATTTCCTATTTTCTTTTATTCCTTTTACTGCATCATGCATGACATCATCTCCATGCCACCTCATGGGATACCTCATATGTCACATGGCGAAATTGCAAGCTTCTTGGACACCTCATCAACTTACTCAGCAGTTCTAGTCCAATCCAGTACCGGTCCGGTCCGATTTCCCATAAACTGGACCCACCGGCTAAGATTATGCCACGTGTCCTCAACTTTTTCTTCTGCCTCTAAGATGACACCATGTAGGATCTGGAAGGGACCTTTCACGCCTTCCAATGCTATCCAGATAAGTCCAGGACTTTATCTGATCACCACCTCGGTTATCGTGCCGATCGAGTAACTTTACTTTATTGAAACAGCATTAAAATAGTATTTTAATGCCATTTTTTCCCAGATGACATTGGGCCTACGTTTTTGGGCTCTAGGAACATCATCTTGGGTCTCTGATCCAGCCCAAGTACTCTGACCGCATGATTCCCAAGAAATATCGCTTGGCAAATTACCAAAATACCCCTGGGTGCCCTTTCTTGCACTATCTTTACTCTAAGGGTAAAATCGTCATTTTACACCCTTCTGTACCCTGTTAGGGTATATACTGACTCTAAGTAACTCTATCTATATGTACCTTAGCTTCTGGGCCTGTCCAAAATGACCAAAATGCCCTTTATTCATCTGTTACCCTTTTGTACAACACAGGGGCATTTTCGTAATTTCGCACTTTTCCGGGGTTCTGCCGGACACTGGCCCACCTATCAGTCCAAGGGTCTTACTGGGCCTTTGTTGGCGCCATTATTAGGCCTTTTAGGGTCCATTACCTTCATGGCACACATTACGAGGATCTTCCCTCGTTAATGTTTATTGAATATTTTATTTATTATCCACCGTCTATACACATATCCGGACACCGGCTCCTTCTATCCGATACACTGGCCTGCGGCATTCAGGCATCCCTGTGAGTCATATCAGTCATCTGACTGAGGTCATCCGAACTCATTCAGTCCCTTTTCAAATACCGATAAATTTCCCTATCGGATACCCGGAGGCCTCACACTCCCGTCTGGATTTTCTAATTTGCGAATAACTTTTTCTACAGGCCTCCTATCGGTATTCTGTCAGTTTCCTGACATCCGCCCCATAAGGACGTATCATCCTGTATTTTCTCACCTAGATCTGAAATCTAGGATATCCGGTATGAATTTTTATAACTTTTGGACGATCAGTCCATTTCTGGCTATCTGGAGTCTTCAAAAATTCCTGTATCAAGCCAGATTACCGAGCTTCACTTGCTCTTTCTACCGGTGAAATCTGGGACTGAAATGCTTTCGGACAGTCCAAACCACTTCCGGCCTGACTTTCTTAAATTATACTTTAGCCCCAAGGAACTTTTCTTCTTTTCAATTAAGTCCCTTTTTATTTGGCTAAAATTACACTTAAGGACCCCACATTTTTGTCTACTTTTCCTTCTTAGCTTTAATCTTTCCATAATTGCACTTAAGCCCCTTCATTTTCTTTCTTTTGCAATTTAATCCCTTTCTTTGCATAAATGGCCATCATATCCCTAGGGACTTTCACTATTTACATATCAGTCCCTGGACTTTTACTTATTTGCAGTTTAGTCCCTAAAAACCCTCTGTATGTTTTGGGGACTTCTGCTCAAAGGGATATATCTATTTCAGGCTATTTTCTAAGTCTCTGGCCTAAAATTGGGACACATTCCTCATTTTGAACCTAGGTGAACTGTCCTGATTCTGTAGGTTAAAGACTTAACTTATCTTTAAACCCTGAAGGACTTAGCTCATCCCTCGGATTCCTACAAAATATAGGTAAGTAATCTGCCTATATCAGATTACTACCCTGGGACTACGGGTTTAGCAGCCTGCCCATATCAGACTACTTCCCAGTTCTCCTAGACCAAAAATCGGGATGTTACAATTGGGTTGTTCCAATTTTAATATGTAATGATCAACATGCAAATCACCATAAGCATAGAAAATATCATTACGATAAATGGAACATCTACCATTCCCAGCAATGGAAGTGTAACCTTCCTTATCCAAATAAGAAAGAGAAACAATGTTACTACTGAAAGAAGGAACATAATAGCAATTGTTCAAAACTAACAAAAGCCCAGTGGGCAGAACTAATTCATAAGTGCCTGCAGCTAAAGCAGCAACCTTTGCTCTATTTCCAACTCGTAGGTCAACTTCACCCTTTTTCAGCTTTCTACTGTCCTTTAGGCCCTGCACATTTGTACAAATGTGAGAACCACATGCGGTATCTAATACCCATATAGTGGAAGTAGAGAGATGAATGTCTATAACATAAATACCTGAAGCGATAGCCCTGCTATCCTTCTTGTTCTTTTTCAGATCTTCAAGGTAGAGTTTGCAATTCCTCTTCCCATGACCCGGTTCATTGCAGAAGAAGCAAATGCCTTCCTTTGGAGGCTTTGCCTTCTTTGGTGCAGGCTTGGTTTCGGGCTTGCCTGACTCTTTGGTCTTACCAGATGAGCCATGTCCCTTCCCCTTGCCCTTGCCTTTCTTTTTCATACCCTTTCCTTTTTGAACCATCAAAACTGTGCTGGGCTTCTTCTTAACAGTCAGCTCAGCAGTTTTAAGCATCCCATGCAGTTCAGAAATAGATTTCTCCATGTTGTTCATGTTGTAGTTCATGACAAACTGGTCATAACTTTCCGGGAGTGAGTTCAAGATCAAATCTGTAGCTAACTCCTGGCTTATAGGAAATCCAAGCCTCTCAAGGTGATCAATATACCCTTTCATCTTTAAGACATGAGTACTCACTGATGTACCTTCAGCCATCTTACAGGAATGTAAGGCCTTAGTGGTCTCATACTCTCTTGCCTTGCCTGTTGCTGGAACATTTCCTTAAGATGCACAATCATCTCATAAGCCTCCATGTGTTCCAGATCTCTTTGGAGCTCCAGAACCATAATGGCAAGCATCAAGCATCCCACATCGACAGAGTCTTCCTTATGCTTCGCATAAGAATCTCTCTGAGCTCTAGGAGCATTGACTGCTGGCTCCTCAGGAATGGGTTGATCTAGGACATATACTTTTCTTTCCTTCTTGAGAATAATTCTCAAGTTCCTGAACCAGTCAAAAAAGTTTGTCCCATTGAGTTTGTCCTTCTCAAGGACAGATCGCAACGATAATGTAGCAGTATTACTAGTCGTCATGATTCTACAATTAAAATATGCAAGCGAACTAGCAATCTCCCACTGAGTTAAACAACCCTCAATGTAATAATTAGTGGGCTAAGATCCATATTTGGCTTAAACTTGAGTCCGCTTTGGCAGGACGCTCAACTTTAAGTTATTTAGGTAGGTAACAACTTTACCAATTATATCAAATGTAACTCTTAGATATTTATGGGATTCCATCATTATATGATCCGGCATGTTTTAATCCCATCTAATGCCTTGAGACCCAAAACCGTTTTGATAATCTCAATTAAGTCAAACAATAACAAACAAAAGAGTAGCACCATTACTCTTGCTTATCTCCCCAAGATAACTCAAATGCACCCACTTTGGTGGAGCCTACAAATGAGCGATCGAGGTTTTGATAAGTGTTCATTAATTGACGGCATATGACTTAAGATTTCTTTTAGAGGTTTTAATTAACTATCTAGTTTGCATGTATCTCGATTGTATCTCATACCAGTATTATGCATATAGAACATACATATAGTGATATAAACATAAGATACATAATCTTAAACGTGATACAATATGGCTCACCTATCCTAAGTCCCCTCAAGCCAATGAGAGGAGCTGTCTAATTAGAATAGGAAAATTAGATAAGGAAACCTCGTTTTAACATTCGAGGGGAGTGAGATGAGAAGAGAATGTACAACGAGAGTAATTAGAGGAAGGCACGACACGCAGGCCATATTTAGAAAAATTACAACACTTGTAATCTAGAGCCATATTGTTCACCATACCCAACCATTCAAGAATCAAAATTCATACTATTTGAAGGGCAATAAATGTTTCAAAACATTCATATATCAATATATTGCGATTATGTTACGCTACGATCAGGTAGCCACGGGGTCTGGGGCAGCGCCCCAATAAATTTCTTTTTTATAAATAATCAAGAATCTTAATTCTATTTCCGTAGACCCCATTAATATTAATTGATCAAATCAATTAACATACACCACTGATTTCAGTTTCCTTTTGGATTCCTTAAATGTCATACATAAACGGATTTCATATATGTCATACATATGAACAGCTAAGAAATCTAACATACATCACATGTATCAACAATCAAACCTAACTTAAACACAAAGCGGCATGGCTCTGATACCACTGTAGGGAATTGGAAGACACGCAGCGGAAATTAAATGTTTAAGTCAAGGAGAAAGAAGTGTTACCTTCGGTATTCGAGCTTTAGTCATGACCTCCACATCCACTAGTCGCAACTCTTCGCCTCTGGAACTTTCAGTCGCGACCTACTCAACTTCTCGTCGCGACCTTTCGCCTATGGAACTTTTGTTGGAGATTGTGCCCTAGGGGCCAATCATTATCTTATGAACATTATTGATTTATGAATTTCTTAATTATGTTATCATATTATTTGCATGTTTACTATGATGACAATCCTTGGATAACTCGTGATTTTATCCTAAATGTCCCTGGTCGGTCATCTATACGGGAGCAGAGATGAAATAAGACCAGTATGACTTTGAAGATATATAGAGATATAAATCAAAGTCATAGGCACATGTAAGAGTACAGGGTGCTGGACCGACCCGCTATGAGAGAGCTGCATGGGTTAAGTCATAAGCTTCTCTCATATACAAGCCATGTCACTATGCCCTTTGACCTGAGATCATCATGGATTCCTACATGACAAACGCTCAGCTTTGACCTAGTCAAAAGTCACTTTTGACCGAGTGATCATAAAGGCTATGTTCGGGCTTAGTGGTTTTTCATGCGGAGGAATGTGAATGGTCAAGATGGAATTTGTCCCTCACATTGGTAGAGAAATATTACTGGGCCCCTCGATGAGTGAGTCTGAGAAATATATGGCCATACTGGAATGGAAGGGTAGTTCCATTTCTATATTCAGACTACTCAGGGATCGAGAAAGTAACGGTCAGGAATAGGAGGATGACGTTCACCATGCCTCATCCATGACTGAAATATCGTGTGACAAAAGGGACGTGATATGGTTGTATGAAATATTACATCGTTTATCGATCCTCATATATTTTAGGTAGTTGTAATGCCTTGCTAGAGACCGCTTACGACTTGTGGGTCAGTATAGTAACTGGGCCACTGCCAACTTCATATGGGCCTACAGGGTCGCACACAAAATAGCCCAATACGAGCTATGATGTCTAGATTCATTGAATCTAAGAGATGTCTAGATTCAATGAATAATCTAGGGTGGATATATATTTTATATATATATAAATTTGTATATATATATTATATATAATATAAGAGATATTTGTAAGATTTAATTTATAAGGATAAATTAAATCTCTATCACTTTTGAATTTGAATTCAAATGGATATGATCTATTTGAATTTGAAATTCAAATTGATAAGATATCTCAAATTTGATTTATGAGAATAAATCAAATATAATTCCGTCTTATCTTTATTTTAAATTAAATAAATAGGTGAATTAAATCTGTGGGATGGATTTAATATAAACCATATTTATTTAATTAATTTCTTATTAAATTATGAAATATATGATATTGTATTAATTCAGAATTAATATAAGATTAATTCTGAAGTCCGGCCCTATTATAAGCCCGATAGCTTCCTATATATTTGATATTAGGGGCTCGGGTTCTACACATCTCTACACACACATTCAGACGTGAGAAAAGGGGGCAGGGAGAGTGCAAAAGGTTTGCAGATAAGAAACTGCCGAAATAGAGACGGTGAGGACGGAATCTCTAGAAAGCCCTAGAGGGACAAGAGGCGCTAGCACGTCGTTCACGATTGGAACGCTGTTCGTGTGGATACCGGTAGAGGAAGCCGATCTGAGCTGTCGACTTCTTACGATTCTCGAGACACGAAGCAGGGTCGCGACCTATTGACACTGAGGTCACGACCATACGGGCATCTGAACGTCAAAAATCCAAAAAGAGGAGACAGGTCGCGACTTGAAGCTGACGAGGTCGTGACTACAAACTCCAGAGACGTCCGGTCGCGACGAGAAGCATAGTAGGTCGCGACTAACAACTCCAGAGGCAACAGGTCGCGACTGGAAGCTGAGTAGGTCGCGACTAAAAGTTCCAGAGGCGAGGAGTCACGACTAGTGGATACAGAGGTCGCGACTAAAGCTCGAATACCGAAGGTAACAATTCTTTCTCCTTGACTTAAATATATTGGGTAGATCCTGGCTGGGAATGGAAAAATTTTTAAAGTTAATTTCCGCTGCGTGTCTTCCAATTCCCTACAACTTTCAGTCGCAACCTACTCAGCTTCTCGTCGTGACCTAACACCTCTGGAGTTTGAAGTCACGACCTAATCAGCTTCTAGTCGTAACCTGTCGCCTCTGGAGTTGTTAGTCGCGACCTCCTCTGCTACTAGTCGCGACCTGTAGTCTCTTTTCGGATTTCTGACGTTCAGAAGCCAATTTGGTAGTGACCTCTGAGTCAACTGGTCGCGACCTCGTCGTACCTGGTGCTCTTTTCTCGTTCGCGAGAAGTCGACAACTCAGATCGGCTTCCTCTACCGGTATCCACACGAATAGCGTTCCAACACGAACGACGTGCTAGCGCCTCTTATCCCTCTAGGGTTTTCTCAAGATTCCGTCCTCACTGTCTCTATTCCGGCAGTTTCTTATCTGCAAACTTTTTGCACTCTCCTTGCCCCTTTTTCTCTTGTGTGTTATGTTGTGTGTAGAACCCTAACCCCTAATGTTAAATATATAGGATGCTATTGGGCTTCTAATTGGGCCGGGCTTCAGAATTAATCTTATATTAATTCTGAAATTAATACAATATCATATATTGCATAGTTTGATAAGAAACCAATTAAATAAATATGGTTTTTATTAAATCCGTCCTACAGATTTAAATTACCTATTTATTTAATAAAGATAAGACGGAATTACATTTGATTTATTCTCATATATCAAATTTGAGATATCTTATCAATTTGAATTTCAAATTCAAATAGATCATATCCATTTAAATTCAAATTCAAAAGTGATAGAGATTTAATTTATACTTATAAATTAAATCTTGCAAATTTCTCTTATATTATATATATAATATATATATACAAATTTATATATATAAAATATATATATCCACCCTAGACTATTCATTGAATCTAGATATCTCTTAGATTCAATGAATCTGGACATCACAGCTCGTGTTGGGCTATTTTGTGTGCGACCCTGTAGGCCCATATGAAGTTGGCAGTGGGCTAGTTACTATAATAACCCACAAGTCGTAAGCGGCCTCTAGCAAGACATTACGACTACCCAAATCATATGAGGATCGATGAACGATGTTACCTTTCATACAGCCATATCATGTCCCTTTTGTCACACGATATTTCGGTCATGGATGAGGCATGGTGAATGTTATCCTCCTATTCTTTACCGTTACTTTCTCGATCCCTGAGTAGTCTGACTATAGAAATGGAACTACCCTTCCATTACAGTATGGCCATACATTTCTCAGACTCACTCATCGAGGAGCCCAGTAATATCTCTCTACGAATGTGAGGGACAAATTCCATATTGACCATTCACATTCCTCCACATGAAAAACCACTAATGAAACATCCTCCCTTAGACCCCTCATAGTACACTTACGGAAGCGATATTAGCTCAATCATATCTTAACTTAAGCCCAGAAATTTAAAATTTCTACTCTTAAGTTCCTTATTCTGAACCTTTAATTTGAGAACTGATTAATCTCATTCTACACATCCAAACAAGGCTTATTACCTATCCACGGAATGCCCCAGATGTGTACCATTGGCTCACCAAATTTCCTAGCCAAACTCCTTCGTTTACTAGGTCAAACTGAGGTCAAAACACTGCTACCTCAGGACCTGCGAATTTCTCCCTTAATTCCCCATTCACAAATTGAACATGACAAACAATATTTATTATTAAGTAATAAAATGTCATACAACAGGACATACATAAAATTCTCATATTTCCATTACATCTTTTCCTGCCCGAATTTCGGCAGTATAACCGCTAGGCTTCATCTATACAAAGAACTGAACCGTACTGATTCGGTAATTCCCTCATGAGACCTACCATTCTACGTAAGTACCTAGGAAAGACTGGATGAACTGGCTAGGTCCACTCACTTCCAGCCTCCTTAGACAGCACCTACGTACACAGTACTTATCATATTCTGATGTTCAGTCTTAAATTCGTCAGCATAACGGCGTCTCTCAAAATTCTTAAAATCCACTTCAACATAATCTCCCTGTAATGGGTTAGATATGGGGAATGAGATTCGGGGGAATCTCAGTAGTAATAATCATAACAATATATGTAATGCAGAGTGACAGTGCTTGCTTGTGATTGTGTACAGATAAGTATGCTGCGTGCTTCCATGTTCAATAACATATGATCATAGCATTGTAATAGAGCTTCAAGCATAACATATAAGACAACAATCGAACCAAACAATAGCATAACAAATTACAAAGACATTACATAAAAGTTAGGATTAGTTACTACCTCAAAAGCTTAACAGAACTCTAGAATCTTTATACTGCTTCCAGCTCCGCCAAAACTTCCTTTCTTTCTTTCTTTCTTTCTCCTTCTCTCTCTTCTCTCTATCTCTTTCTCTTGCAAAACCGTGGGATGCATGAAATGGGAGGGGGAGGGGGTATTTATAGTTTCCACCGATGTCATTTCCATAATTTCCAAGCCCTCTGAACATGTGGCCACCGATTTTCCTGGAATTTCCTAGTTTCTTTTATTCCTTTTACTGCATCATCAAGGGACACCTCAGGGGATACCTCATCAGTCACATTTCTCACATGGCGAAATTGAAAGAGCCAAGAAACCTTCTGGAAGCTTTCCAGTCCAGTCCAGTACCGGTCCGGTCCGATTTCCCACAAACTAGACTCAACGGCTGAGATTGTGCCACGTGTCCTTAACTTTTCTTCTCCTTCTAGACCAGTGCCATGTGGCACCTGGAAGGGACCTTTCACGCCATCCCATGACCTCCAGATAAGTCCCAGACTTTATCTGATCACCTCCTTGATTATCATGCCAACCGAGTAACTTTACTTTATTGAAAAGTCACTAAATCATTATTTTAATGTCACTTTTCCCCATGTATCACTGGGCCTACGTTTTTGGGCCTGAGGAATGCTATCTTGGTTCTCTGATCCAGCCCAAGTACTCTGATGGCCCGATTCCCAAAAAACACCCCTTGGCAAATTACCAAAATGCCCTTAGTCTCTCTTTCTTTACTTTAATGAGTCTAGGGGCATTATTGTCTTTTCACATCTTACCAGAGTACTCTCTGACCCTGGTCAACTATCCAGATACCCTGTCTGGACTGAGTAACCTTAGCCAAATGACCAAAATATCCTTTACTCATTCTTCAGTTATTCTATAACATAAGGGCATTTTCGTCATTTTGCACCTTTTTCCCGGACACCGGCCCCTCTTACCACTGAACTGATATTATGGTCCTGGGCCTTCCCTGGTGTCACTATAGGTCTTGAAACACTGTATGGCCTCTGGCCACAGTCCGATCATCTCTATTTGGACTGCTTTTCCTTTACCGATTATAACTGTAAATTCCCATCTTCGGTAATTTTTACAGAAAAATCGAGACCTCAAATCAAAATTCTGTGTTGCGTCATTCAACCCGGAATCCTTTTCTCTATCTCCCGGTATTTTCAGATATTTAATCCGGACCGGGTTATTTTTGCCTGAAAGTACGCTCCCGCGCACACTTTTTAAAAATGACCATTTTACCCTTGGACACACCTCTAATTCTTTCATACTTATAGAGACCTCATATGCACATTTCACAGTTCAGTGAAATGATCAGCATAATTTTCTCTATTTTCTGGAAAAATATGGTACTAATCGGCTACCAGCCCAATCTTTCCTATAATTACGATTATGCCACTGAATCCTCTTTCTGGCATCTTAACCTCATCTTCTCATCCCTCATCTTAAGGTCTAGATATTCTCTTTCAATAACTCATCCCCTAAACTCTTCGGGAGTCATTGTTAATTGAAAGGCTCGACAACCCGCCCATATCAGGTTATCTTACACAGGAGCCAGCCCATATCAAGCTACCTGCAGAATTCCTAGGCTTAAAACTTAGGATATTCCTCACATTCCTCATTTTGAACCTAGATGAATTGTCCCGATTCTGTAGGTTAAAGACTTAACTCATCTTTAAATCCTAAAGGACTTAGCTCATCCCTTGGATTCCTACAAAATACAGGTAAGTAATCCGCCCATATCAGATTACTACCCTGGGACTATGGGTTTAGTAGCCTGCCCATATCAGACTACCTCCCAGTTCTCCTAGACCCAAAAATCGGGATGTTACAACTAAGCCCGAACATAGCCTTTATGATCACTCGGTCAAAAGTGACTTTTGACTAGGTCAAAGCTGAGCGTTTGTCATGTAGGAATCCATGATGATCTCAGGTCAAAGGGCATAGTGACATGGCTTGTATATGAGAGAAGCTTATGACTTGACCCATGTAGCTCTCTCATAGCGGGTCGGTCCAACACCCTGTACTCTTACATGTGCCTATAACTTTGATTTATATCTCTATATATCTTCAAAGTCATACTGGTCTTATTTCATCTCTGCTCCCGCATAGATGACCGACCAGGGACATTTAGGATAAGATCATGAATTATCCAAGGATGGTCATCACAGTAAACATGCAAATAATGTGATAACATAATTAAGAAACTCATAAAACAATAATATTTATAAGACAATGATTGGCCCCTAGGGCACAATTTCCAACAATAAAAGGGTAAAGTGGCAGCCTAAGTTAAATGGATGGTTGAGCAAACTATGTGATGATATGACTTATGTTGCCATAAGTTATGTTAAACAGTTACGTCTTTATACAGTTGTTATATAATGACACGCATGTTAGAGTATGCTATGATGAATGAATGCTCCCCTTTCACATTACGTGCAGGGTAGAGTATATATGATGAGAAAGTTACGTTGCTCCCATACCATATGACATGTACTTATATAATTGAACTTGGTAATGATAAAGTAATAGAAAAGTGGTAAATGAGATAGTTAACTAGTTAATCCCTAAAGTTTAAAATGGATATAGCCTAGTTAAAGTAAGATGGCTTGACATAATAGCTATCTTAGATTCCTGAATTATGAACAAGATCTTAGAGATAGTAAGCTAAAGATAAATAGCCTCAGTAATTATTCGAGGATTAATAGAAAGAAATGATAAGAGATAGATAATGAGATAGATAGTTACGAGAAAGTAATACGATGAGATACAAATATATTCCCGATAACGTTAATAGCTACTCAGTTTTGGGGTTTAGGTTGAGAGGCTGCTGAGTAAAGGATATGATATATGAAAGTTTTGGCCACTTTATTTTTCTTAAGAATTGGGAACTAGTCCTCCAAATTAGAGTTGATGTTACTCCATATAGAGCAAGATACGCTATCCGTGTAAAAAGGGGATACAGTTATGATGGAGTTTGACAGAAGAATATGTCACTTTGACAGAAGAATATGTCCTTCATTATGAACAAAGAGAATATAGCCGAGGATAATTGGCCAAGAACAAAGGTTAGGGACAAAGCTTAATAAGGTATTAAGCATGTAAGAAAGAATAGAGCAGTATAAGTCCTCTCTCTCTAATTTTATGAAAAAGAAGATGATTTTATAGCTGACTTTATAGACAGATAGAGAGGCTCCCTTTTGTAGGGATAAGATGTTTAAATGTTATTTTACAGATGGAATAACAAGTAAGAGATTTCACTCCTTGCATGAAATTCTAGGCATTATGTTATATTTGTAAGTATGCTAAAGCTCTAAATGTTAAAGAGCAGTGCAAGCTCCGAGTGTTAGAGCTGTGCATATTAAGGAAAGGAATGCTTGAGCTCCAATGTTAGAGCTTTGCATTCATGAGCAGTTATGCAGTCCTGTAATATGTTGGCCAGGCATTATGCATGTTAGAGTATGTGCTCCTACTTAGTAGTAAAGTACAGAAAAGAACGATTGTATAAGTCCTCTCTCTATACTGATTATAATTATTGGAGACGATGAGAGCAGCTGAAAGAGCAATAAAACCCCTAAGACTTTTAATGTAAATTGAGTAAAGTATAGTATGAGGCTTAAGCCAAACCTAAAACAATAGATAGGTTATTGGCTAGAGAATTGCTAAGTCCTACAAAAATGGTATTAGTATATGGGAATGCATTAGAATCATTCTGTAACAACCCAATTTTTAGGACTAGGAGAACTGGTAAGTAGTCTGATATAGGCAGGCTGCTAAACCCGTAGTCCCAAGGTAGTAATCTGATATGGGTGGATCACTTACCTATATTTTGTAGGAATCTGAGGGATGAGTTAAGTCCTTCAGGATTTAAAGATGAGTTAAGTCTTTGACCTATAAAATCAGGACAGTTCACCTAGGTTCAAAATGAGGAATATGAGGAATATCCTAAGTCTTAAGCCTAGGAATTCTGCAGGTAGCTTGATATGGGCTGGCTCCTGTGTAAGATAACCTGATATGGACGGGTTGTCGAGCTTTTCAATTAACAATAACTCCCGAAGAGTTCAAGGGATGAGTTATTGAAAGAAAATTTCTAGAACTTAAGATGAAGGATGAGAAGATGAGAAAAGATGTCGGAAAGAGAATGCAGGGGCATAATCGTAATTATGGTAAAGATCGGGCTGGTAGCCGATGAGTACCATATTTTGCCAAAAAATAGAGAAAATTATGCTGATCATTTCACTAAACTGTGAAATTTTCATATGAGGTCTCTATGAGTATGAAAGAATTAGAAATATGACCAAGGGTAAAATGGTTATTTTGGAAAGTGTGCACGTGAGCGTACTTTCAGGCAAAAACAGCCCGGTCCGGATTTAATATCTGAAAATACCGGGAGATAGAGAATAGAATTCCGGGTTGAATGAGAAGTCACAGAATTTTGATTTGAGGTCCCGATTTTTCCATTTGGTCGCGACTCCGATTCACAGAGAGGCTGTCCCTTAGCAGATTAAGGTTTAGTCGCGACACCTACATCTCCAGGTTGCGACTGGTCATCTCTGGAGTTTTATGGCGTGACCTTAAATTCAATTGGTCGTGACTCATGTTCATAGTGGGCTACAGACCGATGTTTGGTCGCGACTTTATGGTCATTGGGTCGCGACCGTTTATCACAAAAGCTCGACCCATCTTCAATTGTTGGACTTTCAGCCCCCAGAACACCTTAGGATCCTGTAAAATCACTCAACAAACCTTTTGCAAGTGCATTATCTCTATCATTATCATGCAAACTCAATTCATATTCATCCCTAACCTCTTCAACAGCATAATCAATGGCATTTAGAGTAGTAAAAGCAGAATTTTCATAGGGATATCTCATTGCTTCATTCATGTTAAAACTTACCACATGTTCTCCAACCTCCATCGTAATGGAACTATGCTTCATGCTAATGATGGTTTTGGAAGTTTAGAGGAAAGGTCAGCCTAGGATCAAAGTGCTATCATTTACTAGCTCATTAGACATATCTAGGCCATAAAAGTCAGCTGGGAACACTAAGTCCTTGACCTGCACTATAATATCCTCAAGAATTCCCTTGGGATACCTAATTGACCTATCAGCTAATTGGAGTACTACATTTGCGTCTCTAAAATTGTTGATACCTAAAGCTTGATAAACCGACCAAGGCATTACATTAATGGCAGCCCCTAGGTCTAGTAACGATCCCTTAATAGGAACATTTCCTATAGTGCATGGGATTGTATAGGAGCCTGGGTCTTGGCACTTAACCGGTAATTCAGCTTTGAAAAGAGATGACACATTAGCACTCACCTGAATTCTCTCAAGAGGCCTAAATTTATTTTTATCAGCACATAATTCTTTTAAAAATTTAGCATACTTACGGTTTCTCTTGAGGAATTCAACTATAGGGATGTTTATTTCCAATTTATTGAACAGATTGTAATCATCTTTTGCAAAGTCAGGATCAATCTTTTTCTTTCCAGCAAAATAAGAGTTAGGAAAGGGGAGGTCTTTTATACTTACCTCTTTACCAGTATGCATAGAGGCTCCTTGCTTGCTCGACTCAGGCTTCTCCTCAGGCTTCTTTCCTTTATATGCTGGAATTGGTATTATTACCTCTTCTTCCTGCAGCTCTTGTACTGCAGCTTGTTCTTGTGAGTTCTCCGCTTGGGTTGCCTTCTTACTCTCAAGCAACCGTTCTTTGGCACTTTCAGAATTTTCAATCTGCATCTATTTTCTTTAAACCTTTATCTAATCATTCTTTTCTTTTTCATTCATCATCACAATCCTTTCCAAACCTCTTTCCTCTATCAGTATTATACAAATAGGAAAAATTAGGATATGACAGAAGGCTAAGGAGTGGCTATACAATTTGCCAACTCATTTCTCAACTCTTACATGGGATCAGCTGAAATTAACTTATCTTGAAATATTTTTCCCAGCTTCAAAGACCACTTGAATGAAGAAGGAGATCACTAATATTCTGCAACAGGATGGAGAGTCTTTACATGAGTACTGGACGAGGTTTCTTAATCTGTTGGCTAGATGCCCTCACCACAACATGACTAAGGCTGATTTAGTAGACATTTTCTTTGATGGTCTACTTCCTCATAATCAGGTTTCCTTGAATGCAGCAGTGAATGGTTCTTTGAGAGATAAGACCCCACCAGCAAGTTGGGAGTTATTCCAGAAAATGGCCAATGAAGAACATCAGACTGGGGATCCAAGAAGAACAACCACCTCATCTTCGGGCAATTCAAATGTAATCTTAACTGAAATAGCAGCCTTGGGAAACCGAATGGAGAAGAGGATGAATCTGATTGAAAGATAACTTCATTCCACAAAATAAGTTCATGCAGTGGATACCTCACAAGCCTTAGTTACAGGATGTGAATCCTGTGGTTCAATGATGCATGCTATAAGTACATGTGATAGACAGTTTGAAGAAGTTACAGCAATGTATTAAGGAAGAGAGAATAATTACTAGAAGAGAGACCCATGCTCTAACACATATAATCCTGGCTGGAGAGACCACCCAAACTTTAGGTGGGGTAATGATATGCCAAATCAATTCCAAGGGGGTGGTGCTTCTTCAAGCAACTACCAAAGTAATGCAAGGTCTATGGTTCCAACACAACCTAATGCCTTAGTGGCATCAAGGCCAGATGAGACCTCTCAATTATTGAAGAGTATGGCAGCACAAATGAACAATATGGATGGTAGAATAACCAATATAGGCCACAAGCTCAAGGAGAATGATGGTCAGTTTACCTCTATAGCTTCAATTCTCCAAAGTATGCAGAAAGATAATGCATATGTATACAGAAAACTTGAAGAGTTGAGTTGTAAGAATGTAGATATAACAAGTCACTTAACTCAAGTTTCCAATACAGTGAGTGACATTCAAGGAAAGAGCAGTGGCAACATA
The DNA here is from genome assembly GCA_037074615.1 of Leucaena leucocephala. Classification (NCBI taxonomy): domain Eukaryota; kingdom Viridiplantae; phylum Streptophyta; class Magnoliopsida; order Fabales; family Fabaceae; genus Leucaena; species Leucaena leucocephala. The sequence continues at coordinate 6,101,008 of CM073545.1, forward strand.
TCTTCAAACACTGTCATGAATCCAAGGGGTCTGAATGCGATATCTCTAAGAAGTGGAAGACAATTGTCCTTTAAAAAAGCTGAAACACCAGAAAGGGATGAAGAAGATGCTGAAATTGAGAATTCATCTCTGCCATAGATGTAAGTTGGGAAATCTGAAAGCCTTAAAGAACAGCAACTCATGATTAAGAAGGTAACCCAAGAAGAGAACTCACAAACCCAAGTGGAGATACAAGAGCTGCAACAAGAGGCAACAACAGTACCAAGTCCAGCATACAAAGGAAAGCAATCTGAGGAAAAGCCAGAGTCGAGCAAGAAAGGAGCCTCTATCCACAAAGGTAAGGAGGTAAGTATTAAAGATCTCCCTTTTCCTAAATCTTACTTTGCTGGGAAGAAAAAGATTGACCCTGATTTTGCTAAAGATGTTTATACTCTATTCAATAAGTTAGAAATAAACATCCCTATGGTTGAATTCCTCAAGAGAAACCCTAAGTGTGCTAAATTTTTAAAAGACTTATGTGCTGAAAAAAAGAAGTTTAGGCCTCTTGAGAGAATTCAGGTGAGTGCTAATGTGTCCTCATTTTTTAAGGCTGAACTACCAGTTAAGTGCCAAGACCTAGGCTCCTACACAATCCCATGCACTATAGGAAATGTTCCTATTAAGGGAACGTTGCTAGATCTAAGGGCGGCTATTAACATAATGCCTTGGTCAGTATACAAAGCCTTACATATTGACAATTTTAGAGACACAAATGTAGTGCTCCAGTTAGTTGATAGGTCAATTAGGTATCCTAAGGGAATCCTTGAGGATATTCTAGTGCAGGTCAAACACTTAGTGTTCCCAGCTGACTTTTATGTTTTGGACATGTCTAATGAGTTAGTGAATGACAGCACTTTGATCCTAGGCAGACCTTTCCTCTAAACTTCCAAGATCATCATTAGTATGAAGCATAGCTCCATCACAATGGAAGTTGGAGAACATGTGGTAGCTTTTAACATGAATGAAGCAATGAAATTCCCTTTTGATAATTCTACTTTTACTGCTTTGGATGCCATTGATTATGCTGTTGAAGAGACTAGGGATGAACATGAACTGAGTTTGCATGACAATGATAATGTGTTTCCAAAAGAGTTGTTGAGTGATTTTACAGAGTCTGAAGATGTTTTAGAAGTTAGAAGTGGAACAAATACTGGAAGGGAGCCTCTATGTGAAACCAGGTCGCGATAAGAAAACTTCATAATTGTGACTATAAACTCCATAGACAAACAGTCACGACATGATGTTAAAGAGGTCGCGATCAGATATCAGTCAGTTGAAGGGCAGTATCTCTTTGAAAAGGAGTCGCGACTACAAGACACACGGGTCACGACTAACAACTCCAGAGACCTCCAGTTGTGACAATTAGATGAGGAGGTTGCGACCAAATATTCCAGAAACAGACTCTGTGAACGTGAGTCGCGACGAGAAGATGAAGATAAACCTAATAGGTCATGACCAAATAAGACAGAAGCAACCAGTGACTTCTCAAGACCTCCAGTTCCTTGCTCCGTTGTTTCTATTAAAGGGCTAATACATTCTAACCCTACTTCTCCTCACTCAGTCAAAACTTACCTCTCATACCTTATGATTTTTAAATAATTTGCTTCTTACTAATAGTGCAGGTATGAAAGAGCGTGCCCCTAAGCACATTGTAGTTGAAGACCAACCTCAGCTTGGTGCGACGCTTGAGGAAGTAGATAACAAATTGGGAACCCCACACAAGCTGGATAAGGGCAACTTCGAGGGATATACAAAGGATGTGAAGGAAACATCTCCTAAGCTTCTTGCTGCTACTTGCCAACCACAGTTGGGCAAGTTCAAGTTTAGAGAGGAAACATTCAAGATGAGCTTGGATGGGCTTCATGATGTAAGCAGAGTGCATGATCCTGGGAAGCTAGAGTGGAGAGATAAGACAATAGGGACAACTTCCTAATCAAATAGCCATCTCTCAAAGCTTTATGAGTTCCCACCGCCACCTTGATGGCTAGGTTGTCCCTTTCCTGTCTATTACCTTTTACAAGTTTTCCTAGTGCTATATACTTGATATTGTGGTTTGATGATTGGAAAGGGATGACTCAGTAGGATAGTGTTTAATTTCAATTTATTTCTATTTATTGTCGGTTTACTTCTGTTTTGCATGACACTCCTATGCTGTCCATGGTCTTTTCACTTATTGCTTCTGTTTTGGGCTGTTAATAAACAAGACCTTGTTTCTTGTTGCTCTCCCTTACTCCTTTTTCATCCGAGGTGTTTACACACTCACATGCATGACTTTAGCTTACCTATCCTGTCATCTTCGCTTTACTCATATTGCTTTATATGACTTGAATGTGACTGCATACCTAACTAGAAAATTTGCATTGAGTGATGAGATTACTTGATGTGTTGGAGCTACATTAGATTGACTTTATAGAGTGCTATGATTTCTAAAGTTCTGTTGAAAGTGAGGACACTGTCAAGTTTAAGTGTGGGGGAGGATGTCCTTGTTTCTGTGCTAATAATGTAAAAATTCTTCCATAATCCAATCTTTCGTCATAAAACTTTTGATTTTTGATCTTAATGTGCGATGAATTGCTAAAAATTGGATCCCCACTTGAAATTGATTTGTTATTTACTAAAAAGGTGTTAGTATGGAATGTTTTGGGATTTTGAAAACTATCACATGGTAGTCTCTGTGAACATTGGTCACGACTTCACTACTTTCAGACCCGACCTACAACGAAATATTGGACTTAATATGGTCTCTGTGTTATTCAGTCGTGACTCTAGTGTCTTTAGGTCGCGACTAAACCTCTTTGTGATTTTACGTCACGACAGGAACATGTAATGGTCGCGACTAGTTGTGAAAGTTTAGAGATTGTACTCACTGTGACATTTGGTCGCGACCTTTATTGTTTTGGGTCAGAACCTGAGTACGCAAATGTCCATTTACCTTCTCTTTTCCTTATGCAATGCTGTATAGAAGGTTCCTTTTTGAACTACTGAAATGCTCTTACAAATGATTCATTGCCCCTTATATCAAAACCTTTTTAGCTCTTAGAAACCATTGCCATACTTGAATTTTTCTTTAAAAATCTTGGATATTGAATTTGAAACACCTAAGCTCTTGCTGTTAAATTTGGGATTATCACATGGTTCTAAGCGTTTACCTTAAAACTTTTAAATCATCATTTAGAGGGTTTTCAGCTGTGATAAACATTTTAATTCCTAGTGAATGATGAACAGTGTTTAAGACTTTAGCTTATGAGTAATTTAGATAAAAACCCTTGTTGGAAGGATTCTCGGCCTTAAATTCTATATTGAGTGATTATTCAATTGGTTTATAACCTCTAGAACTTGTCTTAGCTCTGAGTCAAGAATTACTTACGCATTTATGAATTGAACATAATAGAGGCATTCATTTCTAAACTCTTTTATCCCAAACACAAGCCCACTACATATTGTATCTGTAGTCACCCCCTTTGAGCCCATTACTTTTTCTTTTCATCATTTTTTATAAAAAGTCATATATGCATAAACATCATTTCGAAATAAATCTTCATTCATGTCAAAAATTCATTACTGTTGTGTTGATGTGCTACAGTCTTTGTGCATAAGGTGCCAATAAAAGAAAAAGAGAAAAAGCATATTGCACTGAAAAAAAGGGTGCAAGAAAAGATTGAAGAAAAAAAATAGAGAGAAATAAGGAAGGCACGATTATCAACTCCTATTAGCACAATCATCATTTCTGCATCTCTAGAGACATGAATTAAGGCTATATACTCATTGTTGAATGCATATAAAACTTTCTATCCTTCATATTCCATTCCACGTGGCCTATCTCCATCATTACAACCCTAAAAGACCTCTTAATTCTTTGCATAAGTGCTATATAGTTGCTGAGATTTAGAGCCATTACAAGCTTATGATAGGATGTTTTCCAATTTGAATATGAGTGAAAGAACCCTAACTGAAACATCCTCCTTTAGCCCCCTCAGAGTATGAAACATCCTTCCTTTCGTACGTCTTAGGGACCATTTGGTAGCATTTAGAACCACTTTGATAGTCATTGAAGTCCAATTTCTCAATCTGGAGTTTTACTCTTATCGAGTACTGTTCACTATGAAAATTCTAGATGAGTGACTTGACTTTGAAATATCATAACTAATTATAAAAAAATCTAAATGAAGTGGTTTAAATTGATAATTGAATCTAACTCAATTATCTTTGAGGGAAAAATAACTCGTTGGCCATTCATTTACCGAGTCAACGTCAGTCAACGTCACAACTTTACTGTTCATCCAACATTTTTCTCCTGAATCCAGCATTCTGGTCCCAACTTTGATAATTTATATCTCCATGCGTAGACATACAAATGATACCTTTTATATATCAAATTGAATCTTGTTATGTCTACTATCTACCATAAAAATTTCATACATTTATTCATCCATTTACTATTTTTAATCATTTATCAAACATAAATAGATCACCACGTGTTACTGTTCACAGTGGTAAATTTCAGCATTTCTACTTTGCAAACATATGCATACATCCACCATATATCAGTCAAACATGCCAAACAACACTTATTATTAATTAATAAGTTGTTTTACATCTGGGTATGTACAAAATTTCCCTTATCTCTATTACATCTTTTTCTGCCTGAAATCCGGCAGCATAACCGCTACGCTTCATCTTCAGAAAGTAACTGATCTTGTACCGATTCGGTAATTCCCGTGAGAACTACCATTCTACGTAAGTACCCAGGAAAGACTGGATGAACCGGCTAGGTCCACTCACTTCCAGCCTCCTTAGACAGTACCTACGTACACAGTACGTATCAGCTGCTCTCTTTATCTTGTCATAATTTCGGCAGCATAACGGCGTCTCTTAAAATTCCCAAAATTCACTTTGACATAACCTCCCCTGTAATGGTTTACTTATTGGGATGAGATTCGGGGGAATCTCAGTAGCAACAATCATAACAATATATGTAATGCAGAGTGACAGTGCTTGCTTGTGATTGTGTACAGATAAGTATGCCGCATGCTTCCATGCTTAATAACATATGATCAAAGCATTATAGCAGAGCTTCAGACATAACATATAAGACAACAATCCAACCAAACAATAGCACAACGAATCACAAAGCCATTACATAAAAGCTAGGATTAGTTACTACCTCCAGAGCTTAGCAGAACTCTACTATCTCTATACTGCTTCCAGCTCCGCCAGAACTTCCTTTCTTTCTTTCTTCCTTCCTCTCACTTTCTCTCTCTAGCACCTCCTCCTCTCTCTAAGAGGCCCTTGGCCGTGCAGCATATGAAGCAAGGGGGGGTATTTATAGTTTTGGTCAATGGCATTCTTGTAATTTTGAAGCCATCTGATCCTGTGGTCCTGGTTTTTCTGGAATTTCCTATTTTTCTTTATTCCTTTTACTGCATCATGCATGACATCATCTCAAAGCCACCTCATGGGACACCTCATCATGCACATTTCTCACATGGAGAAATTGTAAGCTTCTTGGACACCTCATCAGCTGACTCAGCAGTTCCAGTCCAATCCAGTACCGGTCCGGTCCGATTTCCCACAAACTGGACTCACCGGTTAAGATTGTGTCACATGTCCTTAACTTTTCTTCTCCCTCTAATATGACACCATGTGGCATCTGGAAGGGACCTTTCACGCCTTCCAATGCTATCTAGATAAGTCCAGGACTTTATCTGATCACATCCTCGGTTATCGTGTCGACCGAGTAACTTTACTTTATTGAAATATCATTAAAATAATATTTTAATGCCACTTTTCCCCACATATCACTGGGCCTACGTTTTTGGGCTCTGGGAATGTTGTCTTGGATCCTGATCAAGCTCAAGTACTCTGATGGCTCGATTCCCAAGAAACATCCCTTGGCAAATTACCAAAATGCCCTTGGGTGCCCTTTCTTGTACTATTTTAACCCTAAGGGTAAAATCATCATTTTACACCCTTCTGTACTCTGTCAGGGCATACACTGACTCTAAGTAACTTTATCTGTATATTCCTTGGCTTCTGGGCCTGTCCAGAATGACCAAAATGCCCTTATACATCTACTACCCCTTTAGTACAACACAGGGGCATTTTCGTAATTTTGCACTTTTCTGGGGTTCTGCTGGACACTGGCCCACCTATCAGTCCAAGTGTCTTATTGGGCCTTTGATGGCGCCATTATTGGGTCTTTCAGGGTCCATTACCTTCATGGCACGTATTACGAGGAATCTTTCACTGGCCATGTTCCTTGAATATTTTAACTATTATTCACCGTTTATACACATATCCGGACACCGGCTCCTTCTGTCTACACTGGCCTGCGGTGTTCAGGGATCCCTGTGAGTCATAACAGTCATCTGACTGAGGTCATCCGAACTCATTCAGTCCCCTTTCAAATATCGATAAATCTCCCTATCGGATACCCGGAGGCCTCACACTCCCGTCTGTATTTACTGATTCATGAATAACTTTTTCTACAGACCTCCTATCGGTATTCTGTCAGTTTCCTAACATCCTCCCCATAAGGACGCATCTTCCTATATTTTCTCACTTTTATCTGAAATCTAGGATATCCGGTAGGAATTTTTATAACTTTTTTATTATCAGATCAATTCTGGCTATCTGGAGTCATGAAAAATTCCTGTATTAAGCCAGATTACCGAACGTCACTTGCTCTTTCTACCGGTGGAATCTGGGACTAAAATGCTTTCGGGCAGTCCAAACTACTTCCGGCCTGACTTTCTTTAATTATACTGTAGCCCCAGGGAACTTTTCTTCTTTTCAATTAAGTCCCTTTTATTTGGCTAAAATTACACTTAAGGACCCCACCTTTTTGTCTACTTTTCCTTTTCACCTTATACTTTTCATATTTGCACTTAAGTCCCTTCATTTCCTTTCTTTTGCAATTTAATCCCTTTCTTTGCATAAATGGCCACCATATCCCTAGGGACTTTCACTATTTACACATAAGTCCCTAAACTTTCACTTATTTGCAGTTTAGTCCCTAAAAACCCTCTGTATGTTTCCAGGACTTCTGCTTAAAGGGATATATCTATTTCAGGCTACGTACTAAGTCTCTGGCCTGAAAATTGGGGTATTACAGAGTACACTTGCGGAAGCAATATTAGCTTGATTATATCTTAACTTAAGCCCAGAAATTAAAATTTCACTCTTAAGTTCCTTATTCTGAACCTTTATTTTGCGAACTGGTTAATATCATTCTACACATCCAAATGAGTCTTATTACCTATCCACATAATGCCCCAAATATGTGCTACTAGCTCACCAAATTTCGTGGCCAAAAACTTTCATTTACTAGGTCAAACTGAGGTCAGAACACTGCTACCTCAAGACCTGCGAATTTCTCTCTCTTAATTCCTCAAACACAAGTTGAACATGCCAAATAATATTTTTTATTAAATAATAAATGTCATACAACAGGACATACACAAAATCCTCATATTTTTATACATCTTTTCCTGCCTGAAATTCGGCAGCATAACTACTAGGCTTCATCTTTAAAAGTAACTGATCTTGTACTGATTCGGTAATCCCCGTGAGAACTACCATTCTACGTAAGTACCCAGGAAAGACTGGATGAACCAGCTAGGTCCACTCACTTTCAGACTCTTTAGACAGTACTTACGTACACAGTACGTATCAGCTCCTTTCTTCACTACTACCATTTTACCATAATTTCGACAGCATAACGGCGTCTCTTAACATTCCCAAAATTCACTTCAACATAATCTCCCTGTAATGGGTTAGACATGGGGAATGAGATTAGGGGGAATCTCAGTAGTAAATAATCATAACAATATATGTAATATAGTGTGACAGTGCTTGCTTGTGATTGTGTACAGATAAGTATGCTGCGGGCTTCCATACTCAATAACATATGATCATAGCATTGCAGTAGAGCTTCAGACATAACATATAAGACAACAATCCAACCAAAAAATAGCACATCAAATTACAAAGCCATTACATAAAAGCTAGGATTAGTTACTACCTCAAAAGCTTAGCAGAACTCTAGAATCTCTATACTGCTTCCGGCTCCGCCAGAACTTCCTTTCTTCTTTCTTCCTTGCACTTTCTCTCCCTAGAACTTCCTTCTCTCTCTTAAATGGGCTCTTGGCCGTGAAGACAATGCAAGGGGGAGGGGGTATTTATAGTTTTCATGGATGGCATTTCTGTAATTTTCAAAAACTCTGAGCTTGTGGCCACTGTTTTTTCTGGAATTTCCTATTTTCCTTTCCATTTATGACATCATCACCATGACATCATCCAAGGGACACCTCATGGGACACCTAATCTCTCACATGGTGAAAATGAAGGTCCAAGAAGCCTCTGGAGAAATTCCAGTCCAATCCGGTACCGGCCCAGTCCGATTTCCCGTAAACTGGACTGTTTTCTGAATCTAATTTTTCTGAAATGCCATAATAAATTCTCTGACCTTAAATCCAGTATCTGAATTCTTTTTATCATTAACATTCTTATACTGGGTCTGAACTTCATTACAGATCCCTTGCGAAATGACCAAAATACCCTTGGTGCCCTTTCTTGCACTATATTAACCCTAAGGGTAAAATTGTCATTTCACACCTCTTCGTACCATATCACAGCATATATTGACTCTGACTAACTCTTCCTGTGTATGTCTTGGCATTTTGGCCTATCCAAAATGACTAAAATGCCCTCCATTCATCTATTACCCCTTAAGAACACACAGGGGTATTTTAGTCATTTCGCACTTTTTCGGGATTCCACTGGACACTGGTCCACCTATCAATCCAAGTGTCTTATTGGGCCTTGGTTGGCGTCATTTTTGGGCCTTTAACTGGTCCACAACCTTTATAGCACGAATCCCGAGATACCTCTTGAAACATCCTCCCTTACATCCCTCAGAGTACACCTACGGAAACGATACTAGCTGTACTGATTCGGTAATTCTCCCATTAAAACTACCATTCTATGTAAGTACCCAGGAAAGACTGGATGAACCGGCTAGGTCCACTTACTTCCAGCCTCCTTAGACAGTACCTATGTACATAATACGCATCATATCCTTCCTCCATCCTGCCGAAAGTTTAGCAGCATAACGGCGTCTCTCAGAATTCTCAAAATCTACCTCGACATAACCTCCCTGAAACGGGTTATACATGGGGGATGAGATTCGGGGGAATCTTAGTAGTAACAACCATAACAATATATGTAATGCAGTGTGATAGTGCTTGCTTGTGATTGTGTACAGATAAGTATGTTGCGTGCTTCCATACTCAATAACATGATCATAGCATTGTAGTAGAGCTTCAAGCATAACATATAAGATAACAATCCAACCAAACAATAGCACAACAAATCACAATGCCATTACATAAAAGCTAGGATTAGTTACTACCTGGCTAGCTAAGCAGAACTCTACTATCTCTATTCTGCTTCCAGCTCCGCCAGAACTTCCTTTCTTTTTTTCCTCTCACTTTCTTTCTCTAGAACTTCCTTCTCTCTCAAAATCTTGCTCTTGGACGTGAGAACAAATGAAAGGGGGAGGGGGTATTTATAGTTTCCACGGATGGCACTTTCGTAATTCTCAAGAACTCTGAACTTGTGGCCACCGTTTTTCTGGAATTTCCTATTTTCTTTTCCATTTATGACATCATCATCATGACATCATCCAAGGGATACCTCACATGCTAGGTGGCACAATGGTGGGGCCCTTGGGACACCTCACCAGCTGACTCAGCGTTTCCAGAGAATTCCAGAGTCTTGTCCCGGAATACACGGCTGAGGTAGAGCCACGTGTCTCTAGCTTTTATACTTTCCTTATACTCATTACATGTGGCGCCTTGTGGGTCCCATGAGGACACCTTTTTTGCCACCTCATGGCCTCCAGATAAATCCAGGACCTTATCTGATCACCTCCCCAGTCATCACGCCAACCGAGTAACTTTACTTTATTGAAAATTCACTAAAACATTATTTTAATGCCACTTTTCCCCATGTATCACTGGGCCTACGTTTTTGGGCCTCTGGAATGTCATCTTATGTTTCTGATCCAGCCCAAGTACTCTGATGGCTCAATTCCCAAGAACTATCCCTTGGCAAATTACCAAAATGCCCTTGGTCCCTCTTTCTTTACTTTAATGCATCTAGGAGCATTATTGTCTTTTCACATCTTACCAGAGTATTCTCTGACCCTGGTCAACTATCCAGATAACCTCTCTGGAATGTCTCACCTTATCCAAATGACCAAAATACCCTTTACTCATTCTTCAGCTATTTTATAACATAAGGGCATTTTTGTCATTTTGCACCTTTTTCCCCGGACACCGGCCCCTTTTACCACTGAACTGATATCATGGGCCTAGGCCTTCCCTGGTGTCACTATGGGCCTTAGAAACACTATATGGCCTCTGGCCATAGTCTGATTGAAGCATCCTTCTTTATATCTCTCAGAGTACTCCTCCTATAGCACTCTTAACTGTATTATATCTCTCTTGCCAGAAATCCTCGTAGAAAATAACTGTACTGATTCGGTAATTCCTCATGAGAACACCATTCTACGTAAGTACCCAGGAAAGACTGGATGAACTGGCTAGGTCCACTCACTTCCAGCCTCCTTAGACAGCACCAACGTACACAGTACTCTGTATAGTCTACCAGCACAACGGCATTTTCTAGTAAATATCTTTAAATCTTAACCTTAAAACCTTGACCTTAAATTTTGAACTTAAACCTTAACCTTCCTTGTACTCAATTGGAACTATTTTAGAACATTGGAATATCTCTTAACCTTAAAAATATGAATTTCCAAGAGTTGGGCTCACGGGTACTGTTCACTGCCACTATTCACTGGGTAATTCTAGATTACAACCTGAATTTTGGAAATTCTTAACTAAATCTAGAAAAATCTTTTTGAGGTGATTCCAATTTCTAATGAAATCTCTTTCATTTAAATTTGAGATAAAAATATGAAAATGAGGTTTCCTTGTCCAGATCAAATCAGTTTATTCGTTGAACTTTACTGTTGATTTGGTAAATCTGGAAGTTCCAGTTTCTTTGCCCCATTTTCAAAAATTCATTTCTCCTTGTATACTTATCCAATTGAGTTAAATTACCTATAGATTTAAATATCCATAGGTGTACTTTAATCTCACAAAATTTTGTGGAAACACTCATTTATTTACTATATGAAATTAGCGCATGAACCTCACTGCCTCTGAGTAGTCATTTTATCTTATTCCAGATTTCAACTCCTGACTTTGAAAAATCATAACAATTCGAGTTCTTAACCAAATGAGGCGTTCTTGGTGTCCATTTAAAGCTCTAGATATTAGCTATGTTCAGACCAAATTTCATATGAAAACTCGTCAGATAAGTCATCTAAACTATCATTCCAAGTACACTACCTCAGATCGGATTTATGAGTAGCATGCATCATACAAACCAAAACATCATCTTGTAATTAACGTGCACACTCTTTAAATTATGTACAGTCATCCATCAACATTTACCCTCTTGCCTTGAGAAGATCCAGCACCTAGAGCATGGTTAATTATATGGAAGGAATGAGATTTCATGGAAATCCCAATAGCAAGTAATATAAACTATAAGGTTATGCATGTTTGATTAAATGCCTAACATGTTATCATGCAATGGGAGCTAATTCATGCTTATACATAAGCAAACTCTAACATGCATATTGTCATGACATATATTGCAAGGAGTGTCACATACTCATAGCACATCATCATCATCATAAACATCATCACATAATATTCCATGCTCAACCAAACCTTCATGCATAACAAGTAAGTAAATCAATCAAAGCACATAAGTTTATAGTTAGATATTCTTGCTACCTCTTGTAGATCCTTGTCCTTCTTTTCTTGAAATGGTCTTTCCTTTCCACAAATGTCAAAACTTAGACATTACAAGATAATTACCAAATTATAACTTCATTCCAAACACATTCCAAGTCTAGGCTTCAATATGCCCCTTTCTTTCTCTACTTTGTGACATTTGTTTACATCTTTCTAAATTAAACTCTCATGGTTCATTTCCACATAATTTTTCATGTAGAATCTACATATGCATTCAAAAATTCCAGAATCCAATTGCATCTTACATTTCTGTACAGAACCGAAAAGTGACCTCTTATTTTCCAAAAATTCTCATTTTGATTCCAATGCTTCCAATACTTGTTTTCCTACTATAACCCCACACAAAATTCCATTCTAAACCCATTGGAAGCATCAAAACCATGAAATTCTAACATATGAACAGTGATTTCGTACTGTACAGAAAAGAACACCTTTATGGATTCACAAACACACATGTATTCCTAAGCCATCATCATGTGATTTAAGCTTGTTTAAGCTTGTGCAAATTATCTAGGACATAAACACATGTTCTTATCACATATCCAAAGAAATTTCAGCAGCATTTCCCCAAGATTCTAGCCTCAAAACCAACTTAAACTCAAGGAGAAATCATAAGAATAAAGTCTAGAAGCAAGGGAGCAACTTACCTTACAAGCTTCTCCAAGATCCTTGCTTCTTTCTTGATTGAGAGAGAATTTTTCAAGAGCTTCCTTCTCCTTTCTTGCTCATGGTTTTGGGCTAGTAAATGAGGGGTATTTATAGCAAAAGTCATGTTCCATTTGAAGGCCAAGATTACTTTGGAAACTATTTAATCTAATGGTTAAAGGTTTGATCTTGGAATGTCTTTTCACTTTGGCTCATGACCTCACCACCATGACATCACTAGCATGACATCACTTGGCACCTAAACTCCTCTTCTTGGCGCCATTTTTGAGTCCATGTGGGTCCCACCATGTGCAAACCTTAATTCTTACTTTATTCTCTTTTCTTTTTCTTTTCAAAATCCATAAATTATTCCTTATTGGGCTTGGGCTTCAAGATAACTTTTGAGACTTATTGGGCTGGCCTAGGACAAAAATGTTGGGTCTCTTTTAGGTCCAATAGCTATTTGGCACAAATCCCAATGTACTTTCCTTATACCGATATCCTTAAATTATCCTGATCTCAGAATAAATGCTAAACACATCCTTTAGTTGTTCTAACATTTTTAGAAATTCATTCTAATATAAAATGAATTCTCTACAAAGTTTCATAGTTTTCTGAGACCCATAAGTCTTGTTAAAAATTAAGTATGTTTCCTTTAACCCTTTATCGGTGTCCTTTTTTACCGTAAATTCCATAATTAATTATACAGGACTCCTTTTTGACTTCTGTCAACTCCATAAATTCTCATATTAATTATAATAATTTACTATCAAATTTTATCTGATATCCATCCTTTGAATAAAATGACCAAAATGCCCTCCATTTACTTTTGGTTTCTCAAGGCATCACAGTGGCATTTTCGTAATTTTGCACTTTGGCTCTTAGACTTTCTTCCTCTTCCAATTAATCATTTTCTTTACATAAATATGGCCACATCTTTTCCTGAAAGAATCTCATATATTTTATTCAATCTGTACATGCAACTTAGTACAAAAATTAGGGATGTTACATTTCTCTCCCCCTTAAAATAAATTTCGTCCCCGAAATTTACAACATATATACTCTACCGAAATAAATCAGGGTACATCTCTTTCATCTTTTCTTCTATTTCCCAGGTAGCTTCATTCTCTGTTAGTCATTTCCAGCTCACTTTGACTATAGGAATCTGCTTATTTCGCAGCTGCTTGACCTTTCGATCAACTATTTGTATTGGTCTAACTTCATAGGTCAGGTCATCTCACAGCGCAACTTCATGTTGTTCAATTACATGCGTTGGATCTGGAATATACTTCTTTAGCTGGGAAACATGGAATACATCATGTATTTGGCTGAGATTTGGAGGAAGTGCCAACTTGTAGGCCACTGATCCTATCCTTGAGAGAATCTGAAATGGTCCGATATATCTAGGATGCAACTTCTTTACCTTGATTGATCGTCCGGCTCCCGTAGTTGGAGTTAACTTAAGAAATACATGCTCGCCTTCTTCAAACTCCAACGACTTTCGTCTGACATCTACATAACTCTTCTGTCGACTTTGAGCCGTCATCATCCATTTTCTGATCATTGTAATCTGCTCAGTAGTCTGATCCACAATATTAGGACCATACATTCTTCTCTCACTTAACTCAAGCCAGCACAAGGGTAATCTACACTTTCGTCCATAAAGTGCTTCGAATGGGGCCATCTGAATACTAGCTTGATAGCTATTATTGTATGCAAATTCTATCAATGGTAGATGAGTATCCCAATTGCCTTTAAACTCCAAGACATATGCTCTCAACATATCTTCTAGTGTCTGGATTATTCTCTCAGACTGGCCATCTGTTTGAGGATGATAAGCTGTGCTGAATCTGAGAGTAGTACCCATTTCTCGCTGCAAAGCCCTCCAGAAGTTTGACGTGAATCAAGGGTCTCTGTGAGACACAATACTACTTGGGATTCCATGTAGTCTAACAATTTCCTTTATGTACAATCTTGCCAACTTCTCTAGAGAATCCCTCTTATTTATTGCCAGGAAATGAGCTGACTTTGTCAATCGATCAATCACCACCCATGTTGCATCATGCTTAGTTGGGGTCATGGGTAGTCCTTCTACAAAAGTCCATGGCAATACTGTCCCACTTCCATTCAGGGACATCCAGAGGTTGCAATGTTCCTGCTGGCTTCTGATGCTTAATCTTCAATTTCTGGCACGTTAAGCACTTAGACACATAAGCCACCACATCTTTCTTCAGTCCAGACCACCAAAATAATCTTTTAACATCATGGTACATCTTGGTCATACCTGGATGCACTGTATATCGGCTTTTGTGTGCTTCATCCAGAATCTTTTCCCTTAGTCCCCTAACATTAGGGATGTAGGGTCTTCCCCTAAACTGCAATAATCCATCTGAGGAAATCTCAAAATTCTTACTCCTCCCTCTCTCCAACTTGTCCTTAAAAATCATTGCGAGCTTATCATGTTCTTGAGCCTCTTTTATCTCCTCTTCTACGCAAGCGTTGACATGCACTCCCCCGTAGGAACTTTTTGTCACTTGCATCTGATACAAAGGGCTCCAATCTCGCATATCCTCAATCAACTTTAATTCTTTGATCATCATATATGCTACCTGCACCACCTTTCTACTTAGAGCATCGGCCACTATATTGGCTTTTCCTGGATGGTATTTAATTTGGAAATCATAATCCTTTAACAATTCCATCCATCGTTATTGTCTCATATTCAGCTATTTCTGATCCTGCAGATACTTCAGGCTTTTGTGGTCACAGTATAATTTAATTATAGCTCTATATAAATAATGCCTCCATATCTTCATAGCATAAACCACCGCTGTAAGCTCCAGATCATGAGTGGGATAATTCTGTTCATGCGACTTTAACTGCCGAGAGGCGTAGGCTACTACTCTACCTTGCTGTATCAGTACACATCCCAACCCCTGCTTACTAGCATCAGTGTAGACTACATAAGTCTGAGTTGGGTCTGGGATAATTAGCACGGGAGTAGTGGTTAATTTCTGCTTTAGCTCTTGAAAACTAGCCTCACACTTCTCATCCCACTTAAACTGTTGATTCTTTCTAGTAAGCTTGGTTAGTGGCAAGGCAATTCGAGAAAAGTCCTGGATGAATCTTCTGTAATACCCTACTAAGCCTAAGAAACTTATGATCTCTGTCATCGTCTTTGGCTGCTCCCAGCTTAAAATAGCTTCAACTTTGCTAGGATCCACAGCTACCCCGTCTTGGGATATGATGTGACTAAGAAATTTGACTTCTGAAAGCCAAAACTCACACTTACTAAGCTTAGCGTAGGCTGCCTTTCTTTCAGGGTCCCAAGAACAATTCTCAAATGCCTTTCATGCTCCTCAGCAGACTTGGAGTAAACTAGAATATCATCTATGAAGACCACCACAAATTGATCTAAATAAGGCCTGAAGATCCGGTTCATATAATCCATGAAAATTGTAGGCGCATTAGTCAGACCAAAAGGCATAACTAAAAACTCAAAATGCCCATAACGTGTTATGAAAGCAGTCTTTGAAATGTCATCTGACTTAATTCTCAACTGATGATAGCCAGATCATAAATTAATCTTGAAGAATAGACTATCTCCAGCCAATTGATCTAGCAAATCATCAATTCTGGGGAGAGGGTACTTGTTCTTAACCGTGATCTTGTTCATCTCTCTGTAGTCAATACACAGTCTTAAGTTGTCATCTTCCTTCTTAACAAATAGAACTGGAGCACCCCAGGGAGAAACACTAGGTCGTATGAAACCCTTCCCTAAAAGTTCCTCAATCTGCTTCTTCAGCTCACTCATTTCATTAGGAGCCATCCGATATGGGGCTTTGGATACTGGTCCCACTCTAGGCATAATATCGATTGTAAACTCCACTTCTCACTCTGGAGGCAATCCTTGAATTTTCATTGGAAAGACTTCAGGAAATTCATTAACTACTGCAATCGTCTCAATTCCTTCTTCGACTTCTGCTTGAACAGAGAGGAAAACCATGTATCCTTGACATCCTTTCTGCAGGCATTTGTTTGCTTGTGCCTCCGTTATGAAATTCAGTCGTACTTCTAGACTCAGGTCCGTTACCGTCGAACCAAGACCTAGCATCTTGTTTTTGTAGTCCAGCATTACATTATTGGAGGACAACCAATTTAAACCAAGTATAACCTCCATCTCTCGAAAAGGCATGCATATTAAGTCTAGGGTTGTATAACAGTGCTCATACAGCACAATAATATTCAAACAAGCATCGGAGGTAACTACCCTAGTACTTGTGGGAGTTGTCACATAATGTCATAATGCAATTTACTAATCATCAGGCCTAAACGTCTAGCACAATCATAGGAAATAAAAGAATGACTTACACCAGAATCAAACAGAGCAATCACTGGGTGGTCATTAATATAGATTGTACCTTGAATCAGGTGATTTCTATGCGTCTTCTCTGGAGAGTGCAAATAAGCGTCCTTGCGTCCTCGGCCTTTGATCAGCTGCTACCTGAGGATATTCCTGAGCAAAATGTCCCAGCTTTCCACAAGTATAGCAGACATTTTGGCCCACCCAACAAGGCCTATCCCCATGATTTTTCCCATATTTGTTGCACACTCGTGCTCTGGGGTCCCTGTTACTCGGCCCTCCTTAGTAATTTCCTCTGCCAGGTCTCCTATTCTGCCATGGTTGCTTTCTTTTTCTATAGTTGTCATTTCTTGCAGCATTTTGGCTTTGACCGGCCCTCTCAGGAATTGTTTATTCCTTGCTTACAAGCTTAGACAACATCCTGTGATTCATACTGTTCTCTACTATGCGGCATGCCTCTACAGCCTTATTGAACTGGTTATACTGTTGAGGAGTCAGCTTCTCCTTCAGCATAGAGTTCAATCCTCTGATCAACCTCTTAGTCATCCACCTTTCATCATCTACTTGGTGTAAATATGTTGAATACTGAGACAGACGGATGAATTTGGCCAAGTACTCTTCAAAGGATTCTCTTTCTCCTTGTCTCAGCACAAGGAACTCTGCTTCTCTTTCATCCCTCACAGACTGAGGAAAATACGTCGCATAGAACTGTTCAAGAAATACTTCCCAAGTGACTGGAATGTTTATTGCTTACATAAGCAGTTCTGTATTTTTCCACCACCTATCAGCATCCTTCTCCAGCTGGTAGATGGCCATTTGACCCTTTGTCTCCGTTGGACAGTCCAGAACTTTAAAAATCTTTTCCAATCGACTGATCCAATCCTCTATAGTCTGGACCTCAAATGTCCCTTCAAATACAGGAGGATTATGCTGGCAGAACCTGACCATCCATTGCTGAATGCTAATTATATGATCTGTCTTCTCAGCTCATCTAGATGGCTCTACCGGACGTTGTACTCTTTCTGCTGCTGTATTCGCTACTTCAGATGGTTCTGGAGGCCTTATATTGTTCACTGCTACAGCCACTGCTGTGGCTATAGCAGCATCTCTATCCTGCTCGCTTTGTGCTTGTACAGCACGCATCTCTTTAATCATTTTCTGTTGTTGCTCCAGCCTTTCTAAGATTAGCTGATTAATATCCCTTATGTTCTCCAGTTCCTCTGTAACATCCCGATTTTTGGGTCTAGTTGAACTGGGAGGTAGTCTGATATGGGCAGGCTGCTAAACCCATAGTCCTAGGGTAGTAATCTGATATGGGTGAATTATTTACCTGTATTTTGTAGGATCCGAGGGATGAGCTAAGTCCTTTAGGATGTAAAGATGAGTTAAGTCTTTAACCTACAAAATCGGGACAGTTCACCTAGGTTCAAAATGAGGAATGGGAGGAATGTCCTAAGTCTTAAGCTTAGGAATTCTCTAGGTAGCTTGATATGGGCTGGCTCCTGTGTAAGATAACCTGATATAGAGGGTTGTCGAGCCTTTCAATTAACAAGGACTCCCGAAGAGTAGGGGATGAGTTATTGAAAGAGAATTTCTAGAACTTAGGATGAAGGATAAGAAGAAAGTGAGATAAGATAGACCCCAGAATTATGCTAAGATTCTGTGGGGTGAGATATGAAAGGAATGGACACTGCTTATGAGAGTAGTAGAGTTGTCCATAAGAAAGAAAGCAGACAGTATGAGAAAGATGTATTGGTGACTTTTGGTCACGACGAGGAAGTATATTGGTCGCGACTAATATTGGCAGAGAGGATTGGTCATGACGGATAAGGTTGTGGTGTCGCGACTAATGGGTATATGAGCCTGGTTGCGACTAGAATATGTTGTGGTCGCGACTAAAGAATGTTGTGGTCGCGACTAGAGAAAGCTGTGGTCGTGACTAGAGAAAGCTGTGGTCGCGACTAATGAATACAGAAGGTGTTATGTCGCGATGAGATGATGGTTAGGTCGCGACTAGTGACTGTAAGTAGTGCTAGCCATATGGGCCAAGAGTTGTGAAGGTCCAAATGAGATAGTTACCCGGTTAGAGATAGAACTGGGGAAGAAGGTCAGATAAAGGAAAGGTTATCTGGAAACCATGAGGTGGACTGATAAGGTGTTCTCATGGGACCCACAAGGTGACACATGGCATTAGAGCATGGTTTAGTGACCTTTCAGTAAAGTAAAGTTACTCGGTTGGCACAAAAACTGAGGAGGTGATCAGATAAGTCTGGGACTTATCTGGATAGCATTGGAAGGCGTGCAAGGTCTCTTCCAGGCGCCACATGGCTCTGGTCTAGAGGAAGAGATAAAGCTAAGGACGCGTATTATGAGGTAGGACTCTAGACCGGTGAGTCAGCCTGTTGAGTCAGCATGCTGAGGTGTCCAGGATTTTCAGCATGTGCAAAATGTGACAATTAGGTGTCCTCTGAGGTGGCATGCTGAGGTGTCCTGATGATGCAGTAAAAGGAAATTAAGGAAAATAGGAAATTCCAGGAAAAACCAGGACCACATGTTCAGATGACATGGAAATTACGATATTGCCATTGAGAAAGTATATAAATACCCCCCATGGCCTTCATTTGCTCCACGCATGGGCAAGGGAAGGGAGAGAAAGAAGAGAGAGAAGGAGAAGGAAGGGAAGAGAGAAAGGAAGTAAGGAAGTTCTGGCGGAGCTGGAAGCAGAATAGAGTTAGTAGAGTTCTGCTGAGCTAGCCAGGTAGTAACTAATCCTAACTTTTATGTAATGGCTTTGTGATTTGTTGTGCTATTGTTTGGTTGGATTGTTGTCTTATATGTTATGCTTGAAGCTCTACTGCAATGCTATGATCATATGTTATTGAGTATGGAAGCACGCAGCATACTTATCTGTACACAATCACAAGCAAGCACTGTCACTCTGTATTACATATACTGTTATGATTATTACTACTGAGATTCCCCCGAATCTCATCCCCTTGTATAACCCATTTCAGGGAGGTTATGTCAAGGTACATTTTAAGAATCTTGAGAGACGTCGTTATGCTGCTGAAATTTCGGTAGATATAGCAGTAGTGGAGAAAGGATATGATGCGTACTATGTACGTAGGTACTGTCTAAGGAGGCTGGTAGTGAGTGGACCTAGCCGGTTCATCCAGTCTTTCCTGGGTACTTACATAGAATGGTAGTTCTAATAAGAGAATTACCGAATCAGTACAGCTAGTATAGCTTCCGCAGGTCTGCTCTGAGGAGTCTAAGGCGGGATGTTTCATCCTCTGTCGCAACGGTTCTTCTTGTTCGAACCATTTTGCTTTACGGTCTAGTAGAAAAATCTAACAGAAGAGGAATACGATAAACAACATAATTTTCATTCCATTCAAAACATGTCCTTTACATACAGTCATTAAAAGTTATACAGATAGTGCCATACTGGTCTTTATACATAACATAACTACATGGAGAATATCATTATTTCTAAACATACCCTAATCCTTCTTAAACTTGATTCTAATAAATTCCCCTACCACGTAGATCCAGTCTAAAATATTGATAAACTCATATTTGTACTGATTTTTAATATGTTAAAAGAGAGTTTATTACTGATTCTTATCCACATTTACTACTATATTGAGCAAATTAGTTAATAATATGAAATTGGACAAGTGGGAATTTAAATGATGTGATTTTAGTACTTAATTGGATAAATAATCTATTAAATATCCATTTTAGGTTAACACAACAATCAATCAGCAAAGTGGAACGTCTCTGTGGAATTAAGTCGCGACCTTATTGATTCATCGTCACGACCAAGCTTCAATCAGCAAAGTGGAGCTTTCCTATGTACTAGAGTCGCGACCTTATTGATTCACCGTCGCGACCAAACTTAATCAGCAAAGAAGAAGCGCTCTCTATAAATATTAGTCGCGACCTGATGTATATAAGGTCGCGACCAAACTTTAAATGCAGGAATCAATCAGCGAATGACAGAAAGGACAGCTGGACAGAAAGGTGATTTAAGCATGGGATGGATTGCATAGCTGGACTTAACAGATTGCAAGTGGGAGATCAAACATGTGCAGCAACAGAAATGAACTCCACATATCTAGCACTGTTCACGCGCGCACTGTACATATCAGCACACTCCATCTGAACAGAATGAGCAAGTTGCCAACAGCAAGTGGGAAGCATGTGCTGAACAGAATACCAGATCATGTGCTGACAGCTGGAGCACATCTGGACAGCTCCATTGACTCACTCATGCATTTCAGACTTCTCCTATATATCACACATTCTGTACAGCATTCGAGATTATTCAGCACCTGGACATATCCATTCACGCAGACTTCATCCATTCCAACACACATATCCATTTCACACTTCTCTCATTCCATTCACACATTCCATCCAACATTCCATACCAATTCACGCATCCATCCATTCTTCTTTTCCTTCTTCATTTCTCTTCTGCAACTTTGCTCTATTCTAGTTAATAGAACCAGAGCAAAGTTCTGTAGCTCATCATCTTCATTTTCTCCTTCCATTTCCATATGACTATTGCTGCTGTACCGATATTTACTGCTAGAGTTCAGAAAGTAATGCAAGGATGAGCAGCTGTGCTTCCTTGGAGATGACACCGAACCAGAATCTTAGAGCTGAAATAGGGAGTGTCATTGAGTCTTTAATTCAGATGTACTTGTATCGAGTTGATATTTTACTTCTGGTTTATTGATTCAATTAGAGTAATAGATGACAAGGAATTAGGAACCGAGTTGGATTCTTTCTTCTTACATTAATGATCATTTGATTAATATTCATATTCTATTATCTCTAAATTGAACAATTCTTATTCTCTATTAATGTCTGCGAGTTGTAGTGTTAATTGAGATTTAGCTAGCGAGTTGTTAGCTAACCTATTCTAGTTCAATTTATTAACTCTTGATATTCTGAGGATAATGAAGGTAAGGCAATCTCCAAGGGAACACACTTGTCATTATTCATTCATCTCATCATCTTAATCACATAAAAACATAAACAATAGCATAGACTTTACATTCAGTCCTTAGTTGATAGTTCAAAACATAACTCATCTGTTTAACTTATTAAATTGTGGCTCAATAGATTAATTAGGAACTCTAACATTTAGTAGCTCCTTATGATCCGACCTAGGTTAGCCTCCACTTACTATTGGTTAGCTTAGTTTTATTTAATAATTAGAAATGACAGTTATCAAAATGGCGCCGTTGCCGGGGAGCCTTACTTGTTAAGGTTTCCTAAGCAATCTCCTGGGCCCAAAAACATAAAGAGTAGGTAGTTGTTTTTAGTTCTTCTATGATTTTTTTTCTATTTATATCTGTTAAGTCGCGACCATTTGGCTTTTTAGTCGCGACCAAAGTGCTCTGTGATTTCTAGTCGCAACCAGATTGACACTTAGTCACGACTAAAACTCTCTGTTGTTTTTAGTCGCGGCCAAACTGTATTTTGGTCGTAACCAGAAATTCCTAACTTCAAGCATTTGCTCTCTGTGATTTTTAGTCGCAACCAAAGTAACATTTGGTCGCGACCAAAAATCCATATTCAGAAAATTTTGCTCTCTGTGACTGACAGTCGTGACTTGTGGTTCATTTTCGTCGCGATATTTGCTCTCTGTGTTTTTGAGTCGCGACCTGTAGTCTTTTGTGTCGCGACTTAATATTCCTAAACTATGACTAACTGATTCCATTTGCTGAATTTGTTGCATTATTGATATATAATGATCTTTTGCATTGTTGTTAAGCTTGAATTGCATGAACAAGTGCTCTAAACTCATTCCTTTGGATAGAGAGATTAATAGGACACTTAGGAAAATAAAGAAAGCTAAAAAACAAGCTAGTGTTGCATCTGTTGCTGCTGACACTGAACCTGCATCTTGTGCTATATTAGATAATCATCTTGTCATGGAGCATGTTAATGTAGGTGAAGCTCAAACTTATAATCAGAATTATCAACATGAGTAATGTGCAAAAAATAATATAAACACTAGAAGGCCACGTAGGAGCATAAGAGAACTCACTTCTTCTAATGCAAACTATGATCCTTTTCACGCTTGTCCTACTTTAGATATGAATTTTGAATTGAAAGGTCCTTTGCTGAGTAACTTACCAAAATATTATGGATTGGCAGGTGAGGATCCTTTCAAGCATTTGCAGACTATGCAATGGGTTTGCTTAACCATGAAGCCTATGGGTGCTGACATGAATGATGTACAGAGATAATTCTTTCATTTCACACTGGAAGGAAAGGCAAAAGAATGGTTCTATAGCTGCCACATCATGCACCTCATGCTCTACACTCCTGGAACAACTTAAGAAGTGCCTTCTTGAAGATATTTTTCTTCATCAAAGACTGCTGTATTAAGGAAGGAAATCTTTGCTGCAAAACAATATGCTGAAGAATCTTTCTATGAGTTTTGGGGCAGATTTCAAGAGTTGCTGGCTAGATGTCCATATCATCAGATTCCAATAGAATATTTGGTGCAGTACTTTTATTCAGGATTGCGCTTTGCATGCAGAAAGAATTTGGATGCAGCTGCTGGAGGGTCAATTGATAATTTAACACCTGATGAAGCATAGAGCCTAATTGAGAAGATAGCAAACAATGACCAGCAGTATGGAGGATTAGATGCTAGACAAGTGCATGAGGGTTCTGCAAGGTCTTCTCAGGATCATAGTAATCTGTCTTCTCAAGTTGCTGCTATGAGTGCTCAGATCAACAATCTAGCTGCTCAATTGAGCAGTTCACATATTCAAAGCCCATGCTCTCAAGCTCTAGTTGCTCCTAGCTGTCAAATCTGCTTTTCTCCAATGCATATCAGTGCTAATTGCCCTTCATACTATGAGAAAGTCTCAGCTATTTATCAAGGCAGACCAAACTAGTATCCACCAAAGAATTCATATTCTAATACATACAATGAAGGATGGAGAGAGCATCCTAATTTCAGATGGAGAGATAGAGGTGGAGCTGCTGGTCAAACCAGATTCAACAATGACAAGCAAATGGATGAATCCTCTAGAGCCATAGAAGGGTCTACTGCTGCAAAGGATGATGGAATTTCTGAGATACTAAAGAGCATTACTGTGATGAATTCAAATATAAATTCCATCAACACAAACTTCTGCTCTAACTTCAAGGATTTGAGATCTACAGTGGAGAGCAACCAAGCAAAGACCAACTCTAGATTTACTGCTTTGGAGAACAGAATTGAGCAGTGGGACACCAACATCTCAAACATAAATAGCTATGTATCTCAATTAGCTAATTCAGTGAATGATGTTCAGGCAAGGATCAGTGGAGATCTACCTTCAAATACAGTTGTTAACCCCAAAATTGTGAATGCTATAAATCTGCAAAGTGAAGAGCAAGTAGGGAAGCAAGTTGCTGATACTGAACATAAAGATGAAGGTGAGATAGATACTGATTCCAGTAGTTTAATGAAGAATAGCATTGAGAAGTCTAAAAGTAAGGAGGAAGCACAATCCCATGAGAAGGAAGAAGTTACAGAAAGTTAGATTGATTCTGCACAAGACTCTGAAGGTATTGGGCAGCCAAATAGAAATGAAACTGAGTTACTTAAGGCCTTGGATTCAGAGTTAGAAAATCCAAAAGTGGATACAAATGAAGCAATACAACCAGCAGTAACTCCAAGGCCCAAACAAGAAGAAACTCATTCTGATTCAGCTGAGAAAGAAGTGGACCTGAAGGATATCCTTGTTCCAAAGGAGCTCATAAGCAGCAAGAAAATCTTGGAGGCACAGAACAAGGAAGTCATTAATTCTTTCAGCAAAATGGAAGTTAATGTGCCTATACTAGAGAGGGTGCAGAGAGTACCTAAATATGCAAAGTGTTTGAGGGAGAGTTGCAACCACAGGAAAAGAGACAAACTTAATGAACTGGTGCAATTGGGACCCAAACCTTCTGCACTTTTCAAAGCTCAATTTCCAGATAAGTGTAAAGATCCAGGTGCATTTTCCATTCCCTACACAATTAGGAAGATAACTGTTTCTAGAGCATTATTAGACTTAGGTGCTGCTATTAATGTGATGCCTAGTTCAGTTTATCATGCTTTAAATATGAATTTGATTAAACCAACTAAGGTGTTAGCTCAATTGGCTAATAAGAGTATTATGAGGCCTAAGGGAATCTTAGAAGACATTTTAGTTCAAGTTAAGGACCTTGTTTTGCCTGTGGACTTTTATGTTTTGGATATGAAAGATAAGTCCCTTGATGATAGTACTTTATTCTAGGAAGGCCATTCATAAGGACAGCTAACACCATGATTTGCATGAAAGAGGGAATTATTAAAATGGAATTTGGTGGGCACACAATTCAGTTTAATATGTATAGACACCCACATCAGCATAATTCTCTCCTAAGACTTAACATGATTGGAGCATTACTTGGAAAAGAGTGTGATGATATTTGTAAGCTTGAAAATAATGATGTAGTTGAAGAACCTTCCATTCCTTACTCTTCTACTGATTTCTTTTCTTTTTCTTCATCTAATTATGATGTGTTATGCATTAATTCTAAGATTGATGGCTAGCTTTCCATTATGGGTGATTTTTCTTCATCTACATCTACTATTTCTTCAGTTGGAACTAACCACACTTTTTCAAGTGCTGCCCAATATCCAGGAAGGTTTATGACAGGTCTGCAGGGCAATGTTATTACAGCAGATTGTGAGAAACAAGAAGTCAGAATTTATGGGTTAAGGAAAATTTCATTTAATATCATGTATTCTAACCCTGTTTATTTCAGTTTCAAATTTTTAGTCATCTCAGGGCTGCAGAAATTAAAGGATGTTCTTCAACATCAACAGAATTGCACTGCTGTAACTTCAAAGAGAATTGCTGCTGGATATGATGCTAAATTGGTGCAGGAATCAGAGAGCAATAAATCTGAAGTAGAGTTTAAGAAGTTGAGCCTATCTATTATTCAAACTCCAGAGATTAAGCTTGAACAACTTCCAAAGAGTCTGAAGTATCCAAGACAATTCAATATGAAGGGCCATCTATGGAAGCTGTTCAAGGAGAATTTCAAGCCCCCATAACAATCAGGTTGTCTCCTTCCTTGTTTCCCCACTTACAATAGTCTGCTTTGATCAATTTTATTATATACTTGAGCTATATTTGTTGATTAAGTGTGGGGGAGGAGACCAAGTCAGTAGGATAGATAAATAATCCCATGAATAAATCAAAGATTTTGGTTTAGTGTTGTCATGATCATTATTGCTGCCTTTGCATGAGTTCATTGCTTCTTCACATTGTGGACAATGTAGAATTTAAGTGTGGGGAGGATGAACTTGATGGGTGAATAAAAATCAGATATTTGCTGTGATTTTGTCTTTAAAAATCAGATATTTGCTGCTTCTTCACATTGTGGACAATGAGTTCAAATTGTCAAAATTTCTTCTTTGTGAAGATTGGTCACGACTATTGCTTAGTTTTGTCGCGACCGGAAGCTCAAAATTTTTCTGATGTTTACCCACCTGTGATGTTTAGTCGTGGTCTGTGCTTATCTTTGTTGCAACTGTAGCTTTCTGTGAATAACCGTCGCGACTAGTTGTTATTTGGTCGCGACAAGAAATTGTTTGTTTAACAAGGTTACTCTCGGTGATTTTGTGTCGCGACTATTTCCAATTTATGTCGCGACTATTCTTCTCTGTATAAAACAGTCGCGACCTGATGACCTATTTGTCGCGACTAACATCTATATTTTGCTGAAAAATCCTTCTACTGCATTCTAGTTGTTGGTTGGTCTTTGGAATTAACTATCATGGATCTAAATTGAACTTTGAACATTGGCAAATTTGATGAAGTATTAGTTGCTTGTTTCATCAATTCATTACTGGAAATTGTGCATCATGAATGATTAGTCTCATGTGCTTTGTTTAAGATTCATGCAATCTAGTCATATGAGTTGATTAGGGTGAGTAAGCCAGATGGAAGCAATTTGAGCCTTCAACATATACTCCTTTGCATTATGTGACACCATTTAGTTTGGTAACTTTGCAGAACTTGTCTCAATCCTTGATTCAAAACCACATTAGCTCCATGGAATTGTGAAAATGATAAGGGCACTTCTTTCAAAACCCTCTTGACCAAACAGAAACCACATAAATATTAAATCCTTTGCTTTACCCCTTTGAGACCTTCATTTTCTGTAAAAATTCCATCCTTGATTAATGAATACTGTGCAAGATAGTTGCTGCTACAGTAAGTCTTTAATTGTGAAGTTGCTCTACTTGTTGATGTTTGAACTTCAATATATGTGCTATCTGGTTCAAGAAAATAAAAATAAAGAAAAGAAAGGAAAAATACAGAGAAAAAGAAAAGTACAAAGAAAATAGAAAGATAGAGGAAGGAAAAGAAAACCCAGATGCAGAAATTGCTATTCAACTAGTATGAAAAGAATTAGATTATGACTTGTAGCTGCATGATTGAAACTTTGACTATGTACAGTATTTCATTAATCATTGACATGCATTTCCATTTCATCATCTAACCTTTCCAATATTACAACCCTAATAAAGACCCTTTGATTCATAACCCTTGTGGCATTCAGTGGTGGAGATGTAGAATGGTTACAAGCCTATGGGAAGCCTAAGCTAGATGGTTGAGTGAAATTACCTTGATAAGAGAGGGAGTGAAACACTTTATCTTGTGAGGAAATCTTAACCCAGTTGCTCACTATGATTGAATTGCATGAGTTAGATTCTTTGATTGATATGAGATTAGCTTGGATTGTTGCCAATTGAAGGGAAAGATTAATGATTGCAAGTACTCATGCTGAATCTATATTGCCAATTGTGCTAAACATGTGTGTTTAAATTCAGTTTTAATCCATACAAATATCCTTATATGGTTCCTCATCAAAATATTGGTCCAATCCTACTTTTCCTATCTGGGTAGTAGGTAGAATGTCATTCATAATAGAGGTCCAGTTATCCAGGGTTAATGTATCTGGAGGAAAAGCTTGGTATACACTCCTTACTCTTGCAATGAAGTCTTTGTAGACTGCATAATCCTGATCCCTGCTCCTGTCTAAAAGTCCTCTAAGAGTGTACAGCTGTTGAGCTAACTCTATAGCCCTCTCAAAGTACTCTTCACTCATATGCTTAGCTGGTGACATCTCTATAATTTGGTCTCCCAAATAAAACTCTACCATCATTAGTCTAGGTCTACTAGGACTTGGGATGTCTGGGTTTACTGATTGCCTCAGAGTATATCCCATGGTACCTCCAACCTGGGAATACTGATCATTAGGCTGTCTTGGTTGGGCTCCTTGATTTGTCTCCATATATGTACCTACTACAGTTATAGTCACAGGAATCGTTGGTACAGGTTCCTCCTGTATCCCCGCTGGTATACTGGTTAGAATATTGGACTCTACTGCGAAACTAACCTCTTTAGCATCACTAATCACAGGAGGGATCCACATATTAGAATCACTGTCCAATATCTCTTCCTCCTCCTCTGAGCTATCCAAGATATAGACATCTGGTCTAGGGTTTCCTTGATTTATGGTGGTTTCGGATCTGGTTCTACCTCTAGCCATCCTGCAAGTTTAACTTAATGTCATTTATGATAGCTTTACTAATGGGTATCTATAGATCATCTATTCAGAGCACTTCCTAATCCAGAATCCTTTGCTCTGATACCAAAATGAAACATCCTTCTTTATATCTCTCAGAGTACTCCTGCTATAGCACTCTCAACTGGATTATATCTCTCTTACCAGAAATCCTGGTAGAAAATAATTGTATTGATTCGGTAATTCCTCATGAGAACTACCAATCTACGTAAGTGCCCAGGAAAGACTGGATGAACTGGCTAGGTCCACTCACTTCCAGCCTCCTTAGACAGCACCAACGTACACAGTACTCTGTATAGTCTACCAGCACAACGGCATTTTCTAGTAAATATCTTTAAATCTTAACCTTAAAACCTTGACCTTAAATTTTGAACTTAAACCTTAACCTTCCTTGTACTCAATTGGAACTATTTTAGAAAATTGGAATATCTCTTAACCTTAAAAATATGAATTTCCAAGAGTTGGGCTCACGGGTACTATTCACTGCCACTATTCACTGGGTAATTCCATATTATACCCCTGAAATCTGGAAATTCTTAACTAAATCTAGAAAAATCTTTTTGAGGTGATTCCAATTTCTAATGAAATCTCTTTCATTTAAATTTGAGATAAAAATATGAAAATGAGGTTTCCTTGTCCAGATCAAATCAGTTTATTCGTTGAACTTTACTGTTCATTTGGTAAATCTGGAAGTTCCAGTTTCTTTGCCCCATTTTCAAAAATTCATTTCTCCTTGTATACTTATCCAATTGAGTTAAATTACCTATGGATTTAAATATCCATAGGTGTACTTTAATCTCACAAAATTTTGTGGAAACACTCATTTATTTACTATATGAAATTAGCGCATGAACCTCACTGCCTCTGAGTAGTCATTTTATCTTATTCCAGATTTCAACTCCTGACTTTGAAAAATCATAACAATTCGAGTTCTTATCCAAATGAGGCGTTCTTGGTGTCCATTTAAAGTTCTAGATCTTAGCTATATTCAGACCAAATTTCATATGAAAACTCGTCAGATAAGTCATCTAAACTATCATTCCAAGTACACTACCTCAGATCGGATTTATGAGTAGCATGCATCATACAAACCAAAACATCATCTTGTAATTAACGTGCACACTCTTTAAATTATGTACAGTCATCCATCAACATTTACCCTCTTTCCTTGAGAATATCCAACACCTAGAGCATGGTTAATTATATGGAAGGAATGAGATTTCATGGAAATCCCAATAGCAAGTAATATAAACTATAAGGTTATGCATGTTTGATTAAATGCCTAACATGTTATCATGCAATGGGAGCTAATTCATGCTTATACATAAGCAAACTCTAACATGCATATTATCATGACATATATTGCAAGGAGTGTCACATACTCATAGCACATCATCATCATCATAAACATCATCACATAATATTCCATGCTCAACCAAACCTTCATGCATAACAAGTAAGCAAATCAATCAAAGCACATAATTTTATAGTTAGATATTCTTGCTACCTCTTGTAGATCCTTGTCCTTCTTTTCTTGAAATGGTCTTTCCTTTCCACAAATGTCAAAACTTAGACATTACAAGATAATTACCAAATTATAACTTCATTCCAAACACATTCCAAGTCTAGGCTTCAATATGCCCCTTTCTTTCTATACTTTGTGACATTTGTTTACATCAAAACCATGAAATTCCAACATATGAACAGTGATTTCGTACTGTACAGAAAAGAACACCTTTATGGATTCACAAACACACATGTATTCCTAAGCCATCATCATGTGATTTAAGCTTGTTTAAGCTTGTGCAAACTATCTAGAACATAAACACATGTTCTTATCACATATCCAAAGAAATTTCAGCAGCATTTCCCCAAGTTTCAAGCCTCAAAACCAACTTAAACTCAAGGAGAAATCATAAGAACAAAGTCTAGAAGCAAGGGAGCAACTTACCTTACAAGCTTCTCCAAGATCCTTGCTTCTTCCTTGCTTGAGAGAAAATTTTTCAAGAGCTACCTTCTCCTTTCTTGCTCACGATTTTGGGCTACGAAATGAGGGGTATTTATAGCAAAAGTTGTAACATCCCTAATTTCTGTACTAAGTTGTATGTATAGATTTAATAAAATATATGAGATGTTTAGGAAAATATGTGGCCATAATTATGTAAAAAAAGGATTAATTGGAAGAGGAAGAAAGTCTAAGAGCCAAAGTGCAAAATTACGAAAATGCCACTGTGATGCCCTAAGAAACCAGAAGTAAATGGAGGGCATTTTGGTCATTTCACACAATAGATGGATATCAGAGAAAATTTGATAGTAAATTATTATAATTAATATGAGAATTTATGGAGTTGACAGAAGTCAAAAAGGAGTCCTGTAGAATTAATTATGGAATTTACGGTGAAAAAGGACACCGATAAAGGGTTAAAGGAAGCATATGTAATTTTTAACAGGACTTCTGGGTCTCAGAAAATTATGAAACTTTGTAGAGAATTTATTTTATGTTATAATGAATTTTTAAAAATGTTAGAACAATTAAAAGAGGTGTTTAGCATTTATGCTAAGATCAGGGTAATTTACGGATATCGGTATGAGGAAAGTACATTGGGATTTGGTCCATTAGTTATTTGACCTAAAGAGGCCCAACATTTTATCCTAGGCCAGCCCAATAAGGCCCAAAAGTTATCTTGGAGCCCAAGTCCAAATAATAAATAATTTATGGATTTTTGAAAAGAAAGAAAAAGAGAATAAAGTAAGAATTAGGTTTTGCACATGGTGGGACCCACAAGGACTTCAAAATGGCACCCAAAAAGAGGAAGGGTTAGGTGTACCAAGGGAGGCCATGCTAGTGATGTCATGGTGGTAAGGTCTTGAGTGAAAAGTGAAAAGACATTCCAAGATCAAACCTTTAACCATTAGATCAAATAGTTTCCAAAGTGATCTTGGCATTCAAATGGCACATGACTTTTGCTATAAATACCCCACCTTTCCATTCATTCTTCACACCCAAGAGCTCCTTTAGAGAGAGAAGTGAGTTCTAGAGAAAGAAAGTGGAAGAAAGCAAGGAAGAAGCAAGGGTCTTGAAAGAGCAAGTAAGGTGAGTTGATGCTCTTCACTTTACCATTTCGGTTTGCACTGTTCATGCACTGTTCATGATAGAAGAAAATGGAATTTCAATGATTTAATGCTTCCATTGAGTTTATATGAGGATTTTGTGTAGGATTGGAAAGGTTTTAAACCTTGGAAACCATTGGAATTAAAGGTTATAATGTTGAAAATTCCTCACGGGTACTGTTCACTCGCGTGAACAGTGATTTGAATTTCATAATTTTGATGCTTCCAATGGTCTTAAAATGAGATTTTGTGTGGGGGTAAAGTGGAGGAACAAGTATGGGAAGCATTGGAAGGAGCTTATTGAAACTAGACTTGGATTTTTGTTTGGAATGGAGTTATAATTTGGTAATTATCTTGTAATGCCTAGGTTTTGACATTTGTGGCAAGGAAAGACCATTACAAGAAGGAAAGGAACAAGGATCTACAAGAGGTAGCAAGAATATCTAACTATAAACTTATGTGCTTTGATTGTTTTGCTTACTTGTTATGCATGAAGGTTTGGTTGAGCATGGAATGTTGTGTGATGATGATGATGATGTGATATGAGTATGTGATACTCCTTGCAATATATGTCATGACAATATGCATATTAGAATTGCTTATGTATAAGCATGAATTAGCTCCCATTGCATGATAACATGTTAGGCATTCAATCAAACATGCATAACCTTATAGTTTATATTACTTGCTATTGGGATTTCCATGAAATCTCATTCCTTCCATATAATTAAACATGCTCTAGGTGCTGGATCTTCTCAAGGCAAGAGGGTAAATGTTGATGGATGACTGTACATAATTTAAAGAGTGTGCACTTTAATTACAAGATGATGTTTTGGTTTGTATGATGCATGCTACTCATAAATCCAATCTGAGGTAGTGTACTTCCATCGGTATTTTGATTGACTTATATGATGATTTTTCATATGAAATTTGGCATGAACATAGCTAAGATCTATAGATTTAAATGGACACCAAGAACGCCTCATTTGGTTAAGAAGTCGAATTGTTATGATTTTTCAAAGTTAGGAGTTGAAATCTGGAATAAGGTAAAACGACTACTCAGAGGCAGTGAGGTTCATGCGCTAATTTCATATAGTAAACGAATGAGTTTTTCCTCAAAATTTTGTGAGATTAAATTATACATATGGAGATTTAAACCCATATGTAATTAAACTCAATTGGATAAGTATACAAGGAGAAATGAATTTTTGAAAATGGGGCAAAGAAACTGGAACTTCCAGATTTACCAAATGAACAGTAAAGTTCAATGAATAAACTGATTTGATCTGGACAAGAAGATCTCATTTTCATATTTTTATCTCAAATTTAAATGAAAGAGCTGTCATTAGAAATTGGAATCACCTTAAAATGATTTTTCTAGATTTAGTTATGAATTTCCAAAGTTCAGGTTGTAATCTGGAATTACCCAGTGAATAGTGGTAGTGAACAGTAACCGTAAGCCCAACACTAGGAAATTCATGTTTTTGAGGTTAAGACTTAAAGATATTTGTTAGAAAATACCGTTGTGCTGGTAGACTATACAAAGTACTGTGTACGTAGGTGCTGTCTAAGGAGGCTGGAAGTGAGTGGACCTAGCCGGTTCATCCAGTCTTTCCTGGGTACTTGCGTAGAATGGTAGTTCTCATGGGGAATTACCGAATCAGTACAGTTATTTTCTACCAGAATTTTCGGCAAGAGAGATATAATCTACTTCAAGAGAGCTATAGCAAGAGTACTTTGAGAGATATAAAGGAGGATGTTTCAAAAGTCATGTGCCATTTGAAGGCCAAGATTACTTTGGAAACTATTTAATCTAATGGTTAAAGGTTTGATATTGGAATGTCTTTTCACTTTGTCTCATGACCTCACCACCATGACATCACTAGCATGACATCACTTGGGACACCTAAGCTCATCTTCTTGGCGCCATTTTTGAGTCCATGTGGGTCTCACCATGTGCAAACCTTAATTCTTACTTTATTCTCTTTTCTTTTTCTTTTCAAAATCCATAAATTATTCCTTATTGGGCTTGGGCTTCAAGATAACTTTTGAGACTTATTGGGCTGTCCTAGGAGAAAAATGTTGGGTCTCTTTTAGGTCCAATAGCTATTTGGCACAAATCCCAATGTACTTTCCTTATACCGATGTCGTTAAATTATCCTGATCTCAGAATAAATGCTAAACACCTCCTTTAGTTGTTCTAACATTTTTAGAAATTCATTCTAATATAAAATGAATTCTCTACAAAGTTTCATGATTTTTTGAGACCCAGAAGTCTTGTTAAAAAATACGTATGTTTCCTTTAACCCTTTATCGGTGTCCTTTTTCACCGTAAATTCCATAATTAATTCTACAGGACTCCTTTTTGACTTCAGTCAACTCCATAAATTCTCATATTAATTATAATAATTTACTATCAAATTTCATATGATATCCATCCTTTGAATGAAATTACCAAAATGCCCTCCATTTACTTCTGGTTTCTCAAGGCATCACAGTGGCATTTTTGTAATTTTGCACTTTGGCTCTTAGACTTTCTTCCTGTTCCAATTAATCATTTTCTTTACATAAATATGGCCACATCTTTTCCTGAAAGAATCTCATATATTTTATTCAATCTGTACATGCAACTTAGTACAAAAATTAGGGATGTTACACCGATCATCTCTATTCGGACTGCTTTTCCTTTACCGATTATAACTGTAAATTCCCATCTTCAGGAATTTTTACAGAAAAATCGGGACCTCAAATCAAAATTCCGTGACTCCTCATTCAACCCAGAATTCTATTCTCTATCTCCCGGTATTTTCAGATATTAAATCCGGACCGCGCTATTTTTGCCTGAAAGTACGCTCACGCGCACACTTTCCAAAATGACCATTTTACCCTTGGTCATATTTCTAATTCTTTCATACTCATAGAGACCTCATATGCATATTTCACAGTTTAGTGAAATGATCAGCATAAGTTTCTCTATTTTCTGACAAAATATGGTAATCATCAGCTACCAGCCCGATCTTTCCCATAATTACGATTATGCCCCTGCATTCTCTTTCCGACATCTTTTCTCATCTTCTCATCCTTCATCTTAAGTTCTAGAAATTCTCTTTCAATAACTCATCCCTTGAACTCTTCGGGAGTCATTGTTAATTGAAAGGCTCGACAACCAGCCCATATCAGGTTATCTTATACAGGAGCCAGCCCATATCAAGCTACCTGCAGAATTCTTAGGCTTTAAGACTTAGGATATTCCTGACATTCCTCTTTTTGAATCTAGGTGAATTGTCCCTATTTTGTAGGTCAAATACTTAACTCATCTTTAAATCCTGAGGGACTTAACTCATCCCTCAGATTCCTACAAAATATAGGTAAGTGATCCGCCCATATCAGATTACTACCCTGGGACTACGGGTTTATCAGCCTGCCCATATCAGACTACCTCCCAGTTCTCCTAGACCTAAAAATTGGGATGTTACACTAACACTAAGAGGAAATAGAGAGATAAACACTTACATCCTTTGAGAGGATCTATTACGCTCATGCAGTTGAGGTTGATTTTGTTTAGTAGTTGATTACTTGGCATTACCCATATTATTACTTTTGCATTCCCAAAAGATGGTGGATTAGTTGTTTTCAGGTCACACTATGGATTATGTTGTTATCTTGGATTTAATATTGTTGTTCTAGGTGTGATTCATTTATTTGTCCAGGAGTACAAAGGTTCAAGTATAGGGGAATTGATAAGACACATTTTGTATATGGTTTCCACGACATTTTTAAGAGTTTTATTGTAACTTTACCATTCATTTCATTCCTTAAATTGTACTTTTGTTTATTACATGATTGTGCATGGCAATATGCTAATTAAAGGGTAAAATTGTAAAATAACTCTTCCAAACTTCACATATACTGTTATTTACTGATTTAGACTTTTACAGCGAGCTTTTATGTTGAATTGCAGGTATTTTGGAAGAGAGCAAGGACCAGGAAAGAAATCACAAGTCAATGAAAGTCAAATCACGTTTCTGCGCTTTTTTATAGCGACCAAAGTATCCTCCGGTCGTGACCTTGATTATTCTGGAAGCTTCTCTGCGTTTATAGGTCACGACCAAAACAAGGACCTGGTCGCGACTAGAGAAGACAATCGTGAAGCTGCGCATTTCTAGTTAGGTCAAGAGACTTTTAAAAGGGCGAGGCTAGACCTGATTAGGCTAAGAAGAAGTACTCACACATTCTCTGAAGACCTATTCGACCACCCACACGCATCTTCCATCTTTTCTACCCCTTTCCACAGATTCCTTCACATTCACCCTTAATCTTTCCATCGTTTCTTCATGGCATCACACCTGAACAGCGATTGAAGTGCAGCAGAAGTCATGAGAGGCTAAATCCTTAGTCTCTTGGTGATGGATCTCATATCTTGAGCTCATGGACTAAATCGAGGAGTTTCTTCTGTTCTAATTTGCATCTTGTCATATTATGATTGCTGCTAGATCTAGGGTTTTCATCATATGAACAAGTTTTGAATATTGATTGATCATTCTCAGATTAGACTGTTGTAATTTGATTCTGGATGTTTGCACGCTGGATTTTAATTTAACATTTCAATTTTGATTTTAAGAAAGTTTTTTCAGATATCGTTGCAAATCAATTCAATTGCTTAAAATCTAGGGTTTTCAATTGACGACCATTCGAGGGCGTTCTCATAATCTAGGGTTAATTGCAAGCTAAGTTGTTTCTAACAGTTCGCTAATAGTCTTTAAACTAGCTTTGATCAAAGGAGTTTAAAGAAGATTAGGGTTCTGGACTCAATCGATTGATTGAGGTTTTACTTAAGACTTAGCGATTTCAAACTCCAATATTCAATTAAGAGCAAGGATAGAAACATTTTCATCATTAAGAGTATTTCATAACATATTCTTTCAACAAGCCAACCAGTTTCCATCTTAATCAGAAATCCAAAAAAATATCTACTTTTCTGCACCCTTAATTTATTGCAAAAATCAACCAAACCCTAAAACCATTTTATCTCTGATAAGACACATTTTGTATATGGTTTCTATGATAATTTTGAGAGTTTTATAATAACTTTACCATTCATTTTATACCTTAAATTATGCTTTTGTGTTAGTACATGATTGTGCGGGGCAATGTGCTAATTAAAGGGTAAAATGGTAAATTAACCTTCCAAACTGCATATATTCTGTTATTTACTTATTTGGACTTTTACAGTGAGTTCTTATATTGAATTGCTGGTACTTTGGAAGAGAGTAAGGACCAGGAAAGAGATCACAAGTCAATGAAGGTGGAATCACGTTTCTGTGCTATTTAGTCGCGACCAAAGAATCCTAAGGTCCCGACCTATAATTCTGCTGGAAAATTCTCAATATTCATAGGTCGCCACCCGAAACATGGATAAGGTCAATACTAAAATGCAAAATTGTTAGAACTGCGCGTTTTGAATTAGGTCATGCTGTTATAAGAAGAGAGGGAGGCTGGTTTTTGGACCTGATTAGGCTAAGAAGTAGTACTCGAGCGCTCTTCACACACCTTTTCCACAGATTTTCACACATCTCTACACCATCCACCCTTCATCTCTTCATCGTCTTGTCATGACATCACATCTGACCAGCGATTGTAGTACAGTAGAAGTCATGAGAGGCTAAACCTTTAGTTCTTGGTGATGGATCTAATATCATAAGCTCACGAACTGACATGGGGAGTTTTTACTGTTCTAATTTGTATCCCTTCACATGTTATGACTGCTCCTAGATCTAGGGTTTTCATTCTATGTTTAAGGATTAAATATCAATTGATCATTCTAGGATTATACTTTCGTATTTGATTTTGGATTATTTGAACGTTTGCTTTTAATAGAATATTTCAGTTTCGATTTTAAGAAAGTTGGGTTATTTCCAGCGATCGTTGTAAATCAATTCAATTGCTTAAAATCTAGGGTTTTCGATTGACGACCACTCGAGGGCTTTCTCATCATCTAGGGTTGATTACACGCTAAGTGTTTCTAACAGTTCACTAATAGTTCTTAAACTAACTTTGATCAAAGGAGTTTAAGGAGTATTAGGGTTCTGGACTCAAACGATCGATTGAGATTTTTCTTCAAGACTTAGTGATTTCAAACTCCATATACATTGAGAGCAAGGATAGATACCTTTCATCATCAAGAGTCTACCATCATATACTACTTTCACAAACAAACCATTTTCCATCTTAATCAAAAACACAAAAACATCTATTTTACTGCATCTTTATTTTTCTGCACCCACAAAACCCCAAAACCATTTATCATCAACTCAAGTTTTCATTGAATTTGACATCCAAATTGCTAGGATTCCTTTAGAAAGGCTTCTTGAGAAGAACAATAGGGTTGAGCCTTATACTACATTATTACGGTGCAATTCACTTTAATTTGATGGCTCGGACTGCGACAATCCGAGGGCCTCGTCAATCTCTACTCAGGTTTTCATTATTTTTGACATCCAATTTGCTAGGATTCTTTTTGAAAGGCTCTTTGAGAAAAACGATAGGGTTGTGCCTTATACTATATTGGGTGCAATTAATTTTATTTTGATGGCTCAGACTACGATAATCTGAGAGACTCATCGATGGCGCCGTTGCCGGGAAGCCAAGTAATTGGTTCCCTAGTAATTGTTTGTCGATTTCATTAGCTACCTGAGTCATTTTTCTTATTTTTGTTTGCATTTTAGTTTTTAGCAGTTTTTAAATTGTAAGAATGTAGATATAATAAGTTACTTAACTCAAGTTTCCAATACAGTGAGTGACATTCAAGGAAAGAGCAGTGGCATCATACCTTCAAACACTATCATGAATCCAAGGGGTCTGATAAGACATATTTTGTATATGGCTTCTATGATAATTTTGAGAGTTTTATAATAACTTTACCATGCATTTCATGCCTTAAATTGTGATTTTGTGTTAATACATGATTGTACGGGGCAATATGCTAATTAAAGGGTAAAATGGTACATTAACCTTCCAAACTGTATATATTCTGTTATTTACTGATTTGGACTTTTACAGTGAGTTCTTATATTGAATTGCAGGTACTTTGGAAGAGAGTAAGGACCAGGAAAGAGATCATAAGTCAATGAAGGTGGAATCACGTTTCTGTGCTATTTAGTCGCGACCAAATAGTCATAAGTTCGCGACCTATAATTCTCTGGAAAATTCTCAATGTTCATAGGTCGCCACCCAAAACATGGATAAGGTCGCGACTAAAATGCAAAATCGTTGGAACTGCGCGTTTTGAATTAGGTCATGTTGTTATAAGAAGAGAGGGAGGTTGCCGTCAAGAGGAGGCTGGTTTTTGGACCTGATTAGGCTAAGAAGCAGTACTCGAGCGCCTCCACACACCTTTTCCATAGATTTTCACACATCTCTACACCATCCACCCTTCATCTCTTCATCGTCTTGTCATGGCATCACATCTGACTAGCGATTGCAGTGCAGTAGGAGTCATGAAGGCTAAACCTTTAGTCTCTTGGTGATGGATCTAATATCTTGAGCTCACGGACTGAAACAGGGAGTTTTTACTGTTCTAATTTGTATTCCTTTACATATTATTATGATTGCTCCTAGATCTAGGGTTTTCATTCTATTCCTTTATATATTATTATGATTGCTCCTAGATCTAGGGTTTTCATTCTATGTTTAAGGGTTGAATATCGATTGATTATTCTCATATTAGACAATTATAATTTACTTTGGATGTTTTGAATGCTAGTTTGAATTCAATCTTTCAATTTTGATTTTAAGCTAGTTGAACGGTTGTCAACAATCGTTGCTAATTGATTCAATTGGTTGAAGTATAGGGTTAGTCGATCGATGCTCATTAGAGGGCATTCTTCTATCCGTTTTAAATTACACACTAAGTGATCCTTAGCAGTTCAATAATAGTCTTTAAACTAGCTTTGATCAAAGGAGTCTAAGGAATATTAGGGTTCTGGACTCAATCGATCGATTGAGGTTTTTCTTTGATACTTAGTGATTTCAAACTCCGATTTAATATAAGAGCAAGGATAGATACCTTTCATCATCAAGAGCCTACCATCACTACTTTCACAAACAAACCATTTTTCCATCTTAAATAAAAACACAAAACATCTATTTTACTGCATCTTTATTTTTCTGCACCCACAAAACCCCAAAACCATTTATCATCAACTCAGGTTTTCATTGAATTTGACATCCAAATTGCTAGGATTCCTTTAGAAAGGGTCCTTGAGAAGAACGATAGGGTTGTGCCTTATACTACATTATTAGGGTGCAATTCACTTTATTTTGATGGCTCGGACTGCGACAATCCGAGGGCCTCGTCAATGGCGCCGTTGCCGGGGAGCCAAGTAATTGGTTCCCTAGTAATTATTTGTCAATCCTATTGCCTACCTAAGTTATTTTCCTTGTTTTTCATTGCATTTTAGTTTTTAGTAGTTTTTAACTTGCATTGCATACTGCATCTTTTTCTGACTTTCTACAGGCTTACTCTCTGTGACTGTGAGTCGCGACCTTACTTACCTGCGTCATGACAATTACTCTCTGTCATTTTTGGTCGTGAAGTAGAATACTTTAAGTTGCGATATTTAAAACTTTTAGGCGTGACTGAAGCTCTCTGGAATTTTTGGTCGTGACAAAATACTCGAGTCCCGACTTATTGAAATTTTTCTGCGTGCAACTTCTGAATCTGAATCTGATTGTTTGCATTGATTATTCTTGATTGTTTCTACATTGCATACATAAAAGAACTGAACCATTAGTGCCTTTTGAACCTGAAATTGAGAGAAGACTTAGGAAACTAAGGAGAGAATTTAGGGAATTTAGAGAAGAAAAAGCAAAATCTAGTTCCTCCTCTGGTGTTCTAGAGTCTGAAACTGAACTAAATATGGCTAATCATAATGGGCATGGAGAGAATGAAATGAACATAGAAGATAATAGAAGTGTTAGGGAAATAAATCATTCGCATGTGAATTATGATCCTAATGGTTTCTATACTGAAGAGGCTAATTTTGAAATTAAAGGAGCTTTGATTGCAGCCTTACCTAAATTTCATGGTTTTGCAGGAGAATGTCCACACAGGCACCTACAAACCATGCCCATGATTTGTTCTTCAATGAAGCCTCCAATGGCCACTTTGGATGATGTCTTGAGGAGGTGTTTCCATTTCACTTTGGAAGGGAAGGCTAAGGAGTGGTTGTACAATTTGCCAACCCATTTTTCAACTCTTACATGGGATCAGCTGAAGTCTACTTATCTTGAGCAGTTTTTCCCAGCCTCCAAGACTACTCGGATGAAAAAGGAGATCACTAATATGATGCAATAGGATGGAGAGTCTTTGCATGAGTATTGGACAAGATTCATTAACCTTTTGTCTCAATGTCCCCACCACAACATCACTAAGGGTTATTTAGTAGACATCTTCTTTGATGGTCTACTACCCCATAATAAAGTGTCCCTAAATGCTGCTGCGAATGGTTCATTGAGAGATAAGACCCCACAAGCAAGTTGGGATTTATTCCAGAATATGGCTAATGAGGACCATCAAACTGGAGATCCAAGAAGATTACCACCCTCATCTTTAGGTAGTTCAAATGTGATCTTAGCTGAGATAGCAGCCTGAAGGGAATTGGAAGACACGCAGCGGAAATTAACTTTAAAAATTTTTCATTCCCAGCCAGGATCTACCGAATGTGTTTAAGTCAAGGAGAAAGAAGTGTTACCTTCGGTTTCAAGCTTTGGTCGCGACCTCAGTGTCCACTAGTCGCGACTCTTCGCCTCTGGAACCTTTTAGTCGCGACCTCCTTTGCTTCTCGTCGCGACCTGACGTCTCTGGAGTTTGTAGTCGCGACCTCGTCAGCTTCAAGTCGCGACCTGCCTCTTCTTTTCGGATTTCTGACGTTCAGATGCCCGTATGGTCGCAACCTCAGCGTGTTCTGGTCGCGACCTTGCTTCGTGTCTGGTCGTATCGTAAAAGTCGACAGCTCAGATCGCCTTCCTCTACCGGTATCCACACGAACAGCGTTCCAATCGCGAACGACGTGCTAGCGCCTCTTGTCCCTCTAGGGCTTTCTAGAGATTCCATCCTCACCATCTCTATCTCGGCAGTTTCTTATGTGCAAACCTTTTGCACTCTCCCTGCCCCCTCTTCACACGTCTGAATGTGTGTGTAGAGATGTATATTGTGTGTAGAACCCTAGCTCCTAATGTCAAATATATAGGAAGCGATCGGGCTTCTAATAGGGCCGGGCTTCAGAATTAATCTTATATTAATTCTGAATTAATACAATATCATATATTGCATAATTTAATAAGAAACTAATTAAATAAATATGGTTTATATTAAATCCGTCCCACAGATTTAATTCACCTATTTATTTAATTTAAAATAAAGATAAGACGGAATTATATTTGATTTATTCTTATAAATCAAATTTGAGATATCTTATCAATTTGAATTTCAAATTCAAATAGATCATATCCATTTAAATTCAAATTCAAAAGTGATAGAGATTTAATTTATCCTTATAAATTAAATCTTACAAATATCTCTTATATTATATATAATATATATATAAAATATATATCCACCCTAAATCATTCATTGAATCTAGACATTTCTTAGATTCAATGAATCTGGACATCATAGCTCGCATTGGGCTGTTTTGTGTGCGACCCTGTAGGCCCATATGAAGTTGGCAGTGGCCCAGTTACTATACTGACCCACAAGTCGTAAGCGGTCTCTAGCAAGGCATTACGACTACCCAAATCATATGAGGATCGTTAAACGATGTAACCTTTCATACAACCATATCACGTCCCTTTTGTCACACGATATTTCGGTCAAGGATGAGGCATGGTGAACGTCATCCTCCTGTTCCTGACCGTTACTTTCTCGATCCCTGAGTAGTCTGAATATAGAAATGGAACTACCCTTCCATTCCAGTATGGCCATACATTTCTCAGACTCACTCATCGAGGGGCCCAGTAATATCTCTCTACGAATGTGAGGGACAAATTCCATCTTGACCATTCACATTCCTCCGCATGAAAAACCACTAAGCCGAGCATAGCCTTTATGATCACTCGGTCAAAAGTGACTTTTGACTAGGTCAAAGCTGAGCGTTTGTCATGTAGGAATCCATGATGATCTCAGGTCAAAGGGCATAGTGACATGGCTTGTATATGAGAGAAGCTTATGACTTGACCCATGCAGCTCTCTCATAGCGGGTCGGTCCAACACCCTGTACTCTTACATGTGCTTATGACTTTGATTTATATCTCTATATATCTTCAAAGTCATACTGGTCTTATTTCATCTCTGCTCCCACATAGATGACCGACCAGGGACATTTAGGATAAGATCACGAGTTATCCAAGGATTGTCATCATAGTAAACATGCAAATAATATGATAACATAATTAAGAAATTCATAAATCAACAATGTTCATAAGATAATGATTGGCCCCTAGGGCACAATCTCCAACATCCTCCCACTTGCACTAGGTACAATCATTAATTTGCCTAATTCCCATTGACCTAACATGACACTCATGTTTTGCTTGGA
Source organism: Leucaena leucocephala (assembly GCA_037074615.1). Classification (NCBI taxonomy): domain Eukaryota; kingdom Viridiplantae; phylum Streptophyta; class Magnoliopsida; order Fabales; family Fabaceae; genus Leucaena; species Leucaena leucocephala. Next base: position 6,144,303 of record CM073545.1, read on the forward strand.
CAAGCGGTGTTGTTAGAGGATCATCATCATTGTCTTCTCCTGCTACCTTGCATATTTTTATATCACCTCTATCATTGATTTCTCTGATGAGATGAAATCGCCTGAGTATATGCTTGGTCCTTTGATGTGACCTAGGCTCTTTGGCCTGTGCAATGTCACCACTATTGTCACAGAACAAAGTTATTGGATCTGAGATGGTCGGTACAACCCTTAGTTCAGCAATGAACTTCCTGATCCAAATGGCCTCCTTAGCTGCATCAGATGCTGCTATATACTCGGCTTCCGTTGCAGAATCTGCTACAGTGCTCTGCTTAGAGCTCTTCCAGCTTACTGCTCCATTATTCAAGAGGAATATGTATCCAGATTGCGATTTCTGGTCATCCTGGTCAGTTTGGAAACTTGCATCTGTGTAACCAGTTACATAGAGCTCATCATCCAATCCACCATAGACCAAGAATAAGTCCTTAGTCCTTCTGAAGTACTTAAGGATATTCTTGACAGCAGTCCAATGGCCCTCACTAGGGTCCTGTTGATATCTGCTAGTCATACTTAAGGCAAACGAGACATCCGGTCGAGTACATAACATGGCGTACATGATAGATCCTATGGCCGAGGCATATGGAATCTTACTCATGCGACCTCGCTGATCTGGTGTACTAGGACACAAATCCTTGCTGAGGTGAATACCATGAGACATGGGTATGAAACCCCTTTTTGATTCCTGCATAATGAACCTATGCAGTATCTTGTCTATATATGTGCTCTGACTCAGTCCTAGAAGCCTTTTAGATCTATCTCTATAGATCCTAATTCCTAGGATGTAGGTGGCTTCACCCAAGTCTTTCATCGAGAAAGATTTTCCTAACCAAGACTTGACAATCTACAAGGTAGGAATGTCATTCCCAATGAGTAGGATGTCATCGACATAGAGTACCAAAAACACAACTGTGCTCCCATTAACCTTTTTGTACACACAAGGTTCATCAATGTTTTGAAGAAATCCAAACTCTTTGACTACTTCATCAAAACGATGATTGAAACATCCTTACTTTCATATGTCTCAGGGACCATTCAGTAGCATTTAGAACCACTTTCAGGGTCATTGAAGTCCAATTTCTCAATCTGGAGTTTTACTCTTATCGAGTACTGTTCACTGTGAAAATTCCAGATGAGTGACCTGAATTCGAAAAATCATAACTAATTCTAGAAAAATCTAAATGAAGTGGTTCGAATTGATAAATAAAGCTAACTCAATTATCTTTCAGGTAAAACTAACTCGTTGACCATGCATTGACCGAGTCAACGTCAGTCAACGTTTATATTTTACTGTTCATCCAGCGTTTTTCTCCTGAATCCAGCATTCTGGTCCCAACTTTGATAATTTATATATCCTTGTGTAGACATCCAAATGAGTCATACTATATATCAAATAGAAACTTGATATGTCTACTATTTACCATAAAAATTTCATACATTAATTCATCCATTTACTATTTTTAATTATGGATCAAACATCCTCATGTCCCCACGGGTTACTGTTCATAGCGTTAATTTTCAGCATTTCTACTTTGCATACATATACATACATTCATCATACATCAGTCAAACATGCCAAACAACAATTATTATTAATTAATAAGTTGTTTTACATCTGGACATGTACATAAATTCCCATATCTCTATTACATCTTTTTCTGCCTAAACTCCGGCAGCATAACCGCTACGCTTCATCTGTACAAAGAACTGAACCGTACTGATTCGGTAATCCCCTCATGAGAACTACCATTCTACGTAGTACCCAGGAAAGACTAGATGAACCGGCTAGGTCCACTCACTTCTAGCCTCCTTAGACAGCACTACGTACACAGTACTTATCATATACTGATGTTCAGTCTTTACTTCGGCAGCATAACGGCATCTCTTAAAATTCCCAAAATTCATTTTGACATAACCTCCCCTGTAATGGGTTATTTATTGGGATGAGATTCAGGGGAATCTCAGTAGTAATAATCATAACAATATATGTAATGCAGAGTGACAGTACTTGCTTGTGATTGTGTACAGATAAGTATGCTGCGTGCTTCCATGCTTAATAACATATGATCATAGCATTACAGCAGAGCTTCAGACATAACATATAAGACAACAATCCAACCAAACAATAGCACAATAAATCACAAAGCAATTACATAAAAGTTAGGATTAGTTACTACCTGGCTAGCTTAGCAGAACTCCACTATCCTTATTCTGCTTCCAGCTCCGCCAGAACTTCCTTACTTCCTTTTCTCCTTTCTCTCTTCCTTTCCTTCTCCTTCTCTCTCTTCTTTCTCTCCCTTCTCCCTTGCCTTGCGTGAATGCAAGAATGGAATGGAGGGGGGGTATTTATAATTGCCTTCAATGGCAATTCTGTAATTTCCATGAACTTTGATCCTGCGGTCCTGGTTTTTCCTGGATTTTCCTATTTTCTTTAATTCCTCCTTTACTATATCATGCATGACATCATTGGGACACCTCACCAGGACACCTCAGCGCCATATTTATCACATGTCTGAAATCCTGGACACCTCAGCAGCTGACTCAGCATACTGACTCACCGGTCCAGTCTCTTGCCTCGTAATACGCGTCCTCAACTTTTTCTTCTGCCTTTATGTTGGCGCCATGTGTCATCTTACTGGCACCTGTCACGCCTTCCAATGCTATCCAGATAAATCCAGGACTTTATCTGATCACCTCCTCGGTTATCGTGCCAACCGAGTAACTTTACTTTATTGAAACAGCATTAAAATAATATTTTAATGCCACTTTTTCCCACACATTACTGGGCCTACGTTTTTGGGCTCTGGGAATGTTGTCTTGGATCTTGATCAAGCTCAAGTACTCTGATGGCTCGATTCCCAAGAAACAGCCCTTGGCAAATTACCAAAATACCCTTGGGTGCCCTTTCTTGCACTATTTTAACCCTAAGGGTAAAATCGTCATTTCATACCCTTCTGTACTCTGTAAGGGTATATACTGACTCTCAGTAACTTTATCTGTATGTACCTTGGCTCCTGGGCCTGTTCAGAATTACCAAAATGCCCTTCATTCATCTGTTACACTTTTGTACAACACAGGGGCATTTTTGTAATTTCGCACTTTTTCGGGGTTCTGCCGGACACTGGCCCACCTATCAGTCCAAGTGTCTTACTGGGCCTCTGATGACGCCATTATTGGGCCTTTCTGGGTCCAATACCCTCATGGCACGCATTACGAGGAATCTTCCCCCGTTAATAATTATTGAATATTTTATCTATTATTCACCACATATCCGGACACCGGCTCCTTCTGTCCGAAACACTAGCCCGCGGTGTTCAGGCATCCCTGTGAGTCATATCAGTCATATGACTGAGGTCATCCGAACTCATTCAGTCCCCTTTCAAATACCGATAAATCTCCATATCGGATCCCCGGAGGCCTCACACTCCCGTCTGGATTTTCTGATTTGCGAATAACTTTTTCTACAGGCCTCCTATCGGTATTCTGTCAGTTTCCCGACATCCGTCCCATAAGGACGTATCATCCTGTATTTTCTCACCTAGATCTGATATCCAGGATATCCGGTATGAATTTTTATAACTTTTGGACGATCAGTCCATTTCTGGCTATCTGGAGTCTTCAAAAATTCCTGTATTAAGCCAGATTACCGAGCGTCCCTTGCTCTCTCTACCGGTGAAATCTGGGACTGAAATGCTTTCGGACAGTCCAAACCACTTCCGGCCTGACTTTCTTTAGCCCCAGGGAACTTTTCTTCTTTTCATTTTAGTCCCTTTTTACTTGGCTAAAATTACACTTAAGGACCCTACATTTTTGTCTACTTTCCTTTTTGGCCTTGAAACTTTCCATAACTGCACTTAAATCCTTTCATTTCCTTTACTAGGTCTAGGGGCATTATTTTCTTTTCATATTTTACCAGAGTATTCTCTGGCCCTAGTCAACTATCCAGATACCCCTTCTTGACTGTCTAACCTTAGCCAAATGACCAAAATACCCTTTACTCATTCTTCAGTTATTCTATAACATAAGGGCATTTTCGTCATTTTGCACATTTTTCCCGGACACCGGCCCCCCTTACCACTGAACTAGTATTATGGGCTTGGGCCTTCCCTGGTGTCACTACGGGCCTTAGACAACACTGTATGGCCTCTGGCCATAGTCCGATCATCTCTATTCGGACTGCTCTTCCTTTACCGATTATAACTGTAATTTCCCATCTTCGAGGATTTTTACAGAAAAATCGGGACCTCAAATCAAAATTCTGTGACTCCTCATTCAATCCGGAATCCTTCTCTCTATCTCCCAGTATTTTCAGATATTTTATCCGGACCGGGCTATTTTGGCCTGAAAAAGCACTCACGCGCACACTTTTCCAAAATGACCATTTTACCCCTGGTCATATTTCTAATTCTTTCATACACCTAGAGACCTCATATGCACATTTCACAGTTCAGTGAAATGGTCAGCATAATTTTCTCTATTTTCTGGAAAATATGGTACTCATCGGCTACCAGCCCGATCTTTCCCATAATTACGATTATGCCCTTTAATTCTCTTTCTGGCATCTCTAGGCCTAAAAATTGGGGTGTTACATTTCTACCCCCCTTAAAATAAATTTCGTCCTCGAAATTTACTTAGTACCTCAATCAACTATCCAGGATATAGCTCCTCCGCATATCCTTTCCTGGTTTATGATTAAGGCTTGGGGCATTCATCCTCTTACACTTATGGACAACTCATTACACTTGTGAGTAGTGTCCATTTCTTTCATATTTTATCCCGCAAAATTCTGATGTAATTCTGGGGTCTACCTCACTCCTCTTATACTTTGCTAATCTATTAGGAGAAATATTGTTCTTCTGACTTTCTTTCTCCTGATACGAGATCATAACCCAGATAACTTCTCTGACTTTTCTTGACTATTCTCATAACTTCATGCATCTATGCCAAACCTTTGTGGCATTTGCACTTCTTCTTATCCCTTCTTAGGGCTTATCTATCATTAGGCTACTCTTACCTTAGCACCTTTCAATTTAACGTGCTACTGGGTTAGGGCTAGATTACTCTTTATATAGCTTTAAGCCCTAGCAATCTCTTTCTCATAGAACTACGTTCTATCTTTGCTTTGCCTTAGACCCTCTTCTCTAGGTCTCTCTGGCCTTTTAATCTCTCATGACTTGCTATCATGACCACTTTCTTTAGATCCGAAAAGAACTCTTCATTATCCACATCATCATCTAGGCATATAGTTCCTTACAGCTCAGTCGCCCTTACAGCTATGGTTCTTCTTAACATTCTTAGGGTCGACCTCAGGGAATATTGAAGACTGTGTCTAGGGTAAGAGCAAATACCTTTCCTAGGGATATCCGCATTCTTAGGGCAACCTCTTACAAAGTGGCCATTCTTACCACAACTGCTTTGCCCTGCTCGACACTCCCATGTGCGATGGCTCTTTCCACCATATTGACATCTCTGCTCTCCAATCTGATCATTACCTTGATCAGTCCCTTGTCTGAACTATCGCCTCTTTCTCTTGCTATTGGCTTGACACCTTGAGCTACCTCCCAGAGTGCTCTTAGCCAATGCTTTTCTATTCTCAACACATAGAGGATTATGTTCTTTGCTTCTCAGGCATACTTCTACCAAACTTTGAATATCAGTACTCAGCTTTGGACTTGGACTCCGTATTTGCTAAGGGAAAGCTAAGTTTAGTCTGTATACTAGAGGCTATCTGAGAAAACCATTATAAAATAATTTCTCTGGGTGAGTTTATCAACTAGTGAAGCTTCCTCACCTTAACTTCGTCTTTGGCATTCATCTTCCCAAAGAGATACTACATTGTACTCATGTCTCATGGCTCATTACTTTCCTTAGGCTAGGTCTAACTGCGACCTCGGGATCTAACTGCGATCAACCATTAGCCTCTTCAGAATCTAACTGCGACTCTGAAGCTGTTAGGATCTATCTGCGATCCTGGAGCCATGCTAGGATCTAACTGTGACCCTCCAGAATCTAACTGCGATTCTGTTGTATTGTATATCTCCCGAAGATTTTAAACCAACAGACTAAGTTATAAGGTTAACTGCTTCCACCTGTTGATAACTCCATAAATAAACATTTGAAAATTTTATAGCCTCATATCATTTACCCAGACTTTACTTACTTCCTCTCTTACTCAGGAGTTCCTTCTCATCTTTCAACCTGTACTCTAACTACGAGCCATTTGAACTATGCTCTAACTGCGAGCAATCTATACCAGATCCAACTCTTATCTGAAGAGTGATCTATACTCATCTGAATCTAGCTCTATCTGAGAGCCATCTGTTTCAGATCCAACTCTTACCTGAAGAGTGATCTAGAAACAATCCCTTTACCGTTATCTGTATACCATTCCGCTCAATAGAAATGGCCCTGAGTACTGTATTCACAAGCCTATAGAAATACCTGAGTAACCTCAATCATACATCATGTCAGAGTATCATATCATAACTTATCGTCCCATAACTGAGACTATCTATTATCCTCAATACAATCATATCATCCTCATATCATATGGTATGGGAGCAACATACTTTCTCATAACTTTCTCATCTCATATGTGTACTCATATATACTCTACCCTGCATGCACTGTAAAAAGGGGAGTATCCTTTCATCATAGCATACTCTAACATGCATGTCATCCTTTGACAACTGCAAGGAGTTGCAACTATCATTACTTATGGCAACATAAACCATATCATCATCATATTTTGCTCAACCATCTATTAGACATCATAATAATCTAAGTAAGCCTCAAAACATATTTCCTTTATCACATTATTTGTCAGATCATCATCTGATCATACTATCTATCGTATTATCTGTTAGATTATCAATCACATGATCAGGATCTGCCAGGCACCTCTGTCTATCTTACTTAGGCTGCCACACTACCCTCTTACTAGGGTATAGACTCAACCCTTCATTATTTTATCTTACATAGGGAATAGGGGAGTCACTTCATCTCTTAACTGTGGCTACCTCTTTACTATCCCTTAACTTCTTCTATCTTTCCATCAGTCCCTGTCTATTCTTGACCGGACTATGGTTCCTTATTGATCTTTCTTTTTATCCTAGCGAACTTGAGTCGCATGGATCTCATTCATCATCTTTTACTATTACTTCTATTCTCTAGGGTATTCTCCCCTAGGTCTATTACTTCTCCATGATGGAATCTCTCTCCTTAGGCCATGTGCTAGGATCATTCCTAGGCAAATCTCAATCTAACTTTTAGGTCTTCTATTCAGAGCAGCTGAATAAAACCTCTGTAATGTAGATCTACTCTTAGTTACCACATAGAGAATCTACTTTTTCACATTGTCTTAAACTGATCTTTCGTACCTCAGTACCTTTGTATTGTCTGGCTTACCATATGCTATTCCAATCCTCTAGCTGATGGACTTTAGCAATGGTTGGTACCTTCGTTATCATATGGCCTCTGCCAATTATAGTCGCGACTTGAGAACTTCATAGTCGCAACTCACATGCCCTGTGACTTTTAGTCGCGACCGTCTCACACTACTCGTCAAGACCTGGCAGCTCTGCGTCCTTTAGTCGCAACCTATAACATCGCTACCTGAACTCCTTTGTACACTGTTCGCGTACTGCAATATTACTCATCGCGACCTGAGGTCTTCTCATGTCGCAACATCAACTTATCTGTACATATTAGTCGCAACATAAGACCCCTCTTCTCTACTTCCTACTTTTAAAACATGTAGTCATACTCATCCTCATACAACGGCAACATACTAGGTATAGGTTGACTCAATAGGGTGCATACTGGACAATACAATCCAATCACATACAGGATTTATCCATTCATTAGCCAGTGGAATCAGAACACATTTAAACTCGTACCTTAGTTTGGCACAGGCGACTTTCTTATCTCGTTGCCAGTCAGGGCATATACTCTTCCCTGAGTCGGGTATCTTTCGTCTGTTATGTTCTGTGGACACTCCCTGGCATAATGTCCATACTTTCCACACCTATAGCGTAACCCTTGACCTACTGGACAAGGCCTCATACCATGGTCTCGACCACAGTCCCCACATATATTAGGCCTTGGTTGCCTACTAATTTCTCTTGGCCCATTATCTGGCCTACTTCCCTGTTTCTTATTATCTTCTGACCCATATGCTGGCCCATTTCTCTTCTTACTGTTCCCTCTTAAGGAACCTGGTGGCATCACTTTCAGTGGTACTGATGGAATAGGCTCACTCTTTTCTAGTTATTACACATTCTTTTCTAGCTTGTAAACTGCCAGCTGGGTCTTTCTTTTAGTGGGACATTCTAAAACCTTAAAGATTTTCTCTAACTGGCCTACCCAATCCTCAGCTACTTGAGTGTCAAAAGTCCCTTCAACATGGGCGGATCAAATTTATAGAATCGTTCCTTCCATGTTTGCAGACTTTCCTGGTCATTATTATTTCTTATAGACCCCTGATGTCTATTCATTCCAGTCTGCTCATGATCTGGCTGAGGTTCAGGTTCTATATCATTTTCTAGTACTACCTACTTCCCAGACTGCTGTAATCTTGCAACCGCAGCAGCAACCGCCGTAGTGATAGCAGAATCTCGCTCTTGATCTTGGCGAGCCTGGGTTGCCCACATCTCATCGTGACTTAACTTATTGTAACTTGGATATCTGGCATCCTCACTACAGTATCTGGTTACAACACGATACCTCGAGCTACTCTTTGCAGCTTCCTAAGTCGTAAATTGATCAGCTTCTGTCTCTATCTCTGGAGGAAACGGCTTCTTAAATATTGTTCTGCTTAGTCCAGCCATATTGTGTTAATAAACACGAGACCTCGACTATATCGGCTGACTAAGATTAGCCCATCATAATCATATCCTTCGTAAGACTATAAAGCTCAGGGTCCAGCCTCATTCATCTGGGTGTCACCGTCTTCTGTCTAAGCCTTTTCAAGCAGTGAACACCATCCCTATATCATACTCCAGGGAGAGGATCACTCAAACTTCTCATTTGTTTAAGGAATCAAACTAACTAAACCAGAGCATCACTGAGCCAGAACCTTCTGTTCTGTGCCAGAATCTTATGCTCGGAGCCAGAACCCTTTGTTCTGTGCTAACCTTATTTTGTACTAACACCATAAATTATCTATTCAGAGCATTTCCTAAGCCAGAATCCTTTGCTCTGATACCAAAATGAAACATCCTTACTTTCATATGTCTCAGGGACCATTCAGTAGCATTTAGAACCACTTTCAGGGTCATTGAAGTCCAATTTCTCAATCTGGAGTTTTACTCTTATCGAGTACTGTTCACTGTGAAAATTCCAGATGAGTGACCTGACTTCGAAAAATCATAACTAATTCTAGAAAAATCTAAATGAAGTGGTTCCAATTGATAAATAAAGCTAACTCAATTATATTTCAGGTAAAACTAACTCGTTGACCATGCATTGACCGAGTCAACGTCAGTCAACGTTTATATTTTACTGTTCATCCAGCTTTTTTCTCCTGAATCCAGCATTCTGGTCCCAACTTTGATAATTTATATCTCCTTGTGTAGACATCCAAATGAGTCATACTATATATCAAATCGAACCTTGATATGTATACTATTTACCATAAAAATTTCATACATTAATTCATCCATTTACTATTTTTAATTATGGATCCAACATCCTCATGTCCCCACGGGTTACTGTTCATAGCGTTAATTTTCAGCATTTCTACTTTGCATACATATACATACATTCATCATACATCAGTCAAACATGCCAAACAACAATTATTATTAATTAATAAGTTGTTTTACATCTGGACATGTACATAAATTCCCATATCTCTATTACATCTTTTTCTGCCTAAACTCTGGCAGCATAACCGCTACGCTTCATCTGTACAAAGAACTGAACCGTACTGATTCGGTAATCCCCTCATGAGAACTACCATTCTACGTAGTACCCAGGAAAGACTAGATGAACCGGCTAGGTCCACTCACTTCTAGCCTCCTTAGACAGCACTACGTACACAGTACTTATCATATACTGATGTTCAGTCTTTACTTCGGCAGCATAACGGCATCTCTTAAAATTCCCAAAATTCATTTTGACATAACCTCCCCTGTAATGGGTTATTTATTGGGATGAGATTCGGGGGAATCTCAGTAGTAATAATCATAACAATATATGTAATGCAGAGTGACAGTACTTGCTTGTGATTGTGTACAGATAAGTATGCTGCGTGCTTCCATGCTTAATAACATATGATCATAGCATTACAGCAGAGCTTCAGACATAACATATAAGACAACAATCCAACCAAACAATAGCACAATAAATCACAAAGCAATTACATAAAAGTTAGGATTAGTTACTACCTGGCTAGCTTAGCAGAACTCCACCATCCTTATTCTGCTTCCAGCTCCGCCAGAACTTCCTTACTTCCTTTTCTCCTTTCTCTCTTCCTTTCCTTCTCCTTCTCTCTCTTCTTTCTCTCCCTTCTCCCTTGCCTTGCGTGAATGCAAGAATGGAATGGAGGGAGGGTATTTATAATTGCCTTCAATGGCAATTCTGTAATTTCCATAAACTTTGATCCTGCGGTCCTGGTTTTTCCTGGATTTTCCTATTTTCTTTAATTCCTCCTTTACTGCATCATGCATGACATCATTGGGACACCTCACCAGGACACCTCAGCGCCATATTTATCACATGTCTGAAATCCTGGACACCTCAGCAGCTGACTCAGCATACTGACTCACCGGTCCAGTCTCTTGCCTCGTAATACGTGTCCTCAACTTTTTCTTCTGCCTTTATGTTGGCGCCATGTGTCATCTTACTGGAACCTGTCACGCCTTCCAATGCTATCCAGATAAATCCAGGACTTTATCTGATCACCTCCTCGGTTATCGTGCCAACCGAGTAACTTTACTTTATTGAAACAGCATTAAAATAATATTTAATGCCACTTTTTCCCACAATTTACTGGGCCTACGTTTTTGGGCTCTGGGAATGTTGTCTTGGATCCTGATCAAGCTCAAGTACTCTGATGGCTCGATTCCCAAGAAACAGCCCTTGGCAAATTACCAAAATACCCTTGGGTGCCCTTTCTTGCACTATTTTAACCCTAAGGGTAAAATCGTCATTTCATACCCTTCTGTACTCTGTAAGGGTATATACTGACTCTCAGTAACTTTATCTGTATGTACCTTGGCTCCTGGGCCTGTTCAGAATTACCAAAATGCCCTTCATTCATCTGTTACACTTTTGTACAACACAGGGGCATTTTTGTAATTTCGCACTTTTCCGGGGTTCTGCCGGACACTGGCCCACCTATCAGTCCAAGTGTCTTACTGGGCCTCTGATGACGCCATTATTGGGCCTTTCTGGGTCCAATACCCTCATGGCACGCATTACGAGGAATCTTCCCCCGTTAATAATTATTGAATATTTTATCTATTATTCACCACATATCCGGACACCGGCTCCTTCTGTCCGAAACACTAGCCCGCGGTGTTCAGGCATCCCTGTGAGTCATATCAGTCATCTGACTGAGGTCATCCGAACTCATTCAGTCCCCTTTCAAATACCGATAAATCTCCCTATCGGATCCCCGGAGGCCTCACACTCCCGTCTGGATTTTCTGATTTGCGAATAACTTTTTCTACAGGCCTCCTATCGGTATTCTGTCAGTTTCCCGACATCCGTCCCATAAGGACGTATCATCCTGTATTTTCTCACCTAGATCTGATATCCAGGATATCCGGTATGAATTTTTATAACTTTTGGACGATCAGTCCATTTCTGGCTATCTGGAGTCTTCAAAAATTCCTGTATTAAGCCAGATTACCGAGCGTCCCTTGCTCTCTCTACCGGTGAAATCTGGGACTGAAATGCTTTCGGACAGTCCAAACCACTTCCGGCCTGACTTTCTTTAGCCCCAGGGAACTTTTCTTCTTTTCATTTTAGTCCCTTTTTACTTGGCTAAAATTACACTTAAGGACCCTACATTTTTGTCTACTTTCCTTTTTGGCCTTGAAACTTTCCATAACTGCACTTAAATCCTTTCATTTCCTTTACTAGGTCTAGGGGCATTATTTTCTTTTCATATTTTACCAGAGTATTCTCTGGCCCTGGTCAACTATCCAGATACCCCTTCTTGACTGTCTAACCTTAGCCAAATGACCAAAATACCCTTTACTCATTCTTCAGTTATTCTATAACATAAGGGCATTTTCGTCATTTTGCACATTTTTCCCGGACACCGGCCCCCCTTACCACTGAACTGGTATTATGGGCTTGGGCCTTCCCTGGTGTCACTACGGGCCTTAGACAACACTGTATAGCCTCTGGCCATAGTCCGATCATCTCTATTCGGACTGCTCTTCCTTTACCGATTATAACTGTAATTTCCCATCTTCGAGGATTTTTACAGAAAAATCGGGACCTCAAATCAAAATTATGTGACTCCTCATTCAATCCGGAATCCTTTTCTCTATCTCCCAATATTTTCAGATATTTTATCCGGACCGGGCTATTTTGGCCTGAAAAAGCACTCACGCGCACACTTTTCCAAAATGACCATTTTACCCCTGGTCATATTTCTAATTCTTTCATACACCTAGAGACCTCATATGCACATTTCACAGTTCAGTGAAATGGTCAGCATAATTTTCTCTATTTTCTGGAAAATATGGTACTCATCAGCTACCAGCCCGATCTTTCCCATAATTACGATTATGCCCTTTAATTCTCTTTCTGGCATCTCTAGGCCTAAAAATTGGGGTGTTACAATGATTCCAACTCCGAGATGCTTGCTTCAGTCCATAAATGGACCTTTGAAGCTTGCACACCTTACCAGAGTCCTCAGAACGCACAAAACCTTCAGGTTGTGTCATGTACACATCCTCAAGGAGCTTTCCATTAAGGAAGGCTGTCTTGACGTCCATCTGTCATATTTCATAGTCATAATATGCTGCAATGGCAAGGAGGATTCTGATTGATTTGGCCATTGCTACTGGGGAAAAGGTCTCATCATAGTCCATACCATGAGTTTGAGTAAATCCTTTTGCAACCAGTCGTGCCTTGAAGACATTTACATTGCCATCCATGTCGGTTTTCTCTTTAAAAACCCACTTGCACCCGACGGTTTTTACACCTTCAGGCGGGTCGACTAAGGTCCATACCTTATTGTCGTACATGGATTGCATCTCAGACTTCATGGCATTAAGCCATTTTTCAGAGTTTGGTCCCACTATAGCTTCTTGATAGGTAGTGGGCTCATTATGCTCAATGAGCAACACATCACGACTATCAGAAATCAGAAATCCATATCTCTGAGGCTGAAGTCGTGCCCTATTAGATCGCCTTGGGCCTTGCGTGACTTGAGGAGTCTCAACAACTTCTTGTGAGTCTTCTCTACTTTCCATCTCTAGTTCTGTGGCGTCTTGTGGCTCTCGAACTTCTTCGAGGTGTACCTTGCTCCCAGTGGTTCTTTTAGAGATAAATTCTCGTTCTAGAAAGATACCATTTCTGACAACAAACACTTTGTTATCAGTGGGGTTGTAGACATAATATCCCTTGGTTTCCTTAGGATATCCCACAAAAAGGCACTTTGAAGATTTGGGCGCTAACTTATCTGAGGCTTGTTGCTTAACATAGACCTCACATCCCCAAATCTTGAGAAAAGACAAACTAGGTTTCCTCCCAGTCCATATCTCATACGGAGTCTTTTCAATTGCCTTAGATGGAACACGATTCAGTGTGAACGCAGCTGTCTCTAGGGCGTGGCCCCAAAAGGATGGTGGAAGATCTGTTCGACTCATCATGGATCAAACCATATCCAATAGTGTTCGATTCCTCCGTTCAGAAACCCCATTCCATTGTGGTGTTCCTGGAGGAGTCAATTGTGAGACTATTCCACAATTCCTAAGATGATCGATAAACTCTTGGCTCAAATATTCACCACCTCGATCAGATCGAAGGGCTTTAATTGTTTTACCAAGCTGGTTTTGTACTTCATTTTGAAATATCTTGAACATTTCAAAAGATTCGGATTTATGTTTCATTAGATAGACGTAGCCATATCTACTGAAATTATCTATGAATGTAATGAAGTACGAATAACCTCTTCTGGCATTTGTATTCATCGGTCCACACACATCTGTATGTATGAGGCCCAACAAATCAGTGGCCCTCTCACTGTGCCCAGTGAAAGGCGACTTTGTCATCTTTCCTAACAAATAAGATTCGCAAGTATCATATGATTCAAAATCAAATGAGTTGAGAAATCCATCTTGATGGAGTTTAGAAATGCGTTTCTCATTTATATGGCCCAGACGACAGTGCCAGAGGTATGTCGGATTCAAATCATTTGGTTTGACCCTTTTGGCGGTTATGTTATAGATATTTCCATGATTGGGTTGTTCCAAGTTTAATATGTAATAATCAACATGCAAATCACCATGAGCATAGAAAATATCATTACGATAAATGGAACATTTACCATTCCCAGAAATGGAAGTGTAACCTTCCTTATCCAAATAAGAAAGAGAAACAATGTTACTACTCAAAGCAGGAACATAATAGCAATTGTTCAAAACTAACAAAAGCCCAGTGGGCAGAACTAATTCATAAGTGCCTACAGCTAGAGCAGCAACCTTTGCTCTATTTCCAACTCGTAGGTCAACTTCGCCCTTCTTCATCTTTCTACTGTCCTTTAGGCCCTGCACATTTGTACAAATGTGAGAACCACATGCAGTATCTAATACCCATGTAGTGGAAGTAGAGAGATGAATGTCTATAACATAAATACCTGAAGCGATAGCCCCGCTATCCTTCTTGTTCTTTCTCAGATCTTCAAGGTAGAGTTTGCAATTCCTCTTCCAATGACCCGGTTCATTGCAGAAGAAGCAAACTCCTTCCTTTGGAGGCTTTGCCTTCTTTGGTGCAGGCTTGGTTTCGGGCTTGCCTGACTCTTTGGTCTTACCAGATGAGCCATGACCCTTCCCCTTGCCCTTGCCTTTCCTTTTCATACCCTTTCCTTTCTGAACCATCAAAACAGTACTGGGCCTTTTTTTAACAGTCGGCTCAGCAGTTTTAAGCATCCCATGCAGTTCAGAAATAGATTTCTCCATGTTGTTCATGTTGTAGTTCATGACAAACTGGTCATAACTTTCCGGGAGTGAGTTCAAGATCAAATCTGTAGCTAACTCCTGACTTATGGGAAATCCAAGCCTCTCAAGGTGATCAATGTACCCTTTCATCTTTAGGACATGAGTACTGACTGATGCACCTTCAGCCATCTTGCAGGAATGTAAGGCCTTAGTGGTCTCATACCTCTCTTGCCTTGCTTGTTGCTGGAACATTTCCTTAAGATGCACAATCATCTCATAAGCCTCCATGTGTTCCAGATCTCTTTGAAGCTCTGGAACCATGGTGGCAAGCATCAAGCATCCCACATCAACAGAGCCTTCCTTATGCTTCGCATAAGAATCTCTCTGAGCTCTAGGAGCATTGGCTGCTGGCTCCTCAGGAATGGGTTGATCTAGGACATATACTTTTCTTTCCTGCTTGAGAACAATTCTCAAGTTCCTGAACCAGTCAAGAAAGTTTGTCCCATTGAGTTTGTCCTTCTCAAGGACAGATCGCAACGATAATGTAGCAGTATTACTAGTCGTCATGATTCTTCAATTAAAATATGCAATAATTAGTGGGCTAAGATCCATATTTGGCTTAAACTTGAGTCCGCTTTGGCAGGACGCTCAACTTTAAGTTATTTAGGTAGGTAACAACTTTACCAATTACATCACATGTAACTCTTAGATGTTTATGGGATTCCATCATCATATGATCCGGCATGTTTTAATCCCATCTAATGCCTTGAGACCCAAAACCGTTTTGATAATCTCAATTAAGTCAAACAATAACAAACATAAGAGTAGCACCATTACTCTTGCTTATCTCCCCAAGATAACTCAAATGCACCCACTTTGGTGGACCTACAAATGAGCGATCGAGGTTTTGACAAGTGTTCATTAATTGACGGCATATGACTTAAGATTTCTTTTAGAGGGTTTAATTAATTATCTGGTTTATAAGATGCATGTATCGAGTTTTATCTCATACAAGTATTATGCATATAAAACATACATGCAGTGATCTAATCAAAAGATGCATAATCTTAAACGTGATACAATATGGCTCACCTATCCTAAGTCCCCTCAAGCCAATGAGAGGAGCTCTCTAATTAGAATAGGAAAAGTACATAAGGAAACCTCGTTTTAACATTCGAGGGGAGTGAGATGAGAAGAGAATGTACAACGAGAGTCATTAGAGGAAGGCACGACACGCAGGCCGTATTTAGAAAAATTACAACACTTGTAATCTAGAGCCATATTGTTCACCATACCCAAACATTCAAGAATCAAAATTCATGCTATTTGAAGGGCAATAAATGTTTCAAAACATTCATATATCAGGAAAGTCAATACATATTACGATTATGTTGCGCTACGATTAAATAGCCACGGCGGTCCCGCTACCCCATCAATATAAATAATCAAGAATCTTAATTCTTTTTCCTTTATACCCCATCAATATTAATTGATCAAATCAATTAACATACACCACCGATTTCAGTTTTCTTTTAGATTCCGTATATGTCATACATAAACAGATTCCATATATGTCATACATATCTCGCATGTTATCATATAATCAGCTAAGAAGTCTAACATACATCACATGTATCAACAATCAAACCTAACTTAAACACAAAACGGCATGGCTCTGATACCACTGAAGGGAATTGGAAGACACGCAGCGGAAATTAACTTTAAAAATTTTTCATTCCCAGCCAGGATCTACCGAATGTGTTTAAGTCAAGGAGAAAGAAGTGTTACCTTCGGTTTCAAGCTTTGGTCCGACCTCAGTGTCCACTAGTCGCGACTCTTCGCCTCTGGAACCTTTTAGTCGCGACCTCCTCTGCTTCTCGTCGCGACCTGACGTCTCTGGAGTTTGTAGTCGCGACCTCGTCAGCTTCAAGTCGCGACCTGCCTCTTCTTTTCGGATTTCTGACGTTCAGATGCCCGTATGGTCGCGACCTCAGCGTGTTCTGGTCGTGACCTTGCTTCGTGTCTGGTCGTATCGTAGAAGTCGACAGCTCAGATCGGCTTCCTCTATCGGTATCCACACGAACAGCGTTCCAATCGCGAACGACGTGCTAGCGCCTCTTGTCCCTCTAGGGCTTTCTAGAGATTCCGTCCTCACCATCTCTATCTCGGCAGTTTCTTATGTGCAAACCTTTTGCACTCTCCCTGCCCCCTCTTCTCACGTCTGAATGTGTGTGTAGAGATGTATATTGTGTGTAGAACCCTAGCTCCTAATGTCAAATATATAGGAAGATATCGGGCTTCTAATAGAGCCGGGCTTCAGAATTAATCTTATATTAATTCTGAATTAATACAATATCATATATTGCATAATTTAATAAGAAACTAATTAAATAAATATGGTTTATATTAAATCCATCCCACAGATTTAATTCACCTATTTATTTAATTTAAAATAAAGATAAGATGGAATTATATTTGATTTATTCTTATAAATCAAATTTGAGATATCTTATCAATTTGAATTTCAAATTCAAATAGATCATATCCATTTAAATTCAAATTCAAAAGTGATAGAGATTTAATTTATCCTTATAAATTAAATCTTACAAATATCTCTTATATTATATATAATATATATATACTGATTTATATATATATAAAATATATATCCACCCTAGATCATTCATTGAATCTAGACATTTCTTAGATTCAATGAATCTGGACATCATAGCTCGCATTGGGCTATTTTGTGTGCGACCCTGTAGGCCCATATGAAGTTGGCAGTGGCCCAGTTACTATACTGACCCACAAGTCGTAAGTGGTCTCTAGCAAGGCATTACGACTACCCAAAACATATGAGGATCGTTAAACGATGTAACCTTTCATACAACCATGTCACGTCCCTTTTGTCACACGATATTTCGGTCAAGGATGAGGCATGGTGAACGTCATCCTTCTGTTCCTGACCGTTACTTTCTCGATCCCTGAGTAGTCTGAATATAGAAATGGAACTACCCTTCCATTCCAGTATGGCCATACATTTCTCAGACTCACTCATCGAGGGGCCCAATAATATCTCTCTATGAATGTGAGGGACAAATTCCATCTTGACCATTCACATTCCTCCGTATGAAAAACCACTAAGCCCGAGCATAGCCTTTATGATCACTCGGTCAAAAGTGACTTTTGACTAGGTCAAAGCTGAGAGTTTGTCATGTAGGAATCCATGATGATCTCAGGTCAAAGGGCATAGTGACATGGCTTGTATATGAGAGAAGCTTATGACTTGACCCATGCAGCTCTCTCATAGCGGGTCGGTCCAATACCCTGTACTCTTACATGTGCTTATGACTTTGATTTATATCTCTATATATCTTCAAAGTCATACTGGTCTTATTTCATCTCTGCTCCCACATAGATGACCGACCAGGGATATTTAGGATAAGATCACGAGTTATCCAAGGATTGTCATCATAGTAAACATGCAAATAATATGATAACATAATTAAGAAATTCATAAATCAACAATGTTCATAAGATAATGATTGGCCCCTAGGGCACAATCTCCAACACAGCCTTGGGAAATCGAATGGAAAAGAGGATGGCTTTGATTGAAGGGGAGTTGTACTCCACAAAACAAGTTCATGCAGTGGATACCTCACAAGCCCTAGTTACAGGATATGAATCATGTGGTTCAATGATGCATGCTACAGTTACATGTGATAGACAGTATGAGGAAGTGGCAGCTATGTATCAAGGGAGAGAGAATAACTTTCAGAAGAAAGATCCATTCTCTAACACATATAATCCTGGCTGGAGAGACCACCCAAATTTTAGGTAGGGGAGTGGGGAAAATAGATCTAATCAATTTCAAGGTGATGGTGCTTCCTCAAGCAACTACCAAGGTAATGCAAGGTCCATGGTCCCCACACAACCTAATGCTTTAGTGCCTTCAAGACTAGATAAGACCTCTCAATTGTTAAAGAGTATGGCAGCACAAATGAATAACATGGATGGTAGAATGACCAATAATGATCATAAGCTCAAGGAGAATTATGGTCAGTTTACCTCCATAGCTTTAATTCTCCAAAGTATACAGGAGGATAACGCAGATGTACACAGAAAACTTGAGGAGTTATATTGTAAGAATGCATATATCACAAGCCACTTAACTCAAGTTTCTAATACAGTGAGTGACATCCAAGGAAAGAACAGTGGCAGCATACCTTCGAACACTGTTATTAATCCAAGAGGGATAAATGCCATATCTCTAAGAAGTGGAAAACAGGTATATTTTAAGGAAGCTGATGCACCACAGGAGCATAAGGTAGATTCTGAATTTGATGATTCATCACTGCCACATATGCAGATTGGCAGTTCTGAAAGTGCCAAAGAGCGGTTGCTTGAGAGTAAGAAGGCAACCCAATAGGAGAACTCACAAGAACAAGCTGCAGGAAGAAGAGGCAATAATACCAATTCCAGCATATAAAGGAAAGAAACCTGAGGAGAAGCTGGAGTCGAGCAAGCAAGGAGTGAAACATCCTCACTTTCATACGTCTTAGGGACCATTTGGTAGCATTTAGAACCACTTTCAAGGTCATTGAAGTCCAATTCCTCAATCTGGAGTTTTACTCTTACAAGTATTGTTCACTGTGTAAATTCCAGATGAGTGACCTGACTTCGAAAAATCATAACTAATTCTAGAAAAATCGAAATGAAGTGGTTCCAATTGTTACATGAAGCTAACTCAATTATATTTCAGGGAAAAATAACTCATTGACCATGCATTGACCAAGTCAATGTCAGTCAACGTTTCAATTTTACTGTTCCCCCAACGTTTTTCTCCTGAATCCAGCATTCTGCTCCCAACTTTGATAATTTATATCTGTGTAGACATCCAAATGAGGCATTCTATATATCAAATCGAATATTGGTATGTCTATGATTCACCTTAAAAATATTATACATTTATTCATCCATTTACTATTTTTAATTATGGATCAAACATCATCTTGTCATCACGTGTTACTGTTCATAGCGGTAAATTCCAGCACTTAACTTTGCATACATATGCATACATCCATCACATATCAGTCAAACATGCCAAACAATACCTATTATTAAATAATAAGTTGTTATACATCAGAGCATGTACAGAATCCTCATATTCCTATTACATCTTTTCCTGCCTGAAATCCGGCAGCATAACTGCTACGCTTCATCTTTAGAAAGTAACTGATCTTGTACCGATTCGGTAATTCCCGTGAGAACTACCATTCTACGTAAGTACCCAGGAAAGACTGGATGAACCGACTAGGTCCACTCATTTCCAGCCTCCTTAGACAGTACCTACGTACACATTACGTATCAGCTCCTTTCTCATCTATTGCCATCTTGTCATAATTTCGGCAGCATAACGGCGTCTCTTAAAATTCCCAAAATTTACTTCGACATAACCTCCCCTGTAATGGGTTATTTATTGGGATGAGATTCGGGGGAATCTCAATAGCAACAATCATAATAATATATGTAATGCAGAGTGACAGTGCTTGCTTGTGATTGTGTACAGATAAGTATGCTGCGTGCTTCTATACTCAATAGCATATGAACATAGCATTGTAGCAGAGCTTCAAGCATAACATATAAGACAACAATCCAACCAAACAATAGCACAACAAATCACAAAGCCATTACATAAAAGCTAGGATTAGTTACTACCTCAAGAGCTTAGCAGAACTCTAGAATCCCTATACTGCTTCCAGCTCCGCCAGAACTTCCTTTCTTTCTTTCTTTCTTTCTCTCACTTTCTCTCTCTATCACTTCTTTCTCTCTCTTAAATGCTCTTGGTCGTGGAGAATGAAGAGCAAGGGGGGTATTTATAGTTTTGGTGAATGGTATTTCCGTAATTTTGAAGCCTTCTGAACTTGTGGCCCTGATTTTTCCAGAATTTCCTATTTTTCTTTATTCCCTTTACTGCATCATTCATGACATCATCCCAAGAGACACCTCATGGGATACCTCATATGTCACATGGAAAAATTTCAAGCTCCTGGGACACCTCATCAGCTGACTCAGCGTTTCTAGATAGTTCCAGAGTGTTGCACCGGAATACACGGCTGAGATCGTGCCACGTGTCCTCAACTTTTTCTTCCTCCTCTATGTTGATGCCATATGGCATCTTGCTAGTACCTTTCACGCCATCCAATGCTATCCAGATAAGTATAGGACTTTATCTGATCACTTCCTCGGTTATCGTGCCGACCGAGTAACTCTACTTTATTGAAAAGTCACTAAAACATTATTTTAATGTCACTTTTCCTCACATACTTCATGGGCTACGGTTTTGGGCTTTGGAATGTCATCTTGGATCTCTGATCCATCTCAAGTACTCTGATGGCTCGATTCCCAAGAAACATCCCTTGGCAAGTTACCAAAATACCCCTGGGTGCCCTTTCTTGCACTATCTTAACCCCAAGGATAAAATCGTCATTTTACACCTTTCTGTACCCTGTCAGGGCATCTACTGACCCTGGTTAACCTTACCTGTGTATGTCTTGGCTTCTGGGCCTGTCAAAATGACCAAAATGCCCTTCATACATCTACTACCCCTTTGTAATACACAGGGGTATTTTCGTAATTTCATACTTTTCCAGGGTTCTGCTGGACACTGGCCCACCTATCAGTCCAAGGGTCTTACTGGGCCTTTGATGGCGCCATTATTGGGCCTTCAAGGTCCATTACCTTCATGGCACGTATTACGAGGAATCTTCCCCCGTCAATGTTCATCGAGTATTTTAGCTATTTTACACCGTTTATACACATCCCCGAACACCGGGTCCTTTTACCAGATACACTGGCCCACGGTGTTTAGGCATCCCTGTGGGTCATAACAGTCATATGACTGAGGTCATCCGAATTCATTCAGTCCCTTTTTAAATATCGATAAATCTCCTAATCGGATCCCTGGAGGCCGCACGCTCCCGTCTGTATTTGCTAATTTGCGAATAACTTTTTCTACAGACCTCCTATTGGTATTCTATCAGTTTCCTGACATCCGTCCCATCAGGACGCATCATCCTGTAATTTCTCACTTATATCTGAAATCTAGGATATCCGGTAAGAATTTTTATAACTTTTAGACTATCAGATCAATTTCGGCTATCTGGAGTCTTGAAAAATTCCTGTATTAAGCTGGATTACCTAGCGTCCCTTGCTCTCTCTACTGGTGAAATCTGGGACTGAAATGCTTTCGCGCAGTCCAAACCACTTCTGGCCTAATTTCCTTTAATTATACTTTAGACCCAAGGAACTTTTCTTCTTTTCAATTAAGTCCCTTTTATTTGGCTAAAATTACACTTAAGGACCCCACCTTTTTGTCTACTTTTCCCTTTTAACCTTATACTTTTCATATTTGCACTTAAGTCCTTACATTTTCTTTCTCTTGTAATTTAATCCCTTCCTTTGCATAAATGGCCATCATATCCCTAGGGACTTTCACTATTTGTAGTTTAGTCCCTAAAAACCCTCTGTATGTTTCGGGACTTCTGCTCAAAGGGATATATCTATTTCAGGCTACTTTCTAAGTCTTTGGCCTAAAAATTGGGATGTCACATTTCTACCCCCCTTAAAATAAATTTCTTCCTCGAAATTTACTTAGTACCTTAATCAACTATCCTGGATATAACTCCTCTGTATATCCTTTCCTGGTTCATGACTAAGGCTTGGGGCACTCATCCACTTATACTTATGGACAACTCATTACACTTGTGAGTAGTGTCCATTTATTTCATATCTTATCCATAATAATTTTGATGTAATTCTGGGGTCTACATCATTCCTCTTACACTTTGCTAATCTCTCAGGAGAAATATTGTTTTTCCGATTTCCTTTCTCCTGATACAAAACCATAACTCAGATAATTTCGCAAACTTTCTTAACTATTCTCATAACTTCATGCATCTATGCCAAACCTTTGTGGCATTTGCACTTTTTCTTATCCCTTCTTAGGGCTTAACTATCGTTAGGCTACTCTTGCCTTAGCACCTTGCGTGCCACTGGGTTAGGGCTAGGTTACTATTCTTATAGCTCTAGGCCCTAGTATTTTTCTCATAGAACTACGTTCTATCTTTGTT
Organism: Leucaena leucocephala; assembly: GCA_037074615.1. Taxonomy (NCBI): domain Eukaryota; kingdom Viridiplantae; phylum Streptophyta; class Magnoliopsida; order Fabales; family Fabaceae; genus Leucaena; species Leucaena leucocephala. The sequence goes on from CM073545.1 coordinate 6,167,593, forward strand.
TTGCCTTAGACCCACTTCTCTAGGTCTTTCTGGCCTTTTAATCTCTTCACCCTCATCTGGGGAATCTATCTGCTCATACTTTTCTGTTCTCAATACATAGAGGATTCTCTTCTTTGCTTCTCAGGCATACTTCTACAAAACTTTGAATATCAGTACTCAGATTTGAACTTGGACTCCGTCTTCATTTAAGGAAAACTAAGTTCAGTCTGTATATAATAGAGGCTATCTGAGAAAAACCATTATAAAATAATTTTTCTGGATGAGTTTATCAACTAGTGAAGCTTCCTTACCTTAACTTCGTCTTTGGCATTCATGTTCCCAAAGAGATATTACATTGTACTCATATCTCATAGCTCATTACTTTCCTTAGGCTAGGTCTAACTGTGACCTCGGGATCTAACTGCGATCAACTGTTAGCCCCTTCAGAATCTAACTACGACTCTGAAGCTCTTAGGATCTAACTGCGACCCTGGAGCCATGCTAGGATCTAACTGCGACCCTCCAGAATCTAACTATGATTCTGTTGTACTGTATATCTCCTGAAGATCTTAAACCAATAGACTAAGTTATAAGGTTAACTGCTTCCACCTGTTGATAACTCCATAAATATTAAAAATAAAATTATAGCCTCATATCATTTACCCAGACTTTACTTACTTCCTCTTGTACTCAGGAGTTCCTTCTCATCTTTCTTACTTTACTGTGGTTTACCATGCCTTGTGCCATTATAGTCTAACTATTGGAAATGTTCCCTAGGGGCCAATCATTACCTTATGAACATTGTTGATTTATGAATTTCTTAATTATGTTATCATATTATTTGCATGTTTACTATGATGACAATCCTTGGATAACTCATGATCTTATCCTAAATGTCCCTGGTCGGTCATCTATACTGGAGCAGAGATGAAATAAGACCAGTATGACTTTGAAGATATATAGAGATATAAATCAAAGTCATAGGCACATGTAAGAGTATAGGGTGTGGGACCGACCCGCTATGAGAGAGCTGCATGGGTTAAGTCATAAGCTTCTCTCATATACAAGCCATGTCACTAAGCCTTTTGACCTGAGATCATCATGGATTCCTACATGACGAACGCTCAGCTTTGACCTAGTCAAAAGTCACTTTTGACCGAGTGATCATAAAGGCTATGTTCGGGCTTAGTGGTTTTTCATGCGGAGGAATGTGAATGGTCAAGATGGAATTTGTCCCTCACATTCGTAGAGAGATATTACTGGGCCCCTCGATGAGTGAGTCTGAGAAATGTATGGCCATACTGGAATGGAAGGGTAGTTCCATTTCTATATTCAGACTACTCAGGGATCGAGAAAGTAACGGTCAGGAATAGGAGGATGACGTTCTCCATGCCTCATCCATGACCGAAATATCGTGCGACAAAAGGGACGTGATATGGTTGTATGAAAGGTAACATTGTTTATCGATCCTCATATGATTTGGGTAGTCGTAATGCCTTGCTAGAGACCGCTTACGACTTGTGGGTCAGTATAGTAACTGGCCCAATGCCAGCTTCATATGGGCCTACAGGGTCGCACACAAAATAGCCCAATGCGAGCTATGATGTCCAGATTCATTGAATCTAAGAGATGTCTAGATTCAATGAATAATCTAGGGTGGATATATATATTTTATATATATTTAAATTTGTATATATATATTATATATATAATATAAGAGATATTTGCAAGATTTAATTTATAAGGATAAATTAAATTTCTATCACTTTTGAATTTGAATTTAAATGGATATGATCTATTTGAATTTGAAATTCAAATTGATAAGATATCTCAAATTTGATTTATGAGAATAAATCAAATTTAATTCCGTCTTATCTTTATTTTAAATTAAATAAATAGGTGAATTAAATCTGTGAGACGAATTTAATAAAAACCGTATTTATTTAATTAGTTTCTTATCAAATTATGCAATATATGATATCGTATTAATTTTAGAATTAATATAAGATTAATTCTGAAGCCCGGCCCAATTAGAAGCCCGATAGCATCCTATATATTTGACATTAAGAGCTAGGGTTCTACACATAACACAACTCACAAGAGAAAAAGGGGCAGGAGAGTGCAAAAGGTTTGCAGATAAGAAACTGCCGGAATAGAGATGGTGAGGACGGAATCGTGAGAAAATCCTAGAGGGACAAGAGGTGCTAGCTCGTCGTTCGTAATTAGAACGCTATTCGTGTGGATACCGGTAGAGGAAGCCGATCTGAACTGTCGACATCTTGCGATCGAGAAAAGAAACCAGACACGAAGACAGGTCGTGACCTATTGACACTTAGGTCTCGACCATACGGGCATCTGAACGTCAGAAATCTGAAAAGAGGAGACAGGTCGCGACTACAAACTCTAGAGACGTCTGATCGTGACAAGAAGCATAGGAGGTCACGACTAACAACTCCAGAGGCGATAGGTCATGACTAGAAGCTGAGTAGGTCGCGACTGAAAGTTCCAGAGGTGAAGAGTCGCGACTAGTAGACACTGAGGTCTCGACCAAAGCTTGAATACCGAAGGTAACACTCCTTTTCCCTTGACTTAAACACATTCGGTAGATCCTGGCTGTGAATGGAAAAATTTTTAAAGTTAATTTCCGCTGCGTGTCTTCCAATTCCCTACAGTGGTATCAGAGCCATGCCGTTTTGTGTTTAAGTTAGGTTTGATTGTTGATAATGTGATAAATGTTAGACTTCTTAGCTGATTATATGATAACATGCGAGATATGTATGACATATATGGAATCCGTTTATGTACGACATATACGGAATCCGAAAGGAAACTGAAATCGGTGGTGTATGTTAATTGATTTGATCAATTAATATTAATGGGGTCTAAGGAAATAGAATTAATATGTACTGACTTTCCTAATATATGAATATTTTAAAACATTTATTACCCTTCAAATAGTATGAATTTTGATTCTTGAATATTTGGGTATGGTGAACAATATGGCTCTAGATTACAAGTGTTGTAATTTTTCTAAATATGGCCTGCGTGTCATGCCTTCCTCTAATGACTCTCGTTGTACATTCTCTTCTCATCTCACTCCCCTCGAATGTTAAAATGAGGTTTTCTTATGTAATTTTCCTATTCTAATTAGACAGCTTCTCTCATTGGCTTGAGGGGACTTAGGATAGGTGAGTCATATTGTATCACGTTTAAGATTATGCATCTTATGATTAGATCACTGCATGTATGTTTTATATGCATAATACTAGTATGAGATACAATCGAGATACATGCAAACTAGATAGTTAATTAAACCCTCTAAAAGAAATCTTAAGTCATATGCCGTCAATTAATGAACACTTGTCAAAACCTCGATCGCTCATTTGTAGGCTCCACCAAAGTGGGTGCATTTGAGTTATCTTGGGGAGATAAGCAAGAGTAATGGTGCTACTCTTATGTTTGTTATTGTTTGACTTAATTGAGATCATCAAAACGGTTTTGGGTCTCAAGGCATTAGATGGGATTAAAACATGCCGGATCATATGATGATGGAATCCTATAAATATCTAAGAGTTACATTTGATGTAATTGGTAAAGTTGTTACCTACCTAAATAACTTAAAGTTGAGCGTCCTGCCAAAGCGGACTCAAGTTTAAGCCAAATATGGATCTTAGCCCACTAATTATTACATTGAGGGTTGTTTTATTCATAGGAGATTGCTAATTAAATTGCATATTTTAATTGTAGAATCATGACGACTAGTAATACTGCTATATTATCGTTGCGATCTGTCCTTGAGAAGGACAAACTCAATGGGACAAACTTTCTTGACTGGTTCAGGAACTTGAGAATTATCCTAGATCAACCCATTCCTGAGGAGCCAGCAGCCAATGCTCCTAGAGCTTAGAGAGATTCTTATGCGAAGCATAAGGAAGACTCTGTCGATGTGGGATGCTTGATACTTGCCACCATGGTTCCGGAGCTCCAAAGAGATCTGGAACACATGAGGCTCATGAGATGATTGTGCATCTTAAGGAAATGTTCCAGCAACAGGAAAGGCAAGAGAGGTATGAGACCACTAAGGCCTTACATTCCGGCAAGATGGCTGAAGGTGCATCAGTAAGTACTCATGTCTTAAAGATGAAAGGGTACATTGATCACCTTGAGAGGCTTGGATTTCCCATGAGCCAGGAGTTAGCTACGGATTTGATCTTGAACTCACTCCCAGAAAGTTATGACTAGTTTGTCATGAACTACAAAATGAACAACATGGAGAAATCAATTTCTGAACTGCATGGGATGCTTAAAACTGTTGAGCCGACTGTTAAGAAGAAGCCCAGCACATTTTTTATGGTTCAGAAAGGAAAGGGTATGAAAAAGAAAGGCAAGGGCAAGGGGAAGGGTCATGGCTCATCTGGTAAGACCAAAGAGTCAGGCAAACCCGAAACCAAGCCTGCACCAAAGAAGGCAAAGCCTCCAAAGGAAGGAGTTTGCTTCTTCTGCAATGAACTGGGTCATTGGAAGAGGAACTACAAACTCCACCTTGAAGATCTAAAAAAGAACAAGAAGGATAGCGGGGCTATCGCTTCAGGTATTTATGTTATAGAAATTCATCTTTCTACTTCCACTACATGGGTATTAGATACTGCATGTGGTTCTCACATTTGTACAAATGTGCAGGGCCTAAAGGACAGTAGAAAGCTGAAGAAAGGCGAAGTTGACCTACGAGTTGGAAATAGAGCAAAGGTTGCTGCTCTAGCTGTAGGCACTTATGAATTAGTTCTGCCCACTGGACTTTTGTTAGTTTTGAACAATTACTATTATGTTCCTTCTTTGAGTAGTAACATTGTTTCTCTTTCTTATTTGGATAAGGAAGGTTACACTTCCATTTCTGGGAATGGTAAATGTTCCATTTATCGTAATGATGTTTTCTATGCTCATGGTGATTTGCATGTTGATCATTACATATTAAACTTGGAACAACCCAATTATGGAAATATCTATAACATAACCGCCAAAAGGGTCAAACCAAATGATTCGAATCCGACATACCTCTGGCACTGTCGTCTAGGCCACATAAATGAGAAACGTATTTCTAAACTCCATAAAGATGGATTTCTCAACTCATTTGATTTTGAATCATATGATACTTGCGACTCTTGTTTGTTAGGAAAGCTGACAAAGTCACCTTTCACTGGGCATAGTGAGAGGGCCACTGATTTGTTGGGCCTCATACATACAGATGTGTGTGGACCGATGAATACAAATACCAGAAGAGGTTATTCGTACTTCATCACATTCATAGATGATTTCAATAGATATGGCTACGTCTATCTAATGAAACATAAATCTGAATCTTTTGAAATGTTCAAAATATTTCAAAATGAAGTACAAAACCAGCTTGGCAAAACAATTAAAGCCCTTCGATATGAGCGAGGAGGTGAATATTTGAGCTAAGAGTTCATCGATCATCTTAGGAATTGTGGGATAGTCTCACAATTGACTCCTCCAGGACCACCACAATGGAATGGCGTTTCTGAACGGAGGAATCAAACACTATTAGATATGGTTCGATCCAAGATGAGTCGAACAGATCTTCCACCGTCCTTTTGGGGCCACGCCCTAGAGACAGTTACGTTCACACTGAATCATGTTCCATCTAAGGCAGTTGAAAAGACTCCATATGAGATATGGACTGGGAGGAAACCTAGTTTGTCTTTTCTCAAGATTTGGGGATGAGGTCTATGTTAAGCAACAAGCCTCAGATAAGTTAGCGCCCAAATCCTCAAAGTGCCTTTTTGTGGGATATCCTAAGGAAACCAAGGGATATTATGTGTACAACCCCACTGATAACAAAGTGTTTATTGTCAGAAATGGTATCTTTCTAGAACGAGAATTTATCTCTAAAAGAACCACTGGGAGCAAGGTACATCTCGAAGAAGTTCGAGAGCCACAAGACACCACAGAACTAGAGATGGAAAATAGAGAAGACTCACAAGAAGTTGTTGAGACTCCTCAAGTCACGCAAGGCCCACGGCGATCTAATAGGGCACGACTTCAGCCTCAGAGATATGGATTTCTGATTTCTGACAATCGTGATGTGTTGGTCATTGAGTATAATGAGCCAACTACCTATCGAGAAGCTATAGTGGGACCAAACTCTGAAAAATGGCTTAGTGCCATGATGTCTGAGATGCAATCCATGTATGACAATAAGGTATGGACCTTAGTCGACCCGCCTAAAGGTGTAAAAACCGTCAAGTGCAAGTGGTTTTTTAAAGAGAAAACTGACATGGATGGCAATGTAAATGTCTTCAAGACACGACTGGTTGCAAAAGGATTTATTCAAACTCATGGTGTGGACTATGATGAGACCTTTTCCCCAGTTGCAATGGCCAAATCAATCAGAATCCTCCTTGCCATTGCAGCATATTATGACTATGAAATATGGCAGATGGACGTCAAGACAGCCTTCCTTAATGGAAAGCTCCTTGAGGATGTGTACATGACATAACCTGAAGGGTTTATGCGTTTCGAGGTCTCTGGTAAGGTGTGCAAGCTTCAAAGGTCCATTTATGGACTGAAGCAAGCATCTCGGAGTTGGAATCATCGTTTTGATGAAGTAGTCAAAGAGTTTGGATTTCTTCAAAACATTGATGAACTTTGTGTGTACAAGAAGGTTAGTGGGAGCACAGTTGTGTTTTTGGTACTCTATGTCGATGACATCCTACTTATTGGGAATGACATTCCTACCTTGCAGATTGTCAAGTTTTGGTTAGGAAAGTCTTTCTCAATGAAAGACTTGGGTGAAGCCACCTACATCCTAGGAATTAGGATCTATAGAGATAGATCTAAAAGGCTTCTAGGACTCAGTCAGAGCACATATATAGACAGATACTGCATAGGTTCAGTATGCAGGAATCAAAGAGGGGTTTCAAACCCATGTCTCATGGTATTCACCTCAGCAAGGATTTGTGTCCTAGTACACCTGATCAGCGAGGTTGCATGAGTAAGGTTCCATATGCCTTGGCCATAGGATCCATCATGTATGCCATGTTATGTACTCGACCGGATATCTCGTTTGCCTTAAATATGACTAGCAGATATCAACAGGACCCCGGTGAGGGCCATTGGACTGCTGTCAAGAATATCCTTAAGTACTTAAGAAGGACTAAGGACTTATTCTTGGTCTATGGTAGATTGGATGACGAGCTCTGTGTAACTGGTTACACAGATGCAAGTTTCCAAACTGACCAGGACGACCAAAAGTCGCAATCTGGATACGTATTCCTCCTGAATAACAGAGCAGTAAGCTGGAAGAGCTCCAAGCAGAGCACTGTAGCAGATTTTGCAACGGAAACCGAGTATATAGCAACATCTGATGAAGCTAAGGAGGCCATTTGGATCAGGAAGTTCATTACTGAACTAGGGGTGATACCTACCATCTCAGATCCGATAACTTTGTTCTGTGATAATGGTGGTGCCATTGCACAGGCCAAAGAGCCTAGGTCACATCAAAGGACCAAGCATATACTCAGGCGATTTCATCTCATCAGAGAAATCAATGATAGAGGTGATATAAAAATATGCAAGGTAGCAGGGGAAGACAATGTTGTTGATCCTCTAACAAAGCCACTTGCGCAAGCAAAACATGAGTGTCATGTTAGGTCAATGGGAATTAGGCAAATTAATGATTGTACCTAGTGCAAGTGGGAGGATATTGGAAATTTGCCCTAGGGGCCAATCATTACCTTATGAACATTGTTGATTTATGAATTTCTTAATTATGTTATCATATTATTTGCATGTTTACTATGATGACAATCCTTGGATAACTCGTGATCTTATCCTAAATATCCCTGGTCGGTCATCTATGCTGGAGCAGAGATGAAATAAGACCAGTATGACTTTGAAGATATATAGAGATATAAATCAAAGTCATAGGCACATGTAAGAGTACAGGGTGTCGGACCAACCCGCTATGAGAGAGATGCATGGGTTAAGTCATAAGCTTCTCTCATATACAAGCCATGTCACTATGCCCTTTGACCTGAGATCATCATGGATTCCTACATGACGAACGCTCAGCTTTGACCTAGTCAAAAGTCACTTTTGACAGAGTGATCATAAAGGCTATGTTCGGGCTTAGTGGTTTTTCATGCGGAGGAATGTGAATGGTCAAGATGGAATTTGTCCCTCACATTCGTAGAGAGATATTACTGGGCCCCTCGATGAGTGAGTCTGAGAAATGTATGGCCATACTGGAATGGAAGGGTAGTTCCATTTCAATATTCAGACTACTCAGGGATCGAGAAAGTAACGGTCAGGAACAGGAGGATGAAGTTCTCCAGGCCTCATCCATGACAGAAATATCGTGTGACAAAAGGGACGTGATATGGTTGTATGAAAGGTAACATTGTTTATCGATCCTCATATGATTTGGGTAGTCGTAATGCCTTGCTAGAGACCGCTTACGACTTGTGGGTCAGTATAGTAACTGGCCCACTGCCAACTTCATATGGGCCTACAGGGTCGCACACAAAATAGCCCAATGCGAGCTATGATGTCCAGATTCATTAAATCTAAGAGATGTCTAGATTCAATGAATAATCTAGGGTGGATATATATTTTATATATATATAAATTTGTATATATATATTATATATATAATATAAGAGATATTTGCAAGATTTAATTTATAAGGATAAATTAAATTTCTATCACTTTTGAATTTGAATTTAAATGGATATGATCTATTTGAATTTGAAATTCAAATTGATAAGATATCTCAAATTTGATTTATGAGAATAAATCAAATTTAATTTCGTCTTATCTTTATTTTAAATTAAATAAATAGGTGAATTAAATCTGTGAGCCGGATTTAATAAAAACCGTATTTATTTAATTAGTTTCTTATCAAATTATGCAATATATGATATCGTATTAATTTTAGAATTAATATAAGATTAATTCTGAAGCCCGGCCCAATTAGAAGCCTGATAGTATCCTATATATTTGACATTAGGAGCTAGGGTTCTACACACAACACAACTCACAAGAGAAAAAGGGGCAGGAGAGTGCAAAAGGTTTACAGATAAGAACTGCCGGAATAAAGACGGTGAGGACAGAATCTTGAGAAAACCCTAGAGGGACAAGAGGCTTAAACACATTCGGTAGATCCTGGCTGGGAATGGAAAATATTTTAAAGTTAATTTCCGCTGCGTGTCTTCCAATTCCCTACACTAACCACTTGCCATTGCATTCTACTGCTATGGCTTCATCATAACTTCTCACTTCAATCCGCGCTCTAACTGCGAGCCATTTGAACTATGCTCTAACTGTGAACATTCTATATCATATTCAACTCTTATCTGAAGAGTGATCTAAATACAATTTCTTTACTGCTATCTCTTTCTGTCTACCATTCCTTTTAATAGAAATAGCCCTGAGTACTGTATTCACAAGCCTATAGAAATACCTGAGTAACCTCAATCATAAATCATATTATAACTTATCGTCCCATAAACTGAGACTATCTATCATCCTCAATACTATTACATGTCGTATGGTTATGGGAGCAACATACTTTCTCATAACTTTCTCATCTCATATATGTACTCATATATACTCTACCCTGTATGCACTGTAAAAAGGGAGTATCCATTCATCATAGCATACTCTAACATGCATGTCATCATATGACAACTGCAAGGAGATGCAACTATCATAACTTATGGCAACATAAGCCATATCATCATCATATTTTACTCAACCATCCATCAGACATTGTAATAATCTAAGTAAGCCTCAAAACGTATTTCCTTTATCATTTTGCCTATCATATCCTAATCATTCATCCTGAAACAACTATCTATTTCACTTAGGCTGACACGCTACCCTCTTACCAGGGTATAGACTCAACCCTTCATTACTCTATCTTATATAGGGAATTGGGGAGTCACTTTATCTTTGAAACTGTGGCTACCTTTCTACTATCTCTTAACTTCTTCTGTCTATCTATCAGTCCCAGTCTATTCTTGACCGGACTATGGTTACTTATTGGTCTTTCTTTTGATCCTTAATCCCCATAGATCTTATTCATCATCTTTTACTATTACTTCTACTTTCTAGGGTACTATATGTAACATCCCGATTTTTGGTCTAGGAGAACTGGGAAGTAGTCTGATATGGGCAGGCTGCTAAAACCGTAGTCCCAGGGTAGTAATCTGATATGGGCGGATCACTTACCTGTATTTTGTAGGATCCAAGCGATGAGCTAAGTCCTTCAGGATGTAAAGATGAGTTAAGTCTTTAACCTACAGAATCGGGACAGTTCACCTAGGTTCAAAATGAGGAATGTGAGGAATATCCTAAGTCTTAAGCCTAGGAATTCTGCAGGAAGCTTGATATGGGCTGGCTCCTGTGTAAGATAACCTGATAGGGGAGGGTTGTCGAGCTTTTCAATTAACGATGACTCCCAAAGAGTTTAGGGGATGAGTTATTGAAAGAGAATTTCTAGAACTTAAGATGAAGGATAAGAAGATGAGAATAGATGCCAGAAAGAGAATGTAGGGGCAAAATCATAATTATGGGAAAGATCGGGCTGGTAGCCGATGAGTACCATATTTTGCCAGAAAATAGAGAAAATTATGCTGATCATTTCACTGAACTGTGAAATGTGCATACGAGGTCTCTATGAGTATGAAAGAATTATGGAAAGTTTAAGGACAAAAAGGTGGGGTCCTTAAGTGTAATTTTAGCCGAATAAAAAGGGACTTAAATGAAAAGAAGAAAAGTTCCTTGGGGCTAAAGTGTAATTAATGAAAGTCAGGCCGGAAGTGGTTTGGACTGTCCGGAAGCATTTCAGTCCCAGATTTCACCGGTAGAGAGAGCAAGGGAAGCTCGGTAATCTAGCTTAATACAGGAATTTTTGAAGACTCCAGATAGCCAGAAATGGACTAATCGTCCAAAAGTTATAAAAATTCCTACCGGATATCCTAGATTTCATATCTAGGTGAGAAAATACAGGATGATACGTCCTTATAGGGCGGATGTCGGGAAACTGACAGAATACCGATAGGAGGCCTGTCGAAAAAGTTATTCGCAAATTAGAAAATCCAGACGGGAGTGTGAGGCCTCCGGGTATCCGATAGGGAAATTTATCGGTATTTGAAAAGGGACTGAATGAGTTCCGATAACCTCGGTCAGATGACTGATATGACTCATAGTGATGCCTGAACACCGCAGGCCAGTGTATCCGACAGAAGGAGCCGGTGTCCGAATATGTGTATAAACGGTGAAAAATAGATTAAATATTCAATAAACAATAACGGGGGAGATTCCTCGTAATGCGTGCCATGAAGGTAATGGACACTGAAAGGCCCAATAATGGCGCCAACAAGGCCCAGTAAGACACTTGGACTGATAGGTGGGCCAGTGTCCGGCAGAACCCCGGAAAAGTGTGAAATTACAAAAATGCCCCTGTGTTGTACTAAAACGGTAGGAGATGAATGAGGGCTTTTTGGTCATTCTGGACAGGCCCAGGAGCCAAGGCACATACAGATAAAGTTACTTAGAGTCAGTATATGCCCTGACAGAGTACAGAAGGGTGTGAAATGACGATTTTACCCTTAGGGTTAAAATAGCGCAAGACTCTGGACCGGTACTGGATTGGATTGAACTGCTGAGTCAGCCGATGAGGTGTCCAGAAATTGTGACATGTGAAGAATGTGGTGATGAGGTGTCCCGGTGAGGTGTCCTGGATGATGTCATGCATGATGCAGTAAAAAGGAATAAAGAAAATAGGAAAATCCAGGAAAAACCAGGACCACATGTTCAGATGGCTTCAAAATTACAGAAATGCCATCCATTAAAGCTATAAATACCCCCTTCCCCTCCCATTTTAGGCATCCCACGTTTTTGGCAAGAAAAGAGAGAGAAAGAAGAGAGAGAAGGAGAAAGAAAGAAAGAAAGGAAGTTCTGGTAGAGTTGGAAGCAGTATAGAAGTTCTGGAGCTCTGCTTTTGAGGTAGTAACTAATCCTAGCTCTTATGTAATGTCTTTGTGATTTGTTGTGCTATTGTTTGGTTGGATTGTTGTCTTATATGTTATGCTTGAAGCTCTATTACAATGCTATGATCATATGTTATTGAATATGGAAGCACGCAGCATACTTATCTATACACAATCACAAGCAAGCACCGTCACTCTGCATTACATATATTGTTATGATTATTACTACTGAGATTCCCCCGAATCTCATTCCCATATATAACATTACAGGGGAGGTTCTGTCAAAATAAAATCTGGAAATTTTGAGAGACGCCGTTAGGCTGCCAAAATTCTAGCAACGAAGAAGGAACAAAGAAAGGAACTGATACGTACTGTGTACGTAGGTACTGTCTAAGGAGGCTGGAAGTGAGTGGACCTAGCCGGTTCATCCAGTCTTTCCTGGGTACTTACGTAGAATGGTAGCTCCTACGGGAATTACCGAATCGGTACAAGATCGGTTACTTTCTACAGAAGGAATGTAGCAGTTATGCTGCCGGATTTTAGACAGGAAGAGATGTAATAGAAATAAGAGAATCTGGTGTATGCCTTGTTGTATGACATTTTATTATCTAATAATAAATATTGTTTGGCATGTTAAACTTGTGTATGACGAATTAAGGGAGAAATTCGCAGGTCCTGAGGTAGCAGTGTTCTGACCTCAGTTTGACCTAGTAAACGGAGGAGTTTGGCTATGAAATTTGGTGAGCCAGTAGTACACATCTGGGGCATTCCGTGGATAGGTAATAAGCCTTGTTTGGATGTGTAGAATGAGATTAATTAATTTTCAAATTAAAGGTCCAGAATAAGGAACTTATGAGTGAAATTTTGAATTTCTGGGCTTAAGTTAAGATATAATCAAGCTAATGTTGCTTCCGCAAGTGTACTCTGAGGTGTCTAAGGAAGGATGTTTCATTTTGGTATCAGAACAATAGGTTCTGGCATAAACCAGACAGGATTCTAGTTCAGAGCTTAAGATTCTGGCACAGAACAGAAGGTTCTGGCTTAGTGATGCTCTGATTTAGAAATGTTATTTCCCTAGAGTACATAGAGGTTTAGAAAAGCCCAGTGGAGGTAAAATTCCCTAGATGAGTAAGTAGTATAATGTTATGTGTTCACTTTTCTTTTCTGATTGACAAGGAACCAGATGGTGAACACGAGACGAGGACGTAGAATTCAAGTGGAAGAGCCACACATAGAGGAGGCTGGCAACTCCAATGAGGTAAATCCTATGCAAGTCATCCTTGCTAGGCTAGAACAGCAGCAGAGGATGATGGAAGAAATGAGGGCGGAACAAGTTCGCCGAGATCAAGAAAGAGATGCCACTATAGCTACTCTTACAGCTATAGTTAATCAATTGCAAACCCCTGATAGACCAGCAGAAGGGATATCAGGAATTCCTCCAAATAATGGGCAGTCAAGAATAGAGGATCCAGTGGTAGATCCTAATAGCATTCAGCAATGGATGGAGCGGTTCCAAAAGTATAATCCTCCGGTGTTTGAGGGGACATTTGACGTCCAAGTAGCTGAGGATTGGATAGATCAGCTTGAGAAGATTTTTGAGGTGCTGGATTGCCCATCAGGAAGAAAAGCCCGACTGGCCATTTTCAAGCTAGAGAAGGATGCGCGAAGATGGTGGAGGAATACTGAGCTTATTCTTCAAGCAAAAGGAGTCCCAGTTACATGGGAAATATTTCTGGGTCAGTTTAGGGAAAAATACTTTCCCCAGTCAGTGAGGGACGCGAAGGAAGTTGAGTTCCTAACTTTGAAGCAAGGAGAGAAAGAGTCATTCGATGAGTATTTGGCTAAGTATCTCCGATTGTCGTACTATTCCACATACCTTAGAAGAATGGAGGACGAAGAATGGTTGACAAAGAGATTAGTAGAGGGTCTGAGCAGCACCCTAAAGGAAAGAATAATTCCTCAACAACTTACGCAGTTCAATAGAGCGGTAGAAGTCTGCAGATTGACAGAGAGAAGTATGAACAATCATGCAGCAACCGGGAACAACGTAAGGAGCAAGGAGGTAGCTAAGTCAGAAGCAAGAAGTAAAGAAGTATTGGCTAGGAGCACTCTGGGAGGTAACTCAGGTTATGAAGCCAATAATAATAATAACAAGAGAAAGAGGCAACAGTTTAGGCAGGGGACTGATCAAGGTGAGGATCAGGTTGGAGGACAAAGATGTCAAAGATGTGGAAAGAACCACGGCACAAGGGAGTGTCGAGCAGGGCAAAGCGGCTGTTTCATTTGTGGCGAGAAGGGTCACTTTGCAAGAGTTTGCCCTAAGAATGCTGACATCCCTAGGCCAAAGACAACAGGAAGAGTATTTTCCATTTTTTCAAACAGAGTCTCCAAATCCCCTGAGGTCGACCCTAAGAATGGTTAAGAAGAACCATAGCTGTAAGGGTGACTTAGCTGTAAGAACTGTATGCCTAGATGTAAATGATGTGATTAATAAAGAGTTCCTTTCTGATCTAGAGAATGTGGTTATTGTAACAAGTCATGAGAAATAAGTAGTAAGATAATAAATCTGTCTTAGCTCAGTGATGAGGTTGCTGTATGAGGGGTTAGGACATGGATAGCTGTAAGCAACTATAATGAAAGATGTTAGTTGCTAAGAATCCATGTGGAAGGTCTGGGACCAAGCTGTTGCTCCTCTAGACCATCACTGGAGTGCGAATAAGACAGAGAGGGATGATCTTACTGGTTATAGATATGACTGCGTTATAAGAATCACATAGCTGTATAGGTCAGTAAGAAGTTCTCTTCAGGAAAGATGAGGTATCCCTTAAAATTTCGAGGACCAAATTTTTAAAAGGGGAGGAGAATTGTAACATCCCGATTTTTGGTCTAGGAGAACTGGGAAGTAGTCTGATATGGGCAGGCTGCTAAAACCGTAGTCCCAGGGTAGTAATCTGATATGGGCGGATCACTTACCTGTATTTTGTAGGATCCGAGCGATGAGCTAAGTCCTTCAGGATGTAAAGATGAGTTAAGTCTTTAACCTACAGAATCGGGACAGTTCATGTAACATCCCGATTTTTGGTCTAGGAGATCGGGACAGTTCATCTAGGTCCAAGATGAGGAATGTGAGAAATGTCCTAAGTCTCAAGCCTAGGAATTCTGCAGGTAGCTTGATATGGGCTGGCTCCTGTGTAAGATAACCTGATATGGGCGGGTTGTCGAGCCTTTCAATTAACGATGACTCCCGAAGAGTTTAAGGGATGAGTTATTGAAAGAGAATTTCTAGACCTTAAGATGAGGGATGAGAAGATGAGCAACGAGGCCAGAAAGAGAATGCAGGGGCAAAATCGTAATTATGGGAAAGATCGGGTTGGTAGCCGATGAGTACCATATTTTGCCAGAAAATAGAGAAAATTATGCTGATCATTTCACTGAACTGTGAAATGTGCATACGAGGTCTCTATGAGTATGAAAGAATTATGGAAAGTTTAAGGACAAAAAGGTGGGGTCCTTAAGTGTAATTTTAGCCAAATAAAAAGGGACTTAAATGAAAAGAAGAAAAGTTCCTTGGGGCTAAAGTGTAATTAAAGAAAGTCAGGCCGGAAGTGGTTTGGACTGTCTGACGGCATTTCAGTCCCAGATTTCACCGGTAGAGAGAGCAAGGGACGCTCGATAATCTGGCTTAATACAGGAATTTTTGAAGACTCCAGATAGCCAAAAATGGACTGATCGTCCAAAAGTTATAAAAATTCATACCGGATATCCTAGATTTCAGATCTAGGTGAGAAAATACTGGATGATGCGTCCTTATGGGGCGGACGTCGGGAAACTGACAGAATACCGATAGGAGGCCTGTAGAAAAAGTTATTCGCAAATTAGAAAATCCAGACGGGAGTGTGAGGCCTCCGGGTATCCGATAGGGAAATTTATCGGTATTTGAAAAGGGACTGAATCAGTTCGGATAACCTCGGTCAGATGACTGATATGACTCACAGGGATGCCTGAACACCGCAGGCCAGTGTATCGGACAAAAGGAACCCGTGTCCGGATATGTGTATAAACGGTGATTAATAGATAAAATATTTAATAAACATTAAAGGGGAAGATTCCTCGTAATGCGTGCCATAAAGGTAATGGACCCTGAGAGGCCCAATAATGGCGCCAACAAAGGCCCAGTAAGACCCTTGGACTGATAGGTGGGCCAGTGTCCGGCAGAACCCCGGAAAAGTGCAAAATTACGAAAATGCCCCTGTGTTGTACTAAAGGGGTAGTAGATGTATGAGGGCATTTTGGTCATTCTGGACAGGCCCAGGAGCCAAGGCACATACAGATAAAGTTACTTAGAGTCAGTATATGCCCTGACAGAGTACAGAAGGGTGTGAAATGACGATTTTACCCTTAGGGTTAAAATAGTGCAAGAAAGGGCACCCAGGGGTATTTTGGTAATTTACCGAGGGATGTTTCTTGGGAATCGAGCCATCAGAGTACTTGAGCTTGATCAGGATCCAAGATAACATACCCAGAGCCCAAAAACGTAGGCCCAGTGATATGTGGGAAAAAGTGGCATTAAAATACTATTTTAATGCTGTTTCAATAAAGTAAAGTTACTCGGTCGGCACGATAACCGAGGAGGTGATCAGATAAAGTCCGGGACTTATCTGGATAGCATTGGAAGGCGTGAAAGGTCCCTTCCAGGTGCCACATGGCGCAATCTTAGAGGCAGAAGAAAAGTTGAGGACACGTATTACGGTGCAAGACTCTGGACCGGTACTGGATTGGACTGAACTGCTGAGTCAGCTGATGAGGTGTCCAGGAATTGTGACATGTGAAGAATGTGGCGATGAGGTGTCCCGGTGAAGTGTCCTGGATGATGTCATGCATGATGCAGTAAAAAGGAATAAAGAAAAATAGGAAAATCCAGGAAAAACCAGGACCACATGTTCAGATGGCTTCAAAATTACAAGAATGCCATCCATTAAAGCTATAAATACCCCCCTTCCCCTCCCATTTTAGGCATTCCACGTTTTTGGCAAGAAAAGAGAGAGAAAGAAGAGAGAGAAGGAGAAAGAAAGAAAGAAAGGAAGTTCTGGTGGAGTTGGAAGCAGTATAGAAGTTCTGGAGCTCTGCTTTTGAGGTAGTAACTAATCCTAGCTCTTATGTAATGGCTTTGTGATTTGTTGTGCTATTGTTTGGTTGGATTGTTGTCTTATATGTTATGCTTGAAGCTCTATTACAATGCTATGATCATATGTTATTGAATATGGAAGCACGCAGCATACTTATCTATACACAATCACAAGCAAGCACCGTCACTCTGCATTACATATATTGTTATGATTATTGCTACTGGGATTCTTTTGAATCTCATTCCCAAAAATAACATTACAGGGGAGGTTCTGTCAAAATAAAATCTGGAAATTTTGAGAGACGCCGTTAGGCTGCCAAAATTCTGGCAACAGAGGAAGGAACAAAGAAAGGAACTGATACGTACTGTGTACGTAGGTGCTGTCTAAGGAGGCTGGAAGTGAGTGGACCTAGCCGGTTCATCCAGTCCTTCCTGGGTACTTACGTAGAATGGTAGTTCCTACGGGAATTACCGAATCGGTACAAGATCGGTTACTTTCTACAGAAGGAATGTAGCAGTTATGCTGCCGAATTTTAGACAATAAGAGCTGTAATAGAAATATGAGAATTTTGTATATGCTTTGTTGTATGACACTTTGTTATTCATTAAGAAATGTTGTTTGGCATGTTCAATTTGTGAATGGGGAATTAAGGGAGAAATTCGCAGGTCCTGAGGTAGCAGTGTTCTGGCCTCAGTTTGACCTAGTAAACGAAGGAGTTTGGCTATGAAATTTGGCAGGCTAGTCGTACACATCTGGGGCATTACGTGGATAGGTAATAAGACTTGTTTGGATGTGTAGAATGAGATTAATCAGTTCTCAAATCAAAGGTTCAGAATAAGGAACTTAGAGTAAAATTTTGAATTTCTGGGCTTAAGTTAAGATATAATCAAGCTAATATTGCTTCCGCAAGTGTACTCTGAGGAGTCTAAGGAAGGATGTTTCAGTTCACCTAGGTTCAAAATGAGGAATGTGAGGAATATCCTAAGTCTTAAGCCTAGGAATTCTGCAGGAAGCTTGATATGGGCTGGCTCCTGTGTAAGATAACCTGATATGGGCGGGTTGTCGAGCTTTTCAATTAACGATGACTCCCAAAGAGTTTAGGGGATGAGTTATTGAAAGAGAATTTCTAGAACTTAAGATGAAGGATAAGAAGATGAGAATAGATGCCAGAAAGAGAATGTAGGGGCAAAATCGTAATTATGGGAAAGATCGGGCTGGTAGCCGATGAGTACCATATTTTGCCAGAAAATAGAGAAAATTATGCTGATCATTTCACTGAACTGTGAAATGTGCATACGAGGTCTCTATGAGTATGAAAGAATGATGGAAAGTTTAAGGACAAAAAGGTGGGGTCCTTAAGTGTAATTTTAGCCAAATAAAAAGGGACTTAAATGAAAAGAAGAAAAGTTCCTTGGGGCTAAAGTGTAATTAAAGAAAGTCAGGCCGGAAGTGGTTTGGACTGTCCGAAAGCATTTCAGTCCCAGATTTCACCGGTAGAGAGAGCAAGGGACGCTCGGTAATCTAGCTTAATACAGGAATTTTTGAAGACTCTAGATAGCCAGAAATGGACTAATCGTCCAAAAGTTATAAAAATTCCTACCGGATATCCTAGATTTCAGATCTAGGTGAGAAAATACAGGATGATACGTCCTTATAGGGCGGATGTCGGGAAACTGACAGAATACCGATAGGAGGCCTGTAGAAAAAGTTATTCGCAAATTAGAAAATCCAGACGGGAATGTGAGGCCTCCGGGTATCCGATAGGGAAATTTATCGGTATTTGAAAAGGGACTGAATGAGTTCGGATAACCTCGGTCAGATGACTGATATGACTCACAGGGATGCCTGAACACCGCAGGCTAGTGTATCCGACAGAAGGAACCGGTGTCCGAATATGTGTATAAACGGTGAAAAATAGATTAAATATTCAATAAACAATAACGGGGGAGATTCCTCGTAATGCGTGCCATGAAGGTAATGGACACTGAAAGGCCCAATAATGGCGCCAACAAGGCCCAGTAAGACACTTGGACTGATAGGTGGGCCAGTGTCCGGCAGAACCCCGGAAAAGTGTGAAATTACAAAAATGCCCCTGTGTTGTACTAAAGGGGTAAGAGATGAATGAGGGCTTTTTGGTCATTCTGGACAGGCCCAGGAGCCAAGGCACATACAGATAAAGTTACTTAGAGTCAGTATATGCCCTGACAGAGTACAGAAGGGTGTGAAATGACGATTTTACCCTTAGGGTTAAAATAGCGCAAGACTCTGGACCGGTACTGGATTGGACTGAACTGCTGAGTCAGCCGATGAGGTGTCCAGGAATTGTGACATGTGAAGAATGTGGCGATGAGGTGTCCCGGTGAGGTGTCCTGGATGATGTCATTCATGATGCAGTAAAAAGGAATAAAGAAAATAGGAAAATCCAAGAAAAACCAGGACCACATGTTCAAATGGCTTCAAAATTACAGAAATGCCATCCATTAAAGCTATAAATACCCCCTTCCCCTCCCATTTTATGCATCCCACATTTTTGGCAAGAAAAGAGAGAGAAAGAAGAGAGAGAAGGAGAAAGAAAGGAAGAAAGGAAGTTCTGGTGGAGTTGGAAGCAGTATAGAAGTTCTGGAGCTCTGCTTTTGAGGTAGTAACTAATCCTAGCTCTTATGTAATGTCTTTGTGATTTGTTGTGCTATTGTTTGGTTGGATTGTTGTCTTATATGTTATGCTTACAATGCTATGATCATATGTTATTGAATATGGAAGCACGCAGCATACTTATCTATACACAATCACAAGCAAGCACCGTCACTCTGCATTACATATATTGTTATGATTATTACTACTGAGATTCCCCCGAATCTCATTCCCATATATAACATTACAGGGGAGGTTCTGTCAAAATAAAATCAGGAAATTTTGAGAGACGCCGTTCGGCTGCCAAAATTCTAGCAACGAAGAAGGAACAAAGAAAGGAACTGATACGTACTGTGTACGTAGGTGCTGTCTAAGGAGGCTGGAAGTGAGTGGACCTAGCCGGTTCATCCAGTCTTTCCTGGGTACTTACGTAGAATGGTAGCTCCTACGGGAATTACCGAATCGGTACAAGATCGGTTACTTTCTACAGAAGGAATGTAGCAGTTATGCTGCCGGATTTTAGACAGGAAGAGATGTAATAGAAATAAGAGAATCTGGTGTATGCCTTGTTGTATGACATTTTATTATCTAATAATAAATATTGTTTGGCATGTTAAACTTGTGTATGACGAATTAAGGGAGAAATTCGCAGGTCCTGAGGTAGAAGTGTTCTGACCTCAGTTTGACCTAGTAAACGGAGGAGTTTGGCTATGAAATTTGGTGAGCCAGTAGTACACATCTGGGGCATTCCGTGGATAGGTAATAAGCCTTGTTTGGATGTGTAGAATGAGATTAATTAATTTTCAAATTAAAGGTCCAGAATAAGGAACTTATGAGTGAAATTTTGAATTTCTGGGCTTAAGTTAAGATATAATCAAGCTAATGTTGCTTCCGCAAGTGTACTCTGAGGTGTCTAAGGAAGGATGTTTCACTATACCCTAGGTCTATCACTTCTTCGTGATGGAATCCCTCTGCTTAGGGAACATTGAGCTCTTTATCTATTAACCATCACGTCTTTACCATTAGGCCATGTACTAGGATCATTCCTGGGCAAATCTCATTCTAGTCATCTAAGCGCAACTCATCATTAGGTTTTTGTTCTCTATTTCCCACTTTTAAAACCTGTAATCATATTCATTCTTATACAAAGGCAACATACTAGGTATAGGGTAGCTCAATAGTGTGCATACTGGACAATACAATCCAATCACATACAGGATTTATCCATTCATTAGCCAGTGGAAACAGAACACAAATAAACTCGTACCTTAATTTGCCGCAGGAGACTTTCTTATCTCGTTGCCAGTCAGGGTATATACTCTTCCCTGAGTCGGGTATCTTTCACCGGTTGTGTTCTGTGGATACTCCCTGGCATAATGTCCAGACTTTCCACACCTATAGCATAACCCTTGACCTACTGGACAAGGCCTCGTACCATGGTCTCGACCACAGTTCCCACATATCTTAGGCCTTGGTTGCCTACTAACTTCTCTTGACCCACTACCTGGCCTACTTCCCTGTTTCTTATTAACTTCTGACCCATATGCTGACCCATTTCTCTTCTTACTGTTCCCTCTCAAGGAACCTGGTGGCATCACTCTTGATGTAACAGGCTCACTCTTTTCTGGATATTGCACATTCTTCTCCGTGATCCTGCATACCTCTACTGCTTCATTAAACCTTCGTATCTGTCTAGGAAAAACCTTCTCCTTCAACGTAGGATTCAATCCACGAGTTAACTTCTCAGTGGTCCACCTCTCATCATTCATACAGTTTAGGTAAGTGGAATATCGTGAAAGACGAATGAACCTAGCAAGATAATCATCAAAGGGTTCTTGCTCACCCTGCTTTAATATTAAAAATTCTGCTTCACGTTCATCTCGTACTGACTGTGAAAATATTTCTCGTTGAACTGCTCAAGAAATATTTCCCATGTAAGTGGAATATTTCCTGAGTGCAGAATCACTTCTGTATTCTTCCACCACCTATCCGCATCTTTTTCTAGCTTGTAAACTGCCAGCTGGGCCTTTCTTTCAGTGGGACATTCTAAAATCTTAAAGATTTTCTCTAACTGGCTAACCCAATCCTCAGCTATTTGAGTGTCAAAAGTCCCTTCAAACACGGGCGGATTAAACTTATGGAATCGTTCCATCCATGTTTGAAGACTCTCCTGGTTGTTGTTATTTCCTATAGACCCCTGATGTCTATTCATTCCAGTCTGCTTATGATCTGAGTGAGGTTCAGGTTCTATATTATTTTCTGGTACCACCTCCTTCCCAGCCTGTTGTAATCTTGCAATCGCAGCAGCAACCGCCGTCGCGATAACAGAATCTCGTTCTTGATCTTGGCGAGCCTGGGTTGCCCGTATCTCATCTATTACATGTTGTTGTTCTAACCTATCTAGAATAATTTGCAAGGGTCTATCTGATTATTAGTACCCTCATCCCGGGGCTTTACCACTTCTAGTCTAACCGTTCTTCTTGTATTAACCATGACTTCTACTTCTTTTTCTAGAATTGGGAAGTACAGTCATATATATGCACAACAATATATGTACACATGTAAAATATTTAGGATAACCCATACCACATACCACACATCTTAACTATTTCAGAGCATCACTGAGCCAGAACCTTATGTTCTGTGCCAGAATCTTATGCTCTGAACCAGAGCCCTTTCTGGTCTATGCTAGAATCTTCTGCTCTGATACCAAAATGAAACATCCTCACTTTCATACATCTTAGGGACCATTTGGTAGCATTTAGAATCACTTTCAAGGTCATTGAAGTCCAATTCCTCAATCTGGAGTTTTACTCTTACGAGTACTGTTCACTGTAAAAATTCCAGATGAGTGACCTGACTTCGAAAAGTCATAACTAATTATAGAAAAATCAAAATGAAGTGGTTCCAATTGATACATGAAGCTAACTAAATTATCATTCAGGGAAAAATAACTTATTGACCATGCATTTACCAAGTCAACGTCAGGCAACGTTTCAACTTTACTGTTCCCCCAACATTTTTCTCCTAAATCCCGCATTCTGGTCCCAACTTTGATAATTTATATCTCTATGTGTAGACATCCAAATGAGGATTCTATATATAAAATAGAAGCTTGGTATGTCTATGATTTACCTTAAAAATATCATACAATTATTCATCCATTTGCTATTTTTAATTATGGATCAAACATCATCATGTCACCACGTGTTACTGTTCATAGCGGTAAATTCCAGCACTTAACTTTGCATACATATGCATACATCCATCACATATCAGTCAAACATGCCAAACAATACCTATTATTAAATAATAAATTGTTATACATCAGAGCATGTACAGAATCCTCATATTCCTATTACATCTTTTATTGCCTGAAATCCGGCAGCATAACTGCTACGCTTCATCTTTAGACAGTGACTGATATTGTACCGATTCGGTAATTCCCGTGAGAACTACCATTCTACATAAGTACCCAGGAAATACTGGATGAACAGGCTAGGACCACTCACTTCCAGCCTCCTTAGACAGTACCTACGTACACAGTACGTATCAGCTCCTTTCTCATCTATTGCCATCTTGTCATAATTTCGGCAGCATAACGGCGTCTCTTAAAATTCCCAAAATTTACTTCGACATAACCTCCCCTGTAATGTGTTATTTAATGGGATGAGATTCGGGGGAATCTCAGTAGCAACAATCATAACAATATATGTAATGCAGAGTGACAGTGCTTGCTTGTGATTGTGTACAGATAAGTATGCTGCGTGCTTCCATACTCAATAACATATGAACATAGCATTGTAGCAGAGCTTCAAGCATAACATATAAGACAACAATATAACCAAACAATAGCACAACAAATCACAAAGCCATTACATAAAAGCTAAGATTAGTTACTACCTCAAGAGCTTAGCAGAACTCTAGAATCCCTATACTGCTTCCAGCTCCGCCAGAACTTCCTTCCTTTCTTTCTTTCTCTCACTTTCTCTCTCAAGCACTTCCTTCTCTCTCTTAAATGCTCTTGGCCGTGGAGAATGAAGGGCAAGGGGGTATTTATAGTTTTGGTGAATGGCATTTCCGTAATTTTGAATCCTTCTGAACTTGTGGCCCTGGTTTTTCCAGAATTTCCTATTTTTCTTTATTCCCTTTACTGCATCATTCATGACATCATCCCAAGAGACACCTCATGGGACACCTCCTATGTCACATGGCGAAATTACAACCTCCTGGGACACCTCATCAGCTGACTCAGCGTTTCCAGATAGTTCCAGAGTCTTGCACCGGAATACACGGCTGAGATCGTGCCACGTGTCCTCAACTTTTTCTTCCTCCTCTATGTTGACGCCATATGGCATCTTGCTGGAACCTTTCACGCCATCCAATGCTATCCAGATAAGTCCAGGACTTTATCTGATCACTTCCTTGGTTATCGTGCCGATTGAGTAACTCTACTCTATTGAAAAGTCACTAAAATATTATTTTAATGTCACTTTTCCTCACATACTTCATGGGCTACGGTTTTGGGCTTTGGAATGTCATCTTGGATCTCTGATCAAGCTCAAGTACTCTGATGGCTCGATTCCCAAGAAACAGACCTTGGCAAGTTACCAAAATACCCCTGGGTGCCCTTTCTTGCACTATCTTAACCCAAAGGGTAAAATCGTCATTTTACTCCTTTCTGTACCCTGTCAAGGCATCTACTGACCCTGGTTAACCTTACCTGTGTATGTCTTGGCTTCTGGGCCTGTCCAGAATGACCAAAATGCCCTTCATACATCTACTACCCCTTTAGTACAACACAGGGGTATTTTCATAATTTTGCACTTTTCCAGGGTTCTGCTGGACACTGGCCCACCTATCAGTCCAAGGGTCTCACTGGGCCTTTGATGGCGCCATTATTGGCCCTTTCGGGGTCCATTACCTTCATGGCATGCATTACGAGGAATCTTCCCCCCTCAATGTTCATCAAGTATTTAGCTATTTTACACCGTTTATACACATCCCCGGACACTGGGTCCTTTTACCAGATACACTGGCCCACGGTGTTTAGGCATCCCTGTGGGTCATAACAGTCATCTGACTGAGGTCATCCGAATTCATTCAGTCCCTTTTTAAATACCGATAAATCTCCTAATCGGATCCCTGGAGGCCGCACACTCCCGTCTGTATTTGCTAATTTGTGAATAACTTTTTCTACAGACCTCCTATCGCTATTCTGTCAGTTTCCTGACATCCGCCCCATCAGGACGCATCATCCTGTAATTTCTCACTTATATCTGAAATATAGGATATCCGGTAAGAATTTTTATAACTTTTAGACTATCAGATCAATTTTGGCTTTCTGGAGTCTTGAAAAATTCCTGTATTAAGCTGGATTACCTAGCGTCCCTTGCTCTCTCTACTGGTGAAATCTGGGACTGAAATGCTTTCGCGCAGTCCAAACCACTTCTGGCCTAATTTCCTTTAATTATACTTTAGCCCCAAGGAACTTTTCTTCTTTTCAATTAAGTCCCTTTTATTTGAATAAAATTACACTTAAGGACCCCACCTTTTTGTCTACTTTTCCCTTTTAACCTTATACTTTTCATATTTGTACTTAAGTCCTTACATTTTCTTTCTCTTTCAATTTAATCCCTTCCTTTGCATAAATGGCCATCATATCCCTAGGGACTTTCACTATTTGCAGTTTAGTCCCTAAAAACCCTCTGTATGTTTCGGGACTTCTGCTCAAAGGGATATATCTATTTCAGGCTACTTTCTAAGTCTTTGGCCTAAAAATTGGGATGTCACATTTCTACCCCCCTTAAAATAAATTTCATCCTCGAAATTTACTTAGTACCTTAATCAACTATCCTGGATATAACTCCTCTGTATATCCTTTCCTAGTTCATGACTAAGGCTTGGGGCACTCATCCACTTATACTTATGGACAACTCATTACACTTGTGAGTAGAGTCAATTTCTTTCATATCTTATCCATAATAATTTTGATGTAATTCTGGGGTCTACATCATTCCTCTTACACTTTGCTAATCTCTCAGGAGAAATATTGTTTTTCCGATTTCCTTTCTCCTGATACAAAACCATAACTCAGATAATTTCGCAAACTTTCTTAACTGCTCTCATAACTTCATGCATCTATGCCAAACCTTTGTGGCATTTGCACTTTTTCTTATCCCTTCTTAGGGCTTAACTATCGTTAGGCTACTCTTGCCTTAGCACCTTGCGTGCCACTGGGTTAGGGCTAGGTTACTATTCTTATAGCTCTAGGCCCTAGTATTTTTCTCATAGAACTACGTTCTATCTTTGTTTTGCCTTAGACCCACTTCTCTAGGTCTTTCTGGCCTTTTAATCTCTTTACCCTCATCTGGGGAATCTATCTGCTCATACTTTTCTGTTCTCAATACATAGAGGATTCTCTTCTTTGCTTCTCAGGCATACTTCTACAAAACTTTGAATATCAGTACTCAGATTTAAACTTGGACTCCGTCTTCGTTTAAGGAAAACTAAGTTCAGTCTGTATATAATAGAGGCTATCTGAGAAAAACCATTATAAAATAATTTTTCTGGATGAGTTTATCAACTTCGTCTTTGGCATTCATCTTCCCAAAGAGATATTAAATTGTACTCATATCTCATGGCTCATTACTTTCCTTAGGCTAGGTCTGACTGTGACCTCAGGATCTAACTGCGATCAACCGTTAGCCCCTTCAGAATCTAACTGCGACTCTGAAGCTCTTAGGATCTAACTGCGACCCTGGAGCCATGCTAGGATCTAACTGCGACCCTCCAGAATCTAACTGTGATTCTGTTGTACTGTATATCTCCTGAAGATCTTAATCCAACAGACTAAGTTATAAGGTTAACTGCTTCCACCTGTTGATAACTCCATAAATATTAAAAATAAAATTATAGCCTCATATCATTTACCCAGACTTTACTTACTTCCTCTTGTACTCAGGAGTTCCTTCTCATCTTTCTTACTTTACTGTGGTTTACCATGCCTTGTGCCATTATGGTCTAACCACTTGCCATTGCATTCTACTGCTATGGCTTCATCATAACTTCTCACTTCAATCTGCGCTCTAACTGCGAGCCATTTGAACTATGCTCTAACTGTGAGCATTCTATATCATATCCAACTCTTATCTGAAGAGTGATCTGAATACAATTTCTTTACTGCTATCTCTTTCTGTCTACCATTCCTTTTAATAGAAATAGCCCTGAGTACTGTATTCACAAGCCTATAGAAATACCTGAGTAACCTCAATCATAAATCATATCATAACTTATCGTCCCATAAACTGAGACTATCTATCATCCTCAATACTATTACATGTCGTATGGTTATGGGAGCAACATACTTTCTCACAACTTTCTCATCTCATATATGTACTCATATATACTCTACCCTGCATGCACTACAAAAGGGGAGTATCCATTCATCATAATGTCATCATATGACAACTGCAAGGAGATGCAACTATCATAACTTATGGCAACATAATCCATATCATCATCATATTTTGTTCAACCATCCATCAGATGTTGTAATAATCTAAGTAAGCCTCAAAACGTATTTCCTTTATCATTTTGCCTATCATATCCTGATTATTCATCCTGAAACAACTATCTATTTCACTTAGGCTGCCACGCTACCCTCTTACCAGGGTATAGACTCAACCCTTCATTACTCTATCTTATATAGGGAATTGGGGAGTCACTTTATCTTTGAAACTGTGGCTACCTTTCTACTATCTCTTAACTTCTTCTGTCTATCTATCAGTCCCAGTCTATTCTTGACCGGACTATGGTTACTTATTGGTCTTTCTTTTGATCCTTAATCCCCATGGATCTTATTCATCATCTTTTACTATTACTTCTACTTTCTAGGGTACTATACCCTAGGTCTATCACTTCTTCGTGATGGAATCCCTCTGCTTAGGGAACTTTGAGCTCTTTATCTATTAACCATCACGTCTTTACCATTAGGCCATGTACTAGGATCATTCCTGGGCAAATCTCATTCTAGTCATCTCATCGTAACTCATCATTAGGTTTCTGTTCTCTATTTCCCACTTTTAAAACCTGTAATCATATTCATTCTTATACAAAGGCAACATACTAGGTATAGGGTAGCTCAATAGTGTGCATACTGGACAATACAATCCAATCACATAAAGGATTTATCCATTCATTAGCCGGTTGTGTTCTGTGGACACTCCCTGGCATAATGTCCAGACTTTCCACACCTATAGCATAACCCTTGACCTACTGGACAAGGCCTCGTACCATGGTCTCGACCACAGTTCCCACATATCTTAGGCCTTAGTTGCCTACTAACTTCTCTTGACCCACTACCTGGCCTACTTCCCTATTTCTTATTAACTTCTGACCCATATGCTGACCCATTTCTCTTCTTACTGTTCCCTCTCAAGGAACCTGGTGGCATCACTCTTGATGTAACAGGCTCACTCTTTTCTGGATATTGCACATTCTTCTCCGTGATCCTGCATACCTCTACTACTTCATTAAACCTTCGTATCTGTCTAGGAAAAACCTTCTCCTTCAACGTAGGATTCAATCCACGAGTTAACTTCTCAGTGGTCTACCTCTCATCATTCATACAGTTTAGGTAAGTGGAATATCGTGAAAGACGAATGAACCTAGCAAGATAATCATCAAAGGGTTCTTGCTCACCCTGCTTTAATATTAAAAATTCTGCTTCACGTTCATCTCGTACTGACTTTGAAAATATTTCTCGTTGAACTGCTCAAGAAATATTTCCCATGTAAGTGGAATATTTCTTGAGTGCAGAATCACTTCTGTATTCTTCCACCACCTATCCGCATCTTTTTCTAGCTTGTAAACTGCCAGCTGGGCCTTTCTTTCAGTGGGACATTCTAAAATCTTAAAGATTTTCTCTAACTGGCTAACCCAATCCTCAGCTATTTGAGTGTCAAAAGTCCCTTCAAACACGGGCGGATTAAACTTATGGAATCGTTCCATCCATGTTTGAAGACTCTCCTGGTTGTTGTTATTTCCTATAGACCCCTGATGTCTATTCATTCCAGTCTGCTCATGATCTGAGTGAGGTTCAGGTTCTATATTATTTTCTGGTACCACCTCCTTCTCAGCCTGTTGTAATCTTGCAATCGCAGCAGCAACCGCCGTCGCGATAACAGAATCTCGTTCTTGATCTTGGCGAGCCTGGGTTGCCCGTATCTGATCTATTACATGTTGTTGTTGTTCTAACCTATCTAGAATAATTTGCATAGGGTCTATCTGATTATTAGTACCCTCATCCCGGGGCTCTACCACTTCTGGTCTAACCGTTCTTCTTGTATTAACCATGACTTCTACTTCTTTTTCTAGAATTGGGAAGTACAGTCATATATATGCACAACAATATATGTACACATGTAAAATATTTAGGATAACCCATACCACATACCACACATCTTAACTATTTCAGAGCATCACTGAGCCAGAACCTTCTGTTCTGCGCCAGAATCTTATGCTCTGAACCAGAGCCCTTTCTGGTCTATGCCAGAATCTTCTGCTCTTATACCAAAATGAAACATCCTCACTTTCATACGTCTTAGGGACCATTTGGTAGCATTTAGAATCACTTTCAAGGTCATTGAAGTCCAATTCCTCAATCTGGAGTTTTACTCTTACGAGTACTGTTCACTGTGTAAATTCCAGATGAGTGACCTGACTTCGAAAAGTCATAACTAATTATAGAAAAATCAAAATGAAGTGGTTCTAATTGATACATGAAGCTAACTCAATTATCTTTCAGGGAAAAATAACTTGTTGACCATGCATTTACCAAGTCAACTTCAGGCAACATTTCAACTTTACTGTTCACCCAACGTTTTTCTCCTGAATCCAGCATTCTGGTCCCAAATTTGATAATTTATATCTCCATGTGTAGACATCCAAATGAGGCATTCTATATATCAAATCTAAGCTTGGTATGTCTCCGATTTACCTTAAAAATATCATACATTTAATCATCCATTTACTATTTTTAATTATGGATCAAACATCATCGTGTCACCACTTGTTACTATTTATAGCGGTAAATTCCAGCACTTAACTTTGCATACATATGCATACATCCATCACATATCAGTCAAACATGTCAAACAATACCTATTATTAAATAATAAGTTGTTATACATCAGAGCATGTACAGAATCCTCATATTCCTATTACATCTTTTCCTGCCTGAAATCCGGCAGCATAACTGCTACGCTTCATCTTTAGAAAGTAACTGATCTTGTACCGATTCGGTAATTCCTGTGAGAACTACCATTCTACATAAGTACCCAGGATAGACTGGATGAACCGGCTAGGTCCACTCACTTCCAGCCTCCTTATACAGTACCTACGTACACAGTACGTATCAGCTCCTTTCTCATCTATTGCCATTTTGTCAAAATTTCGACAGCATAACAGGGTCTCTTAAAATTCCCAAAATTTACTTCGACATAACCTCCCCTGTAATGGGTTATTTAATGGGATGAGATTCGGGGGAATCTCAGTAGCAACAATCATAACAATATATGTAATGCAGAGTGACAGTGCTTGCTTGTGATTGTGTACAGATAAGTATGCTGCGTGCTTCCATACTCAATAACATATGAACATAGCATTGTAGCAGAGCTTCAAGCATAACATATAAGACAACAATATAACCAAACAATAGCACAACAAATCATAAAGCCATTACATAAAAGCTAGGATTAGTTACTACCTCAAGAGCTTAGCAGAACTCTAGAATCCCTATACTGCTTCCAGCTCCGCCAGAACTTCCTTCCTTTCTTTCTTTCTCTCACTTTCTCTCTCTAGCACTTCCTTCTCTCTCTTAAATGCTCTTGGCCGTGGAGAATGAAGAGCAAGGGGGGTATTTATAGTTTTGGTGAATGGCATTTCTGTAATTTTGAATCCTTCTGAACTTGTGGCCCTGGTTTTTCTAGAATTTCCTATTTTTCTTTATTCCCTTTACTGCATCATTCATGACATCATCCCAAGAGACACCTCATGGGATACCTCATATGTCACATGGCGAAATTGCAACCTCTTGGGACACCTCATCAGCTGACTCAGCGTTTCCAGATAGTTCCAGAGTCTTGTGTAACACCCCAATTTTTAGGCCTAGAGATGCCAGAAGGAGAATTCAAGGGCATAATCGTAATTATGGGAAAGATCGGGCTGGTAGCCGATGAGTACCATATTTTGCCAAAAAATAGAGAAAATTATGCTGATTATTTCACTGAACTGTGAAATGTGCATATGAGGTCTCTATGTGTATGAAAGAATTAGAAATGTGACCAAGGGTAAAATGGTCATGTTTGAAAAGTGTGCGCGAAGCGTACTTTCAGGCAAAAATAACCCGGTCCGGATAAAATATCTGAAAAGACCGGAAGATAGAGAAATGGATTCCGGGTTAAATGACGTAACACAGAATTTTGATTTGAGGTCCCGATTTTTCTGTAAACATTCTCGAAGATGGGAATTTACAGTTATAATCGGTAAAGGAAGAGGAGTCCGAATAGAGATGATCGGACTATGGATAGAGGCCATACAGTGTTTTCTAAGGCCCATAGTGGCACCAGGGAAGGCCCAGGCCCATAATATCAGTTCAGTGGTAAGAGGGGCCGGTGTCCGGGAAAAATGTGCGAAATGACGAAAATGCCCTTATGTTATAGAATAACTGAAGAATGA
The DNA here is from genome assembly GCA_037074615.1 of Leucaena leucocephala. Lineage (NCBI taxonomy): Eukaryota > Viridiplantae > Streptophyta > Magnoliopsida > Fabales > Fabaceae > Leucaena > Leucaena leucocephala. The sequence continues at coordinate 6,199,079 of CM073545.1, forward strand.
GTAAAGGGTATTTTGGTCATTTGGCTAAGGTTAGACAGTCAAGAAAGGGTATCTGAAAAGACAATAATGCCCCTAGACCTAGTAAAGTAAAGAAAAGAAAAGGTAGGGACTTAGATGCAATTATGGAAAGTATAAGGTGACAAAAGAAAAGTAGACAAGAATGTGGGGTCCTTAAGTGTAATTTTAGCCAAGTAAAAAGGGACTTAAATGAAAAGAAGAAAAGTTCCCTGGGGCTAAATTGTAATTAAAGAAAGTCAGGCCGGAAGTGGTTTGCACTGCCCGAAAGCATTTCAATCCCAAATTTCACTGGTAGAGAGAGCAAGTGACGCTCAGTAATCTGGCTTAATACAGGAATTTTTCAAGACTCCAGATAGCCAGAATTGATCTGATAGTCCAAAAGTTATAAAAATTCCTACCGGATATCCTAGATTTCAGATCTAGGTGAGGAAATACAGGATGATGCGTCCTTATGGGGCGGATGTCAGGAAACTGACAGAATACCGATAGGAGGCCTGTAGAAAAAGTTATTCGTAAAACAGAAAATCCAGACGGGAGTGTAAGGCCCCCGGGTATCCGAGAGGGAGACTTATCGGTATTTAAAAAGGGACTGAATGAGTTCAGATAACCGCAGTCAGATGACTGTTATGACTCACAGGGATGCCTGAACACCGCAGGCCAGTGTACCGGACAGAAGGAGCCGGTGTCCAGATATGTGTATAAACGGTGAATAATAGTTAAAATATTCAAGGAACATGGCTAGGGGAAGATTCCTCGTAATACGTGCCATGAAGGTAATGGACCCTGAAAGGCCCAATAATGGCGCCATCAAAGGCCCAATAAGATACTTGGACTGATAGGTGGGCCAGTGTCAGGCAAAACCCCAGAAAAGTGCGAAATTATGAAAATGCCCCTGTGTTGTACTAAAGAGTAATAGATGAATGGAGGGCATTTTGGTCATTCTGGATAGGCCCAGGAGCCAAGGGACATACAGATAAAGTTACTCAGAGTCAGTATATGCCCTGACATGGTATAGAAGGGTGTAAAATGACGATTTTACCCTTAGGGTTAAAATAGTGCAAGAAAGGGCACCCAAGGGTATTTTGGTAATTTGCTAAGGGATGTTTCTTGGGAATCGAGCCATCAAAGTACTTGAGCTTGATCAGGATCCAAGATAACATTCCCAGAGCCCAAAAACGTAGGCCCAGTGATATGTGGGAAAAAGTGGCATCAAAATACTATTTTAATATTGTTTCAATAAAGTAAAGTTACTCGGTCGGCACGATAACCGAGGAGGTGATCAGATAGAGTCCTGGACTTATCTGGATAGCATTGGAAGGCGTGAAAGGTCCCTTCCAGATGCCACATGGCGTCATATTAGAGGGAGAAGAAAAGTTAAGGACATGTGACACAATCTTAGCCGGTGAGTCCAGTTTGTGGGAAATTGGACCGGACCGGTACTGGATTGGACTGGAACTGCTGAGTTAGCTGATGAGGTGTCCAGGAATTGTGACATGTGAAGAATGTGGCGATGAGGTGGCCCATGAGGTGGCCTTGAGATGATGTCATGCATGATGCAGTAAAAGGAATAAAGAAAAATAGGAAATTCCGGAAAGACTAGGACCACAGGATCAGATGGCTTCAAAATTACAAGAATGCCATTGACCAAAACTATAAATACCCCCCTTGCCTTCATTATGCACGGCCCAAGCAAGAATAGAGAGAGGAGGAAGTGCTAGAGAGAGAAAGTGAGAGGAAGAAAGAAAGAAAGGAAGTTCTGGCGGAGCTGGAAGCAGAATAGAGATAGTAGAGTTCTGCTGAGCTTTTGAGGTAGTAACTAATCCTAGCTTTTATGTAATGGCTTTGTGATTTGTTGTGCTATTGTTTGGTTGGATTGTTGTCTTATATGTTATGTCTGAAGCTCTGCTGTAATGCTATGATCATATGTTATTAAGCATGGAAGCACGCAGCATACTTATCTGTACACAATCACAAGCAAGCACTGTCACTCTGCATTACATTTATTGTTATGATTGTTGCTACTGAGATTCCCCCGAATCTCATCCCAATAAGTAAACCATTACAGGGGAGGTTATGTCAAAGTGAATTTTGGGAATTTTAAGAGACGCCGTTATGCTGCCAAAATTATGACAAGATAAAGAGAGCAGCTGATACGTACTGTGTATGTAGGTACTGTCTAAGGAGGTTGGAAGTGAGTGGACCTAGCCGGTTCATCCAGTCTTTCCTGGGTACTTACGTAGAATGGTAGTTCTCATGGGAATTACCGAATCGGTACAAGATCAGTTACTTTCTGAAGATGAAGCGTAGCGTTATGCTGCCGGATTTCAGGCAGAAAATGATGTAATAGAAATATGAGGATTTCATACATGCCCTGATGTATAATGACTTATTATTTAATAAAGATATTATTTGGCATGTTTGACTGATATATGATGGATGTATGTATATGTATGCAAAGTTGATTGCTGGAAATTACCACTGTGAACAGTAACACGTGGTGACAAGGTCATGCTTGATAAATGATTAAAAATAGTAAATAGATGAATAAATATATGAAATTTTTATGGTAAATAGTAGACATACCAAGCTTTAATTTTATATATAAAACGCCTCATTTGGATGTCTACACATAAAGATATAAATTATCAAATTTGGAACCAGAATGCTGGATTCAGGGAAAAAAAGGTTGGATGAACAGTAAAGTGGAAACGTTGACTGACGTGAAGGGAATTGGAAGACACGCAGCGGAAATTAACTTTAAAAATTTTTCCATTCCCAGCCAGGATCTACCGAATGTGTTTAAGTCAAGGAGAAAGAAGTGTTACGTTCGGTATTCGAACTTTGGTCGCGACCTCAGTGTCCACTAGTCGCGACTCCTCGCCTCTGGAACTTTCAGTCGCGACCTCCTCAACTTCTAGTCGCGACCTGTCGCCTCTGGAGTTGTTCATCGCGACCTACTTTGCTTCTCGTCATGACCTGAAGTCTCTGGAGTTTGTAGTCGCGACCTCGTCAGCTTCAAGTCGCGACCTGTCTCCTCTTTTCAGATTTCTGACGTTCAGATGCCCGTATGGTCGCGACCTCAGTGTCAATAGGTCGCGACCTTGTTTCGTGTCTCGTCGATCGTAAGAAGTTGACAGCTCAGATCGACTTCCTCTACCGGTATCCACACGAACAGCGTTCCAATCGCGAACGACGTGCTAGCGCCTCTTGTCCCTCTAGGGCTTTCTAGAGATTTCGTCCTCACCTTCTCTATTTCGGCAGTTTCTTATCTGCAAACCTTTTGCACTCTCCCTGCCCCTTTTCTCACGTCTGAATGTGTGTGTAGAGATGTATGTAACCCTAGCCCCTAATGTCAAATATATAGGAAGCTATCGGGCTTCTAATAGGGCCGGGCTTCAGAATTAATCTTATATTAATTCTGAATTAATACAATATCATATATTGCATAATTTAATAAGAAACTAATTAAATAAATATAGTTTATATTAAATCCGTCCCACAGATTTAATTTACCTATTTGTTTAATTTAAAATAAAGATAAGACAGAATTATATTTGATTTATTCTCATAAATCAAATTTGAGATATCTTATCAATTTGAATTTCAAATTCAAATAGATCATATCCATTTAAATTTAAATTCAAAAGTGATAGAGATTTAATTTATCCTTATAAATTAAATCTTACAAATATCTCTTATATTATATATAATATATATATACTAATTTATATATATATATAAAATATATATCCACCCTAGATTATTCATTGAATCTAGACATCTCTTAGATTCAATGAATCTGGACATCATAGCTCATATTGGGCTATTTTGTGTGCGACCCTGTAGGCCCATATGAAGTTGGCAGTGGGCCAGTTACTATACTGACCCACAAGTCATAAGCGGTCTCTAGCAAGGCATTACAACTACCCAAAACATATGAGGATCGATAAACGATATAACCTTTCATACAACCATATCACGTCCCTTTTGTCACACGATATTTCGGTCAAGGATGAGGCATGAAGAACGTCATCCTCCTGTTCCTGATCGTTACTTTGTCGATCCCTGAGTAGTCTGAATATAGAAATGGAACTACCCTTCCATTCCAGTATAGCCATATATTTCTCAAACTCACTCATCGAGAGTCCCAGTAATATCTCTCTACGAATGTGAGGGATAAATTCCATCTTGACCATTCACATTCCTCCGGATGAAAAACCACTAAGCCCGAGCATAGCCTTTATGATCACTCGGTCAAAAGTGACTTTTGACTAGGTCAAAGCTGAGCGTTTGTCATGTAGGAATCCATGATGATCTCAGGTCAAAGGGCATAGTGACATGGCTTGTATATGAGAGAAGCTTATGACTTGACCCATGCAGCTCTCTCATAGCGGGTTGGTCCAACACCCTGTACTCTTACATGTGCTTATGACTTTGATTTATATCTCTATATATCTTCAAAGTCATACTGGTCTTATTTCATCCCTGCTCCCGCATAGATGACTGACCAGGGACATTTAGGATAAGATCATGAGTTATCCAAGGATGGTCATCACAGTAAACATGCAAATAATGTGATAACATAATCAAGAAATTCATAAATCAACAATGTTCATAAGGTAATGATTGGCCCCTAGGGCACAATCTCCAACATGATGTTGACTTGGTCAATGCATGGTCAACAAGTGATTTTTCCATGAAAGATAATTGAGTTAGCTTCAAGTAGCAATTGGAACCACTCCATTTAGATTTTTATAGAATTAGTTATGATTTTTTGAAGTCAGGTCACTCATCTGGAATTTGCATAGTGAACAGTACTCGATAAGAGTAAAACTCCAGATTGAGAAATTGGACTTCAATGATCTTGAAAGTGGTTCTAAATGCTACCAAATGGTCCCTAAGACACATGAAAGTAAGGATGTTTCATCTTGCACCGGAATACACAGCTGAGATCGTGCCACGTGTCCTCAACTTTTTCTTCCTCCTCTATGTTGACGCCATGTGGCATCTTGCTAGAACCTTTCACGCCATCCAATGCTATCCAGATAAGTCCAGGACTTTATCTGATCACTTCCTCGGTTTTCGTGCTGATCGAGTAACTCTACTCTATTGAAAAGTCACTAAAATATTATTTTAATGTCACTTTTCCTCACATACTTCATGGGCTACGGTTTTGGGCTTTGGAATGTCATCTTGGATCTCTGATCAAGCTCAAGTACTCTGATGGCTCGATTCCCAAGAAACAGCCCTTGGCAAGTTACCAAAATACCCCTGGGTGCCCTTTCTTGCACTATCTTAACCCCAAGGGTAAAATCATCATTTTACACCTTTCTGTACCCTGTCAGGGCATCTACTGACCCTAGTTAACCTTACCTATGTATGTCTTGGCTTCTGGGCCTGTCCAGAATGACCAAAATGCCCTTCATACATCTACTACCCCTTTAGTACAACATAGGGGCATTTTCATAATTTCGTACTTTTTCGGGGTTTTGCTGGACGCTGGCCCACCTATCAGTCCAAGGGTCTTACTGGGCCTTTGATGGCGCCATTATTGGGCCTTTCAGGGTCCATTACCTTCATGGCATGCATTACGAGGAATCTTCCCCCGTCAATGTTCATCGAGTATTTTAGCTATTTTACACCGTTTATACACATCCCCGGACACCGAGTCCTTTTACCAGATACACTGGCCCACGGTGTTTAGGCATCCCTGTGGGTCATAAGAGTCATCTGACTGAGGTCATCCGAACTCATTCAGTCCATTTTTAAATACCGATAAATCTCCTAATCGGATCCCTGGAGGCCTCACACTCCCGTCTGTATTTGCTAATTTATGAATAACTTTTTCTACAGACCTCCTATCGGTATTCTTTCAGTTTCCTGACATCCGCCTCATCAGGACGCATCATCCTGTAATTTCTCACTTATATCTAAAATCTAGGATATCCGGTAGGAATTTGTATAACTTTTAGACTATCAGATCAATTTTGGCTATTTGGAGTCTTGAAAAATTCCTGTATTAAGCTGGATTACCTAGCGTTACTTGCTGTCTCTACTGGTGAAATATGGGACTGAAATGCTTTCGGTCAGTCCAAACCACTTCTAGCCAAATTTTCTTTAATTATACTTTAGCCCCAAGGAACTTTTCTTCTTTTCAATTAAATCCCTTTTATTTGGCTAAAATTACACTTAAGGACCCCACCTTTTTGTCTACTTTTCCCTTTTAACCTTATACTTTTCATATTTATACTTAAGTCCTTACATTTGTTGGAGATTATGCCCTAGGGGCCAATCATTACCTTATGAACATTGTTGTTTTATAAATTTCTTAATTATGTTATCATATTATTTGCATGTTTACTATGATGACAATCCTTGGATAACTCGTAATCTTATCCTAAATGCCCTTGGTCTGTCATCTATGCGGGAGCAGAGATGAAATAAGACCAGTATGACTTTGAAGATATATAGAGATATAAATCAAAGTCATAGGCACTTGTAAGAGTACAGGGTGTCGGACCGACCCGCTATGAGAGAGCTGTATGGGTTAAGTCATAAGCTTCTCTCATATACAAGCCATGTCACTATGCCCTTTGACCTGAGATCATCATGGATTCCTACATGACAAACGCTCAGCTTTGACCTAGTCAAAAGTCACTTTTGACCGAGTGATCATAAAGGCTATGCTCGGGCTTAGTGGTTTTTCATGCGGAGGAATGTGAATGGTCAAGATGGAATTTGTCCCTCACATTCGTAGAGAGATATTACTGGGCCCCTCGATGAGTAAGTCTGAGAAATGTATGGCCATACTGGAATGGAAGGGTAGTTCCATTTCTATATTCAGACTACTCAGGGATCAAGAAAGTAACGGTCAGGAACAGGAGGATGACGTTCTCCATGCCTCATCCATGACCGAAATATCGTGTGACAAAAGGGACGTGATATGGTTGTATGAAAGGTTATATCGTTTATCGATCCTCATATGTTTTGGGTAGTTGTAATGCCTTTCTAGAGACCGCTTACGACTTGTGGGGCAGTATAGTAACTGGCCCACTGCCAACTTCAAATGGGCCTACAGGGTCGCACACAAAACAGCCCAATACGAGCTATGATGTCCAGATTCATTGAATCTAAGAGATGTCTAGATTCAATGAATAATCTAGGGTGGTTATATATATTTTATATATATAAATTTGTATATATATGTTATATATAATATAAGAGATATTTGCAAGATTTAATTTATAAGGATAAATTAAATCTCTATCACTTTTGAATTTGAATTTAAATGGATATGATCTATTTGAATTTGAAATTCAAATTTATAAGATATCTTAAATTTGATTTATGAGAATAAATCAAATATAATTCTGTCTTATCTTTATTTTAAATTAAATAAATAGGTGAATTAAATCTGTGGGACGGATTTAATATAAACCTTATTTATTTAATTAGTTTCTTATTAAATTATGCAATATATGATATTGTCTTAATTCAGAATTAATATAAGATTAATTCTGAAGCCCGGCCCTATTAGAAGCCCGATAGCTTCCTATATATTTGACATTAGGAGCTAGGGTTCCATACACAATACATCTCTACACACACATTCAGACGTGAGAAAAGGGGGCAGGGAGAGTGCAAAAGGTTTGCAGATAAGAAACTGTCGAAATAGAGACGGTGAGGACGGAATCTCTAGAAAGCCCTAAAGGGACAAGAGGCGCTAGCACATCGCTCACGATTGGAACGCTGTTCGTGTGGATACCGGTAGAGGAAGCCGATCTGAGCTGTCGACTTCTTGCGATCGACCAAACACGAAGCAAGGTCGCCACCTATCGACACTTAGGTCGCGACCATACGGGCATCTGAACGTCAAAAATCCGAAAAGAGGAGACAGGTCATGACTTGAAGCTGATGAGGTCGCGACTACAAACTCCAGAGACGTCCGGTCGCGATGAGAAACAGAGTAGGTCGCGACTAACAACTCCAGAGGCGACAGGTCGCGACTAGAAGTTGAGGAGGTCGCGACTGAAAGTTCAAGAGGCGAGGAGTCGCGACTAGTGGACACTGAGGTCGCGACCAAAGCTCGAATACCGAAGGTAACACTTCTTTCTCCTTGACTTAAACACATTCGGTAGATCCTGGCTGGGAATGGAAAAATTTTTAAAGTTAATTTCCGCTGCGTGTCTTCCAATTCCCTACAGTGGTATCAGAGCCATGCCATTTTGTGTTTAAGTTAGGTTTGATTGTTGATACATGTGATGTATGTTAGACTTAGCTGATTATATGATAACATGCTAGATATGTATGACATATATGGAATCTGTTTATGTATGACATATACGAAATCTAAAAGCGGGACCGCCGTGGCTACCTGTTCGTAGCGCAACATAATCGTAAGATATACTGGCTTTCCTTATGTATGAATGTTTTGAAACATTTATTGCCCTTTAAATAGTATGAATTTTGACTCTTGAATGTTTGGGTATGGTGAACAATATGGCTCTAGATTACAAGTGTTGTAATTTTTCTAAATACGGCCTGCGTGTTGTGCCTTCCTCTAATGACTCTCATTGTACATTCTCTTCTCATCTCACGCCCCTCGAATGTTAAAACGAGGTTTCCTTATGTAATTTTTCTGTTCTAATTAGACAGCTCCTCTCATTGGCTTGAGGGGACTTAGGATAGGTGAGCCATATTGTATCACGTTTAAGATTATGCATCTTTTGATTAGATCACTGAATGTATGTTTTATATGCATAATACTGGTATGAGATACAACCGAGATACATGCAAACCGGATAGTTAATTAAACCCTCTAAAAGAAATCTTAAGTCATATGCCGTCAATTAATGAACACTTATCAAAACCTCGATCGCTCATTTGTAGGCTCCACCAAAGTGGGTGCATTTGAGTTATCTTGGGGAGATAAGCAAGAGTAATGGTGCTACTCTTATGTTTGTTATTGTTTGACTTAATTGAGATTATCAAAAGGTTTTGGGTCTTGTAATATCCTTAATTTCTGTATTGATTTCCATGTACAGATTAAATGGAATATATGAGTTCTGTTTCAGGAAAAAGATGTGGTCCTTTATGTAAAGAAAAGGATTAAATTGCAAAAGAAAAGAAATGAAAGGACTTAAATACAAAGATGTGGCTCTTCCTCTGAATCTCAGCCAGATACATGATGTGTTTCATGTTTCCCAATTAAAGAAGTATGTTCCAGATCCATCTCATGTGATTGAGCAAGATGAGGTCGCACTGCGAGATGACTTGACCTATGAGGTTGGACCGGTGCGAATTGCTGATAGAAAAGTCAAGCAGTTGCGGAATAAGCAGATTCCTTTAGTTAAAGTGATCTGGAAAGGCTTGACTGAACAAGAGGCTACATGGGAAACAGAAGAAAAGATGAGAGAGAAGTACCCTGAATTGTTTGTATAGGATAGATGTAATGTAAATTTCGGGGACGAAATTTATTTTAAGGGGGAGAGAAATGTAATATCCTTAATTTCTGTATTGATTTCCATGTACAGATTAAATGGAATATATGAGTTCTGTTTCAAGAAAAAGATGTGGTCCTTTATGTAAACAAAAGGATTAAATTGCAAAAGAAAAGAAATGAAAGGACTTGAATGCAAATATGGAAAGTTTAAGGTTAGAAAGGAAAGGTAGATAAAAACGTGGGGTCTTAAAGTGTAATTTTAGCCAAATAAAGGGACTTAAGTGCAAAGAAGGAAAAGTTCCCTGGGGCTAAAGTATAATTAAAGAAAATTAGGCCAGAAGTGGTTTGGACTGACCGGTGGCATTTTAGTCCCATATTTTACCAGAAGATAGGGCAAGTGACGCTGGGTAATCCAGCCTAATACCGGAATTTTTGAACACTCCAGATAGCCGAAAATGGACTGATCGTCCGAAAGTTATAAAAATTTATACCGGATACCCTAGATTTCAGATATAAGTAAGAAATTACAGGATGATGCACCCTTATGGGGCGGATGTTGGGAAACTGACAGAATACCGATAGGAGGTCTGTAGGAAAAGTTATCCGTAAATTAGAAAATCCAGACGGGAGTATGAGGCCTCCGGGGATTCGGGTAGGAGATTTATCAGTATTTGTAAAGGGGCTGAATGCGATCGGATGACTTCAGTCAGATGACTGTTATAACCCACAGGGATGCCTGAACACAGTATGACACTGTATCTGGGAAAAGGAGCCGGTGTCCGGAAAGGTGTATAATCAGTAAATAATAATTAAAATATTTGGTGAACTGGGGCAGAGGAAGATTCCTCGTAATGCGTTCCATACAGGTAATGGACCCAGGAAGCCCAAAAATGGCGCCATTATAGGCCCAATAAGACTCTTGGACGGATAGGTGGGCCAGTGTCCAGCAGAACCCCGCGAAAGTGCGAAATTACAAAAATGCCCCTGTGTTGTACAAAAAGGGCAGCAGATGAATGGAGGGCATTCTGGTCATTCTGGACAGGCCTAGAGGCTAAGACATATCTAAATAGGGTTGACTAGAGCCAGTATATGCTTTGACCAGGTTCAGAAAGGTGTGAAATGATGATTTTGCCCTTAGGGTTAGAATAGGACAAGATAGGGCACCAAGGGCATTTCGGTCATTTTGCAGGGGATCTGTAACTAAGTCTGGACCCAATATTAAAAAGTTAATGATATAAATGGTCTAGATACTAAATGTGAGGTCAGTAGACATAAAAAGGATTTTTAGAAAAATCAGATTCAGAAAACAGCACATTTTTCGAGGAGACGGACCGGGCCGGTACTGGATTGGACCGGAAAGCTTCCGGAAGGCTCTAGCTCCCTCTCAATTTTGCCATGTGAAGAATGTGGGAGGTGAGGTGTCCCATGAGTTGGCATTGAGTGATGTCATGCATGATGCAGTAAAAGGAATAAAGAAAAATAGGAAATTCAGGAAAAACTAGGACCACAGGATCATAAGTCTTCCAAATTACAAGATTGCCATTGCTCAACACTATAAATACCCCCCCTAGCTCCTCATTTCGGCACAAGGAAGAAAGAGAGGAAGAAAGAAGTTCTTGAGAGAGAAAGTGAGAGAAAGAAAGAAGTAAGGAAGTTCTGGTGAAGTTGGAAGTAGTAGAGAAGTTCTGAAGCTCTGCTTTTGAGGTAGCAACTAATCCTAACTCTTACGTAATGTCTTTGTGATTTGTTGTGATTTTTTTTGGTTGGATTGTTGTCTTATATGTTATGCTTGAAGCTCTATTCCAATGCTATGATCATATGTTATTGAATATGGAAGCATGCAGCATACTTATCTGTACACAATCACAAGCAAGCACCGTCACTCTGCATTACATATATTGTTATAATTATTGCTATTGGGATTCTTTTGAATCTCATTCCCAAATATAACATTACAGGGGAGGTTCTGTCAAAATAAAATTTGGAAATCTTAAGAGACGCCGGTAGGCTGCCGAAATTCCGGCAACAAAGAAGGAACAGGGAAAGGAACTGATACGTACTGTGTACGTAGTGCTGTCTAAGGAGGCTGGAAGTGAGTGGACCCAGCAGGTTCATCCAGTCTTTCTTGGGTACTACGTAGAATGGTAGTTCTCATGAGGGAATTACCGAATCGGTACAACATCGGTTACTTTCTAAAGAAGAACTGTAGCAGTTATGCTGTAGGATTTTAGACAATGAAAGATGTAATAGAAATATGAGGGAGTTAATTATGCACTGATATATAACAGTTGATTATTTAATATTAAGTATTATCTGGCATGTATGACTGATATGTGTTGGTTGTATGTATGTGTATGTAAAGACTAAATGCTGAAAATAGGCTCAGTGAACAGTAACTCGTGAAGACCTATTCATGTTTGATAAAACATTAAAAATAGGAAATGATTGAATTAATGTACGAAATTTTTAGAGTAAAAAGTAAACATACTAATATTTAATTTGATATATATAGTGACTCATTTGGATGTATACACAAAAAGATATAAATTGTTAAAGTTGGGACCAGAATGCTGGATTCAGGAGAAAGACATTGAATGAACAGTAAGATTGAAACGTTGACCCACATTGAATTTGTCAAGGATTGGTCAACAAATGATTTTTCCCTGAAATATACTTAAGTTATCTTCATGTAGAAATTTGAACCACTTTATTTAGATATTTCTAGAATTAGTTATGAATTTTCAAAGTCAGGTCACTCATCTGGAATTTGCCACAGTGAACAGTACCCGATTTGGATAAAATTCCAGATTAAGAGTTTAGACTTCAATGACCCTGAAAGTGGTTCTAAGTGCTACTAAATGGTCCCTAAGATATATAAAAATAAGGATGTGAAATTTTGGTATCAGAGCAAAGGATTTTGGCTTAAGAAATGCTCTGAGTAGATGATTTGTAAATAGATATACCATGATAAAGCCGTCATAATTGACACTAAGTTAGTGATTGCAGGATGGCTAGACATAGATGTGGGTCTGAAACTACAGTAAACCAATGGGAATTAAGACTAGAGGTCTCTAGTCTAGATAGTTCAGAAGAAGAGATAGTAAGCAATGATTCTGACCTCTGGACACCTCCAGTATCTGGTGATTCTGAGGAGGATAGTTCCTCGGTAGGATCAAACTTTCCGATTGATGATCAGGAGGTGATGATAATAGAAGGCCCTATTCCTGCCATTCCCATAAGTGCGGTACCCTTGAATATAGCAGACAGTTCAGGATCCAGCCAGGTACGTGGTCAGAGTAATGTGCCAGGTCCCAGTAGGCCATAAGTGACCCTAGTAGAAATACATTTGGGAGGTTTAATCGTAAGAATGGTCCCAGGGAGGAACCTGAATAGAGAACAATTTGAGAGCTCAGTAGCATTAGCCCGACAACTATACGAGTTGAGGCAGACTCTGATCAGAAATATAGATCAAGATTATACGGTCTACAAGGAGTTTATTACGAGAGTAAAAGCAATATACCAAGCTTGGAATCTAAATGTGTTGACCATGAGTCTTTGGGAAGCTATCATGGACGATGTACTACCCATTACCCCTACGTGGAGATCAGAGTTGGACCGGTATTTTGATGAAGAACCATACTGTACCATATCCGACTCGATCTACTTAGTAGGAGAGTTTATTAGAATAAAGTTTAAGAAAAATTAGAGTAATGTTTCCAATGTGTAAAAGATCAGTACAGTAGCATATGTAAGACTGTAATATGTACTTTGTATGCTATGTTTGAAATGAAATAAGAAATGTTGTTTATCGCATTCCTTTCTATGTTAGAACATAACAAAATGGTTCGAACAAGAAGAACGATTCCAGCGGAGGAACCACAGGAAGCTGGAAATCTTAATCAACTAATTTTAGAGCGATTAGAGCAACAACAAAAGATGATAGAAGAAATGAGAGCTGCTCAGGCACAAAATGAGCAGGAAAGAGATGCTGCCATAGTCGCAGCAGTAGCAGTAGCGGTAAATAATTTAAGACCACCGAAGCCTTCAGAAGCAACTAGTAGAGAACCTGAAGAAGTACCATAGCAGGCGGAGCAGCCCCAGAGACGGGTTGAATCGAGGGAGGAGGCAGTAGGAATCCAACAATGGATGGTTCGATTTTGTAAACACAATCCTCCAGTATTCGAAGGGACATTCGAAGTACAGGTAGCAGAGAATTGGGTCAGCAGATTAGAGAAGATCTTTAAGGTCCTCGACTGCCCAACTGAAACTAAGGCCCAAATGGCCATCTATCAATTGGAAAAGGATGCGGATAGATGGTGGAAGAATACAGAGTTACTTCTCCAAGCAAGAGACATTTCAGTTACCTGGGAAGTGTTTCTTGAGCAATTTTATGAGAAATATTTTCCTCAATCTGTCAGAGATGAAAGGGAGGCCGAATTCCTTGTGCTGAGGCAAGGAGAAAAAGAAGCTTTTGATGAATATTTGGCCAAGTTCATCCGGCTATCTCAATATTCAACTTACCTACGCCAAGTGGATGACGAACGCTAGATGGCAGAAAGAATGATTAGAGGACTGAACTCTTTGCTAAAGGAGAAGTTAACTCCGCAACAATACAGCCAGTTCAATAAGGCTGTGGAAGCGTGCCGAATTGTAGAAAATAGCATGAATCATCGAATGCTGCCCAGACCCGGGAGTAGAGATCAGGTGATCCTGGATAAGGCCGGTCGAAATCAAGAAGCTGCAGGTGGGAGCAACTATAAGAAGAGGAAGCGACCGTGGCAGAGCAAAAAGACGAATAGAGGAAATTTCCGCGGCAGATCCAATAACAGGGATTCAAAGGCCCCAGTATGTGAAAAGTGTGGAAAGAATCATGGTGATAGACCATGTTTGATGGGCCAGAATGTTTGTTACACCTGCGAAAAGCCCGGACATTTTTCCAGAGAATGTCCTCAAGCAATAACTGATCCAAGGCCAAGGACGGCAGGACGAGTGTTTGCACTCACTAGAGAGGACGCTCAGCGATCATCTGAGATGATCCAAGGTACAATCTATCTCAATGATCATGCTGTGACTGCTCTATTTGATTCGGGTGCAAGTCATTCCTTTATATCTTATGACTGTACTAAAAGCCTAGGCCTTCTGATCAGTAAATTGCGTTATGATATACAGGTGAAAACCCCCACCAATACTAAAGTAATCACGTCTGATGCCTGTCTAAATATCGTTGTGCGTTATAAGCACTGCAGTACCACCCTGGACCTGATCTGTATGCCTTTCCGGGAGATTGATGTCATACTCGGTCTAAATTGGTTATCCTCCAATAATGTGATGTTGGACTGCAGAAACAAGACCCTAGTTCTTGGTCCAAAGATCACTGATCCGAGCTCAGAAGTGCAACTGAACTTCATGACGGAGGCTCAGGCAGAAAAATGTTTACGAAAAGGATGTCAGGGATATGTGGTATTCTTTTCTGTCCAAACAGAAGTAGATGAAGGCATCGAGGAGGTTCCTGTAGTCAATGAATTTCCTGAAGTCTTTCCAAAGGAAATTCAGGGATTGCCTTCAGAGCGTGAAGTGGAATTTGCGATCGACATTATACCTGGAGCTGGACCAGTATCAAAAGCCCCATACAGGATGGCTCCCAATGAAATGATGGAACTGAAGAAGCAAATTGAGGAGCTATTGGAAAAGGGTTTCATACGACCCAGTGTATCGCCATGGGGTGCTCCAGTGCTATTTGTCAAGAAGAAAGATGGCAATTTAAGGCTATGTATTGACTACAGGGAATTAAATAAGCTTACAGTTAAGAATAAGTATCCTCTTCCCAGAATTGATGACCTGCTAGACCAGTTGGCAGGAGCGAGCTTATTCTCTAAGATTGACTTGAGATCTGGCTACCATCAACTAAGGGTCAAGCCAGATGATATTCCAAAGACGGCATTCAGGACGCGCTACGGGCATTTTGAGTTTCTTGTGATGCCTTTTGGATTAACCAATGCACCTGCTATTTTCATGGACTACATGAATCGGATCTTCAGGCCTTATCTAGATCAGTTTGTTGTGGTCTTTATTGATGATATTCTGGTGTACTCCAAATCTTCGGAGGAGCATGAAAGGCATTTGAGGATTGTTCTTGGTACCCTTAAAGAGAAGAAGCTCTATGCTAAGCTGAGTAAATGCGAGTTTTGGCTGTCAGAAGTCAAATTTCTCGGTCATGTCATATCCCGAGATGGGGTAGCTGTGGATCCTAGCAAAGTTAAAGCAGTTTTGAGCTGGGAGCAGCCCAGGACAGTGACGGAGATCAGAAGTTTTCTCGGCCTAGCAGGGTACTACAGAAGATTTATTCAAGACTTTTCTCGAATTGCCTTACCACTTACCAAGCTGACCAGAAAGAATCAACAGTTTAAGTGGGATGAGAAGTGCGAGGCTAGCTTCCAGCAGTTGAAGCAGAGATTAATGACTACTCCCGTGCTGATTATTCCAGACCCAACTCAGACTTATGTAGTCTATACTGATGCTAGCAAGCAGGGGCTGGGATGTGTGCTTATGCAGCAAGGTCGAGTAGTAGCCTACACCTCTCGGCAGTTAAAGCCACATGAAGAAAATTATCCCACTCATGATCTGGAGCTTGCTGCGGTGGTCTATGCCCTGAAGATATGGAGGCACTATTTATATGGAGCAACGATAGAATTGTTTTGCGACCACAAAAGCCTGAAGTATCTACAGGATCAGAAGGAGTTGAACATGAGGCAGCGGCGATGGATGGAATTGCTAAAAGATTATGATTTTCAGATCAAATACCATCCAGGGAAAGCCAATATGGTAGCTGATGCCCTGAGTAGAAAGGTGGTGCAGGTTGCATACATGATGATCAAGGAATTGGAATTGATAGAAAATATGCGCGAATGGAGCCCTCTATATCAAATGCAACTGACGGAGAATCCCTTCGGAGGAGTTCATGTCAGAGCTTGCATAGAAGATGAGATCAAAGAGGCTCAAAAGCAGGATAAGCTCGCGGCAATATTCAAAGACAAGCTGGAGAAGGGGAAGACAAGGAATTTTGAGATGTCCCCGACGGATTACTACAGTTTCGGGGAAGACCCTATATCCCTAATGTTGTGGGATTAAGGGAAAGGATTATGGAGGAAGCACATAAAAGTCGGTATACTGTACATCTAGGTATGACCAAGATGTACCATGATGTTAAAAGGTTATTTTGGTGGCCTGGATTGAAGAAAGATGTCGTGACTTACGTGTCTAAGTGCTTAACCTGCCATAAAGTGAAAGTTGAACATCAAAAGTCAGCAGGAACATTACAGCCTCTAGAAATCCCTGAGTGGAAATGGGATGGGATTGCCATGGACTTTGTGGAAGGACTACCCCTGACTCCAAGTAGACATGATGCAGTGTGGGTAGTAATTGATCGACTGACAAAGTCAGCATATTTTCTAGCAATCAATAAGAGAGATTCTCTTGAAAAGCTGGCAAAGCTGTATATAAAGGAGATAATTAGACTTCATGGTATCCCGAGCAGCATTGTGTCTGATAGAGACCCTCGATTTACTTCAAATTTCTGGAGGACTTTACAAGAAGAAATGGGCACTACTCTCAGATTTAGTACAGCTTATCATCCTCAGACAGATGGTCAATCTGAAAGAACAATACAAACGTTAGAGGATATGCTGAGAGCATGTGTCTTAGATTTCAAAGGCAGCTGGGATATCCATTTGCCCCTTATAGAGTTTGCTTATAACAATAGTTATCAGGCCAGTATTCAGATGGCCCCTTTTGAAGCACTTTATGGACGGAAATGTAGATCCCCCTTATGCTGGCTAGAGTTGAGTGAGAGAAGAATGCTTGGTCCAGATATAGTAGATCAAACCGCAGAACAAGTTGCAATGATTAGAAAGCGATTGTTAACGGCTCAAAGTAGACAGAAAAGCTATGCAGATATCAGAAGGAAGCCGTTGGAGTTTGAAGAAGGAGAACATATATTCCTTAAGTTAACTCCAACCACGGGAGCCGGATGATCGATTTAAGTGAAGAAGTTGCATCCAAGATAGATCGGACCATTTCAGATTCTCTCAAAGATAGGAGAAGTAGCCTACAAGTTGGCTCTTCCTCCGAATCTCAGCCAGATACATGATGTGTTTCATGTTTCCCAATTAAAGAAGTATGTTCCAGATCCATCTCATGTGATTGAGCAAGATGAGGTCGCACTGCGAGATGACTTGACCTATGAGGTTGGACCGGTGCGAATTGCTGATAGAAAAGTCAAGCAGTTGCGGAATAAGCAGATTCCTTTAGCTAAAGTGATCTGGAAAGGCTTGACTGAACAAGAGGCTACATGGGAAACAGAAGAAAAGATGAGAGAGAAGTACCCTGAATTGTTTGTATAGGATAGATGTAATGTAAATTTTGGGGACGAAATTTATTTTAAGGGGGAGAGAAATGTAATATCCTTAATTTCTGTATTGATTTCCATGTACAGATTAAATGGAATATATGAGTTCTGTTTCAGGAAAAAGATGTGGTCCTTTATGTAAACAAAAGGATTAAATTGCAAAAGAAAAGAAATGAAAGGACTTGAATGCAAATATGGAAAGTTTAAGGTTAGAAAGGAAAGGTAGATAAAAACGTGGGGTCTTAAAGTGTAATTTTAGCCAAATAAAGGGACTTAAGTGCAAAGAAGGAAAAGTTCCCTGGGGCTAAAGTATAATTAAAGAAAATTAGGCCAGAAGTGGTTTGGACTGACCGGTGGCATTTCAGTCCCATATTTTACCAGAAGATAGGGCAAGTGACGCTGGGTAATCCAGCCTAATACCGGAATTTTTGAACACTCCAGATAGCCGAAAATGGACTGATCGTCCGAAAGTTATAAAAATTTATACCGGATACCCTAGATTTCAGATATAAGTAAGAAATTACAGGATGATGCACCCTTATGGGGCGGATGTTGGGAAACTGACAGAATACCGATAGGAGGTCTGTAGGAAAAGTTATCCGCAAATTAGAAAATCCAGACGGGAGTATGAGGCCTCCGGGGATTCGGGTAGGAGATTTATCAGTATTTTTAAAGGGGCTGAATGCGATCGGATGACTTCAATCAGATGACTGTTATAACCCACAGGGATGCCTGAACACAGTAGGACACTGTATCTGGGAAAAGGAGCCGGTGTCCGGAAAGGTGTATAATCGGTAAATAATAATTAAAATATTCGATGAACTGGGGCAGAGGAAGATTCATCGTAATGCGTTCCATACAGGTAATGGACCCAAGAAGCCCAAAAATGGCGCCATTATAGGCCCAATAAGACTCTTGGACGGATAGGTGGGCCAGTGTCCAGCAGAACCCCGGGAAAGTGCGAAATTACAAAAATGCCCCTGTGTTGTACAAAAAGGGCAGCAGATGAATGGAGGGCATTCTGGTCATTCTGGACAGGCCTAGAGGCTAAGACATATCTAAATAGGGTTGACTAGAGCCAGTATATGCTTTGACCAGGTTCAGAAAGGTGTGAAATGATGATTTTGCCCTTAGGGTTAGAATAGGACAAGATAGGGCACCAAGGGCATTTCGGTCATTTTGCAGGGGATCTGTAACTAAGTCTAGACCCAGTATTAAAAATTTAATGATATAAATGGTCTAGATACTAAATGTGAGGTCAGTAGACATAAAAAGGATTTTCAGAAAAATCAGATTCAGAAAACAGCACGTTTTTCGAGGAGACGGACCGGGCCGTTACCGGATTGGACCAGAAAGCTTCTGGAAGGCTCTAGCTCCCTCTCAATTTTGCCATGTGAAGAATGTGGGAGGTGAGGTGTCCCATGAGTTGGCATTGAGTGATGTCATGCATGATGCAGTAAAAGGAATAAAGAAAAATAGGAAATTCGGGAAAAAACCAGGACCACAGGATCATAAGTCTTCCAAATTACAAGATTGCCATTGCTCAACACTATAAATACCCCCCTAGCTCCTCATTTCGGCACAAGCAAGAAAGAGAGGAAGAAAGAAGTTCTTGAGAGAGAAAGTGAGAGAAAGAAAGAAGTAAGGAAGTTCTGGTGAAGTTGGAAGTAGTAGAGAAGTTCTGAAGCTCTGCTTTTGAGGTAGCAACTAATCCTAGCTCTTACGTAATGTCTTTGTGATTTGTTTTGCTTTTTTTTGGTTGGATTGTTGTCTTATATGTTATGCTTGAAGCTCTATTCCAATGCTATGATCATATGTTATTGAATATGGAAGCATGCAGCATACTTATCTGTACACAATCACAAGCAAGCACCGTCACTCTGCATTACATATATTGTTATGATTGTTGCTACTGGGATTCTTTTGAATCTCATTCCCAAATATAACATTACAGGGGAGGTTCTGTCAAAATAAAATTTGGAAATCTTAAGAGACGCCGGTAGGCTGCCGAAATTCTGGCAACAAAGAAGGAACAGGGAAAGGAACTGATACGTACTGTGTACGTAGTGCTGTCTAAGGAGGCTGGAAGTGAGTGGACCCAGCAGGTTCATCCAGTCTTTCTTGGGTACTACGTAGAATGGTAGTTCTCATGAGGGAATTACCGAATCGGTACAACATCGGTTACTTTCTAAAGAAGAACTGTAGCAGTTATGCTGCCGGATTTTAGACAATGAAAGATGTAATAGAAATATGAGGGAGTTAATCATGCACTGATATATAACAGTTGATTATTTAATATTAAGTATTATCTGGCATGTATGACTGATATATGTTGGTTGTATGTATGTGTATGTAAAGACTAAATGCTGAAAATAGGCTCAGTGAACAGTAACTCGTGAAGACCTATTCATGTTTGATAAAACATTAAAAATAGGAAATGATTGAATTAATGTACGAAAGTTTTAGGGTAAAAAGTAGACATACTAAGATTTAATTTATATATATAGTGCCTCATTTGGATGTATACACAAAAAGATATAAATTGTTAAAGTTGGGACCAGAATACTGGATTCAGGAGAAAGACATTGAATGAATAGTAAGATTGAAACGTTGACCCACGTTGAATTTGTCAAGGATTGGTCAACAAATGATTTTTCCCTGAAATATACTTAAGTTATCTTGATGTAGAAATTTGAACCACTTCATTTGGATTTTTCTATAATTAGTTATGAATTTTCAAAGTCAGGTCACTCATCTGGAATTTGCCACAGTGAACAGTACCCGATAAGGATAAAATTCCAGATTAAGAGTTTAGACTTCAATGACCCTGAAAGTAGTTCTAAGTGCTACTGAATGGTCCCTAAGATATATAAAAATAAGGATGCGACAGGTCTCAAGGCATTAGATGGGATTAAAATATGCCGGATCATATGATGATGGAATCCCATAAATATCTAAGAATTACATTTGATGTAATTGGTAAAGTTGTTACCTACCTAAATAACTTAAAGTTGAGCGTCCTGCCAAAGCGGACTCAAGTTTAAGCCAAATATGGATCTTAGCCCACTAATTATTACATTGAGGGTTGTTTTATTCAGTGGGAGATTGCTAATTAAATTGCATATTTTAATTGTAGAATCATGACGACTAGTAATACTGCTACATTATCATTGCGATCTATCCTTGAGAAGGATAAACTCAATGGGACAAACTTTCTTGACTGGTTCAGGAACTTGAGAATTGTTCTCAAGCAGGAAAGAAAGGCATATGTACTAGATCAACCCATTCCTGAGGAGCCAGCAGCCAATGCTCCTAGAGCTCAGAGAGATTCTTTTGCGAAGCATAAGGAAGACTCTATTGATGTGGGATGCTTGATGCTTGCCACCATGGTTCCGGAGCTCCGAAGAGATTTGGAACACATGGAGGCTTATGAGATGATTGTGCATCTTAAGGAAATGTTCCAGCAACAAGCAAGGCAAGAGAGGTATGAGACCACTAAGGCCTTACATTCCTGCAAGATGGTTGAAGGTGCATCAGTGAGTACTCACTTCTTAAAGATGAAAGGGTACATAGATCACCTTGAGAGGCTTGGATTTCCCATGAGCTAGGAGTTAGCTACAGATTTGATCTTGAACTCACTCCTGGAAAGTTATGACCAGTTTGTCATGAACTACAACATGAACAACATGGAGAAGAAATCTATTTCTGAACTGCATGGGATGCTTAAAACTGCTGAGCTGACTGTTAAGAAGAAGCCCAGTACTGTTTTGATGGTTTAGAAAGGAAAGGGTATGAAAAAGAAAGGCAAGGGTAAGGGGAAGGGTCATGACTCATCTGGTAAGACTAAAGAGTCAGGCAAGCCCGAAACCAAGCCTGCACCAAAGAAGGCAAAGCCTCCAAAGGAAGGAGTTTGCTTCTTCTGCAATGAACTGGGTCATTGGAAGAGGAATTGCAAACTCTATCTTGAAGATCTGAAAAAGAACAAGAAGGATAGCGGGGCTATCGCTTCAGGTATTTATGTTATAGACATTCATCTCTCTACTTCCACTACATGGGTATTAGATACTGCATGTGGTTCTCACATTTGTACAAATGTGCAGGGCCTAAAGGACAGTAGAAAGTTGAAGAAGGGCGAAGTTGACCTACGAGTTGGAAATAGAGCAAAGGTTGCTGCTTTAGCTGTAGGCACTTATGAATTAGTTCTGCCCACTGGGTTTTTGTTAGTTTTGAACAATTGCTATTATGTTCATGCTTTGAGTAGTAACATTGTTTCTCTTTCTTATTTGGATAAGGAAGGTTACACTTCCATTTCTGGGAATGGTAAATGTTCCATTTATCTTAATGATATTTTCTATGCTCATGGTGATTTGCATGTTGATCATTACATATTAAACTTGGAACAACCCAATCATGAAAATATCTATAACATAACCGCCAAAAGGGTCAAACCAAATGATTTGAATCCAACATACCTCTGGCACTGTCGTCTGGGCCATATAAATGAGAAACGCATTTCTAAACTCCATCAAGATAGATTTCTCAACTCATTTGATTTTGAATCATATGATACTTGCGAATCTTGTTTGTTAGGAAAGATGACAAAGTCACCTTTCACTGGGCACAGTGAGAGGGCCACTGATTTGTTGGGCCTCATACATACAGATGTGTGTGGACCGATGAATACAAATGCCAGAAGAGGTTATTCGTACTTCATCACATTCATAGATGATTTCAGTAGATATGGCTACGTCTATCTAATGAAACATAAATCCGAATCTTTTGAAATGTTCAAGATATTTCAAAATGAAGTACAAAACCAGCTTGGTAAAACAATTAAAGCCCTTCGATCTGATCGAGGTGGTGAATATTTGAGCCAAGAGTTTATCGATCATCTTAGGAATTGTGGGATAGTCTCACAATTGACTCCTCCAGGAACACCACAATGGAATGGGGTTTCTGAACGGAGGAATCGAACACTATTAGATATGGTTCGATCCATGATGAGTCGAACAGATCTTCCACCGTCCTTTTGGGGCCACGCCCTAGAGATAGCTGCGTTCACACTGAATCGTGTTCCATCTAAGGCAGTTGAAAAGACTCTGTATGAGATATGGACTGGGAGGAAACCTAGTTTGTCTTTTCTCAAGATTTGGGGATATGAGGTCTATGTTAAGCAACAAGCCTCAGATAAGTTAGCGCCCAAATCTTCAAAGTGCCTTTTTGTGGGATATCCTAAGGAAACCAAGGGATATTATGTCTACAACCCCACTGATAACAAAGTGTTTGTTGTCAGAAATGGTATCTTTCTAGAACGAGAATTTATCTCTAAAAGAACCAGTGGGAGTAAGGTACACCTCGAAGAAGTTCAAGAGCCACAAGACACCACAGAACTACAGATGGAAAATAGAGAAGACTCACAACAAGTTGTTGAGACTCCTCAGGTCACGCAATTTCGGCAGCATAACGGCGTCTCTTAAAATTCCCAAAATTTACTCCGACATAACCTCCTCTGTAATGGGTTATTTATTGGGATGAGATTCGGGGGAATCTCAGTAGAAACAATCATAACAATATATGTAATGCAGAGTGACAGTGCTTGCTTGTGATTGTGTACAGATAAGTATGCTGCATGCTTCCACACTCAATAACATATGATCATAGCATTGTAGTAGAGCTTCAGACATAACATATAAGACAACAATCCAACCAAACAATAGCACAACAAATCACAAAGCCATTACATAAAAGCTAGGATTAGTTACTACCTCAAGAGCTTCGCAGAACTCTACTATCTCTATACTGCTTCCAGCTCCGCCATAACTTCCTTTCTTTCTTTCTTCCTCTCACTTTCTCTCTCTAGCACTTCCTCCTCTCTCTTATTCTTGCTTGGCCGTGGCATATGAATGAATGGGGCGGTATTTATAGTTTTCTTCAATGGCATTCTTGTAATTTTGAAGCCATCTGATCCTGTGGTCCTGGTTTTTCTGGAATTTCCTATTTTCTTTTATTCCTTTTACTGCATCATGCATGACATCATCTCAAGGCCACCTCATGGGACACCTCATAGCCACATTCTTCACATGTCACAATTCCTGGACACCTCATCAGCTGACTCAGCATTTCCAGTCCAATCCAGTACCGGTCCGGTCCGATTTCCCACAAACTGGACTCAACGGCTGAGATTGTGCCACGTGTCCTTAACTTTTCTTCTTCCTCTAATGACGCCATGTGGCATATGGAAGGGACCTTTCACGCCTTCCAATGCTATCCAGATAAATCCAGGACTTTATCTGATCACCTCCTCGGTTACCGTGCCGACCGAGTAACTTTACTTTATTGAAACAGCATTAAAATAGTAGTTTAATGCCACTTTTTCCCACATATCACTGGGCCTACGTTTTTGGGCTTAAGAATGTCATCTTGGATCCTGATCAAGCTCAATTACTCTGATGGCCCGATTCCCAAGAAGCATTCCTTGGCAAATTACCAAAATGCCCTTGGGTGCCCTTTCTTGCACTATCTTAACCCTAAGGGTAAAATTGTCATTTTACACCTTTCTGTACCCTGCCAGGGCATATACTGACTCTGAGTAACTTTATCTGTATGTGCCTTGGCTTCTGGGCCTGTCCAGAATGACCAAAATGCCCTTCATACATCTACTACCCCTTTTGTACAACATAGGGGCATTTTCGTAATTTCACACTTTTCCGGGGTTCTGCCGGACACTGGCCCACCTATCAGTCCAAGTGTCTTATTGGGCCTTTGATGGCGCCATTATTGGGCCTTTCAGGGTCCGTTACCTTCATGGCACGCATTATGAGGAATCTTCCTCTGCCCATGTTCATCGAGTACTTCAACTATTATGCACCGTTTCTACACGTCTCCGGGCACCGGGTCCTTTTACCAGATACACTAGCCTACTATATTCTGGCATCCCTGTGGGTCATAACAGTCATCTGACTGAGGTCATCCGAACTCATTCATTCCCTTTTTAAATACTGATAAATCTCCCTATCGGATACCCGGAGGCCTCACACTCCTTTTGGATTTTCCAATTTGCGAATAACTTTTTCTACAGGCCTCCTATCGGTATTCTGTCAGTTTCCTGACATCCGCCCCATAAGGACGCATCATCCTGTAATTTCTCACTTATATCTGAAATCTAGGATATCCGGTAGGAATTTTTATAACTTTTAGACTATCAGATCAATTCTGGCTATCTGGAGTCTTGAAAAATTCCGGTATTAAGCCAGATTACCGAGCATCACTTGTTCTCTCTACTGGTGAAATCTGGGACTGAAATGCTGTCGGACAATCTAAACCACTTCTGGCCTGACTTTCTTTAATTATTCTTTAGCCCCAAGGAACTTTTCTTCTTTTCATTTAAGTCCCTTTTTATTTGGCTAAAATTACACTTAAGGACCCCACATTTTTGTCTACTTTTCCTTTTTAACCTTATACTTTTCATATTTGCACTTAAGACCCTCCATTTCCTTTCTTTTGCAATTTAATCCCTTTCTTTGCATAAATGGCCATCATATCCCTAGGGACTTTTACTATTTACATATAAGTCCCATGACTTTCACTTATTTGCAGTTTAGTCCCTAAAAACCCTCTGTATGTTTCCAGGACTTCTGCTCAAAGGGATATATCTATTTCAGGCTACTTTCTAAGTCTCTGGCCTGAAAATTGGGGTGTTACACCTTCCCTGGTGTCACTAAAGGCCTTAAAAACACTGTATGGCCTCTGGCCACAGTCCGATCATCTCTATTTGGACTTCTTTTCCTTTACCGATTATAACTGTAAATTCCTATCTTCCGGAATTTTTACAGAAAAATCGGGACCTCAAATTAAAATTCCGTGACTCCTCATTCAACCCGGAATCCTTTTCTCTATCTCCCGGTATTTTCAGATATTTTATCCGGACCAGGCTGTTTTGGGAAAAAGCGCTCTCGCGCACACTTTTTCAAAATGACCATTTTACCCCTGGTCACATTTCTAATTCTTTCATACACTTAGAGACCTCATATGCACATTTCACAGTTCAGTGAAATGATCAGCATAATTTTCTCTATTTTCTGGCAAAATATGGTACTCATCGCCTACCAGTCCGATCTTTTCCAAAATTACGATTTTGCCCTTGCATTCTCTTTCTAGCATCTATTCTCATCTTCTTATCCTTCATCTTAAGTTCTAGAAATTATCTTTCAATAACTCATCCCTTAAACTCTTCGGGAGTCATCGTTAATTGAAAGGCTCGACAACCTACCCATATCAGGTTATCTTACACAAGAGCCAGCCCATATCAAGCTACCTGCAGAATTCCTAGGCTTAAGACTTAGGATATCCCTCACATTCCTCATTTTGAACCTAGGTGAACTGTCCCGATTCTGTAGGTTAAAGACTTAACTTATCTTTAAATCCTGAAGGACTTAGCTCATCCCTTGGATTCCTGCAAAATACAGGTAAGTGATCCGCCCATATCAGATTACTACCCTGGGACTACGGGTTTAGCAGCCTGCCCATATCAGACTACTTCCCAGTTCTCCTAGACCAAAAAATTAGATGTTACAATTCTCCTCCCCTTTTAAAAATTCCGTCCTCGAAATTTTAAGGGATACCTCATCTTTCCTGAAGAGAACTTCTTACTGACCTATACAGCTATGTGATTCTTATAACGCAGTCATATATATAACCAGTAAGATCATCCCTCTCTGTCTTATCCTCACTCCAGTGATGGTCTAGAGGAGCAACAGCTTGGTCCCAGACCTTCCATATGGATTCTTAGCAACTAACATCTCTCATTATAGTTGCTTACAGCTATCCATGTTCTAACCCCTCATACAACACCCTCATCACTGAGTTAAGACAGATTTATTATCTTACTAATTATTTCTCATGACTCGTTATAATGACCACATTCTCTAGATCAGAAAAGAACTCTTCATTAATCACATCATTTACATCTAGGCATACAGTTCTTCACAGTTAAGTCGCCCTTACAACTATGGTTCTTAACCATTCTTAGGGTCAACCTCAGGGGATTTGGAGACTCTGTCTGTGGTAAGAGCAAATATCTTTCCTAGGGATTTCAGCATTCTTAGGGCAACCTCTCGCAAAGTGGCCTTTCTTACCACAACTGCTTTGTCCTGCTCGACACTCCCATGTGCCATGGCTCTTTCCACCACTCTGCTCTCCAACCTAATCCTCACCTTGATCAGTCCCCTACCTGAATTATTGCCTCTTTCTCTTGCTATTTGAAACATCCTGCCTTAGACTCCTCAGAGCACACCTGCGGAAGCTATACTGGCTGTACTGATTCAGTAATTCTCTCATTAGAACTACCATTCTACGTAAGTACCCAGGAAAGACTGGATGAATCAGCTAGGTCCACTCACTACCAGCCTCCTTAGACAGTACCTACGTACACAGTACGCATCATATCCTTTCTCCACTACTGCTATCTCCGCCGAAATTTCAGCAGCATAACGGCGTCTCTCAAAATTCTCTAAATCTATCTCGACATAACCTCCCTGAAATGGGTTATACAAGGGGATGAGATTCGGGGGAATCTCAGTAGTAATAATCATAACAGTATATGTAATGCAGTGTGACAGTGCTTGCTTGTGATTGTGTACAGATAAGTATGCCGCGTGCTTCCATACTCAATAACATATGATCATAGCATTGCAGTAGAGCTTTAGACATAACATATAAGACAACAATCCAACCAAACAATAGCACATCAAATCACAAAGCCATTACATAAAAGCTAGGATTAGTTACTACCTGGCTAGCTCAGCAGAACTCTACCATCTCTATTCTGCTTCCAGCTCCGCCAGAACTTCCTTACTTTCTTTCTCTCTTCCCTTCCTTCTCCTTCTCTCTCTTCTTTCTCTCCCTTCCCTTGCCCATGCGTGATGCAATGAAGGCCAAGGGGGGGTTTATATAGAGTTTCCCAATGGCATTCTCGTAATTTCCATGCCATCTGAACATGTGGTCCTGGTTTTTCCTGGAATTTCCTATTTTCTTTTATTTCCTTTTACTGCATCATCAGTGCCACCTCAGGGGACACCTCAGCAGCCACCTCACCAGCACATTTTCCACATGTCAAAAATCCTGGGACACCTCATCAGCTGACTCAGCATGCTGACTCACCGGTCCAGAGTCCTGCCTCATAATACGTGTCCTTAGCTTTATCTGCTTTCTCCAGACTAGAACCATGTGGGGACAAGGTAGGCACCCTTCATGCCACCCAATGCTATCCAGATAAGTCCCAGACTTATCTGATCACCTCCTCGGTTTTCGTGCCAACCGAGTAACTTTACTTTACTGAAAGGTCACTGAACCATGCTCTAATGCCATGTGTCACCTTGTGGGTCCCATGAGAAAACCTTATCAGTCCACCTCATGGTTTCCAGATAACCTTTCCTGTATCTGACCTTCTTCCCCAGTTCTATCTCTAACCGGGTAATTATCTCATTTGGACCTTCACAACTCTTGGCCCACTAGATCTCATACGGCTAACACCACTTATAGTCGCGACCTAGCCATCATCTCATCGCGACATAACACCTTCTGTGTTCATTAGTCGCGACCACAACACTCACTAGTCGCGACCACAACATATTCTAGTCGCGACCCCATCACTTTCTAGTCGCAACCAGGCTCATATACCCATTAGTCGCAACACCACATACATATCCGTCACGACCAATCCTCTCTGCCAATATTAGTCGCGACCAGTCTACTTCCTCATGGCGACCAAAAGTCACCAATACATCTTTCTCATACTGTCTGCTTTCTTTCTTATGGACAACTCTACTGCTCAGTGTCCATTCCTTTCATATCTCACCCCACAGAATCTTAGCATAATTCTGGGGTCTGTCTTATCTCACTTTCTTCTTATCCTTCATCCTAAGTTCTAGAAATTCTCTTTCAATAACTCATCCCCTCTTCGGGAGTCATTGTTAATTGAAAGGCTCGACAACCCTCCATATCAGGTTATCTTACACAGGAGCCAGCCCATATCAAGCTACCTGCAGAATTCCTAGGCTTAAGACTTAGGACATTCCTCCCATTCCTCATTTTGAACCTAGGTGAACTGTCCCGATTCTGTAGGTTAAAGACTTAACTCATCTTTACATCCTGAAGGACTTAGCTCATCCCTCGGATCCTACAAAATACAGGTAAGTAATCCGCCCATATCAGATTACTACCCTAGGACTACGGGTTTAGCAGCCTGCCCATATCAGACTACCTCCCAGCTCAACTAGACCCAAAAATTGGGATGTTACACTATTGGCTTCACAACTTAAGCTACCTCCCAGAGTGCTCTTAGCCAATGCTCTTCTATCTTTTTCTCTCGATCCTAGTAAACTTGAGTCGCATGGATCTCATTCATCATCTTTATCATTTCTGCTCTCTAGGGTAATCTACCCTAGATCTACTATTTCTTCGTGATGGAATCCCTCTTCTTAGGGAACATTAGCTCTCTAGCTATTAACCATCACATCTCTAGCCTTAGGCCATATCCTAGGATTATTCCTAGGCAAATCTCATTCTAGCTATTTCA
Organism: Leucaena leucocephala; assembly: GCA_037074615.1. Taxonomy (NCBI): domain Eukaryota; kingdom Viridiplantae; phylum Streptophyta; class Magnoliopsida; order Fabales; family Fabaceae; genus Leucaena; species Leucaena leucocephala. The sequence continues at coordinate 6,228,518 of CM073545.1, forward strand.
TCAAACTTTGCACCTTTTCAATACTATCTGCTCTCCTTCTTATGGACAACTTACTGTACTTATAAGCAGTGTCCATTTCTTTCATATCTTACCCCATCTTGATGTAATTCTGGGGTCTACCTTATATCACTTTCTCATTTAAGAGCTTTACCTCCACTGGGCTTTTCTAAACCTCTATGTACTCCAGGGAGATAACCTTTCTACATCAAAGCATCACTAAGCCAGAACCTTATGTTCTGTGCCAGAATCTTATGCTCTGAGCCAGAATCCTGTCTGGTTTATGCCAGAACCTATTGCTCTAATACCAAAATGAAACATCCTCCCTTGGACCACTCAGAGTACACTTACGAAAGCAATATTAGCTTAATAATATCTTAACTTAAGCCCAGAAATTAAAATTTCTGCTTTTAAGTTCCTTATTCTGAACCTTTAATTTGAGAACTGATTAATCTCATTCTACACATCCAAACAAGGCTTATTACCTATCCACGTAATGCCCCAGATGTGTACAACCGGCTCACCAAATTTTGTGGCCAAAATCTTTCGTTTACTAGGTCAAACTTAGGACAGAACCCTGCTACCTCAGGACCTGTGAATTTCTTTTCATTTCTCATTCGCAAATTGAACATGCCAAACAATATTTATTATTAAATAATAAAATGTCATACAACAAGGTATACACAAAATTTTTAAATTTCTATTACATCTTTTTCTGCCTGAATTTTGGCAGTATAACCGCTAGGCTTCATCTGCTTCCTTTATATCAGTGCCATGTGGCGACAAGGTGGGTCCCTTCACGCCATCCAATGCTATCCAGATAAGTCCAAGACTCTATCTGATCACCTCCTCGGTTATCGTGCCAACCGAGTAACTTTATTTTACTGAGAAGTCATTAAATTATTATTTTAATGTCACTTTTCCCCCTGAATCACTAGGCCTGCGTTTTTGGGCCTGGGAATATCATCTTGGATCTCTGATCCAGCCCAAGTACTCTGATGGCATGATTCCCAAGAAACACCCCTTGGCAAATTACCAAAATGCCCTTAGTCTCTCTTTCTTTATTTTATTAGGTCTAGGGGCATTATTGTCTTTTCCCATCTTACCAGAGTACTCTCTGACCCTGGTCAACTATCCTGATACCCTGTCTGGACTGACTAACCTCAGGCAAATGACCAAAATACCCTTTACTCATTCTTCAGCTGTTCTATAACATAGGGACATTTTCGTCATTTCGTATCTTTTTCCCGAACACCGTCCCCTTTTACCACTGGACTGATCTAATGGGCCTGAGCCTTCCCTGGTGTCACTAAAGGCCTTAAAAACACTGTATGGCCTCTGGCCACAGTCCGATCATCTCTATTTGGATTGCTTTTCCTTTACCGATTATAACTGTAAATTCCCATCTTCCAGAATTTTTATAGAAAAATCGGGACCTCAAATCAAAATTCCGTGACTCCTTATTCAACCCGGAATCCTTTTCTCTATCTCCCGGTATTTTCAGATATTTTATCCGGACCGGGCTGTTTTGGCCTGAAAAAGCGTTCTCGCGCACACTTTTCCCAAATGACCATTTTACCCCTGGTCACATTTCTAATTCTTTCATACACATAGAGACCTCATATGCACATTTCACAGTTCAGTGAAATGATCAGCATAATTTTCTCTATTTTCTGACAAAATATGGTACTTATCGGCTACCAGCCCGATCTTTCCCAAAATTACGATTTTGCCCCTGCATTCTCTTTCTGGCATCTATTCTCATCTTCTTATCCTTCATCTTAAGTTCTAGAAATTATCTTTCAATAACTCATCCTCTAAACTCTTCGGGAGTTATCGTTAATTGAAAGGCTCGACAACCTACCCATATCAGGTTATCTTACACAAGAGCCAGCCCATATCAAGCTACCTGCAGAATTCCTAGGCTTAAGACTTAGGATATCCCTCACATTCCTCATTTTGAACCTAGGTGAACTGTCCAGATTCTGTAGGTTAAAGACTTAACTTATCTTTAAATCCTGAAGGACTTAGCTCATCCCTCGGATTCCTGCAAAATATAGGTAAGTGATCCGCCCATATCAGATTACTACCCTGGGACTACGGGTTTAGCAGCCTGCCCATATCAGACTACTTCCCAATTCTCCTAGACCAAAAAATCAGGATATTACAATCATTATCATCACATAACATTTCATGCTCAACCAAACTACATGCATAACAAGCAAGCATACCAATCAAACAACATAAGTTTATAGTTAAATATTCTTGCTACCTCTTATGTATCTTTGTAAGTTCCTTCTTGACTTGATCCTTCCTTCCCACAAATGTCAAAACCTAGGCATAACCAAATAATTACCAAGTTACAACTCAATTCAAACCATTCTCAAGACTAGGGTTTCATTAAGCCCCTTTCTTTCTCTACTTTGTGACTTAGGTTTACATCCTTCCAAACTAAACTCTCATGGTTCATTTCTGAAACATCCTTACGTTCGTATGTCTTAGGGACCATTTGGTAGCATTTATAACCACTTTCAAGGTCATTGAAGTCCAATTCCCAATCTGGAATTTTACTCTTATCGAGTACTGTTCACTTCAAAATTCCAGATGAGTGACCTGACTTCGACAAATCATAACTAATTATAGAAAAATCAAAATGAAGTGGTTCCAATTTCTAAATGAAGCTAACTCAATTATATTTCAGGGAAAAATAACTCGTTGACCATGCATTGACCGAGTCAACGTCAGTCAACGTTTCAAGTTTACTGTTCATTCCACGTTTTTCTCCCTGAATCCAGCATTCTGGTCCCAACTTTAATAATTTATATCTCCTTGTGTAGACATCCAAATGATATGTTTTATATATCAAATTAAATCTTGGTATGTCTACTATTTACCATAAAAATTTCGAATATTTATTCATTTATTTACTATTTTTAACTATTTATCAAATATGACTAGGTTACCACGTGTTACTGTTCACAGTGATAAATTTCAGCATTTCTACTTTGCATACATATGCATACCTCCATCATACAATAGTCAAACATGCCAAACAACAATTATTCTTAATTAATAAGTTGTTTTACATCTGGTCATGTACATAAATTCTCATATCTCTATTACATCTTTTTCTGCCTGAAGTCCGGCAACATAACCGCTACGCTTCATCTGTACAAAGAACTGAACCGTACTGATTCGGTAATCCCCTCATGAGAACTACCATTCTACGTAGTACCCAGGAAAGACTAGATGAACCGGCTAGGTCCACTCACTTCTAGCCTCCTTAGACAGCACTATGTACACAGTACTTATCATATACTGATGTTCAGTCTTTACTTCGGCAGCATAACGGCGTCTCTTAAAATTCCCGGAATTCATTTTGACATAACCTCCCCTGTAATGGTTTACTTATTGGGATGAGATTCGGGGGAATCTCAGTAGCAACAATCATAACAATATATGTAATGCAGAGTGACAGTGCTTGCTTATGATTGTGTACAGATAAGTATGCTGCGTGCTTCCATGCTTAATAACATATGATCATAGCATTATAGCAGAGCTTCAGACATAACATATAAGACAACAATCCAACCAAACAATAGCACAACAAATCACAAAGCCATTACATAAAAGCTATGATTAGTTACTACCTGGCTATCTTAGCAGAACTCCACTATCCTTATTCTGCTTCCAGCTCCGCCAGAACTTCCTTACTTCCTTTTTCTCCTTTCTCTCTTCCCTTCCTTCTCCTTCTCTCTCTTCTCTCTCTCCCTTCTCCCTTCCATGCGTGAATGCAAGAATGGAATGGAGGGGGGGTATTTATAATTGCCTTCAATGGCAATTCTGCAGTTTCTATGAACTTTGATCCTGCGGTCCTGGTTTTTCCTGGATTTTCCTATTTTCTTTAATTCCTCCTTTACTGCATCATGCATGACATCATTGGGACACCTCACCAGGACACCTCAGCGCCACATTTATCACATGTCTGAAATCCTGGACACCTCAGCAGCTGACTCAGCATGCTGACTCACCGGTCCAGTCTCTTGCCTCATAATACATGTCCTCAACTTTTTCTTCTGCCTTTATGTTGGCGCCATGTGTCATCTTACTGGCACCTGTCATGCCTTCCAATGCTATCCAGATAAATCCAGGACTTTATCTGATCACCTCCTCGGTTATCGTGCCGACCGAGTAACTTTACTTTATTGAAACAGCATTAAAATAGTATTTTAATGCCACTTTTTCCCACATACTTCATGGGCTACGTTTTTTGGCTTTGGGAATGTTGTCTTGGATCCTGATCAAGCCCAAGTACTCTGATGGCTCGATTCCCAAGAAATAGCCCTTGGCAAATTACCAAAATACCCTTGGGTGCCCTTTCTTGCACTATTTTAACCTAAGGGTAAAATTGTCATTTTACACCCTTCTGTCCTCTGTCAGGGCATATACTGATTCTAAGTAGCTTTATCTGTATATACCTTGGCTTCTGGGCCTGTCCAGAATTACTAAAATGCCCTTCATTCATCTGTTACACTTTTGTACAACACAAGGGCATTTTCGTAATTTCGCACTTTTCCGGGGTTCTGCCGGACACTGGCCTACCTATCAGTCTAAGGGTCTTACTGGGTCTCTGTTGGCGCCATTATTGGGCCTTTCTGGGTCCATTACCTTCATGGCACGCATTACGAGGAATCTTCCCCCGTTAATAATTATTGAATATTTTATCTATTATTCACCATTTATACACATATCCGGACACCGGCTCCTTCTGTCCGATACACTGGCATGCGGTGTTCAGGCATCCCTGTGAGTCATATCAGTCATCTGACCGAGGTCATCCGAACTCATTCAGTCCCCTTTCAAATACCGATAAATCTCCCTATCGGATCCCCGGAGGCCTCACACTCCCGTCTGGATTTTCTAATTTGCGAATAACTTTTTCTACAGGCCTCCTATCGGTATTCTGTCAGTTTCCCGACATCCGTCCCATAAGGACGTATTATCCTGTATTTTCTCACCTAGATCTGAATTCTAGGATATCCGGTATGAATTTTTATAACTTTTGGACGATCAGTCCATTTTTGGCTATCTGGAGTCTTCAAAAATTCCTGTATTAAGCCAGATTACCGAGCGTCCCTTGCTCTCTCTACCGGTGAAATCTGGGACTGAAATGCTTTCGGACAGTCCAAACCACTTCCGGCCTGACTTTCTTTAATTACAATTTAGCCCCAGGGAACTTTTCTTCTTTTCATTTAAGTCCCTTTTTATTTGGCTAAAATTACACTTAAGGACCCCACATTTTTGTCTACTTTCCTTCTTGGCCTTGAAACTTTCCATAATTGCACTTAAGTCCTTTCATTTCCTTTACTAGGCCTAGGGGCATTATTGTCTTTTCATATTTTACCAGAGTATTCTCTGGCCCTGGTCAACTATCCAGATACCCCTTCTTGACTGTCTAACCTTAGCCAAATGACCAAAATACCCTTTACTCATTCTTCAGTTATTCTATAACATAAGGGCATTTTCGTCATTTTGCACATTTTTCCCGGACACCGGCCCCCCTTACCACTGAACTGGTATTATGGGCTTGGGTCTTCCCTGGTGTCACTACGGGCCTTAGACAACACTGTATGGCCTCTGGCCATAGTCCGATCATCTCTATTCGGACTGCTCTTCCTTTACCGATTATAACTGTAATTTCCCATCTTCGAGGATTTTTACAGAAAAATCGGGACCTCAAATCAAAATTCTGTGACTCCTCATTCAATCCGGAATCCTTTTCTCTATCTCCCGGTATTTTCAGATATTTTATCCGGACCGGGCTGTTTTGGCCTGAAAAAGCACTCACGCGCACACTTTTCCAAAATGACCATTTTACCCCTGGTCATATTTCTAATTCTTTCATACACATAGAGATCTCATATGCACATTTCACAGTTCAGTGAAATGATCAGCATAATTTTCTCTATTTTCTGGCAAAATATGGTACTCATCGGCCACCAGTCCGATCTTTCCCATAATTACGATTATGCCCTTGAATTCTCCTTCTGGCATCTCTAGGCCTAAAAATTGGGGTGTTACAATTTCCACATAATTTTTCATGTAGAATCCAAATATGCATTAAAAAATTCCAGAATCCAATTGCTTCCTAATGTTCTGTACAGAAACTGAAAAGTGGCTCTCAACTTCCAAAAATTCTCATTTTGGCTCCAATGCTTCCAATACTTGTTTTGCTACTATAACCCCACACAAATTTCCATTCTAAACCCATTGGAAGCATCAAAATCATGAAATTCCAACATATGAACAGTGATTTCGTACTGTATAGAAAAGAACACCATCTTGGATTCACAAGCACACATGGATTCCTAAGCCATTATCATATGATTCAAGCTTGTTTAAGCTTTTCTAAACTATCCATAACATAAAACTCATGTTCCTTTCATATGGGTACTGAAATTCCAGCAGCAATTCATCAAGGTTTATGCCTAAAAAACCACTTAAACTCAAGAGCAAATCTACTAGAACATAGTCTAGGATCAAGAGGATTAATTACCTTGATGTTTCCTTCCAAGTACTTGCTTCTTCTTGGCTTGAGTTTTCAATTTGCAAGAGTTTCCCCAAGGGTTCTTAGTGCCACGGTTTGGAATCAGATTTGGGGGGTATTTATAGGCAATTTTGGGTGGAAATGAAAGGCCAAGATCATTTTTGAAACATCCTGCCTTAGACTCCTCAGAGCACACCTGCGGAAGCTATACTAGCTGTACTGATTCGGTAATTCTCTCATTAGAACTACCATTCTACGTAAGTACCCAGGAAAGACTGGATGAACCGGCTAGGTCCACTCACTACCAGCCTCCTTAGACAGTACCTACGTACACAGTACGGATCATATCCTTCCCCCACTACTGCTATCTCCGCCAAAATTTCAGCAGCATAACGGCGTCTCTTAAAATTCTCAAAATCTACCTCGACATAACCTCCCTGAAATGGGTTATACAAGGGGGATGAGATTCGGGGAAATCTCAGTAGTAATAATCATAACAGTATATGTAATGCAGTGTGACAGTGCTTGCTTGTGATTGTGTACAGATAAGTATGCCGCGTGCTTCCATACTCAATAACATATGATCATAGCATTGCAGTAGAGCTTCAGACATAACATATAAGACAACAATATAACCAAACAATAGCACATCAATCACAAATCCATTACATAAAAGCTAGGATTAGTTACTACCTGGCTAGCTCAGCAGAACTCTACTATCCTTATTCTGCTTCCAGCTCCGCCAGAACTTCCTTACTTCCTTTTCTCCTTTCTCTCTTCCCTTCCTTCTCCTTCTCTCTCTTCTTTCTCTCCCTTCCCTTGCCCATGCGTGAATGGAAATGAAGGCAAGGGGGGTATTTATAATTGCCTTTAGTGGCAATTCTGTAGTTTCTATGAACTCTGATCCTGCGGTCCTGGTTTTTCCTGGAATTTCCTATTTTCCTTTATTTCCTTTTACTGCATCATCAGTGCCACCTCAGGGGACACCTCAGCAGCTGACTCATCGCCACATATTCCACATGCCTAAATTCCCTGGACACCTCAGCAGCTGACTCAGCATGCTGACTCACCGGTCCAGAGTCCTACCTCGTAATGCGTGCCCTCAGCTTTATCTGCTTTCTCCAGACCAGAGCCATGTGGAGCCTGGAAGAGACCTTGCACGCTTCCTAATGCTATCCAGATAAGTCCCAGACTCATCTGATCACTTCCTCAGTTCTCGTGCCAACCGAGTAACTTGACTCTACTAAAAGGTCACTGAATCACCACTCTAATGCCATGTGGCATCTTGTGGGTCCCATAAGGATACCTTACCAGTCCATCTCATGGTTTCCAGATAACCTTTCCTGTATCTGACCTCCTGCCTCCGGTCTATCTCTAACCGGGTAACTATCTCTTTTGGACCTTCTCAACTCATGGCCCATACGCTTGGCACTACTTTAGCCACTAGTCGCGACCTAGCCATCATCTCATCGCGACTTAACACCTTCTGTGTTCATTAGTCGCAACCACAGCATACACTAGTCGCGACCAAGCTCATTCTACTCATTAGTCGCGACTCCACATCCATATCCGTCACGACCAAACCTCTCTGCCAATATTAGTCGCGACCAATCTACTTCCTCGTCGCGACCAAAAGTCACCAATACATCTTCCTCATATATCTGCTTTCTTTCTTATGGACAACTCTACTGCTCTCATAAGTAGTGTCCATTTCTTTCATATCTCACCCCACAGAATCTTAGCATAATTCTGGGGTCTATCTTATCTCACTTTCTTCTTATCCTTCATCCTAAGTTCTAAAAATTCTCTTTCAATAACTCATCCCCTACTCTTCGGGAGTCCTTGTTAATTGAAAGGCTCGACAACCCTCTGTATCAGGTTATCTTACACAGAAGCCAGCCCATATCAAGCTACCTGCAGAATTCCTAGGCTTAAGACTTAGGACATTCCTCCCATTCCTCATTTTGAACCTAGGTGAACTGTCCCGATTCTGTAGGTTAAAGACTTAACTCATCTTTACATCCTGAAGGACTTAGCTCATCCCTCGGATCCTACCAAATACAGGTAAATAATCCGCCCATATCATATTACTACCCTGGGACTACGGGTTTAGCAGCCTGCCCATATCAGACTACCTCCCAGTTCAACTAGACCCAAAATTCGGGATGTTACAAATCTCCTCCCCTTTAAGAAATTTCGTCCTCAAAATTTTAAGGAATACCTCATCTTTCCTGAAGAGAACCTCTTACTGACCTATACAGCTATGTGATTCTTATAATGCAGTCATATCTATAACCAGTAAGATCATCCCTCTCTATCTTATTCGCACTCCAGTGATGGTCTAGAGGAGCAACAGCTTGGTCCCAGACCTTCCACATGGATTCTTAGCAACTAACATCTCTCATTATAGTTGCTTACAGCTATCCATGTCCTAACCCCTCATACAACAACCTCATCACTGAGCTAAGATAGATTTATTATCTTACTAATTATTTCTCCTGACTCATTATAATAACCACATTCTCTTGATCATAAAAGAACTCTTCGTCCACATCATCATCTAGGCACATAGTTCCTTACAGCTCAGTCGCCCTTACAGCTATGGTTCTTCTTAACCATTCTTAGGGTCGACCTCAGGGAAATTGGAGACTCTGTCTGTGGTAGCAAACACCTTTCCTAGGAATGTCAGCATTCATAAGGCAACTCTCGCCAAGTGGCCTTTCTCTCACCACTGCATTGCCCTGCTCGACACTCCTATGTGCCATAGCTCACCACTTTGACATCTCTGCTCCCAAACCTGATCTTCACCTTGATCAGACCCCTGCCTGAACTATTGCCTCTTTCTCTTGCTATTGACTTCACAACTTGAGCTACCTCCCAGAGTGCTCTTAGCCAATGCTTCTCTATCTGAATATCATAACTTATTGTCCCATAACTGAGACTATCTATCATCCTCAATCATATCATTTCTATTCTCTAGGGTACTCTACCCTAGGTTACTACTTCTTTGTGATGGAATCCCTCTGCTTAGGGAACATCAGCCCATCACATCTCTAGCCTTAGGCCATGTCCTAGGCTCATTCCTGGACAAACCTCATGCTAGCTATCTCATTCTAGCTCTTAGGTCTTCTATTCAGCCCAGCTGAATAAGACCTTTACAATATAGATCTACTCCTAGTTAGCACATGGAAGATCTACCTCATTCTAACTAGCTCATTGCTAGATCTCTGTCCTTTAGTCGCGACCTAACTCCTCTCACGTCGCGACCTGAACCTAACTCGTCGCGACCTAGGTCTCCTTACGTCGCAACCTTAACTCTTCAGTCGCGACACAAGACCTTTCCCGTCGCAACCTGAGCTTCCTGTGATATACCGTCGTGACCTTCACTCACATTAGTCGTGAGCTTCCTGAGGTTGGGGGTCTCACTGATTAATTGATATTTCAAGCTTAACTTTATGAATCCCTATGTCTACTACTCCAACATTTACTCTATGTTTTGCGACCAAAAGTCTTCTCTCATCGTGACTTATGACTTAACTTGTCGCAACTTGGACATCTAGCATGCTCACTATAGTATCTGGTCACAACACGATACCTCAAGCTACTCTTATAGCTTCCTTAGTAGAGAATTGATCAGCTTCTATCTCTATCCATAGAGGAAACTGCTTCTTAAACATTATTCTGCTTAGTCCAGCCACATTATTTTAATAAACATGAGACCTCGGCTGTATCGGCTGACTAAGATTAGCCCATCGTAATTATATCTTTTGTAAGACTATAAAGCTCGGGGTACAGTCTCATTCATCTGGGTGTCACTGTTTTCTATCTAAACCTTTCCAAGTAGTGAACACCATCCCTATATCATACTCTAGGGAGAGAACCATTCAAATTTCTCATTTGTCTAAGGGATCAGTCTAACTAAACCAGAGCATCACTGAGCCAGAACCTTCTATTCTGTGCCAGAATCTTATGCTCTGAGCCAGAACCCTTTGTTCTGTGCTAACTTTATTTTGTACTAACGCTAGAAATCATCTGTTCAGAGCATTTCCTAAGCCAGAATCCTTTGCTCTGATACCAAAATGAAATATCCTTATTTTTGTACGTCTTAGGGACCAATTGGTAGTATTTAGAACCTCTTTCAAGGTCATTGAAGTCCAATTTCTCAATCTGGAGTTTTACTCTTATCGAGTATTGTTCACTACGTAAATTCTAGATGAGTGACCTGACTTCAAAAAATCATAACTAATTCTACAAATATCAGAATACAGTGGTTCAAATTGCTACATGAAGCTAACTCAATACTATTTCAAGGAAAAATAACTCGTTGACCATTCCTTATCCAAGTCAACGTCAGTCAAAGTTACAACTTTACTGTTCATCCAGAGTTTTTCTCCTGAATCCAGCATTTTGGTCCCAACTTTGATAATTTATATCTCCATGTGTAGACATCGAAATGAGACATTCTATATATCAAATCGAAGCTTGGTATGTCTACTACTTATCATAAACATATCATACATTTATTTAATCATTTACTATTTTTAATTATAGATCAAACATCACTATATCACCACGAGTTACTGTTCATGGTGGCAAATTCCAGCAAGCAACTTTACATACATATGCATACATCAATCACATATCAAACAAACATGCGAAACAATACTTATCATTAAATAATAAATCTTTATACAACAGGGCATGAACAAAATCCTCGTATCTCTATTACATCTTTCCTGCCTGAAATCCGGCAGTATAACTACTATACTTCATCTGTAAAAATAACTGATCTTGTACTGATTCGGTAATTCCCGTGAGAATTACCATTCTACGTAAGTACCCAGGAAAGACTGGATGAACCGACTAGGTCCACTCACTTCCAGACTCCTTAGACAGTACCTACGTACACAGTACGTATCATCTCCTTATGTTCAGTATGAAAATCGGCAACATAACGGCGTCGTACAGCATTCTCAAAATTCACTTCGACATAACCTCTCTGTAATGGGTTATAAATAGGGGATGAGATTAGGGGGAATCTCAGTAGCAAACGGTACTAAACAATGCATGCATTAAAGTAAATACTTGTGCTTGCTTGTGAAAGTGTAAACATTGTGTAATGTGCATGCTTCCATGTAACATATGAAATACAATTGGCCAAGGTAATCATAGAAACAGAGCTTCAATCATATACACATATGCACACAATTCAACAAAGTCATAGCACAATCAAGCATAACATTCAATACATACAAGTTTAGGGTAAGTTTACTACCTTATTGCTTTACTTCTTTCCACTTTAACTTTGCTTCTTCCTTCTTACTTTTCCTTGCTATGTGGCTGCCCTCTTTTGAGCACACCAAGCAATTCCTAACATCACATTACCATCCAACCATTACAATCTAACTTCTCTTGAACACTAAGCTTACCTTAAGTAACATAACTTCCTTTAATCTTTACCAATTGACTTAGCCTTTGAATCAATTGATGTCTTGACCTTACCCTACACAATTTGGCCTTTTGAATCCATTTATGAACTCAAAACAACCAAATTCCAGCAACTATGCACTGTTCCGGACAGATTTGAAAAACATACATAATTCTTTCAAAAATTCTCATTTTGATTCCAATGCTTCCCATACTTGTTCCTCCACTTCCCCCACACAAAATCTCATTTTAAGACCATTGGAAGTATCAAAATCATGAAATTCAAATCACTGTTCATGGGGTGAACAGTACCGTGAGGAATTTTCAACATTATAACCTTTAATTCCAATGGTTTCGAAGGTTCAAAACCTTTCCAATCCTACACAAAATCATCATATAAACTCAATGGAAGCATTAAATCATTAAAATTCCATTTCCTTCTATCATGAACAGTGCATGAACAGTGCAAACCGAAATGGTAAAGTCAAGAACATCAACTTACTTCACAACAAAGCATATAACTAACTTGTTTAAGCTTGTCTTAACTATCTATGACTTAAAACTCATATTCCTTTCACATATACACAAAAATTCCAGCAGCATTTCCCCAAGATTTAAGCCTCAAAAATCACTTAAACTCAAGCACAAACCATAAGAACAAAAGGTAGAAGCAAGGAGACAACTTACCTTACTTGCTTCTTCAAGACCCTTGCTTCTTCCTTGCTTTCTTCCACTTTCTTTCTCTAGAACTTACTTCTCTTTCTAAAGGAGCTCTTGGGTGTGAAGAATGAATGGAAAAGGGGGTATTTATAGCAAAAGTCATGTGCCATTTGAAGGCCAAGATCACTTTGGAAACTATTTGATCTAATGGTTAAAGGTTTGATCTTGGAATGTCTTTTCACTTTTCACTCAAGACCTTACCACCATGACATCACTAGCATGGCCTCCCTTGGTACACCTAACCCTTCCTCTTTTTGGGTGCCATTCTTGTGTCCTTGTGGGTCCCACCATGTGCAACACCTAATTCTTACTTTATTCTCTTTTTCTTTCTTTTCAAAAATCCATAAATTATTTATTATTTGGACTTGGGCTCCAAGATAACTTTTGGGCCTTATTGGGATGGCCTAGGACGAAATGTTGGGCCTCTTTTAGGTCCAATAGCTAACTGGCCCAAATCCCAATGTACTTTCCTCATACCGATATACGTAAATTATCCTGATCTTAGAATAAATGCTAAACACCTCCTTTAATTGTTCTAACATTTTTAGAAATTAATTCTAATATAAAATGAATTCTCTACAAAGTTTCATAGTTTTCTGAGACCCAGAAGTCCTGTTAAAAATTACATATATTTCCTTTAACCCTTTATCGGTGTCCTTTTTCACCGAAAATTTCATAATTAATTCTACAAGACTCCTTTTTGACTTCTGTCAACTCCATAAATTCTCATATTAATTATAATAATTTACTATCAAATTTCCTCTTATATCCATCCATTGTGTGAAATGACCAAAATGCCCTCCATTTACTTCTAGTTTCTTAGGGCATCACAGTGGCATTTTCATAATTTTGCACTTTGGCTCTTAGACTTTCTTCCTTTTCCAATTAATCATTTTCTTTACATAAATATGGCCACATCTTTTCCTAAACATCTCATATATTTTATTCAATCTGTACATACAACTTAGTACAGAAGTTAGGGATGTTACAATGACTGCTCCTAGATCTAAGGTTTTCATTCTATGTTTAAGGATTAAATATCAATTGATCATTCTAGGATTATACTTTCGTATTTGATTTTGGATTATTTGAACGTTTGCTTTTAATAGAATATTTCAGTTTCAATTTTAAGAAAGTTGGGTTATTTTCAGCGATCGTTGTAAATCAATTCAATTGCTTAAAATCTAGGGTTTTCGATTGACGAGCACTCGAGGGCGTTCTCATCATCTAGGGTTGATTCACGCTAAGTGTTTCTAACAGTTTACTAATAGTTCTTAAACTAGCTTTGATCAAAGAAGTTTAAGGAGTATTAGGGTTCTGGACTCAATCGATCGATTGAGATTTTTCTTCGAGACTTAGTGATTTCAAACTCCATATACATTGAGAGCAAGGATAGATACCTTTCATCATCAAGAGTCTACCATCATATACTACTTTCACAAACAAACCATTTTCCATCTTAATCAAAAACACAAAAACATCTATTTTACTGCATCTTTATTTTTCTCCACCCACAAAACCCCAAAACCATTTATCATCAACTCAGGTTTTCATTGAATTTGACATCCAAATTGCTAGGATTCCTTTAGAAAGGCTCCTTGAGAAGAACAATAGGGTTGAGCCTTATACTACATTATTAGGGTGCAATTCACTTTATTTTGATGGCTCGGACTGCGATAATCCGAGGGCTCGTCAATCTCTACTCAGGTTTTCATTGTTTTTGACATCCAATTTGCTTGGATTCCTTTAGAAAGGCTCTTTGAGAAGAACGATAGGGTTGTGCCTTATACTATATTGGGTGCAATTAATTTTATTTTGATGGCTCGGACTGCGATAATCTGAGAGACTCATCGATGGCGCCGTTACCGGGAAGCCAAGTAATTGGTTCCCTAGTAATTGTTTGTTGATTTCATTAGCTACCTGAGTCATTTTTCTTTTTTTTGTTTGCATTTTAGTTTTTAGCAGTTTTTAAATTGTAAGAATGTAGATATCATAAGTTACTTAACTCAAGTTTCCAATGCAGTGAGTAACATTCAAGGAAAGAGCAGTGGCAGCATACCTTCAAACACTATCATGAATCCAAGGGGTCTGATAAGACATATTTTGTATATGGTTTCTATGATAATTTTGAGAGTTTTATAATAACTTTACCATGCATTTCATGCCTTAAATTGTGCTTTTGTGTTAATACATGATTGTGCGGGGCAATGTGCTAATTAAAGGGTAAAATGGTACATTAACCTTCCAAACTGTATATATTCTGTTATTTACTGATTTGGACTTTTACAGTGAGTTCTTATATTGAATTGCAGGTACTTTGGAAGAGAGTAAGGACCAGGAAAGAGATCATAAGTCAATGAAGGTGGAATCACATTTCTGTGCTATTTAGTCGCGACCAAATAGTCATAAGGTCACGACCTATAATTCTGCTGGAAAATTCTCAATGTTCATAGGTCGCCACCCAAAATATGGATAAGGTCGCGACTAAAATGCAAAATCGTTGGAACTGCGCGTTTTGAATTAGTTCATACTGTTATAAGAAGAGAGGGAGGCTGCCGTCAAGAGGAGGCTGGTTTTTGGACCTGATTAGGCTAAGAAGCAGTGCTCGAGCGCCTCCACACACCTTTTCCACAGATTTTCACACATCTCTACACCATCCACCCTTCATCTCTTCATCGTCTTGTCATGGCATCACATCTGACTAGAGATTGCAGTGCAGTAGGAGTCATGAGAACCACTTTCAAGGTCATTGAAGTCCAATTTCTCAATCTGAAATTTTTCTCTTCTCGTGTACTGTTCATTGTGTAAATTCCAGATGAGTGACCTGACTTCGGAAAATCATAATTAATTATAGAAAAATCGAAATGAAGTGGTTCAAATTGATACATAAATTTGACTCAATTATATTTAAGTGAAAAATCATTCATTGACCAATATTTGACCAAGTCAACGTGGGTCAAGGTTACAACTTTACTGTTCATCCAGCGGTTTTCCCTTGAATCCAGCATTTTAGTCCCAACTTTGATAATTTATATCTCCATGTGTAGACATCCAAATGAGGCATTCTATATATTGAATCGAAGCTTAGTATGTCTACTATTTACCCTAAACATTTCATACATTTATTCATCCATTTACTATTTTTAACCATGGGTCAAACATCATTAGGTCACCACGTGTTACTGTTCATAGTGGTAAATTTCAGCATTTCAACTTTGATACATACGCATACATCTATCATATATCAGTCAAACAATACTCATTATTAATTAATAAGTTGTTATACATCATATCATGTACAGAATTCTCATATTTCTAATACATCCTTCCTGCCTGAAATCCGGTAGCATAACTGCTACCCTTCGTCTTTAGAAAGTAACCGATCTTGTACCGATTCGGTAATTTCCGTGAGAACTACCATTCTACGTAAGTACCCAGGAAAGACTGGATGAACCGGCTAGGTCCACTCACTTCCAGCCTCCTTAGACAGTACCTACGTACACAGTACGTATCAGTTCCTTTCTTTACCACTTTGCCAGAATTTCGGCAGCATAACGGCGTCTTTCAAGATTTCCAAAATTTACTTCGACATAGCCTCCCCTGTAATGGGTTATTTGGGATGAGATTCGGGGGAATCTCACTAGTAATAATCATAACAATATATGTAATACAGAGTGACAGTGCTTGCTTATGATTGTGTACAGATAAGTATGCTGCGTGCTTCCATACTCAATAACATATGATCATAGCATTGTAATAGAGCTTCAAGCATAACATATAAGACAACAATCCAACCAAACAATAGCACAACCAATCACAAAGACATTACATAAGAGTTAGGATTAGTTACTACTATAAAAGCTTAGCAGAACTCCAGAACCTCTATACTGCTTTCAACTCCGCCAGAACTTCCTTTCTTCTTTCTTTTCCTCACTTTCTCTCTCAAGAACTTCCTTATCTCTCTAAGCTTGCTTCTTGGCGTGATGAATGAAGGCAAGGGGGTATTTATAGTTTTGATGGATGGCATTTTCGTAATTTTGAAGCCATCTGAACTTGTGGCCCTGGTTTTTCCGAAATTTCCTATTTTTCTTTATTCCCTTTTACTGCATCATCAAGGGACACCTAAGGGGACACATCATCCCTCACATTCTTCACATGGAGAAATTTGAGGAGCAAGAAGCCTTCTGGAAGATTTCTGGTCCAATCCGGTACCGGCCCGGTCCTTCTCCTCGAAAATTGGACTGTTTTCTGAATCCAATTTTTTTGAAAATCCATATTATGTCTTCTAACTTCAAATTTAGTATCTGGGTCCTTTATATCATTAACATTTTTATACTGGATCTAAACTCAATTACAGATCCCCTGCGAAATGACCAACATACCCCTGGGTGCCCTTTCGTGCACTATCTTAACCCTAAGGGTAAAATCGCCATTTTACACCTTTCTGCACCCTGTCAGGGCATATACTGACTCTGGGTAACTTTATCTGTATGTACCTTGGCTTCTGGGCCTGTCCAGAATGACCATAATGCCCTCCATTCCTCTACTACCCTTTAGTACAATACAGGGGCATTTTCGTAATTTCACACTTTTACGGGGTTCTGCAGGACACTGGCCCACCTATCAGTCCAAGGGTCTTACTGGGCCTTTGATGGCGCCATTATTGGGCCTTTCAGGGTCCATTACCTTCATAGCACGCATTACGAGGAATCTTCCCCCGTCAATGTTCCCGAGTATTTTATCTATTATACACCATTTACACACATATCCGGACACCGGCTCCTTCTGTCAGATACACTGCCCTACTGTGTCTGGGCATCCATTTGGGTCATAACGGGCATTTGACTGTTGTTACCTGACCCCATTCAGTCTTAGTTTAAATACCGATAAATCTCCCTATCGGATACCTGGAGGCCTCACACTCCCTTCTGTATTTGCTAATTTGTGAATAACTTTCTCTACAGACCTCCTATCGGTATTCTGTCAGTTTCCTGACATCCGTCCCATCAGGATGCATCATCCTGTAATTTCTCACTTATATCTAAAATCTAGGATATCCGGTAGGAATTTTTATAACTTTTAGACTATCAGATCAATTTTGGCTATCTGGAGTCTTGAAAAATTCTTGTATTATGCTGGATTACCCGGCGTCACTTGCTCTATCTACTGGTGGAATATGGGGCTGATCGGAATACGATCACTATTTTTGCCTATTTTCAGTCCAGGTTTTCATAATTACACTTTTGCCCCGGAAGCTTTTCTTCTTTTCAATTAAGCCCCTTTATTTGGCTAAAATTACACTTAAAGACCCCACATTTTTGTCTACTTTTTCTTCTTAGCCTTAACCTTTCCATAATTGCAATCAAGTCCTTTCATTTCCTTTCTTTTTCAATTTAATCACTTTCTTTACATAAATAACCACATCTTTTTCCTGAAAAATAATTCGTATATTTCATTCAATCTGTACATATAAATCAGTATAGAAAATTAGGGATATTACAAGAGGCTAAACCTTTAGTCTCTTGGTGATGGATCTAATATCTTGAGCTCACAGACTGAAACTAGTAGTTGTTACTGTTCTAATTTGTATTCCTTTACATATTATTATGATTGCTCCTAGATCTAGGGTTTTCATTCCATGTTTAAGGGTTGAATATCGATTGATTATTCTCATATTAGACAATTATAATTTACTTTGGATGTTTTGAATGCTAGTTTGAATTCAATCTTTCAGTTTTGATTTTAAGCTAGTTGAACGGTTGTCAACGATCGTTGCTAATTGATTCAATTGCTTGAAGTCTAGGGTTAGTCGATCGACGCTCATTCGAGGGCATTCTTTCATCCAGTTTAAATTACACACTAAGTGATCCTTAGCAGTTCAATAATAGTCTTTAAACTAGCTTTGATCAAAGGAGTCTAAGGAATATTAGGGTTATGGACTTAATCGATCGATTGAGGTTTTTCTTTGATACTTAGTGATTTCAAACTCCGATTTAATATAAGAGCAAGGATACATACCTTTCATCATCAAGAGCCTACCATCACGACTTTCACAAACAAACCATTTTTCCATCTTAAACAAAAACACAAAAACATCTATTTTGCTGCATCTTTATTTTTCTGCACCCACAAAACCCCAAAACCATTTATCATCAACTCAGGTTTTCATTGAATTTGACATCCAAATTGCTAGGATTCCTTTAGAAAGTGTAATATCCTTAATTTCTGTACTGATTTCCATGTACAGATTAAATGGAATATATGAGTCATGTTTCAGGAAAAAGATGTGGTCCTTTATGTAAAGAAAAGGATTAAATTGCAAAAGAAAGGAAAAGAAATGACTTAAATGCAAATATGGAAAGTTTAAGGTAAGGAAGGAAAGGTAGACAAAAATGTGGGGTCTTAAAGTGTAATTTTAGCCAAATTAAGGGACTTAATTATAAAGAAGGAAAAGTTCCCTGGGGCTAAAGTATAATTAAAGAAAGTAGGCCAGAAGTGGTTTGCACCGCCCGACAGTATTTCAGTCCCAGATTCTACCAGAAGGTAGGGCAGGTGACGCCGGGTAACCAAGCTTAATACCAGAATTTTTGAAGACTCCAGATAGCCAGAAATAGACTGATCGTCCAAAAGTTATAAAAATTAATACCGGATACCCTAGATTTCAGATATAAGTGAGAAAATACAGGATGATGCACCCTTATGGGACGGATGTCGAAAAACTGACAGAATACCGATAGGAGGTCTGTAGGAAAAGTTATCTGCAAATTAGAAAATCCAGAAGGGAGTGTGAGGCCTCCGGGGATCCGAGTTGGAGATTTATCGGTATTTTTAAAGGGGCTAAATGCGATCGAATGACTTCGGTCAGATGACCGTTATAACCCCCAAGGATGCCTGAACACAGTAGGACACTGTATCTGGGAAAAAGAGCCGGTGTCCGGAAAAGGTGTATAATCGGTAAATAATAGTTAAAATATTCAATGAACTGTGTTAAAGGAAGATTCCTCGTAATACGTGCCATACAGGTAATGGATCCAGGAAGCCCAAAAATGGCGCCATTAGAGGTCCAATAAGACTCTTGGACTGATAGGTGGGCCAGTATCCAGCAGAACCCCGGAAAAGTGCGAAATTACGAAAATGCCCCTATGTTGTACAAAAAGGGCAGCAGATGAATAAAGGGTATTCTGGTCATTTTGGACAGACCCAGAGGTCAAGACATGTCTAAATAAGGTTGACTAGAGCCAGTATAAGCTTTGACTGGGTCCAGAAAGGTGTGAAATGACGATTTTGCCCTTAGGGTTAAAATAGGACAAGATAGGGCACCAAGGGCATTTTGGTCATTTCGCAGGGGATCTGTAACTGAGTCTGGACCCAGTATTAAAAATTTAATGATATAAAGGGTTTAGATACTAAATGTGAGGTCAGTAGACATAAAAAGGATCTTCAGAAACATCAGATTCAGAAAACGGCACGTTTTTCGAGGCGATGGACCGGGCCGGTACCGGATTGGACCGGAAAGCTTCCAGAACCTCCAAATTTCGTCACATGAAGTATATGGGTGGTGAGGTGTCCTATGAGGTGTCCCATGAGGTGTCCAGGGTGATGCAGTAAAAAAGAATTAAAGAAAATAGGAAATTCCAGGAAAAACCAGGACCACAGGATCATAAGTCTTCCTAATTATAAGATTGCCTTTGCTCAACACTATAAATACCCCCACCTAGCCCCTCATTTCGGCATAAGCAAGGAAGAAAGGAGGAGAGAAGTTCTTGAGAGAGAAAGTGTGAGAAAGAAAGAAGTAAGGAAGTTCTGGTGAAGTTGGAAGTAGTAGGGAAGTTCTAAAGCACTGCTTTTAAGGTAACAACTAATCCTAGCTCTTATGTAATGTCTTTGTGATGTGTTGTTTTGTTTGGTTGATTGTTGTACTATATGTTATGCTTGAAGCTCTATTCCAATGCTATGATCATATGTTATTGAATATGGAAGCATGCAGCATACTTATCTGTACACAGTCACAAGCAAGCACCGTCACTCTGCATTACATATTTTGTTATGATTATTGTTACTGGGATTCTTTTGAATCTCATTCCCAAACATAACATTACAGGGGAGGTTCTGTCAAAATAAAATTTGGAAATCTTAAGAGACGCCGGTAGGCTGCCGAAATTCCGGCAACGAAGACGGAACAAAGAAAGGAACTGATACGTACTGTGTACGTAGTGCTGTCTAAGGAGGCTGGAAGTGAGTGGACCCAGCAGGTTCATCCAGTCTTTCCTGGGTACTACATAGAATGGTAGTTCTCATAAGGGAATTACCGAATCGGTACAACATCGGTTACTTTCTAAAGAAGAATTGTAGCAGTTATGCTGCCGGATTTTAGACAGAGAAGGATGTAATAAAATATGAGGGAGTTAATCATGCACTGAGATATAATAGTTGATTATTTGATATTAATTGTTATATGGCCTGTATGACTGATATGTGTTGGTTGTATGCTTGGGTACGTAAAGACTAAATGCTGAAAATAGGCTTAGTGAACAGTAACTCGTGAAGACCCATTCATGTTTGATAAATCATTAAAAATAGTAAATGATTGAATTAATGTACGAAAGTTTTAGGGTAAACATACTAAGATTTAATTTGATATATAGAATGTCTAATTTGGATGTATACACGAAAAGATATAAATTTTTAAAGTTGGGACCAGAATGCTGAATTCAGGAGAAAGTCATTGGATGAACAGTAAGATTGAAACATTGACCCACGTTAAATTTGTCAAGGATTGGTCAACCAATGAT